>CM046004.1:41003358-42253358 GCA_025175895.1 Wurfbainia villosa | reverse complement strand
AATTCTGTGGGAGTAGAATGCACTAATTTAGATGGAACCAAGTTCAGAATGTACACTGCCGTATCTAGAGCATATCCCCAGAACGAATCTGGCAACTCAGAATAAGTCATCATCGATTTAACCATCTTCATAAGAGTCCTATTCCTTCGCTCTGCTATACCATTCTGTTGGGGTGTGCCAGGTGCAGAAAATTGGGATTGAATCCCAGCCTCTGATAAGTAATTCCTAAACTCTCCGAAGAGGTACTCGCCACCACGATCAAATCGTAGTGTCTTGATACTTTTACCTTGACGTTTCTCCACATCAGCCTTGAATTCTTTGAACTTGTCAAAACATTCAGACTTGTGGCGCATCAGGTAAATGTATCCATATCTTGAGTAATCATCTATAAAAGAGACGAAATACTCAAAACCACCTCTAGCATGGATAGACATAGGACCACACGAATTAGAATGAACCAATTTTAACACATCTTTGGCTCTTAACCCCTTAGCCTTAAAAGGCCTCTTGGTCATTTTACCCTCCAAGCAAGATTCACAGGTTGGGAAATCCTCCACCACTAATGTACCCAGAGGTCTATGAGCTATCAACCTTTGAATTCTGCTTAGGTTAATATGACCAAGCCTAAGATGCCAAAGATATGTTTGGTTCATCTTCGATGGTTCTTTTCTCTTATTGGAATTAGAAGATGAGTTATTAACTTCAATTTGCATCGTGGGAGGTTTTGGTTCAAGTGTGTATAGATTTCCTATCAATGCACTTGAACAGATAATGTCCCTATTCCTTTTTATAATAACTCTGTCATTAAAAGAAATAAAATATCCATCCATAAATAATTTAGAAACCGAAATTAAATTCTTTCTAAATAAAGGTACATAAAGGCAATTCTTAAGAACCAAAACTTTATTTTTCTCAAAAGATAAATGAACGTCTCCCACTGCAACAACCGCTACCTTCGTGGCATCGCCCAAGTACACGGTAATCTCCCCTTCAGCGAGTCGTCTGGTTTCCTGCAACCCTTGTAAAGTATTGCAGACATGATCAGTGGCTCCCGTATCTACACGCCAGGTGCCGGTAGATAACACCGCTAAACATGTTTCAACGACTAAACCAAAAGATATACCTTTGTTCTGCTTGCGGTTGGGGCAGTCCTTCTTCCAGTGTCCAGTCTGCTTATAAGTGAAGCACTTGCCTTTCAGCTTCTTCACTCCTCCCTGAGTACCTCCCACCGCCTTTGCCCCAGTTTGTTTCTTCTTCTTCTTGCCTTTCGGCTTAGAAGTAGAAACCTTTTGGGTCACCATGGCATGTGCCTGAGCACTCTGACGAAATACCCCTCTGTCGCCTGGAGTTCTATCAGAAGCTCTGCCAATGAATACAACCTCTTGTTCATGTTGTAGTTCAGGCGAAACTGCTCAAAACTCCTAGGTAGAGACTGGAGTATGATATCGACCTGGGTTTCCCCATCGATCTCAGCTCCAAGGACGTCCAGCTCATTCAAATGAGCCATCATCTTGAGAACATGATCCCTTACGGGTGTTCCCTCGATCATGGTGGTTGTCATTAAGTTTCTCATGGCTTCTTGCCTCGCAGCCCGATTTTAGTGTCCGAAGAGCTCTTTGAGATTGAGCATCATGTCATAAGCGGTGGGCATGGCTTGATGCTGATGTTGCAGTATATTTGACATAGATGCCAAAATGTAACACCGCGCCATCTCATCGGCCTTTATCCACTTCTTATAACTCTCTTTCTCCTATTCCCCAGAATCATCTGGAGGCTTAGGAGGGCACTCTTCGAGGAGTACATATTTGTATTCCTCAGCAGTCAAGACAATGTCTAGATTCCTCTTCCAATCAACATAGTTGGGTCCAGTAAGTTTATTCTCTTTCAATATCACAGCAAGCGAGTTGAAAGTCATTTTGAAAGAAAACCTAAGAATCACATAGATCAAAACATTAGATTTCAAAAAATTATTGATTCCTCAAACAATAAAGTTTTAAAATCCACCAACACCTCAAAACAATGAGAATATCTATGCCACGATAGTGTGGACGTATACGAATTCTACATTTGTAAGAGGAGGTTTTACCCATTAATTTTACTATCTTGTCAACCTAACTTTTTAACAAGTAAAATTAATAGTTGGTTCCTCTTTGTCCCTACAAATAAAAGCAGTGACTCCGATGGAGAGGATACTTATATTTGTATCTAAGTGTTCACCATTACTCGATACCATGGTAATTATCTCGGGTTATGTGCCTTCTGATGGGCAAGTACACACGCTTCTTAATAATTCCCTATAACCATATTTGACCTTGTGATCCACAAACAAACTCATCCGATGGGGAGGAAGACACTCAGAGCTGACGCGCAAGTTTGTTTGCATCACTTGTCAAATCGTAATGGAGGTCGTGGGAATTTATAAAAAAATTCCCTCTCCCACTTAGTAATTTGAAAATGAGAAATTTTTTAGCCTACGACATGCATATCAAACAATAAGCAATAAATATGAAAAATAAATTATTTTCCAACTATTATGGCTTTTGTCTTCAATATGTCTCCTGTTGCATCGCCTTCTCGTCTGCTCCTCATACGCCATGTACGAGCCATCCGGAGATCCGAGCCGAGACTAAAATCTATTTTAATTTACATCCATTGATCCTATACTCCACGAGGGAGTGTACACGAAATCTAGATCAAAAGTAAACTAAAATAAAAAGAGTGGTTAAACAATGGCGCATCTAATTTATAAAAAATTAAATACTAGCCTCGTCAACCCCGAGGATTCAACAAAATATACACATACAATCACATATACACATATGGCCATAATAGTCGGATCTTATGCCTGCAACCAAAGAGTTAACCTACGCATATCATACTATTATCCGGCACATATAATATATGAAAAATGCATAAGAGTAACCGAATCCTAAGCACACAAAACAGGAAACCTTGGCTATGATACCAATTGTTGGGTTTGATCCGTGAGGGAAAACTTCGCTTCCCACTTCAACTCGGTCGCTTGTTCATGGCGATCCCATCGATGTCCCCAGATTAAAAATTTAATCCTAGACAAAAGGGAACACCCAAGCAACCTTGTCATCGTCGTGCTATTCGTTTAGAGTAGTCACTTGAACAAACATATTGTTCAAGCGACCAACCTCTATTCCACGAATAGCCGTGGAATAGACGATGTACGGATCGTCGATTTTTGTGTTTATGTTCGGGATCCAAGTATTATTTAGCCACAAATAGAATATATCATGCTCATAATTGAAAAACAAATATAAATATGTAACAAGTGAAAATAGAGAATCAATATACCTCTCGATCTTCTATTGTATGACCTTCCTCCTTTCGGACGTCGTGTAAGAGACGATCAACCAAAAGTTGAAGCTCCTAGATCACCAATCTTCCCGCCTTGCTCGTTCCGAGCAAGAGGAAGAATAGAAACAAGGCTCTTTTCCTTCTTTCAACCAACCACCAAACTCCAAGTTTGGAGATTGCCGCCGGCCAAGAAGGAAGAAGAGAGAAAACAATGGTTGCCGGCCAAGAGCTTCAAGGGAGGACCCTAAGCCTTGGTTCCACCAGTCAAGGAGAAGGAGAGGAGCTCCTTTGGACGTTGGCCAAGGGCTGGAAAGGCTTCTATGGGTGCCGACCACCAATGGAGAAGAAGAAGACAAGGAAAGTCTTTCCTTATTTGGTGCCGCCAAGCCCAAACCCTAGCTCCAACTCCTTGCTGCCAACTCCAAGCCTCCCCTTGCTTCTTAATTGCCTCCACGCCAACCCTTAAGCATCCTTTTATAGAGTTTAGGGATAAGCCTTATTTTAATCTCCACCATTGGTTCTAGGGATTTAATCTCAACCGTCGGTTCTAAAGATTTAATCTCTACCTTTGGATCTAGAGTTTTGTTTCTATCCATTGGATCTAAGCTTCATGAGGTTTTAATAGGCTACAATAGGGACCATGAGGAGGAGTTGGATCTTGGCCACCCATGGATCAATCCCACATAAAGTCCGATCCATTAATGATAATCCAATCCACTAAAGGATTATCATTGATCTACCTCACCAACCCCCATAAGTTAATATAGGCTCCATATATTATGTGTACATTTTCTCCCCGTGTTTAAGATCTCGAATGTCCGTCGATTAATTAATTTACTGACCATTAATTAATCAACATCTAACTCCATGAGTAGTACCACTCAACCTTTTCATCATGTCGGACCAAGTCCACCTGCAGGGTTTATATGATGAACCTTATGAGCTTCTCAAGGAGACATCATCATCCTAATATATAGGACACGGTTTCCTCCTATAATCAACGACACACCATATAAATAATATCATCTCCCAACTTACCGAGCCTATCGATTTAATCTATAAATTTTGCCCATTGGTAAATCAAAGAGATGAATACTAAGTATATGTGCCCGTTATTATATCGGGATTAAGAGTATGTACAATATAATATCTGAGGTCCGATTCGATTATGTAGTCAGCAATAAATCGAATCACCTCTAAGTCGGTCCTGCTCAATACACACAAAGTGCACTAGTGTGATTCTATGGTCAAGACAAACCAATACCAAATCACACTACAACCATTCCGATGGTTTGTCCAAAGCCATCTCGGTTGTGAGCCTTTACTTATACTTTTCAAGGAGCCGATAACATGATCTCCCGTGTGACACCACACACAATGTTATCTATAATGTAAAGTATTAGACAATATGCATAGCCATAAAAATATGCAAACAATGATCATGTGATTCTTATTTCAAAATAAAGATGTTCATACAAAAGATAGATTTTTCAGTAAACATCCCAACAGTTTATCCTTAGATAAATTGTTTTTAGGGACATTAGTCCCAAATTTCTCCTTATTTTCAAAATGAACATTCTTAGCTCCTAAAAAAAATATTTATTGCCCCTAGCATGCTTTTCATGATAAATAGCAAGTGAATTGAAATTCCTAGCATGCTTTTGTCTATTAACTAAAATAGGAGCATTATTAAAATATACCTTAGGGTTTGCCTTAGTGGCTCTCCCTACTTGTGATGCTCCCCTTTGAGTCTTCTTCTCCCCCTTTGGGCATTGATTCCAGCAGTGTCCCAGTTGCCGACGTTTGAAGCAAATCACTTGTTCCTTGCTTTTGGTTGTTGGAGGACCGGCATCCTTGACTTTTGGTGCCGGAGGAGTCTTCTTGACTTTCTTTGGGAACTTACTCTTATAGTGCCCAAATTCCCTATACTCAAAACACATAATATTATTTTTATTTTGAATTGAGGTGTTTGAGTTACCTAAGTCAATGGAGGCCGGAATTGGATTTTGAGCTTCTTCATCTTGACCGAATGTTGAAGCTTCTTCTTGATGTTGCTCCGGTGATCTAATATCCTCCCCCTCAATCCTAGAGGTGGAGGTCTCCTCCGATTCTACTTCCTCTTCCTCCTTGGATGTTGATGGTCTCTCAACCTCCAAGTCCTCACTTCCTTGTGAGGATGATGCGTTTGCCTCTTCGGTCCCTTCCTTTTTGACCGGTGATGGATTTTCATGTAGCTTGGCTACTTGGCTCCATAGCTCCTTGGCATCTACATAATTACCTAACTTACACAAGATATTGTTAGGTATTAAATCAATTAAAAACTTCATTACCTTATCATTTTTCTCGAAGGCTTGGACTTGCTCTTTGGTCCATCTCTTTTTCTTGAGGAACCCTCCCTTTGGTCCTATTGGATATTCAAATCCATCGATTAAGATGGACCACTCCTCAAAGTCCCTCATCATCAAAAAATCTTCAATTCTTCTCTTCCAAGAATTGAAGCATTCTCATCCATATAGGGTGTAGGGCACCGGTGTGTTGATGTCCCAACCAAGTTGTTCTTCCAATTCCATCTTCACCCTCTAGCATGCTCCCTTAGTTGTTAAACTTAAAGAGCGGCCTCGTTCTGATACCACTTGTAGGGGATCCTTGGAAGCTAGAGGGGGGGGGGGTGAATAGCTTGTATTCGTTTCGAGATGGATTTCGATTGCGTTTGTCTCTACAAATTTCGTTAGCGCACAACAGAATAA
Source organism: Wurfbainia villosa (assembly GCA_025175895.1). Classification (NCBI taxonomy): domain Eukaryota; kingdom Viridiplantae; phylum Streptophyta; class Magnoliopsida; order Zingiberales; family Zingiberaceae; genus Wurfbainia; species Wurfbainia villosa. Next base: position 42,247,284 of record CM046004.1, on the reverse strand, counting down.
TAATAATAGCAATAACGAAACAAGACAATCATGTAAACACAAATATTTAATGTAGTTCGAAACCAAATGGTTCCTACTCCACGGATCGAGCTCTAAAGAGCTCTAGCAATGCCAAACACACACCACTATGCAATAACTCCTTCTCGACACAAGTCGGAGGCGGAGAAACCTCGTACAAATGTATACAACAGTAATACAATGAAAATACAAGCAAATATAATGGAATGCAAGTAAAGAAAAACTTTACAAAAAGCTTTGGATTGCTTGATCTTGGTTGCTTGAAGAATAGCCTTGGAGACCCTAATTTGCATCAACAAATCGCCCCAAAGTAGCTCAAGAACCATAGCGTTTTCCCCTCCACAAGCTCCCTTTAAAGCTTCAACCTGTGCTAGAAATCGTCGATCAGTCGACTGATGCCATTGTTGTCGTGAGACAATGGCTAGATGCATGCTGAAAAAACCCAACAGATCCATCATCAGTCGACTGATCATGACCATCAGTCGACTGTTCGAGCCTCCACTCAACTGCCACCCCAGCAGTTGAGTTAGACTCCATTATGTGATCGAAAAACCGAGCACCAGTCAACTGATCACAAGATCAATCGACTGCTCGGCCAATCAGTCGACTGCCCTCCTCTGGCAGTCGACTGCTAGGCCAATTCTCACAGTCAAACCCTAGTTGACTCATGCCAGTCTACTGTCACATGACACCAATCGACTGGCACACCTCAAACATGAGGTTTTAACCCAAGTATGGTGCCCCCATACTTGCTAGACCACCCTTAGCCTAGACCTAAGCCTTCTAGCCACCTCCGTCAGCCTCACGCCTCAGATCCCTCCAAGTCATCCATGACTTGTTCATCTATTGCACTAGCCTTTAGGTGCTTCCATCGGCTATATCATGCTAACGGTGTCTACATCGCCAAGGCACATTGGACTTACGCCGCCAAGACTCCGCTTGGACTTTACGCCATCAAACATTGGACTTATGTTGCCAAGACTCCCGCTTAGACTTTACGCCGCCAATATCAAACCCCTTGGACTTCTCAAATGCCAAGACTCAAGCTTGGACTTTCCCTTGCCAACCCATGTTTGACTTTCCATGCCAAGACCCATGCTTGGACTTTTCCTTGCCAACCCATGTTGGACTTTACATGACAAGTACTCAAGACTTGGACTTTCCAAATGCCAAGTGTCCCACTTGGACTTTCCATTGCCAAGTACCCAGACTTGGACTTTCCCATGACAATCACATTGTCATATATTTTTGTCGAACATCAAAACATCTCTCGAGTCAAGCTCGAGTCCTGGGTCGATTGCACCAACACAATCTCCTCCTTTTTGATGTTTGACAAAACCTCAAACTCAAGTTTACCAATTAATCCCAATTGACTATTCTCAAATTCCAATGAGAATTCCAACTAACCCCAATTGGTAACTTCTCCCCCTTTTTGACATACATCAAAAAGGTCCTTCCAATGGTGACAATGTCTCACATCCCAATGAGATCTTACAATCTCCCCCTTGGTCCAAAAACACATCCATCATCCATAAGATGGATAACCTCCCCCTAAAGGCTCGCTCTCCTTTGACCATTGCACCAACAATGTCCTTGGAGAGTCCCTAAGCCAATAAGAACACTAAACAATAAAAATTAAGGGCAAAGATTCAACATTGAACTTTCACCTCTCTTAATTCGATACACACCCTAAACAATTCTCCTAATCCATATCCAATGGATTTTCACCCTTTCTAATGCTCTCCAAGGCATATCCTAGGGTTAGGAGCAGTTAGGGAACCAAAACATAGCTGAACATGGGCCTAACAAACCTTGTTTACCTGAAATCAGTTTTGGCAATCGACTTCTGACAGTTATTAGTGGACTGCCATTGACGCTAGTCGACTGCCAACAATGGAAGTCTACTGATAACTGTAAAATGCAGTTTTCAGCTTTCAGAATGAATTTTGATAATACATAAATAATTATACATATTTTGAAAAATCATGAAACTTTATTTGTATAATACTTATATCAAATACAATGGGTGAAAAATATTTGAAAAGTAATTTACCCATAAAATAGTGAGTTTGATACCAAGTTCAAAAATGAGAAAAACTTCATTGTTTTGAGCTCACTTTGTGTCAACATCATCAATGGTTATTGCTATCAAAAGATAGATTTCACCAAGGTTTTTCAACATGATTTTGAAATAGTTTTAAAACCTTATATTGAACCATGGTCTATGGGCTTGATGCACATGACTTGTACATAAGCTTTTCTCATGATTCATCCATGGTATAAAAGTGAGTTTGAGTTCATCTAGATGCAAGAATTATGCACATTTAACTTAATTCATTTCCTAGCATCTCACATGTGTCTATGGAGTATTAATACACACATATGTCAATGTGATGTGAGATGTGAGTTTTGTTCATCTTAATCTAAGATCTCATGCATTTTCTAAGGCAACACTACTTGATTTCCTTATACATGGGACTTCAAGTCATGCCAATTGTCCTTAAATCAATTTTCATAAATGCATGAATGATCATGACATAAATTATAACATAAATAAGCATAGAAAATGATCATGATGTAATGGCATAAAAATGAAATCTAAGCATACATGACATTTAACTTAAATATTGACCGTGACATTTTATATGATAAAAAAAGATATGATATCATGACATGACATATGCCAACTCAATCATGGCAAATAAAATGTAAAGGTATAATAATAATACCTAAATTTTAATATTAATTGCCATTTGTTATTATTTAGTCCATTTTTCCATATTATTTACTTATTCCCCCAAGTGTGCCAAAAACCAAAAATGGCACACCATGACTCTAAGATCTAATTGTGCCAATTAGATCAATTTTTTATAGTTCTCAAAATATATTGGCACATCCTAAAATCCTTTAGGATTATAATCAAACCACATTTCCAAAGTATCACATTACCTTGGAAATGACCTAAAGTGCCACCTTTACCATGGTTAGGTTAACTACCTATCCATTTAAAGTTGGCACACCCTAACCCATTTAGCGTGAATCGATCACACTCCTAGAAATCCAAAACCTATTGGAGCTCCTTGGGTTTACTAGGTATTCCTTAGGGATAACTTCCCTAGATACCCTCTTAATGACCCTCATAGGCTTAGAAGCCTTGGTCATTTGGGTCTTACCTTGGTTAACTCTAGGGGTAACTCCCCTTGTAACCTTCTATATGGCTTCCCTAGGTTTCCTTGAATCCTTAGCCACTAAGTGTAGGGATTTTTTATGCAAAATACCATATGCGCAACGGAAAAATAGGATCCCTTCCAAGTGATCCTTGTGAAAGAAAACCTCGTACAAAAATAAATTTCTCAAAACCTATCTTATAGGAGAATATTACCTTTGTTGCGTGCCCTTTTTAATCCCACTTCTCCTTGGGTTTGTTGGATCTTTTAGCACGTTCAAATGTCCGTGCCTCTATATGTATCCACACGAGCAAGCTCTTGTCTCACAAAAGAAACTAGAAGAGCTCTCCTTTACTTCTTGCTAGAGAAGTCCCTAAAGGAGAGGAAGGTAGGGAAAAAGAGAAAGGAAGAAGAAGACCACTCTTCTTGCTAGCCTACACTCACAAAAGCCACACAACCAAAGCCTCTCACCACCAAGCTCTCTCCAAGCCTCAAGATTCACCAAGTTTGGCCGGCCACCCCATGGAGTGTTTTATAGGATTGAAAAAACCTTTCACCTCCTATCACATTCAATGCAATCAATTGCATTGCCGGCCACATGTGGAGAAATTCTAAAGGTCAAAACCCTTTGTCTTCTTCCACCTCATCAAGCTTAGGTGGCATGCTTAGGTGGCATGCTTATGTGGCATTCATGCATGTTGAATTAATCTTATTAATTCAATGAGCTTATATTATCATATTGAATTAATCTCATTAAATCAATAAGGTAACATATTGAATTAATCTTATTAAATCAATTAAGCTTAGGCTATCATGATAACATATTTATTTAATCTTATTAAATTAATAAGCTTAGCATATTGAATTAATCTCATTAAATCAATAAGCTAAAATTCTCATTAAGCTTAAAGTCCAAAAACCATTTTGTACTTAAGCTCATTCCCAAATTATTCTAGTCAAACTAGAATGCACTAATTCTTCTAATCATCATGCTCTTTGTGTGTGACCCTATAGGCTCTCATAACGTTGACAGTGGATCTAAACTCTTTTAGATACACAAGCAATGAGCGGTATCTAGCAATACATCATTTCTACCCAAGTTACGAAATAAGTCAAGATCCGACTAACCTTTCCGTGACTACTATAATGTATGACCGTGTCCTTCTATCCTTGATATCAGATTGACCAATGAGGCATAGACCGTGTCATCCTCGATCAATCTATGTGTTTCTTGATCCCTGAGTAAACTAACTCAAACAAATGAGCTCAATATCTCATATTGACTCATTCGAGCATGGCCATGCGTTTTAGTAGTTCTACTCAATCAAGGGGCCCACAGATATCACTCCCGTCATATGGGAGGGATAGATCCCATCTACATCACTCACATCCCTCCGCATAATTTGTTATATACCCAGTAATCGCCTTTATGGTCCACCCTATTACGGGTGACGTTTAACGATACTAAAGTACATAACTCCTTATGTAGGGAACCGTAGTGACTTCAGGTTTGAGGACTATTCATACCAATAGTCACATGAGAAAGTTTATGACACTCATATGATGATCCATGAAACTTTCTCATGGTGGGTCAGTTCAGTATAGATTCTCTAATATATACCCATGTGTCAACTTGATATCATATATCCATGACTTGTGAGATCAAGTCATCAATTGACCTACATGCTAGTCTTTATGTATTAATATTGCCCTTGCATATTAATACTTGACTAGGAACATTTAGGAAAGTGTTCTCTGTAGCCTCTCATAATCAATTCTGCCAATTGATGTGCTGTAGATAAGAACCTACTTTTCTAGGGCATTATTATATTTAATTTAGCTGGCACAAGCAAGACGTAAATATAATAACCAATCCTTTGCCTTTATAGAATATGATACAAAATGGTCCCTATTCAACCATCACATGATTGGTTCTAGGGCTATAACTAACAATCTCCCACTAGCACTAGTACCAATCACTATAATATCTGATACCTAGTGACCTAGTGTGACCATCATGCTTCCTCTGCGCAAAGCCTTGGTCAATGGATCTGCGATGTTAGCTTAGCTCGGTACTCTGATATACTCACATCTCCTCTATCGATGATCTCTCGAATGAGATGGAAGCGCCGCGATATGTGTTTGGTCGATGATGATTGAGGTTCCTTAGCACGTGCAATAGCCCCATTGTTGTCACAATAGAGGTCTATTGGATCTGCAATGCTAGGAACTACCCCAAGTTCATCGATGAACTTGCATGAGCCAAACAACCTCCTTTGCATCGGCGCAATATACTCTGGCTTTGTAGAATCAAGAATCGTGTCCTCGCTCGAACTCTTCCAAAGACTCGCACCCACCATTCAGGCAAAACACGTACCCCGATTGCGATCTATAGTCATCCTTGTCTGTTTGGAAGCTTACATCACTATAACCCTTTACAGTTAGCTCCTCATTGCTTCCAAATATCATGAAATATTCTTTCATTCTTCGTAAGTATTTAAGAATATTTTTGACTGCTATCCAGTGACTTTCACCTGGATCCGACTGGTATCTACTCGTCATGCTCAAAGCATACGAGACATCAGGACGAGTACAAAGCATGGCATACATGATAGACCCTATAGCAGATGCATAAGGGATCTTATCCATGCGATCTCTCTCCTCCTTAGAAGAGGGACATTGAGTCTTCGAAAGACTCATACCATGTGATAAAGGCAGAAATCCTTTCTTGGAATTTTGCATAGCAAAACGATCTAGCACTTTATCAATGTATGTACTCTGACTTAGGCCAAGTAATCTTTTAGATCTATCTCTATAGATCTTGATGCCTAGAATATAGGCAGCTTCACCTAAGTCTTTCATCGAGAAACAATTCCCTAACCACATCTTCATAGACTGGAGTGAGGGAATATCATTTCCGATGAGAAGTATGTCATCTATATACAAGATAAGAAATACAACTGTGCTCCCACTATTTCTCTTGTAGACACAAGGTTCATCTTCATTCTTGATGAAACCAAACTCCTTGATTGCATCATCGAATCGAAGATTCCAGCTTCGAGAGGCTTGCTTTAGTCCATAAATGGACCTTTGCAGCCAGATACCTTTCCAGGATGCTTTGGATCTTCAAAACCCTCAGGCTGTGTCATGTACACATCCTCGAGTAGCTTTCCATTCAGAAAAGCGGTTTTGACATCCATCTGCCAGATCTCATAATCTTGGTAGGCTGCAATAGCAAGTATGATCCGAATGGATTTAAGCATCGCAACTGGTGAAAAGGTTTCATCATAGTCAATACCATGAATTTGTTTGAATCCTTTAGCCACCAATCTACCTTTATAGGTATGCTTATTACCATCCATGTCAATCTTTACTTTAAAGACCCACTTACACCCAATGGGTTTTACCCCTTCAGGTGGATCAACCAAAGTCCATACTTGGTTAGTGTACATGGATTCCATTTCGGATCTCATGGCCTCTAGCCATTTCTCAGAATTTGGGCTCATCATAGCTTCTTGATAGGATGTAGGCTCGTAAAGATCGACAAGAAATTCATCACCGTTGTCAGTCAAGAGAAAAGAATATCTCTCGGGTTGACGACGGATCCTATCAGATCTACGAAGAGGTTGGTCTACTTGAACAGGTGTTTGCTCCACAACTCTTTGGGAAACAATTTCCTCATCCACAACACTTTGTGGTGCCTGTTCATTTTCCATCGAAGCCTTAGTGTTATCTTCATCTTGAATTTCTTCAAGATGAATTTTACTCCCACTAGTTTTTCTAGAAATAAATTCTCTTTCTAGAAAGACAACATTTCTGGCAACAAACACCTTGCCAAGTGTGGGACTGTAAAAGTAATATCCCTTAGTTTCCTTGGGATATCCTACAAAATAACACTTATCTGATTTGGGTCCTAGTTTATCTGAGACTTGACGTCTAACATAAGCTTCACAACCCCAAATCTTTATAAAAGACATTTTGGGACTCTTCCCAGTCCATAACGTATATGGTGTCTTTTCTACGGCTTTTGATGGGACGCGATTAAGTGTGAAAGCTGCTGTCTCTAGAGCTAAACCCCAAAAGGAATTAGGTAGATCAGTCTGACTCATCATTGATCATACCATATCTAATAGAGTACGATTTCTCCTCTCAGATACACCATTCCATTGTGGTGTTCCAGGTGGAGTGAGTTGGGATATTATCCCACAATCAGCCAGGTGATCACGAAACTCTTGACTAAGGTATTCACCACCTCGATCTGATCGAAGTAGCTTAATACGCTCACCAAGTTGGTTTTGTACTTCATTCTTGAATTCTTTGAACTTTTCAAAGGATTCTGACTTATGTCTCATCAAATATAAGTAGCCAAATCTACTCATATTATCAGTGAAAGTAATAAAGTACTTATAGCCTCCTCTGGCTTCGACATTGAAAGGGCCACATACATCAGTATGTATGAGTCCTAACAAGTCCGTCGCTCTCTCGCCATGTCCACTAAATGGAGTTTTAGTCATCTTTCCTAAAAGACAAGATTCGCATACCTCATATGATTCAAAATCAAATGAGTCCAATAATCCATCTTTATGGAGTTGGGATATGCGTTTTTCATTTATGTGACCTAGGCGACAGTGCCAGAGATATGTTTGGTTCAAATTATTCGATTTGAACCGTTTGGTATTTACGTTATAAATTGGGTTTTCTAAATCTAGAACATAGAGACCATTCATAAGTGGTGCATTACAATAGAACATTTCATTGAAATAAATGGAACAACATTTGTCCTTTATTATAAAAGAAAAGTTTTTCTTGTCTAAACAAGATACAGAAATTATGTTCTTCGTTAATGTAGGTACATAAAAGCACTCTAGTTCTAAGATAAGCCCAGTGGGCAAAGACAAAGAATATGTTCCTACAGCTACAACAGCAACTTTTGCGCCATTGCCTACTCGTAGGTCCACTTCGCCCTTTGCCATTAGTCTACTATTTCTCAGTCCCTGCACATTAGTACAAATGTGAGATGCACATCCGGTATCTAATACCCATGTAGAAGAAATAGATAGATTAACTTCTATAACGTGTATACCTGAGGCAGAAGTCCCACTTCTTTTCTTCTTTACTTCCTCAAGGTAGACTTTGCAGTTCCGCTTCCAGTGTCCAGTCTCACCGCAATGGAAACAGTCCCCTTCCTTAGGTACTTTACCTTTACCCTTTGAAGTGGATGAATTGGCCTTGCCTTTGGCTTGGGTCTTACCCTTGCCTTTGCGCTTACCTTTGCCCTTCTTGACCATTAGTACGTTACTAACTTTCTTCTTGAGATTCGGTTCAGTTCTTAACATGCCGAGAATCTCGAGCAAAGGCTTATCAATTTCATTCATGTTATAATTCATGACGAATTGATTATATGCTTCCGGCAATGATTGTAGGATAACATCGGTTGCCAATTCTTGGCTCAGTGGAAAACCTAGTCTTTCAAGGTTCTCAACGTACCCTATCATTTTAAGTACGTGAGTTCCTACAGGTGTTCCTTCTTGCATCTTGCATGCAAAAAGAGCCTTAGACACTTCAAAACGCTCGTGCCTAGCTTGCCCTTGATATAGTTGTTTCAAATGCTCAACCATATCATAGGCATCCATGTTCTCATGTTGCTTCTGAAGCTCAGAGTTCATGGTGGCAAGCATAAGACATGACACATCTAATGCGTCATCTTGATGCTTCTTATAAGCATCTTTTTCAGCACGAGTGGCCGCATGGGCGGGTGTTTCAGGGATAGACTGCTCTAGGATATACAATTTACGTTCTTGCTTGAGGATAATCCTGAAGTTCCTATACCAGTCTAGAAAGTTAGCTCCATTGAGCTTGTCTTTCTCAAGGACAGATCGCAAGTTGAGGGGGTGTGTCGTGTTAGATGACATGGTGATCTACAACATTAAAATGCAAAATTAAGTATCATACCTAAGTCATTTAATTAGGCCTTTAATTAAATGAGGCTCCCACTAAATTCGCATAGCTTTGATATGAGCTAATCATTGATGTAGGCAAACACATTTTGCTTACATCATTAGCTTCTATTTAGCTATAAATTTATATGGGATAAAGATCCACATCATACTTCGTTTTGAGTTAGCTTTGGCTAATCACCCAAGACGTAGTATGATTAGGTAGGCAATCTTTTGCCAATTACATCTGATGTAACTCTTTAATAGCTTTGGTTAAGTTTAGATTAGTTTAGTGCTTATTCCTAAACCAGCTTCCAAGCCGTGGCGAGGCACAGAGGCCTTCTTTGATATCGGAGCAACGACCACTTTCTAAGATAAAGCTAATGTTCGGAAATCACACAAAACTAATTTTTAAAACTTATGTTCAAAGCTAATATATGCCTCTACTTTCTTAATTAAATAAGAAAAACTTAATTAAGTCTTAACCAAGTTTGATAGCGGGACATCACGATTGTCCACTCGCACTCTTCCAAGATAAAATGCATTGCTTTGCTTTGGCAAACCCAATAACAAATGATCGAGGAAGTAGTGAGTACCAAACTTTGGTAGGCATATCGTTTTTGACTTATTAAGAAATAAACATGCATCACATACATATTAGCATACATCACATATAAGCTAAATTAACATGCATCACATACATATTAAACTAAGCGTGTCATGGTTATGGCCCTTATTCTACAATCTTCTCAAGCCAATGAAAAGATTGATTGGTCAACCTAGGAATATAACTTGAGTTACATTCGAGTCTAAAACTAATTTTACAACAAGAATTTTAGGAGAAAGGAACGACACGCAGACCGTATTCAGAATTACAACACACACATTCACAAACTTTTTGGGACTAGGCCATAACCATGCACCATGTCAATTTTAACTTTTAAAAGACATCGGATATTTTATTATGTTTGAAAAATTGCTAATGCAATTATCAACTCATAATAAAATTTATCCTACTTCTATATCATATATAAAATAGAGAAAACCTATTTTTTTATACGATCTTTCGCAAGTGGCTCTGATACGACTGTAGGGATTTTTTATGCAAAATAGCATATGCGCAACGGAAAAATAGGATCCCTTCCAAGTGATCCTTGTGAAAGAAAACCTCGTACAAAAATAAATTTCTCAAAACCTATCTTATAGGAGAATATTACCTTTGTTGCGTGCCCTTTTTAATCCTGCTTCTCCTTGGGTTTGTTGGATCTTTTAGCACGTTCAAATGTCCGTGCCTCTATATGTATCCACACGAGCAAGCTCTTGTCTCACAAAAGAAACTAGAAGAGCTCTCCTTTACTTCTTGCTAGAGAAGTCCCTAAAGGAGAGGAAGGTAGGGAAAAAGAGAAAGGAAGAAGAAGACCACTCTTCTTGCTAGCTTACACTCACAAAAGCCACACAACCAAAGCCTCTCACCACCAAGCTCTCTCCAAGCCTCAAGATTCACCAAGTTTGGCCGGCCACCCCATGGAGTGTTTTATAGGATTGAAAAAACCTTTCACCTCCTTTCACATTCAATGCAATCAATTGCATTGAAAAATATACACTCCTTGTTTGGCCGGCCACATGTGGAGAAATTTCAAAGGTCAAAACCCTTTGTCTCCTTCCACCTCATCAAGCTTAGGTGGCATGCTTTTGTGGCATGCTTATGTGGCATGCTTATGTGGCATTCATGCATGTTGAATTAATCTTATTAATTCAATAAGCTTATGTTATCATATTGAATTAATCTCATTAAATCAATAAGGTAACATATTGAATTAATCTTATTAAATCAATTAAGCTTAGGCTATCATGATAACATATTTATTTAATCTTATTAAATTAATAAGCTTAGCATATTGAATTAATCTCATTAAATCAATAAGCTAAAATTCTCATTAAGCTTAAAGTCCAAAAACCATTTTGTACTTAAGCTCATTCCCAAATTATTCTAGTCAAACTAGAATGCACTAATTCTTCTAATCATCATGCTCTTTGTGTGTGACCCTATAGGCTCTCATAACGTTGGCAGTGGATCTAAACTCTTTTAGATACACAAGCAATGAGCGGCATCTAGCAATACATCATTGCTACCCAAGTTACTAAATAAGTCAAGATCCGACTAACCTTTCCGTGACTACTATAATGTATGACCATGTCCTTCTATCCTTGATATCAGATTGACCAATGAGGCATAGACCGTGTCATCCTCGATCAATCTATGTGTTTCTTGATCCCTGAGTAAACTAACTCAAACAAATGAGCTCAATATCTCATATTGACTCATTCGAGCATGGCCATGCATTTTAGTAGTTCTACTCAATCAAGGGGCCCACAGATATCACTCCCGTCATATGGGAGGGATAGATCCCATCTACATCACTCACATCCCTCCGCATAATTTATTATATACCCAGTAATCGCCTTTATGGTCTACCCTATTATGGGTGACGTTTGGCGATACCAAAGTACATAACTCCTTATGTAGGGAACCGTAGTGACTTCAGGTTTGAGGACTATTCATACCAATAGTCACATGAGAAAGTTTATGACACTCATATGACGATCCATGAAACTTTCTCATGGTGGGTCAGTTCAGTATAGATTCTCTAATATATACTCATGTGTCAACTTGATATCATATATCCATGACTTGTGAGATCAAGTCATCAATTGACCTACATGCTAGTCTTTATGTATTAATATTGCCCTTGCATATTAATACTTGACTAGGAACATTTAGGAAAGTGTTCTCTACAGCCTCTCATAATCAATTCTGCCAATTGATGTGTTGTAGATAAGAACCTACTTTTCTAGGGCATTATTATATTTAATTTAGCTGGCACAAGCAAGACGTAAATATAATAACCAATCCTTTGCCTTTATAGAATATGATACGAAATGTTCCCTATTCAACCATCACATGATTGGTTCTAGGGCTATAACTAACACTAAGCACCTACCTTGGTCAACCTTAGGGATGACTTCCCTATTGACCTTGGTATTCCTAGACCTAGATTGAGTTACATAATTGAATGGAACATTGTGATAGATCTTTTTGGGCTTAAGTTTGCCCTTGGATGATTCTTGTTTCCTAGGCCTTTGACTTTGACTCCTAGACTCTTGGCTTTGACTATTTGACCCTTGCATTTGATTTTGCATTTTCCTAAGGGTCTTTTCCGTTTTCTCAAGCCTTGACCTCAAGGCTTGGTTCTCTAGTTCTAATCTTCCCAATTTTGACTTTTCATTTATTCTATGGGAATGAGACTTCCTAGGCATATGTCTATGGTTCTTGGAGTTAAAGCCTAGATGATTTTCTACCTTCCTAATAGACTCCTTAGGTAGGATTTTTCTAGGGATATTAGTCCCAGATTTCTCCTTATTTCTAAAGTTAACATGTTTAGCCCTAAACAATATAACTTATTGTTTCTAGCATGCTCCTTATGAACAATAGCAAGGGAATTCAAAGAATGCTTTTTATTATTAAAATTTGAAGTTTCGTTATTAAAATATACCTTATGGTTTGCTTTTAAAGCTCCCCCTATATGTGTAGCTCCTTCTCTGACCTTCTTGCTCCCCCTAGGGCATTGCCACATATAATGCCTTTTGGTTGCATTTGAAGCACACCATGTGCTTCTTGATCTTAATGGTTGGGGCATCGGTATCCTTGACCTTTGACACCGGTTGAGTCTTCTTGACTTTCTTAGGGCACTTGCTCTTATAGTGTCCATATTCCCTACACTCAAAATACATAATATGATTTTTATTATGAATTAATGTGCTTGAGTTGCCTAGGTTTAGCGCCGGAGTTGATTCTTCACTTCTTCCGGAGATTGAAGCTACTTCTTGCTCTTGCCCTTGCTCCGACGATATAATCTCCTCCCCCTCAATCATAGAGGTGGAGGATTCTTCCACCTCTTCCTTGGATGTTGATGGCCTCTCAACTCCCAATTCTTCACATTCTTCTATCGACCCGGATGTTGACTCCTCTTCAACTTCCAAATCCTCACTTGCTTGTGAGGATGATGTGCTTGCTTCTTCGGTCTCCTCCGATTGAGCCGATGAGCATTCCTCTTCTTCCTCTTCTTCTTGAACCGATGATGGACTTTCATGATACTTTGCCAATTCGCTCCAAAGCTCTTTGGCATCCTTGTATTCACCTAAGCTACACAAGATATCGTTAGGAATCAAATCAACCAAGAATTTAATTACCTTATTACTTCTCTCGAATTCTTGGAGTTGTTCCTCGGTTCACTTTTTCATTTTGAGGAATCCTCCCTTAGGCCCTCTTAGAAATTTGAATCCTTCCATCAAGGTGGCCCAATCCTCGATATCCATCATCAACATGAAGTCTTCAATCCTTGCCTTCCATTGGTTGAAGCCTTCTCGTCCATAGAATGCATATAGGACCAGAGTGTTGATGTCCCATCAAACTTTTTCTTCAAATTCCATCTTCTTCCTCTAGCGGTGCTCCCTTAGTTGTTAAACCTTTAAGAGTGGCCTCACTGTGATACTTCTTGTTAGGACCTATGTGCCTGCTAGAGGGGGGAGTGAATAGCGTTGTCGTTGGTTCAATGGAATTGATCGCGTGCTTGTCTACAACACGTTAGTACGCAGCGGAATATACAAAAATAACATAGACAAACACACAATACACACAAATACAATCACAACATGAAGATATAATGTGGTTCGAAACCTCAAGGTTCCTACTCCACGGATTGGGCTCGAATGAGCCCTAGTGATGCAAACACACACTACTAATCAAACCATCCTTCTCGGTGACACACTGTGTTGGATCGAAGCGGATCGCTAGAGGGGGGGGGTGAATAGCGATAAAACTTTTACGAAATCGTTCGTTAAAACTCGAGTAGATAATTTGCAGCGGAAAGATAAACAATAAATAAAAGAGACAATTCTTTTTACTTGGTTCATAGCCTTCGGCTACTACTCCAAGGCCCTAGTGGTCCTTGACCACGCACGGAGGGCAAAATACTAAATGAACTCCTCCTCGTTTGGAGGTAGGAGTTAATCGATACAATAAAGAACAAAACTTGAGGTAGAGGGACACTCCCCCTCTCCTCGTTATGATAAAAGCTCTGAAAGAATTAAAGTAACAAACTGAAGTAAAAGCTTAAACCGACATTACAAAAAGAAAAGAAGTTAAGACCTAGACGTCGGAGAAGAAGCACTTCGTTGTCGGAGAGTTGTAGCTTTGTGAAGGCTTTTGGAAGCTTAGAATTGTTGAGAAAACCCTAGGTTAGGACCTCCTTTTATAGCCTTTGAGCCCCTCATCGAATGGGTCTTCAACCAATCACAAATGAACACACAACCTCCTTGAAAAGTGGTGATAAGCCTTGACTCCTTGAGGCTGATCTTTTACATCATCGATCGATGGCCATCATCGATCCGATGATGGCGACAGATCGAGTCGACCTTAGCCGATCGGCGATTGTGGCTGAGTTCTCCAAGCTGGTAGTCGACTGATGCTTGCTGCAAGTCAAAGTTAGCTCAAAGAAAACATTATTTCGACGACCTTCGACCGTCCGATCTCGACCTAGACCATCGATGGGATGTCTTTGGTCAGATCTACGCTTAAGACCATCCCAGTAAGGAGGATACGACCTCACTTACGCTTGCACACACGAGCTTACCTCGATACTTACCATGTCGCTTTTGCTTCCGGCCTTCCACTCGATTCCTTCGGCTCCCTCCGAAGTCACTCGAGTGTCGCCCGACCACCGTGGCTTCCTCCGGGTGTCACTAGCCTTCAGCTCCGACTTTAGCACTTTTTTGCACACTTGATTCAGCTCATGAGATAACGATATATCCTTCACTTTGCGTCTTTTGCCATAATCAAAATATAGGTTCGACTTAGGTGCCCCTGCACCAACACACTGGAGGTGGAGAAAACCTCTTACAAGCAAAATACAACTGAAATGTAAACAACACATTACAAATTAGGGCTTTGAACACTTTGCTTGTTGGTTGCTTGAATGAGTGTGAAGGACCCTGAAATGCACCGGCACTTTGCCTCCAAATCGCCTCAAGAAACCACTCAAAGTGAAGGGTTTTGTCCGGAACCGAAGCTCTTATACCACATGAAGGTGGACAAACTTCGCTTCCCACTTCAACTCGGTTGCTTGTTCATGGCGATCCCATCAACGTCCCCAAATTAAAAAAAAATTAATTCGAGACAAAAGAGATCACCCAAGCAACCGTTTCATCGTCGTGCTATTCGATTAGAGTGGTCACTTGAACAAACTTGTTGTTCAAGTCACCAACCTCTATTCTACGAATAGCCGCGGAATAGATGATGTACGGATCATCGGTTTTTGTGTTTGTATTCGGGGTCCAAGTTATTTTAGCCATAAAAAAGAATACTACATGCATATATAATTGAAAAACAATTATAGACATGTTACAAAAGAAAATAGACAATCGATATATCTCTCAATCTTCTATTGTATGTCCTTCTTCCTTTTGGACGTCATGTGGGAGACGATCTACCAAAAGTCGAAGCTCTTAGATCACCAATCTTCCTTCCTTGCTCTCTCTGAACAAGAGGAAGAATAAGAAACAAAACACTTTTCTTTCTTTCAACCAACCACCAAGCTCCAAGCTTGGTGCTTGCCGCCGGCCAAGAAGGATTGGATAAAGAAGATAGATGCCGGCCAAGAGCTCCAAGGGAAGACCCTAAGCCTTGTTTCCACCGGCCAAGGAGAGGAGAAGGATTAGGTTTGGACGCCGGCCAAGGGAGGGGAGAAGGAGATGGGCGCCGACCACCTAGGAAGAGGAAGAAGAAAAGGAAAAAACTTCCTTATTTGTGGCTGCCCAACACCTCCAAACCCTAAGCCTCTCAAACCCTAATCCTATCTCTATTGGAATTCCCCCTTGCTGCCCACCCTAAAGCCTCCTTTTATAGAGTTAGGGATAAGCATTTTTTTAATCTCCACAATTGGTTCTAGGGATTTAATCTCAACCGTCAGATCTAGAGATTTAATCACAACCGTCGGATCTAGAGATTTAATCACAACCATCGGATCTAGAGATTTAATCTCTACCGTTGGATCTAGAGTTTTGTTTTCATCCATTGGATCTAGGCTTCATGAGGTTTTAATAGGCTACAATAGGGACAATGAGGAGGAGTTGAATCTTGGCCACCCAATGGATCAAGCCCACATAAAGTCCGATCCATTAATGATAATCAAATCCACTAAAGGATTATCATTGATCTACCTCACCAACCCCCATAAGTTAATATGGGCTCCATATATTATTTGTACATTTTTCTCCCTGTGTTTAAGATCTCGAATGTTCGTCGATTAATTAATTTACTGACAATTAATTAATCAACATCTAACTCCATGAGTAGTACCACTCAAACTTATCATCATGCCAGACCAAGTCCACCTGCAGGGTTTACATGATGAACCTTATGAGCTCCTCAATGGGACATTATCATCCTAATATATAGGACACGGTTTCCTCATATAATCAACATCACACCATATAAATAATATCATTTCCCAACTTACTGAGCCTATCAATTTAATCTATAAATCTCGCCCATTGGTAAATCAAAGAAATGAATACTAAGTATATGTGCCCATTATTATATCGGGATTAAGAGCATGTACAATATAATATTAGAGGTCCGATTCAATTATGTAGTCAGCAATAAATCGAATCACCACTAAGTCGGTCCTGCTCAATACACACAAAGTGCACTAGTGTGATTCTATGGTCAAGACAAACCAATACCAAATCACACTAGAACCATACCAATGGTTTGTCTGTGCTTCGTTCAGTTACGTATTGCTGTTGGTTTGGCATTTGCTTATACTTTACGATGTGGCATCTCTGTGACTGCACCATTTTATCTACAATGTAATGTATTAGACAATATGCATAACCATAAATATGCAAATAATGATCATGTGATTCTTATTTAAAAATAAAGATGTTCATACAAAAGAAAAACTTTTCAGTATACATCCCAACAATCTCCCACTTATACTAAAAGACTATGCTGTCCTCTTACTGCCATACATCTGATTCCCCTTCCCTCTATATGCCTATCAAAGCTCTCACTAGAAGGACCTTAGTGAAAGGGTCTACCAAGTAATCCTCTGATGCAATCTAGGCAACAACAACTTTTACCTCCATTATGATTTCTCGTATCAGGTGGTACTTGCGCTCTATGTGTTTACTTGCCTTATGTGCTCATGGTTCCTTGGAGTTTGCAACTGCACCACTATTATCACAATAAATTGTGATAGTTCTGGGCAAACCAGGAATCACATCCAAGTCCATCAGGAAGTTCCTGAGCCACACAGCTTCTTTGGCCGCCTCAGAGGCCGCCACATACTCAGCTTCCATGGTAGAGTCTGCCATGCATTTCTCCATGACACTCCTCCATACAATGGCTCTACCGCCCACAGTAAACACAAAACCTAAGGTAGACTTACTGTTATCCCTATCTGATTGGAAGTTGGAATTTGTATAACCCACAGGGAGTAATTGGTCTGCCTGGTATGTTAGGATGTATACTGAAAAGTCTATCTTTTGTATGAACATCTTTATTTTTGAAATAAGAATAACATGATCATTGTTTGCATATTTTTATGGTTATGCATATTGTCTAATACATTACATTGTAGATAACATGGCGTATGGTGTCACACGGGAGATCATGTTATCGACTCCTTGTAAAGTATAAGTATAGGCTCACAACCGAGATGACTTTGGACAAACCATTGGTATGGTTGTAGTGTGATTTGGTATTGGTTTGTCTTGACCATAAAATCACACTAGTACACTTTGTGTGTATTGAGCAGGATAGACTTAGAGGTGATTCGATTTATTGCTGACTACATATTCAAATTGGACCTCGGATATTATATTGTATATACTCTTAATCTCGATATAATAACGGGCACATTTACTTAGTATTCATTTCTTTGATTTACCAATGGGCGAGATTTATAGATTAAATCGATACGCTCGGTAAGTTGGGAAATGATATTATTTATATGGTGTGTCATTGATTATAGGAGGAAACGTGTCCTATAAATTAGGCTGATGATGTCCCCTTGAGGAGCTCATAAGGTTCATCATGTAAACCCTGCAGGTGGACTTGGTCTGACATGATGAAAAGGTTGAGTGGTACTACTCATGGAGTTAGATGTTGATTAATTAATGGTCAATAAATTAATTAATCGACGGACATTTGAGATCTTAAACACGGGGAGAAAATGTACATATAATATATGTAGCCTATATTAACTTATGGGGGTTGGTGAGGTAGATCATTGATAATCCTTTAGTGGATTGGATTATCATTAATGGATCAGACTTTATGTGGGCTTGATCCATTGGGTGGCCAAGATCCAACTCCTCCTCATAGTCCCTATTGTAGCCTATTAATACCTCATGAAGCCTAGATCCAATGGATAGAAACAAAACTCTAGATCCAAAGGTAGAGATTAAATCTCTAGATCCGACGGTTGAGATTAAATCTCTAGATCCGACGGGTGAGATTAAATCCCTAGAACCAATGGTGGAGATTAAAATAAGGCTTATCCCTAACTCTATAAATGGAGAGCGAGGGGTGGCATCAAGTTGAATCCAATTAGAGATAGGATTAGGGTTTTGGGCGGCAAGAGGCTTGGAGCTAGGGTTTGGAGTTTGCGACACCAAATAAGGAAACTTATTCCTTATCTTCTTCTTCCTCAAGGTGGCCGGCGCCCAATCAGCCCTTTCCAGCCCTTGGCCGGCATCCAAAGGATCCCTTCTCCCTCTCTTTGGCTAGTGGAAACATAGCTTAAGGTCTTCCCTTGGAGCTATTGGCCGGAATCCATGTTTCCCCTTCTCCTTGTTGGCCGGCGGCAAGCAATTTGCTTGTTGCTTGTTGGTTGGCTAAAGGAAGGAGAAGGGTCTTATTTCTATTCTTCCTCTTGCTCGAAACGAGCAAGGAAGGAAGATTGGTGATCTAGGAGCTTCAACTTTTGGTAGATCGTCCACACGACGTCAGAATGGAGGAAGGTCATACAATAGAAGATCGAGAGGTATAACACTTATCTATCTTCATATGTAACATGTTTGTAATTGTTTTTCAATTATATATGCATGATATATTCTGTTTTGTGGCTAAATATACTTGGACCTTGAACATAAACACAAAAACCGGCGATCGGTACATCGTTTATTCCGCGGCTATTCGTAGAATAGAGGTTGGTCGCTTGAACAACAAGTTTGTTCAAGTGACTACTCTAATCGAATAACATGACGATGATAAGGTTGCTTGGGCAATCCCTCTTGTCAAGGATAAATTTTTTTATCCGCGGACGTAGAAGGGATCGCCATGAACAAGCGACCGAATTGAGGAGGGAAGCGAAGTTTCTCCTCCCTACAAGTGGTATCAGATCCACGGTTTCCGATTTTGTGTGTTTAGGATTCAGTTACTTTTATGCACTTTTCATATATTATATGTGCCGGATAATAGTAGGATATGCGTAGGATAACTCTTTGGTTGCAAGCATAGGATCCAACAATTATGGCTATATGTGTGTATGTGATTGTATGTGTGTAAATGTATATTTTGTTGAATCCTCGGGGTTGACGAGGCTAGTATTTAATTTTTTGTAAATTAGATATGACATTGTTTATCCACTCTTTTTATTTTAGTTTACTTTCGATCTAGATTTCATGTACACTCCCTCGTGGAGTATAGGATCGATGGATGTAAATTAAAATAGATTTTAGTCTCGGCTCGGATCTCCGGATGACTCGTACATGGCATAGGAGGAGTGGATGAGATGGCGATACGATAGGAGACATATTGAAGAAAAAAGCCATAATAGTTGGAAAATAATTATTTTTCATATTTATTGCTTATTGTTTGATATGCATGTTGTAGGCTAGAAAATTCCTCAATTTCAAATTACTAAGTGGGAGAGGGAAATTTTTATAAATTCCCACGGCCTCCATTATGATTTGACAAGTGATGCAAACAAACTTGCGCGTCGGCTCTGAGTGCCTTCCTTCCCATCGGATGAGTTTGTTTGTGGATCACAAGGTCGAATATGATTATAAGAAATTATGAAGGAGCATGTGTACTTCCTTATCGGAAGGCACATAACCCGAGATAATTACCTTGGTACCGAGTAATGGTGAACACTTAGATACAAATATAAGTATCCTCCCCATCGGAGTCACTGCTTTTATTTGTAGGGCCAAAGAGGAACCAACTATTAATTTTACTTGTCAAAAAGTTAGGTTGACAAGATAGTAAAATTAATGGGTAAAACCTTCTCATACAAATGTAGAATTCGTATACGTCCACACTATCGTGGCATACGATATTCTCGGTGTTTTGAGGTGTTGGTTGATTTTAAAATTTTATTGTTTGAGGAATCAATAATTTTTTGAAATCTAATGTTTTGATCTATGTGATTCTTAGGTTTTCTTTCAAAATGACTTTCAACCCGCTTGCTGTGATATTGAAAGAGAATAAACTTACTGGACCCAACTATATTGATTGGATGAGGAATTTAGACATTGTCTTGACTGCTGAGGAATACAAATATGTACTCCTCGAAGAGTGCCCTCCTAAGCCTGTGGATGATTCTGGGGAAAAGGAGAAAGAGAGTTATAAGAAGTAGATAAAGGCCGATGAGATGGCACGGTGTTACATTTTGGCATCTATGTCAAATGTACTGCAACATCAGCATCAAGCCATGCCCCCTGCTTATGACATGATGCTCAATCTCAAAGAACTTTTTGGACACCAGAATCGGCCTGCTAGGCTGGAAGCTATGAGGAACTTGATGACGACCACCATGATCGAGGGAACACCCATGAGGGATCATGTTCTCAAGATGATGGCTCATTTGAATGAGTTGGAAGTCCTCAGAGCTAAGATCGATGGGGAAACCCAGGTCGACATCATTCTCCAGTCTCTACCTAGGAGTTTTGAGCAGTTTCGCCTGAACTACAACATGAACAAAAGGTTGTATTCATTGGCGGAGCTTCTGACAGAACTCCAGGCGGCAGAGGGCCTATTTCGTCAGAGTGCTCAGGTGCATGCCATGGTGACCCAAAAGTTTTCTATTTCTAAGCAGAAAGGCAAGAAGAAGAAGAAACAAACTGGGACAAAGGCGGTGGGAGGAACTCAGGGAGGAGTGAAGAAGCCGAAAGGCAAGTGCTTCACTTGTAAGCAGACTGGACACTGGAAGAAGGACTGCCCCAACCATAAGCAGAACAAAGGTATATCTTTTGGTCTAGTCGTTGAAACATGTTTAGCGGTGTTATCTACCGGCACCTGGTGTGTAGATACGGGAGCCACTGATCATGTCTGCAATACTTTGCAGGGGTTCTAAGAAACCAGACGACTGGCTGAAGGGGAGATTACCGTGTACTTGGGAGATGCCACAAAGGTGGAGGCTATTGCAGTGGGAGATGTTCATTTATCTTTTAAGAAAAAAAAGTTTTGGTTCTTAAAAATTGCCTTTATGTACCTTTATTTAGAAAGAATTTAATTTCGATTTCTAAATTGTTTAAGGATGGATATTCTATTTCTTTTAATGATAAAGTTGTTATAAAAAGGAATAGGGACATTATCTGTTCTGATGCATTGATAGAAAATTTGTATACACTCAAACCAAAAGCTCCCACGATACAAATAGAAGTTAATAACTCATCTTCTAATTCCAATAAGAGAAAAGAACCTTCGAAGATGAACCAAACATATCTTTGGAATCTTAGGCTTCATCATATTAATCTAAGCAGAATTCAAAGGTTGATAGCTGATGGACCTCTGGGTTCATTAGTGGTGGAGGATTTCCCAACCTGTGAATCTTGCTTGGAAGGTAAAATGACCAAGAGGCCTTTTAAGGCCAAGGGGTATAGAGCCAAAGATGTGTTAGAATTGGTTCATTCTGATTTGTGTGGTCCTATGTCTATCTAGGCTAAAGGTGATTTTGAGTATTTCATCTCTTTTATAGATGATTATTCGAGATATGGATACATTTACTTGATGCGCCGCAAGTCTGAATGCTTTGACAAGTTCAATGAATTCAAGGCTGATGTGGAGAAACATCAAGGTAAAAGTATCAAAACACTACGATCTGATCATGGTGGTGAGTACCTCTTGAGAGAGTTTAGAAAATTACTTATCAGAAGTTGGGATTCAATCCCAATTGTCTGCACCTGACACACTGTAGCAGAATGGTGTAGCAAAGCGAAGGAATATGACTCTTATAGAGATGGTTAGATCGATGATGAGTTATTCTGAGTTGCCAGATTCATTCTGGGGATATGCTCTAGATACGACAGTGTACATTCTAAACTTGGTTCCATCTAAATCAGTGCCTTCTACTCCCACAGAATTGTGGACTGGGGGAAAGCCTAGTCTAAGATATATTCGGATTTGGGGGAGTCCAACACATGTGCTGAAGGTAGATGCTGGTAAGTTGGAACCTCGTACAGAAGTACAAATGTTCGTTGGCTATCCTAGAGGAACGAAAGGTGGTTTTTTTTATAGTCCTAGAGATCAGAGGGTGATCGTTAGCAAGAACGCCAGATTTCTAGAGGAAGACTATGTGATGAACCACAAGCCCATGAGTAAGATTGTTCTGGAGGAAATAAAAGGGGAAGTCACTTCTTCAGTACCACCGGTACAAGAGGATATACCACAAGTCACTGCACCGCGTGTCATAAAGGATACACAGGTGATTCCTCGTCGTAGTGAGAGGGTTGTGAGATAGCCTGATAGATTCATGTTCTTGGGAGAATCTTCTGATTTGGTCCCTAGAGAACATGAACCTAATCCCTGGACATATGATGAGGCAATCCAAGATAAAGATGCAGTATCTTGGCAAAATGCAATGAATACTGAGATTGAATCTATGGATTCAAATCAGGTCTGGGAGCTAGTGGAACCACCCGATGGTGTAAAAACCATTGGATGCAAGTGGATCTATAAAAGAAAGAGAGGAATATATGGGAAGGTTGAGACCTTCAAAGCGAGGCTTGTTGCGAAGGGGTATACTCAGAAAGAGGGTATCGATTATGAGGAGACCTTTTCGCCGGTAGCCATGCTTAAGTCTATCCGGATTCTCTTATACATTGTAGCTCATATGGATTATGGGGTGTGGCAGATGAATGCCAAGACATCTTTCCTTAATTGAAGTCTTCAGGAAAACATCTATATGAAGCAACCAGAGAGATTCATTGTGAAGGGCAATGAGCATCTTGTATGTAAGCTTAATCGGTCCATTTATGGATTGAATCAAGCTTCAAGATCTTGGAACATCCGATATGATGAGGTAATCCAGTCTTATGGATTTATTCAAAGTCTGAATGAGTCTTGTGTATACAAGAGATGTGACGGAAACGTAGTGTATTTCTTGTACTATACGTAGATGACATTTTGTTGATTGACAACAATATCAAGGTGTTATTGGACGTAAGGGTATGGTTGTACAAACAGTTTGACATGAAGTACTTGGGAGAAGTGGGACACATCCTTGGGATCAAGGTTATAAGGGATCGCAGAAAAAGGATGTTGTGCTTATCCCAAGCTTCATACATAGACACGATTATGGATCGATTTAGCATGCAGAACTCCAAGAAGGGTTTTCTACCTTTCAGACATGGAGTTTCTTTATCTAAGGAGATGTGTCCTAGAACATCTGAGGAGATAGAGGAGATGAAGGCGGTTCCTTATGCCTCGGTAGTAGGAAGCCTTATGTATGCGATGCTATGTACGAGACCAGATATCTAATTTGCCATGGGCATGGTCAACAGATATCAGAGTAATCCAGGACAGGGACATTGGACTGCGGTAAAACATATATTGAAGTACCTGAGAAGGACTAGGGATTATATGCTGGTTTTTGAGGCAGACCAATTACTCCCTGTGGGTTACACGGATTTTGACTTCCAATCAGATAGGGATAACAGTAAGTCTACCTCAGGTTTTGTATTTACTTTGGGAGGTGGAGCCATTGTATGGAGGAGTGTCAAGCAGAAATGCGTGGCGGACTCCACCATGGAAGCTGAGTATGTGGCAGCCTCTGAGGCGGCCAAAGAAGCTGTGTGTCTCAGGAACTTCCTGATGGACTTGGATGTGATTCCTGGTTTGCTCAGAACTATCAAAATTTATTGTGATAATAGTGGTGCAGTTGCAAACTCGAAGGAACCACGAGCCCATAAGACAAGTAAACACATAGAGCGCAAGTACCACCTGATATGAGAAATCATAAAGAGAGGAGAAGTTGCTGTGGCCAAGATTGCATCGAAGGATAACTTGGCAGATCCTTTCACTAAGGCCCTTCCGGCGAGAGCTTTTGATAGGCATGTGGAGGGAATGGGGATCAGATGTATGGCAGTTTGAGGACAGCATAGTCTTTTAGTATAAGTGGGAGATTGTTGGGATGCATACTGAAAAGTCTATCTTTTGTATGAACATCTTTATTTTTGAAATAAGAATCACATGATCATTGTTTGCATATTTTTTTGGTTATGCATATAGTCTAATACATTACATTATAGATAACATGGTGTGTGGTGTCACATGGGAGATCATGTTATCGGCTCCTTGTAAAGTATAAGTATAGGCTCACAACCGAGATGACTTTGGACAAACCATTCGTATGGTTGTAGTGTGTATTGGTATTGATTTGTCTTGATAATAAAATCACACTAGTACACTTTGTTTGTATTGAGCTGGGCCGACTTAGAGGTGATTCGATTTATTGCTTACTATATAATTGAATCGGACCTCGGATATTATTTTGTACATACTCTTAATCCGGATATAATAACGGGCACATATACTTAGTATTCATTTCTTTGATTTACCAATGGGCGAGATTTATAGATTAAATCGATAGGCTCGGTAAGTTGGGAAATGATATTATTTATATGGTGTGCCATTGATTATAGGAGGAAACCGTGTCCTATATATTAGGATGATGATGTCCCCTTGAGTAGCTCATAAGGTTCATCATGTAAACCCTGCAGGTGGACTTAGTCCGGCATGATGAAAAGGTTGAGTGGTACTACTCATGGAGTTAGATGTTGATTAATTAATGGTCAGTAAATTAAATAATCGACGGACATTCGAGATCTTAAACATGGGGAGAAAATGTACATATAATATATGGAGCCCTTATTAACTTATGGGGGTTGGTGAGGTAGATCAATGATAATCCTTTAGTGGATTGGATTATTATTAATGGATCGGACTTTATGTGGGCTTGATCCATTGGGTGGCTAAGATCCAACTCCTCCTCATGGTCCCTATTGTAGCCTCTTAATACCTCATGAAGCCTTGATCCAATGGATAGAAACAAAACTCTAGATCCAAAGGTAGAGATTAAATCTCTAGATCCGACGGTTGAGATTAAATCTCTAGATCCGACGGTTGAGATTAAATCCCTAAAACCAATGGTGGAGATTAAAATAAGGCTTATCCCTAACTATATAAAAGGAGAGCAAGGGGTGGGCGGCAAGTTGAATCCAATTAGAGATAGGATTAGGGTTTTGGGCGGAAAGAGGCTTGGAGCTAGGGTTTGGAGTTGGGGGCACCAAATAAGGAAACTTATTCCTTATCTTCTTCTTCCTCAAGGTGGGTGGCCCCAAGCAGCCCTTTCCATCCCTTGGCCGGCATCCAAAGGATCCCTTCTCCCTCTCTTTGGCCGGTGGAAACATAGCTTAAGGACTTCCCTTAGAGCTATTGGCCGGAATCCATCTTTCTCCTTCTCCTTGTTGGTCAGCGGCAAGCAATTTGCTTGTTGCTTGTTGGTTGGCTAAAGGAAGGAGAAGGGTCTTGTTTCTATTCTTCCTCTTACTCGGAACGAGCAAGGAAGGAAGATTGGTGATCTAGGAGCTTCAACTTTTGGTAGATCGTCGCCTACACGACGTCCGAAAGGAGGAAGGTCATACAATAGAAGATCGAGAGGTATAACACTTATCTATCTTCATATGTAACATGTTTGTAATTGTTTTTCAATTATATATGCATGATATATTCTGTTTTGTGGCTAAATATACTTGGACCCCAAACATAAACACAAAATCCGTCGATCCGTACATCGTCTATTCAGCGGTTATTCATAGAATAGAGGTTGGTTGCTTGAACAACAAGTTTGTTCAAGTGACTACTCTAATCGAATAGCATGACGATGATAATGTTGCTTTGGCAATCCCTCTTGTCAAGGATAAATTTTTTTATCCGCGGACGTAGAAGGGATCGCCATGAACAAGCGACCGAGTGGAGGAGGGAAGCGATGTTTCCCCTCCCTACATGGTAAACTAGCATATAATCCCTAGTCCTTCTCAGGTACTTCAATATATGATTTACCGCAGTCCAATATCCCTGTCCTAGATTACTCTGATATCTTCTGACCATGCCCACGGCAAAGCAGATATCTGGTCTCGTATATAGCATCGCATACATGAGGCTTCCCACTGCCGAAGCATAAGGAACCACCTTCATCTCCTCTATCTCCTCAGATGTTCTAGGACACATCTCCTTAGATAAAGGAACTCCATGCCTGAAAGGTAAAAAACCCTTCTTGGAGTTCTACATGATAAAACGATCCATAATCGTGTCTATGTATGAAGCTTGAGATAAGCACAACATCCTTTTCTTGCGATCCCTTATAACCTTGATCCCAAGGATGTATCCCACTTCTCCCAAGTCCTTCATATCAAACTATTTTGACAACCATACCCTTACGTCCGATAACACCTTGATATTGTTGCCAATTAACAAAATGTCATCTACGTATAGTACAAGAAATACCACTACGTTTCCGTCACATCTCTTGTATACACAAGACTCTTCCAGACTTTGAATAAATCCATAAGACTGGATTACCTCATCAAAGGGGATGTTCCAAGACCTCAAAGCTTGCTTCAATCCATAAATGGATCGATTAAGCTTACACACAAGATGCTCTTTGCCCTTTGCAATGAATCCCTTTGGTTGCTTCATATAGATGTTTTCCTCAAGACTTCCATTAAGGAAAGCTGTCTTGACATCCATCTGCCACTCCTCATAATCCATATGAGCTGCAATGCATAAGAGAATACGGATAGACTTAAGCATGGCCACCGGCGAAAAGGTTTCCTCATAATTGATACCCTCTTTCTGAGTATACCCCTTTGCAACAAGCCTCGTTTTGAAGGTCTCAACCTTCCCATCTATTCCTCTCTTTCTTTTATAGATCCACTTGCATCCAATGGTTTTTACACCATCGGGTGGTTCTACAAGCTCCCAGACCTAATTTGAATCCATAAATTTAATCTCAGCATTCATTGCACTTTGCCAAGATACAACATCTTTATCTTGGATTGCCTCGTCATATGTCCAGGGATCAGGTTCATGTTCGCCAGGGACTAAATCAGAAGATTTTCCCAAGAACATCAATCTATCAGGCTGTCTAACAACCCTCCCACTACGACGAGGTATCACCTATGTATCCTCTGTTACACGCGGTGCAGTGACTTGTGGTATATCCCATTGTACCGGTGGTACTGAAGAAGTGACTTCCCTTTTCAATTCCTCCTGAACAATCTTGCTCATGGGCTTGTGGTTCATCACATAGTCTTCCTCTTGAAATCTGGCGTTTATGCTAACGATCACCCTATGATCTCTAGGACTAAAAAACAAGGCACCTTTCATTCCTCTAGGATAGCCAATGAAAATGCATACTTCTATATGAGGTTCCAACTTACCAGCATATGCCTTCAGCACATGTGCTCGACTCCCCAAATCCGAATATGTCTTAGACTAGGCTTTCGCCCAGTCCACAATTCTGTGGGAGTAGAAGACACTGATTTAGATGGAACCAAGTTCAGAATGTACACTGCCATATCTAGAGCATATCCCCAGAACGAATCTGGTAACTCAGAATAACTCATCATCGATCTAACCATCTCCATAAGAGTCCTATTCCTTCGCTCTACTACACCATTTTGCTGGGGTGTACCAGGTGCAGACAATTGCGATTGAATCCCAACCTCTGATAAGTAATTCCTAAACTCTCCCAAGAGGTACTCACCACCACGATCTGATCGTAGTGGCTTGATACTTTTACCTTGACGTTTCTCCACATCAGCCTTGAATTCTTTGAACTTGTCAAAGCATTCAGACTTGCGGCACATCAAGTAAATGTATCCATATTTCGAATAATCATGTATAAAGGAGACGAAATACTCAAAACCACCCCTAGCCTGGATAGACATAGGACCACACAAATCAGAATGAACCAATTCCAACACATCTTTGGCTCTATACCCCTTGGCCTTAAAAGGCCTCTTGGTCATTTTACCCTCCAAGCAAGATTCGCTGGTTGAGAAAACTTCCACCACTAATGAACCCAAAGGTCCATCAGCTATCAATCTTTGAATTCTGCTTAGGTTATTATGACCAAGCCTAAGATGCCAAAGATATATTTGGTTCATCTTCGAAGGTTCTTTTCTCTTATTGGAATTAGAAGATGAGTTATTAAATTCTATTTGCATCGTGGGAGATTTTGGTTCAAGTGTATACAAATTTCCTATTAATGTACCAGAACATATAATCTCCCTATTCCTTTTTATAACAATTTTGCCATTAAAAGAAATAGAGTATCCATTCACAAACAATTTAGAAACTGAAATTAAATTCTTTCTAAATAAAGATACATAAAGGCAATTCTTAAGAACCAAAACTTTATTTTTCTCAAAAGACAAATAAACATCTCCCACTGCAACAGCCGCCACCTTCGTGGCATTGCCCAAGTATACGATAATCTCCCCTTCAGCCAGTCGTCGGTTTTCCTGGATCCCCTACAAAGTATTGCAGACATGATTAGTGGCTCCCATACCTACACACCAGGTGTTGGTAGATAACACCGCTAACCATGTTTCAACAACTAGACCAATGGATATACCTTTGTTCTGCTTCTGATTGGGATAGTCCTTCTTCCAATGTCCATCCTTCTTGCAAGTGAAGCACTTTCCTTTCGACTTCTTCACTTGTCCTTGAGATCCTCCCACCACCTTTGCTTCACCTTGTTCCTTCTTCTTCTTGCCTTTCGGCTTAGAAGTAGAAACCTTTTGGGCAACCATGGCCTGAGCCTGAGCAAGTCCTTCTGCCGCCTGGGGTTCTGTCAGAAGCTCCTCCATCGAATACAACCTCTTGTTCATGTTGTAGTTCAGGCGAAACTGCTCAAAACCCCTAGGTAGAGACTAGAGAATGATATCGACCTGGGTTTCCCCATCGATCTTAGATCCAGGGACTTCTAGCTTATTTTCAGGCTTAGGAGGACACTCTTCGAAGAGTACATACTTGTACTCCTCAGCAGTTAAGACAATGTCAAGATTCCTTTTT
This sequence comes from Wurfbainia villosa, assembly GCA_025175895.1. NCBI lineage: Eukaryota > Viridiplantae > Streptophyta > Magnoliopsida > Zingiberales > Zingiberaceae > Wurfbainia > Wurfbainia villosa. The sequence goes on along the minus strand of CM046004.1, from coordinate 42,217,735 downwards.
CCAATCAACATAATTATGTACAGTAAGTTTATTTTCCTTTAGTATCATAGAAAGTGGACTGAAAGTCATTTTTGAAAAACCTAAGAATCACATAGATCAAAACTTTAGATTTCCAAAAAATTATTGATTCCTCAAACAATAAAATTTTAAAATCAACCAACACCTCAAAACACCGAGAATATCGTATGCCATGATCGTGTGGACATATACGAATTCTACATTTTTAAGAGGAGGTTTTACCCATTAATTTTACTATCTTGTCAACCTAACTTTTTGACAAGTAAAATTAATAGTTGGTTCCTCTTCGGCCCTACAAATAAAAGCAGTGACTCCGATGGGGAGGATACTCCTATTTGCATCTAAGTGTTCACCATTACTCGATACCAAGGAAATTATCTCGGATTATGTGCCTTCCAATGGAGAAGTACACACGCTCCTAAATAATTTCTTATAACCATATTCGACCCTGTGATCCGCAAACAAACTCATCCGATGGGGAGGAAGGCACTCAGAGCCGACGTGCAAGTTTGCTTGCATCACATGTCAAATCGTAATGGAGGCCGTGGGAATTTATAAAAATATCCCTCTCCCACTTAGTAATTTAAAATTGAGGAATTTTCTAGCCTACGACATGCATATCAAACAACAAGCAATAAATATGAAAAATAAATATTTTCCAACTATTATGGCTTTTGTCATCAATATGTCTCCCGTCGTATCGCCATCTCGTCCGCTCCTCCCTACGCCATGTACGAGCCATTCGGATATCCGAGCCAAGAAAAACTATTTTAATTTACATCCATTGATCCTATACTCCACGAGGGAGTGTACATGAAATCTGGATCGAAAGTAAACTAAAATAAAAGGAGTGGCTAAACAATGTTGTATCTAATTACAAAAAATTAAATACTAGCCTCGTCAACCCTGAGGATTCAACAAATATACAATTACACACATACAATCACATACACACATATGGCCATAATAGTTGGATCCTATGCCTACAACCAAAAAGTTAACCTACGCATATCTTACTATTATCCGACACATATAATATATGAAAAGTGCATAAAAGTAATCGAATCCTAAACACACAAATTCGGAAACCATGGCTCTGATACCAATTGAAGGGTTTTGTTCGAAACTGAAGCTCTTATACCACATGAAGGTGGAGAAACTTCGCTTCCCACTTCAATTCGGTCGCTTCTTCATGGCGATTCCATCGATGTCCCTGAATTAAAAAAAAATTAATCCTAGACAAAAGGGATCACCCAAGCAACCGGTTCATCGTCGTGCTATTCGATTAGAGTGGTCACTTGAACAAACTTGTTGTTCAAGACACCAACCTCTATTCTACAAATAACCGCAGAATAGATGATGTACGGATTGCCTGTTTTTGTGTTTGTATTCGGGGTCCAAGTTATTTTAGTCATAAAAACAGAATACTACATGCATATAAAATTGAAAAACAATTATAGACATGTTACAAAAGAAAATAGACAATCGATATACCTTTCGATCTTCTATTGTATGTCCTTCCTCCTTTTGGACGTCGTGTGGACGATGATCTACCAAAAGTCGAAGCTCCTAGATCACCAATCTTCCTTTCTTGCTCGCTCCAAACAAGAGGAAGAATAAGAAACAAAACACTTTCCCTTCTTTCAACCAACCACCAAGCTCTAAGCTTGGTGCTTGCTGTCGGCCAAGAAGGATTAGATGGAGAAGATAGATGTCAGCCAAGAGCTCCAAGGGAAGACCCTAAGCCTTGTTTCCACTTGCCAAGGAGAGGAGAAGGATTAGGTTTGGACGCCGGCCAAGGTAGGGGAGAAGGAGATGGGCGCCGACCACCTAGGAAGAGGAAGAAGAAAAGGAAAAAACTTCCTTATTTGTGGCCGCCCAACACCTCCAAACCCTAAGCCTCTCAAACCCTAATCCTATCTCTATTGGAATTCCTCCTTGCTGCCCACCCTAAAGCCTCCTTTTATAGAGTTAGGGATAAGCCTTGTTTTAATCTCCACTATTGGTTCTAGGGATTTAATCTCAATCGTCGGATCTATAGATTTAATCTTAATCGTCGGATCTAGAGATTTAATCTCTACCGTTGGATCTAGAGTTTTGTTTTCATCCATTGGATCTAGGCTTCATGAGGTTTTAATAGGCTACAATAGGGACCATGAGGAGGAGTTGGATCTTGGCCACCCAATGGATCAAGCCCACATAAAGTCCGATCCATTAATGATAATCCAATCCACTAAAGGATTATCATTGATCTACCTCACCAACCCCCATAAGTTAATATGGGCTCCATATATTATTTGTATATTTTTCTCCCCGTGTTTAAGATCTCGAATGTTCATCGATTAATTAATTTACTGACAATTAATTAATCAACTTCTAACTCCATGAGTAGTACCACTCAACCCTATCATCATGTCGGACCAAGTCCACCTGCAGGGTTTACATGATGAACCTTATGAGCTCCTCAAGGGGACATCATCATCCTAATATATAGGACACGATTTCGTCCTATAATCAACGACACACCATATAAATAATATCATTTCCCAACTTACCGAGCCTATCGATTTAATCTATAAATCTCGCCCATTGATAAATCAAAGAAATGAATACTAAGTATATGTGCCCGTTATTATATCGTGATTAAGAGCATGTAAAATATAATATCTGAGGTTCGATTCGATTATATAGTCAGCAATAAATTGAATCGCCTCTAAATCGGTCCTGCTTAATACACACAAAGTGCACTAGTGTGATTCTATGGTCAAGACAAACCAATACCAAATCACACTACAACCATACCAATGGTTTGTCCAAAGCCATCTCATTTGTGAGGCTTTACTTATACTTTACAAGGGATCGATAACATGATCTCCTGTGTGACACCACACACCATGTTATCTACAATGTAATGTATTAGACAATATGCATAACCATAAATATGCAAATAATGATCATGTGATTCTTATTTCAAAATAAAGATGTTAATACAAAAGATAGACTTTTCAGTATACATCCCAACACCAAGAACCAATTGTCGAAAGCTCCCATGAGCTGCTCCTTTTAACTTGCAATAGGATAATTTCGCGCATGGTAGTCGACTGCCATAAGGGCCCAGTCGACTGCCCCTATAGCTGTTGTCTCACAACGGTTCGATCCACGCTGAAAAAACCCAACACACTGCTTAACAGTCAACTACCAACATTGACAGTCAACTGCCAATGCCCGTAGCCGACTACCCAGTCGACTACTGAGTGTTCTATGCTCCGACGCCAACGAGCAGTCGACTGCAGGTTGGGCAGTCTCAGTCGCACACCAATCGAACCTTGTCGACTTGGATTAGTCGAATCGGCACCTATACTAATCGACTGTTGTCGGGTAAAACCTCAAACAAACACTTTGTTTGAGCATCCGACCGTCAGGTAAAACCTCTAACATCATGTTTGAGCATCCGACACTTTTTCTTAGCCACTTGGCCAAGTTCACCTCATCCTCTCATGGAGCCCCACCAAAGTTCTCTTCCCTCGACCTACGTTCCTCGGATGCACCAAGCGCACGACTTCATAATGTCATCCTTCGTGTCTTTCCCTCGAAGTCTGATTCCCTTTGGCCTCACTCCATTTGCTCCCCGTCTGATGATCCCTCGGATGCACCAAGGTCACAACTTCCATAATGTCATCCTTCGCTGACTCAAGGACCTTGAGCCTACGAGACTAGTGACCTTGCCAAGTCCTCAAGACTTCTCATTGCCAAGGTTATACACTTGGACTTACCAACACCAAGCCCCATGCTTGAATTTTCCATGCCAAGGCTACAAACTTGGACTTTACCAACACCAAGCCCTATGCTTGGATTTTCCCAACATCAAGCCTCATTCTTGGACTTTTCATGCCAATCCCCATGCTTGGACTTTCACTGCCAAGGCTACACACTTGGATTTATGTGGCCAACCCATGTTGGACTTTCAATGCCAAGCCCCATGCTTGGACTTCCCATGACACTCACATGTCATACATTTTGTCTAACATCAAAATACTATTCGAGTCAAACTCGAGTCTAGTCAATCATGACCTCGGTCGATTGCACCAACAAATTCTACAACGAAATATATTTCATTGTAAACCTTGTATATAATGAATTTCAACCTCGTTTCCTTCTCCTCACTCGATCATCTCTCACAAATTTCCTGGTATGCTCTCCTCCCCCCTCTCTCTCTCTCTCTCTTGAAATCCAGCGATCCACCACCATATTTGTTGATCAGACGGTGGATCGACGAATCACCCCCCTCCCATGAAGTCGAGGGTGATGCCCCTTGCGCTAGGGGGGCAATGTCACAATCACAAGGTGCCGGATAGGTCTCACAGTTTTTCCGTCTAATGTGTAATTTATATGTATTTTAAAATTTGTTAATGTTTAATATGAATTGTAAAATTTTAATATTTTATCCCTTTTAGGTTTGTCGTGCGATTGTTCGTTCTTATTATGATCGGTACGTACGTAAAACTTTCTACTGTCAGTTCATTCGTTGCTTCCACTAGTCAAGGTATTTTCCATTCAAAATTTTTACAATTACCACTCTATAATATAATGTACTTTTATGTATTTCTTTTACTATAAACTTCGTTATTGATTTGATATGTTATAGTCTATAACTCAATATCATGCCACAAAAAAATATGTATTAGAAGAACTTGTTTTGAGGATAAATCTATTGTTTAATTAGTATCGATGCAAAATGATGATAATATAATTAATCCTTGATATAAATTTGGAAACAAGAAAAATAAAGAAAGAAAGGAGTTGAATGTATAAAAGAACTTACTTGAACGTCAGAGTTTAACTGTTGAATTTATTATTTGACTGGAATAGTTTTTGAATTTTGCTCGTAGAAATGTTGAGTTCATAGATGAGAATAAGTTAAGGTGTCCATCCAAAAAGTGTTATAATGGTAAATTTTTTTAATGTGATAAAGTTAGGGAACATCTTTGAAGATTTAGTTTAATCTCAAATTATTATAATTGGACATGTCATGTCACGCCCGCCCTTTTTAAAGGTGGCACGACGCGATCATACATACATGCATTTACAGCGGAAGACTACATGCATTTATAGCGGAAGACTTTAAACTTCTTTTTTTTTCTTTCTTTTTAAACATAGAGCATGAAACATGGAGCATGCATAATCATTTCATAAGTACTTAGTTCAAGTTCATGATAATCAACTTAAAGAACACCAAGTAGCAACCATCAATATCAAGTAGAGTTCGACTCTTAACACTAACATGCAAAACTTAAGGGAAACATGCATAAGTCTGGGAACATAAACAGATCTCCTCCACCATGCCACTACCACACACACTTTGCCCCTCTTGCTGCTCCCTTTAGGTTATCTATTCTTTACCCTTATATGCAGTACAAGGGAACATGAAACTATAAGCACATAGGCTTAGTAAGATCCTTTCCTACTCACAAAAGCCATACGTCAAGAATTAGACATAGAGTAGTGACACGATCATTTAAGAACATATAAGCATAGCATTCATATAAACATTCAAGAACATATAAGCATAGCATTCATATAAACATACGAGAACATATAAGCATAGCATCCATATAACATTCAAGAACATATAAACATAGCATCCATATAAACATACAAGAACATATAAGTATAGCATTCATATAAACATACAAGAACATATAAGAATAACATTCATATAAACATACAAGAACATATAAGCATAGCATTCATATAAACATACAAGAACATATAAACATACAAGAACATATAAGCATAACATTCATATAAACATACAAGAACATATAAGCGTAGCATTCATGTAAACATACCAGAACATACAAGCATGACATTCATATAAACATCATAATCACATAGACATGGAAAAGGGTATATGCAAGATGCTCTTTGAAAACATATATTTTAAAGGTACTTAAACATAATCTCAACATATTGGGCCCGACATTGTACCACATTCATCATCATCATTGTGCGTATCCCTAAATAGACCCAAGGTAGCTAATCCCGAACCTACTAGGTTACTAGGCCCATACTATGTCCATCGACCTAGGGGCAACATAACATAGAAGCCCATCCTAGGCCCGTACTATGTCCGTCGGCCTAGGGCAACTTAGGAGCCTATCATGTACTAGGTCCGTACTATGACCGTCGACCTAGGGGCACGAAGGAGCCCATCCCTTGGACCTTGTTGTTGGTGCAACAATGCCCCAAGCATTTATATGTTTTGATGTTTGGATAATCATCTAAGTTAGGCAACAAATTGTGATCTAATGGTGAACATGATTAAGTGACAGGTAAAGGCAAAGTCCAAGTAAGATCTTGGCAAGAGAAGTCCAAAGGCAAGTATTAGCAGCGTAAGTCCAAGCATGTAGACTTGGCGGCACAAAGTTCAAGCACGCCCTGGCAAAGGAAACCCAAGACATGACAAAACTAAAGGAAGCTCTTAGAAGCAAAATGCAAAGGATGAACAAGTCGCGGACTCGGAGGGATCCTGGAGGCACAAGGCTTAAGAAAGAGCTGGAAGGTTGAGTCTAGGTCTAAGGGGTAAAATCAAGTATGAATTACTCATACTTGATGAGTATCAGTCGACTGATACGATGTATCACGATCGTCGTGATCGAGTCGATGAAACCCTGACCATTAGTCGACTGCTTTGATCATGGCAGTCGATTGATGTTGATGTCAGTCGACTATCAATAGTTGCAGTCGATTGATCAAGGTAAAAATGTGCACAGAGTGGAGTCACACTCGACTGCGGCCTGTGATCACTCGACTGATCACTACATCAGTCGACTGATGGATAGATCAGTTGATTGATGAGAATGCCGTTGGACAAAATGACTCGAAATCCCACGAATCCTGCTGTTTAGAAGCCATTAATCACGTCGATAGTCGACTGATGTTGTGCATCAGTCGACTGATCATGCTCCAACGGGAAAATCAGCCCTCTCTCTATAAAAAGAGGGCTGGTGGAGGTTTTTGGGGTTAATGCTCATTCTCTAATTCTTCCTCAAAGCCTCAACGAGTTTTCAAGCTTTCTAAGTGATCTTAAATCCCCTTCTCGTCTCTCTAAGCTTAAGTTTCATTCTTTGTAAAGAAGAGGAGGTTTGTTGTAAAGGAAAGCATCTTAGTGGAATTGTTTGGGTTGATCCACCTTAAGGATCGCCGTGGAGTAGGAGGGTTATCTCCGAACCACGTAAAGGCTTTGTTAGCATTGTTATTTTGTTTTTACTTATATTATTTCTATTTGCTTCTGCTAATCATTCTTATAGAACGAGAAATGCTATTCTCCCCCCTCTAGCTTCCAAACGATCCCTAACAAGTAGTATCAGAGCCCGAATCACATCGGAAGATCTAGCAATCAACCGGAGCAAAGATGACTTTTCAAGAGGGGTATAGCACGGCGAGACCTCCGTTCTTCGACGGCAACGACTTCGGATATTGGAAAGGTAGAATGGAGTATTACTTAATGAATGATATTGAGAATTGGTTTAGCGTTGTAGATGGTTTCGAGAAGCCGGTTGATGAATTCGGAACACCACTACCAAAAAAAGATTTGACAAGAGAGATGGCCAAGAAAGCACAAGCTAATGCAAAAGCAACGACCACACTTCAATGTGGTCTATCCAAGGAGCAACTTTCTAAAGTCGGGCCTTTCAACTCTGCAAAAGTGCTTTGGGAGAAGCTCATCGAATTGAATGAAGGTTCAAAGGAGACTAGAAGAGCCAAAAGAGACCTATTGATAGGTCAACTCCAAAGCTTCACCATGAAGACCAACGAAATCGTGAGCCAAATGCACGATCGTTTCAAGGAAGTAGTCAACAGACTACATGTTATAGGTGAGAAGGTCGACAACCAAGACCTTGTAAGGTATGTGTTACAAGCTTTCCCTAGAACAACCTTATGGGCTTCAATGGTAGATGCCTATAAGGTCTCTAGGGATCTTTCATTGGTTAAGTTATATGAGCTATTTTGTGAATTCCAATTACATGAACAAGCTAACACTTCATCCAAAGAGAAGGGTATAGATCTTTTTGTAGGGAAGAAGGACAAAAAGAAGAAGGAGAAGAAAGAAGTGTCCTCTTCATCCGAATCCGAGAAAGACTCATCAAGTAGTGAAGATAAGTTATCGGCAAGTGAGGTGTCACATTACGTCAAGAAATTTGGTGGGAAGTCAAGGAGACTCACCAAGAAAGATGTGAAGAGGATGTTCCAATCCTCAAGAGGTAAGTCTTCAAATAGTTCAAATTCTACCTCTAACGTGACTTGTTTTGGTTGCAACAAGAAAGGGCATATAAAGCCAAATTGCCCGAAACTAAAGAAGAAGGAGGAGAAGGAAAAGAAAAAGAAGGAAAAGAAGGAGAAGAAGAAGAAGGAGGCAATGGTGGCACAAACATGGGACACTCTAAGCATGGAGGAGTCCTCCGACGATGAAGAAGTATGCCATGCCACCCGGAATCTAGCCCTCATGGCATTGGAGGAAGAAGCCGGGAGCTCAAGCGAGGAGTCCTCTTCTTCCTCAAGCGATGAATCATCATCAAGTGATGATGATGAGGTAAACAACTCACCTAAAGTAGATTTACTTTACAAGACTATTGCATGTTTACAAAATTCTTTGAATAGATCGAAAACTAGGATTAAGGATCTAAAAATAGAGATCAAATCACTTATGAGTGTAGATTCATCATGTGGTAAACTATCTAGTGATAACGATGAATATACCCTTAGGGATGAAAATGATGAATTAAGAAAATAAATAGGTAAATTAAGAGCATGCTTAGAAAAATTTACCAATGGTTCAAAATACCTAGACATGATTCTTAAGGATCAAAGGGATATTTACAACAAGGTCGGATTAGGATATAGGCCTAAGGAAAAGGAGGTAGCATTTACATCCCTTGTTAGTAGAAAATCCATAATTAAAAGCAAGGGTAGTAAGGCTTGGGTACCTAAGAAATTTATAATTGATTCTAGTGGTCCTAAGATTTGGGTTCCTAAGGATTGTATTTTTTATGTGATATAGGTAGAAGAACCAAGCTTGTGGATAGTTGATAGTGGGTGCTCAAAGCATATGACCGGTGATGAGAGGAAGTTCTCTATTATCAACCACACTAGCAAGGGAAAGGTGTCATTTGGTAATAGCAGCAAACTTAAGATTCTAGGAAAGGGCACAATTAAGGTATCCCCCAACCTTGCCATTCATAAAGTGCTATTAGTTAAAAATATAAAATTTAATTTACTTAGTGTAAGTCAACTATGTGATGCAAACTTTGATGTTAGATTTGATTCCTCAAAATGTTTTATAAGACACAAAACTCTAAATGATTGCATGTTAGTAGGTTTTAGGAAATCAAATATATATTATGTTGACTTATCCTATGCTACTAATGCTTCCACTAAGTGTCTTATTGCAAAAGAGGAAGAAAGTTGGCTTTGGCATAGGAGGCTAGGACACATAAACATGAAGAACATAGCCAAAATAGCAAAAATGAAGTTAGTCAAAGGGTTGCCCAAAGTCAAATTTCTCAAGGACAAGATGTGTGATGCATGCCAAGAAGGGAAACAATCAAAAACATCACACAAAGGTAAAAATTTACTTAGTACCGCTTTACCCTTAGAACTTTTACATATGGATTTATTTGATTGCCATAGTACCCCCTCTATAATTGGTAGTAAATATTGCTTGGTAATAGTAGATGATTTCTCTAGGTTTACTTGGGTATTTTTCTTGAAAAATAAAGATGAAACCTTAGGAATAATCATAGGATTTAGCAAAAGAGTAGAAAATGAAAGAAAACTCAAAATCAACCGGATCTGTAGTGATCATGGTGGAGAATTTGAGAATTCTAATTTTTCAACTTTTTGCTTAGAACAAGGGTACAAGCATGAGTTTTCTTATCCTAGAACACCCCAACAAAATGGGGTCGTGGAAAGGAAAAATTGTGCCCTACAAGAAGCGGCTAGGACAATGCTTAATGCATACTCCTTACCTAGCTACTTGTGGGCGGAAGCGGTTAATACCGCTTGCTATATCCAAAATAGGGTATTGATTCATAGGTTTTTAGGAAAAACTCCAGTTGAATTGTGGAATGGTACAATTCTAACAATTCATTATTTTAAGGTCTTTGGATGTAAAGTTTATATTTTAAATACCAAAGACAACCTAGGTAAGTTTGAGTCCAAAGCGGATGAGGGAATCCTAGTTGGATACTCATCCACTAGTGTAGGATATAGAGTTTACAATAAAAGGACTCAAAAGATTGAAGAATCTTCAAATGTTCAATTTGATGAAACTTCCAATACATACCCTGGGAAATCCTCTATTGATGATGATATTAATAATGAGAATCAAGAAATTACCCAACAATTTCAAGATTTAACCTTAGGGGGTAATGATCAAGGGGGAGGATTGAATCAAGGGGGAGTAAGGGATGATTCCGATGATGAGCATAGGATTGAGGTTGATCATGATCAAAATCAACTTAATACACCTCCTAGAACCATAAGAGTTCATCAAAGTCACCCCTTAGATCAAATTGTGGGTGAATTATCTCAAGGAGTTAGGACTAGGTCATTTCATAGGGATTCCACTAGTCATGTAGCTCTAATTTCTCAAATTGAGCCCAAAACGATTAAAGATGCATTACTTGATCCGGATTGGATCTTAGCAATGCAAGATGAATTGGCTCAATTTGAAAGGAGCCAAGTATGGGAGTTAGTTCCTAGACCAAGTGAAAACACCATTATTACTACAAGATGGGTTTTTAGGAACAAACTAGATGACCAAGGAAATATCACTAGAAACAAAGCAAGATTAGTTGCAAGGGGTTTTAATCAAGTTGAAGGACTTGACTATGATGAAACATATGCCCCGGTTGCTAGGTTAGAGTCCATTAGAATACTCTTAGGGTATGCCTCCTATATGGGTTTCAAACTCCATCAAATGGATGTTAAATCGACATTCCTAAATGGGTTTTTTAAAGAAGAGGTATATGTAGAACAACCTTCCGGGTTTGAAAATATGGACTACCCAAACCATGTATTCAAGCTTAGGAAAGCTTTATATGGGTTGAAACAAGCTCCCCGGGCTTGGTATGAAAGATTATCATCTTTCTTAATTTCTAAAAATTTTAAAAGGGGTAGTATAGATCAAACTCTCTTTATAAAGTCAACATCTAAGGACATCTTTGTAGCCCAAGTATATATTGATGACATTATCTTTGGGTCAACAAATGATGAACTCCTTCAAGACTTTATTAAAAACATAGAAAAAGAGTTTGAAATGAGTCTAGTTGGGGAATTAAATTTCTTCCTAGGTTTGCAAGTTAAACATCTTCCTAGGTTTGCAAGTTAAACAAACAAGTGAAGGAATTTACATTTATCAAACCAAATATGCTAAGGAAATGATCAAGAAATTTGGTTTGGAAAATGCTAAGGTAGTTTCAACCCCAATGGAAACTAATACTAAAATAGATAGTGATAATGAAGGAAAACAAATAGATCTTACACTTTATAGGAGCATGATTGGTAGCCTTTTGTATTTAACTGCTAGTAGACCCGACATATTATTTGCAGTTGGTATGTGTGTTAGGTATCAATCATGTGCTAAAGAATCTCATTTAGTTGCCGTTAAAAGAATCTTAAGATATGTTAAAGGCACACTAAATGTAGGATTATGGTACCCTAGGACTAGGTCATTTGATTTGTTTGGGTACACCAATTCCGATTATGCCGGTTGCAAATTGTATCGGAAGAGTACTAGTGGTGGATGCCAATTCCTTGGGTCCTCCCTAGTTAGTTGGAGTAGTAGAAAGCAACCTTGTGTTGCCTTATCTACCACCGAGGTCGAATATGTGGCTATGGGTGGTTGTGTAGCTCAACTTCTATGGATGAAACATACCCTAGAGGATTATGAGCTATCTTACTCCAACATGAAAGTATTTTGTGATAATGTGAGCACCATTAACTTAACCAAAAATCCGGTGCATCACTCTAGAACCAAGCACATTGAAGTGAAACATCACTTCATTAGAGATCATGTGGCTAAGGGGGACATTGAGCTTAATTACATTGAATCCAAGTCCAACCTAGCCGACATATTTACCAAGGCTCTCCCCGAGATAGAATTTTCATCACTTAGGAGAGAACTTGGAATGTGCTTGGTTGAGTAAAGGTATAGGTTTGCATGATCCTATAGAAATACTAGGATTTATACCTTTAAGCATCTCACAAAATACTTAAGAAATCATGATTTTTGTATTGAGCCACTTAGACAATATGTGAGATGTTAGGAAGATACACTTGGTTCATCATGCTTGTTATGATGCATTACTATGGACCAAAGTGTCATCTAGAGACATTAATCCTTCATTGGACCAATCATTGGGAAGGCTTATACACAATTGATGTGCATATAGCTCCAAGAACATGATTGGAAATGTCAAATAAAACATATTTTAAACTATGTTTATCATATTTTGAAAAACAGTTTTCAAGTGAAACACAAAAGTGATACAAAGTTTGCAAAAATATTAGAACTTTTGTTAGCTTCCAAGTTTGTATTAATCTCAAAATCTGGAAAACATATATTTTTCAAAAATATTTTTCTTTGATAAAGTATGATTTCAAAAATGTGTACGCAAAATTTCATGATATTTCGAGGTCTCTGGAATTTTTAACGCATTTCTGAATTTGGGTTGAAAAGGCTGAAATTTGGATTTCAGGCTTATCAGTCGACTGGTTCAGAAACCAGTCGACTGATACACTGTGTTTTCTGATAAATAGCTCCATTCTCTGTTATTTAGTGTATCTTTGATCTCCTAAAACTTGAGCATGATAATACTGAGTGTAAACCAACTCTTTGAACTGTTTAATGCAGTGTTTTAGGGGGAGTTTTCATTAACTATATCTTTTTCAAATTTACATTGTTGGTGTAAAGTTAGGACATTTTACTCATCATGAACTATATCTTGGATTAAGGGGTAGCTAACTTTCGATTCTATGCCTTAGTTCAAGATAACAATGCTTTCAATTCGTCTATGAGATATATGATTTCTTCTCTTTTTGATGTATGTCAAAGGGGGAGAAAAAATATTTAAGTTAGAATTTGATATATGATTATGTGATATGATTATGTGTATCTTTAAAAGACCTAACTTAAATGATTGCCAAACATCAAAAAGGGGGAGATTGTTGGTGCAACAATGCCCCAAGCATTTATATGTTTTGATGTTTGGATAATCATCTAAGTTAGGCAACAAATTGTGATCTAATGGTGAACATGATTAAGTGACAGGTAAAGGCAAAGTCCAAGTAAGATTTTGGCAAGAGAAGTCCAAAGGCAAGTCTTGGCAGTGTAAGTCCAAGCATGTAGACTTGGCGGCGTAAAGTCCAAGCACGCCCTAGCAAAAGAAACCCAAGACATGACAAAACCAAAGGAAGCTCTTGGAAGCAAAGCGCAAAGGATGAACAAGTCACGGACTCGGAGGGATCCTGGAGGTGCAAAGCTTAAGGAAGATCTGGAAGGTTGAGTCTAGGTCTAAGGGGTAAAATCAAGTATGAATTACTCAAACTTGATGAGTATCAGTCGACTGATACGATGTATCAGTCGACTGGTCAGGTGCTCGACTGAGTCAGGATGAAACCTTGACCATCAGTCGACTACTTTGATCATGGCAGTCGGATCGATGTTAATATCGATCATTGCCAGCCGGGCGATCAATCGATCAAGGTAAAACGCAGGCGCAGTGGAGTCACACTATCGTGGCCTGTGATCACTCAACTGATCACTACATCAGTCGACTGATGGATAGATCAGTCGACTGATGAGAATGTCGTTGGATGAAACGACTCGGAATCCCACGAATCTAGTTGTTCAGAAGCCGTTAATCGCGCCGCAATCGACTGATGCTGTGCATCAGTCGACTGATCGTGCTCCAATGGGAAAATCAGCCCTCTCTCTATAAAAAGAGGGTTGGTGGAGGTTTTTGGGGTTAATGCTCATTCTCTAATTCTTCCTCAAAGCCTCCATGAGTTTTCAAGCTTTCTAAGTGATCTTAAATCCCCTCCTCCTCTCTCTAAGCTTAAGTTTCATTCTTTGTAAAGAAGAGGAGGTTTGTTGTAAAGGAAAGCATCTTAGTGGAATTGTTTGGGTTGATCCACCTTAAGGATCGCCGTGGAGTAGGGGGGTTATCTTCGAACCACGTAAAGACTTCGTTAGCATTGTTATTTTGTTTTTACTTATATTATTTCTATTTGCTTCCGCTAATCATTCTTGTAGAAACGAGAAATGTTATTCTCCCCCCCCTCTAGCTTCGATACGATCCCTAACACTTGTTAGGGTCTGGTACAAGCCATGCATAAAGTAAAATAACATATCATGTCCCTTCTTCCTAACATATCATATTTCTTTTCATAACATATCATGTTTCTTATCATAGCATATCATGTTCCTTCTTCATAACATATCATATTTCTTTTCATAACATATCATATTTCTTTTCATAACATAAAGAGTGGTCTTAGTCCCCATTCATAGGGAAGCATCTCTTAGGCATTTTCATCATACATACTTGTACATCATGATGCAATGAGCATAACATAATCATACATTCATACAATTAACATGGCAATGAGCATAACATAATCATACATTCATACAATTAACATGGACATAAGGTAGTGACATAAACCAATCATGCTATCATAAAGTCTAACTAACATCATATTAACATCTTATATACATGTAGCATGGCATGGAGGATTATTAGAGGCCATGAGCATGGGTTGGCCGAAACCCTAAGGGAGGGTTCTTAAGAATTTAAACTTTAAACAACTTGTACAAGACTTAACTAACCACATGTTAACATCCATTACATATAGATCTTGGCATGGAAGACCATTAGGAGCATATATGGGTCTTGGCCAAAAGTTTCAAGGGGGCTTTGGGATCAACCACTCAATTCAAGCCTAGCTATCAACATATTATCTTCATCTACATACAATTACATGGCATGGAAACATATAGATCATAGCATGGAAGACCATTAGGAGCATATATGGGTCTTGGCCGAAAGTTTCAAGGGCCTTGGGATCAAACACTCAAACCAAACCTAGCTATCAACATGTCATCTTCATCTACATACAAAACATGGCATGGAAACATATAGATCATAGCATGGAAGACCATTAGGAGCATATATAGGTCTTGGCCAAAAGTTTCAAGGGGCCTTGGGATCAAATCCTCAAACCAAACCTAGCTATAATCATGTCATCTTCATCTACATACAAAACATGGCATGGAAACATATAGATCATAGCATGGAAGACCATTAGGAGCATATATAGGTCTTGGCTGAAAGTTTCAAGGGCCTTGGGATCAAATCCTCAAACCAAACCTAGCTATCATCATGTCATCTTCATCTACATACAAAACATGACATGGAAACATATAGATCATTGCATGGAAGACCATTAGGAGCATATATGGGTCTTGGCCGAAAGTTTCAAGGGGTCTTGGGATCAAATCCTCAAACCAAACCTAGCTATCATCATGTCATCTTCATCTACATACATAACATGGCTTGGAAAAATCCTTGGAAGCATGAAGGAGTTTTGGCCGAGAGTTTCAAAAGAGATTTTTAAGCAACTATCAACCGAAACAACTTGTACTGCAGGTGAGGGGATACTTACATCCTTTCGCTTG
The DNA here is from genome assembly GCA_025175895.1 of Wurfbainia villosa. Classification (NCBI taxonomy): domain Eukaryota; kingdom Viridiplantae; phylum Streptophyta; class Magnoliopsida; order Zingiberales; family Zingiberaceae; genus Wurfbainia; species Wurfbainia villosa. The sequence continues at coordinate 42,201,975 of CM046004.1, read as the reverse complement.
TTTAGGTAGTAGAATATACCCTAGGTTGTGCCAAGATTACAGCTCTCTTCTTGCTTGCTTGGTTTTCGGAAATGGAAGAGGGGAAGCTAGGGTTTCGGTGGAAGAAGAAGAGAGGAAGAGGAGAATGCCAACTTGGGTTCTCTTGACTCCTCATACTCCTATTTATTTAATTGAAGGTGTCCCTTAGCCTCCCTTACCCTTATCTATCATTTCCCATGTTCTTCTAATAGCACAACCCTGCTGGGCTTCTGGTTATTGGATGCATCCTAATGTTTAGTTATTTACTAGGAGGTTTAGGGTTCAAACCCTGGGCCTTGCATCCTTTTTGACTCTATTTTCTTTTATTTTTGAAAGAACCCACATAAAATCACATTATGATCATGGAAAAATTCTCGTAAAATTTCTATAAATTTTGCGAGCATTACAGTCCTTCATACCTTTTAAAAGTTTCATCCTCGAAACATAGAACAACTCTGGATACTTCTGTTTCATGTCCTCCTCACGTTCCCAAGTGGCTTCTTCGTACCGTTGATTTTGCCACAAGACCTTCACTAAGGGCACCTCTTTATTTCTTAGTCTTTTGACTTTTCGGTCTAGTATCTGGATAGGCCAACTTTCATAACTCAGGTCCTCTTGAACTTGCACTGTTTGTGGCTCAATCACTTGGTCTGTACTGGAAATGCACTTCTTGAGCATCGAAACGTGGAACACATTGTGAATAGCCGACATCTCTTGAGGCAGCTCTAGCTCGTAAGCTACCTTGCTGACTCTCTTCAGTATCGGATACGGTCCCACATAGCGCAGACTCAGCTTACCCTTCCTTCCGAATCTCATCACTCCCTTCATAGGGGCCACTTTATGGAATACTAGATCCCCGACTTCAAATTCTAACGATCTACGTCGCATATCTGCATAACTCTTTTGTCGGCTTTGAGCAATTTCAATTCTTTGGCGGATGTTCTGTATAGCTCGGGTGGTGTCGTCAATGAAATCCGTTTGGAGTCTCATCCCCTTCTTTTCACCACCCTCATACCAGCATATAGGAGATCTACATCTCCTTCCGTATAGAGCCTCGTAGGGCGCTATTCCAATAGTAGCTTGGTAGCTATTATTGTAGGCGAATTCTACCAAGCATAAGTATCGCCACCAGCCCCCTTTGAAATCCAAGGCGCAAGCTCATAACATATCCTCCAATACTTGGGTCACTCTTTTTGTCTGTCCGTCGGTCTGAGGATGAAAGGCAGTACTGAATAATAGCTTCGTGCCAAGGGCCTTCTGAACACATTCCCAAAAATGGAAAATAAAGCGACCATCTCTATCAGAAATGATGGTCTTAGGAATCCCATGTAATCTGATAATTTCCCTAGCATATAATTGAGCCAGTTGCTCAGTCGAGTAGGTCATCTTGATTGCTAAGAAGTGGGAAGACTTCGTCAATCTGTCCACGATCACCCATATAGCATCATATCCGTTCTTCGTCTTGGGTAGTCCTGAGATGAAATCCATAGAAATATCTTCCCATTTCCATTCTGGAATTTGGATTGGCTGCAGCGTTCCTCCAGATCTCTAGTGTTCTACTTTAACCCTTTGGCAGGTCAGGCAGGTACTGACATACTGAGCCACATATCTTTTCATACCAAACCACCAGAACTTCCCTTTCAGGTCTTGGTGGATCCAGGATGCATCGCATAGGGGGTTCCGTGAGCTTCCTCAAATATCTTCTTCCGTAACTCTGGATCATCGGGAATACACAAGCGATCCCTGAGGTAGAGTACTCCACTGTTAGAGATACAAAATCCATCATCCTTTCCTTCTAGGACCTCTTGCTTGATCCTTTGAATGCTTGGGTGATGGGCTTGATTTTCTAATATATCGTCGAACAGCGTCGGTGCTATCGTCATGGTAGAAAGCTGTCAGGAAATGATTTCAACCCCGTAAGACATAATTTCCTTTTCTAGGGGCCGAGATAATACCGGTAGAGACATTAAGGTGGCACAGGACTTCCTGCTGAGTGCATCGGCCACTTTGTTCGCTTTTCCTGGATGGTAGAAGATCTCGCAGTCATAATCCTTGACGAGCTCGAGCCATCTACATTGTCTCATGTTTAGGTCTTTCTGTGTGAAGAAATATTTCAGACTCTGGTGATCTGTATAAATCCTACACTGAGCTCCATATAGATAATGCCTCCATGTTTTTAGAGCAAAGACCACGGCCGCTAGCTCTAGATTACGTATTGCTAAAGGCTCACCAAAGCCCTAGGCTTATGGCTTAATTGTGGGATAATTCCTTTCATGTTCCTTGAGTTGCCTAGAGGTGTAGGCAATGACCTTGCCATTCTGCATGAGTACAGCTCCGAGTCCCAACTTGGAAGCGTCGCTGTACATGTCGAAGCCTTCGTTACTGTCCGGAAGAGCAAGGATTGGAGCACTGGTCAGTCTCCTTTTCAATTCTGTGAAACTCTTCTCACACGCATCCGTCCATTCATACTTTTTATTCTTTCTGGTGAGAATTGTCATAGGGGCTACAATTCTAGAGAAGTCCTCTACAAACTTCCTGTAGTAGCTTGCTAATCCGAGGAAGATTTTGATTTCGATGACATTCTTTGGCCTGTTCTAGTTACTCACAGCTTCAATCTTTATTGGGTCTACCATCACTCCGTGCTTGGATATAACGTGACCAAAAAATGATACTTGATCGAGCCAGAACTCGCATTTGGAGAACTTTGCATACAGCTGCTTTTCCTGAAGAATCTGATTCATCAGATCCATGAAATAGCAGGTGCATTCGTCATTTCGAAAGGCATAACTACGAACTCATAATGTCCATATCTTGTTCGGAACCGTCTTCGGTATATCATCTAGTTTCACTTTCACTTGATGATAGCTAGACCTCAGATCAATCTTAGAGAAGACGATGACACCCTTTAACTGGTCGAACAGATCATCAATCCGTGGTAAAGGGTACCTATTCTTGATCGTCACATTATTTAGCGCTTGGTAGTCTATGCACATTCGCATAGACCCATCTTTCTTCTTTACCAACAGTACTGGAGATCCCCATGGAGAGCGACTTGGGCGTATAAGTCCCTTGTCGAGTATCTCTTGTAGCTATCCCTGAAGTTCCTTCAATTCAGCCGGCGCCATACGGTAAGGTGCTTTAGAGATCAGGTTAGTACCAAGAATCAATTTGATCTCAAATTCAATTCCTCTATCAGGGGCTAACCCTGGTAGTTCATTAACCACATGCATGAGATCAGGTGGGGGTATTGTCTCATCGACTCTATTACTACGTCTTCAATATATTACTGTCTCATCGACTCTATTACTATGTCTTCCAACCATGTTTTGTTGGACTTTCCGAGCCACAAAAACCGCTTTTTGTGTTGCGGAAACCTCGGAAGTCCGGCCACGGATCCGTGCAAAGATATATTAAAATAAAAAACATGTATGTGCTAAGTAAACCTAGATCTACCTTAGATCTAGAAGTTGAGAGTATTACCCTCATAGCGACGCTCTTCGCTTATCCCGCTCATCCAAACGTTTCGCCGGAACTCAAGAGTGTCAAGTGAACACTCCTCTATTGGTATCCACACGGACAAATGGTGGAGAAAAGAAACCTAGAGTGTGCTAGCACCCTTAGAAGTTTCGGCCAAGGAGGAGAGGGGAGCTTGAGAGGATGATCCAAGGAAGAAGATGAAGTTCTAGTAACTCACCAAAATCAATTCTCATCTAAATGAGAAGTGGCCGGCCACATCAAGTCTTGGGGGGTTACATGCATGCATGTAACTCCAAGATCCAATGGCTCTTGGTCTCCCTCATGAGGTGGCACCACTTGATAAGTCAATGATGATGTGGAACATCATCATTGGCCGGCCATGCCAAGTCATCATCATGACATGGTATTTGGTTAAGTCAAACTTGACCTTTCATCTTCCCTCTCAAGTCAAGTCAAACTTGACCTCTTATCTCCCATGGTTGATCAAATCCAACCATTTGATTCAAATCAATTTAATTTAATGAATCTCTATTCATTAATTTAAATTGATTTGATGAATCAAATCTAAATTAGACTCATTCAACACTTGAATCAAATTGAGTCCAACTCAATTAGTCTAATTTGGATTACTCTTAATCTAATTTGGTTCATCCCATGAACCTAATCCTCATGGTTCATCATATGAACCTAATCTCCATCTAATTTCCCTTTGTGTGTGACCCTATAGGTTCTTGTAATGCTGGCAATGTCCCTAAACCGATTTAGGAACATAAGCAATGAGCGGTATCTAGCAACACATCATTGCTACCCAAGATACAAGAATGTTGAGCTACAACATCACCTTTGTGACTACTAATTGTGACTCTCACAATATGTGACAATGCCCCTCTATCCTTGACATCTAGATTGACCAATCGAGGCATAGACCGTGTCATCCTCGGTACAATCTATATCTTGAACTTCAAGTAGACTCACTCTAATCAAATGAGCTCAATATCTCATATTGACTCTTTTGGGCATGGCCATGCACTTCATGGTCTCACTATATCAAGAATAACGATGTCACTCCCATCATATAGGAGGGATAGATCCCATCTACATCACTCACATCTCTCCGCATAATTTGTTACATACCCAGTAATCGCCTTTATAGTCCACCCATTAACGGGTGACGTTTGACGAAGCCAAGGTATGCAACTCCTTATGTAGGCAACCATGGTGATTTCAGGTCTAAGGACTAATAGTCATACTAATATCCACATGAGAAAGTATATGACACTCATATAACGATCCATGATACTTTCTCATGGCGGATCATTCAGTATACATTCTCTAATGTATACCCATGTGTCAACTTGATATCTCATATCCATGACTTGTGAGATCAAGTCATTATGTTGACCTACATGCTAGTCTCTACGCATTAACATTATCCCTGAATGTTAATACTTGACTAGGAATGATTAAGAGTAATGTTCTCTATATCATCTCATTATCGATTCAACCAATCGATTGATATAGATAAGAACCTACTACTCAAGGACATTATTATATTTAGTTATTTGGCACCAATATAAGTAAATATAATAACCATGCCTTTATAAATAGGAATATGATACAATAAAGTCCATACAACAATTATCACATGATTGACTCTAGGGCTTTCACTAACAATCTCCCACTAGCACTAGTGTCAATCACCGTAGTATCTAAGACCCAATGACCTAGTGTGACCATCATACTTTTTCTATGCCAAAGCCTTGGTCAAGCGATCTGCGATGTTAGCCTCTGTGGGTACTCTGCAAATCTTCACATCTCCTCTATCGATAATCTCTCGAATGAGATGGAAGCATCGTAGTATGTGTTTAGTCCGCTGGTGTGAGCGAGGTTCCTTAGCCTGTGCAATCGCTCCATTGTTGTCACAATAGAGCTCTATGGGATCTGCTTTGCTAGGAACCACCCCAAGCTCAGTAATGAACTTGCGGATCCAAATTGTCTCCTTTGATGCCTCAGATGTAGCAATATACTCGGCTTCTGTTGTAGAATCAGCAATTGTGTCCTGCTTCGAACTCTTCCAGGTCACAGCGCCACCATTCAAGCAAAACATGAACCCTGACTGTGATCTATAATCATCCTGGTCAGTTTGGAAGCTGACATCGCTGTAACCCTTTACAGCTAGATCCTCATCGCCTCCAAATATCAAGAAATATTCTTTAGTCCTTCTCAAGTACTTAAGAATATTCTTGACTGCTATCCAGTGACGCTCACCTAGATTTGACTGGTATCTACTCATCATGCTCAAAGCATACGAGACATCAGGATGAGTACATAGCATGGCGTACATGATATATCCTATAGCAGATGCATAAGGGATCTTATCCATGCAGTCTCTCTCCTCTGTAGAAGAGGGACTTTGAGTCTTCGAAAGACTCACACCATGTGACATCGACAGAAGTCCCTTCTTGGAATTCTGCATGGCAAACCGTAGTAATTTCGTGTCAATGTATGTACTCTGACTTAGGCCAAGCAATCTCTTAGATCTATCTCTATAGATCTTGATGTTGGATCGATGCGGTTCGCTAGAGGGGGGGGGGGGTGAATAGAGAAAAGCCTTTTTCTTTCGAATTCGTTTCAAGACAAATATACGCAGCAGAAATGTAAATGAAACAGAAAGAGACAAGTTTGTTTTTTACTTGGTTCGTAGCCTTCGGCTACTACTCCAAGGCCCTAACGGTCCTAGACCGTGTACGGAGGGCAATTCACTAAAACACTCCTCCTCGTTGGAGGTAGGAGTTTGACGATTACAAAAAAAACTTCGAAGCAAAATGATAGAGAGACAAACCCTCTCTTCTATTAAAATAAATGCAACGATAGAAAAACCTCGAGTAAAAGAATTGCAATATTGAAAACAATAACAAGGATTATACCAACAACTAAAAAGAAAGACCTTAAGCTAGGGTTGTTGGCAGCACTTCGTTGTCGTAGAGTCGTCGGAGAGTCGCAGCATTGCAGAAGCTTTTGAGCACTTAGAATTATATAAAAACCCTAGGTTAGGACCTCCTTTTATAGCCTTTGAGCCCCTTTTCGAGAGGAACCCTAGCCAATCATATTTGAGCACCACTCCCCTTGAAATTTGGTGATAAACCTTAACTCCTCGAGGCTGATCCTTTGACCAGCAGTCGACTGATGGCCATCACCAGTCGACTGCTGGCAGCATCAGTCAAGTGCTAGCCGTAGTCACCCGACTGATGGACGGCAGTCGAGTCCTTCAGGTTGGCAGTCGACTGATGCTGGCTGCAAGGCAATGTTAGCTTAAAGAAAACATTATTTCGACGGTCGTCGATCGTCCGATCTCGACCTAGACCACCTATGAGATGTCTTGGGTCGGATCTACGCTTAAGTCTTTCCCCGTAACGAGGATACGACCTTACTTACACTCGCACACACGAGCTTACCTCGATACATACATGTTGCTTTTGCTTCCAGCCTTCCACTCAATTCCTTCGGCTCCCTCCAAAGTCACTTGAGTGTCGCCCGACCACCGCGGCTTCCTCTTGGTGTCGCTAGCCTTCAGCTCCAGCTATAGCAATTTTCTGCACACTCGATTCAGCTCGTGAGATAACAACATGAGCTTAACTTTGTATCGTTTGCTATAATCAAAACTCAGGTTCGACTTAGGTGCCTACTGCACCAACAATCTCCCCCTTTTTGATTTATGGCAAACCCACATACAAAGTTAAGTGCATTAAGAAAAGATATGCATGAATGAGCAGGAGTGTTAAGAGCATGAATGAACAGGAGTATAAAAACTCTTTTTCAAGTGCTCCCCCTTGAGGAATCCTCCCCCTTGACCGAGGGTGAGTACTTGAGAAAGAGTTTTAACTCTCCCCCTTGACGTTTGCTACTAAAAAAGAATTATGTAACCGAAATTACTTAATATTGGCCATGGTATTTAAAATAAATAAGTTCAAGTGCCGTATATTGAAAAAATTTGACCCCTTAACTTTGGCCTTTTTCTCCCCCTTTTGCCGTATATCGAAAAGAGTAAGGGGTGTGTGGAAAACAAAATAAGTGTTAAATTTAAAGTCCAAGCATGTTCCCCATTTTTTATTTTAAAAAAAAATATACTGAAAATAAGCTAATCTATAAAATGTTCGACTCATATTTGGCTTGATTGATATGAAAGATCAACCAGTCCTGGTCAGAGTCGGTTAGTGTGTATGATTATACTCCATGGTTCGTGGCGATGCACTAGATCTACATTTGGAACCAGGAGTAAGGTCCTAACATCTCACGCCCATCTACGTGGCTAAGTACACAAATACATTAGTTCTATGTGTTGTGAGATGTATTGGCTCCTTAAATCTATAGGTGCATGATATCTAAGGTATGTCCTATGCTAGCTCCATAAAAATGGAAATTTAAGAAATAGTAGTAAGAAAATATAATTTGCAAGTTCCTATTCTACTATGCACAAGCCCAATTTTCGTCTTAATAGACTAAATTCGGCTTCGGGTAGGGGTTTAGTAAATAGGTCTGCTAAGTTAGACTTTGATTCAACGTATTCGAGTTGTATTGCTCCGTTGGCCACATGTTCTCGAATGAAATGGTGTTTGACCTCTATATGTTTGGTCCTAGAGTGACATATCGGATTCTTAGTAAGATTAATTGAACTAATATTGTCTACGTAAAGTTTAGTATTCGTAAAGTCTAACTTAAAGTCGCGGAGAGTGTGCTTCATCCAAAGAAGTTGAGTGACACACTCACCCATCGCGATGTATTCAGCTTCGGTGGTAGATAAAGTGACACAGTGTTGCTTCCTACTGCACCAACTTACTAGACTCGAGCCGAGAAGTTGACAACAACCACTCGTGCTCTTTCTATCGAGCTTACTACCGGTATAGTCCGAATCGGAGTAGTCGATTAGTTCAAACTCCGTAGATCTAGGGTACCAAATACCAACGTTAAGTGTACCCTTAAGATATCTAAGGATACGCTTAACTAGGGTTAGGTGAGACTCCTTAGCACAGGTTTGAAACCTGGTGCACATACTTACTGCGAATAGGATGTCAGGTTGGCTCGCAGTTAAGTATAGGAGACTTCCTATCGCGCTCCTATAGTACTTTAAGTCAATGGACTTACTTTCTAGGTCTTCTCCTATGTTAACATTAATCGCCATTGGGGTGTTTATTATCTTAGCGTCTTGCATTCCAAATCTTTTAATTAACTCCTTAGTGTATTTTTGTTGATATAGGTATATATCATCCTTAGTTTGTTTAATTTGTAGACCTAAAAAGAAACTTAACTCGCCTACCAAGTTCATTTCGAACTCACTTTCCATGAGTGAAACGAACTCGTTTAGTAAGGCTGAGTTAGAGGTTCCAAAAATTATATCGTCTACGTAAATTTGAGCTATGAATATTTCTTTACCTAAGGTTTTTACGAAGAGAGTTGGGTCAACTAAGCCTTGGTTAAACCCTTTTGACTTAAGATGGATTGAAAGTCTCTCGTACCAAGCTCGAGGAGCTTGTTTAAGTCCATAGAGAGCTTTCTTAAGTTTTAGAACATGGTCGGGTTTATCTAGATTTTCGAATCCGGGGGGTTGGCTAACATAAAATTCTTCTTTAATGTATCCATTTAGGAATGCCGACTTAACATCCATTTGAAACAGCTTAAATCCTCGATGTGCGGCATAAGCTAGCAACATTCGAATGGATTCGAGTCTAGCTACTGGGGCATAGGTTTCGTCGTAATATAAGCCTTCGACTTGACTAAACCCTTTGGCGACCAACCTAGCCTTGTTTCTAACTACTTCACCTTTATCATCAAGCTTATTTCGAAACACCCACTTTGTTCCAATTATCGTTTTGTCTTTAGGTGGTGGTACTAATTCCCACACTTCATTCCTAGTAAATTGAGCTAGCTCTTCTTGCATTGCAATAATCCAATCGGGATCAAGAAGAGCTTGTTCAATTGATTTGGGTTATATCTTTGAAATTAAGGAAATTTGACTAAGGTTCCTATAGGATGCTCTAGTTCGAACTCCTAGATTAGGATCTCCTATCACTTGTTCGATAGGGTGGTTAGTTTGAATCCTAGATTGGGTTGGGTTTGTGTCACCTAATGCTTGATCAATGGGGTGACTTGGTTGAACACTAGTTTGACTCGGATCACTTGTCACTTGGTCGACAAGAGAAGTTGGTTGATGTGGATTAGACTCGATCTCAGGGTCAGAGACGAGTTTGGTATCAGTGGGCTCAACACTTGGGGTCATTAAGGGTTTTGTAGGTTCGGGTACTTCATCGAACACTACATTAATAGTCTCTTCGACTTTAAGGGTATCGTGGTTATATACCCTATAGGCCCTACTCGTGGTTGAGTATCCTAAGAAGATTCCGGTGGAGGTTTTGGATTCGAATTTCCCTAGGTGGTTCTTAGTGTTTAAGATATGTACTTTACATCCAAATACCCTAAAGTACTTGATGTTGGGTACTTTATTGTGATAAATCTTGTACAAGGTCTTAAGGTGCCTCTTTACCATAAGGATCCTATTCTGGACATAACAAGCCGTGCTAACGGCTTCTGCCCAAAACCTATCAGGTAGGTCGTATTCGTTCAACATGGTCCTAGCGGCTTCTTGTAGAGTTCGGTTTTTCCGCTCCACTAGGCCATTTTGTTGAGGGGTCCTAGGGCAAGAGAATTCATGGTGGTATCCGTTTAGGTTACAGAAGTTGGTGAACCTTTGATTTTCAAATTCACCACCATGATCGCTTCTAAGTCTTTTAAATTTAAGGTTTTTTTGATTCTCGATTAATTTGAATAGATTGATTAATTGATCTAGGGTATCATTTTTATGTTTGATGAACCTAACCCAGGTAAACCTGGAGTAGTCGTCAATTATGACTAAGCAATATTGACTTCTATTGAGTGACTTGGCTCCATGTGAATCGAATAGATCCATATACAGGAGCTCAAGTACACTTGAGGTTCGTTCTTGGTTAGTTAACTTGTGTTGTGTCCTAGGTTGTTTTCCTTGTTGACAAGCATTACAGATTTTATTAACCAAGTTGTTGAGGTTGGGTAAGCCTCTGACTAAGCCACTCTGACTCATCTTGTGAACGAGTCTTGGGTGCGAGTGACTGAGTCGTCGGTGCCACAACCATGATTCCTCTTCCTGTGTCAAAAGACATTTGGCTGAAGATTTGATTAAGTTAATTGTATAAATGTTATTTGTCCTAGTTCCTTTGAGTATTGTTTTAGCTATGTTATTTGTTTTAATTACACATTCATTTTCTAAAAATACGACCTTATAGTTATTGTCACATAATTGACTTACGCTAAGCAGGTTATATTCAAAATTCTCTACAAGTAATACATTTTTAATGACAAAATTCGAGTTAAGCTCGATATCACCTGATCCGATGATTTTGAGCTTGCCGTTATTCCCAAAGGCTACCGATCCTTGTCGTTTGAATCGAAGCTTTGTGAATTTGAGTTGATCCCCGGTCATGTGTCGGGAGCAACCGCTGTCCAACATTCATTGGTCCTACACACAAGGTGGTTGGATTGGATGTTAGATTTTTAAAAAAATTGGTTGTGAGTTGTTAAACCTAGGTCATCTCACCTGTGTCTATATGATCAAGCATGTTATACTTATGTGTTTTTTGTGAGATGACTTCCAATTAAGTTGATTAAGTGCATTTAGGTTCAAGTAATTTTATGTTAGATTTGGATTTGACCCTAGGCTTGTCAAGTTTACCTTTTCAAGATCATGGCTTCCAGGTCGTGGCGAGGCACAGGGGCCTTCTTTTATCGGATCATCGACCACTTCCTTAGACAAAGCCATTTTCAAGAATATGATGACTTGACTCACCTAAGATTATTTCCTAGTCTAACTGGTTATTTTTGAAAAGAGGCTCCCCGAGGCTCAATCTTTTCGAAGAATTTTAGTTGGTTATGTTCATGTTCTAAGTGAGTTCACAAGTTTTAAAGCACAAACTTTCTAAGTTAAAGCATGCAATTTCTAAGTTAAAGCACAAACTTTCTAAGTTAAAACATGCAATTTCTAAGTTAAAGCACAAACTTTCTAAGTTAAAGCATGCAATTTCTAAGTTAAAGCAAAAAACTTTCTAAGTTAAAACATGCAATTTCTAAGTTAAAGCACAAACATGTTTTGTACTGGCTCCCCCTAGACCGTTGAATTGGTTTGGTCTATCCACATAGTGGATTTGGTCCTTGGGAATCCAGTACGGGTTGGATCCTAGAGTTGAAATCAAAAGGTTCTTAGGGACCCATGCTTGGACATGTTTCCTATGTCGACTTACAATCAACATATACGACCTATTAGTAATGTTTGAGTTAAACCCTAGTCCAGCCTTGTTGTACACGACCCTTTGAGATCCAAGTAGGAGGTCAAGTCCTTTGGATCCCGAAGTGAACCTTTCCAACGTGTTCCTAAGATCTTCGACTTGACTTTTCAAGAGTGAGTTCTCAACTTCGAGTTTTTCAACCCGAGTTGAGTCCTTCTCTTGAACTCGACTAGTTGAAGAGGTTAGGGAGACCTTGTGTTTGAGGAGTTTGACCTCCTCAACCAGGGCCTCGACCTTGGACTCGGATTTAACTAATTTCCTAGACAAAAACCTAACCGTATTTTGTAAAGTATTAAATAAAGTTCGACTTACTTTAAGGGTATCTTTTGAGCCAGATGCGTATCCATGGCTTGACTTGAAGGTAACTTCATAGTCCGAGTCATCCTCAGGTTCTGACTCAAGTTCAGGTTCGGTCTCCGTGTCTGACTCAATTGATTTCGCCATGAAGACGTGGTCTTCGTCTTCTTCGGATGACGCTTCTTCCCATGTCGCGTTGAGGGCCTTCTTGTGCTTAGGTGCTTTGTGGTTGAGCTTGGGGCACTCGGACTTGATATGTCCAAACCTGTTACACTCATAACACCTAATATTAGAACTTTTAAGCTTACCTTGGTTGGGTCGAGTTGTAGTTCGCTTTCGTCCCTTGGCTATCCTTCGAGCTAGGTTCATTAGCTCAGCAGTCAATTCCGGGTCAACTTCTTCTTCGGACTCATCTTCCTCCTCGGTTGGTGGTGGCTTGCTTGCGATTTTCTTCTTCTTTGAACCTGCAAACAAGGCTATACCCCTCTCGGGTTCCGAGTTGGACTGCTCATGTAATTCAAAATCGGAAAAGAGTTCATCTAATCTAAGTTTAGAGAGGTCCTTGGAGACCTTGTAAGCATCGACCATGGATGCCCACAAGGTAGTCCTCGGAAAAGAGTTTAGAACATACCTTATAAGGTCACGATTTTCGACCTTTTGCCCGATTGCGTGTAGGTTGTTGACTATGTCTTGGATACAGGCGTGGAGTTGCGTCGCGGACTCGTGTTCCTGCATTTTTAGATTATATAATTTATTGAACAAGAGGTCGCGCTTACATACCTTGGCTTCATCGGTCCCTTCGTGTAGCTCCACTAGTTTTGTCCAAAGATCTTTTGCGCTTATGAAGGGGCCAACGCGATTTAGCTCCTCTTTGGATAGGCCGCATTGGAGGATTTGTGTTGCCTTGGCGTCGGCTTCAACTTGTCATTTTGTCGCAATGGTCCATTGATTGTAATCCAAGGATTCACCTTCTTCATTAGTAGGAAGGGTGAACCCGGTTTGGATAATAATCCACATCTCTATTTGGGTTTTTAGGAAGCATTCCATCCGACCCTTCCAATAACGGAAGTCATCTCCGTTGTAAAACGGAGGTCGGACGGTGCTAAAACCCTCGAGATGGGCCATTAGAACAAAAGACACAAGGAGACGACGACGAAGAAACTAGCAACGACAAAAACACAAAAACAAGTGCCAAGACTCGCGTCTTGGATTAGTAGTGCGGGAGAATACTTAACAAAGCGAAATAAATCCAAAAAAAAAAAGAATTAAAAGAAAAAAATAAATCTGTAAAAATGGCTAGATTGGTGGTTTCACCAAATCTTAGCAACCCCCGGCTCTGATACCAATTGTTGGATCGATGCGGTTCGCTAGAGGGGGGGGGTGAATAGCGAAAAGCCTTTTTCTTTCGAATTCGTTTCAAGACAAATATACACAGCGGAAATGTAAATGAAACAAAAAGAGACAAGTTTGTTTTTTACTTGGTTCGTAGCCTTCGGCTACTACTCCAAGGCCCTAACGGTCCTAGACCGTGTACGGAGGGCAATTCACTAAAACACTCCTCCTCGTTGGAGGTAGGAGTTTGACGATTACAAAAAAAACTTCGAAGCAAAATGATAGAGAGACAAACCCTCTCTTCTATTAAAGTAAAATGCAACAATAGAAAAACCTCGAGTAAAAGAATTGCAATATTGAAAACAATAACAAGGATTATACCAACAACTAAATAGAAAGACCTTAAGCTAGGGTTGTTGGCAGCACTTCGTTGTCGTAGAGTCGTCGGAGAGTCGCAGCGTTGCGGAAGCTTTTGAGCACTTAGAATTATATAAAAACCCTAGGTTAGGACCTCCTTTTATAGCCTTTGAGCCCCTTTTCGAGAGGAACCCTAGCCAATCATATTTGAGCACCACTCCCCTTGAAATTTGGTGATAAACCTTGACTCCTCGAGGCTGATCCTTTGACCCCGATCGTGATGGCCATCACCGATCATTGCTGGCAGCATCAGTCGAGTGCTAGCCGTAGTCACTCGATTAATGGACGACAGTCGAGTCCTTCAGGTTGGCAGTCGACTGATGCTGGCTGCAAGGCAATGTTAGCTTAAAGAAAACATTATTTCGATGGTCGTCGACCGTCCGATCTCGACCTAGACCACCTATGAGATGTCTTGGGTCGGATCTACGCTTAAGGCTTTCCCCGTAACGAGGATACGACCTTACTTACACTCGCACACACGAGCTTACCTCGATACTTACGTGTTTCTTTTGCTTCCGGCCTTCCACTCAATTCCTTCGGCTCCCTCCGAAGTCACTTGAGTGTCGCCCGACCACTGCGGCTTCCTCCGGGTGTCGCTAGCCTTCAGCTCCAACTATAGCAATTTTCTGCACACTCGATTCAGCTCGTGAGATAACAACATGAGCTTAACTTTGTATCGTTTTCTATAATCAAAACTCAGGTTCGACTTAGGTGCCTACTGCACCAACACTTGATGCCTAGAATACAGGCTGCTTCACCTAAGTCTTCATTTGAAAAGCACATCCCTAGCCATGTCTTAACAGACTGTAGCGAAGGGATATCATTCCCAATGAGTAGTATGTCATCCACATACAATACAAGGAAGACAACTGTGTTCCCATTAACCCTCTTATGGACACAGGGTTGATCTTCATTCTTGATGAAACCAAATTGTTTGATCGCATCATCGAATCGAAGATTCTAGCTCTGAGAGGCTTGCTTTAGCCCATAAATGGACCTTTGCAGCTTGCATACTTTCCCAGTATGCTGTGAATCTTCAAAACCCTCAGGTTATATCATGTACACATCCTCGAGTAAGTTTCCATTCAGAAACACAGTTTTGACATCCATCTGTCAGATCTCATAATCATGGTATGCTGCAATAGCAAGCAAGATTCGAATGGACTTAAACATCGCCACTGGAGAAAAGATTTCATCATAGTCAATACCATGAATTTGCTTGAAACCTTTAGCCACCAATTGACCATTATAGGTATGCGTAAGTCCATCCATGTCAGTCTTTCTCCTAAAGACCCACTTACACCCAATGGGTTTGACCCCTTAAGGTGGATCAACCAAAGTTTATACTTGGTTGGTGTACATGGATTCCATCTCGGATCTCATGGTCTCTAGCCATTTCTCAGAATCTGGGCTTATCACAACTTCCTGATAGGAGATAGGCTCATTCTCAATGAGCATAATGTCATCATGGTCAGACAAGAAAAATGAGTATCTCTCGGGCTGACGACGTACCCTATCAGACCTACGAAGAGATAGGTCTACATGAACAGGTGGTTGTTCTACAACTCTTTGTGCAACAATCTCATCACCCACAACACTTTGTGGTTCATGTTCAACCTCCATCAAGGCCTCAGTGCTATGGTCCTTATCTTGAATTTCTTCAAGATCGAACGTACTCCCACTAGTTTTTCTAGAAACAAAATCCCTTTCTAGAAAAACCCCTAGTCTTTGCTACAAACACTTTGTGCTGACTGGGAATGTAGAAGTAATATCCCTTTGTATCCTTGGGATATCCAACAAAATAGCACCAATCTGATTTGGATCCCAGTTTGTCTGAGACTTGATGACAAACGTAAGCCTCACAACCCCAAATCCTCATGAAAGACATCTTGGGATTTCTCCCTGTCCATATCGTATATGGTGTATTTATCATAGCCTTGGATGGTAGACGGTTAAGGGTAAAAGCTGCTGTGTCTAGAGCATATCCCCAAAAGGATATAGGAAGATCTGTATGACTCATCATAGATCGTACCATATCTAATAGGGTACGATTCCTCCTTTCGGATACACCATTCCACTGTGGTGTTCTAGGAGGAGTGAGTTGAGATAGAATCCCACACTCAGCTAGATAGTCATGAAACTCATGGCTAAGGTGTTCACCACCTCGATCTGATCGAAGTATCTTAATACTCTTGCCAAGCTGGTTTTGTACTTCATTCTTGAATTCTTTGAACTTTTTAAAGGATTCTAATTTATGTGTCATAAGATATGTTGGTGCAATCGACCCAGGTTGACTCGAGTTTGACTCGAGCAGTACCTTGATAGTATTTTGATGATAGACAAAACTCATGACATGGGATTGTCATGGGAAAGTCCAACATGGGGTTGGTATGGAAAATCCAAGCATGGAGCTTGGTGTGGAAGTCCAAGGGGGAAGCCTTGGCATGGGAAATTCCAAAGCATTGCGAAGCCGTGCACTTGGTGCTTGGCATGGGAAAGTCCAAAGCATTGCGAAGCCGTGCACTTGGCGCTTGGCATGGGAAATCCAAAGCATTGCGAAGCCGTGCGCTTGGTGCTTGGTGAGAAATGCATTGCGAAGCCGTGCGCTTGGTGCATTTGGGAAGTCTTGAGAACTTGGCAAGTTCACTAGGCTCGGGTCCTTGAGTCAGTGAAGGATGACATTGCGAAGCAGTGCGCTTGGTGCATCCGAGGGACCGCCGGACAGGGAGCGAATGGAGTGGGCCCAAAGGGAAGCATACTTCTAGGGCATGAGATGTGAAGGATGGCGTTGCGAAGCCGTACGCTTGGCGCATCCAAGGGACGTAGGCCGATGGAAGAGAGCTTCAGTGGGGAACTCCATGAGGGACATTGTGGACTTGGCCAAGTGGCTAAGACTGAGTGTCGGAGGCTCAAACTTGATGTTTGAGGGTTTACCCAACGGTCGGATGTTCAAACAACTTGGTGTTTCATAATCGGGTCCAAGTCGATTGGGGTTCGACTGGTGTAAGGCTAGGGTATTGTGCTGGGGAGTCCACTGCCATGGACTGGCAGTCGACTGATGTTGACGGTAGTCGACTGCCGAGGGATGGCAGTCGACGGATGGGAGTGTCGCGAGCATAGAATGCTCCGTAGTCGACTGGGCAGTCGACTACTAAGTCACCAGTCGATTGATGGGCATCATCAGTCGACTGGTAGGTGATCCGTTGGAACTTGTCTGATGTGGATATGGCCGTTGTGAGACAACGGCTATAGGGGCAGTCGACTGGGGCCTTTTGGCAATCGACTGCTAGGCACGAAAATAGCTCGATGCAGGTTATAAAAGGAGCTCGAGATGGAGGTTTTTGCCATGGTTTTTGTGGAGCTATTGGAGGGGAATTGCTGCTGCATTCCAGTCCTTCAAGAGCCAATCAAAGCAAGCAACAAACAAGTGATCAAAAGCAATCGGTGAAAAGTGTTTCTTTTATATTGTATTTGTATTCTTGTTTGTATTTGTATATTACTGTTTTAATTGCTTGTGAGAGGTTTCTCCACCTCCGACGTGTAGTCGAGAAGGAGTTTAGTTAGTGTCGTGTGCATAACTAGAGCTCGGTGAGCTCGCCCGTGGAGTAGGAACCATTTGGTTCCGAACCATGTATATCTTGTGTTGTGTGATTGTGTATTGTTGTTAGTTTCATTATTATTGTTATTCCTTTCACTAACAACAATCGTAGAACAAACAAGCATAATGTATTCACCCCCCTCTAGCCGGCCATTTCGATCACCAACAAGTGGTATCAGAGCCGAGGTCGCTCTTCAAGGACTAACCGCCGCGAGAGCACTACAAAATGGCCGACTTCATCCATCCACCAAAATTTGATGGAGATTTTGCTTGGTGGAGGAAACGGATGGAGGTATATCTCGAAACCGATTTTGATTATATGATTATTATAGAAAATGGTTTTGAGATGCCTAGGGACAAACACAACAAGCCCATTGAAAAATCAAAGTGGACCCAAGACCAAATCAAGAACTTCAAGACAAATCTCGAGGTAATTAAATTGATTAGTGATTTGTTACCTAACACTATTTGGTCTAGATTGGGTGATTATAGGGATGCAAGGGAACTATGGAATAAGATAATAAATTTCCAAGAAAATTCCCAACCGGCACAAGTAGAAGAAAATGCCGAGGAAGAAGAACCCACAACATTTGAAGATGTGGATGACTTGGTGGAGACCTCCACCTCTAGCGTTGAGGGGGAGGAAATGATTTCAATTCCGGAGCAAGATCAAAATGAAGCTTCTACCTCCTGAAGACGTGAAGAGGCCTCCACCAACTCCCTAGGTAACTCAAGTGTTGTTATTTTAAATAAAAATCACATAATATGCTTTGAGTGTAGGGAGAAAGGGCACTACAAGAGTAAATGCCCTAAATTGGCTAAGGAAAAGGCATCAACACCAAAAGTCAACCCAAAGTCAAAGGATGCCGGTGTTCCCTCAATTAAAAGCAAAGAGCACATTGTGTGCTTCAAGTGCAATCAAAGGGACACTAGAAGCCAATGCCTAGGGAGGAAGAAGAAGGGCAAGAAGGTGTGAACTCATGTAGGGGAGCTTCTAAAGCTAACCTAAGGTAAATTTAGTTAATGCACCTTTAATTCCTAAAGTCAAAAAGCATGCTAAAATTATTTTAGTTCTCTTGCCATTATAAATGAAAAGCATGCTAAGAGAAATAATAAGGTTTATTGCTTAGGTGCCAAGCATGTTCATATGACTAAAGACAAACCTAGGACTCATAATTCTAGAAATATTTTACCTAGGGAGTCAATTAGGAGAATTGAAGAAAATTTGGGTATTAATCCCAGAAAGTCTAGGCACATGCCTAAGAAGAAGACATTTCCCAAAAACCTAATGAAAATTCAAAAATTGAGAAAATTAGAGCTAGAGAACCAAGTCTTGAGGTCAAGACTTGAGAGAATGGAGAAAGCCCTTAGAATCATAGAAAATTCAATTCTAGGGTCAAATGCCCAAAAGTCAAGACCTAAGGTTCAAAAAGCGGTCTAAGGGCAAGGAAGGTTTGGGTCACAAACCTAAGCCCGAAGACTTATCATAATGTTCCATTTAATTATGGAACTATTTCTAGGTCTAGGAAAACCAAGGCTAATAGGAAGTCATCCTAAGTCTAGCCATGGTATGTGTTTAGTGGCTAACACCTCAAAGAAATCAAAGTAGCCACTAAGAAGGTCAATGGAGGAGTCACCTCTAGAGTTGACCCAAGTAAGACCCAAAGACTATGGCTTCAAAGCCTAAAAGGGTCATTAGGAAGGTATCTAGGAAGTTATCCTAGGGAATACCTTGTTAACCCAAGGAGCTCCAATAGGTATTGGGTTCCTAAGCGTGATCGATTCACGCTAGATGGGTTAGTGTGTCAACCCTAAGTGGATGGGTAGTTAACCTAGCCATGTGAGTTGACACATTAGGATGTGCCAATATGGTTTGAGAAGTTTTAAAATGATTTAAATTGGCACAATTAGGTCTTAGAGGTATTGGTGTGCCATTTTGGGTTTTTGGCACACTAGGAAATAATGACATTAAGGCAAAATGTATTTAATCCTAGAAATGGCAAATTGATTTTAACACTTAGTATTCTATACCTTAGTATATTTTACTTGCCATGATTTGTTTGCCTTACCATGTCATGACATCATTTTCATTTTATCTATAAAAATGTCATGATCATGTTTAGATTTATGTTTAGATGTCATGTATGCTTAGATCTCATTTACATGCCATGACATCATGATATTGGCATATGCTTTTATCTATATCATATCTATGCCATAATCATATCATGCATACAAATAAAATGAAATTAAGGACTATGGCATGATTTGATGGGAATCAAATAATATTGCCTAGAAATATGCATGAGACCATTAAAGAATAAAACCCACATCTCACTAGATTAATTTGCATTGTATGTGTTTTACACATCTAGATATAATTGAGATGTTTAGGAAAAAGAAATTAAAGGTTTGAAAACATTTTGAAAACATTTTGAAAAACCTTGGTGAAGCCTATCTTTTGATAGCTATCACCATTGAATGAGATGATACAAAGGGCTCTTTATTGAAGCTTTTCTTAAATTTTGAACTTTGTATCAATCTCCTAATTTAATGGGTAAAATAATTTTCAATATTTTTCACCCATAGTGTTTAGTGATAAGTAATATACATACCAAATTTCAAGATTTTTAAACTTATGTATATTTACTTATGGATTTCATTTTGAAAATCCATTTACGAAATTGCAAATCGATTATCGATCATTGCCATGGAGGCGTCTGATCGATGATGTGTCGATCGGCTGGTTTCGATTGATCGATTCTGATTTCGGGTAAACCTTGTTGTTTAGGCCCATGTTCAGCTGTTTTTTGGTCCCCTAACCACTAATAACCCTCGGATTTGGTTGGGAGAGCATTAGAGTGGGTGTAAATCCATTGGATATGGATTAGGAGTTGGTTTGAGGGTGAGTATCAATTTTAAGGTGGATGAGAGTTCATTGTTGAACTTTGCCTTAATTTTGTTTGGTTTAATGTTCCTATTGGCTTAGGGACTCTCCAAGGACTTTGTTGGTGCAATGGTCAAAGGGGAGCAAGCCTCTAGGGGGAGGTATCCATCATGGGAAGATGGATGTGTATTTCCTCATGGGAGGAAAATTGGGTTGCCTCTCTTTAAGTGATATGGGATCACTAGAAAGATTGTAAGCATGTGTTCCTCCAAGGGAGAGATTGTAAGATCTCATTGGGATATGAGACATTCATACCCTTGGGGAGGACCTTTTTGATGTACTGTCAAAAAGGGGGAGAAGTTACCAAGTTACCAATTAGGGTTTGTTGAAATTCTCATTGGGATATGAGAATTGCCAATATGGGAGGATTGGTAGACTTGAGATGGTAGTTTTGTCAATCATCAAAAAGGGGGAGATTGTTGGTGCAATCGGCCCAGGTTGACTCGAGTTTGACTCGAGCAGTACCTTGATAGTATTTTGATGATAGACAAAACTCATGACATGGGATTGTCATGGGAAAGCCCAACATGGGGTTGGTATGGAAAATTCAAGCATGGAGCTTGGTGTGGAAGTCCAAGGGGGAAGCCTTGGCATGGGAAAGTCCAAAGCATTGCGAAGCCGTGCGCTTGGTGCTTGGCATGGGAAAGTCCAAAGCATTGCGAAGCCGTGCGCTTGGTGCTTGGTGAGAAATGCATTGCGAAGTCGTGCGCTTGGTGCATTTGGGAAGTCTTGAGAACTTGGCAAGTTCACTAGGCTCGGGTCCTTGAGTCGGTGAAGGATTGCATTGCGAAGCCGTGCGCTTGGTGCATCCGAGGGACCACCGGACAGGGAGTGAATGGAGTGAGCCCAAAGGGAAGCATACTTCTAGGGCATGAGACGCGAAGGATGGCGTTGCAAAGCCGTGCGCTTGGCGCATCCGAGGGACGTAGGCCGAGGGAAGAGAGCTTCGGTGGGGAACTCCATGAGGGACATTGTGGACTTGGCCAAGTGGCTAAGACTGAGTGTCGGAGGCTCAAACTTGATGTTTGAGGGTTTACCCGACGGTCGGATGCTCAAACAACTTGGTGTTTGAGGTTTTGCCCGACGTCAGTCGATTGGCATAGGTGCCGGTTCGACTTGTCCAAGTCGACTGGGGTTCGACTGGTGTAAGGCTAGGGTTTTGTGCTAGGGAGTCCACTGCCATGGACTGGCAATCGACTGCCGAGGGATGGCGATCGATGATAGTGTCGAGCAGCGCTCCGTAACCAGGTGGCGATCGACTACTAGGTCACCAGTCGACTGATGGGCATCATCAGTCGACTGATAGGTGATCCGTTGGAACTTGTCTGACGTGGATATGGCCGTTGTGAGACAACGGCTACAGGGGCAGTCGACTGGGGCCTTTTGGCAATCGACTGCTAGGCGCAAAAATAGCTCGATGCAGGTTATAAAAGGAGCTCGAGATGGAGGGTTTTGCCATGGTTTTTGTGGAGCTATTGGAGGGGAATTGCTACTGCATTCCAGTCCTTCAAGAGCCAATCAAAGCAAGCAACAAACAAGTGATCAAAAGCAATCGGTGAAAAGTGTTTCTTTTGTATTGTATTTGTATTCTTGTTTGTATTTGTATATTACTGTTGTAATTGATTGTGAGAGGTTTCTCCACCTCCGACGTGTAGTCGAGAAGGAGTTTAGTTAGTGTCGTGCGCATAACTAGAGCTCGGTGAGCTCGCCCGTGGAGTAGGAATCATTTGGTTCTGAACCACTTATATCTTGTGTTGTGTGATTGTGTATTATTGTTATTCCACTGCGCTAACAACAATCGTAGACAAGCAACGCAACGAGAACGAGCGAATTCCGCCACCAAATGATTGAGGGCTATTCACCCCCGTCTAGCCAGCCATTTCGATCCCCAATAAGATACACATAACCATATCTACTGAAGTCATCAGTAAATGTAATGAAGTACTTGTAACCGCCTCTAGTAGTAACATTGAAAGAGCCACATACATCACTATGTATAAGTCCTAACAAGTCCGTTGCTCTTTCGTTGTGTCCACTAAAGGGAGTCTTGGTCATCTTGCCTAAAAGGCAAGACTCGCATGTCTCATATTATTCAAAATCAAATGAGTCTAGCAGCCCATCCTTGTAGAGTTGAGATAAGCGACTCTTATTTATGTGACCTAAGCGACAATGCCAGAGATAGATTTGGTTCAACTCATTTGACTTGAACCTTTTGGTACTTATGTTATAGATAGGGCTCTCTATGTCTAGAAAGTAGAGTCCGTTCATTAGAGGTGCACTACAATAGAACATATCATTTAAATAAACTGAACAACATTTGTTCTTTATTATAAATGTAAATCCTTTCTTGTCCAAACAAGAAACCGAAATTATATTCTTAGTTAAAGCAGACATATAACAACATTCATCTAATTCTAGTACAAGCCCAGAGGGCAGAGATAGATCATAAGTTTCTACAACAACAACAGCAACAACAACAACTCTTGCTCCATTGCCTACTCGTAGGTCCACCTCGCCCTTTGTCAATGTCCTGCTATTTCTCAACGCCTGCACATTGATACAAATGTGAGATGCACATCCGGTATCTAATACCCATGATGAAGAAATAGATAGGTTGACTTCTATAACATTTATACCTGAAGTAGAAGTCTCACTTCTTTTCTTCTTAAGATCTTCCAGGTATGCCTTGCAGTTACGCTTTCAGTGTATAGCTTCCTTGCAGTGGAAGCAAGCCCCTTCCTTGGCCACCCCTCCTTTGGGTTTAAGTTCCTTGCCTTTGGCCTTGGCTTGGGACTTTCCCTTACCTTTAGGCTTGCCCTTGCCTTTCTTCTTTTGCACCATCAAAATGGAGTCAGATTTTCCCTTCTTAAGGTTGAGCTCGTGATTCTCAACATCTTGAGCATCTCGAGCGATGGCTTATCAATTTCATTCATGTTGTAATTCATGACAAATTGATTGTAGCTTGTGGCAAAGAGGCGCAAGATCAAGTCGGTGGCTAACTCTTGGCAGTGGGAATCCCAATCTCTGTAGGTTTTCTCGTACCCAATCATCTTGAGTACATATGGACCTCTACGGAGTCCCATCTTGCATTTTGGACCAAACAATGCCTTAGAGACTTCATATCTCTCGTGCCTTGCTTGTCCTTGATATAGTTGTGAAGATGTTCAACCATATCATAAGCATTCATGAACTCGTGTTGCTTACAAGCTCGAGTTCATGGTCATGACATGAGACACATCTAATGCATCATCTTGATGCTTCTTGTAAGCATCTTTGTCATTCGTGAGGCGGCGGGGAGGTGCCTCGGAATAGGCGCTCGAGGACGTCTGATTTCCTTTCTTGGGTGAATGATTCTCGAGTTCCTATACTAGTCTGGAAATTTGCTCCATTGAGCTTGTCCTTCTCAAGGCCGAATCGAGACAGAGTGTTCGTGTTTGTCGACATAGTAATCTACAACATACAATGCAGAGAATTAATATCATATTCCTTTTATCATTTAATTAGGCCTTTAATCAAATAATGCTCTCACTGAATTATAGGAATTTTGTAGAATCAAGTTATGGATGTGGTCAAACCACATTACTAGATTCATACAAACTAGCTATAATTCCTGCGGGACAAGATCCACATCATACTAAGCCTTGAGTTAGCTTTGGCTAAATCGCCCAAGACTTAGTACAATCGGTGGGTAACACATTACCGATTACATCTCTATGCAACTCTTGTTTATAGGATCAAGACTCACATTTACAAAAGACCTTGAGTTAGCTTTGGCTAAATCGCCCATGATTTAGTGTAAATGCGATCTTATCCTATCTTTCCAACGGTTGGAATATTCCTATAGTTCTACTCGATCCAATTGAGTTAACTAGTTTTACTCAATCTAATTGAGCTTACTCTAACCCAAGCCGTGATAGGCGGGACCAAGATTGTCCCTCCACACCCTACCAAGATAATATGCGTTGCTCTGCTTTAGCAGATTCAACAACTATAAATGATCGAGGTAGTGATGGGTATCAAGGACTCGGTAGGCATTTACGAGTTGATTCGATTAAGATCTAATCTAATCGTAATGTGTATCATATATGCATTGAGGCCTTCATTATCCTATATTAGCATGCATCACATACATACAAGTATTATTCTAGCATGCATCATATACATACAAGAAAAATATCCTAGCATGCATCACAAGCATTATTCTACTAGCATGCATCACATACATACAAGCATAACAAATATATATATATATATATATATATATATATATATATATATATATATATATATATATATATATATATATATATATATATATATATATATATATATATATAATTAACTGTGATATGGTCATGGCCCTACTACGATCTTCTCAAGCCAATGAGAAGATCTCACGGTCAACCTAGGGCTAGCGGCTTCTCTAAGCGCTTCCTTTGACCGCCATGTGTCGTCGGCACTCTTCTCGTAACTTCGTCAACAAGTGGACTTTCCACCACTCTATTTTGTAGATTACAAATATGAAACTTGAGTTACATTTGAGTCTAAAACTATTTACAACTAGAATTTCAAAAGAAGAGGTCGACGCAGTCATATACACTATACAACACCTGACCACAAAAAAGCGACTATTATGAATTACAACACATCATCATCCAATCATATTGGGGTTCATGGGACATGACAATCATAGAATTATACATAATTCTAAATTATGTATTTTTACATAAAATTTCTATAATTTTTCTTATTTTTTTTTTCAATTTTATGAGTCACCTTTCCGTAACGGTCCCGCTAAGCGGTTTCCGGGCGCGATCGCGGGACAAGGCCCCTTTCGGGGATAGGGGTAGCGCCCCTACTTGCAAAATAAACTTTGCAAGTGTCCCTATTATGATCTTACAATGACTTAAGTCACTGTCCCAAAAACCTAAAGCGAGAACTCGCCGTTTCGGAGAATTTTTCTCGATGGTTGAAGCCTACAAGTGTCCCAACACTCGTTGCTTCGACTCTTCGAGAAAAATACCCAAAAATTTGATAAAAATAGGAAATTTACAGAAACATAAAAATCTGTAATTTTTATATCTAATATAAAAACTATAAAAATGAAACACATACATGCTTAGCGTGGCTCTTAGCACTGCGTTGTGAAACCTCGGAATCAGCCCGACCCGCAGATCCGTCTTGAAGATATATTAAAATAAAAAACATGTATGTGCTAAGTAAACCTAGATCTACCTTAGATCTAGAAGTTGAGAGTATTACCCTCATAGCGACGCCCTTCGCTTATCCTACTCGTCCAAACGTTTCGCCGGAACTCAAGAGTGTCAAGTGAACACTCCTCTATTGGTATCCACATGGACAAATGGTGGAGAAAAGAAACCTAGAGTGTGCTAGCACCCTTAGAAGTTTCGGCCAAGGAGGAGAGGGGAGCTTGAGAGGATGATCCAAGGAAGAAGAAGTTCTAGTAACTCACCAAAATCAATTCTCATCTAAATGAGAAGTGGCCGGCCACATCAAGTCTTGGGGGGTTACATGCATGCATGTAACACCAAGAGCCAATGGCTCTTGGTCTCCCTCATGAGGTGGCACAACTTGATAAGTCATCATCATGACATGGCATTTGGTCAAGTCAAACTTGACCTTTCATCTTCCCTCTCAAATCAAGTCAAACTTGACCTCTTATCTACCATGGTTGATCAAATCCAACCATTTGATTCAAATCAATTTAATTTAATGAATCTCTATTCATTAATTTAAATTGATTTGATGAATCAAATCCAAATTAGACTCACTCAACACTTGAATCAAATTGAGTCCAACTCAATTAGTTTAATTTGGATTACTCTTAATCCAATTTGGTTCATCCCATGAACCTAATTCTCATGGTTCATCATATGAACCTAATCTCCATCTAATTGCCCTTTGTGTGTGACCCTATAGGTTCTTGTAACGCTGGCAATGTCCCTAAACTGATTTAGGAACATAAACAATGGGCAGTATCTAGCAACACATCATTGCTACCCAAGTTACAAGAATGTTGAGCTCCAAAATCACCTTTGTGACTACTAATTGTGACTCTCACAATATGTGACAATGTTCCTCTATCCTTGATATCTAGATTGACCAATCGAGGCATAGACCGTGTCATCCTCAGTACAATCTATATCTTGAACTCCAAGTAGACTCACTCTAATAAAATGAGCTCAATATCTCATATTGACTCATTTGGGCATGGCCATGCACTTCGTGGTCTCACTCTATCAAGAATAACGATGTCACTCTTGTCATATAAGAGGGATAGATCCCATCTACATCACTCACATCCCTCTGCATAATTTGTTACATACCCAATAATCGCCTTTATAGTCCACCCATTTACAGGTGACGTTTGACGAAGCCAAAGTATGCAACTCCTTATGTAGGGAACCATGGTGATTTTAGGTCTAAGGACTAATAGTCATACCAATAGCCACATGAGAAAGTATATGACACTCATATAAC
Source organism: Wurfbainia villosa (assembly GCA_025175895.1). Lineage (NCBI taxonomy): Eukaryota > Viridiplantae > Streptophyta > Magnoliopsida > Zingiberales > Zingiberaceae > Wurfbainia > Wurfbainia villosa. Next base: position 42,175,019 of record CM046004.1, on the reverse strand, counting down.
GATCCATGATATTTTCTCATGGCGGGTCATTCAGTATACATTCTCTAATATATACCCATGTGTCAACTTGATATCTCATATCCATGACTTGTGAGATCAAGTCATCATGTTGACCTACATGCTAGTCTCTATGCATTAACATTGTCCGTGAATGTTAATACTTGACTAGGAATGATTAAGAGTAGTGTTCTCTATATCATCTCATTATCGATTCAACCAATCGATTGATATAGATTAGAACCTACTACTCAATAACATTATTATATTTAGTTATTTGGCACCAATACAAGTAAATATAATAATCATGCCTTTATAAATAGGAATATAATACAATAAAGTCCATACAACAATCATCAGATGATTGGCTCTAGGGCTTTCACTAACATATTTATCTTCATATATTATAATGAGGCTAGCATAAGATTATCATATATACATTCATGCATATTTAAACTAAAGGTTAGCATAAGATTATCATACATATATTCATGCATATTTAAACTAAAAGCATTTCTTATCATTCATGAAAGAAATAGAGTAGGCATATAATTTCTTACTTGGAGCGGCTGGATTTGGAGCTTAATGTGTGTGTAGTGGAAAGACAGATCTGCTCTGATACCAAGCTGTCATGCCCGCCCTTTTTAAAGGCGGCGCAACGTGATCATACATACATGCATTTACAGTGGAAGACTTTAAACTTCTTTTTTTTTTATTTCTTTTTAAACATAGAGCATGAAACATGGAGCGTGCATAATCATTTCATAAGTACTTAGTTCAAGTTCATGATAATAAACTTAAAGAACACCAAGTAGCAACCATCAATATCAAGTAGAGTTCGACTCTTAACACTAACATGCAAAACTTAAGGGAAACATGCATAAGTCTGGGAACATAAACAAATCTCCTCCACCATGCCACTACCACACACACTTTGCCTCTCCTGTTGCTCCCTTTAGATTAGCTATTCTTTACCCTTATTTGCAGTACAAGGGAACATGAAACTATAAGCACATAGGCTTAGTAAGATCCTTTCCTACTCACAAAAGTCATACATCAAGAATTAGACATAGAGTAGTGACATGATCATTTAAGAACATATAAGCATAGCATTCATATAAACATTCAAGAACATATAAGCATAACATTCATATAAACATACGAGAACATATAAGCATAGCATCCATATAACATTCAAGAACATATAAGCATAACATTCATATAAACATACAAGAACATATAAGCATAACATTCATATAAACATACAAGAACATATAAGCATAGCATTCATATAAACATACAAGAACATATAAGCATAGCATTCATATAAATATACAAGAACATATAAGCATAACATTCATATAAACATACAAGAACATATAAGCATAACATTCATATAAACATACAAGAACATATAAGCGTAGGATTCATGTAAACATACCAGAACATACAAGCATGACATTCATATAAACATCATAATCACATAGACATGGAAAGGGGTATATGCAAGATGCTCTTTGAAAACATATATTTTATAGGTACTTAAACATAATCTCAACATATTGGATCCGACATTGTACCACATTCATCATCATCATTGCACGCATCCCTAAATAGACCTGAGGTAGCTAATCCCGAACCTACTAGGTTACTAGGCTCGTACTATGTCCGTCGACCTAGGGGCAACATAACATAGAAGCCCATCCTAGGCCTGTACTATGTCCGTCGGCCTAGGGCAACTTAGGATCCCATCCCGTATTAGGTCCGTACTATGACTGTCGACCTAGGAGCACATAGGAGCCCATCCCTTGGACCTTGTTAGGGTCCGGTACAAGCCATGCATAAAGTAAAAAAACATATCATGTTCCTTCTTCCTAGCATATCATATTTCTTTTCATAACATATCATGTTCTTTATCATAGCATATCATGTTCCTTCTTCATAACATATCATATTTCTTTTCATAACATAAAGAGTGGTCTTAGTCCCCATTCATAGGGAAGCATCTCTTAGGCATTTTCATCATACATACTTGTTCATCATGATGCAATGAGCATAACATAATCATACATTTATACAATTAACATGGCAATGAGCATAACATAATCATACATTCTTACAATTAACATGGACATAAGGTAGTGACATAAACCAATCATGCTATCATAAAGTCTAACTAACATCATATTAACATCTTATATACATGTAGCATGGCATGGAGGATTATTAGAGGGCATGAGCATGGGTTGGCCAAAACCCTAAGGGAGGGTTCTTAAGAATTTAAACCTTAAACAACTTGTACAAGACTTAACTAACCACATGTTAACATCCATTACATATAGATCATGGCATGGAAGACCATTAGGAGCATATATGGGTCTTGGACAAAAGTTTCAAGGGGCCTTGGGATCAAATCCTCAAACCAAACCTAGCTATCATCATGTCATCTTCATCTACATACATAACATGGCATGGAAAAATCCTTGGAAGCATGAAGGAGTTTTGGCCGAGAGTTTCAAAAGAGATTTTTAAGCAACTATCAACCGAAACAACTTGTACTGCAGGTGAGGGGATACTTACATCCTTTCTCTTGTTTAGGTAGTGCCAAGATTACAACTCTCTTCTTTCTTGCTTGGTTTTCGGAAATGGTAGAGGGGGAGCTAGGGTTTCTGTGGTAGAAGAAGAGAGGAAGAGGAGAATGCCAACTTGGGTTCTCTTGACTCCTCATACTCCTATTTATTCAATTGAAGGTGTCCCTTAGCCTCCCTTACCCTTATCTATCATTTCCCACGTCTTTCTAATAGCACAACCTTGCTGGGCTTCTGGTTATTGGATGCATCCTAAGGTTTAGTTATCTACTAGGAGGTTTAGGGTTCAAACCCTTGGCCTTGATTCCTTTTTGGCTCTATTTTCTTTTATTTTTGAAAGAGCCCACATTAAAGCCAATTATGATCATGCAAAAATTCTCGTAAAATTTCTAAAAATTTTGTAGGCATTACATGTCATGGTGAACCATTCATATCCAATGAAGAAGTTGGATGAAACATACAAATGTCAGTAGTGAGGATCAAAGATTTTATGATCAATTCAATCGATATTAGAAGATGATAGTTGATGCAGTGGGTCATAGTTGATTATCGAATCGAGCGCTACATGTTCTAGTTTTTCTCAAATATTTGAACAAAAGTATACTGGTTATTCATCACTGTTGGAGGATGTAAAGTAAGATGTGTTAATGAAAATGTAAATAATGAATCATATCTCCAATTTCAAGAAGTGTTGAGAGCTACAGATGAACCTGTATGGTCGGATTGTGATAGTCACACTAAATTATCTCTAACCACAAGAACGTTGAATCTTAAAATTGAGTATAATTTGTCGAAAGGTTGTTTTTATAGGATCGTAGGACGTGCTAGAGGGGGGAGGGTGAATAGCGCAAAAACTTTTCTTTCAACAAAACTCGTAATCAAAGAATGGTTGCAGTGGAAGAGAAAAAATAAAACAAAACCAAAACAAAGAACACAATATATTTTACTTGGATCACAGTTGCAAGGCTACTGATCCAAGGCCCATGCAATCCTTCATCGCTTTCAACTAATAGAGTCTCTTCCTTGTTGGAGGTAAGAGACAAGATGATTACACAAAATAGAAGGGTTGGTAACAACCTTACCGGTCCTTATACAAATTAAGTGCAATAAAGAAAATGAAAAGATAAAACAAATATACCGATAACTAAAGATGAAAGTAGAAGCATGGTATAACTCGAGAGAGTACGATCGGGAAGCAAGAGCACTTAGGAATATTAGATCTCTAGGGTTTGTGGCCACTTTTATAGAACTTCCTAGGCCTTCAAGATCCTCATTTTCATTAAGATCTAGATCTGGATAAAAACTCTATCCAAAAATTTTATCTTTGAGGTGGCATTGTAGGAACGGTTGACGTCGCTAAAGGGGGGTGAATAGCGATTTCTCGTCATTTGATGAAATTTGTTCGTGTTCGTTCGATTGCTTGTCTACAATTATTGTTAGCGCAGTGGAATATACAACAAAATACAAATGATAACAACAATACAAGCACACAAGACAAGTGATATAACATGGTTCGAAACCTATGGTTCATACTCCACGGGTCGAGCTCAAGTGAGCTCTAGTGATGCACACCACCACTAATGAAACTCTCCTTCTCGAAAAACACTTCGAAGGTGGAGAAACCTCGTACAAGTGATTACAAAAGTAATACAACAAGAAGATACAATCAACTACCAAATGAAATGTAAAGAAAAACTTTGCAAGAGATTGCTTTGATTGCCTTGTTTGTTGCTTGCTTTTGATTGCTCTTGAAGGTCTAGAATGCAGCAACAATTCCTCTTCAAAATATCCCCAAAAACTTGTTGGGTTATAGCCGACGCGTAGATGTGTTTTTGTTGTTTCACAAATGAACGAAGCGGAAGAAAAACATAATAATTTCCTAAATTATTACAACACTCACACCAAAACATGCACGAATACAACACGCATGAACATATCCTCCAAATAAAATTTTACATACAACAATAATAAAATAAATTTTCTATAGGTATACCATTTGGATGATGGTGAGTTGGAAGGGCATCAACCATACGATGCTTGTGGAGCTTCGTCTCTACTCGTATCCACGCCGAATCTTCGAAGGGACAACTTCTCAAAGCCATGAGTTTAACTTTCTTTTCGCTACTAGACGAAGCAAGAAGGTTGGTGAAGGGTTTTGCTTATCGAGTCTGTGAGGGGAAACTTCGTTTCCCACTTCACCTTGGTTGTTTGTTCATGGTGATCCCATCGATGTCCCTGGATTAAAAAAAAATTTAATCCTAGACAAAAGGGATTGCCCAAACAATCAAGTCATCGTCGTGCTATTCGTTTAGAGAGGTCACATGAACAAACTCGTTGTTCAAGCGACCAACCTCTATTCTACAAGTAGCTACAGAATAGACGATGTACGGATCGCCAGTTTTTGTATTTATGTTCGGGATCCAAGTATTATTTTGCCACAAACAGAATTTATCATGCTCATAATTGGAAAAAAACAAATACAAGCAAGTAACAAAAGAGAATAGAGAATAGGTATACCTCTCGATCTTCTAAGGTATGACCTTCCTCCTTTCGGACGTCGTGTGGGCGACGATATACCAAAAGTTGAAGCTCCTAGATTGCCAATCTTCCTTCCTTGCTCATTCTGAGCAAGAGGAAGAATAGAAACAAAGCTCTATTCCTTCTTTCAACTAACCAACAACCTCCAAGGAAGGAGCTTGCCGCCGGCCAAGAAGGAGGAGGAGATTATGGTGGAAACCGGCCAAGACACCAAGGGAAAGCCCTATATCTTGTTTCCACCACCTAAGGAGAAGGAAAAGAGGGTCTTTGGCTGCCGGCCAATGGCTAGAAAGGGCTGGAGGGGCGCCAGCAGCTTGAGGAAGGAGAAGAAGCAAGGAAAACTTTCCTTATTAGGTGCCGCCCAAGCCCAAATCCTAGCTCCTCTTCTTGCCGCCAACCCCAAAACCCTAACTCCTCTTGATGCAATCTCCACGCCAACCCCTTGTCCTCCTTTTATAGAGTTAGGGATAAGCCTCCTTTTAATCTTCACCATTGGTTCTAGGGATTTAATCTCAACCGTCGGATCTAGAGATTTAATCTCAACCGTCGGATCTTAGAGATTTAATCTCTACCTTTGGATCTAGAGTTTTGTTTCTATCCATTGGATCTAACCTTCATGAGGTGTTAATAGGCTACATTAGGGACCGTGAGGAGGAGTTGGATCTTGGCCACCCATGGATCAAGCCCACATAAAGTCCGATCCACTAATGATAATCCAATCCACTAAAGGATTATCATTGATCTACCTCACCAACCCCCAAGATAATATGGGCTCCATATATTATTTGTACATTTTCTCCCCGTGTTTAATATCTCGAATGTCCGTCAATTAATTAATTTACTGACCATTAATTAATCAACATCTAACTCCATGAGTAGTACCACTCAACCCTTTAATCATGCCGGACCAAGTCCACCTGCAGGGTTTACATGATGAACCTTATGAGCTCCTCAAGGGGACATCATCATCCTAATATATAGGACACGGTTTTCTCCTATAATCAACGACACACCATATAAATAATATTATCTCCCAACTTACCGAGCCTATCGATTTAATCTATAAATCTCGCCCATTGGTAAATCAAAGAGATGAATACTAAGTATATGTGCCCGTTATTATATCGGGATTAAGAGCATGTACAAAATAATATCTGAGGCCCGATTCGATTATGTAGTTAGAAATAAATCAAATCACCTGTAAGTCGGTCTTACTCAATACACACAAAGTGCACTAGTGTGATTCTATGGTCAAGACAAACCAATACCAAATCACACTACAACCATTCTGATGGTTTGTCCAAAGCCATCTCGATTGTGAGCCTTTACTTATACTTTACAAGGAGCCGATAACATGATCTCCCGTGTGACACCACACACCATGTTATCTACAATGTAATGTTTTAGACAATATTACATAACCATAAAAATGCAAACAATGATCATGTGATTCTTATTTCAAAATAAAGATGTTCATATAAAAGATAGACTTTTCAGTATACATCCCTACAATCTCCCACTTATACTAAAAGACTATGCTGTCTTCAAACTGCCATACATCTTATCCCCATTCCCTCCACATGGCTATCAAAAGCTTTCGCCGAAAGGGACATGGTGAAAGGATCTGCCAGGTTATCCTCTGATGCAATCTTGGCCAAAGCAACTTCTCCTCTCATTACGATTTCTCGTATCTGGTGTTACTTGCACTCTATGTGTTTACTAGCCTTATGGGCTCGTGGTTCCTTCGAGTTTGCAACTGCACCACCATTATCACAATAAATTGTGATAGTTCTGGGCAAACCTAGAATCACATCCAAGTCCATCAGGAAGTTTCTGAGCCACACAGCTTCTTTGGCTACCTCAGAGGCTGCCACATACTCAGCTTCCATGGTGGAGTCCGCCACGCATTCTGCTTGACACTCCTCTATACAATGGCTCCACCTCCCAAAGTAAACACAAAACCTGAGGTAGACTTACTATTATCCCTATCAGATTGGAAGTCGAAATCCGTGTAACCCACAGGGAGTAATTGGTCTGCCTGGTAAACCAGCATATAATCGCTAGTCCTTCTTAGGTACTTCAATATATGCTTTACTGCAGTCCAATGTCCCTGTCCTGGATTACTCTGATATCTGCTGACCATGCCCACGGCAAAGAAGATATCTGGTCTTGTACATAGCATCACATACATGAGGCTTCCTACTGCCGAAGCATAAGGAACCACCTTCATCTCCTCTATCTCCTCAGATGTTTTAGGACACATCTCTTTAGATAAAGGAACTCCATGCCTGAAAGGTAGAAAACCCTTCTTGGAGTTCTGCATGTTAAAACGATCCATAATCATGTCTATGTATGAAGCTTGGGATAAGCACAACATCCTTTTCCTGCGATCTCTTATAACCTTGATCCCAAGGATGTGTCCCACCTCTCCCAAGTCCTTCATATCAAACTGTTTGGACAACCATACCCTTACGTCCGATAACACCTTGATATTGGTGCCAATCAACAAAATGTCATCTACGTATAGTACAAGAAATACCACTACGTTTCCGTCACATCTTTTGTATACACAAGACTAATCCAGACTTTGAATAAATCCATAAGACTGGATTACCTCATCAAAGCGGATGTTCCAAGACCTTGAAGCTTGCTTCAATCCATAAATGGAGCGATTAAGCTTACACACAAGATGCTCTTTGCCTTTAGCAATGAATCCCTCTGGTTGCTTCATATAGATGTTTTCCTCAAGACTTCCATTAAGGAAAGCTGTCTTGACATCCATCTGCCACATCTCATAATCCATACGAGCTGCTATGCATAAGAGAATCTGCATAGACTTAAGCATGGCTACCGGCGAAAAGGTCTCCTCATAATCAATACCCTCTTTCTGAGTATACCCCTTCGCAACAAGCCTTGCTTTGAAGGTCTCAACCTTCCCATCTATTCCTCTCTTTCTCTTGTAGATCCACTTGCAACCAATGGTTTTTACACCATCGGTTGGTTCTACTAGCTCCCAGACCTGATTTGAATCCATAGATTCAATCTCAGCATTCATTGCACTTTGCCAAGATACTGCATCTTTATCTTGGATTGCCTCGTCATATGTCCAGGGATCAGGTTCATGTTCGTCAGGGACCAAATCAGAAGATTCTCCCAAGAACATAAATCTATCAGGCTGTCTAACAACCCTCCCACTACGACGAGGTATCTCTTGTGTATCCTTTGTGACACGTGGTGCAGTGACTTATGGTATATCCTCTTGTACTGGTGGTACTGAAGAAGTGACTTCCCCTTTTAATTCCTCCAGAACAATTTTACTCTTAGTCTTGTGGCTCATCACATAGTCTTCCTCTAGAAATCTGGCGTTCGTGCAAATGATCACCCTCTGATCTCTAGGACTATAAAACAAACCACCCTTCGTTCCTCTAGGATACCCAATGAACATGCATACTTTTGTACGAGGTTCCAACTTACCAGCATCTGCCTTCAGCACATGTGCTAGAGTACCCCATATCCGAATATGTCTTAGACTAGGCTTTCGGCCAATCCATAATTCTGTAGGAATAGAAGGCACTGATTTAGATGGAACCAAGTTCAAAATGTACTCCGTCGTATCTAGAGTATATCCCCAGAACGAATCTGGCAACTCAGAATAACTCATCACTGATCTAACCATCTCCATAAGAGTCCTATTCTTTGGCTACCTCAGAGGCTACCACATACTCAACTTCCATGGTGGAGTCCGCCACGCATTCTGCTTGACACTCCTCTATACAATGGCTCCACCTCCCAAAGTAAACACAAAACCTGAGGTAGACTTACTATTATCCCTATCAGATTGGAAGTCGAAATCCGTGTAACCCACAGGGAGTAATTGGTCTGCCTGGTAAATCAGCATATAATCCCTAGTCCTTCTTAGGTACTTCAATATATGCCTTACCGCAGTCCAATGTCCCTGTCCTGGATTACTCTGATATCTGCTGACCATGCCCACGGAAAAGAAGATATCTTGTCTCGTACATAGCATACCATACATGAGGCTTCCTACTGCCGAAACATAAGGAACCCCCTTCATCTCCTCTATCTCCTCAAATGTTTTAGGACACATCTCCTTAGATAAAGGAACTCCATGCCTGAAAGGTAGAAAACCCTTCTTAGAGTTCTGCATGCTAAAATGATCCATAATCATGTCTATGTATGAAGCTTGGGATAAGCACAACATCCTTTTCCTGCAATCTCTAATAACCTTGATCCCAAGGATGTGTCCCACCTCTCCCAAGTCCTTCATATCAAACTGTTTGGACAACCATACCCTTACGTCCGATAACACCTTGATATTGTTGCCAATCAACAAAATGTCATCTACGTATAGTACAAGAAATACCACTACATTTTTGTCACACCTTTTGTATACACAAGACTCATCCAGACTTTGAATAAATCCATAAGACTGGATTACCTCATCAAAGCGGATGTTCCAAGACCTCGAAGCTTGCTTCAATCCATAAATGGAGCGATTAAGCTTACACACAAGATGCTCTTTGCCTTTAGCAATGAATCCTTCTGGTTGCTTCATATAGATGTTTTCCTCAAGACTTCCATTAAGGAAAGCTGTCTTGACATCAATCTGCCACACCTCATAATCCATACGAGCTGCTATGCATAAGAGAATCTGCATAGACTTAAGTATGGCTACCGGCAAAAAGGTCTCCTCATAATTGATACCCTCTTTCTGAGTATGCCCCTTCGCAACAAGCCTTGCTTTGAAGGTCTCAACCTTCCCATCTATTCCTCTCTTTCTCTTGTAGATCCACTTGCATCCAATGGTTTTTATACCATTGGGTGGTTCTACTAGCTCCCATACTTGATTTGAATCCATAGATTCAATCTCAGCATTCATTGCACTTTGCCAAGATACTGCATCTTTATCTTGGATTGCCTCGTCATATGTCCAGGGATCAGGTTCATGTTCGTCAGGGACCAAATCAGAAGATTCTCCCAAGAACATAAATCTATCAGGCTGTCTAACAACCCTCCCACTACGACGAGGTATCTCCTATGTATCCTTTGTGACACGCGGTGCAGTGACTTGTGGTATATCCTCTTGTACTGGTGGTACTGAAGAAGTGACTTCCTCTTTTAATTCCTCCAGAACAATTTTACTCTTAGGCTTGTGGCTTATCACATAGTCTTCCTCTAGAAATCTGGCGTTCGTGCTAATGGTCACCCTCTGATCTCTAGGACTATAAAACAAACCACCCTTCGTTCCTCTAGGATACCCAATGAACATGCGTACTTTTGTACGAGGTTCCAACTTACCAGCATCTGCCTTCAGCACATGTGCTAGAGTCCACCATATCCGAATATGTCTTAGACTAGGATTTCGCCCAATCCATAATTCTGTAGGAATAGAAGGCACTGATTTAGATGGAACCAAGTTCAGAATGTACACCGCCCTATCTAGAGTATATTCCCAGAACGAATCTGGCAACTCAGAATAACTCATCACTGATCTAACCATCTCCATAAGAGTCCTATTCCTTCGCTCTGCTACACCGTTCTGCTGGGGTATGTCAGGTGCAGTCAATTGGGATTGAATCCCAGCCTCTGATAAGTAGTTCCTAAACTCTCCCAAGAGGTACTCTCTATCACGATCAGATCGTAGTGTCTTGATACTTTTACATTGACGTTTCTCCACATCGGCCTTGAATTCTTTGAACTTGTCAAAGCATTGAGACTTGCGGTGCATCAGGTAAATGTATCCATATCTTGAGTAATCGTCTATAAAAGAGACGAAATACTCAAAACCACCTCTAGCCTGGATAGACATAGGACCACACAAATCAGAATGAACCAATTCTAACACATCTTTGGCTCTATACCCCTTGGCCTTAAAAGGCCTCTTGGTCATCTTACCTTCCAAGCAGGATTCGCAGGTTGGGAGATCCTCCACCACTAATGAACCCAAAAGTCCATCAGCTATCAACCTTTGAATTCTGCTTAGGTTAATGTGACCAAGACTAAGATGCCAAAGATATGTTTGGTTCATCTTCGAAGGTTCTTTTCTCTTATTGGAATTAGAAGATGAGTTATTAATTTCAATATGCTTCGTGGGAGCTTTTGGTTCAAGTGTGTACAAATTTCCTATCAATGCACCTGAATAGATAATGTCCCTATTCCTTCTTATAACAACTCTGTCATTAAAAGAAATAGAATATCCATCCATAAAAAATTTAGAAACCGAAATTAAATTCTTTCTAAATAAGGGTACATAAAGGCAATTCTTAAGAACCAAAAGTTTATTTTTCTCAAAAGATAAATGAACATCTCCCACTGCAACAGCCGCCACCTTCGTGGAATCGCCCAAGTACATGGTAATCTCCCCCTCAGCCAGTCATCTGGTTTCCTGGAACCCCTGTAAAGTATTGCATACATGATCATGAAGGTTTTGCCCGGAAGCTCTGATACCAATTGAAGGGTTTTTGCTTATCGAGTCCGTGAGGGGAAACTTCGCTTCCCACTTCACCTCGGTAGCTTGTCCATGGCGATCCCTTCGATGTCCCGGGATTAAAAAAATTTAATCCTAGACAAAAGGGATTGCCCAAACCACCAAGTCATCGTCGTGCTATTCGTTTAGAGAGGTCACTTGAACAAACTCGTTGTTCAAGCGACCATCCTTTATTCTACGAGTAGCCACGGAATAGACGATGTCCGGATCATTCGGACTATGAATAAATCCATAAGACTAGATTACCTCATCAAAGTGGATGTTCCAAGACCTCGAAGCTTGTTTCAATCCATAAATGGACCGATTAAGCTTACACACAAGATGCTCTTTGCCTTTAGCAATGAATCCCTCTGGTTGCTTCATATAGATGTTTTCCTCAAGACTTCCATTAAGGAAAGCTGTCTTGACATCAATCTGCCACACCTCATAATCCATATGAGCTACTATGCATAAGAGAATCAGGATAGACTTAAGCATGGCTACCGACGAAAAGGTCTCCTCATAATCGATACCCTCTTTATGAGTATACCCCTTCGCAACAAGCCTTGCTTTGAAGGTCTCAACCTTCCCATCTATTCCTCTCTTTCTCTTGTAGATCCACTTGCATCCAATGTTTTTTAAACCATCGGGTGGTTCTACTAGCTCCCAGACCTGATTTGAATCCATAGATTCAATCTCAGCATTCATTGCACTTTGCCAAGATACTGCATCTTTATCTTGGATTACCTCGTCATATGTCCAGGGATCAGGTTCATGTTCGCCAGGGATCAAATCAGAAGATTCTCCCAAGAACATGAATCTATCAGGCTGTCTCACAACCCTCCCACTACGACGAAGTTTCACCTGTGTATCCTTTGTGACACGTGGTGCAGTGACATGTGGTATATCCTCTTGAACCGGTGGTACTAAAGAAGTGACTTCCCCTTTTAACTCCTCCAGAACAATTTTACTCTTGGGCTTGTGGCTCATCACATAGTCTTCCTCTAGAAATCTGACGTTTGTGCTAACGATCACCCTATGATCTCTACGACTATAAAACAAACCACCCCTCGTTCCTCTAGGATAGCCAACGAACATGCGTACTTCTGTACGAGGTTCCAACATACCAGTATCTGCCTTTAGCACATGTGTTGGGCTCCCCCATATCCGAATATGTCTTAGACTGGGCTTTCGCCCAGTTCACAATTTTGTCGGAGTAGAAGGCACTGATTTAGATGGAACCAAGTTCAGAATGTACACCGCCGTATCTAGAGCATATCCCCAGAATGAATCTGGCAACTTAGAATAACTCATCATCACTCTAACCATCTCCATAAGAGTCCTATTCCTTCGCTCTTCTATACCATTCTTCTGGGGTGTGCCAGGTGCAGACAATTGGGATTGATTCCCATCCTCTAATAAGTAGTTCCTAAACTCTCCCAAGAGGTACTCACCACCATGATCAGATCGTAGTGTCATCCATATATTGAATAATCGTCTATGAAAGAGATGAAATTTTCAAGACCACCTCTTGCTCGGATAGTCATAGGACCACACAAATCAGAATGAACCATTTCTAACACATCTTTGGCTCTATTCCCCTTGGCCTTAAAAGACCTCTTGGTCATCTTACCCTTCAAGCAAGATTCACAGGTTGGGAGATCCTCCACCACTAATGAACCCAAAGGTCCATCAGCTATCAACCTTTGAATTCTTCTTAGGTTAATATGACCAAGCCTAAGATGCCAAAGATATGTTTGGTTCATCTTCGAAGGTTCTTTTCTCTTATTGGAATTAGAAGATGAGTTATAAACTTCAATTTGCATCGTGGAAGGTTTTGGTTCAAGTGTATACAAATTTCCTATCAATGTACCTGAACAGATATTCTCCCTATTCCTTTTTATAACATCTCTGTCATTAAAAGAAATAGAATATCCATCCATAAACAATTTAGAAACAGAAACTATGTTCTTTCTAAATAAAGGTACATAAAGGGAATTTTCCAGAACCTAAGTTTTATTTTTCTAAAGAGATAAATAAAACTTCTCCCATTGCAATAGCCGCCACCTTCATGGCATTACCCAAGTAAATGGTAATCTCCCCTTTAGCTAGTCATCAGGTTTCCTGGAACCCCTATAAAGTATTGCAGACATGATTAGTGGCTCCCATATCTACACACCAGGTGCCGGTAGATAACACCGCTAATCATGTTTCAACAACTAGTCCAAAGGATATATCTTTGTTCTGCTTTGGATTAGGATAGTCCTTCTTCCAATGTCCATCCTGCTTGTAAGTGAAGTACTTGCCTTTTGGCTTCTTCACTCCTCCCTGAGATCCTCTCACCACCTTTGCTCCACCTTGTTTCTTTTTCTTCTTGCCTTTTGGCTTAGAAGTAGAAACTTTTTTGAGCAACCATGGCTTGAGGACACTCTTCGAAGAATGCACACTTGTACTCCTTAGCAGATAAGACAATATCTAGATTCTTTTCCAATCATCATAATTATGTACAGTAAGTTTATTTTCCTTTAGCATCAAAGCAAGTGGACTGAAAGTCAATTTTGAAAATCCTAAGAATCACATAGATCATTACTGTAGATTTCAAAAATTATCGATTCCTCAAACAATAAAATTTCAAAAATCAACTAACACCTCAAAACACTGAGAATATCATATGCCACGATAGTGTGGACATATACGAATTCTACATTTGTAAGAGGAGGTTTTACCCATTAATTTTACTATCTTGTCAACCTAACTTTATGACAAATAATATTAATAGTTGGTTTCTCTTCGGCCCTACAAATAAAAGCAGTGACTCCGATGGGGAGGATACTTATATTTGTATCTAAGTGTTCACCATTACTTGGTACCAAGGTAATTATCTCGGGTTATGTGCCTTACGATGGGCAAGTACACACGCTCCTTAATAATTTCCTATAACCATATTCGACCTAGTGATCCGGAAACAAACCATCCGATATGGAGGAAGGCACTCAGAGCCGACGCGCAAGTTTGTTTGCATCACTTGTCAAATCGTAATGGAGGCCGCGGGAATTTATAAAAATATCCCTCTCCCACTTAGTAATTTGAAAATGAGGAATTTTCTAGCCTACAACATGCATATCAAACAAAAAGCAATAAATATGAAAAATAAATTATTTTCCAACTATTATGGCTCTTGTCTTCGCTTATCTCGTCCGCTCCTCCTACGCCATGTACGAGCCATCCAGAGATCCGAGCCGAGACTAAAACCTATTTTATTTTACATCCATCGATCCTATACTCCACAAGGGAGTATACATGAAATCTAGATCGAAAGTAAAATAAAATAAAGAGCGGCTAAACAATGCCATATTTAATTTACCAAAAACTAAATACTAGCCTCGTCAACTCCGAGGATTCAACAAAATAAATATTTACACACATACAATCACATACACTCATATGGCCATAATAGTCGGATCTTATGCCTGCAACCAAAGAGTTAAACTACGCATATCCTACTATTATCCGGCACATATAATATATGAAAAAGTGCATAAAAATTAACCGAATCCTAAACACACAAAACTAGAAACCTTAGCTCTGATACCAATTGATGGTTTTGCCCGGAAGCTCTAATACCAATTGAAGGTTTTTTGCTTATCGAGTCCGTGAGGGGAAACTTTGCTTCCCACTTCACCTCGGTAGCTTGTCCATGGCGATCCCTTAGATTTCCCCGGATTAAAAAAATTTAATCCTAGACAAAAGGAATTGCCCAAACCACCAAGTCATCGTCGTGCTATTCGTTTAGAGAGGTCACTTGAACAAACTAGTTGTTCAAGCGACCATCCTCTATTCTACGAGTAGCCGCGGAATAGACGATGTCCTCATCACCGGTTTTTGTGTTTATGCTCGGGATCCAAGTATTATTTAGCCATTTACAGATTTATAACATGCTTATAATTGAAAAACAAAAACAAGCAACAAACAAAAGAAGAAAGTAAAATGGGTATACCTCTCGATCTTCTAATGTACGACCTTCCTCCTTTTGGACGTTGTGTGGGCGACGATCTACCAAAAGTCGAAGCTCCTAGACTGCAAATCTTCCTTCCTTGCTCATCCAAAGCAAGAGGAAGAATAGAAACAAGGCTTATATCCTTCGTATAGCCAACCAACAAGCAACAAAAGAAATGCTTGCCGCCGGCCAACAAGGAGAAGGAGATAATGGTGGAAAAAGGTCAAGACACCAAGGGAAAGCCCTATATCTTGTTTCCACCACCTAAGGAGTAGGAAAAGAGGTCTTTGGATGCTGCCCAAGGGCTGGGATAGGGCTGTGGGCGCCGGCCACCAAAGGAGGAAGGCGAAACAAAACTTTCCTTATTTGGTGCCACCCAAACCTCCTAAACCCTAAGCCTCCAAACCCTAATCCTAGCTTTCCTTATGGCCGGCCATGGAAGAGGGGAAGAAGAATAGGATGAGCTCATGCCAAGGTAGAGAGGAGAAGAATAGGGGCTGACCAACCATTGGAAGAAGAAGGAACACCTCCTTGAGTGGCCGCCCACCCCTAGCTCCCAAAACCCTAACCCTAGCCACCACTCCCAATCCTAATCCAATTAGGATTGGTTGCCGCCAAAGCTAATCCCCTCATCTATCCTTATTCTTGCCACCCACTTCATGACTCTATTTATAGAGTTGGGCTCAAGCCATGATTTAATCTCATCCATTGGTTCTAGGGATTTAATCTCAACCGTCGGATCTAGAGATTTAATCTCAACCGTCGGACCTTAGAGATTTAATCTCTACCAATGGATCTTTGAGTTTTGTTTCTATCCATTGGATCTAAGCATCATGAGGTGTTAATAGGCTACATTAGGGACTATGAGGAGGAGTTGGGTCTTGTCCACCCATGGATCAAGCGCACATAAAGTCCGATCCACTAATGATGATCCAATCCACTAAAGGTTCATCATTGATCTACCTCACCAACCCCCATATGATAATATGGGCTCCATATATTATTTGTACATTTTCTCCCCATATTTAAGATCTCAAATGTTCTTCAATTAATTAATTTACCGACCATTAATTAATCAACATCTAACTCCTTGAGTAGTACCACTCAACCTTTTCATCATGCCGGACCTAGTCCACCTGTAGGGTTTACATGATGAACCTTATGAGCTCCTCAAGGGGACATCATCATCCTAATATATAGGACACAGTTTCCTCCTATAATCAATGACACACCATATAAATAATATCATCTCCCAACTTACCGAGCCTATCAATTTAATATATAAATCTCGCCCATTGGTAAATCAAAGAGATGAGTACTAAGTATATGTGCCCGTTATTATATCAGTATTAAGAGCATGTATTAAATAATATCTGAGGTCTAATTCGATTATGTAGTCAACAATAAATCGAATCACCTCTAAGTCGGTCCTGCTCAATACACACAAAGTTCACTAGTGTGATTCTATGGTCAAGACAAACCAATACCAAATCACACTACAACCATTCCGATGGTTTGTCCAAAGCCATCTCGGTTGTGAGCCTTTACTTATACTTTTCAAGGGGATGATAACATGATCTCCTGTGTGACACCACACACCATGTTATCTACAATGTAAAGTATTAGACAATATTGCATAACCATAAAAATATGCAAACAATGATCATGTGATTTTTATTTCAACAAAAGAAACTTTTCAAGATCCTACAGCGTTTCTTCTTGCACCAAAATTGGCATGTTCATAATAAAGCCTTGTTTGACTATACCTTCTTTCTTTTGAATATAACCTCTTTTTCTTGTTGTTCTGAAACTTGCCTTCTAAACTCCTAGGTAGAGCATGATATGTTTTCTTCTTCTCTCACCATGGCTCAGGGACTTCAACTCATTCAAATGAGCCATCATCTTGAGAACATGATCCCTTCCGTGTTCCCTCGATCATGGTGTTCGTCATCTAAAGTTTCTCATGGCTTCTTGCCTCAGGCCGATTGGTCGTTCCGCTCTTGAGATTGATCATCATGTCATCAAGTTTCATGGCATGGCTCTTGATGTTGCGATCATTTTGAAAGCATTGAGCATGCCAAATCAATGCCTCATCTTGGCCTTTGCCAAAATATAACACTTCTTATAACTCTCTCTCTCCTTTTCCCGAATCTTCTGACTTAGGAGGGCACACTTCGAGGAGTACATATTTGTATTCCTCGTGATCAAGACAATGTCTAGATTCCTCTTCCAATCAATATAGTTGGATCCAGTAAGTTTGTTCTCTTTCAGTATCACAGCAAGTGGGTTGAAAGTCATTTTGAAAGAAAACCTAAGAATCACATAAATCAAAATATTAGATTTTAAAAAAATTATTGATTCCTCAAACAATAAAATTTTAAAATCAACCAACACCTCAAAACATCGAGAATATCGTATGCCACGATAGTGTAGACGTATACGAATTCTACATTTGTAAGAGGAGGTTTTACCCATTAATTTTACTATCTTGTCAACCTAACTTTTTGACAAGTAAAATTAATAGTTGGTTCCTCTTTGGCCCTACAAATAAAAGCAGTGACTCCGATGGGGAGGATACTTATATTTGTATCTAAGTGTTCACCATTACTTGGTACCAAGGTAATTATCTCGGGTTATGTGCCTTACGATGGGGACGTACACACGCTCCTTAATAATTTCCTATAACCATATTCGACCTTGTGATCCGCAAACAAACTCATCCTATGGGGAGGAAGGCACTCAGAGCCGACGCGCAAGTTTGTTTGCATCACATGTCAAATCATAATGGAGGTCGTGGAAATTTATAAAAATATCCCTCTCCTACTTAGTAATTTGAAATTGAGGAATTTTCTAGCCTACGACATGCATATCAAACAATAAGTAATAAATATGAAAAATAAATTATTTTCCAACTATTATGGCTTTTGTCTTCAATATGTCTCCCATCGCATTGCCATCTCGTCCGCTCCTCCTACGCCATATACGAGCCATCCGGAGATCCGACCCGAGACTAAAATCTATTTTAATTTACATCCATCGATCCTTTACTCCACGAGGGAGTGTACATGAAATCTAGATTGAAAGTAAACTAAAATAAAAAGAGTGGCTAAACAATGTCGTATCTAATTTTAAAAAAATTAAATACTACCCTCGTCGACCCCGAGGATTCAACAAAATATACTATTACACACATACAATCACATACACACATATGGCCATAATAGTCAGAACTTATTCCTGCAACCAAAGAGTTAAACTATGCATATCCTACTATTATCTGACATATATAATATATTAAAAATGTATAAGAGTAACCGAATCCTTAAACACACAAAACCGGAACCTTGGCTCTGATACCAATTGAAGGGTTTTGCTTATCGAGTCCATGAGGGGAAACTTCGTTTCCCACTTCACCTTGGTTGTTTGTTCATGGCGATCCCATTGATGTCCCCAGATTAAAAAAAAATTTAATCCTAGACAAAAGGGATTGCCCAAACAATCAAGTCATCGTCGTGCTATTCGTTTAGAGAGGTCACTTGAACAAACTCGTTGTTCAAGCGACCAACCTCTATTCTACGAGTAGCCGCGGAATAGACGATGTACGGATCGCCGGTTTTTGTATTTATGTTCGAGATCCTCATATTATTTAGCCACAAACAGAATTTTTCATGCTCATAATTGGAAAAAACAAATACAAGCAAGTAACAAAAGAGAATAGAGAATAGGTATACCTCTCGATCTTCTAATGTATGACCTTCCTCCTTTCGGACGTTGTGTGGGTAACGACCTACCAAAAGTTGAAGCTCCTAGATCGCCAATATTCCTTCCTTGCTCGTTCTGAGCAAGACGAAGAATAGAAACAAAGCTCTATTCCTTCTTTCAACCAACCAACAACCTCCAAGGAAGGAGCTTGCCGCCGGCCAAGAAGGAGGAGGAGATTATGGTGGAAACCGGCCAAGACACCAAGGGAAAGTCCTATATCTTGTTTCCACCACCTAAGGAGAAGGAAAAGAGGGTCTTTGGCCGCCGGCCAATGGCTGGAAAGGGCTGGAGGGGCGCCGACAGCTTGAGGAAGGAGAAGCAAGGAAAACTTTCTTTATTAGGTGTCGCCCAAGCCCAAACCCTAGCTCCTCTTCTTGCCACCAACCCCAAAACCCTAACTCCTCTTGATGCAATCACCACGCCAACCTCTTGTCCTCCTTTTATAGAGTTAGGGATAAGCCTCCTTTTAATCTCCACCATTGGTTCTAGGGATTTAATTTCAACCGTCGGATCTAGAGATTTAATCTCAACCGTCGGATCTTAGAGATTTAATCTCTACCTTTGGATCTAGAGTTTTGTTTCTATCCATTGGATCTAACCTTCATGAGGTGTTAATAGGCTACATTAGGGACCGTGAGGAGGAATTGGATCTTGGCCACCCATGGATCAAGCCCACATAAAGTCCGATCCACTAATGATAATCCAATCCACTAAAGGATTATCATTGATCTACCTCACCAACCCCCATAAGATAATATGGGATCCATATATTATTTGTACATTTTCTCCCCGTGTTTAAGATCTCGAATGTCCATTGATTAATTAATTTACTGACCATTAATTAATCAACATCTAACTCCATAAGTATTACCACTCCACCTTTTCATCATGCCAGACCAAGTCCACCTGCAGGGTTTACATGATAAACCTTATGAGCTCCTCAAGGGGACATCATCATCCTAATATATAGGACACAGTTTTCTCCTATAATCAACGACACACCATATAAATAATATTATCTCCCAACTTACCGATCCTATCGATTTAATATATAAATCTCGCCCATTGGTAAATCAAAGAGATGAATACTAAGTATATGTGCCCATTATTATATCGGGATTAAGAGCATGTACAAAATAATATCTGAGGTCTGATTCAATTATGTAGTCCACAATAAATCGAATCACCTCTAAGTTGGTCCTGCTCAATACACACAAAGTGCACTATTGTGATTCTATGGTCAAGACAAACCAATACCAAATCACACTACAACCATTCCGATGGTTTGTCCAAAGTCATCTCGGTTGTGAGCCTTTACTTATACTTTACAAGGAGTCGATAACATGATCTCCCATGTGACACCACTCACCATGTTATCTACAATGTAATGTTTTAGACAATATTGCATAACCATAAAAATTCAAACAATGATCATGTGATTCTTATTTCAAAATAAAGATGTTCATACAAAAGATAGACTTTTCAATATACATCCCTACAGTTGGGTGATCGGAGAGCAATCACCGACTCATTTTACGACACAAATGAGTCCTCGAACAACTTTCTAAGGTTGTAAATTCGTGTTGGAATTAGCCACTATTTTTGAAGCTTTGATGCGCACGAGCATGACCTCAAATCATCGACGAGAATCATCGAGGACCCGAAGAACATGCTCGTGCTCAACACCCGGAAGTGCACGAATGTCATCAAGTAATAAAAGATTATTGATCCCACAGAGACTGAGATTCGAGTATCATATGTTCAGTGGATCTTATTATTTAGAGTCAATGTCCTAAAGATGAGGGTTGACGACAGTCCTAACTCTAGTATGGTGTCACTCGGAGGAAGCGAAAGAAGGTTCAATGTTCCCTAAGAGGATTCTAGGACTTCGATTTCACTAGTGTGTTATTGGAACATGCTATCAATTAAATACTGTCTAGATCTCTAATTATGATCTTGTGGGGGGATTACCATATGTTTGCCTGATGAACTTTTGCTTCTAGCGGGAACTACCTATTCCTGACCTTTCAGATCATCAGAGCTTAGGGGGTTGATATCCCCATGTCACTAAGGTCCCCCAACCCTTCTAGAGTTAATTTCTCCTACTTCAGCCCTTTTGTTAAGATAGGCTATTGGGTAAGAGAATGTCCTAATAATCCCTATGAAGGGTCAAAACGTTTCTCATTTCCCACTCCATCATATTCTACTATCTATGGTTATTGGAGGGAGGATGATCACAAGGTTCCTCCTTGATTCTCCTTGATCTTTAATACGAAGGTTGTCACCCTTTGTATCAGCTATACATAATAGATATAGAATCAAAACAATAATTTTCATCAATCCAAACAATACCAATTGCAAATATAAATCCAAGAATAGAAAATATATTCAAACTAGCATGTCCTACATACACAAGCTACTCCATAATCCTAGAATCGAAATATCTACTCTATAGATATAAGACAATGATCATAAGGAATCATAGAATGAATCATTACAATGCAAAGATATCTAAGAATGAAATTATAGCACTAGTACTCTTGGTCATTCTCCTTGACGTTGGAGTGCAGATTTCGGTCCTTGAGCTACTTCCTTCCTCCCCGGTGTGAGTCTTAAATGCTTTTTAGGGCACCATCTTGTCGTCCTAGCCATCGAGCATCTCCCCTAGGATTTGGGCGTGCCTCCCTATTTATAGATGTGAAGTCAGCTCCTCAGAAATCCCACGAAAAACCCTAATCGCGTTAAAACAACCAAGCACCACACGACCATGTGGATTCCATACGATCGACTGTGTGGGGTGCTGGGGGGTTTGGACATGGCCTTGTGAAATCCACATGGCCGAACGTGTCCGCCTTTGTTTCAGTAGGTGAATGTATTTCATTTTCTCCAAAAGTGTGTTGTTTTTCTTATAAAATTCCGCCCTCTACACAAATGTAACAAGAGCAGATCTTCGAACCAGAAAATAGGAAATGCATGCAAAACAAAGTAGAATATGCATAAAATAAGTATAAAGTGTAATGAGAAGTGAGCAAAAACTACTCCTAAAACCCTATATGTTTTGCTCACATCAATCCCCCCAGACTTAGATCTTCGTGTTGGGATGTATACTAAAAGCCTAGCCTTTTGTATGGACATCTTTATTTTGAAATAAGAATCACATGATCATTGCTTGCACTTTATATTTATTATATGTGCATATTGTCTAATACTCTACATTGTAGATAATGTGGTGCTTGGTGAGGCATAGAAGATCATGTTATCAGTTCCTTGTAGAATATAAGTATAGGCTCACAACCAAGATGGTCTTGGACAAACCATTGGCATGGTTGTAGTGTGATTTGGTATTGGTTTATCTTGACCATAGAATTACACTAGTACATTTTGTGAGTATTGAGCAGGACCGACATAGAGGTGATTCAATCTATTGCTGACTATATGATTGAATCAGACCTCGGGTATTATGTTGCACATGATCTGAATCCCGATATAATAACAGGCACATGTACTTAGTATTTATTTCTTTGATTTACCAATGGGTGAGATTTATAGATTAAATCAATAGGCCCGGTAAGTTGGTAAATGATATTATTTACATGGTGTGCCGTTGATTATAGAAGGAAACCATTTCCTATATATTAGGTTGATGATGTCCCCTTGAGGAGCTCATAAGGTTTATCATGTAAACCCTGCGGGTTGACTTAGTCAACATGATAATAAGGTTGAGTGGTACTACTCGAGGAGTTAGATGTTAATTAATTGATGGTCAGTAAATCAATTAATTGACGAACATTCGATATCTTAAACACGGGGAGATAGTTGTGCAAATAATATATGGAGCCCATATAAATGGGGGTTGGTGAGGTAGATCAATGATGATCCTCTAATGGAATGGAACATCATTGATGGATCAAGTTTGTGTGGTTCCGATCCATCAGGTGGCCAAGATCCAACTCCTCCTCATGGTTCCTATGGTAGCCTTATTAAAACCTCATGGAGCCTAGATCCAATGATGGAACATAAAACCCTAGATCCGACGGTTGGGATGAAACCCTAGATCCGACGATTGGGATGAAACCCTAAATCCGACGGTTGGGATGAGACCCTAGATCCGACGGTTGGGATGAGACCCTAGATCCGACGGTTGGGATGAAACCCTAGATCCGACGGTTGGGATGAAACCCTAGATCCGACGGTTGGGATGAGACCCTAGATTCGACGGTTGGGATGAGACCCTAGATCCGACAGTTGGGATGAAACCCTAGATCTGATGGTTGGGATGAAACCCTAGATCCGACGGTTGGGATGAAACCCTAGATCCGACGGTTGGGATGAAACCCTAGATCTGATGGTTGGGATGAAACCCAAGATCTGATGGTGGAGACTAAGTCTCTAGATCCGACGGTGGAGATTGAAAGGAGGCCTAAGCCTAACTCTATAAAAGGAGGGCTAAGGGCTTGGGCGTGGGAGAGATAGAAACATATCAAGAAGGAGATTAGGGTTTTTGGCTTGGGCGGCTAGGGTTTGGGAAAAGGTTTGGGCGGCAATCCTTGGAAGGATTAAGGTTTGATTTCTTCTCTTCCTAATTAGTAGCCGGCGCCCATCTTCTTCCTCCTTGCTTTGGCCGGCGCCCATACCCATTATTCCTTCTCCCTCTCTCCTTGGTGGCCGACGCTCAATTATCTACTCCTTGGCCGGCGGCAACCTTTCTTCAAGGTTGGTCGACGCTCAATTATCTACTCCTTGGCCGACGGCTATATCAAGCTCCTTGGCTTGGTGGTCGGTTCTAGATAGGAGAAGGAGTTTTTGTTTGGTTCTTCTCTTTGTTCGGAGCGAGCAAGGAAGGGAAGAACTTGATCTAGGAGGCTTCAACTCGTGGAGGATCTTCGCCCACACGACGTCCACGAGGAGGATGGGACATACGGTAGAAGACCAAGAGGTATAAAAGTTTTACAAACTTTATTCTTGATCCTCTTAAGATAAGATATGCTAGCTTATGTTCTTTATGTTAGCATGTGTTGATTATACTAGTTTGCATTTGTTTGTATTTGTATAATCATGGACCCCGATAAGGAACACTAAAATCGGTGATCTGTTCGTCGTCTCTTCCGCGGCTAACCGACTAGAATAATTGATTGCTTGAACAACAAGTTTGTTCAAGCGATCGCTCGAGTCGTTGGCACGATGACGAAACGGTTGTGCTTCGAAAACTCATCCCGTCCGGATTAGTTTTAGTTGATAAAATTTTAATCCGGGGACATGGGAGGCAATGAGACTCCGACGCAACCAATGGCACTTCCTTCAATTGGTATCAGAGCCAAGGTTTCCAGTTTTGTGTGTTTTAGATTCGGTTACTTTCATGCACATATCATATATTGAGTATGCCGGATAATAGTAGGATGTGCGTAGGCTAACTTTTTGATTGCAGGCATAAGATCCGACTATTATGGCTATATGTGTGTATGTGATTGTTTGTGTGTGATTGTATGTATATCATTTGAATCCTCGGGGTTGATGAGGCTAGATTAGTATTTAATTTTTGTAATTAAATACATCATTGTTTAGCCGATCATTCTAGTTTACTTTTGATCTAGATAGTTTGTACACTCCTTCGTAGAGTATAGGATCGATGGATGTAAATTAAAATGATATATCTCGGCTCGGACCTCTTTTGTGGCTTGCGCACGGAAAAGGTGGAGCTGACAAGGTGGAGACACGGCGGGACGCATATTAGAGAACAAAGCCATAATAGTTGGAAAAATTCTGTTTTTTTCCATATTTATTGCTGATTTGTTTTATATGCATGTTGTGTGTGCTTGAAAAGTCCTCATTTTCAATTTACTAAGTGGGAGAGGGATATTTTAATTAATTCCCGCGGTCTCCATTACAATTTGACGTGTGATGCAACAAACTTACGTGTCGGCTTTGAGTGCCTTCCTCCCCATCAGATGGGTTTGTTTGCGGATCACTAGGTCAAATATGGTTATAGGAAATTATTTAGGAGCGTATGTACTTCCCCATCGGTAAGGCACATAATCCGAGATAATTGCCTTAGTACCGAGTCATGGTAAACACTTAGATGCAAATAAAGGTATCATCCCTATCGGAGTCACTGCTTTTATTTGTAGGGCCTAAGAGGAACCAACTATTAATTTTATTTGTCAAATAGTAAGGTTGACAAGATAATAAAATTAATGGGTAAAACCTCCTCTTACAAATGTAGAATTCGTATACGTCCACACTATCGTGGCATGCGATATTCTCGGTGTTTTGAGGTGTTGGTTGATTTCGGAATTTTATTGTTTTAAGGAATCAATAATATTTGAAATCTAATATTTTGATCATTGTGATTCTTAGGATTTTCAAATGGTTTTCAACCCACTTGCTGTGATACTGAAAGAAAATAAACTTACTGGAATAAAATACAATGATTGGAAAAGAAATTTGGATATTGTCTTAACTGTCGAGGAGTACAAGTATGTGCTCTTCGATGAGTGTCCTCCTAAGCCTGCGGATGATTCTGGGGAAAAGGAACTTTTCGGATACCAGAATCGGGCTGCTAGGCAGGAAGCCATGGTTGCTCATAAGGTTTCTACTTCTAAGCCGAAAGGCAAGAAGAAGAAGAAACAAGGTGGAGCAAAGGTGGCGGGTGGACCTCAGGGAGGAGTGAAGAAGCCGAAAGGCAAGTGCTTCACTTGTAAGAAGACTGAACATGGGAAGAAAGAATGCCCCAACCTAAAGCAGAACAAAGGCATATCTTCTGGCTTAGTCGTTGAAACATGTTTAGTGGTGTTATCTACCGGTACATGGTGTGTAGATACGGGAGCCACTGATCATGTCTGCAATTCTTTGCAGGGGTTCCAGGAAACCCGACGACTAGCTGAAGGAGAAATTACCGTCTACATGGGCAATGCCACAAAGGTGGCGGCTATTGCAGTGGGAGACGTTCATTTATCGTTTGATAGAAATAAAGTTTTGGTTTTGAGAAATTGTCTTTATGTACCTACATTTAGAAAGAATTTAATTTCGGTTTCAAAATTATTTATGGATGGATATTCTGTTTCTTTTAATGACAGAGTTGTTATAAAAAGAAATAGAGAGATTATCTGTTTAGGTACATTGGTTGGCAATTTGTATACTCTTGAACCAAAAGCTCCCACGATGCATATAGAAGTTAATAACTCATCTTCTAATTCCAATAAGAGAAAAGAACCTTCGAAGATGAACGAAACATATCTTTGGCATCTAAGGCTTGGTCATATTAACCTGAGCAGAATTCAAAGGTTGATAGCTGATGGACCTTTGGGTTCATTAGTGGTGGAGGATCTCCCAACCTGCGAATCTTGCTTGGAAGGTAAAATGACCAAGAGGCCTTTCAAGGCCAAGGGGCATAGAGCCAAAGATGTGTTAGAATTGGTTCATTCTGATTTGTGCGGTCCTATGTCTATCAAGGCTAGAGGTGGTTTTGAATATTTTGTCTCTTTTATAGACGATTCTTCAAGATATGGATACATTTACTTGAAGCACCGCAAGTCTGAATGCTTTGACAGGTTCAAAGAATTCAAGGCTGATGTGGAGAACCGTCAAGGTAAAAGTATCAAGACCCTACGATATGATCGTGGTGGTGAGTACCTCTTGGGAGAGTTTTGGAATTACTTATCAGAGGCTGGGATTCAATCCCAATTGTCTGCACCTGGCACACCCCAGCAGAATGGTGTAGCGGAGCGAAGGAATAGGACTCTTATGGAGATGGTTAGATCGATGATGAGTTATTCTGAGTTTCTAGATTCGTTCTGGGGGTATGCGTTGGATACGACAGTGTATATTCTGAACTTGGGTCCATCTAAATCAGTGCCTTCTACCCCCATAGAATTGTGGACTGGGCGAAAGCCTAGTCTGAGACATATTCGGATATGGGGGAGTCCAGCACATGTGCTGAAGGCTGATGTTGGTAAGTTGGAACCTCGTACAGAAGTGTTCATGTTTGTGGGCTACCCTAGAGGAACGAAAGGTGGTTTGTTTTATAATCCTAGAGATCAGAGGGTGATCGTTAGCACGAACGCCCGATTTCTAGAGGAAGACTATGTGATGAACCACAAGCCCAAGAGTAGGATTGTTCTAGAGAAATTAAGAGGGGAAGTTGCTACTTCTATACCACCGGTACAAGAGGATATACCACAAGTCACTGCACCGCGTGTCACAGAGGATACACAGGTGATACCTCGTCGTAGTGGGAGGATTGTGAGACAGCCTGATAGATTCATGTTCTTGGGAGAGTCTTCGGACTTGGTCCCTGGCGAACATGAACCTGATCCCTGGACATATGACGTGGCACTCCAAGATGAAGATGCGGTATCTTGGCAAAGAGCGATGAATTCTGAGATAGAATCTATGGATTCTAATCAGGTCTGGGAGCTAGTAGAGCCACCCGATGGTGTAAAAGCCATTGGATGCAAGTGGATCTACAAAAGAAAGAGAGGAGTAGATGGGAAGGTTGAGACCTTTAAAGCTAGGCTTGTTACGAAAGGGTATACTCAGAAAGAGGGTATCGATTATGAGGAGACCTTTTCGCTGGTAGCTATGCTTAAGTCTATCCGGATTCTCTTATCTATAGCTGCTCATATGGATTATGAGATTTGGCAGATGGATGTCAAGACAGCTTTCCTTAACGAAAGTCTTGAGGAGAACATCTATATGCAGCAACCAGAGGGATACATTGCTAAAGGAAAAGAGCATCTAGTGTGTAAGCTTAATCGGTCCATTTATGGATTGAAGCAAGCTTTGAGATCTTGGAACATCCGTTTTGATGAGGTAATCCAGTCATATGGATTTATTCAAAGTCCGGATAAGCCATGTGTATACAAAAGATGTGACGAAAATGTAGTGGTATTTCTTGTACTATACGTAGATGACATTTTGTTAGTTGGCAATAATATCAAAGTGTTATCAGACGTAAGGGTATGGTTTTCCAAACAGTTTGACATGAAGGACTTGGGAGAAGTGGGACACATCCTTGGGATCAAGGTGATAAGGGATCACAAGAAAAGGATGTTGTGCTTATCTCAAGCTTCATACATTGACACTATCCTTGCTCGTTTTAGCATGTAGAACTCCAAGAAAGGTTTTCTACCTTTTAGGCATGGAATACCTTTATCTAAAGAGATGTGTCCCAAAACATCAAAGGAGATAGAAGAAGATGAAGGTGGTTCCTTATGCTTCGGCAGTAGGAAGCCTCATGTATGCTATGCTATATACGAGACCAGATATCTACTTTGCTATGGGCATGGTTAGCAGATATCAGAGTAATCCTGGACAGGGACATTGGACTGCGGTAAAGCATATATTGAAGTACCTGAGAAGGACTAGGGATTATATGCTGGTTTACCGGGCAGATCAATTAGTCCCTGTGGGTTACACGGATTATGATTTCCAATCAGATAGGGACAACAGTAAGTCTACCTCGGGGTTTGTGTTTACTTTTGGAGGTGGAGCCATAGTATGGAGGAGTGTCAAGTAGAAATGCGTGGCGGACTCTACCATGGAAGCTGAGTATGTGGCAACCTCTGAGGCAGCCAAGGAAGCGGTATGGCTCAGGAACTTCTTGATGGACTTGGATGTGATTCCTGGTTTTCCCAGAACTATCACAATTTATTGTGATAACAGTGGTGCAGTTGCAAACTCGAAGGAACCACAAGCCCATAAGGTGAGTAAACACATAGAGTGCACGTACCACCCGATACGAGAGATCGTAAAGCGAGGAGAAGTAGTTGTTGCCAAGATTGCATCAGAGGATAACCTGGCGGATCCATTCACTAAGGCCCTTCCAGCGAAAGCGTTTGATAGGCATGTGGAGGACATGGGGATCAGATGTATGGCAGTGTGGTGACAGCATAGTCTTTTAGTATAAGTGGGAGTGTAACGCCCGTAAAATTTCTAGAAATTTTACAAGGATTTTTGGCTTGATGATAATGGTCTTTATGTGGGCTCTTTCAAAAATAAAAGAAAATAAGCCAAAAAGGATGCAAGGCCTAGGAATTGAACCCCAAACCTCTAGATAGCCAAGCCCTATAGATGCATTCACTAACCAGAAGCCCAACAAGATTGTATTATTAGAGGAATAAGGGAAATTATAGTTAGGGGTAAGGGAGACTAAGGGACACTTCAAAAGAATAAATAGGGGGGGAATGAAGAGACATGAGTTATCAAGTTGATTTTCTCTCCTCTCATCCTCTTCCTCACCGAGATCCACTTCTCCTCCCCCTTCTCATCCCTTGTCCAAAAGCCATCCAAGCAAGAAGAAAGGCTAGGTTGCTTCCCTTAGGTCATCTTCCAACCAAAAAGCAAAGCGAAGGATGTAAGTATCCCCTCACCTGCATACAAGTAGCTTTCCGATTGAAGTTTTTGTATAAAACCCTCCATGAACCATTCTGCCAACCCTTTCTTTTGATGTTTCAATGAAGTTCTATACCATATTTTGTATGCATATGATGATGTTAGGATGTTAGATGGATTAGGTTAAAAGTTTAACCCTAAAAGCCTCCATGAACCATTCGGCCAACCTTTGCTTTTGATATTTCAATGAAGTTCTATACCATATTTTGTATGCATATGATGATGTTAGGATGTTAAATGGATTAGGTTAAAAGTTTAACCCTAAAAGCCTCCATGAACCATTCGGCCAACCCTTGCTTTTGATGTTTCAATGAAGTTCTATTCCATATTTTGTATGCATATGATGATGTTAGGATGTTAGATGGATTAGGTTAAAAGTTTAACCCTAAAAGCCTCCATGAACCATTCGGCCAACCTTTGCTTTTGATGTTTCAATGAAGTTCTATACCATATTTTGTATGCATATGATGATGTTAGGAGGTTAAATGTATTAGGTTAAAAGTTTAACCCTAAAAGCCTCCATGAACCATTCGGCCAACCTTTGCTTTTGATGTTTCAATGAAGTTCTATACCATATTTTGTATGCATATGATGATGTTAGGATGTTAAATGGATTAGGTTAAAAGTTTAACCCTAAAATCCCCCATGAACCATTCGGCCAAACATTGTTTTTGAGGTTTCAATGAAATTCTATACCATATTTTGTATGTATATGATGATGTTAAGATGCTAGATGAAGATAACATGCTCTAGGTTAGGTTAACATGTGTTTTATGTTTAGGTGAATTCATGTTGACTTGTGATATTAAATGATGCTAGATGAAGGTAACATGCTCTAGGTTAGGTTAACATGTGTTTTATGCTTAGATGAATTCATGTTAACTTGTAATATTAAATGATGCTAGATGAAGATAACATGCCCTAGGTTAGTGTTTACTTCCTCTTGATGTTTATACCTTATGCCATGCCCTATATGTGTGTGATATTAAGATATGTTAGGAAATGAATATGATATGATTATGAAATGAAAAATGATATGTTTATGAAATGAAGTATGATATGTTCATGAAGTGAAACATGATATGTTATGAAATGAAGTATGATGTGATTATGAAATGAAATATGATATGTCATGAAGTGAATTATGATATGTTATGAAATGAAGTATGATGTGATTATGAAATGAAATATGATATGTCATGAAGTGAATTATGATATGTTATGAAATGAAGTATGATGTGTTTATGAAATGAAATATGATATGTCATGAAGTGAAATATGATATGTTATGAAATGAAGTATTATATGTTTGCGAAATGAAATAAGATATGTTATGATAAAAAAAGAATATAAGTATTTTACCTTCTGCATGGCTTGTACCAGGACCCTAACAAGGTCCAAAGGGATGGGCTCCTAAGATGCCCTAGGCCGACGGACTAAGATCGGGCCTAGGATGGGCTTCTATGTATGATTGCCCCTAGGTCGACGGACTAAGATCGGGCCTAGTACAGGATGGGCTCCAAGATGCCCTAGGTCGATGGACTAAGATCGGGCCTAGGATGGGCTTCTACGCTATGATGATGGCCCCTAGGTCGACGGACTAAGATCGAGCCTAGTAACCTAGTAGGTTCGAGACTTCCTACCTCGGGTCTATTTAAGGATGCGTGCTATGATGATGATGATGTGGTACAATGTCGGGCCCAAATATATTAAGATTTATGTTTACGTACCTATAATATATGTTTTCAAAGAGCATCCTGCATATGTTTACATGATATGATTATTTTGTTCACATGTTATGATTGTTATGTTTACATGCTATGTTGCTATGTTACACATGTTGTATGTTATGTTTGATTATGTCATATATGTGCATGATATGTTGCTATGTTACATATGTTGTATGTTAACGTTTGATATGTCATATATATGTTGCTATGTTACACATGTTGTATGTTATGTTTGATTATGTCATATATGTGCATGATATGTTGCTATGTTACATATGTTGTATGTTATGTTTTATTATGTCATATATGTGCATGATATGTTGCTATGTTACATATGTTGTATGTTATGTTTGATATGTCATATATATGTTGCTATGTTATATATGTTGCATGTCATATATATGTTGCTATGTTACACATGTTGTATGTTATGTTTGATTATGTCATATATGTGCATGATATGTTGCTATGTTACATATGTTGTATGTTATGTTTGATTATGTACATGATATGTTGCTATGTTATATATGTTACATGTTATGTTTGCTCATGTTACTTATGCTACATGTTATGTTTGCTTATGTCATATATGTTACATGTTATGTTGCTTATATGTTATGAATGTTACATGCCATGCTTAATGTCAATGTATGGTTTTTGTGAGTAGGACAGGATCTTACTAAGCCTATGTGCTTATAGTTTATTTTTCCCTTGTACTGCAGATAAGGGTAAGGGATGGATAAACTAAAGGGAGCAGCAGGAGGGGCCAAGTGTGTGTGGTAGTGGCATGGTGGAGGAGATCTGTTATGTCCTTATAAATGTTTCCTTATGATCATGATGTCTATGGACTTGAACTAAGTACTAAGTACTTATGAAATAATGATGCATGCTCTATGTTAAGAAGAAGTATCTATAAATGACGATGCATGTTTATGTTCAAAAGAAAAAAAAAGTGTCTAAAGTCTTCCGCTGTAAGTAGTACGATGTATGTATGTACGGTCGCGTCACGCGCCGCCCCTCCGGACCCTAGGAAAGGGCGGGAGTGACAGGGAGATTGTTGGGATGTATACTGAAAGCCTAGCCTTTTGTATGGACATCTTTATTTTGAAATAAGAATCACATGATCATTATTTGTACTTTATATTTATTATATGTGCATATTGTCTAATACTCTACATTGTAAATAATGTGGTGCTTGGTGAGGCACAGAAGATCATGTTATCAGTTCTTTGTAGAATATAAGTATAGGCTCACAACCAAGATGGTCTTGGACAAACCATTGGCATGGTTGTAGTGTGATTTGGTATTGGTTTATCTTGACCATAGAATTACACTAGTACATTTTGTGTGTATTGAGCAGGATCGACATAGAGGTGATTCAATCTATTGCTGACTATATGATTGAATCAGACCTCGGGTATTATGTTGCACATGCTCTGAATCCCGATATAATAACGGGCACATGTACTTAGTATTTATTTCTTTGATTTACCAATGGGTGAGATTTATAGATTAAATCAATAGGCCCGGTAAGTTGGGAAATGATATTATTTACATGGTGTGCCGTTGATTATAGAAGGAAACCGTGTCCTATAAATTAGGTTGATGATGTCCCCTTGAGGAGCTCATAAGGTTTATCATGTAAACCCCGCGGGTTGACTTAGTCAACATGATAATAAGGTTGAGTGGTACTACTCGAGGAGTTAGATGTTAATTAATTGATGGTCAGTAAATCAATTAATTGACGGATATTCGATATCTTAAACACGGGGAGATAGTTGTGCAAATAATATATGGAGCCCATATAAATGGGGGTTGGTGAGGTAGATCAATGATGATCCTCTAGTGGAATGGAACATCATTGATGGATCAAGTTTGTGTGGTTCCGATCCATCGGGTGGCCAAGATCCAACTCCTCCTCATGGTCCCTATTGTAGCCTTATTAAAACCTCATGGAGCCTAGATCCAATGATGGAACATAAAACTCTAGATCCGACAGTTGGGATGAAACCCTAGATCCGATGGTTGGGATGAAACCCTAGATCCGACGGTTGGGATGAAACCCTAGATCCGACGGTTGGGATGAAACCCTAGATCCGACGGTTGGGATGAAACCCTAGATCCGACGGTGGAGACTAAGTCTCTAGATCCAACGGTGGAGATTGAAAGGAGGCCTAAGCCTAACTCTATAAAAGGAGGGCTAAGGTCTTAGGCATGGGAGAGATAGAAACATATCAAGAAGGAGATTAGGGTTTTTGGCTTGGGCGGCTAGGGTTTGGGAAAAGGTTTGGGCGGCAATCCTTGGAAGGATTAAGGTTTGTTTCCTTCTCTTCCTAATTGGTAGCCGCGCCCATCTTCTTCCTCCTTGCTTTGGCCGGCGCCCATACCCATTATTCCTTCTCCCTCTCTCCTTGGTGGCGGGCGGCAACCTTTCTTCAAGGTTGGCCGGCGGCAACCTTTCTTCAAGGTTGGTCGGCGGCTATATCAAGCTCCTTGGCTTGGTGGTTGGTTCTAGATAGGAGAAGGAGTTTTTGTTTGGTTCTTCTCTTTGTTCGGAGTGAGCAAGGAAGGGAAGAACGTGATCTAGGAGGCTTCAACTCGTGGAGGATCTTCACCCACACGACGTCCACGAGGAGGATGGGACATACGGTAGAAGACCAAGAGGTATAAAAGTTTTACAAACTTTATTCTTGATCCTCTTAAGATAAGATATGCTAGCTTATGTTCTTTATGTTAGTATGTGTTGATTATACAAGTTTGCATTTGTTTGTATTTGTATAATCATGGACCTCGATAAGAAACACAAAAACTGGCGATCCGTTCGTCGTCTCTTCCGTGGCTACCCAACTAGAAGAATTGATTGCTTGAACAACAAGTTTGTTCAAGCGATCGCTCGAGTCGTTGGCACAATGACGAAACGGTTGTGCTTCGGAAACTCATCCCGTCCGGATTAGTTTTAGTTGATAAAATTTTAATCCGGGGACATGGGAGGCAATGAGACTCCGACGCAACCAATGACACTCCCTTCACTTCGCTTGCCATGAAATTTGAAAAAACATTGTTCCATACTTAGCATGTTAACTAGATTTATCAAGTGTTATTTTCAATCAAAGAAAAATAGATATGTTCAAAAAAATCACTAAGTTAGCTTTTCGTGCATGTGCTGAGTGAATTTTCCTAAGGGATCCTCGTTCCATAGTGAGTTAAGTCATCTTCTTATAGCTTTCCTAAGGTTTCCAACTTTTAGGCACTTACCTGCCCTAAGCAAGGGTCGTTCCCTAGATCTATCACTAAGTCTCAAAGCCATGCTCGGTATTAAGAGAAATTTGTAAGTGTTTCCCCCAATAACCTAACTCGGTTTCAAAGGGGCACCTAGCCATTTCCAACCACGACAACTATTTTTTTATCGTTCATAATTTTTTCTATTTTCTCTCTGTCTCTCTCTTTTTTTTATATATTTTTTCTCAAAGAACCCTTTTTTTCTTCTCCTTCTCACAGGAATTTTGATTTTTCCGAATGGGCTTACACAATCCGAGTATCTCCAATAACTAAAATGCTAAATCTAGAGTCACCTATGGATTCCAAAGTACTAGACTACTGGAATGAATCATAACTATGTATGTAATAGATTTTTCTTTCCAGAATATTCATCAAGTATGAGTGAAATATAAAAGCTAACTAGTACAAGTCTAGAACATTCATTAAAGCAATTAAAACAAATACCAAAAGATAAATGAAGTTATGCTATCTATGGAAAAAATTCATGAAGAAGTCTTAAAAATATTATTGAGGCAACTTAAAAAGGGCAAAAACTAAGTGCTAAAAGGAAACTTAAACACTATGCATGGACAAATGAATACAAACTAAAACTAAACTTTAAATTTTAAGAAAGAAACTACTGCTAGAAATAAAACATATCAAAATTTAGGGTCCTCCCCCACACTTAAGTGAAACAGTACCTTTAATATGGAGGCTGAGGTGGGAAGTCTGGCAATCTCGACAAGTCGGGCACCTGGGAAAATTTGGTGCTCAGCCGCTGGTGTCACATGATCATGTAATCAATCTGAGAACTAGTGGGTGCAGCGGTGGCTCTGTGCTCCTCCCTAGGCCATTGTGATCGAGTGCCCCTCATGAACTGCCTGACCTCCTGCCGGTAGATGGCCTCCTCCTAGAAATAGTGATGGGCCTAATCGTAGAAATCCTCGGCCTGCTGGAAGTGATCTCGGAGGCCCTTGAACTCTGCCTAAGTGTAGGTCCTATGCTCCTCCCATCACTTCCCCTGCATTTGCTACTCGGTGTAAATATTGTCGAGGTGCGATCAGAACTTGGAGAAGGCATAGGCCGATGTACCTACATCCTTCTCAAAAGTAGAAAAAGAATGGGGTGCAGGTGAAGGCTCTCGTCGTGGACTAGGTTGGCTCCTATACATATGTGGAATCGAGGGAGAGTGATGGACAGGGTGTGAAAGGGGTGCATGAGTGGAAGGCCTGACATGTGGTGGGGACTCCACTATAAGATCCAATCGCCAATTGGCACGGTTGGTGATGGTAGTACGGTCGGTGTCGGGGAGCATAAGGGGTGTCAAGTTTTTCCTTACAAAACAAATGTGGTGACCCTCTCTCACTATCATCTTCATAGCCATGCACACCCCTAGGCCTATATGTTGGGATGTATACTGAAAAGTCTATCTTTTGTATGAACATCTTTATTTTGAAATAAGAATCATATGATCATTGTTTGCATATTTTTATGACTATGTATATTGTCTAATACATTATATTGTAGATAACATGGTGTGTGGTGTCACACAGGAGATCATGTTATTGGCTCCTTGTAAAGTATAAGTAAAAGCTCACAACCGAGATGGCTTTGGACAAACCATTGGTATGGTGGTAGTGTGATTTGGTATTAGTTTGTCTTGACCATAGAATCACACTAGTACACTTTGTGTGTATTGAGCAGGACCGACTTAGAGGTGATTCGATTTATTGCTGACTACATAATCGAATCGGACCTTAGATATTATATTGTACATGCTCTTAATCCCGATATAATAACGGGCACATATACTTAGTATTTATTTCTTTGATTTACCAATGGGCGAGATTTATAGATTAAATCGATAGGCTCAGTAAGTTGGGAAATGATATTATTTATATGGTGTGCCGCTGATTATAGGAGGAAACTGTGTTCTATATATTAGGATGATGATGTCCCTTTGAGGAGCTCATAAGGTTCATCATGTAAACCCTGCAGGTGGACTTGGTCCGACATGATAAAAAGGTTGAGTGGTACTACTCATGGAGTTAGATGTTGATTAATTAATGGTCAGTAAATTAATTAATCGACGGACATTCGAGATCTTAAACACGGGGAGAAAATGTACATATAATACATGGAGCTCATATTAACTTATGGGGGTTGGTGAGGTAGATCAATGATAATCCTTTAGTGGATTGGATTATCATTAATGGATCGGACTTTATGTGGGCTTGATCCATTGGGTGGCCAAGATCCAACTCCTCCTCATGGTCCCTATTGTAGCCTATTAATACCTCAAGAAGCCTAGATCCAATGGATGGAAACAAAACTCTCGATCCAAAGGTAGAGATTAAATCTTTAGATCCGACGGTTGAGATTAAATCTCTAGATTCGACGGTTGAGATTAAATCCCTAGAACCAAAAAGGAGGCTTTAGGGTTGGTGTGGAGAGTAAGAGGCAAGGGGAGAAGCTAGGGTTTTGGGCGGCAAGGAGAATAGGGGTTGGCGGCACCAAATAAGGAAACTATTCTCTTATCTTCTTCTTCCTCAAGCTTGTCGGAACCCATACAGCCCCTTCCTCACTTTGGTCGGCATCCAAACTCCCTCAATCTCTTCTCCTTGGCCGGTGGAACCAAGGCTTAGGGTCCTCCCTTGGAGCTTTGTCCGACATTCATCTTTTCTCCCTTCTCCTTGTTGGCCGGCGGCAAGCAACTTGCTTGTTGCTTGTTGGTTGGATAAAAAAAGGAGAAGAGTCTTGTTTCTATTCTTCCTCTTGCTCGGAACGAGCAAGGAAGGAAGATTGGTGATCTAGGAGATTCAAATTTTGGTAGATCATCGCCCACACGACGTCCGAAAGGAGGAAGGTCATACAATAGAAGATCGAGAGGTATATAGATTCTCTATTTTCATTTGTTACATGTTTTTATTTGCTTTTCAATTATATGCATGATATATATTCTGTTTTGTGGCTAAATATACTTGGACCCCAAACATAAACACAAAAGTCGGCGATCCGTACATTATCTATTCCGCGGCTATTCGTAGAATAGAGGTTGGTCGCTTGAACAACAAGTTTGTTCAAGTGTCTACTCTAATCGAATAGCATGACGATTACATGATTGCTTGGGCAATCCCTCTTGTCAAGGTTAATTTTTTTTTATCCGGGGACGTAGAAGGGATCGCCATGAACAAGCGACCGAGTTGAAGTGGGAAGCGAAGTTTCCCCTACCTTCAAGTGGTATCAGAGACAGGTTTCCAGTTTTGTGTGTTTAGGATTCGGTTACTCTTATGCATTTTTCATATATTATATGTGCCGGATAATAGTAGGATATGCGTAGGTTAACTCTTTTGTTGCAGGCATAAGATCTGACTATTATGGCCATATGTGTGTATGTGATTGTATGTGTGTAATAGTATATTTTGTTGAATCCTCGGGGTTGACGAGGCTAGTATTTATTTTTTTTTGTAAATTAGATACGTCATTGTTTAGCCACTCTTTCTATTTTAGTTTACTTTTGATCTAGATTTCATGTACACTCCCTCGTGGAGTAAAGGATCGATGAATGTAAATTAAAATAGTTTTTAGTCTCAGCTCGGATCTCCGGATGGCTCATACATGGCGTAGGAGGAGCGGACGAGATGGCGATGTGACGGGAGACATATTAAAGACAAAAGCCATAATAGTTAGAAAATAATTTATTTTTAATATTTATTTCTTATTGTTTGATATGCATGTCGTAGGCTAGAAAATTCCTCAATTTCAAATTACTAAGTGGGAGAGGGATATTTTTATAAATTCCCACGACCTCCATTGCGATTTGAAAAGTGATGCAAACAAACTTGTGCGTCGGCTCTGAGTGCCTTCCTCCCCATCGGATGAGTTTGTTTGCGGATCACAAGGTCGAATATGGTTATAAGGAATTATTAAGGAGTGTGTGTACTTCCCCATCGGAAGGCACATAACCTGAGATAATTACCTTGGTACCAAGTAATGGTGAACACTTAGATACAAATATAAGTATCCTCCACATCGGAGTCACTGCTTTTATTTGTAGGGCCAAAGAGGAACCAACTATTAATTTTACTTGTCAAAAAGTTAGGTTGACAAGATAGTAAAATTAATGCGTAAAACCTCCTCTTACAAATGTAGAATTCGTATACGTTCACATTATCGTGGCATACAATATTCTCGGTGTTTTGAGGTGTTGGTTGATTTTAAAATTTTATTGTTTGAGGAATCAATAATTTTTTGAAATCTAATGTTTTGATCTATGTGATTCTTAGGTTTTCTTTCAAATTGACTTTCAACCCGCTTGTTGTTATACTGAAAGAGAATAAACTTACTGGACCCAACTATGTTGATTGGAAGAGGAATCTTGACATTGTCTCGACTGCTGAGGAATACAAATATGTACTCCTCGAAGAGTTCCCTCCTAAGCCTACGGATGATTCTGGGGAAAAGGAGAGAGAGAGTTATAAGAAGTGGATAAAGGCTGATGCGATGACGCGGTGTTACATTTTGGCATCTATGTCAAATGTACTGCAACATCAACATCAAGTCATGCCCACTGCTTATGACATGATGCTCAATCTCAAAGAGCTTTTTGGACAGCAGAATCGGGCTGCAAGGCAGGAAGCCATGAGGAACTTGATGACGACAACCATGATCGAGGGAATAACCATGAGTTGGAAGTCCTCGGAGCTGAGATCGATGGGGAAACCCAGGTCGATATCATTCTCCAGTCTTTACCTAGGAGTTTTGAGCAGTTTCGCCTGAACTACAACATGAACAAGAGGTTGTATTCATTGGCGAAGCTTCTGACAGAACTCCAGGCGGCAAAGGGGCTATTTTGTTAGAGTGCTCAGGCGCATGCCATGGTGACCCAAAGGGTTTTTACTTCTAAGCCGAAAGGCAAGAAGAAGAATAAACAAACTGGGGCAAAGGCGATGGGAGGAACTCAAGGAGGAGTGAAGAAGCCGAAAGGCAAGTGCTTCACTTGTAAGTAGACTGGACACTGGAAGAAGGACTGCCCCAACCGCAAGTAGAACAAAGGTATATCTTTTGGTCTAGTCGTTGAAACATGTTTAGCGGTGTTATGTACCGGCACCTGGTGTGTAGATAAGGGAGCCACTGATCATGTCTGTAATACTTTGCAGGGGTTCCAGGAAACCAGACGACTGGCTGAGGGGGAGATTACCGTGTACTTAGGCGATGCCACGAAGGAGGCGGCTGATGAAGTGGGAGACGTTCATTTATCTTTTGAGAAAAATAAAGTTTTGATTCTTAAGAATTGCCTTTATGTACCTTTATTTAGAAAGAATTTAATTTCGATTTCTAAATTATTTATTGATGGATATTCTATTTCTTTTAATGACAGAGTTATTATAAAAAAGAATAGGGACATTATCTGTTCAGGTGCATTGATAGGAAATCTATACACACTTGAACCAAAACCTCCCACGATGCAAATTGAAGTTAATAACTCATCTTCTAA
This sequence comes from Wurfbainia villosa, assembly GCA_025175895.1. Classification (NCBI taxonomy): domain Eukaryota; kingdom Viridiplantae; phylum Streptophyta; class Magnoliopsida; order Zingiberales; family Zingiberaceae; genus Wurfbainia; species Wurfbainia villosa. The sequence continues at coordinate 42,134,776 of CM046004.1, read as the reverse complement.
TTCCAATAAGAGAAAAGAACCTTCGAAGATGAACCAAACATATCTTTGGCATCTTAGGCCTGGTCATATTAACCTAAGCAGAATTCAAAGGTTGATAGTTGATGGACCTCTGGGTTCATTAGTGGTGGAAGATTTCCTAACCTACGAATCCTGCTTGGAAGGTAAAATGACCAAGAGGCCTTTTAAGGCCAAGGGGTATAGAGTCAAAGATATGTTAGAATTGGTTCATTCTGATTTGTGTGGTCCTATGTCTATCCAGGCTAAAGGTGGTTTTGAGTATTTTGTCTCTTTTATAGACGATTATTCGAGATATGGATACATTTACTTGATGCGCCGCAAGTCTGAATGCTTTGACAAGTTCAAAGAATTCAAGGCTGATGTGGAGAAATGTCAAGGTAAAAGTATCAAGACACTACGATCTGATCATGGTGATGAGTACCTCTTGGGAGTGTTTAGGAATTACTTATCAGAGGCTGGGATTCAATCCCAATTGTCTGCACCTGGCACACCCCAACAGAATGGTGTAGCAGAGCGAAGGAATAGGACTCTTATGGAGATGGTTAGATCGATGATGAGTTATTATGAGTTGCCAGATTCATTCTGGGGATATGATCTAGATACGACGGTGTAGATTCTAAACTTGGTTCCATCTAAATCAGTGCCTTCTACTCCCACAGAATTGTGGACTGGGCGAAAGCCCAGTCTTAGACATATTCGAATTTGGAAGAGTCCAGCACATGTGCTGAAGGCAGATGCTGGTAAGTTGAAACTTCGTACAGAAGTACACATGTTCGTTGGCTATCCTAGAGGAACGAAAGGTGGTTTATTTTATAGTCCTAGAGATCAGAGGGTGATCGTTAGCAGGAATGCCAGATTTCTAGAGGATGGCTATGTAATGAACCACAAGCCCATGAGTAAAATTGTTCTGGAGGAAATAAAGGGGAAGTCACTTCTTCAGTACCATCGATACAAGAGGATATACCACGAGTCACTGCACCGCGTGTCACAGAGGATACACAGGTGATACCTCATCGTAGTGGGAGGGTTGTGAGACAGCCTGATAGATTCATGTTCTTGGGAGAATCTTCTGATTTGGTCCCTGGTGAACATGAACCTGATCCCTGGACATATGACAAGGCAATCCAAGATAAAGATGCAGTATCTTGGCAAAGTGCAATGAATACTGAGATTGAATCTATGGATTTGAATCAGGTCTGGGAGCTAGTAGAACCACCCGATGTTGTAAAAACCATTGGATGCAAGTGGATCTATAAAAGAAAGAGAGGAATAGATGGGAAGGTTGAGACCTTCAAAGTGAGGCTTGTTGCGAAGGGGTATACTCAGAAAGAGGGTATCGATTATGAGGAGACCTTTTTGTCGATAGCCATACTTAAGTCTATCTGAATTATCTTATGCATTGTAGCTCATATGGATTATGAGGTGTGACAGATGAATGTCAAGACAGCTTTCCTTAATGGAAGTCTTGAGGAAAACATCTATATGAAGCAACCAGAGGGATTCATTGTGAAGGGCAAAGAGCATCTTGTATGTAAGCTTAATCGGTCCATTTATGGATTAAAGTAAGCTTCGAGGTCTTGGAACATCCGATTTGATGAAGTAATCTAGTCTTAGGATTTATTCAAAGTCCGGATGAGTCTTGTGTATACAAGAGATGTGACGGAAACATAGTGGTATTTCGTGTACTATACATAGATGACATTTTGTTAATTAACAAAAATATCAAGGTGTTATCGAATGTAAGGGTATGGTTGTCCAAACAGTTTGATATGAAGGACTTGGGAGAAGTGGGACACACCCTTGGGATCAAGGATATAAGGGATCGCAGGAAAAGGATATTGTGCTTATCCTAAGCTTCATACATAGACACGATTATGGATCGTTTTAGCATGCAAAACTTTAAGAAGAGTTTTCTACTTTTCAGGCATGGAGTTCCTTTATCTAAGGAGATGTGTCCTAAAACATCTGAGGAGATAGAGGAGATGAATGCGGTTCTTTATGCTTCGGTGGTAGGAAGCCTCATGTATGTGATGCTATGTATGAGACCAGATATTTATTTTGTCGTGGGCATGGTCAGCAGATATCAGAGTAATCCAGGACAGGGACATTGGACTGCGGTAAAGCATATATTGAAGTACCTGAGAAGGACTAGGGATTATATGATGGTTTACTAGGCAGACCAATTACTCCCTGTGGGTTACACAGATTTCGATTTCCAATCAGATAGGGATAACAGTAAGTCTACCTCAGGTTTTGTGTTTACTTTGGGAGGTGGAGCTATTGTATGGAGGAGTGTCAAGCAGAAATGCGGGGCGGACTCCACCATGGAAGTTGAGTATGTGGCAGCCTCTGAGGTGGCCAAAGAAGTTGTGTGGCTCAAGAACTTCTTGAAGGACTTGGATGTGATTATTGGTTTGCCCAGAACTATCACAATTTATTGTGATAATAGTGGTGCAGTTGCCAACTCGTAGGAACCACAAGCTCATAAGGCAAGTAAACACATAGAGCACAAGTACCACCTGATACGAGAAATTGTAAAGAGAGGAGAAGTTGTTGTGGCCAAGATTGCATCAGAGGATAACCTGGTAGATCCTTTCACTAAGGCCCTTCCAGCGAGAGCTTTTGATAGGCATGTGGAGGGAATGGGGATCAGATGTATGACAGTTTGAGGACAGCATAGTCTTTTAGTATAAGTGGGAGATTGTTGGGATGTATACTGAAAAGTCTATCTTTTGTATGAACATCTTTATTTTGAAATAAGAATCACATGATCATTGTTTGCATATTTTTATGACTATGCATATTATCTAATACATTACATTGTAGATAACATGGTGTGTGGTGTCACACGGGAGATCATGTTATCGGCTCCTTGTAAAGTATAAGTAAAGGCACACAACCGAGATGACTTTGGACAAACCATTGGTATGGTTGTAGTGTGATTTGGTATTGGTTTGTCTTAACCATAGAATCACACTAGTACACTTTGTGTGTATTGAGCACGACTGACTTAGAGGTGATTCGATTTATTGCTGACTACATAATCGAATCAGACCTCAGATATTATATTGTACATGCTCTTAATCCCAATATAATAACGGGCACATATACTTAGTATTCATTTCTTTGATTTACCAATGGGCGAGATTTATAGATTAAATCGATAGGCTCGGTAAGTTGGAAAATGATAGTATTTATATGGTGTGCCGCTGATTATAGGAGGAAACCTTGTCCTATATATTAGGATGATGATGTCCCCTTGAGGAGCTCATTGTTAGTAATATGTGAGAGATGTCCTACGGCAATTGCCTTATGTTTGAACCATTTATATGATAAATGAAGATTCACTATTTGAGTATACATGTTCTCATGTATTTGATTGGTTCTTAAACTCATTTATTGAATGTCCACAATACGATTCACAACATTAAAGAATTTATTATTTGATCATAACTAGTGAGTATCTCTACATGTGCAATTGTGATGTATTGGAATTATTCCTAGTCAATGAATTAATTGATTTGGATACCATCAATTCTGTCGAGACTAGCACGAGGTATACTTCTTGGTGTATCTAAGCAGCTGATTCTCACTGGCTAGAGACATTGTGATATCCGGAGTTAATCGTGGATGCTAGTTATGGTAACTAGTTCATTGGAGTGACCAGCTGTAAGACTTCATATGGTTCTCTGCATATATGGATATGTCAATGAAGTTCTTACTGCAGCTTAAGTGCGATGTTCCTTTGACTTACGGTATTCAAGTCATCTTGATCATGAAGACTTATGCTTTGACATCTTAAGCAAGCATCTCTGAGGAGATGTGGACCCGGGATGATTGGGTATAAGTCGAAGTGATCGAAGGTGTTTGAATAGCTTATAAATGATCCACCATTCCTTGCGAGGAGATGTATACCCATGGCCTCTCGTCGTATTGTTACTAAAGTCTTTGGCGAAAGCATTACATATTTAGAGTAAGGTACTCTTGGATACATGTGCAGTAACTAGAATCCGTAGGACGAAGAAATGATACTTAGGCTAGGTGTGATGTAGTCAACCTAGTGGGGACTGACACAATAGACCATGTCATGAACCAAGTGGTTATAAGATGAGTGAAGGGAATGGGCCACGATTCATTGTAGCTGCTGAAGGGTTTTCAGAAATAGTTCTGGATCAACCATTAATCTTTTTGGTTAATTGGAGATCATGATATACTACTAGGTGCCACTCATGATCGTTCTATAATTAATGGTTAATTATAGATGACCAACATAAATCGAGAACCTATTTGGTCACACGCACAACGAGCGTAATCCGAAGGATTTAAAATGAGCTTGAGAATGAGATTCTCAGACCGAGAGAAACTATGTTTGGTTGGACCAAACAAGGAGCGAGCATGAAATCATTTCAGTCACAATGGAAGCATGGATGGGCCATGTCTTATGAAGACATAATGGATGAACCAAATTGGTTTGGTTCTAATCCAATGGTGGAGAATAAACCAAAGGGGTTTGGTTTGTTTTAAACGAATGAACCAAAGTTGGTTCGGTTCATTTTAACTTAAAATAGACCAAATCGGTTTGGTTTATTTTAACTTAAATTAATGGAGTGGGTTAACGGGATTTTGGTTATGATCCGATAACCATTAGGAGAATTTTTTCTCTTTAAAATAGGGCTTAAGGGTTTTGTGAAAACCTAATCCAAGCAACCCTAATGTTGCCGCCCCCTCCCTTTTCTCCTCTTGTGGTCGGCACCCATACCCTAGCCGCCGCCCACCCTTGTGCCGCCGTCCAAGATCCTTGCCGGCATCCAAGCTTCAGTCGGCGATCCTCCGACGATCCTTCGGCGACACTCCGGTGATCTTCCTTGGCTCCGGCGACAAGGTGAGCATCTAGCTTCCTTATTTGGCCGATGCTAATCCTCCACCAAAGCTGTCGAGTTTTCTGGACAGCTTGTTTATTTTGTGTCGGAGCATTGTTTGGACGACGTTTGGAGCTCCGACAGTGGCTACTTTGCCGGAGATTCGATCTCCGGTAATCCTCATAGGTGGAGGACGAAGGATTCGTCAAACGGTTGGCGAATACCACTCCGGAGAAGCGAGTTTTTGAGGACTCATTTTGAATCCGAATTTTGATTCGGATTGTGATCTTCTCTCAATCACATCGTCTTCGACACAAGGCTAGTGACTCGTACGAAGATGAGGCTCATGACTTTGTGAAGTCATCCCGAAGATACTCGGCGTGGATATGGATAGAGGCGATTCTAGCGAGGATCGCTCCGGTTGATGTCTTTCCTGCTACATGTGATATGTAAGGTATACGTAGAATAAATTTCCTTTTATTGCAAAATTTGAAACTACGATTATGTCTACACATATTGTAATATGCATGCGTATGGTGTGTGTATTATAATAAATTTGATTTATTATTTTTATTTCTTCCGCTGTGCACATGTTTACGAAACATGTTCGAACACACACTCACCGCGGTACCGGAAACCCAATAGTGGTATCAGAGCCCAGGTTGTGTTTCGACATAATCGTAAAATTGTTTTGTGATAGTCGTAATGGTATTTATAGAAATTTTATATTTTTGGAAAGTTAGAAGTATTTATGGAAATTTTTAGTTTTGGAAAGTCTAGAAGTATTTATGGAAATCTTCTACTTTTGGAAAGTTAGAAGTATTTATGGAAATTGATATTTTCCATAAATAAAATATTTGATTAGATTTGGAAATTTGTTTTCTAATTTAGTTATGATTTTATTTGGGAAATCAAATCTTAAAAATATTTTATTTCCATAAGTAGTTTTGATTATTTAGGAAATTTGTTTCCTAAATTGACTTTCCTTAATCAACACTTTCCACAAATAAAATATGTGATTAGATTTGAAAATTTATTTCCTAATTTAATCATGATTTTATTTGAAGAATGAAATCTCAAACATATTTTATTTTCATAAATAGTTATGACATATAAGAAAATTTTGTACATATCATAATTGTATGCCATGTAATTGCATTAGATGCATATCATTATGTCATGCGTGTGGTGACATGTAGATGTATGCCATGTATGCCATGCCATGTAGATAATAGTTATTTGCATGCAAAGAGGATGATACATAAAAACCCTTACTCAATATTAAAGCCTACACCTTCCATTAATATGGTTAGAACCAGAGTTTCGTTTCTTGTTTGGGTTGTTGGACTCTCTCCAAGCCCGGCTCGAACCCGAACATGTTCAAACCATGGAATAGTTTAATACTAATAAGGTAAGAGTCAGAGGTCAATTGTTAGCTTTGGTTGTTGGACTCTCTCCAAGCCGGGCTAATTTGTTGAATGCGCTCTAACCATATTAAAACTATGTCTTGATTAATGGGTTGGCTTTAACCTGGAGCATCGGCTTGTTGGACTCTCTCCAAGGTCGATGTGAAGGGAGGTGAAGTTGGGTGCTATGCATATGATGCATACTTGTTAATGAGTTAACAACCCGATGTATGTGTGAACATTCAATTAGTTGATAGCACATTGTGATAGTTGCATATATGTGATATGCAATCGGTATATTTGATACCTGCCATCGTAGCTATGAATGGCTTGTTGGACTCTCTCCAAGGTTGTTCATATCTATGTTGGATATCAGCCCATTCGGAGATGGACCTATGATCTCCTAAAATGATTTTGGGGTTTTTGAAATTTGAAAAATGAATGAGATTTATAAATGTATGTTGATGCATTTTTAAAAATCATTTTCTCATATATGCTCGTTTTGTATTTCTAGGTTAATCGATTGATCATGACGTCTTTGAATTTGCACGCCATTTTGGATTCAAACAAATTGACTGGGCCTAACTTCCTGGACTGGCTTAGAAACTTGAGAATTATTCTCAAGGAGGAAAAAGCTAGCGTATGTCCTTGAAGAGCCTCTTCCCAACTGTCCTAGGGACGATGCAACTCCAGACCAATTGTTGTCCTATCAGAAATATGTGGCAGATTATGAACTGGCGAGTTGCATCATGCTAGCTGCGATGGTACCTGAGTTGCAAAAGCATCATGAGCATATTGATGCTAATATCATAGTCTTTCATCTTCATGAGTTGTTTGATGAGCAAGCAAGATCCGAAAGGTTCGAAGTTTCCAGGCTCCTCTTCACCTCTAAGATGCAAGAAGGTTCGTCTATAGTGCAGTTTGTGCTAAAGATGAACAGGTACATCGAGCGGATGGCCACCCTCGGGTTTGTGATGGATCATGAATTAAGTATTGACTTAATTCTACATTGTTTGCCCAAGAGTTTCTCACAATTTGTGATGAACTATCGGATGAACAAATTAGAATCCACTATTCCTAAGCTCCTCAATATGCTGAAGACTGTGGAGCCTTCTGTGAAGCATAAGGAGAAGGCAGTTCTATTAGTTGATTCCTCAAAGGAAGGTTCTAAGAGGAAGGTAAAGGAATAGAAGAAAGGGAAGAACAAGAAGGCTAAGAAGGCAGAACCAACACAAAAGGGCACTTGCCATCATTGTGGCAAGGAAGGCCATTGGCGAAGAAACTACAAGATTTATCTTGAGTCCGTGAAGAAGAAGAAGGCATCCGATGCCCCATCCTCTTCAGGTATCTTCATCATTGATTGTCATTCTATTTCCTTATACACTTGGGTATTGGATACTGGGTGTGGCTCACATATATGTAATGACATACAGGGGCTAAGGAATAGAAGAAGACTCGTCAGAGGGGAGTCAAATTTGTGAGTTGGCAATGGAGCAAAGGTTGCTGCGTTTGCCATCGGAACTTATTTGCTGAAGCTCCCTAGTGGACTAGTCTTAGAACTGGATAATTGCTATTGTGTTTCTTCTCTAATAAAGAACATTGTTTCTATTTCCTGCTTAAATAGAAATGGTTACCATTTGACGTTTAGTAACAATTGTTGTTATATAACTTTGAATGATGTACTTTATTGGACTGGAACCTTGAGCAATTGTATTTATACGTTGGATGTATCCAGTGATATTTTCAATATCGAAGCGATCAACAAGCGTGCTCGAAAGGATAATCAATTAGACTCCTACATGTGGCATTGTCGTCTTGGCCATGCAAGCAAGAAATGCATGTCCGAATTACACCGATGTGGAATTCTGGAATCGTTTGAATTGGATTCATACGATACATGCGAATCATGCTTAAAAGCCAAGATGACTAAGTTACCTTTTACAGGAAAAGGTGAACGAGTGGGAGAGTTGCTAGATCTAATACATACTGATGTATGTAGACCTATGTCAACTCAAGCTTTAGGAGGCTATAGCTACTTCATTACCTTCACCGATGATCACTCATGGTTTGAGTATGTGTTCTTGATGAAACACAAGTCTGAAGCCTTTGAAAGGTTCAAAGAGGTCTGAAATGAAGTAGAGAAACAACATGACAAGAGTATTAAAATACTTCGATCGGATTGAGGTGGTGAATACTTAAGTCAAGAGTTTCTAGATTATCTAAGAGACAATGGTATATTGTCTCAATGGACTCCGCCATATACACCACAGCATAATGGTATATCTGAGAGGCGTAACTGGACCTTGTTGGATATGGTCAGGTCAATGATGAATCATGCGAATCTTCCCAAGTCCTTTTGAAGCTATGCACTTCAGACAGCTGTTTACTTGTTAAACAGAGTGCCAACCAAGGTAGTCTCCACTACTCCATACGAGATATAGAATAGTAAGAAACCTCATGTATCTTACTTGAAGATATGGGGTTGTCCTCCTTATGTGAAGCGGACTGTATCAGACAAATTGGATGCTAAGTCTGATAAATATCTATTTATTGGATACCCTAAGGAAATAAGAGGTTACCAATTCTATTATCCTGTAGAACAAAAGGTGTTTGTTTCAAGGCATGCTGTGTTTCTAGAGAAAGAGTTTCTCTTGCAAGAAAACAGTGGGAGTGTCATCGAGCTTGAGGAGGCTCGAGAGACTCAAATAGACATTGATGAGATACCTGGTGAAGCACAACAGTCGATAACTCATAGTGATGAGCAATCGGCTGGACCTATTGAAACACCACATCTTCGTAGATCTGGTAGAACATGCAATATTCTTGAGAGATATGGATTTCTCGTAAGTGAATCGAACGACGTGTTACTCATTGATGATGAGGAGCCTACCACTTATGAAGAAGTTCTGACAAGTTCAGAAAGGGATAAGTGGCTTGAAGCCATGAAGTCGGAAATGGATTCCATGTATGAAAACCAAGTTTAGAACTTGGTTGACCCACCTGAAGGCATAAAGACTATAGGGTGCAAGTGGGTTTTCAAGAAGAAAACCAACATGGATGGTAATTTGATTACCTATAAGGCTAGATTGGTGGCAAAAGGATATCGTCAAAAATAAGATGTTGATTATGACGAAACCTATTCGCCTATTGCTATGCTTAAATCCATTCGGATGCTCCTGGCCATAGTGGCTCATTATGATTATGAGATATGGCAGATGGATGTGAAAACAGCTTTCCTTAATGGAAACTTGCTCGAGGACGTATATATGATACAACTTGAGGGTTTCACATCGGTTGATAAAACCAAGGATGCAAATTGCGACGGTCCATATATGGATTGAAGCAAGCATCCAGGAGCTAGAATATCCGTTTTGATGAGACAATCAAAAGGTTTGATTTCTCACTAAATCCAGACGAACCTTGTGTGTACAAGAAGGTTAGTGGGAGTGCAGTCGTGTTCCTAGTATTGTATGTCGATGACATATTACTCATAGGAAATGAAGTTTCAGTCTTACAATCAGTTAAGATTTTGTTGTCTAAGACATTCTCCATGAAAGACCTAGGAGAAGCAACCTACATCCTCGGGATTAAGATCTATAGAGATAAATCGAAACAGTTGCTTGGTCTTTCGCAGTCTACATATATAGACTGAGTGCTAAAGAGGTTTAGCATGTCGGAATCCAAGAAAAATTTCCTACCCATCAGGCATGGGATACACCTTTCAAAGTCTATGTGTCCGCGCACAGAAGATGAGAAGATTTACATGAGTAAGATTCCCTATGCATCCGCAATAGGATCTATCATGTATGCTATGTTATGTACGAGGCCCGATGTATCGTATGCTCTGAGTGTCACGAGTAGATACCAGTCTGATCCAGGAATGGATCATTGGGTGGCTGTTAAGACAATCCTTAAGTACTTGAGAAGAACTAAGGATGTGTTCCTAATATATGGAGAAGGGGACATGGTGATACGCGGGTATACGAATGCCAACTTTCAGACAGACAAGGATGATTCCAGGTCTCAGCCTGGATACGTGTTCACCTTGAATGGGGGCGCAATGAGTTGGTAAAGTTCTAAACAAGACACTGTAGTGGATTCTACCACTGAGGTAGAATACATTGCAACTTCAGTAGCAGCAAAGGAAATGGTTTGGATCAAGAAGTTCATTTATGAACTTGGTGTGGTTCCAGCCATTGTTGAAGCAATACCGGTCTACTGCGACAACAATGGAACAATTGCACAAGCAAAAGAGCCAAGGTCTCATCAACGATCCAAACATGTGCTTCGCCGCTATCATCTGATCAGAGAGATAATTAGTAGGAAGGAAATACAAATCAAGAAAATCCCAACTGAAAGGAACTTAGTGAATCCTTTGACTAAGGCATTACCTCAAAATAAGTTTGAGGGTCATGTTAGAGCCTATGGTATTGGATACCGTAGCGATTGACATTAGGCCAAGTGGGAGTTTGTTAGTAATATGTGAGAGATGACCTAAGGCAATCGCCTTATGTTTGAACCATTTATATGATAAATGAAGATTCACTATTTGAGTATACATATTCTCATGTATTTGATTGGATCTTAAACTCATTTACTGAATGTCCGCAATACGATTCACAGCATGAGAGAATTTATGATTGGATCATAACTAGTGAGTATCTCTACATGTGTAATTGTGATGTATTGGAATTATCCCTAGTAGATGAATTGATGGATTTGGACACCATCAATTCTGTCAAGACTAGCACAAGGTATACTCCTTGGTGTATCCAAGCAGCTGATTCTCACTGGTTGGAGACATTGTGATGTCCGGAGTTAATCGTGGATGCTAGTTATGGTAACTAGTTCATTGGAGTGACCAGCTATAAGACTTCATATGATTCTCTGCATATATGGATATGTCAATGAAGTTCTTATTGCAGCTTAAGTGTGATGTTCCTTTGACTTGCGGTATTCAAGTCATCTTGATCATGAAGACTTATGCATTGACATCTTAAGCAAGCATCTCTGAGGAGATGTGCACCCGGGATGATTGGGTATAAGTCGAAGTGATTGAAGGTGTTTGAATAGCCTATAAAGGATTCACCACTCCTTGCGAGGAGATGTATACCCATGGCCTCTCGTCGGATTGTTACTAAAGTCTTTGGCCAAAACATTATATGTTTAGAGTAAGGTACTCTTGGATACATGTGTAGTAACTAGAATCCGTAGAACGAGGAAATGATACTTGGGCTAGGTGTGACGTAGTCAACCTAGTGGAGACTGACATGATAGACCATGTCCTGAACCAAGTGGTTATAAGATGAGTGAAGGGAATGGGGCACGATTCATTGTAGCTGCTGAAGGGTTTTCAGAAATAGTTCTGGATCAACCGTTGATCTTTTCGGTTAATTGGGGATCATGATGTACTACTAGGTGTCACTCATGATCGTTCTATAATTAATGGTTTATTATAGATGACCAACATAAACCGAGAACCTATTTGGTCACACGCACAATGAGCGTAATCCGAAGGATTTAAAACGAGCTTGAGAATGAGATTCTCAGACCGAGAGAAACTAGGTTTGGTTGGACCAAACAAGGAGCGAGCATGAAATCATTTCAGTCGCAATGGAAGCGTGGATAGGCCATGTCTTATGAAGACATAATGGATGAACCAAATTGGTTTGGTTCTAATCCAATGGTAGAGAATAAACCAAAGGGGTTTGGTTTGTTATAAACGAATGAACCAAAGTTGGTTCGGTTCGTTTTAACTTAAAATAGACCAAATCGGTTTGGTTTATTTTAACTTAAATTAATGGAGCGGGTTAACGGGATTTTGGTTATGATCCGATAACCATTAGGAGAATTTGTTCTCTATAAAATAGGGCTTAAGGGTTTTGTGAAAACCTAATCCAAGCAACCCCAAAGTTGTCGCCCCCTCCCTTTTCTCCTCTTGTGGTCGGCGCCCATACCCTAGCCGCTGCCCACCCTTGTGCCACCATCCAAGATCCTTGCCGGCGTCCAAGCTTCATCCGGCGATCCTTCGGCAACCCTCCGGTGATCTTCCTTGGCTCCGGCGACAAGGTGAGCATCTAGCTTCCTTATTTGGCTGATGCTAATCCTCCACCAAAGTTGTATAGTTTTCTGGACAGCTTATTTATTTCATGTCGGAGCATAGTTTGGACGACATTTGGAGCTCCGACAGTGCCTACTTTGCCGGGGATTCGATCTTCGGTAATCCTCAGAGGTGGAGGACGAAGGATTCGTCAAACGGTTGGCGAATACCTCTCCAGATAAGCATGTTTTTTAGGACTCATTTTGAATCCGAATTTTGATTCGGATTGTGATATTCTCTCGATCACATCGTCTTCGACACAAGGCTAGTGATTCATACGAAGACGAGGCTCGTGACTTTATGAAGTCATCCCGAAGATACTTGGTGTGGATAAGGATAGAGGCGATTCTAGCGAGGATCGCTTCGGTTGATGCCTTTCCCGCTACACGTGATACGTAAGGTATACGTAGAATACATTTTCTTTTATTGCAAAATTTGAAACTACGATTATATCTACACATGTTGTAGTATGCATGCGTGTGGTGTGTGTGTTGTACTAAATTAGATTTATTATTTTTATTTCTTCCGCTATGCAAATGTTTACGAAACATGTTCGAACACACACTCGCCGCGGTGCCAGAAATCCAACACTCTTAAGGTTCATCATGTAAACCCTGCAGGTGGACTTGGTCCGACATGATCAAAAGGTTGAGTGGTACTACTCATGGAGTTAGATGTTGATTAATTAATGGTCAGTAAATTAATTAATTGACAGACATTCGAGATCTTAAACACGGAGAGAAAATGTACATATAATATATGGAGCCCATATTAACTTATGGGGGTTGGTGAGGTAGATAAATGATAATCCTTTAGTGGATTGGATTATCACTAATGGATCGGACTTTATGTGGGCTTGATTCATTGGGTGACCAAGATCCAACTCCTCCTCATGGTCCCTATTGTAGCTTATTAATACCTCATGAAGCCTAGATCCAATGGATGGAAACAAAACTCTAGATCCAAAGGTAGAGATTAAATCTTTAGATCCGACGGTTGAGATTAAATCTCTATATCCAACGGTTGAGATTAAATCCCTAGAACCAATGGTGGAGATTAAAAAAAAGCTTATTCCTAAACTCTATAAAAGGAGGCTTTAGGGTTGGCATGGAGAGTAAGAGGCAAGGGGAGAGGCTAGGGTTTTGGGCGGCAAGGAGAATAGGGGTTGGCGACACCAAATAAGGAAACTATTTCCTTATCTTCTTCTTCCTCAAGCTTGCCGGCGCCCATATAGCCCCTTCCTCACTTTAGCCGGCATCCAAACTCCCTTAATCTCTTCTCCTTGGCCGGTGGAACCAAGGCTTAGGGTCCTCCCTTGGAGCTTTGGCCGACATTCATCTTTTCTCCCTTCTCCTTGTTGGCCGGCGGCAAGCAACTTGCTTGTTGCTTGTTGGTTGGCTAAAGGAAGGAGAAGAGTCTTGTTTCTATTCTTCCTCTTGCTCAAAACGAGCAAGGAAGGAAGATTGGTGATCTAGGAGCTTCAACTTTTGGTAGATCGTCGCCCACACGACGTCCGAAAGGAGGAAGGTCATACAATAGATATTTGCTTTTCAATTATATGCATGATATATATTCTGTTTTGTGGCTAAATATACTTGGACCTCGAACATAAACACAAAAGCCAGCGATCCATACATCGTCTATTCCGTGGCTATTCGTAGAATAGAGGTTGGTTGCTTGAACAACAAGTTTGTTCAAGTGACTACTCTAATCGAATAGCACGATGATGATACGGTTGCTTGGGCAATACCTCTTGTCAAGGATAAATTTTTTTTATCGGGGGACGTAGAAGCGATCGCCATGAACAAGCAACCGAGTTGAAGTGGGAAGCAAAGTTTCCCCTACCTTCACTATACTATGGCTCCCTTCTATCCTATCCAAATCAGTGCAATCGTATCCCATTCTAATGTAAATATGAGTGATCAGTCCTCCCAGAATAATTTCCCCCTTAGGTGCTTTACCCATTTTAACTAAATGTCTATCAAAATGGGATCCTCCATCTATAGTATTATTCCCTTGCAACATGTTCCAAACACACAATAGCTCACTTGATCTTTCCACTCCATCACTCTCTCCACTTCCGAAAATTGTACTTGCCATAAAGTGATGAATGTACCTAAAATAGGATTTTGAAGTTGGGATGCCTTGGCTCTAGAGGGGTCATAAGAAGTTTCACCGGTCAATTCATTCCAAAATAATCTTCCATTAAATTCATTGGGTGTTCTTCTTTCTCCCCCACTAGGTAGTCCAAAGCAAAGGTTCCATTGGTGTAGCGTCCATTCATGCTCTATATTAAACAACCTAAAGGTCACCTTCCCTTCATCACTATCCTTACCCGACAAAATTTCGGCATCCACCGAGCTCAAAAATTCAAGAACAACCCTAGGGGTAGGTTGGGCATCTAATCCCCATCAATACTTCCCATCCTATAAGGTGAAATAACCATTGCACTTCATGTAGTAAACCTAGGGTTTCTAGGAGGGGTTCATCAATGTATCTTATAGCAGTGATTTTTTGACTGGAAAGCATGTTGAATCTATTTCTATTTTCATCATTACAAAATATAATTCTTGGAGGGACATTACCTTCTTCCGAAGATTGTGGGGCACCCCTTCTCCTTGACCTCCGCTCCGAAGTGGCGGATCGTGGTGTCACATGCTTTGTCCTCCCCATTTTTGCTCCATGGAAGCTTCTTGAGGGTTGGAGAGGCTCCTTAGAGGGTGGGGAAAGCGATTTCTGACGGCTAAGGCAAGAGGGATTGAAGCACACGACGGATTTGGGGCAAAATACACAACACTTTGGCTTTTAAACCTACACGACACAACCATGTGGAATCCACACGGCCGACCGTGTGAAGCGCTAACACGCTGTCCAGAAAATGGCCGAAAATTGGCACGACCATGTGAAATCCATACAGTCGCCCGTGCCTTTTTCTGAGGGTTCAAAAAGGAATGATGTTTCTTCCTAGCAAGTTCTTTCTTATCCTAAACTATTTGCAAAGACGTTGATGTCCATAAAGTAAAGTCTAAATTATACACATGCATGCAACAAAAGTAAAAACATATAAAATTAAACTTGGGTTGCCTCCGAAGAAGCGCTTTGTTTAAGGTCTTTAGCTCGACCATGCTCCGTCGCTTCAACTCGGTTCCGATGGCTGATGCACGCGAATGCGTCCTCAAATCTCGTGACGGAGGCCATCAAGGACTCGAAGCGTGCACTCACACCCAACTCCCGCAAGTGCACGGATGTCGTCAAGTAATAAAAGATTATCGATCCCACAGGTATTGGGATTCGAATATCGATATGTTCAGTGGTTGAAATTGTTCGGAAATAAACTCTAAGAGGTTCGATTTGTGAGGGTTGTCGGTGGACTATACGCTATATGGTGTCACACGGAGGAAGAAGGGAGCGTGCCGAGGTCTTCAAAGGTGATTCTAGGACTTCGGTTTCGCTTTTGTGTCGCAAAACAATGCTGTCAACTAGCGTTGTCTAGATGTTTAGATATGGTTTTGTGGAAGGGACATCATATACTCTCCCGATGAGCCACCGCATCTACCGAAAGCTATCTCCGCCTTAAAAGGATGGGATAGACGGTACGAGGATGCCGAATCAATCCCTATGATGAACCGTTTCCTGTTCCATCGCATCCTTCTACCCACGGCTATAGGAGATCAGGTTTACCCCTAGGTTCATTGTATAAAATGCCCTAAATCTTAGATACGAGGGTTGTCACCCCTCGTATCGCCTAAGCACAGCAGGTAGAAAACCAAACACGCATAGATATAGTATAAACAACTTCCAATTGCCAAATTAAACTCAAAGATAGAATTTAACGCGAACCAACATGTAATGTGCACACAAGCTACTCCTTAATCCTAGAATCAAAGGAACTACTCCATGTATATAAGGGAAGAATCACAAGGCATGTACATATTCGAATACATCAGAAATAAAGCACAAGAACAAGGGATTACAATGCCTTCGTGGTCTTCTCTCCGGTGTTGAAGTGCAAGCGTGGACCTCCGATGGCGTTCTTCCTCCATGTTGCAAGTTCCTGAAGCCTTTTAGGGCTTCGGTGTGCTGTCCTAGCCATCGTGTCTCCTCCTAGGGTTTGGGCGGAGTCATCCTTATATAAACATCACCTCGGACCGCTGCAAAATTCAGAAAAGCCCTAGTCGTGCAAATCTGGCGGGCCGCCACACGACCATGTGTTTCCACACGGTCAGGCCGTCTGCGGCCCTGGGGTGGCTAATCTCACCCATTGGACACGGTCGTGTGTAGCCACATGCCCTGGCTGTGTCCCATTCTGCGTCTAGCTGTAAAATGTTCTTCTTTTGCTCTGAAAGTGTGCATTTTCCCCCAAAATGCTAACCTGCACATAAAAGTACAAAGAGCAAACCTCCGAACTAGAAAATAGGAAATGCGTGCAAAATAGAGTGACATATGCATGAAACTAACATAAAATGTAATGAGATGTGAGCGAAAACTACTCCTAAAACCCTATATGTTTTGCTCACATCACTTCCCCCACACATAAATCTTTGCTTGTCCTCATGCAAACCTCAGTTCCATGAAAATTAAAAAGATATTGTTCCATACTTAGCATGTTAACTAAATTTATCAAGTGGTATTTACAATCAAAGCAATATAAATATGTTCTAGAAATTCACTAAGTTAGCTCCTCATGCTCGTGCTAAGTGAATCATTCTTAGGGGATGCCCGTTCCATGGTGAGTTAAGTCATCATCCCATAGCTTTCCTAAGGACTCTGGCTCAAAGCGAGGGTCGTTCCCTAGATCTAGCATAAAGTCTCAAAGGTGTGCTCGGTATTGAGAGAAATTTGTAGGTGTTTCCCAGTAACCTAACTTGTTCTCAAATGGGCACTTAGCCATTTACACCCACGATAACTGTTTTTTATCCCTCATAATCTTCTCTCTCTCTCTCTTTTTTTGTTTTTGTTTTTTTTCTTTTCCTTTCCCTCTTTTATTCTTCGGCTCACCAAGATTTTGATTTTTCCTAATGGGCTTACACAATCCGAGCATCTCCAGTAACTAAAATGCTAAATCTAGAGTCACCTATGGATTCCAAAGAACTAGACAACTGAGATGAATCATAACTAGGTATGTACTAGATTCTCCCTTTCAGAACGTTCGACATGTGAAGGTGTAAAAATAAAGCTAACCAGTGTAAGTCTAGAACATTCATTAGAGCAAATAAAATAAAATACCACGAGATAAATGAAGTTAAGCTACCTATGGGAACAACTCATGTAAGTAACTTTAAAAATACTACTGAGGCAGCTTTACATATAACAAAAACTAAGTACTGCAAGAAACTCAACAACCTATGCATGAATAAATGAATGCTAATAATGCAAATACCAGAAAAGAAACTACTACTAGGAAACAAACAAAATAAACTTTATGGTCCCCTCAGACTTAAATGAAAATATACCTCTAGTATGGTGGACGAGGTGGAAAGTCTGGGAGCCTCAGCATCTCGTGATATTGGGAGAACCTGCTGCTGAGCCGCTGATTCCACATGTACATGTGGTCGATCTAGGAGCTGGTGGATGAAGTGGTTGCTTGGTGGTCCTCCTCCCTGGCCCACTGTGCCTGCTAGGCATGCATGTGTTACTGCATCTCCTGGTGGTAGGCGGCCTCATCCTGGCGACGAGCAGCCTCCTTCTAGAAGTATATGCGAACCTCGTCATAGAACTCCTCAGCCCACTGGAAGTGCTCCCGGAAGCCCTGGAACTCTGCCTGCGTATAGGCACTCTGCTCCTCCCATCGCTGCCTCTACGTCTGCTGCTTGATGTATATGTCGTCAATGCGCGATCGAAACTTCAAGAAATCATAGGGCAACGTACCTGCATCCTTCTCAAAGGTGGAAAAATGTGGTGGTGCAGGTGCAGACTCATGTCAGTGTGAACTAGGTGGGCTCCTATGCATGTGTGGACAAGAGGGAGAGAGATGTAAAGGGGGAGAGATGGGCATCGATGTGGGTGGTCCCTCATGTGGAGGGGACTCCACTATCAGGTCCAAGCGCCAGTTGGCGCGTGTAGTGATGGTGGTACGATCAGGGTCGGGGAGCCTAAGGGCCGTCAGATTTTTCCTTACAAAGCATAAGGAGTGTCCTTCTCTCACAATCATCTTCATGACCATGCACACTCCTAGGTCGATCCTAGGGCTCCCCTCTATACTCTCTAATGTAGTGTAATCGTACCCCATCCTATGGCAAATGTGGGTAAGTAGGCCCCCATATTAATCTCTCCTCGTGTTGCTTTGCCCATCTTCACTAAGCGTTTGATTAAGTGGGACCCTACATCGATGCTACTCCTTTCTTGTAGCATGTCCCAGAGGAAAAGCAGCTTGCTAGCTCTAACTACACCGTCACTCTCCCCACGACCAAATATAGTACTGCCCATGATGCGGTGGAGGTATTGGAAGACAGAGTTTTAGAGGCACGACACTTTGGCCCTAGAAGGGTCATAAGCGTGCTCCCCCGTCAACTCGGTCCAAAATACCCGAGAGTTGAACCAGATAGGGATTCTTCTCTCTCCCCCACTAAGCATGCCAAAGCATGTATTCCACTGGTGAAGGGTCCATTCATACTCAACGTTAAAAAGCCTAAAAGTTATCCTACCCTCCTCGCTCTCTCTACCCATTAAAATTTTTGCCTCTAAGGAATTCAAAAATTCTAGAACTATCCTAGGGTAGGTTGGGTGCCTTATTCCCATCATCTCTTCCCACCCCATTTTTGCAAATAGGGCTTGAATATCACCCAACAACCCTAAAGACTCTAGAAACTCTTCATCTAAGTATCTAGTAGCAGTGAGTTTACGAGTAGAAAGCATAATATATCTATCTCTATGTTCATTATTACGAAAAAGAAGAGTGGGTAGGGCATTACCCTCCTCCGGAGCTTGATGGGCGTCGACTCTCCTTGTTCGTCGCTTCGAAGCACCGGATCGAGGTGCTACATGCTTGGTCCTCCTCATCCTTGCTTCTATTGGCTTCCTTTGAGGTTAGAAGTGCTTCTAGGTGGCAGGGAAGATGAAACCACACGACGTAAATGGGGTGAAAACACACGGCTCGCCTCTTTTAATCTTGCGCGACACGACCGTGTCAAAACACACGACCAGGCCATGTGCACCTTGGGTCAGTCGGGTACGGTCGTGGGAAAATAGGCCAGGTCGTGTGTCCCCATTTTTCTCCTTGTTTTACGTTATGGTTCGAATTTCCTCAAACACTTCG
Organism: Wurfbainia villosa; assembly: GCA_025175895.1. Lineage (NCBI taxonomy): Eukaryota > Viridiplantae > Streptophyta > Magnoliopsida > Zingiberales > Zingiberaceae > Wurfbainia > Wurfbainia villosa. The sequence continues at coordinate 42,115,138 of CM046004.1, read as the reverse complement.
CCATGTAGGATAATATGAATTTTATTTTTTTAACCTAGCGATGTTCCTTTCTAGTCCTAACTCTAAATGAGATGGAAATCAAAACTCAAATTGAATAAATGCATGCAATACAATCAAAGGAAAATCTAAAAACTAAACTTGGGTTGCCTCCCAAGAAGCGCTTTGTTTAAGGTCATTTAGCTCGACCACACTCCATTATCAACTTGGCACTGGAGGTTCAGTGAACCTCCATTCATCCATCTCGGAAGCTCCATCTGGTGGTTCTGGCTTCATTCTGCTAAACATGAAGACGTCGAGGTAGGGGGCTCTATGCTCTGAAAGGCTGAAGAAGATGATCTCCCCATCTACCTCCAAGGAGATTTGGTATGCCTTCACATCTATGCACGCCCCTGCAATCGCTAAAAAAGGCCTTCCCAGAATGATGGAATTCTGGGGATCTGGTCTTGTGTCCAGTATGATGAAGTCCGTGGGTATCACGAAATTCTCAATCACCATAGGCATGTGTGCCAGCAAGCCGACAGGTTCCTTGACTGAGTCATCCCCCATACGAATACAAAGATTCGCTGGTTGGAGTCCATTCAGTCCCATCTTCAGATAGTAAGCGTAGGGCATCTGATGCAATGGATCATGACCTCAAATCTCATGACGGAGGTCGTCGAGGACTCGAAGCGTGCGCTCACACTGAACGCCTGTAAGTGCACGGATGTCGTCAAATAATAAAAGATTATCAATCCCATAGGGACTGGGATTCGAATATTGGTACATTCAATGGTTTAAATTGTTCGGAGGTAAACTCTAAGAGGTTTTGACTTGTGAGGGTTGTTAGTGGACTATACTCTATACGGTGTCACACGGAGGAGGAAGGGAGCATGCCGAGGTCTTCAAAAGTGATTCTAGGACTTCGGTTTCACTTCTATGTCACAAAATAATGCTGTCAATTTGCGTTGTCTAGACGTTTAGTTATGGTTTTGAGAAAGGGACATCATACACTCTCCCGATGAGCCACCGCATCTATCGGGAGCTATCTCCGCCTAAAAGGACGGGATAGACAGTTTGAGGATGCCGAATCAATCCCTACGATGAACAGTGTCTAGTTCTATTGCATTCTTCTACCCACGGTTACAAGAGATCAGGTTTACCCCTAGGTTCCTTGTATAAAATCTCTTAAATCTTAGATACGAGGGTTGTCACCCCTTGTATCGCCTAAGCACAGCAGGTAGAAAACCAAACAGGCATAGATATAGTAAAAACAACTACCAATTGCCAAATTAACCTCAAAGGAAGAATTTAACATGAACCAACATTGTAATGTGCACACAAGCTACTCCCTAATCCTAGAACCGAAAGAACTACTCCATGTATATGAAGGAGGAATCACAAAGCATGTACATTTTTGAATACATCAGGATGAAAATGTAGGAACAAGGGATTACAATGCTTTCGTGGTCTTCTCTCCGGTGTTGATGTGCAAGGCGTGGACCTCCGGCGGCGTTCCTCCTCCCCATTGCGAGTTCCCGAAGCTTTTTAATGCTTCAGTGTGCCGTCCTAGTTGTCATGCCCCCCCTAGGGTTTGGGCAGAGCCATCCTTATATAGACATCACCTTGGATCGCTGCAAATTCCGGAAAAAGCCCTAGTCATGCAAATCTAGCATGCCACCACACGACCGTGTGTTTCCACACGGCCAGGTCATGTACGACCCTAAGTTGGCTGATCTCGCTCATTGGACACGACCGTGTGTAGCCACACGCCTTGGCTATGTCCCACTCTGTGTCTAGATGCAAAATGTCCGTCTTTTGCTTCGAAAGTGCGCATTTTTCTCCCAAAATGCTAACCTGCACTCAAAAGTACAAAGAGCAGACCTCCGAACCAGAAAATAGAAAATGTGTACAAATAAGGGTAACATATGCATGAAACTAACATAAAATGTAATAAGATGTGAGCGAAAACTACTCGTAAAACCCTATATGTTTCTCTCACATCACTTCCCCCGGACTTAAATCTTTGCTTGTCTTCAAGCAAACCTCAGTACCATGAAATTTAAAAAGACATTGTTCCATATTTAACATGTCAACTAAATTTATCAAGTGGTATTTACAATCAATGTAGAATAAATATGTTCTAGATATTCACTAAGTTAGCTCCTCGTGCTCATGCTAAGCGAATCAATTCTTAGGGGATGCCCATTCCATGGTGAGTTAAGTCGTCACCCCATAGCTTTCCTAAGGTTTCCGGCTCTTAGGCACTTACCTGCCTAAACCGAGGGTCATTCCCTAGATCTAGCATAAAGTCTCAAAGGTGTGCTAGGTATTGAAGGAAATTGGTAGGTGTTTCCTCAATAACCTAACTCGGTCTCAAAGGGGCACCTAGTCATTTCCACCCACGACAACTATTTTTTTATCCCTCATAATCGTCTCTCTCTCTCTCTCCGCTTTTTTTTTTCTTTTTTTTGTTTTCTTTTTCATCTTTTTCTCTTTCTCTCTCTTTTTTTTCTCTTCTCACTGGGATTTTGATTTTTCCAAATGGGCTTACACAATCCAAACATCTCCAGTATCTAAAATACTAAACCTAGAGTCACCTATGGATTCCAAAGTACTAGACTACTGAGATAAATCATAACTAGGTATGTACTACATTATCCCTTTCAGAATGTTCGACATGTGTAAGTATAAAGAAATAAAACTAACTAGTGTAAGTCTAGAACATTCATTAGAGTGAATAAAATAAAATACCACAAGATAAATGAAGTTAAACTACCTATGGGAACAACTCATGTAAACAACTTTTTATAAATACTACTGGGGCAGCTTTACAGATAATAAAAACTAAGTATTGAAAGAAATTCAATAACCCATGCATGAATAAATGAATGAAAATACAAGAAAAGAAACTACTGGTAGGAAATAAAATAAAATAAACTTTGGGGTCCTCCCCCCCCCCCAGACTTGAATGAAAATATACCTCTAGTATGGTGGACGAGGTGGAAAGTCTGGGAGCATCAGCATCTCTGGATCCTGGGAGAACCTGCTACTGAGTCGCTGATGCCACATGTACATGTGGTCGATCTGGGAGCTGGTGGATGCAGCGGCTGCTCGGTGCTCCTCCTCCTTAGCCCACTGTGCCTACTAGGCATGCATGTGCTACCACATCTCTGTGCGATAGGCGGCCTCATCCTGGCGATGAGTAGCCTCCTCCTGGAAGTATATGCGGGCCTCATCGTAGAACTCCTCAGCCCTTTGGAAATGCTCCAGGAAGCCCTATAACTCCGCCTGCGTGTAGGCACTCTGCTCCTCCCATCGCTGCCTCTGTGTCTATTGCTCAGTGTATATGTCATCGAGGCGTGATCAGAACTCTGAGAAATCATACGCAGAAGTACCTACATCCTACTCAAAAGTAGGAAAAGAAAACGGTGCAGGTGTAGGCTTTTCACGTGGACTAGGGGGTGCGACACGGTCGTGTGAAATCACACAGCCTGACCGTGTGCGCCTCTGAAAGTCAGGGCACGACCGTGTGAAAACACACTACCTGACCGTGTGTGACTCTGGAAGTTAGGGCACGGCCGTGTGAAAACACACGGCCTGGCTATGCACCCTTTGTTTCTTTTCTCGTGGTGCACAATGGTCTGATTTCTATCACCCACTTCACCATATAAACTTAAAAATGACTTTTGTTTTTACCTAGCAAGTTCTTTCCTTACCTACAAATGCTAAATACCATAAATCAATGTTCGAATTAAAAAAAAATTGAATGCAATAAAAAGAAATCCTAAAAACTAAACTTGGGTTGCCTCCCAAGAAGCGCTTTGTTTAAGGTCTTTTAGCTCGACCTTATTCCTACGTTTCATTTAAGGTGTTTGAATCTTGCTCGTGGGATAGCAAGATATTTGCTCACCTTACACCTCCTCCCTTGTGGTCCCTTATCACCATATCTCTTAAATCTTGCTCATGGAGGGGCAAGGTATTTATTAGCTGCCTTCCTTGGTTCAAGATTGAACATGTTTAGCCTCAAGTAATCATTAGGAGTTTGATCATAATATTCTATTTTGTCCAAATGTTGTAAATAACATAACTCACCACGAACATCCTCAACAAAAGATTGGTTAGCAGATTCTATTATGTCGAATGAAATTTTATCATTACAAATCGCTAAATGGGCTTTGTTATTGGTAGCTAAAGCTTCGGTGAGGGTTATGGTAGGCTCTTCAAGATCCTTGAGGTTAGGAGGTGTTTGGATTAAAGCAATGCTCTCCTCGATTAAAGTATCAATTATGTAATCCTCAAGTTCTTCTTCTAGTGGTGATTGAATTGATTGTCCTTCTTCACTTCCTATGTCATCTACGCCCTCCTCATTCATTCGCTCAAAGTGAGTCTCCACCCTATTAGGTGTGATTCAGTCATTAAAGGCACCTTCTAGTCGTTTGGTTTCTATTCTAGCTAGATCTCGTTCCATCATCTTTGCAAATTGTTGGCTATGCTCTTTGCATTCCCTAGTAAAATTATCTAGCGGGGCTTCTAAGTGGGGGCTTGGTTATGGATAAAATTGGCATGGTGACTCATAGCTCTCATTCTCATTTTAGAAACGATATTGAGTCTCTGTCTACGAATGTCGCTGTCGGAATTCATTGTTCGCCGCTTGTTCTGTTCGAATGAAATCTTCCATCATCTGCTCAAGTCGGGATTTAGGCGGACAATATTGAGGGTTTAAGTACCCAGGATCATAACTATATGAATAGAAATCATCTTGTGGTCGCTGGTTGTAATTGTAGGTGATATCTCCTTGTTCAAATTGTGAAGGTTTGAATATATTCGGACAATCATTAATGGTATGTCATGTTTCACCACAATGTTCACAATAAAAATTACCAAAACTTACAGCATTAACTTGATCATAATCATGAGTAAAAGCATGCATCGTTATATGCAGGAAATTATAAATAAGGAAAGAGTAACTAAATAAACGAAACTGAAATAAAATAAAATGAAATAAAATAAAAAAACAAGAAAAGTTAAATCTATCCTAAGTCCGATCCAATTATCCACTTCCCGATTCGATATCGAATCAATCAGTCCCCGACAACGGTGCCAAAAACTTGATGCACGTGATCGCTACCTCAAATCTCGTGACAGAGGCTGTCGAGGACTCGAAGTGTGCGCTCGTGCTCAATGCCCGCAAGTGCACGGATGTCGTCAAGTAATAAAATATTATCGATCCCACAGGGGCTGGGATTCGAATATCGGTACATTCAGTGGTTTAAATTGTTCGGACGTAAACTCTAAGAGGTTTTGACTTGTGAGGGATGTTGGTGGACTATATTCTATACGGTGTCAGATGGAGGAGGAAGGGAGCATGCCGAGGTCTTCAAAAGTGATTCTAGGACTTTGGTTTCGCTTGTGTGTCACAAAACAATGTTGTCAATTGGCGTTGTTTAGACGTTTAGCTATGGTTTTGTGGAAGGGACATCATACACTCTCCCGATGAGTCACCATATCTACCGGGTTCTATCTCCTCCTAAAAGGATAGGATAGACAGTACGAGGATGTCGAATCAATCCCTACGATGAACCGTGTCCCGTTCCATTGCATCCTTCTACCCACGGTTACAGAAGATTAGGTTTACCCCTAGGTTCCTTGTATAAAATCCCCTAAATCTTAGATACGAGGGTTGTCACCCCTCGTATCACCTAAGCACAGCAAGTAGAAAACCAAACACACATAGATATATTAAAAATAACTACCAATTACCAAATAAAAACTCAAAGGCATAATTTAACATGAACCAACATTGTAAAGTGTACACAAGCTACTCCTTAATCCTAGAACCGAAAGAACTACTCCATGTATATGAAGGAGGAATCACAAAGCATGTACATGTTCAAATACATCAGAATGAAAACGTAGGAACAAGGGATTACAATGCTTTCATGGTCTTCTCTTTGGCATTGAAGTGTAAGGCGTGGACCTCCGACGACGTTCCTTCTCCCCATTGCGAGTTCTCGAAGCTTTTTAGGGATTCGGTGTGCCGTCCTAGCCATCGTGCTCCCCTTAGGATTTGGGCGGATCCATCCTTATATAGACATCACCTTGGACCGCTGCAAAATTTAGAAAAATCCCTAGTCACACAAATCTGGTGGGCTGCCACACGACCGTGTGTTTCCACATGGCCAGGCCGTGTGCGGCCCTAAGTGTCCTGATCTCACCCATTGGACACGGTCGTGTGTAGTCACACGCCCTGGCCATGTCCCACTCTGCGTCTAGCTACAAAATGTCCGTCTTTTGCAACGAAAGTGCACCTTTTTCTCTCGAAATGCTAACCTTCACCCAAAAGTACAAAGAGCAGAACTCCGAACCAGAAAATAGGAAATGCATACAAAATAGGGTAACATATGCATGAAACTAATATAAAATGTAATGAGATGTGAGCGAAAACTACTCCTAAAATCCTATATGTTTCGCTCACATCAGCATCACACTAACTGATGACCCCAAGTCACATAGAGCTTCATCAAAGCTCTCCCCATAAATTGAGCAGAAGATAACAAATTCATCGGGGTCCTCAAGCTCTAGTGGAGTCTTATCTTCAATTTCAACTTGGTCAGGTAGGGTGGTAATCATGGCTGCATACCCCTTGGCGAATTTGTTACTCTGCCCCACTCCTTCCTCTTTAGCTTGACTCACCGTAGAGCTCTTCATAGGTTGCGACATGGTTTGGGCTATCTGGGCCACTTGCGTCTCTAACATCCTGGTGTGACTTGCAAGGCCGTCAACGATGGCCTTCAAGTTTCTGAGTTATTCTTCAGACTTCTGATGTTGGCGATGAAATTCCTCATTGGCCTTAGTTTTGGTAGCAATTAAGTCCTCCATCATCAGTTCCAGTCTGGACTTCTGTGATCGCTGCCCATTGCCCTGCTGCTATTGGGATGTATACTGAAAATTCTATCTTTTGTATGAACATCTTTATTTTTGAAATATAAATCACATGATCATTGTTTGCATATTTATGGTTTTGCATATTGTCTGATACATTACATTGTAGATAACATGGTGTGTGGTGTCACACGAAAGATCATGTTATCAGTTCCTTGTAGAGTATAAGTAGAGGCTCACAATCGAGATGGTTTTAGACAAACCATTGGTATGGTTGTAGTGTAATTTGGTAATGGTTTGTCTTGACCATAGAATTACACTAGTAAACTTTGTGTGTATTGAGCAGGACCGACTTAGAGGTGATTCGATTTATTGTCGACTACATAATTGAATCGGACCTCGGATATTATGGTGTACATGATCTTAATCCCGATATAAGAACGGGTACATGTACTTAGTATTTATTTCTTTGATTTACCAATGGACAAGATTTATAGAGTAAATCGATAGGCTCGGTAAGTTGAGAAATGATATTATTTACATGGTATGTCATTGATTATAGGAGAAAATCATGTCCTATATATTAGGATGATGATGTCCCCTTGAGGAGCTCATAAGGATCATCATGTAAACCCTACAGGTGGACTTGGTCTGACATGATGATAAGGTTGAGTGGTACTACTCATGGAGTTAGATGTTGATTAATTAATTGTCGGTAAATTAATTAATTGACGGACATTTGAGATCTTAAACACGGGGAGATATTTGTACAATTAATATATGGAGGTCATATTTATTTATGGGGGTTGGTAAGGTAGATCAATGATAAACCCCTAGTGGAATGGATTATCATTAATGAATCGGACTTTATGTGGGCTAGATCCATTGGGTAGCCAAGATCCAACTCCTCCTCATGGTCCCTATTGTAGCCTATTAAAAACCTCATGAAAGCCTTGATCCGAACGTGGAAAATAAAACCCTAAATCCAACGGTGGGAATTGAATCCCTAGATCCGACGGTGGAGATTGAAAGGAGGCTTAAGCCTAGCTCTATAAAAGGAGGGCTAAGGGCTTGGGCATGGAACATCTTTGGGAGATTAGGGTTTTTGCTTCCTTGGCTTGGGCAGCAAACAAGGATTAGGGTTAGGGTTTGTTGGAGTTGGCTTGAGAGAAGCTTGGGCGGCAACCCTAGGTTGGAGCCTCTACCTTGGACGGCGCCTCCCTCTCTCTCTCTAGTTGTGGCCAGTGGCTCCTCCCTATCTCTCTCTTTCCTTGGCCGGCGGAAATAAGAGCCTTAGTTCCCTTGGCCAGTGCCCATTCATCTACTTCCTCTCCTTGGCCAGCGGCAACATCAAGCTTGGTGGCTTGGTGGTCGGTGCTAGATAGAAGAAGAAGTAAAGAGTATTCTTCCCTTTGTTTGGAGCGGACAAGGAAGGGAAGAACGAGATCTAGAAGGTTTCAACTCTTGGAGGATCGTTGCCCACACAACGTCCAAGAGGAGGATAGGACATATGATAGAAGACCAAGAGGTAAATAAGAGGTATAATTCTTGTTTTAGTTTTCTTTTGTTTCTTTGTATGATGTATGTAATTGCATGTGGCTAATTTACTTGGACCCCGAAGATAAATACAAAAACCGGTGATCCGTACATCATCTATTCCGCGGCTAGTCGAGGAAAAGTGTTAGGTTGCTTGAACAACTAGTTTGTTCAAGAGACCACTCTAATTAAATAGCACGATTATGGATCGGTTGCTTGGGTAATCCGTCATCATCTTGGATTAATTTTTTAATCTAGGGATGTAGATGGGATCACCATGCACAAGTGACCAAGTTGAAGCGGGAAGCGAAGCTTCGACCATCAGCTGCTGCCCATACCCTCCTGATGGCTATGAGTGTCCTGAGTTATACTTATAGGAGAAATTCGAGTGATTCCTCCATCCAAGATTATAGGTGTTGGAGTATGGGTTGTTGGGCCTTTGGTCGTAGTCCCCAACCGCGTCAATATGCTCAATCTGCACCTCTGAGGTTCCCTGCCCTCCATAGTGGTCCTCTGGATACGCTGCCGCTCCCTCTCCAAAGTCAATGGTCGTGCATGCAGATGAAGGATTCAAAGATTTGAACAGTCTGCTGAGTGCATCCATCCTTGCTGCTAGGTGGTCCATGGAGTTGACAATGTATTGTCCCGCTGCAGGCGTAGGTTGACCACGTTCGGAAGCCCATTGATGGTGGTTCTGGGCTACCTCTTCTATCAGCTTTTCTTCTTCCTCTATGGTCTTGTTCATCAGTGCTCTTCCTGCAGAAAAATCCAGGGACATCTTCATGGCGTACGCGATCCCATTGTAGAAGATGTGGATCACCAGCCACCTCTCCAGTCCGTGGTGGGGGCATTGGTAGAGTAGCCCCTTGTAGCGATCCCAAGCTTTGAATAAGGACTCCCCTGCCTTCTAGCAGAAGCTCGTGATGAGATGACGCATGTGAGCAGTCTTGCTTAGTGGGAAGTATTTGTTCAGAAACTGCTGCTCGCATTGCTCCCGTGTAGTGATGCTCCCCGAAGGTAGGGAGTGAAGCCATGCCTTAGCCTTATCCCACAATGAGAACGGGAATAGGCTCAGGCGGATCGCATCAGTAGGGACTCCGTTCATTTTCATTGTCAAGAAGATTTTTAGAAATGCCTCAAGGTGCCGGTTCGGGTCTTCAGTCGCAACTCCTCTGAATTAACTCTACTAGACCATATGTATAAGTGCCAATTTCAGCTCAAAATTATTTGCCGAAATAGATGGTCCAGCAATACTCAGCCTAAATCCTCTAGCGCTAGGAGCTGCGTAGTCCCGCAGAGGTCGGCTACCTATGTTCACATTGGATATGGCTTGATCCTCCAGCCTTTGCTGCTCTGCTTTCCGATGATGAAAGGTTCGTTCGATTTCTAAATCGATCAGAATCAAGCCTTCCGATCCTAAGCATCTAAGCATACGACGAACTGAGCCAAAAATTAGGAGTGCTACCTAATCCTAGGGGCAAAAAATAAAACAATCTAGCTAATAAAACCTAAGATGCAATAAGGAAATGGAAAACTACTGCTAAAAATAAAAATTAAAAACTAAATGTAAATATGGAAAATATAAAACTAAAGTAAATAAAGAAAACTAGAAAGAAAATAAAGCAAGTAAATAAATCTAATCCTAAGTCCGATCCATTTTTCCACTATTCGGTTCAATATCAAATCGATCAGTCCCCGACAACGATGCCAAAAACTTGATGCATGCGAATGCGTCCTCAAATCTTGTGACGGAGGCCGTCGAGGACTCGAAGCGCGCACTCGCGCTCAACGGCCGCAAGTGCACGGATGTCATCAAGTAATAAAAGATTATCGATCCCACAGGAACTGGGATTCGAATATCAATATGTTCAGTGGTTGAAATTGTTCGGAAATAAACTTTAAGAGGTTTCGATTTGTGAGGGATGTCAGTGGACTATACTCTATACGGTGTCACACGGAGGAAGAAGGGAGCATGCCAAGGTCTTCAAAGGTGATTCTAGGACTTCGATTTCGCTTGTGTGTCGCAAAACAATGCTGTCAACTAGCGTTGTCTAGACATTTAGCTATGGTTTTGTGGAAGGGACATCATACACTCTCCCGATGAGCCACCGCATCTACCGGAAACTATATCCGCCTTAAAAGGACGGGATAGATGGTACGAGGATGCCGAATCAATCCCTATGATGAACCGTTTCTGGTTCCATCGCAACCTTCTACCCACGATTACAGGAGATCAGGTTTACCCCTAGGTTCCTTGTATAAAATCCGCTAAATCTTAGATACGAGGGTTGTCACCCCTCGTATCGCGTAAGCACAGTAGGTAGAAAACCAAACACACATAGATATAGTATAAACAACTTCCAATTGCCAAATTAAACTCAAAGACAGAATTTAACGTGAACCAACTTGTAATGTGCACACAAGCTACTCCCTAATCCTAGAATCGAAGGAACTACTCCATGTATATAAGGGAAGAATCACAAGGCATGTACATGTTCGAATACATCAGAAATAAAGCGCAGGAACAATGTATTACAATGCCTTCGTGGTCTTCTCTCTGGCGTTGAAGTGCAAGCGTGGACCTCCGGCGGCGTTCTTCCTCCCCGTTGTGAGTTCCCAAAGACTTTTAGGGCTTCAGAGTGCCATCCTAACCGTCGTGTCTCCTCCTAGGGTTTGAGAAGAGCCATCCTTATATAGACATCACCTCAGACCACTGCAAAATTCAAAAAAATCCCTAGTCGTACAAATCTAGCGGGCCGCCACACGGTCATGTGTTTCCACATGGCCAGGCCGTGTGCGGCCCTGGGGTGGCTGATCTCGCCCATTGGACACGACCGTGTGTAGCCACACGCCCTGGCCATGTCTCATTCTGCGTCTAGCTACAAAATGTCCTTCTTTTTCTCCGAAAGTACACCTTTTTCTCCCGAAATGCTAAGGTACACACAAAAGTACAAAGAGCAGACTTCCGAACCAGAAAATAAGAAATGCATGCAAAATAGAGTGACATATGCATGAAACTAACATAAAACGTAATGAGATGTGAGCGAAAACTACTCCTAAAACCCTATATGTTTTGCTCACATCAGTGGCTCCTTGAACCTCCATTCATCAGTGTCGAAATTTGGATCCTCCCCTAGATATTTCTTTAGTCGCTACCCATTTACTTTGATATCCTCTGATACTTTACTCCATATATCCACTGTACCATATGGGTATACCTCTTTTATTCGGAATGGTCCTGACCATCTCGACTTCAGCTTCCCTGGGAAAAGTTTTAGTTTGGAATTATATAGAAGAACTAAGTCTCCTTCCTTAAATTCCCTTCTCAAGATATGTTGGTCATGCCATTCTTTTGTTCTCTCCTTATATGCCTTAAGGTGCTCCTAAGCCTCTCTTCGAATTTCATCTAACTCACTTATCTACAGTTTCCTTTTTTCTCCCACTGCACATAAGTCCAAATTAATCTTCTTGATGGCCCAATAGGCCTTGTGTTCTAATTCAACGGGGAGGTGACAAGGCTTCCCATAAACTAAGAGAAACGGTGTCATGCCTATCAGGGTCTTGTAAGCTGTGCAGTAAGCCCAAAGAGCATCATCCAGTTTTAGTGACCAATCTTTTTTCAATGCCATAACCGTCTTCTCTAGAATGATTTTAATCTCCCAATTTGAAACTTCCACTTGTCTGCTCGTTTGTGGGTGGTACGCTGTCAGGACTTTGTCGATCACCCCGTATTTGTGTAGCAATTTTTCAAATTGCTTTTTGATGAAGTGAGATCCCCCATCATTGATTATGGCACGGGGAACCCCAAATCTAGGGAATATATTTCTTTTAAAAAATTTTATGACAATCCTAGCATTGTAGTGGGGTGATGCTACAACCTCCACCCATTTGGAGACGTAATCCACAGCTACCAGGATATATCTATTTGTGTTGGAAGTAGGAAAGGGTCCCATGAAATCTATCCCCCACACATCAAAGTGTTCTACTTCTAATATGGTTTTTGTCGACATCTCATGCCTCCTGCTTATATTTCCAGTTTGTTGGCACTGATCGTAGGAGACTACGTAGTTATGCGTGTCCTTAAATAGACTAGGCTAGTAGAACCCTGCCTGAAGCACCTTCGGAGCTGTTTTTGAGATTTCGGCATGTCCCCCATATGCTGAGGAATGGCAATGAAAAATAATGCTTCCCACTTCCTTTTCTAGTACACATCTTCGATATACGCTATCCACACACTTTTAAAATAGGAAGGGATCATCCCATACATATTGCCTAACCTCTGTAAAGAATCTTTTTCTTTGTTTGGCCATGTACTCTTGCGGGATCACCTCCCTGCCAAAAAATTTACTAAATCTGCATACCAAGGGGTGGCAACCTTAGTGATCACCATGAGAGTATCATCCCATAGAGTGTCGTCTATTCGAGCATTGTCACCCCCTTCTACTCCGCCTTCTATTGACATACACGATAAGTGATCTGCAATGACATTTTCTGAGCCTTTTTTATCCTTGATTTTTAAATCAAATTCTTGTAATAGTAGGATCCAACAAATAAGGCGGGGTTTAGCCTCCTTCTAACTCAGCATATAGCGAACTGTTGTGTGGTCAGTGTAAACTATCACCTTCGACCCTACTAGGTACGATCTGAACTTGTCAATGCGAACATGACCGCTAGCAATTCTTTCTCAGTCGTGGAATAGTTGATCTATGCTCCATCCATTGTGTTATTGGCATAGTGAATAGCATGCAACTTCTTATCCTTTTGTTGCCTTAACACTACTCCTACTGCATAATTACTAGCATCGCACATAAACTCAAATGGTAGGCTCCAGTCAGGAGGTTAAATTATCGGGGCAGTTACTAAGGCTTTTTTTATTTCTTCAAATGTTACTAAACATTGCTGATCGAAAGTAAAATCCGTGTCCTTAGCCAATAGATTTGTCAGGGGTTTAGTTATATGCGAAAAATTCTTTATGAACCTTCGATAAAAACCTGCATGCACAAGGAAACTCCGTACCCCCTTTACGTCCCTAGGGGGTGGCACCTTCTCAATTACTTCGACCTTCGTCTTGTCTACTTCGATACCGCTCCTTGATATCTTATGTCCCAGAACTATCCCTTCAGTGACCATGAATTGACATTTTTCCCATTTCAAAACCAAGCTATTATCTTCACACCTCTGTTGGACCTTTTCCAGGTTGTTTAGATATGCATCAAAACTTGTCCCGTAGACTGAAAAATCATCCATGAATACTTCTATGATTTGTTCTATCATATCTGAAAAAATAGCTGTCATACAATGCTGAAAAGTGGCCAAGGCATTGCATAGGCCAAACGACATTCTTCTATATGCAAAGGTTCCATAAGGGCAAGTGAAGGTAGTCTTCTCTTGTTCATTGGGGTGAATAAGGATTTGGAAAAAAACCTGAGTACCCACCAAGGTAGCAAAAATGAGAGTGTTTAGCAAGACGCTCCAACATATGATTGATGAATGGAAGGGGAAAGTGGTCTTTCTTTGTTGTCTTGTTTAGCAAGACACATTCTCCATCCTGTTACCATTCGAATAGGGATCAACTCATTTTCTTCATTTTTGACTACCGTAGTTCCTCCCTTCTTTGGGACTACGTGCACCGAACTTACCCACTCACTATCTGAAATTGGATAGATTATTCTGGCATCCAATTGTTTAAGCACTTCTTTCTTCACAACCTCCAGCAGGTTCAGGTTAAATCGCCTCTGACGCTCCATAGTTGACTTATACCCATCCTCGAGTACTATCCTGTGCATGTATAGAGATGGGCTTATTCCCTTGATGTCATCTATGGTATAGCCTAGCGCCTTTTTGTATGTTTTGAGCACCTCTAGCAACTTCCTTGTCTCTGCTTCACCCAAACTGACATTTATAATCGCCGCGTATGATGAAGCTAGGCCCAAAAATTCGTACATGAGATTCGGGGAGTGGTTTCATGTCGAGCCTTGGGTGTTTTTCTATCTCTACCTACTTCGGTTCTTCTTCTTCTTCGAATCCTGAGGATAGGGAAGCTACCTCCACTCGGTACTCTCTCTCCTCGCCTTTGCATAGTACTTGGCAATCCACCTCAATCTTGCCTAGCTCCTTTGCGGGGGTAGACTCTTGAAAATATTGAAGGGTTTTGCCCGGAAGCTCTGATACCACTTGAAGGTAGGAAACTTCGCTTCCCACTTCAACTCGGTGACTTGTTCATGGCGATCCCTTCGACGCCCCTAGATTAAAAAAAAAATAATCCTAGACAAAAGGGATCACCCAAGCAACCGTTTCATCGTCGTGCTATTCGATTAGAGTAGTTACTTGAACAAACTTATTGTTCAAGCAACCAACCTCTATTCTACTAATAGCCGCGGAATAGACGATGTACGGATCGATGGCTTTTGTGTTTATGTTCGGGGTCCAAGTATATTTAATCACATACATAAAGTAAACAACCACATACAACATGCATATAACTGAAAAACAATTATAGACATAATACAAAAGAACACTAATCAAAATAAACAAGATTATACCTCTTGATCTTTTATTGTATGTCCTTCCTCCTTTTGGACGTAGTGTGGGCGACGATCTTCCAAAAGTCGAAGCCTCCTAGATCACCAATCTTCCTTTCCTTGTTCACTTCGAAAAAAGGAAGATCATAAAACGAAACTCTTCTTCCTATCTAGAACCGGCCACCAAGTCAATAGACTCGATGTTGCCACCGGCCAAGGAAGAGAATATGGAGTATGGGAATCGGCCAAAGGAGAATCAATGAGGGTGATGGGCGTCGGCCAACTCTTGGAGAAGAGAAAGGAAACCAACCCTTCACCTTGTAGCCGACCAAAACCCTAACTCTAGCTCTTCTAGTTGCCGCCGGCCAAAGAAGAGGGGAAGAGGAATAGGTTGAGCACCGACCAAAGTAGAGGGAAGAAGGATAGGGGCCGGCAACACCTTAAGAAGAAGAAGAAGGGAACCTCTCCTCTTGTTGCCGCCCACCCATGTCCCAAACCTAGCCGCCCAACTCAATCCTAACCTCCCTAGGATTCCTTGCCGCCCAAGCTAAAGGGAAGCAAACCCTAATCTCCTATGCCATCATCTTGCCGCCAACCCCCTTAAGGCTTATTTATAGGGTTAGGGATAAGCCTTGTTTTAATCTCCACCATTGGTTCTAGGGATTTAATCTCAACCGTCGGATCTAGAGATTTAATCTCAACCGTCAGATCTAGAGATTTATCTCTACCGTTGGATCTAGAGTTTTGTTTTCAACCATTGGATCTAGGCTTTATGAGGTTTTAATAGGCTACAATAGGGACCATGAGGAGGAGTTGGATATTGGCCACCCAATCGATCAAGCCCACATAAAGTCCGATCCATTAATGATTATCCATTCCACTAGAGGATTATCATTGATCTACCTCACCAACCCTCATAAGTTAATATGGGCTCCATATATTATTTGTACATATTTCTCTCCGTGTTTAAGATCTCGAATGTCCGTCAATTAATTAATTTATTGACAATTAATTAATCAACATCTAACTCCATGAGTAGTACTACTCAACCTTATCATCATGCCGACCAAGTCCACCTGCAGGGTTTACATGATGAACCTTATGAGCTCCTCAAGGGGACATCATCATCCTAATATATAGGACAGTTTCCTCCTATGATCAACGACACACCATATAAATAATATCATTTCCCAACTTATCGAGCCTATCGATTTAATCTATAAATCTCGTCCATTGGTAAATCAAAGAAATGAATACTAAGTATGTGTGCCCGTTATTATATCGGGATTAAGAGCATGTACAATATAATATCTGAGGTCTGATTTGATTATGTAGTCAGCAATAAATCGAATCACCTCTAAGTCGGTCCTGCTCAATACACACAAAGTGCACTAGTGTGATTCTATGGTCAAGACAAACCAATACCAAATCACACTACAACCATACCAATGGTTTGTCCAAAGTCATCTCGGTTGTGAGCCTTTATTTATACTTTACAAGGGGTCAATAACATGATCTTCCGTATGACACCACACACCATATTATCTACAATGTAATATATTAGACAATATGCATAACCATAAATATACAAATAATGATCATGTGATTCTTATTTCAAAAATAAAGATGTTCATACAAAAGATAGACTTATCAGTATACATCCCAACAATCTCCCACTTATACTAAAAGACTATGCTGTCCTCATATTGCCATACATCTGATTCCCCTTCCCTCCACATGCCTATCAAAGCTCTCGCTAGAAGGGCCTTAGTGAAAGGGTCTACCAGGTCATCCTCTGATGCAATCTAGGTGACAACAACTTCTACCTCCTTTACGATTTCTCGTATCAAGTGGTACTTGCGCTCTATGTGTTTACTTGCCTTATGGGCTCGTGGTTCCTTCGAGTTTGCAACTGCACCACTATTATCACAATAAATTGTGATAGTTCTGGGCAAACTAGGAATCACATCCAAGTCCATCAAGAAGTTCCTGATCCATCCAGCTTCTTTGGCCGCCTCAGAGGCTGCCACATACTCAGCTTCCATGGTAGAGTCCGCCAAGCATTTCTGCTTGACACTTCTCCATACAATGGCTCCACCTCCTAAAATAAACACAAAACCTGAGGTAGACTTACTATTATCCATGTCCGATTGGAAGTCAGAATCCGTGTAACCCACAGGGAGTAATTGGTCTGCCTGGTAAACTAGCATATAATCCCTAGTACTTCTCGGGTACTTCAATATATGCTTTACCGCAGTCCAATGTCCCTGTCCTAGATTATTCTGATATCTGCTAACCATGCCCATGGCAAAGCAGATATCTGGTCTCGTACATAGCATCACATACATGAGGCTTCCTACTATCGAAGCATAAGGAACCGCCTTCATCTCCTTTATCTCCTTAGATGTTTTAGGACACATCTCCTTAGATAAAGGAACTCCATTCCTGAAAGGTAGAAAACCTTTCTTGGAGTTTTGCATGCTAAAACTATCCATAATGGTGTGTATGAAGCTTGAGATAAGCACAACATCCTTTTCCTGCGATCCCTTATAACCTTGATCCCAAGGATGTGTCCCACTTCTCCCAAGTCCTTCATATCAAACTGTTTGGACAACCATACCCTTACGTTCGATAACACCTTGACATTGTTGTCAATTAACAAAATGTCATCTACGTATAGTACAAGAAATACCACTACATTTCCGTCACATCTCTTTTATACACAAGACTCATCCGGAATTTGAATAAATCCATAAGACTGGATTACCTTATCAAAGCGGATGTTCCAAGACCTCGAAGCTTTCTTCAATCCATAAATGGACCTATCAAGCTTACACACAAGATGCTCTTTGCCCTTTGCAATGAATCCCTCTGGTTGCTTCATGTAGATGTTTTCCTCAAGACTTCCCTTAAAGAAAGCTGTCTTGACATCCATCTGTCATATCTCATAATCCATATGAGCAGCAATACATAAGAGAATCCGGATAGACTTAAGCATGGCTACCGGCGAAAAGGTTTCCTCATAATCGATACCCTCTTTCTGAGTATACCCCTTCGCAACAAGCCTCACTTTGAAGGTCTCAACCTTCCCGTCTATTCCTTTCTTTCTTTTGTAGATCCACTTGCATCCAATGGTTTTTACACCATTGGGTGGTTCTACTAGCTCCAAGACCTGATTTGAATCCATAGATTCAATCTCAGCATTCATTGTACTTTGCCAAGATACTACATCTTTATCTTGGATTGCCTCGTCATATGTCTAGGGATCAGGTTCATGTTCGTCAGGGCCCAAATCAGAAGATTCTCCCAAGAACATGAATCTATCAGGCTGTCTCACAACCCTCCCACTACGACGAGGTATCACCGTTTATATCCTCTGTGACACGTGGTGCAGTGACTTGTGGTATATCCTCTTGTACTGGTGGTACTAAAGAAGTGACTTCCCCTTTCAATTCCTCAAGAACAATCTTACTCATGGGCTTGTGGCTCATCACATAGTCTTCCTCTAGAAATTTGGCGTTCGTGCTAATGATCACCCTCTGATCTCTAGGACTATAAAACAAACCACCTTTCATTCCTCTAGGATAGCCAATGAACATGCGTACTTCTGTTCGAGGTTCCAACTTACCAAAGATCCGCCTTCAAAGACATGTGGCCGACTCCCAAAATCTGAATATGTCTTAGACTGGGCTTACTACCCACAATTTCATGGGAGTAGAAGACACTGATTTAGATGGAACCAAGTTCATAATGTACACTGTCGTATCTAGAGCATATCCCCAGAACGAATCCAGCAACTCAGAAAAACTCATCATCGATCTAACTATCTCCATAAGAGTCCTATTCCTTCACTTTGCTACACCATTCTGCTGGGGTGTGCCAGGTGCAGACAATTGGGATTGAATCCCAGCCTCTGATGAGTAATTCCTAAACTCTCTCAAGAGGTACTCACCACCACGATCAGATCGTAGTATCTTGATACTTTTACCTTGACGTTTCTCCGCATCAGCCTTGAATTCTTTGAACTTATCAAATCATTCAGACTTGTAGCGCATCAAGTAAATGTATCCATATCTCGAATAATCATCTATAAAAGAGACAAAATACTCAAAACCACCACTAGCCTAGATAGACATAGGACCACACAAATCAGAATCAACCAATTCCAACACATCTTTGGCTCTTTACCCCTTGGCCTTAAAAGGCCTCTTGGTCATTTTACCTTCCAAGCAAGATTCATAGGTTGGGAAATCTTCCACCACTAATGAACCCAGAGGTCCATCAGCTATCAACCTTTGAATTCTGCTTAGGTTAATATGACAAAGCCTAAGATCCCAAAGATATGTTTGGTTCATCTTCGAAGGTTCTTTTTTCTTATTGGAATTAGAAGATGAGTTATTAACTTCTATTTGCATCGTGGGAGCTTTTGGTTCAAGTGTGTACAAATTTCCTATCAATGCACCAGAACAAATAATCTCCCTATTCCTTTTTATAACTCTGTCATTAAAAGAAATAGAATATCCATGCATAAATAATTTAGAAATCAAAATTAAATTCTTTCTAAATAAAGGTACACAAAGGCAATTCTTAAGAACCAAAACTTTATTTTTCTCAAAAGATAAATAAACATCTCCCACTGCAACAACCGCCACCTTCGTGGCATTGCCCAAGTAAATAGTAATCTCCCTTTTAGCTAGTCGTCGGGTTTCCTGGAATCCCTGTAAAGTATTGCAGACATGATCAGTGGCTCCCGTATTTACACACCAGGTACCGGTAGATAACACCGCTAAACATGTTTCAATGACTAGACTAAAAGATATACCTTTGTTCTGCTTCCGATTGGGCCAGTCCTTCTTCCAGTGTCCAGTCTGCTTACAAGTGAAGCACTTGCCTTTCGACTTCTTCACTCCTCCCTGAGATCCTCCCACCATCTTTGCTCTACCTTGTTTCTTCTTCTTCTTGCCTTTCGACTTTAGAAGTAGAAACCTTCTGAGCAACCATGTCCTGAGCCTGAGCTAGCCATTCTGTCGATTGGAGAATGATATCGACCTGGGTTTCCCCATCGATCTTAGCTACAAGGACTTCCAGTTCATTCGCAGGCTTAGGAGGACACTCTTCGAAGAGTACATACTTGTACTCCTCAGCAGTTAAGACAATGTCAAGATTCCTTTTTCTAATCATAATTATGTACAGTAAGTTTATTTTCCTTTAGTATCATAGCAAGTGGACTGAAAGTCATTTTTGAAAAACCTAAGAATCACATAGATCAAAACATTAGATTTCAAAAAAATTATTGATTCCTCAAACAATAAAATTTTAAAATCAACCAACACCTCAAAATACCGAGAATATCGTATGCCACAATCATGTGGACGTATACGAATTCTATATTTGTAAGAGGAGGTTTTACCCATTAATTTTACTATCTTGTCAACCTAACATTTTGACAAATAAAATTAACAGTTGGTTTCTCTTCGGCCCTACAAATAAAAGTAGTGACTCCGATGGGGAGGATACTCCTATTTGCGTCTAAGTGTTCACCATTACTCGATACCAAGGAAATTATCTTGGGTTATGTGCCTTCCGATGGGGAAGTACACACGCTCCTAAATAATTTCTTATAACCATATCCGACCTTGTGATCCGCAAACAAACTCATCCGATGGGGAGGAAGGCACTTAGAGCCGACGTGCAAGTTTGCTTGCATCACATGTCAAATCGTAAAGGAGGTCATGGGAATTTATAAAAATATCCCTCTCCCACTTAGTAATTTGAAATTGAGGAATTTTCTAGCCTATGACATGCATATCAAACAATAAGCAATAAATATGAAAAATAAAATTTTTCCAACTATTATGGCTTTTGTCTTAAATATGTCTCCCGTCGTATCGCCATCTCGTCCGCTCCTCCCTACGCCATGTACAAGCCATCCGGAGATCCGAGACGAGAAAAAATATTTTAATTTACATCCATCGATCCTATACTCCACAAGGGAGTGTACATGAAATCTAGATCGAAAGTAAACTAAAATAAAAAGAGTGGCTAAACAATGTCGTATCTAA
Organism: Wurfbainia villosa; assembly: GCA_025175895.1. Lineage (NCBI taxonomy): Eukaryota > Viridiplantae > Streptophyta > Magnoliopsida > Zingiberales > Zingiberaceae > Wurfbainia > Wurfbainia villosa. Next base: position 42,094,158 of record CM046004.1, on the reverse strand, counting down.
TTACAACAATTAAATACTAGCCTCGTCAACCCCGAGGATTCAACAAATATACACTTACACATATACAATCACATACACACATATGGCCATAATAGTTGGATCCTATGCCTGCAACCAAAAAGTTAACCTACACATATCCTACTATTATCCGACACATATAATATATGAAAAGTGCATAAAAGTAACCGAATCCTAAACCCACAAAACCAGAAACCGTGGCTCTGATACCACTTGAAAGGTTTTGCCCGAAAGCTCTTATACCACTTGAAGGTAGGAAACTTCGCTTCCCACTTCAACTCAGTCACTTGTTCATGGCGATCCCTTCGACACCCCCGGATTAAAAAAAAATTAATCCTAGACAAAAGGGATCACCCAAGCAACCATTTCATCGTCGTGCTATTCAATTAGAGTAGTTACTTGAACAAACTTGTTGTTCAAGCAACCAACCTCTATTCTACGAATAGTCACAGAATAGACGATGTATGGATCACCAGCTTTTGTGTTTATGTTCGGGGTCCAAGTATATTTAACCACATACATAAAGTAAACAACCACATACAACATGCATATAATTGAAAAACAATTATAGACATAATACAAAAGAACACTAATCAAAATAAACAAGATTATACCTCTTGTTATACCTCTTGATCTTCTATTGTATGTCCTTCCTCTTTTTGGACATCGTGTGGACGACGATCTTCCAAAAGTTGAAGCCTCCAAGATCACCAATCTTCCTTTCCTTGTTCACTGCGAACAAAGGAAGATCATAAAATGAAACTCTTCTTCCTATCTAGAACCAGCCACCAAGTCAATAGACTCGATGTTGTCGCTGGCCAAGGAAGAGAATATGGAGTATGGGAACCGCCCAAAGGAGAATCAATGAGGGTGATGGGCACGGACCAAATCTTGGAGAAGAGAAAGGAAACCAACCCTTCACCTTGTAGTAGCCCAAAACCCTAACCCTAGCTCTCCTAGTTGCCGCTGACCAAAGAAGAGGGGAAGAGGAAAAGGTTTAGCACCGGCCAAAGTAGAGGGAAGAAGGATAGGTTCCGGCAATACCATAGGAAGAAGAAGAAGGGAACCTCTCCTCTTGTTGCCGCCCACCCCATGTCCCAAACCCTAGCCGCCCAACTCAATCCTAACCTCCCTAGGATTCCTTGTCGCCCAAGCTAAATGGAAGCAAACCCTAATCTCCTATGCCATCATCTTGCCGCCCACCCCCTTAAGGCTTATTTATAGGGTTAGGGATAAGCCTTGTTTTAATCTCCACCATTGGTTCTAGGGATTTAATCTCAACTGTTGGATCTAGAGATTTAATCTCTACCGTTGGATCTAGAGTTTTGTTTTCAACCATTGGATCTAGGCTTCATGAGGTTTTAATAGGCTACAATAGGGACCATGAGGAGGAGTTGGATCTTGGCCACCCAATGGATCAAGCCCACATAAAGTCCGATCCATTAATGATTATCCATTCCACTAGAGGATTATCATTGATCTACCTCACCAACCCCCATAAGTTAATATGGGCTCCATATATTATTTGTACATATTTCTCCCCGTGTTTAAGATCTCGAATGTCCATCGATTAATTAATTTATTGACATTTAATTAATCAACATCTAACTCCATTAGTAGTACCACTCAACCTTCTCATCATATCGACCAAGTCCACCTGCAGGGTTTACATGATGAACCTTATGAGCTCCTCAAGGGGACATCATCATCCTAATATATAGGACATGATTTCCCCCTATAATCAATGGCACACCATATAAATAATATCATTTCCCAACTTACCAAGCCTATCGATTTAATCTATAAATCTCGTCCATTGGTAAATCAAATATATGAATACTAAGTATATGTGCTCGTTATTATATCGGGATTAAGAGCATGTACAATATAATATCTGAGGTCCGATTTGATTATGTAGTCAGTAATAAATCGAATCACTTCTAAGTCGGTCCTACTCAATACACACAAAGTGCACTAGTGTGATTCTATAGTTAAGATAAACCAATACCAAATCACACTACAACCATACCAATGGTTTGTCCAAAGTCATCTCAGTTTTGAGCCTTTTCTTATACTTTACAAAGGGCCGATAACATGATCTCCCATGTGACACCACACACCATGTTATCTACAATGTAATGTATTAGACAATATGCATAACCATATATATGCAAATAATGATCATGTGATTCTTATTTCAAAAATAAAGATGTTCATACAAAAGATAGGCTTTTCAATATACATCCCAACAAATCCTGTTCGCTATCTGCCCAGATTTGAAGGGTCCATACCACTGTTTCTATAATGCGATAGGCTTCATCCATGTTCCTTGTCATTAATACTTCGCTCGCGACTGTGTCCAAGAGTTCCTTGGATGAGCTGGAGATTCCGGAGTAAAAAATATGGATGAGTAATGAATCCTGTAATCCATGATATGGGCATCGAAGAATCAACTCTTGGAGTCTTTTCCATGCTTCGGCCAAAGTCTCTTCGTGACCTTGCTCAAACGAAAGGATTCTATTCCTAAGGTAGGTTGTTTTGCTAGGCGGGAAGAATTTACCCAGAAAAGCACATTCCATTTGTTCTACTCCCTTCTGACATGGTGCGTATCCACTGCTTAGCCTCCCCTTTGAGAGAGAATGGGAACGTAATAAGCTTAATGACGTCTGCTGGGACCCCTCATATTGCACCATGCCACAGTACACCAGGAACTCTTCAAGGTGTTGATAAGACTCCTCATCTGAGTCCCTCCGAACTCCTTCTTTTGAATAAGGGTGATTAATGTACGATTTATCTCCCAGCTTGCAGCTTAGATTCGGGGAATAATTACACTAGAGTTCCATGCTTTACATCTAGGCATTATGTAATCTATCTAGGGTCAAGCGTGTTGTATTAGCATGACAACGCTTCTCCTTGAGGGGGGGATTAGATAATCAGACGTAACGAATGAAATCAACCTAGGGGCTGAATCAAAGCAAGATGCAATGTGACTACTCAAAATAAGCTAAACTGAATTTAAATGGAAAAAGTCTAAAACTGAAATAAAATAAAAAAAGAAAACAAATCTAGCCTTGGTTTGATCCAAACTGCCCACTTTCGATTCAATATCGAATCAATAGTCCCAAGCAATGGTGCTAAAAACATGATGTACATGAACACGACCTTAAATCTCCAACGGGAATCGTCGAGGACCCGAAGCGCGCACTCGCGCTCAACGCCCATAAGTGCACGGATGTCATCAAGTAATAAAAGATTATTGATCCCACACAGGTTGAGATTCTAGTACCGTATGTTCAGTGGATATTATTGTTTGGAGTGAATGTTCTAAAGATAAAAGTTGTGAGGTTGATGACAGTCCTTGTTGGTGCAGTAGGCACCAGATAATCGAACATAGATTTTGATTATGGCAAAGACTCAAAGCTAAGGTCATATTGTTGTCTAACGAGCTGAACCAAGTGTGCAGGAATGGTTAAGTTGAGCTAAAGGTAGGCAACACCTGGAGAATCCCGAGTCGAGAAACCATGGTGGTCGAACGACACCAGGAGAACTTCAGAGGGAGCCGAAGAACCCAGGTGGTGATCTGAAGCAAAGCTACAAGTCACAAAAGGACCTAAGGAAAGCTCGTGTGTGAGTGAATGTAATGTTAGGTCCTCCGTATAGGGACATCCTTAGGCGGTGATCTGACTAAGACTTCCCTTTGAAGGTCTAGGTCAAGATCGAATGGTAAGTGGTCGTCGAATTCACTTGTATTGTTTTCATTTTGAGCTAACTTGTTGTTGAAGTGGAGTAAACAACCTAGCAGTCGACTGTTGGTTGTTGGCAGTCAACTACTAGTGGCATCGGTCGACTGCCAGTCAAACTGCCCACCTCGAGGAGAGTCACGATAAGCTCCACTTATCTTGGGGAGATGAGGTTCTTTGACCATGAGCTGGAACTGAATGTTGGGGGGCTTCTAAGGCTATAAAATAAGGAAGGTTTCACTCCTTTAGGGTATAAGAAAGTGCTTACAAAGTGATCCCGCAACATCGCTACTCTATGACGCCGAAGCACTGCCGCAATGCCGACGACACGAGATTAACCTCTTCTTCTTTAGTCATCTGTATCAGTTTCATAAGCTGTCATTTCTAATTGTTGTAATTATCTTTCCTATCGAGCTTTTATCGTAATGAGGAGAGGGGGGTTTGTCTTTCTACCTTGAGTTTTTTGTGGATTTGTAATCGTTGTCTCCTACCTTCAACGAGGAGGAGACTAGTTTAGTGAATTTCCCTCCGTACACAATCTTGGATCGTAAGGGCCTTGGATTAGCAGCCAGTAGGCTATGAACCAAGTAAAACCAAGCTGTGTTCTTTACTATTCCACTGTGCATTTACTCTTTCTCACTATTGTTTTAATCAAACGAACGAAAAAAATTTACGTGCGCTATTCACCCTTCTCTAGCGCTTTTTTTCGATCCAAAAGTTGATATCAAAGCGGGGGTGCTACGATTGGTGCAACCACTAAATCTAGCATCAACATTCATGTTTTTCTTTTCGTATTCATTTTAATTGTATTTTCACATCATTCGTCGTTTCGTTAATTTCCTTCTCCCGCACTACTAATCCAAGACAAGAGTCTTGGCACCTGTTGTCATTTTTGTTTTTGTGAGGTTTTTTCTAATGGCCCATCTTGAAGGGTTTAGCATCTCCCGACCTCCGTTTTACAACGGAGATGACTTCCATTATTGGAAGGGTCGGATGGAGTGCTACTTGAAAACCCAAGTAGAGATGTGGATCGTAATCCAATCTAGGTTCACACTTCTGACTAATGAATATAGTGAATTGTTGGATTGCGATCAAAGGGCAAATGTCATGAAATGCCAAGTGGAAGTCGATGCCAAGGCTACCGAAATCCTACAGTGGGGCTTGTCCAAAGAGGAGCTCAACCACGTCGGCCCCTTCATCAGTGCAAAAGACTTGTGGAATAAGCTCATCGAGCTTCACGAAGGGACTGCGGACACTAAGGTATGTAAGAAGGATTTGTTATTAAATAAATTTTTTAACTTAAAGATGCAGGAACACAAATCGCCCACTCAGATTCATGCTTAAATATAAGAGATCATGAACGGACTGCATTCGATCGGTCAGAAGGTAGAAAATCGGGATGTGATCAGATACGCGCTTATTGCATTCCCTTGGACTACCTTGTGGGAAACCATGGTTGATGCCTACAAGATTTCTAAATACCTTTCTAACATTAGATTAGACAAAATGTTTTCTAAATTTGATTTACATGAGTAGTCTAATTCGTCCCTCGCCGAGAAAATTATTGCCTTATTTGCAGGTCCGAAGAAGAAGCCCAAAAGCAAACCACCTCCGGAGGAAGAAGACGAATACGAGTCAGAGATAGACGACGAGATGGAAACTGAACTAGTAAATCTAGTTTGGAAAATGACAAAGAAGAAGACGACATGTCAACCAATCCAAGGAAGGTAAGTCAAAATCAAATTCCAACTATAGATGTTATGAGTGTAACAGGTTGGACCACATCAAGTCGGAGTGTCCAAAGCTCAAGAATAAGGCACCTAAGTTCAAGAAAGCACTCAACGCTACGTGGGAGGAATTGTCGGAGGAGGAAAATGAGCTCAATAACCTCGTCTTTATGGCCAAGCCGATCAAACCTGAGGAAGAGTCCAAACCCGGATCCGACGATGAGTCTCTATTCAAGACAAGCCACGAATCCGTATCTGGTTTAAAAGGTTCAGTCAAGGTGAGTCGCTCTCTAATCGATACATATATGGTGCAATTAAGTTCTTAACTAGAAAGTTAGCTAAGTCCGAGTCCAAGGTCAAGACCTTAGTTAAGGAGGTTAAACTCCTTAAACATGAGGTCTCCCAAACCTCTTCGACTAGTTAAGTTCAAGAGGAGGACTCAACTTGAGTTGAAAAACTCGAAGTTGAGAACTCACTCTTGAAAGGACAAGTCGAAGATCTTAGGCAAATGTTGGAAAGGTTCACTTTGGGATCCAAAGGACTTGACCTACTACTTGGATCGCAAAGTGCCATGTACAACAAGGCCGGACTAGGATTTAGATCAACCACGACTAACAATTCGTATATGTCAATCATAAATCGTAATGGAAAACAAGTCCAAGCATGGGTCCCTAAGACCACTTTAATTTCACAATTAGGATCTAATAAATACTGGGTTCCCAAGGACCAAATCCATTGCGTGGATAGATTGAATTGATTCAATGGTTCAGGGGGAGCTAGTACTAAATTTGTTTGTTCTATTACATGTAATTAGTATTTGCAAGCTTAGTTATTTTGTTTTAATTTTTAGAACGGCTAGATAGGGTAAATAACTCGTCAATCTTGACAACATAGTATTAGGACGCAGCGAGATGATAGTGCGTTAGGGAAACGAAGTCTTGTGTGTCCAAGTTAGTAAGGCATATCTAGCTTGGTGCAGTCGACTAAGTTGAACTAGCTGAAGCTACCTCACTGTATCCTTAACTAGTTAGACCAGGAAGTAATCTTAAGTGACTCAAGTAATTGATTTCTTGAATTTGGCTTTGTCTAAGGAAGTGGTCGTTGTTCCGATCAAAGAAGGCCTCTGTGCCTCGCCACGACCTTGAAGCTAATTTCTCGAAAAAGTTACTTGACAAGATAAGGGTTAAATCCGAATCTAACCCAAGGTTGATTAGTTTCAATTCACTAAATCTAAACAAGTAAAATTGAAGTCATCTCACAGAACACATAAGGATTATATGTTTGATCATGTAGAAAGGGTGAGATGATTCCGAGGACTAATAACTTTCAACCAACTCTTAAAATCCCAATATCCGATCCAACTACTTTATGTGTAAGATCAATGGATGTTGGATAGTGGGTGCTCCTGATACATGCTCGGAGATCGACTAAAATTTTTGAAGTTCAGATTCAAAAGTACACGATCGATAGCTATCGGAACCAATGGGAAGCTCAAAATCATCGGATCAGGTGATATGTAGCTAAACTCTAACTTTACAATATGAAATGTTCTTTTAGTCAAAATTTGTGAGTATAATCTACTTAGTGTAAGCCAATTGTGTGATAACAACTATAAGATTATATTCTTAGAAAATGAATGCTTAATTAAAACTAATGACACCTTTAAAACAATACTAAAAGGAACTAGGAATAGCAATATCTACACAATTAATTTACTCAACTCCTCAACCAAGTGTCTTATGACACAGCAAGAGGAATCTTGATTGTAGCACCGACGATTCAGCCACTTGCACCCAAGACTCATTCACAAAATGAGTCAGAGTGATTTAGTCATAGGTTTGCCCAACCTTAACAATTTAGACAATAAAATCTCTAATGCGTGTCAACAAGGTAAACAAACTAGGGCATACCATCAACTAACTAACAAAGAAAGAACCAAAAGTGTACTTGAGCTCCTACACTTAGACCTATTTGATTCTCATGGAGCCAAGTCACTAAATGGAAGTCAATTCTGCTTAGTCATAGTTGATGACTACTCTAGATTCACTTGGGTTAGGTTCCTTAAACACAAAAGTCATACCTTAGACCAACTTACCAAGTTATGTAAATTAATAGAAAATGAAAAGAACTTTAAGATTAAAAGACTTAGAAGCGATCATGGTGGTGAATTCGAAAACCATAGGTTCATCGACTTCTGTAACCTAAACAGATACCACCATGAGTTCTTCTATCATAGAACCCCATAACAAAATGGTCTAGTTGAGCGAAAGAATAGAACCCTACAAGAAGCCGCTAGAACCATGTTAAACGAGTACAACCTACTCGATAGATTTTGGGCAGAAGCCATTAGTATGGCTTGTTATGTTCAAAATAGAATCCTACTAGTCAAGAGGCACCTTAAGACCTCATATGAAATCTACCATGAAAAATTACCCAACATTAAATACTTTAGGGTATTTGGATGTAGGGTACATATCTTAAATACTAAGGACTACCTAGGCAAATTCACCTCTAAAACAAATACCGGAATATTCTTAGGATATTAAACCACAAGTAGAGCCTATAGAGTCTACAATAATGAAACCCTTAAAAACGAAGAAACCATTAATGTTGTATTCGACAAAGGAGATAAAACCACAAAACTCGTAGTAGAACCAATTGATGAACTGATTAATACTAGACCCGAATCTAACCATGAAAATGAGTCTAGTATAAATCCTAATCCGAGTCAGTCTAGGTTACAATCGAATCATCCTATCGACCAAGTCATAGGTAGTCCCAACCTAGGGGTTCGAACTAGAGCATCATACAGAAACCTTAGTCAAATATCTTTAATCTCAAAAATCGAACCCAAATCAATTGAACAAGCTCTTTTTAATCCCGATTGGATTATTTCTATGCAAGAAGAGATACCTCAATTCACTAGGAGCGAAGTTTGGGAATTAGTACCATCACCTAAAGACAAATCGATCATTGGAACAAGGTGGGTATTTTGGAACAAACTTGATGAGAAAGGAGAAGTAGTTAGGAATAAGGCAAGATTAGTCGCTAAAGGATTTAGTCAAGTAGAAGGATTAGATTATGACGAAACCTATGACCCCATAGCTAGACTAGAATCGATTAGAATGTTGTTGGCCTATGCTACACATCGAGGATTCAAATTATTTCAAATCGATGTAAATTCAGCATTTTTAAATGGTTTTATTAAGGAAGAGGTCTACGTTAGCCAACCCCTAGGATTTGAAAGTTTAAACTGTTAGTAATATATGAGAGATGTCTTAAGGCAATCGCCTTATGTTTGAACCATTTATATGATAAATGAAGATTCACTATTTGAGTATACATGTTTTCATGTATTTGATTAGATCTTAAACTCATTTACTGAATGTCCACGATACGATTCACAGCATGAGAGAATTTGTGATTGGATCACAACTAGTGAGTATCTTTACATGTGTAATTGTGATGTATCGGAATTATCCCTAGTCGATGAATTGATGGATTTGGACACCATCAATTCTGTCGAGACTAGCATGAGATATACTCCTTGGTGTATCCAAGTAGCTGATTCTCACTGGCTGGAGACATTGTGATGTCCGGAGTTAATCGTGGATGCTAGTTATGGTAACAAGTTCATTGGAGTGACCAACTGTAAGACTTCATGTGGTTCTTTGCATATATGAATATGTCAATGAAGTTCTTACTACAACTTAAGTGCGATGTTCCTTTGACTTGCAGTATTCAAGTCATCTAGGTCATGAAGACTAATGCTTTGACATCTTAAGCAAGCATCTTTACGGAGATGTGGACCCGAGATGATTGTGAAAGGAATTGCTAAACCGAAGCTCTGATAGCATTTGAAAGTGGAAACTTCGCTTCCCTCTTCAACTTGGTCGCTTGTGCATGGCGATCTCATCTACGTCCCCAGATTAAAAAAATTAATCCTTGACAAAGAGGGATTACTCAAGCAACTGATTCATCGTCGTGATATTCGATTAGAGTGGTCACTTAAACAAACTTTTTGTTGAAGCAACCTACCTCCTTTTTTTTCGATTAGTCGCGGAATAGACGATGTACGGATCGCCGATTTTTGTGTTTGTCTTCGGGGTCCAAGTAAATTAGCCACATACAATTGTAAACAATTATATACATAATACAAAAGAACACTAATCAAAGTAAACAAGCTTATACCTCTTGTTATACCTCTTGATCTTCTATTGTATGTCCTTCCTCCTTTTGGATGAGTGTGGGCGACGATCTTCCAAAAGTCGAAGCCTCCTAGATCACGTTCTTCCCTTCCTTGCACGGTTTGAACAAAGGGAAGAATGAAACAAAACTCTTCTCCTATCTAGAACTGACCACCAAGCTCCAAGCTTGATCCTTGCCACCGGCCAAGGAGAGGAAGAGGAGCGTCGGCCAACCTTGAAGGAAGTGTTGCTGCCGGGCAAGAGCTCCAATGGAAGAAGAAGGAACTACCCTAGGAAAAGGAGCAGTCGGCCAAGATCAAAGGAGAAAAAGAAAACCTTATCCTTCTCTTGTGTTGGCACCAACCCTAAGGGAGAAGCCAAACAAGTTGTCGTCCACCCTTGAAACTCCAAACCCTAGCTCTCCAAGGATTCTTGCCGCCCAAGCCAAGGGAAACAAAACCCTAATCTCCCAAAAGAATTACCACGCCCAAGCCTTGGCCGTCCTTTTATAGAGCTAGATTTAAGCCTCCTTTTAATCTCCACCGTCGGATCTAGGGATTCAATCTCAACCATCGGATCTAGAGATTTAATCTCAACCGTCGGATCTAGAGATTTAATCTCCACCATCGGATCTAGAGACTTATTTTCCACCATAGGATCTAGGCTTCATGAGGGTTTTAATAGGCTATAATAGGGAACATGAGGAGGAGTTGGATCTTGGCCACCCAATGGATCAAGCCCACATAAAGTCCGATCCATTAATGATAATCCATTCCACTTGAGGATTATCATTGATCTACCTCACCAACCCCCATAATTAAATATGGGATCCATATATTAATTGTACAAATATCTCCCCATGTTTAAGATCACAAATGTTCATCAATTAATTAATCTACTGATAATTAATTAATCAACATCTAACTCCATTAGTAGTACCACTCAATCTTATTGTCATGTCGGACCAAGTCCACCTGTAGGGTTTACATGATGAACCTTATGAACTCCTCAATGGGACATCATCATCCTAATATATAGGACACGGTTTCCTCCTATAATCAACGACACACCATGTAAATAATATCATTTTCCAACATACCGAGCCTATCGATTTAATCTATAAATCTAGCACATTGGTAAATCAAATAAATAAATACTAAGTACATGTGCCCGTTATTATATCGGGATTAAGAGAATGTACACCATAATATCCGAGGTCTAATTCAATTATGTAGTTAGCAATAAATTGAATCACCTGTAAGTTTGTCCTGCTCAATACACACAAAGTGCACTAGTGTAATTCTATGGTCAAGACAAACCAATACCAAATCACACTACAATTATACCAATGGTTTGTCCAGAACCATCTCGGTTGTGAGCGTTTACTTATACTCTACAAGGAACTGATAACATGATCTCCCGTGTGACATTACACACTATGTTATCTACAATGTAATGTATTAGACAATATGCATAACCATAAATATGCAAACAATGATCATGTGATTCTTATTTTAAAAATAAAGATGTTCAAACAAAAGACATATTTTTCAGTGTACATCCCTACAATCTCCCACTTATACTAAAAGACTATGTTGTCCTCATACTGTCATACATCTGATTCTCATTCCCTCCACATACCTATCAAAAGCTCTCGCTGGAAGGGCCTTAGTGAAAGGATCTGCCAGGTTATCCTCTGATGCAATCTTGGCCACAACAACTTCTCCTCGCTTTATGATTTCTCGTATCAGGTGGTACTTACGCTCTATGTGTTTACTTGCCTTATGGGCTCATGGTTCCTTCAAGTTTGCAACTACACCACTGTTATCACAATAAATTGTGATTGTTCTGGGCAAACCAGGAATCACATCTAAGTCCAACAAGAAGATCCTGAGCCATACAACTTCTTTACCTATCTCAGAGGCTGCCACATACTCAGCTTCCATGGTAGAGTCCGCCACACATTTCTGCTTGACACTTCTCCATACAATGGCTCCACCTCCCAAAGTAAACACAAAACCTGAGGTAGACTTACTGTTATCCCTATCTGATTGGAAATCGGAATCTATGTAGCCCACAGGGAGTAATTGATCTGCCTCATATACCAGCATATAATCCCTAGTCCTTCTCAAGTACTTCAATATATGCTTTACCGCAGTCCAATGTCCCTATCCTGGATTACTCTGATATATGCTAACCATGCTCACGGCAAAGCAGATATTCGATCTCATACATAGCATGACATACATGAGGCTTCCTACTGCCAAAGCATAAGGAACCACCTTCATCTCCTCTATCTCCTTAGATGTTCTAGGACACATCTCCTTAGATAAAGGGACTCCATGCCTAAAAGGTAGAAAACCTTTCTTGGAGTTTTGCATGCTAAAACGAGCCAAAATGGTGTCTATGTATGAAGCTTGAGATAAGCACAACATTCTTTTCCTGTAATCCCTTATAACCTTGATCCCTAGGACGTGTCCCACTTCTCCCAAGTCCTTCATATCAAACTATTTGGACAATCATACCCTTATATCCGATAACACCATGACATTGTTGCCAATTAACAAAATGTCATCTACATATAGTACAAGAAATACCACTACGTTTCCGTCACATCTCTTGTATACACAAAACTCATCCGGACTTTGAATAAATCCATAAGACTGGATTACCTCATCAAAGTGGATGTTCCAAGACCTCGAAGCTTGATTTAATCCATAAATGGACCGATTAAGCTTGCACACAAGATGCTCTTTTCCCTTTACAATGAATCTCTCTGGTTGCTTCATATAGATGTTTTCCTCAAGACTTCCATTAAGGAAAGTTATCTTGACATCCATCTGCCACACCTCATAATCCATATGAGCAGCAATACATAAGAGAATCTGGATAGACTTAAGCATGGCTACCGGTGAAAAGGTCTCCTTATAATCGATGCCCTCTTTCTGAGTATACCCCTTCGCTACAAGCCTCAATTTGAAGGTCTCAACCTTCCCATCTATTCCTCTCTTTCTTCTATAGATCCACTTGCATCCAATGGTTTTTACACCATTGGGTGGTTCTACTAGCTCCCAGACCTGATTTGAATCCATAGATTCTATCTCAGAATTCATTGCACTTTGCCAAGATACCGCATTTTTATCTTGGATTGCCTCGTCATATGTCTAGGGATCAGGTTCATATTCGCCAGGGACCAAATCAGAAGATTCTCCCAAGAACATGAATTTATCAGGCTGTCTAATAACCCTCCTACTACGACGAGGTATCACCGGTGTATCCTCTATGACACACGGTGCAGTCACTTATGGTATATCCTCTTGTACTGGTGGTACTGAAGTAGTGACTTCCCCTCTCAATTCCATCAGAACAATCTTACTCATGGGCTTGTGGTTCATCACATAGTCTTCCTCTAGAAATCTGGTGTTCGTGCTAACGATCACCCTCTGATCTCTAGGACTATAAAACAAACCACCTTTCGTTCCTCTAGGATAGCCAACGAACATACGCACTTCTGTATGAGGTTCCAACTTACTAGCATCTGCCTTCAGCACATGTGTTGGACTCTCCCAAATCCTAATATGTCTCAGACTAGGCTTTCGCCCAGTCCACAATTCTGTGGGAGTAGAAGGCACTGATTTAGATGGTTCTAATTCAAAATATACACTACTGTTTCCAGAGCATACCCTTAGAACGAATCTAGCAACTCAGAATAACTCATCATTGATCTAACCATCTCCATAAGAGTCATATTCCTTCGCTCTGCTACACCATTCTGCTGGGGTGTGCTAGGTGCATATAATTGGGATTGAATCCCAGCCTTTGATAAGTAATTCCTAAACTCTCCCAAGAGGTACTCACCACCACGATCAGATTGTAGTGTCTTGATACTTTTACCTTGACGTTTCTCCACATCAACCTTGAATTCTTTGAACTTGTCAAAGCATTCAGACTTGCGGCGCATCCAGTAAATGTATCCATATCTTAAATAATCATTTATAAAAGAGACAAAATATTCAAAACCATTTCTTGTCTGGATAGACATAGGACCACACAAATCAGAATGAACCAATTCCAACACATCTTTGGCTCTATACCCCATGGCCTTAAAAGGCCTCTTGGTCATTTTACCTTCCAAGCAAGATTCGCAGGTTAGGAAATCTTCCACCACTAATGAACCCAGAGGTCCATTAGCTATAAACCTTTGAATTCTACTTAGGTTAATATGACCTAACCTTAGATGCCAAAGATATATTTGGTTCATTTTCGAAGGTTCTTTTCTCTTATTAGAATTAGAAGATGAGTTATTCACTTCTATTTGCATCATAGGAGCTTTTGGTTCAAGGGTATATAAATTTCCTATCAATGCACCAGAACAAATAATCTCCCTATTCCTTTTTATAACAACTCTGTCATTAAAAGAAATAGAATATCCATCCATAAATAATTTAGAAACCGAAATCAAATTCTTTCTAAATAAAGGTACATAAAGGCAATTTTTCAGAACTAAAATTTTATTCCACTCAAAAGACAAATAAACATCTCCCACTACAATAGGCGCCACCTTCGTAGCATCGCCCAAATAAACGGTAATCTGCCCCTTATCATCCAAATCTGTTTCTTGAACCCCGCAATGTATTGCGAGACATGATCGATGGCTCTGATCTACACACCAGTATAGATAACACTGCTAAATATGTTTCAACGACTAGACCAAAAGATATACCTTTGTTCTGCTTCCGGTTGGGGCAGTCCTTCTTCCAGTGTCCACTCTGCTTCCAAGTAAAGCACTTATCTTTCGACTTCTTCACTCCTCCCTGAGATCCTCCCGCCACCTTTGCCCCACCTTGTTTCTTCTTCTTCTTGCCTTTCGGCTTAGAAGTAGAAACCTTTTGGGTAACCATGGACTGAGCCTTAGCACTTTGATGAAAAAGTCCCTCTGACGCCTGGAGTTCTGTCAGAAGCTCCGCCAACGAATACAACCTCTTGTTCATGTTGTAATTTAGGCGAAATTGCTCAAAACTCCTAGGTAGAGACTGGAGAATGATATCGACCTGGGTTTCCCCATCGATCTCAACTTCGAGGACTTCTATCTCATTCAAATGAGCCATCATCTTGAGAACATGATCCCTCACGGGTGTTCCCTCGATCATGGTGGTCGTCATCAAGTTCCTCACGGCTTCCTGCCTAGCAGCCCGATTCTGGTGCCCGAAAAGCTCCTTGAGATTGAGCCTCATGTCATAAGCAGTGGGCATGACTTGATGCTGATGTTGCAATACATTTGGCATAGAAGCCAAAATGTAACACCGCGTTATCTCATCAGCCTTTATCCACTTCTTATAACTCTCCTTCTCCTTTTCCCTAGAATCATCCACAGGCTTAGGAGGACACTCTTCGAAGAGTACATATTTGTACTCCTCAGCAGTCAAGACAATATCAAGATTCCTCTTCCAATCAACATAATTGGGTCCAGTAAGTTTATTCTCTTTCAATATTACAGCAAGTGGGTTGAAAGTCATTTTTGAAATACTTATGAATCACATAGATCAAAACATTAGATTTTAAAAAATTATTGATTTTTCAAACAATACAATTTTAAAATCAACCAACACCTCAAAACACCGAGAATATCATATGCCACGATCATGTGGATGTATACGAATTCTACATTTTTAAGAAAAGGTTTTACCCATTAATTTTACTATCTTGTCAACCTAACTTTTTGACAAATAAAATTAATAGTTGGTTCCTCTTCACCGTACAAATAAAAGTAGTGACTCTGATGGGGAGGATACTCCTATTTACATCTAAGTGTTCACCATTACTTAGTACCAAGGCAAATATCTCGGGTTATGTGCCTTCCGATGGGGAAGTACACACGCTCCTAAATAATTTCCCATAACCATATTTGACCCTGTGATCAACAAAACAAACTCATCCAATGGGGAGGAAGGCACTCAGAGCCGACGCGCAAGTTTGTTTCCATCACATGTCAAATCATAATGGAGGTCGTGGGAATTTATAAAAATATCCCTCTCCCACTTAGTAATTTAAAATTGAGGAATTTTCCTAGCACACGACATGCACATCAAACAAGAAGCAATAAATATGAAAAAAATATTTTCCAACTGTTATAGCTTTTGTTCTCCAATATGCCTCCTATCGTATCGCCATCTTGTCTGCTCCTCCCTAGGTCATGTACAAGACATCCGGAGATCTGAGCTGAGAATAATTATTTTAATTTACATCCATCGATCCTATACTCCACGAAGGAGTATACATGAAATCTAGATCGAAAGTAAATTAAAATAAAAAAGTTGCTAAACAATGTCGCACTTAATTAAAAAAATTAAATACTAGCCTCGTCAACCCCGAGGATTCAAATAATATTACACACATCCAATCACATACACACACATATGGCCATAATAGTTGGATCTTATGCATGCAACCAAAAAGTTAGCCTACACACATCCTACTATCATTCGACACATACAATATATGATAAGTGCATAAAATTAACCGAATCCAAAACACACAAAACTAGAAACCGTGGTTCTGATACCACATGAAAGGAATTGTTGAACCGAAGCTCTGATACCACTTGAAAGTGGAAACTTCGCTTCCCTCTTCAAATTGTTCACTTGTGCATGGTGATCCCATCTACGTTCCTGGATTAAAAAATAATAATCCTTGACAAAGAGGGATTAACCAAGCAACTGATCCAGCGTCGTGCTATTCGATTAGAGTGGTCACTTAAACAAACTTGTTGTTCAAGCAAGTTACCTCTTTTCTTCAATTAGCCGCGGAATAGACGATGTACGGATCGTCGATTTTTGTGTTTGTCTTCGGGGTCCAAGTAAATTAGCCACATACAATTGTAAACAATTATATACATAATACAAAAGAACACTAATCAAAGTAAACAAGCTTATACCTCTTGTTATACCTCTTGATCTTCTATTGTATGTCCTTCCTCCTTTTGAACATAGTGTGGGCGACGATCTTCCAAAAGTCGAAGCCTCCTAGATCACGTTCTTCCCTTCCTTGCTTGCTCGAACAAAGGGAAGAATGAAATGAAACTCTTCTCCTATCTAGAACCGATCACCAAGCTCCAAGCTTGATCCTTGCCGCCGACCAAGGTGAGGAAGATGAGCGTCGGCCAACCTTGAAGGAAGTGTTACCGTCGGCCAAGAGCTCCAATGGAAGATGAAGGAGCTGCCCTAGGAAAAGGAGAAGCCGGCCAAGATCAAAGGAGAAGAGGAAACCCTTATCCTTGTCTTGTGTTGCCGCCGGCCCTAAGGGAGAAGCCAAACAAGTTATCGCCCACCCTTGAAACTCCAAACCCTAGCTGTCCAAGGATTCTTGTCGCCCAAGCCAAGGGAAACAAAACCCTAATCTCCCAAAAGAATTACCATGCCCAAGCCTTGGCCCTCCTTTTATAGAGATAGGCTTAAGCCTCCTTTTAATCTCCACCGTCGGATCTAGGGATTCAATCTCAACCGTCGGATCTAGAGATTTAATCTCAACCATCGGATCTAGAGATTTAATCTCCACCGTCGGATCTAGAGACTTATTTTCCACCATCGGATCTAGGCTTCATGAAGGTTTTGATAGACTACAATAGGGACCATGAGGAGGAGTTGGATATTGGCCACCCAATGGATCAAGCCTACATAAAGTCCAATCCATTAATGATAATCCATTCCACTAGAGGATTATCATTGATTTACCTCACCAACCCCCAGAATTTAATATGGGCTCCATATATTAATTGTACAAATATCTCCCCGTGTTTAAGATCTCGAATATCTGTCAATTAATTAATTTACTGACAATTAATTAATTAACATCTAACTCCATGAGTAGTACCACTCAACCTTATCATCATGTCGGACCAAGTCCACCTGCAAGGTTTACATGATGAACCTTATGAGCTCCTCAAGGGGACATCATCATCCTAATATATAGGACACGGTTTCCTTCTATAATCAATGGCACACCATGTAAATAATTTCATCTCCCAACTTACCGAGCCTATCGATTTAATCTATAAATCTCGCCCATTGGTAAATCAAAGAAATAAATACTAAGTACATGTGCTCATTATTATATCGGGATTAAGAGCATGTACACCATAATATCCGAGGTCTGATTCAATTGTGTAGTCAGCAATAAATTGAATCGCTTCTAAGTTGGTCCTGCTCAATACACACAAAGTGCACTAGTGTAATTCTATGGTCAAGACAAACCAATACCAAAGCACACTACAACAATACCAATGGTTTGTCAAGAACCATCTCGGTTGTGAGCCTTTACTTATACTCTACAAGGAACTAATAACATGATCTCCCGTGTGACACTACACACCATGTTTTCTACAATGTAATGTATTATAAAATATACATAACCATAAATATGCAAACAATTATCATGTGATTCTTATTTTAAAAATAAAGATGTTCAAACAAAAGATAGACTTTTCAGTATACATCCCTACAGATTGGGTATAAGTCGAAGTGGCCGAAGGTGTTTGAATAGCCTATAAAGGATTCACCACTCCTTGCGAAGAGATGTATACCCATGGCCTCTCGTCGGATTGTTATTAAAGTCTTTGGATAAAGCATTAAAAGTTTAGAGTAAGGTACTCTTAGATACATGTGCAGTAACTAGAATCCGTAGTACGAGGAAATGATACTTGGGCTAGGTGTGACATAGTCAACCTAATGGGGACTGACACTATAGACCATGTCCTGAATGAAGTGGGTATAAGATGCGTGAAGGGAACGGGGCACGAATCATTATAGCTGCTGAAGGGTTTCAGAAATAGTTCTGGATCAACCGTTGATCTTTTCGATTAATTAGGGATCATGATGTACTACTAGGTTCCACTCAAGATCATTCTATAATTAATGGTTAATTATAGACGACCAACATAAATCGAGAACCTATTTGGTCACACACACAATGATCGTAATCCGAAGGATTTAAAATGAGCTTGAGAATGAGATTCTCAGACAGAGAGAAACTAGGTTTGGTTGGACCAAACAAGGATCGAGCATGAAATCGTTTCAGTCGTAATAGAAGCGTGGATGGGCCGTGTCTTATGAAGACATGATGGATGAACCAAATTGGTTGGGTTCTAATCCAATGGTGGAGAATAAACCAAAGGGGTTTGGTTTGTTTTTAACGAATGAACCAAAAGTTGGTTCGGTTCGTTTTAACTTAAAATAGACCAATGCGGTTTGGTTTATTTTAACTTAAGTTATTGGAGCGGGCTAATGGGTTTTGGTTATTAACCAATAACCGTTAAGAGAATGTGTTCTTTATAAAAACATGGCTTAAGGGTTTTTCGTGGATAACTTTTGGAGTTGGAAAACCTAGCCACCCTCTCCCTCTCTTCTCCTTGCCGCCAAGGTTCCACCTTGTCGCCATCTTCACCATCGTCGCCTCGGCCACTCCTCCGGCGACCCTCCGGTGACTCACCTTGTTTCCGGCGACCAAGGGTTGGCCGGCCATCCTCTTTGGCCGGTGCAACATCCTCCACCAAGCTGTCCAGTTTTCTGGACAGCTTGTATCCTTCGTGTCGGAGCATCATTTGGACGATGTTTGGAGCTCCGATAGTGGCTACCTTACTGCGGATTTGATCTCGGTAATCCTCATAGGTGGAGGATGACGGATTCGTCAAAAGGTTGACGAATACCTCTCCGGAGAAGCGAGTTTTGGGGAATCATTTTTGAATCCGAATTTTGATTCGGATTGTGATCTTCTCTCGATCACATGGTCTTTGACATGAGGCTAGTGACTCATACGAAGATGAGGCTCGTGGCTTTGTGAAGTCATCCTGACGATACTCGGCGTGGATACGGATAGAGGCGATTCTAGCAAGAGTCGCTCCGGTTGATGTCTTTCCCGCTACACGTGATACGTCAGGTATACGTAGAGTAATTTCCTTTTATTGCAAAATTTGAAACTACGATTATGTCTACACATATTGTACTATGCATGCGTGTGGTGTGTGTTTTGTAATAAATTAGATTTATTACTTTTTATTTCTTCCGCTGCGCACATGTTTACGAAACATGTTCGAACACACACTCACCGCGGTGTCGAAAATCCTACAGTGGTATCAGAGCCCAGGTTATGTTTCGACATAATCATAAAATTATTTTGCGATAGTCATAATTGTATTTATGGAAATTTTCTACTTTTGGAACTTTAGAAGTATTTATGGAAATTTTCTAAATTTGGAAGTCTAGTAGTATTTATGGAAATCTTCTACTTTTGGAAAGTTAGAAGTATTTATGGAAATTAACACTTTCCATAAATAAAATATTTGATTAGATTTTGAAATTTGTTTTATAATTTAATTATGATTTTATTTGGAAAATTAAATCTAAAATATATTTGATTTCCATAAATAGTTTTGACAATTTAGGAAATTTTTTTCCTAAATTAAATTTGACTTTCTTTAATTGAGACCTTCCATAAATAAAATATGTGATTAGATTTGGAAATTTGTTTCCTAATTTAATCATGATTTGATTTTGGGAATCAAATATTAAACATATTTTATTTCCATAAATAGTAATGACATATAAGGAAATTAAGTACATGTCATAATTGTATGCCATGTATTGCATTAGATGCATATCATTATGTGTGACATGTAGATGTATGTCATGTATATCATGTCATGTAGATAATAGTTATTTGCATGCGAAGAGGATGAGACTTTAAAACCCTTATACAATATTAAAGCCTACACCTTCCATTAATATGATTAGAACCAGAGTTCTGTTTCTTGTTTGGGTTGTTGGACTCACTCCAAGCCCGGCTCGAACTTGAACATGTTCAAATCATTGGAATAGTTTAACTCTAATATGGTAAGAGTCAGAGGTCAATCGTTAGTTTGGGTTGTTGGGCTCACTCCAAGCCTGACTAATTGGTTGAATGCACTCTAACCATATTAAAACTATTTCGTGATTAATGGGTCGGCTCTAACTTGGAGCATCGATTTGTTGGACTCACTCCAAGGTCGATGTGAAGAGAGGTGAAGTTGGGTGCTATGCATATGATGCATACTTGTTAATGTGTTAACAACCCAATGTATGTGTAAACATTCAATTAGTTGATAGCACATTGTGATAGTTATATATATGTGATATGTAATCGGTATACTTGATACCCACCATCATAGATAAGAATGCCTTGTTAGACTCACTCCAAGGTTGTTCTTATCTATATTGGATATCAGCCCATTCGCAGATTGATCTATGATCTTCCGAACTAATTTTGAGGGTTTTTGAATTCAAAAAATGAATGGGATTTTGTAAATGTATGTGGATGCATTTTAAATCATCTTTCTCATATATGCTCGTTTTGTATTTCTAAGTTAATCGCTTGATCATGATGTCTTTGAATTTGCGCTCTATTTTGAATTCTAATAAATTGACTGGGCTAAACTTCTTGGATTGGCTTAGAAACTTGAGAATTGTTCTCAAGTAGGAAAAGCTTGAGTATGTCCTCGAAACGTCTCTTCCTGCCCGTCCTAGTGATGATGCAACACTTGACCAATTGTTGGCCCATCAGAGACATGTGAGTGATTCTGAGCAAGTGAGTTGCATCATGCTAGCTGCGATGGTACCCGAACTGCGGAAGCAGCATGAGCATATGGATGCTCATACCATAGTCCTGCATCTTTATGAGTTGTTTGATGAGCAAGTGAGATTCGAAAGGTTCGAAGTCTCCAAGCTCCTCTTCACCTCTGAGATGCAAGAAGGTTCATCTGTGGTACTGCTCAACATGATGAAGACTGTGGAGCCTTTTGAGAAGCATGAGCAGGGGATGGTGTTGTTAGTTGATTCCTCAAGAAAGGTTCTAAGAGGAAGTTAAAGGAACAACAGAAGGGGAAGAAGAAAAAGGCTAAAAAGGCAGAACCAGCTCAAAAGGGAACTTGCCATCATTATGGCAAGGAGGGTCATTGGCGAAGAAGCTGCAAGATTTATCTTGAGTTCGTAAAGAAGAATAAGGCATCAGATGCCCCATCTTCTTCAGATATCTTCGTTATTGATTGTCATTCTATTTCCTCAGACACTTGGGTATTGGATACTGGGTGTGGCTCACATATATGTAATGACATACATGGGCTAAGGAATAGAAGAAGACTCATCAAGGGAGAGTCAAATTTACGTGTTGGGAATGAAGCAAAGGTTGCTGCACTCGCCATCAGAACGTATTTATTGAAACTCCCTACAGGACTTGTCTTAGAAATGGACAATTGCTTTTATGTTCCTTTGTTGATAAAGAACATCATTTCTATTTCTTGTTTAAATAGAAATGGGTACCATTTAACTTTTAGTAACAATTATTGTTACATAACTTTGAATGACATTCTTTATAGGACTGGAACTTTAAGCAATGGTATTTATATGTTGGACGTATCTAGTGACATTTTTAATATCGAAGCAAGCAACAAGCGTGCTCGAAAAGATAATCAATTAGACTCCTACATGTGGCATTGTCGTCTTGGCCATGTGAGCAAGAAACGCATGTCCGAATTACACCGATGTGGAATTCTGGAATCGTTTGAATTAGATTCATACGATACAAGCGAATCATGCTTAAAAGGCAAGATGACCAAGTTACCTTTTACTGGAAAAGGTGAACCGGTGGGTGAGTTGCTTGGTCTAATACATACTGATGTATGTGGACCTATGTCAACTCAAGCCTTAGGAGGTTATAGCTACTTCATTACCTTCACCGATGATCACTCATGGTTTGGGTATGTGTTCTTGATGAAACACAAGTCTGAAGCCTTTGAAAGGTTCAAAGAATTCAGAAATGAAGTAGAGAAACAACTTGGCAAGAGTATTAAAATACTTCAATCGGATCGAGGTGGTGAATACTTGAGTCAAGAGTTTCTATATTATCTGAGGGTCAATGGTATATTGTCTCAATGGACTCCGTCGTATACACCACAACTTAATGGTGTATCTGAGAGGTGAAACAGGACCTTGTTGGGCATGGTCAGGTCAATGATGAATCACACTAATCTTTCCAAGTCCTTTTGGGGCTATGCACTTCAGACAACTGTTTACTTGTTAAACAGAGTCCCGACTAAGGTAGTCTCTACTACTCCATATGAGATATGGGCTAGTAAGAAACCTCATTTATCTTACTTGAAGATATGAGGTTGTCCTACTTATGTGAAGCGGATTGTGTCAGACAAATTTGATGCTAAGTCTGATATATGTCTATTTATTGGATACCCTAAGGAAATGAGGGGTTACCAATTCTATCATCCCTTGGAACAAAAGGTGTTTGTTTCAAGGAATGTTGTGTTTCTAGAGAAAGAGTTTGTCTTGCAAGAAAATAGTGGGAGTGTCATTGAACTTGAGGAGGTTCTAGAGACTCCAGTAGACATTGAAGAGATACTTGGTCAAGCACCTCGACCGATGACTCAGTGATGAGACATCAGTTGAACCTATTGTGACACCACATCTTCGTAGATCTGGTAGGACACGCAACATTCCTGAGAGATAAGGATTTCTTGTAAGTGAATTGAACGACATGTTACTCATTAATGATGAGGAGCCTACCAATTACGAAGAAGTTCTAAAACGTTCAGAAAGGGATAAATGGCTTGAAGCCATGAAGTCGGAAATGGATTCCATGTATGAAAATCAAGTTTGGAACTTGGTTGATCCACCTAAAGGCATAAAGCCTATAGGGTGCAAGTGGATTTTCAAGAAGAAAATCGACATGGATGGTAATGTGATTACCTATAAGGCTAGATTGGTGGTGAAAGGATATCGTCAAAAGCAAGGTGTTGATTATGACGAAACCTATTCGGCTGTTGCTATGCTTAAATCTATTCAGATGCTCCTGGGCATAGTGGCTCATTATGATTATGAGATATGATAGATGGATGTGAAAATAGTTTTCCTGAATGGAAACCTGCTCGAGGATGTGTATATGATACAGCCTGAGGGTTTCACATCAGTTGATAAAACCAAGGTATGCAAATTGTGACGGTCCATATATGGATTGAAGCAAGCATCCAAGAGTTGGAATATCCGTTTTGATGAGACAATAAAAAAGTTTGATTTCTCACAAAATCCAGACGAACCTTGTGTGTACAAGAAGGTTAGTGGGAGTGCAGTCGTGTTCCTAGTATTGTATGTCGATGACATATTACTTATAGGAAATGATGTTTCAGTCTTACAGTCAATTAAGATTTGGTTGTCCAAGACTTTCTCCATGAAAGACCTGGGAGAAGCAACCTACATCCTCGGGATTAAGATCTATAGGGATAGATCGAAATAGTTGCTTGGTCTTTCACAGTCTACATATATAGACCGAGTGCTAAAGAGGTTTAGCATGACGAAATCCAAGAAAGGTTACCTTCCCATCAGGCATGGGATACACCTTTCAAAGTCCATGTGTCCGAGCACAGAAGACGAGAGGATTTGCATGAGTAAGATTCCCTATGCATCCGCAATAGGATCTATCATGTATGCTATGTTATGTACGAGGCCCAATGTATCGTATGCTCTGAGTGTCACGAGAAGATACAAATCTGATCCAGGAATGGATCATTGGGCGGCTGTTAAGACGATGCTTAAGTACTTAAGAAGAACTAAGGATGTGTTCCTAATATATGGAGAAGGGAACATAGTGATACGCGGGTATACGGATGCTAGCCTCTAGACATACAAGGATGATTCTAGGTCTCAATCTGGGCATGTGTTCACCTTGAATGGGGGCACAGTGAGTTGGAAAAGTTCCAAACAAGACACTGTAGCGGTTTCTACCACTGAGGCAGAATACATTGCAGCTTCGGAAGGAGCAAAGGAAGCATTTTGGATCAAGAAGTTCATCTCTGAACTTGATGTGGTCTCATTAATGATCCAAACATGTGCTTCGCCGCAATCATTTAATCAGATAGATCATAAGTAGAAAGAAAATACAATTCGAGAAGATTCTCACTGAAAGGAACTTAGTGGATCCTTTAACTAAGGCATAACCTCAAAGTAAGTTTGAGGGTCATGTTAGAGCTTATGGTATTGGATACCATAGTGATTGGCATTAGGCCAAGTGGGAGTTTGTTAGTAATATATGAGAGATGTTCTAAGGCAATCGCCTTATGTTTGAACCATTTATATGATAAATGAAGATTCACTATTTGAGTATACATGTTTTCATGTATTTGATTAGATCTTAAACTCATTTACTGAATATTCACGATACGATTCACAGCATGAGAGAATTTATGATTGGATCACAACTAGTGAGTATCTCTACATGTGTAATTGTGATGTATCGAAATTATCCCTAGTCGATGAATTGATGGATTTAGACACTATCAATTCTGTCGAGACTAGCACGAGGTATACTCCTTGGTGTTTCCAAGTAGCTGATTCTCACTGGCTGGAGACATTGTGATGTCCAGAGTTAATCGTGGATACTAGTTATGGTAACTAGTCCATTGGAGTGACCAGCTGTAAGACTTCATATGGTTCTTTGCATATATGGATATGTTAATGAAGTTCTTACTGTAGCTTAAGTGCGATATTCCTTTCACTTGAGGTATTCAAGTCATCTTGGTCATGAAAACTTATGCTTTGACATCTTAAGCGAGCATCTCTGAGGAGATGTGGACCTGGGATGATTGGGTATAAGTCGAAGTGGCCGAAGGTGTTTGAATAGCCTATAAAGGATTCACCACTCCTTGCGAGGAGATGTATACCCATGGCCTCTCTACGGATTGTTACTAAAGTCTTTGGGCAAAGCATTATATGTTTAGAATAAGGTACTCTTAGATACATGTGCAGTAACTAGAATCCGTAGGACGAGGAAATGATACTTGGGCTAGGTGTGACGTAGTCAACCTAGTGGGGACTGACGCTACAGACCATGTCTTGAACGAAGTGGGTATAAGATGCGTGAAGGGAACAAGGCACGAATCATTATAGCTGCTGAATGGTTTCAGAAATAGTTCTGGATCAACCGTTGATCTTTTCGGTTAATTGGGGATCATGATGTACTACTAGGTGCCACTCATGATCGTTCTATAATTAATGGTTAATTATAGATGACCAACATAAACCGAGAACCTATTTGGTCACACGCACAACGATCGTAATCCGAAGGATTTAAAACGAGCTTTAGAATGAGATTCTCAGACCGAGAGAAACTAGGTTTGGTTGGACCAAACAAGTATCGATCATGAAATCGTTTCAGTCGCAATGGAAGCGTTGTTGGGTCGTGTCTTATGAAGACATGATGGATGAACCAAATTGGTTTGGTTCTAATCCAATGGTGGAGAATAAACCAAAGGGGTTTGGTTTGTTTTAAACGAATGAACCAAAAGTTGGTTCGGTTCATTTTAACTTAAAATAGACCAACATGGTTTGGTTTATTTTAACTTAAGTTATTGGAGCGGGTTAATGGATTTTGGTTATGAACCAATAACCATTAGGAGAATTTGTTCTCTATAAAAACATGGCTTAAGGGTTTTTCGTGGATAACTTTTGGAGTTGGAAAACCTAGCCACCCTCTCCCTCTCTTCTCCTTGCCACCGCCCAAGGGTTCCACGCCGCCCAGCTTTTTGCCGTCGTGCACCCTTTCTGCCGGCGTCTAGCTGTTGCTGGCCACTCCTCCGGCGACCCTCCGGCGACTCACCTTGGTTCCAGCGACCAAGAGTTGGCCATGTAGGGATTTTTTATGCAAAATAGCATATGCGCAACGAAAAAATAGGATCCCTTCCAAGTGATCCTTGCAAAAGAAAACCTCGTACAAAAATAAATTTCTCAAAACCTATCTTATAGGAGAATATTACCTTTGTTGCATGCCCTTTTTAATCCCGCTTCTCCTTGGGTTTGTTGGATCTTTTAGCACGTTCAAATGTCCGTGCCTCTATATGTATCCACACGAGCAAGCTCTTGTCTCACAAAAGAAACTAGAAGAGCTCTCCTTTACTTCTTGCTAGAGAAGTCCCTAAAGGAGAGGACGGTAGGGAAAAAGAGAAAGGAAGAAGAAGACCACTCTTCTTGCTAGCCTACACTCACAAAAGCCACACAACCAAAGTCTCTCACCACCAAGCTCTCTCCACGCCTCAAGATTCACCAAGTTTGGCCGGCCACCCCATGGAGTGTTTTATAGGATTGAAAAAACCTTTCACCTCCTATCACATTCAATGCAATCAATTGCATTGAAAAATAATCAAACAAGGAGTTACACTTCATGTTTGGCCGGCCACATGTGGAGAAATTCCAAAGGTCAAAACCCTTTGTCTCCTTCCACCTCATCAAGCTTAGGTGGCATGCTTATGTGGCATGCTTATGTGGCATTCATGCATGTTGAATTAATCTTATTAATTCAATAAGCTTATGTTATCATATTGAATTAATCTCATTAAATCAATAAGGTAACATATTGAATTAATCTTATTAAATCAATTAAGCTTAGGCTATCATGATAACATATTTATTTAATCTTATTAAATTAATAAGCTTAGCATATTGAATTAATCTCATTAAATCAATAAGCTAAAATTCTCATTAAGCTTAAAGTCCAAAATCTATTTTGTACTTAAGCTCATTCCCAAATTATTCTAGCCAAACTAGAATGCACTAATTCTTCTAATCATCATGCTCTTTGTGTGTGACCCTATAGGCTCTCATAACGTTGGCAGTGGACCTAAACTCTTTTAGATACACAAGCAATGAGCGACATCTAGCAATACATCATTGCTACCCAAGTTACGAAATAAGTCAAGATCCGACTAACCTTTCCGTGACTACTATAATGTATGACCGTGTCCTTCTATCCTTGATATCAGATTGACCAATGAGGTATAGACCGTGTCATCCTTGATTAATCTATGTGTTTCTTGATCCCTGAGTAAACTAACTCAAACAAATGAGCTCAATATCTCATATTGACTCATTCGAGCATGGCCATGCGTTTTAGTAGTTCTACTCAATCAAGGGGCCCACAGATATCACTCCCGTCATATGGGAGGGATAGATCCCATGTACATCACTCACATCCCTCCGCATAATTTGTTATATACTCAGTAATCGCCTTTATGGTCCACCATGTTACGGGTGACATTTGACGATACCAAAATACATAACTCCTTATGTAGGGAACCGTAGTGACTTCAGGTTCGAGGACTATTCATACCAATAGTCACATGAGAAAGTTTATGACACTCATATGACGATCCATGAAACTTTCTCATGACGGGTCAGTTCAGTATATATTCTCTAATATATACCCATGTGTCAACTTGATATCATATATCCATAACTTGTGAGATCAAGTCATCAATTGACCTACATGCTAGTCTTTATGTATTAATATTGCCCTTGCATATTAATACTTGACTAGGAACATTTAGGAAAGTGTTCTCTACAGCCTCTCATAATCAATTCTGCCAATTGATGTGTTGTAGATAAGAACCTACTTTTCTAGGGCATTATTATATTTAAGTTAGCTGGCACAAGCAAGACGTAAATATAATAACCAATCCTTTGCCTTTATAGAATATGATACAAAATGCTCCATATTCAACCATCACATGATTGGTTCTAGGGCTATAACTAACAGGCCGGCCATCCTCTTTGGCCGGCGCTACATCCTCCACCAAGTTGTCTAGTTTTCTGGACAGCTTTTATCCTTCATGTCAGAGCATCATTTTGACGACGTTTGGAGCTCCGATAGCGGCTAACTTACCGGGGATTCGATCTCCGGTAATCCTCATAGGTGGAGGACGAAGGATTCATTAAACGGTTGATGAATACCTCTCTGGAGAAGGGAGTTTTGGGGACTCATTTTTGAATCCGAATTTTGATTCGGATTGTAATCTTCTCTCGATCACATCGTCTTCGACACGAGGCTAGTGACTCGTACGAAGATGAGGCTCGTGGCTTTGTGAAGTCATCCCAACGATACTCGACGTCGATACGGATAGAGGCGATTCTAGCGAGAGTCGCTCCGGTTGATGTCTTTCCCGTTACAAGTGATACGTCAGGTATACGTAGAGTAATTTCCTTTTATTATAAAATTTGAAACTATGATTATGTCTACACATGTTGTACTATGCATGCGTGTGGTGTATATGTTGTAATAAATTAGATTTATTGCTTTTATTTCTTCCGCTGCACACATATTTACGAAACATGTTTGAATACACACTCGTCGCTGTGCCGGAAACCCTACATAGACAACCCGACCATGTTTTTATGCTTAGGAAAGCCTTATATGGACTAAAACAAGCTCCTAGAGCTTGGTATGAAAGGCTTTCCATTTATCTCAAGTCTAAAGGGTTTAGCCAAGGCTTAGTCGACCCAACTCTCTTCGTAAAATCCATAGATAAAGAAATATTTATTGCCCAAATTTATATAGACTATATAATATTTGGAACAACCAACTCAATCTTATTAAATGAGTTCATTTCACTAATGAATAGTGAATTTGAAATGAACTTAGTAGGAGAATTAACATTTTTTCTAGGTTTACAAATTAAACAAACTAAGGAGGGAATTTACCTACATCAACATAAATACACTAAGGAATTAATTAATAAATTTGGAATGTAAAATGCTAAGGTAATAAATACACCGATGGCTATAAATGTCAATATAGAAGAAGACTTAGATGAAAAACCAATAGACCTAAAATACTATAGGAGCGTGATAGGTTGTCTCCTGTACTTAACTTCGAGTCGACTCGATATACTCTTCGCAGTTAGTATGTGTGCAAGATTTCAAACTTGTGCTAAGGAGTCACACCTAACGCTGGTTAAACTCATCCTTAGATACCTAAAGGGTACACTAAATGTAAGAATTTGGTACCCTAGATCTACCGAGTTCGAACTAATTGGCTACTCCGACTCAGATTATGCCGGTAATAAACTTGATAGAAAGAGCACGAGTGGTTGTTGTCAACTTTTTGACTCAAGTCTAGTTAGTTGGTGCAGTAGAAAGCAATACTATGTTGCCTTATCTACCACCGAAGCCGAATACATCGCAATGGGTAAGTGTGTCGCTCAGCTTCTTTGGATGAAACACACTCTCCAAGACTTTAACTTAAACTTTAACAACACTAAAATTTACATCGATAACATTAGTTCAATTAATTTAACCAAGAACCCAATCTGTCACTCTAGGACCAAACATATAGAGGTCAAACACCACTTCATTCGAGAACATGTAGCTAATGGGACCATACAACTCGAATACGTGGAGTCCAAATCGAACCTAGCAGACTTGTTTACCAAGCCCTTACCCGAAGCAGAGTTTAGTTTGCTTAGACGAAAATTAGGTATGTGTGTAATAGAGTAGGACTCAAAACTTATATTTTCCTTTATACTCTATTTTTATTTTTATTTTTCATGCAAAATGGAACTAGCCTAGTGCTTACCCTAGAAAGCATGCACCTATAGATTTAAGGAGCCAATACATCTCACAACACATAGGACTAATATGTTTGTGTACTTAGCCACGTAGATGGGTGTGAGATGTTAGGACCTCACTCCTGGTTCCAGATATAGATCTAGTGTGTCAAGATGAACCATAGAGTATAATTATCTAAATTAACCAACTCTAATTAGGACTTATTGATCATTTTATATCAATCAAGTCAAATAGAGTTGAATATTCTATTAGTTAAGCTTATGTTTAAAGTATTATTTTCAAAATGTAATAGGTACATGCTTGGACTTATAAAACTTATCAGTATTTTTCGAAAAAGATTTTTCTATAAACCCCCACACTTTTCGATTTATGGAAAAAGGGGGAGAAAAAGGCCAAAGTTAAGTGATTAAAAATTTCTTTTGATAACTTAACTTAAATCTAAACTTAAAACCATCGAGATAAAGTTAAGTAAGTGACAGTTACTTAACTTTTTTTTATGGCAACAAGGGGAGAAAAAGGCCAAAGTTAAGAGATCAAAAATTAATTTTTGATAACTTAACTTAAACATAACTTATACATTTAGGGCAATGTTAAGTGATCTTGATTACTTAAGTTGCAACTGTTAAGGGGGAGAGCTAAGATCCTTTTTCAAGTACTCACTAAAGGTCAAGGGGAAGGTTACCTCAAGGGGGAGGACTTGAAAAAGAGTTTTACTCATACTCCTATTTATGCTTCTTTCAGATTTTTTAATAATCATTTCATTTTCTTAATGCACTCTTATGCGTTAATTTTTTCTTAACTTTGTGTCGGTTTGCCAAAGATCAAAAAATGGGAGATTGTTGGTGCAGTAGGTACCAGATAATCGAACCTAGGTTTCGATTATGACAAAGACCCAAAGCTAAGGTCATATTGTTGTCTAACAATCTGAACCAAGTGTGCGAGAATGGTTAAGCTAAGCTGAAGGTCGATGACACCCGGAGAATCCCGAGTCAGGAAACCGTGGTGGTCGGGCAACACCGGGAGAACTTCGGAGGGAGCCGAAGAACCCTGGTGGAGATCTGAAGCAAAGATGAAAGTCACAAAAGAACCTAAGGTAAGCTTGTGTGTGAGTGAATGTAAGGTCAGGTTCTCCATACGGGGACATCCTTATGCGGCGATCTGACTAAGACTTCCGTGGAAGGACTAGGTCGAAATCGGACGATAAGTGGTTGTCGAATTCACCTGTATTGTTTTCATTTTGAGCTAACTTTTTGTTGCAATGGAGTAAATAAGTTGGCAATCAACTGCTAGCTATTGGCAGTCGACTGTTGGTGGCATCAGTCAACTGGTAGGGTTCATCAGTCGACTGCCAATCAAACTGCAAACCTCAAGGAGAGTCAAGATAAGCTCAACTTATCTTGCGAAGATGAGGTTCTTTGACCATGAGCTGGAATTGAACGTTGTGGGGCTTCCAAGGCTTAAAAGAAGGGGGTTTCACCCCTTTAGGGTATAAGAAAGTTCTTACAAAGTGATCCCGCAACGCCGCTACTCTACGATGACTCTACGACGCCGAAGCACTTTCGCAATACCGATAAAACAAGCTCAACCTCTTCCTCTTTAGTCGTCGATATCAGTTTCATAAGTTGTCATTTCTAATTGTTGTAATTCTCTTTCCTATCGAGCTTTTATCGTAACGAGGAGAGGGGGGTTTGTCTCTCTACCTCAAATTTTTCGTGGATTTGTAATCGTTGTCTCCTACCTCCAACGAGAAGGAGACTAGTTTAGTGAATTATCCTCCGTACATGATCTTGGATGATAAGGGCCTTGGATTAGCAGCCGGTAGGCTATGAACCAAGTAAAACCAAGCTATGTTCTTTACTATTCCGCTGTGCATTTACACTTTCTTACTATTGTTTTAATCAAACGAACGAAAAGATTTACATGCACTATTCACCCCCCTCTAGCGGTCTTTTTCGATCCAAAAATCCTAACTCTAGTACGCTGCCATTCGGAGGAAGCGAAGGAAGGTTCAAAGTTCCCTAAGAGGATTCAAGGACTTTGGCTTCTCTTGTGTGTTATTGGAACATGCTATCAATTAAATACTGTCTAGATCACTAATTATGATCTTGCGAGAGGATCATCATACGTTTGCCTGATGAATATTTGCTTCTACTAGGAACTACCTATTCCTAACCAAGATGACCTTTCGGATCATCAGAGCTCAAGGGGTTGATAGCGTTGTGAGCCCCCTTCCACTAAGGTCCCTCAACCATTCTAGAGTTAATTTCTCTTACTTTAGCCTTTTTATTAAGATAGGCTATTGGGTAAGAGGATGGCCTGATAATCCCTATGAAGAGTCAGAAATGTGTCTTGTTTTCCACTCCATCATATTCTACTATCTATGGTTATCGGAGGGAGGATGACCATAAGGTTCCTCTTTAGTTCTTCTAGATCTTTGATACGAAGACTGTCACCCTTTGTATCGGCTATACGCAATAAATATAGAATCAAAACAATCATTTTCATCGATCCAAATAATACTAATTACAAATATAAATCCAAGAACAGAAAATATATTCAAACTAGCATGTCCTACATACACAAGCTACTCCCTACTCCTAGAATCGAAGTATCTACTCCATAGATGTAAGAGAACGATCACAAGGCATCATAGAATGAATCATTACAACGTAAAGATATCTAAGAATGAAATCACAGTACTCTTGGTCATTCTCCTTGGGGTTGGAGTGCAGATTTTGGTCCTTGAGCTGCTTCCTTCCTCCCTGGTGCGAGTCTCTGGTGCTTTTTAGGGCATCATCTTGTCGTCCTAACCATCGGGCCTCTCCACTAGGGTTTGGGCATGCCTTCCTATTTATAGATGTGAAGCTGACTCCTCAGAAATCCCATGAAAAATGCTAATCGCATCAAAACACCCTAGCGCCACATGACCGCCCATGTGGATTCAACACGGTTAGCCATGTAGGGCGCTGGGGGGTTTGGACACGGTCGTGTGAAATCCACACGACAGGCCATGTCCACCTTTGTTCCACCTGTTGAATGTCTTACTTTTTCTCCAAAATTGTGCCATTTTTCGTGTAAAAAGTCGCCCTACACACAAAGCAACAAGTGCATATCTCCGAACCAGAAAATAAGAAATGCATGCAAAACAAAGTAGAATATGCATGAAACAAGTATAAAGTGTAATGAGATGTGAGCAAAAACTACTCCTAAAACTCTATATGTTTTGCTCACATCAAACTTCAATAAGCGACAATAACATCCCTAAAACCTAGAGTGGCCGACCTCTAAAGAGGTGGAAACAACCCTTGTTTCCTTAATGGCCGACAGAACACCAAACCCAAATTCTCCTAGGTTCGACTAGGTTGAGGAAGAGGGCCTTAAGGACTTCTATTCACTAGGTTTGTTGATGCAATTGGCCCAGGTTGACTCGAGTTTAACTCAAGCAGTATTTTGATGATAGACAAAACTTATGACATGGGATTGTCATAGGAAAGTCCAACATGGAGTTGGCATGGAAAATCCAAGCAAGGAGATTGGTGTGGGAAAGTCCAACATGGAGTTGGCATGGAAAATCCAAGCATGGAGCTTGGTGTTGAAAAGTCCAAAGCATTGCGAAGTCGTGCGCTTGATGCTTGGTGAGAAATGCATTGCGAAGTCATGCGCTTGGTGAATGTGGGAAGTCTTGAGGACTTGGTAAGTTCACTAGGCTGGGGGTCCTTGAGTCGGTGAAGAATGGCATTGCGAAGTCGTGCGCTTGGTGCATTTGAGGGACCATCGGACGGAGAGCGAAAGGAGTGAGACCAAAGGGAAGTATACTTTGAGGGAATGAGATGCGAAGGATGGCATTGCGAAGCCGTGTGCTTGGTGCATCCGAGGGACATAGGCTGAGGGAAGAGAGCTTCGGTGGGGAACTCCATAAGGGATGAGGTGGACTTGGCCAAGTGGCTAAGACTGAGTGTCGGATGCTCAAACAGCTTGATGATTGAGGTTTTACCCAACATCAGTCGACTGACATACATACCAGTCGACTGCTCTAGGTCGTATGGGTTCGACCAATGTTCGACTAAACAGGGTCTGGCTGATCAGTCGACTGCCAAGCAAGGGAAGTCGACTATTGACACCATTAGTCAACTGATGAGGGAGATCAGTCGACTGATCGGGGTGTTTTCAGCCACAGAATGGTTTCCAGTCGAGTGCTCATGCCAGCACTTGACTGATGGTGTTACCAGTCGACTGATGGGTATCATCAGTCGACTGATGTGTGATCCATTGGAACTTGACCAACGTGGATCTGGCCGTTGTGAGATAATGGCTACAGGACCAGTCGACTGATGGTCACGATCAGTCGACTAATACGCGTGAAATTAGCTTGATGCAGGTTATAAATGGAGCTCAAGAGGGAGGATTTTTCCAAGACTTTTGTGAAGCTATTGGAGGGGAATTGCTGTTGCATTCCAGACCTTCAAGAACCATATAAAGCAAGCAACAAGAAAGTGATCAAAGCAATTGTGTAAAAGTTCTCTTTTGTATTGTCTTTGTAGTTCTTCTTGTATTTCATATTACTTGTTGTAATAGCTTATACGAGGTTTCTCCACCTTCGACGTGTAGTTGAGAAGGAGTTTAGTTAGTGTCGTGTGCATAACTAGAGCTCGGTGAGCTTGCCCATGGAGTATGAACCATTCAGTTCTGAACCACGTATATATTGTGTATGCTTGTATGTGTTGTTAGTATTTTCATTATTATTGTTATTCCGCTGTGCTAACAACAATCGTAGACAAGCGACGCAAGAAGAACGATTGTATTCCACCATACGACTATTGAGGGCTATTCACCCCCCTCTAGCCGACCACCATCGACCCTACAAGTGGTATCAGAGCGAGGTTGCTTATTGTGGACTAACCATCAACACAAGCACTATAAGATGGTTGGCTACAACATCCATCCACCAAAATTTGATGGAGACTTTTCTTGGTGGAAGAAAAGGATGGAGGTATATTTCGAAACCGATTTCGATTTCATGTTAATTATAGAAAATGGTTTTGAAATGCCTAGGGATAAAGAAAACAAGCCCATTGAGAAGTCAAGGTGGACCCAAGACCAAATCAAGGACTTCGAGACAAATCTCAAGGTAATCGAATTACTTAGTGATTTGTTACCTAACAATATTTGGTCTAAGTTAGGTAATTATAGGGATACAAGGGAATTATGGGATAAGGTAATGAAATTCCAAGAAAATTCCCAACCTGCACAAGTAGAGGAGAATGCTGAGGAAGAAGCACCCACCACATTTGAAGATGTTGATGACTTGGTGGAAACCTCCACCTCTAGCATTGAGGGGAAGGAAAGGTCTCCATTCCGGACCAAAGTCAAAACGAAGCATCTACCTCCGGAAGATGTGATCAAGAGGGTTCCACCACCTCCCTAGGTAACTCAAGTATTGTGATTTTGAATAAAGATCATATAATATGCTTTGAGTGTAGGGAGAAAGGGCAATACAAGAGTAAATGCCCAAAATTGGCTAAGAAGAAGACACCGGCACCAAAAGTCAATCCAAAGTCAAAGGATACCGGAGTTCCCACAACTAAAAGCAAAGAGCACATTGTGTGCTTTAAATGCAATCAAAAGGGATACTACCGAAGCCAATGTCCTAGGGGGAGGAAGAAAGGACAAGAAGGTGTATCTCATGTAGGGGGAGCTTCTAAAGCTAACCCTAAAGTAAATTTACTTAATGCACCTTCAATTCCTAGAATTAAAAAGCATGTTAAGAATTATTTTAGTTCTCTTGCAATTATAAATGAAAAGCATGCTAGTAGAAATAATAAGGTTTATTGCTTAGGTGCCAAGCATGTTCATATAACTAAGGACAAACCTAGGACCAATAACACTAGAACTATTTTACCTAGAGAATCAATAAGGAGAGTAGAGGAAAATTTGGGTATTAATCCCAAAAAGTCTAGGCACATGCCTAAGAAGAAGAGGTCTTCCCAAAAACCTAATGAACAATCAAAATTGGGAAAATTAGAATTAGAAAACCAAGTTTTGAGGTCAAGACTTGAGAAAATGGAAAAGACCCTTAGAATTATAGAAAATTGTATTCAAGGGTCAAATTCCCAAAAGTCAAGACCTAGGGTTCAAAAATAGTCTAAGGGCAAGGAAGGTTTGGGTCACAAACCTAAGCCCAAGAAGACTTATCATAATGTTCCATTTGATTATGGAACAATTTCTAAGTCTAAGAAAACCAAAGCTAATAGGTAAGTTATCCCTAAGACTAGCTATGGTAAGTGTCTAGTGGCTAATACTTCAAATAAATCAAATGTAGCCACTAAGAAGGTCAAAGGGGGAGTTACCCCTAGAGTTGACTTAGCTAAGACCCAAAAGACTAAGGTGTCAAAACCAAAAAGGGTCATTAGAAAGGTATCTAGGGAAGTTGTCCCTAGTGAATACCTTGTTAACCCAAGGAGCTCCAATAGGTATTGGGTTTCTAGGAGCGTGATCGATTCACGCTAGATGGGTTAGGGTGTATCAACCCTAAATGGATGGGTAGTTAACCTAACCATGGTGAGTTGACACATTAGGATGTGCCAATATGCTTTGAGAAGTTGAAAAATAATTGGCACAAATAGGTCTTAGAGGTATTGGTGTGCCATTTTGGGTTTTATGGCACACTTGGGAGAAAATGGTATTAAGGCAAAATAGAATGAAACCCTAGAAATGACAATTTGGATTCAACACTTAGGTATTCTATACCTTAGCATATTTTACTTGCCATAATATATTTGCCTTGTCATGTCATGACATCTGTTAGTGAAAGCCCTAGAGTCAATCATGTGATGATTGTTGTATGGACTTTATTGTATCATATTCCTATTTATAAAGGCATGGTTATTATATTTACTTGTATTGGTGCCAAATAACTAAATATAATAATGTCCTTGAGTAGTAGGTTCGTATCTATATCAATCGATTGGTTGAATCGATAATGAGATGATATAGAGAACACTACTCTTAATCATTCCTAGTCGAGTATTAACATTCAGGGACAATGTTAATGCGTAGAGACTAGCATGTAGGTCAACACGATGACTTGATCTCACAAGTCATGGATATGAGATATCAAGTTGACACATGGGTATGCATTGAAGAATGTATACTGAATGACCCGCCATGAGAAAGTATCATGGATTGTTATATGAGTGTCATATACTTTCTCATGTGGCTATTAATATGACAATTAGTCCTTAGACCTGAAGTCACCATGGTTCCCTATATAAGGAGTTGCATACTTTGGCTTCGTCAAACGTCACCTATAAATGGGTGGACTATAAAGGCGATTACTGGGTATGTAACAAATTATGCGGAGGGATGTGAGTGATGTAGATGGGATCTATCCCTCCTATATGACGGGGGTGACATCGATATTCTTGGTAGAGTGACACCACGAAGTGCATGGCCATGCCCAAATGAGTCAATATGAGATATTGAGCTCATTTGATTAGAGTGAGTCTACTTGGAGTTCAAGATATAGATTGTACCGAGGATGACATGGTCTATGCCTCAATTGGTCAATCTATATGTCAAGGATAGAGGGACATTGTCACATATTATGAGAGTCACAATTAGTAGTCACAAAGGTGATGTTGGAGCTCAACATTCTTGTAACTTGGGTAGCAATGATGTGTTGCTAGATACCGCTCATTTCTTATGTTCCTAAATCGGTTTAAGGGACATTGCCAATGTTACAAGAACCTATAGGGTACTTCGTTCAGTTACAGTATTGCTAGCAATTCAGATGAAGTCAGAGATTGATTAACATTGTCACATGATTGTGGTCGTATATTAAGAGTAATCCTAATTAGACTAATTGAGTTGGACTCAATTTGATTCAAGTGTTGAATGAGTCTAATTTAGATTTGATTCATCAAATCAATTTAAATTAATGAATAGAGATTCATTAAATTAAATTTACTTGAATCAAATGGTTGGATTTGATCAACCATGGGAGATAAGAGGTCAAGTTTGACTTGACTTGAGAGGGAAGATGAAAGGTCAAGTTTGACTTGACCAAATGTCATGTCATGATGATGACTTGGCATGGCTGGCCAATGATGATGCTCCACATCATCATTGACTTAGCATGTGGTTCCACCTCATGAGGGAGACCAAGAGCCATTGGATCTTGGGGGAGTTACATGCATGCATGTAACCCCCCCCCCCCCCCTCCAAGAAAAGTGGCCGACCACTATTACCATTAGATGAGATTTATTTTGTGTGAGTTACACAACTTCATCTTCTTCCTTGGATCACCCTCTCATGCTCTCCCAACCTCCTTGGCCGAAATTCCTAAAGGGTGCTAGCACACTCTAAGGTATTTTTCCTCCACCTATTGCTTGTGTGGATACCAATAGAGGAGTGTGCACTTGACACTCTCGAGTTCCGACGAACCTTTTGGACGAGCGGGATTTGCGAAGGCCATCGCATCGAGGGTAACTTCTTATCATGTAGATCTTGAGTAGATCTAAAGGCATTAAACATATAGATGTTAGTTTTATATTTTATACTTCGCACGGATCCATGGTCGGGGCTTCCGAGGTTTCTGCAACGCAAAAAGCGGTTTTTGCGGCTCGGAAAACCCAACAGTGGTATCAGAGCCATGTGCGAAGCATGTATGTGTTTTGTTTTTGTGGTTTTTATATTAGATATAAAAATTACAGAATTTTATGTTTCTGTAAATTTCCTATTTTTATAGAATTTTTGGGTATTTTTCTCGAAGAGTCGAAGCAACGAGTGTTGGGACACTTATCGGCTTCAACCACCGAGAAAAACTCTCCGAAAAGGAGAGTTCTCGCTTTAGGTTTTTGGGACAGCGACTTAAGTCGCTGTAAGATCGTAGTAGGGACACTTGCAAAGTTTATTTTGCAAGTAGGGGTGCTTCCCCTATCCCCGAAAGGGGCCTTGTCCTGCGATCGCGCCCGAAAATCGCTTAGCGGGACCATTACGGAGAGGTGACTCATAAAATTGAAAAAAAAAATAGGAAAAATTATAGAAATTTTCTGTAAAAATACATAATTTAGAATTATGTATAATTCTGTGATTTTCACGGCCCAATGACCCCAATTTGATTGGATTATGATGTGTTATAATTCATAATACGGCCAGCGTACCGTTTTTGTGGTTGTGCGTGTTGTATAGTGTATGTGACCTGCGCGTCGTACCTCTTCTTTTGGAATTATAGTTGTAAATAGTTTTAGACTCGAATGTAACTCGATTTTCATATTTGTAATGTACAAAATGGAGCGGTGGAAATTCCACTTGTAGACGAAGTTACGAGAAGGGTGCCGACGACACATGGCGGTCAAAGGAAGTACTTGGAGAAGCCGCTAGCCTTAGGTTTACCGTTCGATCTTCTCATTGGCTTGAGAAGATCATAGTAGGGCCATGACTACATCACAGTTAATTATATTTATATATGTTGATATATATATATATATATATATATATATATATATTTATTTATTTATTTGATTTTGCTTGTATGTATGTGATGCATGCTAGTAGAATAATGCTTGTATGTATATGATGCATGCTAGGATAATTTTCTTGTATGTATATGATGCATGCTAGAATAATGTATATATGTATGTGATGCATGCTAATATAGGATAATAAAGGCCTTAATGTGTATATGATACACATTACGATTAGATCAGATCTTAATCGAATCAACTCGTAAATGCCTACCAGGTCCTTGATACCCATCACTACCTCGATCATTTGTAGTTGTTGAATCTGCCAAAGCAGAGCAACGCATATTATCTTGGTAGGGTACGGAGGGACAATCTTGGTCCCGCCTATCATGGCTTGGGTTAGAGTAAGCTCAATTAGATTGAGTAAAACTAGTTAACTCAATTGGATCGAGTATAACTATAGGCATATTCCAATCATTGGAAAGATAGGATAAGATCGCATTTACACTAAATCTTGGGCGATTTAGCCAAAGCTAACTCAAGGACTTTTGTAAATGTGGGTCTTGATCCTATAAACAAGAGTTGCATAGAGATGTAATCGGTAATGTGTTACCCACCGATCGTTCTAAGTCTTGGGCGATTTAGCCAAAGCTAACTCAAGGCTTAGTATGATGTGGATCTTGTCCCGCAAGAATTATAGCTAGTTTGTATGAATCTAGTAATGTGGTTTGACCACATCCATAACTCGATTCTACAAAATTCCTATAATTCAGTGAGAGAATCATTTGATTAAAGGCCTAATTAAATGATAAAAGGAATATGATATTAATTCTCTGCATTGTATGTTGTAGATTACTATGTCAACAAACACGAACACTCTCTCTCTGTGTTCTGTCATTGAGAATGACAAGCTCAATGGAGCAAATTTCCTGGACTGATACAGGAACCTGAGAATTGTTCTCACCCAAGAAAGGAAGTTGTATGTCCTGGAGAAGCCCATTCTAGAGGCACCTCCTGCCACTGCCTCGCGAGCTGACAAAGATGCTTACAAGAAGCATCAAGATGATGCATTAGATGTGACATGTCTAATGCTCGGGACCATGAACTCTGAGCTTCAGAAGCAATACGAGTTCATGAATGCTTATGATATGGTTGGACATCTTCGTCAACTATATCAAGGACAAGCAAGGCATGAGAGATATGAAGTCTCCAAGGCATTGTTTGGGTCCAAAATGCAAGATGGGACTCTCGTAGGTCCATATGTACTCAAGATGATTGGGTACGTAGAAAACTTACAAAGGCTGGGATTCCCACTTGGCCAAGAGCTGGCCACTGACCTGATCTTGCAATCTTTGCCACAAGCCTACAATCAATTTGTCATGAATTATAACATGAATGAAATTGATAAGCCACTGCCTAAGATGCTCAGCATGTTGAGAACTGATGAGCTTAACCTTAAGAAGGGAAAATCTGACACCATTTTGATGGTGCACAAAAAGAAAGGCAAGGGCAAGCCTAAAGGTAAGGGAAAGTCCCAAGCCAAGGGCAAAGGTAAA
This sequence comes from Wurfbainia villosa, assembly GCA_025175895.1. NCBI lineage: Eukaryota > Viridiplantae > Streptophyta > Magnoliopsida > Zingiberales > Zingiberaceae > Wurfbainia > Wurfbainia villosa. The sequence continues at coordinate 42,053,043 of CM046004.1, read as the reverse complement.
GAACTTAAACCCAAAGGAGGGGTAGCCAAGGAAGGGGCTTACTTCCACTGCAAGGAAGCTGGACACTAGAAGCGTAACTGCAAAACTTACCTGGAAGATCTTAAGAAGAAAAGAAGTGAGACTTCTACTTCAGGTATAAATGTTATAGAAGTCAATCTATCTATTTCTTCATCATGAGTATTAGATACCAGATGTGCATCTCACATTTGTACCAATGTGCAGGCACTGAGAAATAGCAGGGCATTGACAAAGGGCGAGGTGGACCTACGAGTAGGCAATGGAGCAAGGGTTGCTGCTGTTGCTGTAGGAACTTATGATCTATCTCTGCTCTATGGGTTTGTACTATAATTAGATGAATGTTGTTATGTGCTTGCTTTGACTAAGAACATAATTTCGGTTTCTTGTTTGGACAAGAAAGGATTTACATTTATAATAAAGAATAAATGTTGTTCAGTTTATTTAAATGATATGTTCTATTATAGTGAACCTCTAATGAGCAGACTCTACTTTCTAGACTTAGAGAGCCCTATCTATAACATAAGTACCAAGAGGTTCAAGTCAAATGAGTTGAACCAAACCTATCTCTGGAATTGTCGCTTAGGTCACATAAATGAGAGTCGCTTATCTCAGCTCCATAAGGATGGGTTGCTAGACTCATTTGATTTTGAATCATATGAGACATGCGAGTCTTGCCTTTTAGGCAAGATGACCAAGACTCCCTTTAGTGGACACAGTGAAAGAGCAACAGATTTGTTAGGACTTATACATAGAGATGTATGTGGTCCTTTCAATGTTGCTACTAGAGGTGGTTACAGGTACTTCATTACATTTACTGATGACTTCAGTAGATATGGTTATGTGTATCTTATGACACATAAATCAAAATCCTTTGAAAAGTTCAAAGAATTCAAGAATGAAGTACAAAACCAGCTTGGCAAGAGTATTAAGATACTTCGATCAAATCGAGGTGGTGAATACCTTAGCCATGAGTTTCGTGACTATCTAGCTGAGTGTGGGATTCTATCCCAACTCACTCCTCCTGGAACACCACAGTGGAATGGTGTATCCGAAAGGAGGAATCGTACCCTATTAGATATGATACGATCTATGATGAGTCACACAGATCTTCCTATATCCTTTTGGGGATATGCTCTAGAAACAGCAGCCTTTACCCTTAACCGTGTACCATCCAAGGCTATCATAAAGACACCATATATGATATGGATAGGGAGAAATCTCAAGAGGTCTTTCATGAGGATTTGGGGTTGTGAGGCTTACGTTCGACGTCAAGTCTCAGACAAACTGAGACCCAAATCTAATAGGTGCTATTTTGTTGGATATCCCAAGGACACAAAGGGATATTACTTCTACATTCCCAGTCAGCACAAAGTGTTTGTGGCAAAGACTGAGGTTTTTCTAGAAAGAGATTTTGTTTCTAGAAAAACTAGTGGGAGTACCTTCGATCTTGAAGAAATTCAAGATAAGGACCATAGCAATGAGGCCTTGATGGAGGTTGAACAGGAACCAAAAAGTGTTGTGGGTGATGAGGTTGTTGCACAAGGAGTTGTGGAACAACCACATTAGTAGACCTACCTCTTGCGGGTCGATAGAGTGCGTCGTCGGCTGAGAGATACTCATTTCTCTTGTCGACCATGATGACGTTATGCTCATTGAGAATGAGCCTACCTCTATCGAGGAAGTGTGATGAGCCAGTTACGAAATGGCTAGAGGCCATGAGATCAAGATGGAATCCATGTACACCAACCAAGTATGGACTTTGGTTGATCCACTGAAGAAGTCAAACCCATTGGGTGTAAGTGGGTCTTTAGGAGAAAAGGCGGCATGGATGGACTTACGCATACCTATAAGGGCGATTGGTGGCTAAAGGTTTCAAGCAAATTCATGGTATTGACTATGATGAAACCTTTTCTCGATGGCGATGTTTAAGTCCATTCGGATCTTGCTTGCTATTGCGACATACCACGATTATGAGATCTGGCGGATGGATGTCAAAAGCCACATTTACGAATGGAAACTTACTCGAGGATGTGTACATGACACAACTGAGGTTTTGTAGATCCACGACATCTTTGAGGAAGTATGCAAGCTGCAAAGGTCCATTTATGGGCTAAAGTAAGCCTCTCGGAGCTGAAATCTTCGATTCGATCATGCGATCAAACAGTTTGGTTTCATCAAGAATGAAGATGAACCCTATGTCTACAAGAGGGTTAATGGGAACACAGTTGTCTTCCTTGTATTGTATGTGGATGACATACTACTCATTGGGAATGACATCCCTTCGCTACAGTCTGTGAAGACTTGGCTGGGGACGTGCTTCTCAATGAAGGATTTAGGTGAAGCAGCTTGTATTCTTGGCATCAAGATCTATAGAGATAGATCTAAGAGATTGCTTGGCCTAAGTCAGAGTACATACATAGACGTGGTATTACTACGATTTGCCATGCAGAATTCCAAGAAGGGACTTCTGCCGATGTCACATGGTGTGAGTCTTTCGAAGACTCAAAGTCCCTCTTCAAGAGAGGAGAGAGACCGCATGGATAAGATCCCTTACTCATCTGCTATAGGATCTATCATGTACGCCATGCTGTGTACCCGTCCTGATGTCTCATATGCTTTGATCATAACGAGTAGATACCAGTCAGATCTAGGTGAGTGTCACTCGATAGCAGTCAAGAATATTCTTAAGTACTTGAGAAGGACAAAAGAATATTTCTTAATATTTGGAGGCGATGAGGAGCTAGCTGTAAAGGGTTACAGCGATGCCAGCTTCCAAACTAACCAAGATGATTATAGATCACAGTCAAGGTTCGTGTTTTTCTTGAATAGTGGCGCTGTGAGCTGGAAGAGTTCCAAGCAGGACACAGTTGCTGATTCTACAACAGAGGCTGAATATATCAGTGCTTCCATCTCATTCAAGAGATTATCGATAGAAGAGATGTGAAGATTTGCAGAGTACCCAAAGAGGCTAACATCGCAGATCCCTTGACCAAGGCTTTGGCACAGAAAAAGCATGATGGTCACACTAGGTCATTGGGTATTAGATACTACGGTGATTGGCACTAGTGCTAGTGGGAGATTGTTAGTGAAAGCCCTAGATTCAATCATGTGATGATTGTTTTATGGACTTTATTGTATCATATTCCTATTTATAAAGGCATGGTTATTATATTTACTTGTATTGGTGCCAAATAACTAAATATAATAATGTCCTTGAGTAGTAGGTTCGTATCTATATCAATCGATTGGTTGAATCGATAATGAGATGATATAGAGAACACTACTCTTAATCATTCCTAGTCGAGTATTAACATTCAGGGACAATGTTAATGCGTAGAGACTAGCATGTAGGTCAACACAATGACTTGAACTCACAAGTCATGGATATGAGATATCAAGTTGACACATGGGTATGCATTGGAGAATGTATACTGAATGACCCGCCATGAGAAAGTATCATGGATCGTTATATGAGTGTCATATACTTTCTCATGTGGCTATTAGTATGACTATTAGTCCTTAGACCTGAAGTCACCATGGTTCCCTACATAAGGAGTTGCATACTTTGGCTTCGTCAAACATCACCCATAAATGGGTGGACTATAAAGGCGATTACTGGGTATGTAACAAATTATGCGGAGGGATGTGAGTGATGTAGATGGGATCTATCCCTCCTATATCACGGGGGTGACATCGATATTCTTGATAGAGTGAGACCACGAAGTGCATGGCCATGCCCAAATTAGTCAATATGAGATATTGAGCTCATTTGATTAGAGTGAGTCTACTTGGAGTTCAAGATATAGATTATACCGAGGATGACACGGTCTATACCTCAATTGGTCAATCTAGATATCAAGGATAGAGGGACATTGTCACATATTGTGAGAGTCACAATTAGTAGTCACAAAGGTGATGTTGGAGCTCAACATTCTTGTAACTTGGGTAGCAATGATGTGTTGCTAGATACCGCTCATTGCTTATGTTCCTAAATCGGTTAAGGGACATTGCCAACGTTACAAGAACCTATAGGGTCACACACTAAGGGCAATTAGATGGAGATTAGGTTCATATGATGAACCATGAGGATTAGGTTCATAGGATGAACCAAATTGGATTAAGAGTAATCCTAATTATACTAATTGAGTTGGACTCAATTTGATTCAAGTGTTGAATGAGTCTAATTTAGATTTGATTCATCAAATCAATTTAAATTAATGAATAGAGATTCATTAAATTAAATTTACTTGAATCAAATGGTTGGATTTGATCAACCATGGGTGATAAGAGGTCAAGTTTGACTTGACTTGAGAGGGAAAATGAAAGGTCAAGTTTGACTTGACCAAATGTCATGTCATGATGATGACTTGGCATGGTCGGCCAATGATGATGCTCCACATCATCATTGACTTAGCATGTGGTTCCACCTCATGAGGGAGACCAAGAGCCATTGGCTCTTGGAGGAGTTACATGCATGCATGTAACCCCCCCCCCCCCTAAGAAAAGTGGCCGACCACTATTACCATTAGATGAGATTTATTTTGTGTGAGTTACACGACTTCATCTTCTTCCTTGGATCACCCTCTCATGCTCTCCCAACCTCCTTGGCCAAAATTCCTAAAGGGTGCTAGCACACTCTAAGGTATTTTTCCTCCACCTATTACTTGTGTGGATACCAATAGAGGAGTGTGCACTTGACACTCTCGAGTTCCGGCGAAACTTTTGGACGAGCGAGATTTGTGAAGGGCGTTGCATCGAGGGTAACTTCTTATCATGTATATCTAGAGTAGATCTTAAGGCATTAAACACATACATGTTAGTTTTATATTTTATACTTCGCACTGATCCGTGGCCGGGGCTTCCGAGGTTTCCACAATGCAAAAATCGATTTTTGTGGCTCGGAAAACCCAACAACATCATTTTCATTTTTATTTATAAAAATGTCATGATCATGTTTAGACTTATTTTTATATGTCATGTATGCTAAAAACTTCATTCACATGCCATGACATCATGATTTTGGCACATGCTTAGTTATATCATATATATGCCATAATCATATCATGCATAAAATAAAATTGATTTAAGGACTATGACATGATTTGAAGAGAATCAAATAATATTGCCTAGAAATATGCATGAGACTATTAAAGGACAAAAACCCACATCTCACTAGATTAATTGCCTTATATGTGTTTTTACACATCTAGATACAAGTGAGATGTTTATTAAAAGTGAATTAAAGTTTTTGAAAACATTTTGAAAAACCTTAGTGAAGTCTATCTTTTGATAGCAATCACCATTGAATGGGATGATACAAAGAGGGCTCAATATTAAAGTTTTTCTTAACTTTTGGACTTTGTATCAATCTCGCTATTTTGTGGGTAAAATAATTTTCTAATATTTTTCACCCATAATGATTGTGATAAGTAATATACATACCAAATTTCAAGATTTTTCAACATATGTATATTTACTTATGAATTTTGGAAATTCATTTATGAAATTCAGAAAACTACATCAGATTATCGACCGCTGTATTGGCCTGATCGATGTGGGAAGGAGTCGACTGGTAGCTGACAGAGTCGACTGGCACAGGCTGATTTTGGGTAAACCTTGGTGGTTAGGCCCATGTTCAGCTGTGTTTTGGTCCCCTAACCACTCCTAACCCTAGGACATGCTTGGGAAAGCATTAGAAAGGGTGGAAATCCATTGGACATGGATTAGGAGAAGTGTTTAGGGAGAGTATCAATTTTAAGGTGGATGAGAGTTCATTGTTGAACTTTGCCTTAATTTTGATTTGGTTAATGTTCCTATTGGCTTAGGGACTCACCAAGGACATTGTTGGTGCAATGGTCAAGGGGGAGCAAGCCTCTAGGGGGAGGTATCCATCATGGGAAGATGGATGTGTATTTCCTCATGGGAGGTAAATTGGGTTGCCTCTCTTTAAGTGATATGGTACTTATCACTAGAAAGATTGTAGGCATGTGTTTCCTCCAAGGGAGAGATTGTAAGATCTCATTAGGATATGAGACATTCATACCCTTGGGGAGGACCTTTTTGATGTAATGTCAAAAAGGGGGAGAAGTTACCAAGTTACCAATTAGGGGTCGTTGGAATTCTCATTGGGATGTGAGAATTGCCAATATGGGAGAATTGGTAGACTTGAGATGGTACTTTTATCAATCATCAAAAAGGGTGAGATTGTTGGTGCAATCGGCCCAGGTTGACTCGAGTTTGACTCGAGCAGTATTTTGATAATAGACAAAACTTATGACATGGGATTGTCATAGGAAAGTCCAACATGAAGTTGGCATGGAAAATCCAAGCATGGAGCTTGGTGTTGAAAAGTCCAAAGCATTGCGAAGCTGTGCACATGGTGCTTGGTGAGAAATGCATTACGAAGTCGTGCGCTTGGTGCAAGTGGGAAGTCTTGAGGACTTGGTAAGTTCACTAGGCTCGGGGTCCTTGAGTCGGTGAAAGATGACATTGCGAAGTCATGCGCTTGGTGCATCCGAGGGACTACCGGACGGGGAGCAAATGTTAAGGTAGAAAACTTCGTTTCCCACTTCAACTCGGTCGCTTGTTCATGGTGATCCCTTCTATGTCCCCAGATAAAAAAAAAATTATCCTTGACAATAGGGATTGCCCAAGCAACCTTGTCATCATTGTGCTATTCGATTAGAGTAGTCACTTGAACAAACTTGTTGTTCAAGCGACCAACCTCTATTCTACGAATAGTCGCAGAATAGACGATGTATAGATCACCGGATTTTGTGTTTATGTTTGGGGTCCAAGTTATATTAGCCACAGAATAGAATATATCATGCATATATAATTGAAAAATAATTACAAACATGTAACATATGAAGATAGATAAGTGTTATACCTCACGATCTTCTATTGTATGACCTTCCTCCTTTTGGACGTCGTGTGGTCGACGATCTACCAAAAGTTGAAGCTCCTTGATCACCAATCTTCCTTCCTTGCTCGTTCCGAGCAAGAGAAAGAATAGAAACAAGACTCTTCTCCTTCCTTTAGTCAACCAACAAGCAACAAGTAAGTTACTTGCCGCCGGCCAACAAGGAAAAGGGTGAGAAAGATGAATACCGGCCAAAAGCTCCAAGGGAAGACCTTAAGCTATGTTTCCACCGGCCAAAGAGAAGGGATTGAAGTGGTTTGGATGCCGACCAAGGGCTAGAAAGGGCTGTATGGATGCCGGCCACCTTGATGAAGAAGAAGATAAGGAATAAGTTTCTTTATTTGGTGCCGCCAACTCCAAACCCTAGCTCCAAGATTCTTGCCGCCAACTCCAAGCCTCCCTTGCTTCTTTATTCTCCTCCACGCCAACCCTAGCCTCTCCTTTTATAGAGTTAGGGATAAGCCTTATTTTAATCTCCACCATTGGTTCTAGTGATTTAATCTCAACCGTCGGATCTAGAGATTTAATCTCAACCGTCGGATCTAGAGATTTAATCTCTACCTTTGGATCTAGAGTTTTGTTTCCATCCATTGGATCTTGGCTTCATGAGGTATTAATAGGCTACAATAGGGACCATGAGGAGGAGTTGGATCTTGGCCACCCAATGGATCAAGCCCACATAAAGTCCGATCTATTAATGATAATCCAATCCACTAAATGATTATCATTAATTTACCTCACCAACCCCATAAGTTAATATGGGATCCATATATTATATATACATTTTCTCCCCGTGTTTAAGATCTCGAATGTGCATCGATTAATTAATTTATTGACCATTAATTAATCAACATCTAACTCCATGAGTAGTACCACTCAACCTTTTCATCACGCCAGACCAAGTCCACCTGCAGAGTTTACATGATGAACCTTATGAGCTCCTCAAGGGGACATCATCATCCTAATATATAGGACACGATTTCATCCTATAATCAACAACACACCATATAAATAATATCATTTCCCAACTTACCGAGCCTATCAATTTAATCTATAAATCTTGCCCATTGATAAATCAAAGAAATGAATACTTAGTATATGTGTCCGTTATTATATCGGGATTAAGAGTATGTACAATATAATATTTGAGGTCTGATTCGATTATGTAGTCAGCAATAAATCGAATCACCTCTAAGTCGGTCCTTCTCAATACACACAAAGTGTACTAGTGTGATTCTATGGTCAAGACAAACCAATACCAAATCACACTACAACCATACCAATGGTTTGTCCAAAGTCATCTTGGTTGTGAGCCTATACTTATACTTTACAAGGAGCCGATAACATGATCTCCCGTGTGACACCACAAACCATGTTATCTACAATGTAATGTATTAGACAATATGCATAACCATAAAAATATGCAAACAATGATCATGTGATTCTTATTTCAAAATAACGATGTTCATACAAAAGATAGACTTTTCAATATACACCCCAACAATCTACTTATACTAAATGATTATGCTATCCTTAAACTGCCATACATCTGATTCTCATTCCCTCCACATTCCTATCAAAAGCTCTCGCTGGAAGGGCCTTAGTGAAAGGGTCTGCTAGGTTATCCTCTGATGCAATCTTGGCCACAGCAACTTCTCCTCTCTTTACGATTTCTCGTATCAGGTGGTACTTGCGCTCTATGTGTTTACTTGCCTTATGGGCTCGTGGTTCCTTTAAGTTTGCAACTGCACCACTATTATCACAATAAATTATGATAGTTCTGGGCAAACCAGGAATCACATCCAAGTCCATCAGGAAGTTCCTGAGCCACACAGCTTCTTTTGCCGCCTCAAAGGCTGCCACATACTCAGCTTCCATGGTGGAGTCCACCACGCATTTTTGCTTGACACTCCTCCATACAATGGCTCTACCTCCCAAAGTAAACACAAAAACCTGAGGTAGACTTACTGTTATGCCTATCTGATTGGAAGTCAGAATCTGTGTAACCCATAGGGAGTAATTGGTCTGCCTAGTAAACCAGCATATAATCCCTAGTCCTTCTCGGGTACTTCAATATATGCTTTACCGTAGTCCAATGTCACTGTCCTGGATTACTCTGATATCTGCTGGCCATGCCCACGGCAAAGCAGATATCTGGTCTCATACATAACATCGCATACATGACGCTTCCTACTGCTGAGGCATAAGGAACGACCTTCATCTCCTCTATCTCCTCAGATGTTCTAGGACACATCTCCTTAGATAAAGGAACTCCATGCCTGAAAGGTAGAAAACCTTTCTTGGAGTTTTGCATGCTAAAACGATCCATAATTGTGTCTATGTATGAAGCTTGGGATAAGCACAACATCCTTTTCCTACGATCCCTTATAACCTTGATCCCAAGGATGTGTCCCACTTCTCCCAAGTCCTTCATATCAAACTGTTTGGACAACCATACCCTTACGTCCGATAACATCTTGATATTGTTGCCAATCAACAAAATATCATCTACGTATAGTACAAGAAATACCACTACGTTTCCGTCACATCTCTTGTATACACAAGACTCATCCGGACTTTGAATAAATCCATAAGACTAGATTTCCTCATCAAAGCGGATGTTCCAAGACCTCGAAGCTTGCTTCAATCCATAAATGGACCGATTAAGCTAACATACAAGATGCTCTTTGCCCTTCGCAATGAATCCCTCTGGTTGCTTCATATAGATGTTTTCCTCAAGACTTCCATTAAGGAAAGTTGTCTTGACATCCATCTGCCATACCTCATAATCCATATGAGCTGCAATGCATAAGAGAATCCGGATAGACTTAAGCATGGCTACTGACAAAAAGGTCTCCTCATAATCAATACCCTCTTTCTGAGTATACCCCTTCGCAACAAGCCTTGCTTTGAAGGTCTCAATCTTCCCGTCTATTCCTCTCTTTCTTTTGTAGATCCACTTGCATCCAATGGTTTTTACACCATCGGGTGGTTCCACTAGCTCCCAGACCTGATTTGAATCCATAGATTCAATCTCAGTATTCATTGCACTTTGCCAAGATACTGCATCTTTATCTTGAATTGCCTCGTCATATGACCAGGGATCAGGTTCATATTCTCTAGGGACCAAATCAGAAGATTCTCCCAAGAACATGAATCTATCAGGCTGTCTCACAACCCTCCCACTACAATGAGATATCACCTGTGTATCCTCTGTGACACGCGATGCAGTGACTTGTGGTTTATCCTCTTGTACCGGCGGTACTGAAGAAGTGACTTCCCCTTTTAATTCCTCCAGAACAATCTTACTCATGGGATTGTGGCTCATCACATAGTATTCCTCTAGAAATCTGGCGTTCGTGCTAACGATCACCCTCTGATCTCTTGGACTATAAAACAAACCACCTTTTTTTCCTCTAGGATAGCCAACAAACATGTGTACTTCTGTACGTGGTTCCAACATACCAGCATCTACCTTCAGCACATGTGCTGGACTCCCCCAAATCAGAATATGTCTTAGACTAGGCTTTCGCCAGTCCATAATTCTGTGGGAGTAGAAGGCACTGATTTTGATGGAACCAAGTTCAGAATATACACCGCTATATCTAGAACATATCCCCAAAATGAATCTGACAACTCAGAATAACTCATAATAGATCTAACCATCTCCATAAGAGTCCTATTCCTTCGCTCTGCTATACCATTCTGCTGGGGTGTGCCAGGTGCAGATAATTGGGATTGAATCCAGGCCTCTGATAAGTAATTCCTAAACTCTCCCAAGAGATACTCACGACCATAATTAGATCGTAGTGTCTTGATACTTTTACCTTGACGTTTCTCCACATCAGCTTTGAATTCTTTGAACTTGTCAAAGCATTCAGACTTACCGTGCATCAAGTAAATGTATCCATATCTCGAATAGTCGTCTATAAAAGAGATGAAATACTCAAAACCACCTCTAGCCAAGATAGACATAGGACCACACAAATCAGAATGAACCAATTCTAACACATCTTTGGCTCTATACCCCTTGGCCTTAAAAGGCCTCTTGGTCATTTTACCTTCCAAGCAGGATTCGCAGGTTGGGAAATCTTCCACCACTAATGAACCCAGAGGTTCATTAGCTATCAACCTTTGAAATTTGCTTAGGTTAATATGACCAAGCCTAAGATGCCAAAGATATGTTTGGTTCATCTACGAAGGTTCTTTTCTCTTATTAAAATTAGAAGATAAGTTATTAACTTCTATTTGCATCGTGGGAGATTTTGGTTCAAGTGTGTATAGATTTCCTATCAATGCACCTGAATAGATAATGTCCCTATTCCTATTTATAACAACTCTATCATTAAAAGAAATAGAATATCCATCCATAAACAATTTAGAAACCGAAATTAAATTCTTTTTAAATAAAGGTACATAAAGGAAATTCTTAAGAACCAAAACTTTATTTTTCTCAATAGATAAATAAAACCACCTTCGTGGCACGCCAAGGACACGTGAATCTCCTCACCGACTCTGCCTAGTTTCCTGGAACCCCTGTAAAGTATTGCAGACATGATCAGTGGCTCTCATATCTACACACCAGGTGCCGGTAGATAACACTGCTAAACATGTTTCAATGACTAGACCAAAAGATATACCTTTGTTCTGCTTGTGGTTGGGGCAGTCCTTCTTCCAGTGTCCAGTCTACTTACAAGTGAAGCACTTGCCTTTCGGCTTCTTCACTCCTCCCTGAGTTCCTCCCACCACCTTTGTCCCAGTTTGTTTCTTCTTCTTCTTGCCTTTCGGCTTAGAAGTAGAAATCTTTTGGGTCACCATGGCATGCACCTGAGCACTCTAATGAAATAGCCCCTCTGCCGCCTGGAGTTCTGTCAGAAGCTTCGCCAACGAATACAACCTCTTGTTCATGTTGTAGTTCAGGCGAAACTGCTCAAAACTCCTAGGTAGAGACTGGAGAATGATATCGACCTAGGTTTCCCCATCGATCTCAGCTCCGATGACTTCCAACTCATTTAAATGAGCCATCATCTTGAGAACATGATCCCTCACGGGTGTTCCCTCGATCATGGTGGTCGTCATCAAGTTCCTCATGGCTTCTTGCCTTGCAGCCCGATTCTAGTGTTCGAAAAGCTCTTTGAGATTGAGCATCATGTCATAAGCAGTGGGCATGGCTTGATGCTGATGTTGCAGTACATTTGACATAGATGTCAAAATGTAACACCGCGCCATCTCATCGGCCTTGATCCACTTCTTATAACTCTCCTTCTACTTTTCCCCAGAATCATCCGCAAGCTTAGGAGGGCACTCTTCGAGGAGTACATATTTGTATTCCTCAACAGTCAAGACAATGTCAAGATTCCTCTTCTAATCAACATAGTTAGGTCCAGAAAGTTTATTCTCTTTCAGTATCACAGCAAGCGGGTTGAAAGTCATTTTTGAAAGAAAACCTAAGAATCACATAGATCAAAACATTAGATTTCAAAAAATTATTGATTCATCAAACAATAATATTTTAAAATCAACCAACACCTCAAAACACCGAGAATATCGTATGCCATGATAGTGTGGACGTATACGAATTCTACATTTGTAAGAGGAGGTTTTTACCCATTAATTTTACTATCTTATCAACCTAACTTTTTGACAAGTAAAATTAATAGTTGGTTCCTCTTTAGCCCTACAAATAAAAGCAGTGACTCCGATGGGGAGGATACTTATATTTGTATCTAAGTGTTCACCATTACTCGGTACCAAGGTAATTATCTCAGGTTATGTGCCTTCCGATGGGGAAGTACACATGCTCCTTAACAATTTCCTATAACCATATTCGACCTTGTGATCCGCAAACAAACTCATCCGATGGGGAGGAAGGCACTCAGAGCCGACGCACAAGTTTGTTTGCATCACTTGTCAAATCTTAATGGAGGGCGTGGGAATTTATAAAAATTTTCCTCTCCCACTTAGTAATTTGAAATTGAGGAATTTTCTAGCCTACGACATGCATATCAAACAATAAGTAATAAATATGAACATTAATTATTTTCCAAGTATTATGGCTTTTTTCTTCAATATGTCTCCCGTCGTATCTGTTAGTAATATATGAGAGATGTCCTAAGTCAATCGCATTATGTTTGAACCATTTATATAATAAATGAAGATTCACTATGTGAGTATACATGTTTTCATGTATTTGATTGGATCTAAACTCATTTATTGAATGCCCACGATACGATTCACAGCATGAAAGAATTTTTGATTGGATCACAACTAGTGAGTATCTCTATATATGTAATTGTGATGTATCAGAATTATCCCTTGTCGATGAATTGATGGATTTGGACATGATTGATTCTGTCGAGACTAGCACGAGGTATACTCCTTGGTGTATCCAAGCAGTTGATTCTCACTGGCTGGAGACATTGTGATGTCCGGAGTTAATCATGGATGCTAGTTAAGGTAACTAATTCATTGGAGTGACAAACCGTAAGACTTCATATGGTTCTCTGCATATATAGATATGTCAATGAAGTTCTTACTACAACTTAAGTGCGATGTTCCTTTGACTTGCGGTATTCAAGTCATCTTGATCATAAAGACTTATGCTTTGACATCTTAAGCAAGCATCTCTGAGGAGATGTGGACCCGGGATGAATGGGTATAAGTTGAAGTGATCAAAGGTGTTTGAATAGCCTATAAAGGATTCACCACTCTTGCGAGGAGATGTATACCCATGGCCTCTCGTCGGATTGTTACTAAAGTTTTTGGCCAAAGCATTACATGTTTAGAGTAAGGTACTCTTCAATACATGTGCAGTAACTAGAATCCGTAGGACGAGAAAATGATACTTGGGCTAGGTGTGACGTAGTCAACCTAGTGGGGACTGACACTATAGACCATGTCCTGAACCAAGTGGGTATAAGATGAGTGAAGGGAATGGGGCACGATTCATTCAAGCTGTTGAAGGGTTTCAGAAATAGTTCTGGATCAACCATTGATCTTTTCGATTAATTGGGGATCATGTACTACTAGGTGCCACTCATGATCATTCTATAATTAATGGTTAATTATAGACGTCCAACATAAACCGAGAACCTATTTGGTCACACGCACAACGAGCGTAATCCGAAGGATTTAAAACGAGCTTGAGAATGAGATTCTCAGACCGAGAGAAACTAAGTTTGGTTGGACCAAACAAGGAGCGAGCATGAAATCATTTCAGTCGCAATGGAAGTGTGGATGGGACGTGTCTTATGAAGACATGATGGATGAACTAAATTGGTTTGGTTCTAATCCAATGGAGGAGAATAAACCAAAGGGGTTTGGTTTGTTTTAAACGAATGAACCAAAGCTGGTTCGGTTCATTTTAACTTAAAATAGACCAACATGGTTTGGTTTATTTTAACTTAAATTAATGGAGCGGGTTAACGGGATTTTGGTTATGATCCGATAACCATTAAGAGAATTTGTTCTCTATAAAATAAGACTTAAGTGTTTTGTTAAGCCCTAATCCTTGCAACCCTAAAGTTGCCGCCCACTTCTCCTTGGAGTAGTCGGCGCCCTTCTCTTGCCGTTGCCCACCACCGCCCAAGCCCCTTGTCGGCGTCCAGCAGCTGCCGTCCTCTCCTCTTGCCGGCGTCGAGCTGCTGCTGGAGGATCTCCGGTGATCTTCCTTGGCTCCGGCGACAAGGTAAGCATATTGCTTTCCTTATTTGGTCGGCGCAAGGTCTCCACCAAAGCTGTCCAATTTTCTGGATAGCTTGTTTCCTTCTTGTCAGAGCATCGTTTGGACGACGTTTGTAGCTCCGACAGTTGTAGCCTTGCTAGGGATTCGATCTTTGGTAATCCGCATAGGTGGAGGACAAAGGATTCGTCAAACAGTTGATGAATACCTCTCCGGAGAAGCGAGTTTTTGAGGACTCGTTTTGGATCCGAATTTTTATTCGGATCGTGATCTTCTATCAATCACATCATCTTCAACACGAGGCTAGTAACTCGTACGAAGATGAGGCTCGTGACTTTGTGAAGTCATCCCGAAGATACTCAGCGTGGATACGGATAGAGACGATTCTAGCGAGGATCATTCCGGTTGATGTCTTTCCCGCTACACGTGATACGTTAGGTATACGTAGTATAAATTTCCTTTTATTGGAAAATTTGAATTTATGATTATGTCTACACATGTTGTACTATACATGCGTGTGGTGTGTGTTTTGTAATAAATTAGATTTATTATTTTTATTTCTTCCGCTGTGCACATGTTTACGAAACATGTTCGAACACACACTCGTCGCGGTGCCGGAAACACAATAGTGGTATCAGAGCCCAGGTTGTGTTTCGACTCATAAAATTATTTTGCGATAGTCATAATGGTGTTTCTGGAAATTTTCTACTTTTGAAAAGTTAGAAGTATTTATGGAAATTTTTAATTTTGGAAAGTCTAGAAAATCTTCTACTTTTGGAAAGTTGGAAGTATTTATGGAAATTGATATTTTCCATAAATAAAATATTTGATTATATTTGGAAATTTATTTCCTAATTTAATCATGATTTGATTTGGGAAATTAAATCTTAAAATATTTTATTTCCATAAGTAGTTTTGATGATTTAGGAAATTGGTTTCCTAAATTGACTTTCCTTAATCAACACTTTCCACAAATAAAATATGTGATTAGATTTGAAAATTTGTTTCCTAATTTAATCATGATTTGATTTGGAGAATCAAATCTTAAATATATTTTATTTCCATAAATAGTTATGACATATAAGGAAATTTTGTACATAACATAATTGTATGACATGTAATTGCATTAGATGCATATCATTATGTCATGTGTGTCGTGACATGTAGATGTATGTCATGTATGTCATGTCATATAGATAATAGTTATTTGCATGCAAAGAGGATGAGACATAAAACCCTTACTCAATATTAAAGCCTACACCTTCCATTAATATGGTTAGAACCAGAGTTCCGTTTCTTGTTCAGGTTGTTAGACTCTCTCCAAACCCGGCTCGAACCCGAACATGTTTAAACCATGGAATAGTTTAATACTAATATGGTAAGAGTCAGAGGTCAATCATTATCTTTGGTTGTTGGACTCTCTCCAAGCCAGGCTAATTGGTTGAATGCGCTCTAACCATATTAAAACTATTTCTCGATTAATGGGTTGGCTTTAACCTGGAGCATCGGCTTGTTGGACTCTCTCCAAGGTCGATGTGAAGGGAAGTGAAGTTGGGTGCTATGCATATGATGTATACTTGTTAATGTGTTAACAACCCGATGTATGTGTGAATATTCAATAAGTTGATAGCACAATGTGGTAGTTGCATATATGTGAAATTCAATCGGTATATTTAATACCTACCATCGTAGTTATGAACGGTGTGTTGGACTCTCTCCAAGGTTGTTCATATCTATGTTGGATATCAGCCCATTCGGAGATGGACCTACGATATCCCAAAGTCATTTTGGGGTTTTTGAAATTCAAAAAATGAATGGGATTTATAAATGTATATTGATGCATTTTAAAATCATTTTCTCATACATGCTCATTTTGTATTTCTAGGTTAATCGATTAATCATGACGTCTTTAAATTTGCGCACTATTTTGGATTCAAACAAATTAACTAGGCCTAACTTTCTGGACTGGCTTAGAAACTTGAGAATTGTTCTCAAGAAAGAAAAGCTAGCATATGTCCTTGAAGAGCCTCTTCCCAACCGTCCTAGGGATGATGCAACTCCAGACCAAATGTTGGTCTATCAGAAGCATGTGACAAATTCTGAACTGGCGAGTTGCATCATGCTAGCTGCGATGGTACCTAAGCTGCAAAAGCAGCATGAGCATATGGATGTTAATACCATGGTCTTCCATCTTCATGAGTTGTTTGATGAGCAAGTGAGATCCGAAAGGTTCAAAGTCTCTAGGCTCCTCTTCACCACGAAGATGCAAGAAGGTTCATCTGTAGTGCAGTTTGTGCTAAAGATGAACGGGTACATTGAGCGGCTAGCCACCCTCGGGTTTGTGATGGATCATGAATTAAGTATTGACTTAATTCTGTATTGTTTTCCCAAGAGTTTCTCACAATTTGTGATGAACTATCGGATGAACAAATTAGAATCCACTATTCCTGAGCTCCTAAATATGCTGAAGACTGTGGAGCCTTTTGTGAAGCATGAGGAGAAGGCGGTTCTGTTAGTTGATTCCTCAAAGAAAGGTTCTAAGAGGAAGGCAAAGGAACAGAAGAAAGGGAAGAACAAGAAGGCTAAAAAGGCAGAACCAGCTCAATAGGGAACTTTCCATCATTATGGCAAGGAGGGCCATTGGCGAAGAAATTACAAGATTTATCTTGAGTTCGTGAAGAAGAATAAGGCATCGGATGCCCCATCTTCTTCAGATAACTTCGTTATTGATTGTCATTCTATTTCCTTAGACACTTGGGTATTGGATACTGGGTGTGGCTCACATATATGTAATGACATATAGGGGCTAAGGAATAGAAGAAGACTCATCAAGGGAGAGTCAAATTTACGTCTTGGGAATGGAGCAAAGGTTGCTGCACTCACCATCGGAACATATTTGTTGAAACTCCCTACAGGACTTGTCTTAGATCTGGACAATT
The DNA here is from genome assembly GCA_025175895.1 of Wurfbainia villosa. NCBI lineage: Eukaryota > Viridiplantae > Streptophyta > Magnoliopsida > Zingiberales > Zingiberaceae > Wurfbainia > Wurfbainia villosa. The sequence goes on along the minus strand of CM046004.1, from coordinate 42,035,483 downwards.
GCTTTTATATTCCTTCATTGATAAAGAACATCATTTATATTTATTGTTTAAATAGAAATGGGTATCATTTGACTTTTAGTAACAATTGTTGTTACATAACTTTGAATGGAGTTCTTTATGGGACTGGAACTTTAAGCAATGGTATTTATACGTTGGACGTATCCAGTGACATTTTCAATATCGAAGCGAGCAACAAGCGTGCTTGAAAGGATAATCAATTAGACTTCTACATGTGGCATTGTCGTCTTGGCCATGCAAGCAAGAAATGCATGTCCGAATTACATCAATGTGGAATTTTGGAAACGTTTGAATTGGATTCATATGATACATGCAAATCATGCTTAAAAGGCAAGATGACTAAGTTACCTTTTATAGGAAAAGGTGAACGAGTGGGAGAGTTGCTAGGTCTAATACATACTGATGTATGTGGACCTATGTCAACTCAAGCTTTAGGAGGCTATAGCTACTTCATTACCTTCACCAATGATCACTCGTGGTTTGGGTATGTGTTCTTGATGAAACACAAGTCTGAAGCCTTTGAAAGGTTCAAAGAATTCAGAAATGAAGTAGAGAAACAACATGACAAGAGTATTAAAATACTTTGATTGGATCGAGGTGCTGAATACTTAAGTCAAGAGTTTCTTGATTATCTAAGAGACAATGGTATATTGTCTCAATGGACTCCGCCATATACACCACAGCATAATGGTGTATCTGAGAGGCGTAACCGGACCTTGTTGGACATGGTCAGGTCAATGATGAATCATGCGAATCTTCCCAAGTCCTTTTGGGGATATGCACTTCAGACAGTTATTTACTTGTTAAACAGAATGTCAACTAAGGTAGTCTCTACTACTCCATATGAGATATGGAATAGTAAGAAACCTCATGTATCTTACTTGAAGATATGGGGTTGTCCTGCTTATGTGAAGCAGATTGTATCAGATAAATTGGATGCTAAGTCTGATAAATATCTATTTATTGGATACCCTAAGGAAATAAGGGGTTACCAATTCTATCATCCTATGAAACAAAAGCTGTTTATTTCAAGACATGTTGTGTTTCTAGATAAAGAGTTTCTCTTACAAGAAAACAGTGGGAGTGTCGTCGAGCTTGAGGAGGCTCGAGAGACTCAAATAGACATTGATGAGATACCTGGTGAAGCACAACAGCCGATAACTCAGTGATGAACAATCAGCTGGACCTATTGAAACACCACATCTTCGTAGATCTGGTAGAACACGCAATATTCTTGAGAGATATAGATTTCTTATAAGTGAATCGAACGATGTGTTACTCATTGATGATGAGGAGCCTACCAGTTATAAAGAAGTTCTGACAAGTTTAGAAAGGGATAAGTGGCTTGAAGCCATGAAGTCAAAAATGGATTCCATGTATGAAAACCAAGTTTGGAACTTGGTTGACCCACCTGAAGGCATCAAGCCTATAGGGTGCAAGTGGGTTTTCAAGAAGAAAACCGACATGGATGGTAATGTGATTACCTATAAGGCTAGATTAGTGGTGAAAGGATATCGTCAAAAGCAAGGTGTTGATTATGACGAAATCTATTCGCCTGTAGCTATGCTTAAATCCATTCGGATGCTCCTGGCCATAGCGGCTCATTATGATTATGAGATATGGAAAATGGATGTGAAAACAACTTTTCTTAATGGAAACCTACTCGAGGACGTATATATGATACAGCCTGAGGGTTTTACATCGGTTGATAAAACCAAGGTATGCAAATTGTGACGGTCTATATATTGATTGAAGCAAGCATCCAGGAGTTGGAATATCCGTTTTGATGTGACAATCAAAAGGTTTGATTTCTCACAAAATCCAAACGAACCTTGTATGTACAAGAAGGTTAGTGGGAGTGCAGTCGTGTTCCTAGTATTGTATGTCGATGACATATTACTTATAGGAAACGATGTTTCAGTCTTATAGTCAGTTAAGATTTGGTTGTCCAAGACATTCTCCATGAAAGACTTGGGAGAAGCAACCTACATCCTCGGGATTAAGATCTATAGAGATAAATCAAAATGGTTGCTTGGTCTTTCGCAGTCTACATATATAGACCGAGTGCTAAAGAGGTTTAGCATGTCAGAATCCAAGAAAGGTTTCCTACCCATCAGACATGGGATACACCTTTCGAAGTCTATGTATCCGCGCACAGAAGACGAGAGGATTTGCATGAGTAAGATTCTCTATGCATCCGCAATAGGATCTATCATGTATACTATGCTATGTACGAGGCCCGATGTATCGTATGCTCTGAGTGTCACAAGCAGATACCAGTCTGATCCAGGAATGGATCATTGGGTGACTGTTAAGACGATTCTTAAGTACTTAAGAAGAACTAAGGATGCGTTCCTAATATATGGAGAAGGGTACATGGTGATACGTGGGTATACGGATGTCAGCTCCAGACAGACAAGGATGATTCCATGTCTCAGTCTGGGTATGTATTCACCTGGAATGGAGGCGCAATAAGTTGGAAAGGTTCCAAGCTTGACACTATAGCGGATTCTGCCACTAAGGCAGAATACATTGCAACTTTAGAAGCAGCAAAGGAAGCGGTTTGAATCAAGAAGTTCATCTCTGAACTTGATGTGGTCTCATCAATGATCCAAACATGTGCTTCGCCACTATCATCTGATCAGAGAGATCATAAGTAGGAAGGAAATACAAATCGAGAAAATCCCCACTGAAAGGAACTTAGCGGATCCTTTGACTAAGGCATTACCTCAAAGTAAGTTTGAGGGTCATGTTAGAGCCTATGGTATTGGATACCGTAGCGATTGGCATTAGGCCAAGTGGGAGTTTGTTAGTAATATATGAGAGATATCCTAAGGCAATCACCTTATGTTTGAACCATTTATATGATAAATGAAGATTCACTATGTGAGTATACATGTTTTCATGTATTTTATTGGATTTTAAACTCATTTACTGAATCTCCACGATACGATTCACAGCATGAAAGAATTTGTGATTGGATCACAACTAGTGAGTATCTCTACATGTGTAATTGTGATGTATCGGAATTATCCCTAGTCGATGAATTGATGGATTTGGACACCATTAATTCTGTCAAGACTAGCACGAGGTATACTCCTTGGTGTATCCAAGCAGCTGATTCTCACTGGCTGGAGACATTGTGATGTCCGGAGTTAATCGTGGATGCTAGTTAAGGTAACTAGTTCATTGGAGTGACCAGCCGTAAGACTTCATATGGTTCTCTGCATATATAGATATGTCAATGAAGTTCTTACTGCAGCTTAAGTGCGATGTTCCTTTGACTTGCGGTATTTAAGTCATCTTGATCATAAAGACTTATGCTTTGACATCTTAAGCAAGCATCTCTGAGGAGATGTGGACCCGGGATGATTGGGTATAAGTCGAAGTGATCGAAGGTGTTTGAATAACCTATAAAGGATTCACCACTCCTTGGGAGGAGATGTATACACATGGCCTCTCGTCGGATTGTTACTAAAGTCTTTGGCCAAAGCATTACATGTTTACAGTTGTAGGTTTTTTCTTATCGAGTCCGTGAGGGGAAACTTCGCTTCCCACTTCACCTTGGTCATTTGTTCATGGCGATCCCCTCGATGTCTCCGGATTAAAAAAATTTAATCCTAGACAAAAAGGATTGCCCAAACAACTAAGTCATCATCGTGGTATTCGTTTAGAGAGGTCACTTGAACAAACTTGTTGTTCAAGCAACCATCCTCTATTCTACGAGTAGCCGTGGAATAGACGATGTCCGGATCGCCGGTTTTCATATTTATTCTCAGGATCCAAGTATTATTTATCCATATACAGATTTATATCATGCTCATAATTTAAAAACAAATACAACCATGTAACATATAAAAATTAGAGAATCGATATACCTCTCGATCTTCTAATGTATGATCTTCCTCCTTTCGAACGTCGTGTGGGTGATGATCTACCGTAAGTCGAAGCTCCTAGATCGCATATCTTCCTTCCTTGCTCTTCCAAAGCAAAAGGAAGAATAGAAACAAGGTTCTTCTCCTCCCTAAAACCAACCAATAAGGGACAAAAGAGATCCTTGCCGCCGGCCAACTAGGAGGAGGAGTTTGTGGTGGAATCCGGCCAAGACACCAAGGGAAGCCCTATATCTTGTTTCCACCACCTAAGGAGAAGGAGAAGAGAAGCTTTGGTCATCGGCCAAGGTTGGAAAGGGGCTGGAAAAGCTGCTGGACGTCGGCCAAAGAAGGAAGAAGAAGAAAAGAGAACCTTTTTTATTTGGTGCCGCCCTAGCCTCCAAACCCTAACCCTAATCCTATCTCAACTAGGATTCCTTCTCTTGCCGCCCAAAACCCTAGCTCTCTTGATGTGTTCTCCATGCCAACCCCATGCCCTCCTTTTATAGAGTTAGGGATAAGTCATGAATTAATCTCCTCCATTGGTTCTAGGGATTTAATCTCAACCGTCGGATCTAGAGATTTAATCTCAACCGTCGGATCTCAGAGATTTAATCTCTACCTATGGATATTAGAGTTTTGTTTCTATCCATTGGATCTAAACTTCATGAGGTGTTAATAGGCTACATTAGGGACCATGAGGAGGAGTTGGATCTTGGCCACCCAAGGATCAAGCCCACATAAAGTCCGATCCACTAATGATGATCCAATCCACTAAAGGATCATCATTGATCTACCTCACCAACCCCCATATGATAATATAGGCTCCATATATTATTTGTACATTTTCTCCCCGTGTTTAAGATCTCGAATGTTCGTCGATTAATTAATTTACTGACCATTAATTAATCAACATCTAACTCCATGAGTAGTATCACTCAACCTTTTCATCATGCCGGACTAAGTCCACCTGCAGGGTTTACATGATGAACCTTATGAGCTCTCAAGGGGACATCATCATCCTAATATATAGGATACAGTTTCCTCCTATAATCAACGTCACACCATATAAATAATATCATCTCCCAACTTACCGAGCCTATCGATTTAATCTATAAATCTCGCTCATTGGTAAATCAAAGAGATGAGTACTAAGTATATGTGCCCGTTATTATATCAGGATTAAGAGTATGTACAATATAATATCTGAGGTCCGATTCGATTATGTAGTCAGCAATAAATCGAATCACCTCTAAGTTGGTCCTTCTCAATACACAAAGTGCACTAGTGTGATTCTATGGTCAAGACAAACCAATACCAAATCACACTATAACCATTCCGATGGTTTGTCCAAAGCCATCTCGGTTGTGAGCCTTTACTTATACTTTTTCAAGGGGCCGATAACATGATCTCCTGTGTGACACCACACACCATGTTATCTACAATGTAAAGTATTAGACAATATTGCATAACCATAAAAATATGCAAACAATGATCATGTGATTCTTATTTCAAAATAAAGATATTCATACAAAAGATAGACTTTTCAGTATACATCCCTACAAGAGTAAGGTACTCTTCGATACATGTGCAGTAACTAGAATCTATAGGACGAGGAAATGATACTTGGGCTAGGTGTGACGTAGTCAACCTAGTGGGGACTGACACTATAGACCATGTCCTGAACCAAGTGGGTATAAGATGAGTGAAGGGAAAGGGGCACGATTCATTCGAGCTGCTGAAGGGTTTCAGAAATAGTTCTGGATCAACCGTTGATATTTTCAATTAATTGGGGATCATGATGTACTACTAGGTGCCACTCATGATCATTCTATAATTAATGGTTAATTATAGACGACCAACATAAACCGAGAACCTATTTGGTCACACGCCCAACGAGCGTAATCCGAAGGATTTAAAACGAGCTTGAGAATGAGATTCTCAGACCGAGAGAAACTAGGTTTGGTTGGACCAAACATGGAGCGAGCATGAAATCATTTCAGTCGCAATGGAAGCGTGGATGGGTCGTGTCTTATGAAGACATGATGGATGAACCAAATTGGTTTGGTTCTAATCCAATGGAGGAGAATAAACCAAAGGGGTTTGGTTTTTTTTAAACGAATGAACCAAAGTTGGTTCGGTTCGTTTTAACTTAAAATAGACCAACATGGTTTCGTTTATTTTAACTTAAATTAATGGAGTGGGTTAACTGGCTTTTGGTTATGATCCGATAACCATTAAGTGAATTTGTTCTCTATAAAATAGGGCTTAAGGGTTTTGTTAAGCCCTAATCCTTGCAACCCTAAATTTGCCGCCCACTTCTCCTTGGAGTAGTCGGCTCCCTCCTCTTGCTGCCGCCCACCACCGCCCAAGCCCCTTGCCGGCGTCCAGCAGCTGCTGTCCTCTCCTCTTGCTGGCGTCGAGCTACTGCCGGAGGAGCTCTGGTGATCTTCCTTGGCTCCGGCAACAAGGTAAGCATATTGCTTTCCTTATTTGGCCGGCGCAAGGTCTCCACCAAAGCTGTCCAGTTTTCTGGACAGCTTGTTTCCTTCTTGTCGGAGCATCATTTGGACGACGTTTGTAGCTCCGACAACGGTAGCCTTGCCGGGGATTCGATCTCTGGTAATCCTCATAGGTGGAGGACGAAGGATTCGTCAAACGGTTGACGAATACCTCTCTGGAGAAGCGAGTTTTTGAGGACTCATTTTGGATCCGAATTTTGATTCGGATCGTGATCTTCTCTCGATCACATCGTCTTCAACATGAGGCTAGTAACTTGTACAAAGACGAGGCTCATGACTTTGTGAAGTCATCCTGAAGATACTCAGCGTGGATACGGATAGAGACGATTCTAGCGAGGAACGTTCCGGTTGATGTCTTTCCCGCTACACGTAATACGTCAGGTATACGTAGTATAAATTTCCTTTTATTGCAAAATTTGAATTTACGGTTATGTCTACACATGTTGTACTATGCATGTGTGTGGTGTTTGTGTTGTAATAAATTAGATTTATTATTTTTATTTCTTCCGCTGTGCACATGTTTACGAAACATGTTCGAACACACACTCGCCGCGGTGCCGGAAACCCAACAGTATCGTCATCTCGTCCGCTCCTCCTACACCATGTACGAGCCATCCGAAAATCCGAGCCGAGTCTAAAACCTATTTTAATTTACATCCGTCGATCCTATACTCCATGAGGGAGTGTACATGAAATCTAGATCGAAAGTAAACTAATATAAAAAGAGTGACTAAACAATGTCGTATCTAATATACAAAAAATTAAATACTAGCCTCGTCAACCCCGAGGATTCAACAAAATATACATTTACACACATACAATCACATACACACATATGACCAAAATAGTTGGATCCTATGCCTGCAACAAAAGAGTTAACCTATACATATCCTACTATTATCCGGCACATATAATATATGAAAAGTGCATAAAAGTAATCGAATCCTAAACACACAAAACCAAAAATTGTGGCTCTAATACCACTTGAAGGTAGGAAACTTCGCTTCCCACTTCAACTCGGTTGCTTGTTCATGGCGATCCCTTCTACGTCCCCAGATAAAAAAAATTTATCCTTGACAAGAGGGATTGCCCAAGCAACCTTGTCATTGTCGTGTTATTCGATTAGAGTAGTCACTTGAACAAACTTGTTGTTCAAGCGACCAACCTCTATTCTACAAATAGTCACGGAATAGACGATGTACGGATCGCTGACTTTTGTGTTTATGTTCAGGGTCCAAGTTATATTAGCCATAGAACAGAATATATCATGCATATATAATTGAAAAACAATTACAAAAATGTAACATATGAAGATAGATAAGTGTTATACCTCACGATCTTCTATTGTATGATCTTCCTCCTTTTGGACGTCGTGTGGGCGACGATCTACCAAAAGTTGAAGCTCCTAGATCACCAATCTTCCTTCCTTGCTAGTTTCGAGCAAGAGGAAGAATAGAAACAAGACTCTTCTCCTTCCTTTAGTCAACCAACAAGCAAGTTGTTGGCCGCCGGCCAACAAGGAAAAGGGTGAGAAAGATGAATACCGGCCAAAAGCTCCAAGGGAAGACCTTAAGCTATGTTTCCACCAGCCAAAGAGAAGGGATTGAAGTGGTTTGGATGCCGGCCACGGGCTAGAAAGGGCTCTATGGACGCTGGCAACCTTGAGGAAGAAGAAGATAAGGAATAAGTTTCCTTATTTGGTGCCGCCAACTCCAAACCCTAACTTCAAGCTTCTTGCCGCCAACTCCAAAACTCCCTTGCTTCTTTATTCTCCTCCACGCCAACCCTAGCCTCTCCTTTTATAGAGTTAGGGATAAGCCTTGTTTTAATCTCCACCATTGGTTCTAGGAATTTAATCTCAACCGTCGGATCTAGAGATTTAATCTCAACCGTCGGATCTAGAGATTTAATCTCTACCTTTGGATCCAGAGTTTTGTTTCCATCCATTGGATCTAGGCTTCATGAGGTATTAATAGGCTACAAAAGGGACCATGAGGAGGAGTTGGATCTTGGCCACCCAATGGATCAAGCCCACATAAAGTCCAATCCATTAATGATAATCCAATCCACTAAAGGATTATCATTGATCTACCTCACCAACCCCCATAAGTTAATATGGGCTGCATATATTATATGTACATTTTCTCTACGTGTTTAAGATCTCGAATATCCATCGATTAATTAATGTAACGCCCGCCCTTATCTGCCAGGGCGATGCTACTTTTTTTTTTTTAACATAACATATATGGATCATTTCACAATCTACATACTTAAACATGTTATCATGGCTTAAACCTTCTTTTATACATGAATCACATATCATATTCATAATTAGCATGTTAACATATCTTATCTCATTTTATAACATGCATAACATGAAGATTCATTCATGAGTTCTAACATATCAAACTTTCTTAAGTAATTGAAGAGTAATATAACTAAGCAACATCCAACATGGTACTAATAAATCACAAGTCTTATAAGCGGAAGCAATGTCTTAAGTTGTTGATTGAGCACATAAATATAAGCAGATAGTAATAGGGTCTTTCTCCACCATGCCACTATCACACACACTTGGCCCCTCCTACTACTTCCTCTAGTTCATGTTTCCTTCGTCTGCAGTATATGGACAACAAAAACTATAAGCATATAGCTTAGTAAGATTCTTGCCTACTCACAAAAGCCACAAACTTCATCAAATAATTAGACAACATGAGCATACTAGCATAAACAACATAAGTAGTGCATAACAACACTACACATCAACATACTAACGTCATAACCATAAGCATTCATAACATCCTCAATTCTAACATGCATAAAGGTCATAATCATAAGCATTCTTAAACTTGAACATAAGCATTCGTAATATCATAAATCCTAAACATGCATAAAGGACATAATCATAAGCATTCTTAAACTTGAACATAAGCAATCATAATATCGTAAATCCTAAACATGCATCAAGAACATAATCATAAGAATTCTTAAACTTGAACATAAGCAATCATAATATCGTAAATCCTAAACATGCATAAAGGACATAATCATAAGCATTCTTAAACTTGAACATAAGCATTCATAATATCATAAATCCTAAACATGCATAAGGGACATAATCATAAGCATTCTTAAACTTGAACATAATCATTCATAATTTCATAAATCCTAAACATGCATCAAGGACATAATCATAAGCATTCTTAAACTTGAACCTAAGCATTCATAATATCATAAAATCCTAAACATGCATAAAGGACATAATCATAAGCATTCTTAAACTTAAACCTAAGCATTCATAATATCATAAAATCGTAAACATGCATAAAGGACATAATCATAAGCATTCTTAAACTTAAACAACAGCATTCATAATATCATAAAATCTTAAACATGCATAAAGGACATAATCATAAGCATTCTTATCATAATCCCTACTTGAAAGGGAAGCATCTCCGTCTTATCTTATCATAAGGAGAGCTCTTAATCCCTACTTGAAAGGGAAGCATCTCCGTCTTATCTTATCATAAGGAGAGCTCTTAATCCCTACTTGAAAGGGAAGCATCTCCGTCTTATCTTATCATAAGGAGAGCTCTTAATCCCTACTTGAAAGGGAAGCATCTCCATCTTATCTTATCATAAGGAGAGCTCTTAATCCCTACTTGAAAGGGAAGCGTCTCCGTCTTATGTTATCATAAGGAGAGCTCTTAATCCCTACTTGAAAGGGAAGCATCTCCGTCTTATCTTATCATAAGGAGAGCTCTTAATCCCTACTTGAAAGGGAAGCATCTCCATCTTATCTTATTATAAGGAGAGCTCTTAATCCCTACTTGAAAGGGAAGCATCTCCGTCTTATCTTATCATAAGGAGAGCTCTTAATCCCTACTTGAAAGGGAAGCATCTCCTTAGACATTTCATAGCATGTATGCATTCATAACATAAGAATACCCTAAAGGGGTCTTAAAGCAAAATCATGTTCATCACATAAGCATATTTCATGGCATATCAAAATCATAAACTTGTTCATCACATAGGCATAATTCATGGCATATTAAAATCATAAACATGTTCATCACATAGGCATACTTCATGACATATGAAAATCATAAACATGTTCATCACATAGGCATATTTCATGACATATGAAAATCATAAACATGTTCATCACATAGGCATAATTCATGACATATTAAAATCATAAACATGTTCATCACATAGGCATATTTCATGACATATTGAATCATATACATATTCATCACATAGGCATAGTTCATGACATATTAAAATCATAAACATGTTCATCACATAGGCATATTTCATGACATATTGAATCATAAACATATTCATCACATAGGCATAGTTCATGACATATTAAAATCATAAACATGTTCATCACATAGGCATAATTCATGACATATTAAAATCATAAACATGTTCATCACATAGGCATATTTCATGACATATTGAATCATAAACATATTCATCACATAGGCATAGTTCATGACATATTAAAATCATAAACATGTTCATCACATAGGCATATTTCATGACATATTGAATCATAAACATATTCATCACATAGGCATAGTTCATGACATATTAAAATCATAAACATGTTCATCACATAGGCATATTAAAATCATAAACATGTTCATCACATTGGCATAATTCATGGCATATTAAAAATCATAAACATGTTCATCACATAGGCATACTTCATGACATATGAAAATCATAAACATGTTCATCACATAGGCATATTTCATGACATATGAAAATCATAAACATGTTCATCACATAGGCATAATTCATGACATATTAAAATCATAAACATGTTCATCACATAGGCATATTTCATGACATATTGAATCATAAACATATTCATCACATAGGCATAGTTCATGACATATTAAAATCATAAACATGTTCATCACATAGGCATATTTCATGACATATTGAATCATAAACATATTCATCACATAGGCATAGTTCATGACATATTAAAATCATAAACATGTTCATCACATAGGCATAATTCATGACATATTAAAATCATAAACATGTTCATCACATAGGCATATTTCATGACATATTGAATCATAAACATATTCATCACATAGGCATAGTTCATGACATATTAAAATCATAAACATGTTCATCACATAGGCATATTTCATGAAATATTGAATCATAAACATATTCATCACATAGGCATAGTTCATGACATATTAAAATCATAAACATGTTCATCACATAGGCATATTAAAATCATAAACCTTGTTCATCACATAGGCATACAACATATCCTAATTTCCTAAGGGGTGTTTTCATGCAACCCTAGCCCTAAAACCATTGTTGGCCGAAACTTGGAGGGTACAAAAATTTTATTTTTGGTTTCATAAATTCATACATGAAGGCATACAACATAACATAACTTCATAAGAGGTGTTTCCATGAAACCCTAGCCCTAAAACCAATGTTGGTCAAAACTTAGAGGGTACCAAAATTTGATTCTTGTTACATAAATTCATACATGAAGGCATACAACATAACATAACTTCATAAGGGGTGTTTTCATGAAACCCTAGCCCAAAAACCTTGGTTGGCCGAAGCAGATTTTTGTCACCTAAAAATTCCTACATGAAGCATAAAACCTATAAAAATTTCCTTAGAATCATTTTCATGCAACCCTAGCCCAACAACCTTGTTTGGCCGAAACTTGTAAGGTATCAAGCATTGTATTTTTGTCACCTAAAATTCCTACATGAAGCATACAACATCTCATAATTTCCTTAGAAGCATTTTCATGCAACCCTAGCCCCAAAAACCTTGTTTGGTCGAAACATGTAGGGGCTCAAAGCTTGGATTTTTGTCACCTAAAACTTCCTACATGAAGCATACAACCTATAAAAATTTTTTTAGAATCATTTTCATGCAACCCTAGCCCAACAACCTTGTTTGGCCAAAACTTGTAAGGTATCAAGCATTGTATTTTTGTCACCTAAAATTCCTACATGAATCATACAACATCTCATAATTTCCTTAGAAGCATTTTCATGCAACCCTAGCCCCAAAAACCTTGTTTGGCCGATACATGTAGGGGCTCAAAGCTTGTATTTTTGTCACCTAAAACTTCCTACATGAAGCATACAACCTATAAAAATTTCCTTAGAATCATTTTCATGCAACCCTAGCCCCAACAACCTTGGTTGGCCGAAACATGTAGGGTATCAAGCATCATATTCTTTCATGTATCTACAAGAACAAATATACTGCAGGTGAGGGAATCTTACATCCTTCGCTTTGCTTTGAGTGGGAAGATGACCTAAGGAAACAAAACCTAGCCTTCTCCTTGCTTGGATGGGGTTTCGGCCAAAGGATGAAGAGGGAGCTCTAGAATTCGGTGAGGAAGAAGAAGGGAAGAGGGAGAAGTGGAGAAGTGGCCTTTCTCTTGTCCCTTCATTCCCTATTTATTCTCTTGAAGTGTCCCTTAGCCTCCCTTACCCTTAACTATCATTTCCCTTATTCCTCCACTAATAACATCTCATTGGGCTTCTGGTTAGTGGATGCATCTATAGGGCTTGGCTATCTCTAGAGGTTTGGGGTTCAATTCCTAGGACTTGCATCCTTTTTTGGCTCATTTTCTTTTATTTTTGAAAGAGCCCACATAAAGCCCATTATAATCATACAAAAATTATTATAAAATTTCTAGAGCTTGGGATGAAAAGAGAGGAAAGGGAAATGGGGAATTCGGCCAAGGATGAGGAAGAAGGAGAATGAAGAAGGAAAGTGGGGTTTTACTTCCTCTCTTTTCTTAATTCTCCTCTTTAATACCTAGGGAATGAACACTCTCTATCCTTTCATGGGAGGGGATGAACCAACTCCTCATCTTCCCATCTATATTCTTTGTATATTCTTTATATATCTTATCCATAAATTATCCTAGGGTCTAGTGGTGTCAAGGCTACCTCCCTATTAGGAGGTTCATGGTTCAAATCCTACCTATAACCATCTTTTATTTTTATTTTATTCTAAACCTTTTATGAACTTAAAACCTATATAATTACTTGGCATAGTTTAGAATTTTACGGGCGTTACAATTAATTTACTGACCATTAATTAATCAACATCTAACTTCATGAGTAGTACCACTCAATCTTTTCATCATGCTAGACCAAGTCCACCTACAGGGTTTACATGATGAACCTTATGAGCTCCTCAAGGGGACATCATCATCCTAATATATAGGACACGATTTCCTCCTATAATCAATGGTACACCATATAAATAATATCATTTCCCAACGTACCGAGCCTATCGATTTAATCTATAAATCTCGCCCATTGGTAAATCAAATAAATGAATATTAAGTATATGTGCCCGTTATTATATTGGGATTAAGAGTATGTACAATATAATATCTGAGGTCCGATTCGATTATGTAGTCAGCAATAAATCGAATCACCTCTAAGTCGGTCCTGCTCAATACACACAAAGTGTACTAGTGTGATTCTATGGTCAAGACAAACCAATACCAAATCACACTACAACCATACCAATGGTTTGACCAAAGCCATCTTGGTTGTGAGCCTATACTTATACTTTACAAGGTGTCGATAACATAATCTCCTGTGTGACACCACACACCATGTTATCTATAATGTAATATATTAGACAATATGCATAACCATAAAAATATGCAAACAATGATCATGTGATTCTTATTTCAAAATAAAGATGTTCATACAAAAGATAGACTTTTCAGTTTACATCCCAACAGAATGGAGTGAGCCCAAAGGGAAGCATACTTCGAGGGCATGAGACGCGAAGGATGGCATTGCAAAGTCGTGCGCTTGATGCATCCGAGGGACGTAGGCCGAGGGAAGAGAGCTTCAGTGGGGAACTTCATAAGGGATGAGGTGGACTTGGCCAAGTGGCTAAGACTGAGTGTCGGATGCTCAAACAGCTTAATGTTTGAGGTTTTACCCGACATCAGTCGACTGGCATAGGTGCCAGCCGACTGCTCTAGGTCGTATGGGTTTGACCAGTGTTCGACTAAACAGGGTCTGGCTGATTAGTCAACTGCCAAGGGAGGGCAGTCGACTGTTGACACCATCAGTTGACTGATGAGGGAGATCAGTCGACTAATCGGTGTATTTTCAGCCACAGAATGGTTTCCAGTCGAGTGCTCGTGCAAGCACTCGACTAATGGTGTTACCAGTCGACTGATGGGTATCATCAGTCGACTGATGTGTGATCCGTTGGAACTTGACCAACGTGGATCTGGCCGTTGTGAGACAACGACTACAGGACCAGTCGACTGATGGTCACGATCAGTCGACTGATGCATGCGAAATCAGCTTGATGTAGATTATAAATGGAGCTCAAGAGGGAGGATTTCGCCAAGACTTTTGTGAAGCTATTAGAGGGGAATTGTTGTTACATTCCAGACCTTCAAGAGCCATATAAAGCAAGCAACAAGAAAGTGATCAAAGCAATTGTGTAAAAGTTCTCTTTTGTATTGTCTTTGTATTTCTTCTTGTATTTCATATTACTTGTTGTAATAGCTTGTACGAGGTTTCTCCACCTCCGACGTGTAGTCAAGAAGGAGTTTTGTTAGTGTCGTGTGCATAACAAGAGCTCGATGAGATCGCCCGTGGAGTAGGAATCATTCGGTTCTGAACCACATATATCTTGTGTATTATTGTTATTCCGCTACGCTAACAACAATCGTAGACAAGCGACGTAAGAAGAACGATCGTATTCCACCATACGACTATTGAGGGCTATTCACCCCCCTCTGGCCGACCTCCATCGACCCTACAAGGTTTAACCTTTATAACCCTTTATATAGGCACTAATCCTAATGGGTTATAGGTTAGTGGATCAAATTCCTAAGCCCATAACCATTAAGGCTTAATCTCATCCATTAAACTCTAATTGGGCCCTTAACCAAAAGAGGACCCTTTTAATTAAAACCAAATGGGTTTGGTTTATAAATAATCCTTTTAAGGCCAAACCCGTCTTCTTAAGACATTCTCCTTTCGTGTTTCTGACTTGAAAAATATTTCCATATTTTTCATATGTTTGGTCCAACCAAACTTGATCTCTCTCGATCTTGAGAATTCAATTCTCAAACTCGTTTTAAGTCTCTTTGAAAGATTCGTAGTGCGTGTGATCGAATAGGTTCTCGATTTATATTGGTCGTTCATAATTAACTATTAATTATGAAATGATCATGAGTGGCACCTAGTAGTACA
This sequence comes from Wurfbainia villosa, assembly GCA_025175895.1. NCBI lineage: Eukaryota > Viridiplantae > Streptophyta > Magnoliopsida > Zingiberales > Zingiberaceae > Wurfbainia > Wurfbainia villosa. The sequence goes on along the minus strand of CM046004.1, from coordinate 42,019,811 downwards.
TCATCATGCCCAATTAATCGAAAAATCAACGGTTGATCTTGTTAGGGCAATCAACCCATGTATGATGTGGTTTTGATGTGTGTGGCAAAGGGTTTAAGTTAGGTTATTATGTTGATTTGATATGTGTGTTGAAGTCATGCAGGAATTAGTAATTCACACATGTGTTGGCTTAAAAAAAGCATTGGTGGGTTCACCATCTCATGGCTCGGGTCTTTGAGTCGGTGAAGGATAACATTGCAAAAGTCGTGCGCTTGGTGCATCCGAGGGACTGCTGGACGGGGAGCATTGGAGTGAAGCCAAGGAAGCAGACTTTAGGGAGAGATGCGAAGGATGGCATTGCGAAGTCGTGCACTTGGTACATCCAAGGGACGTGGTCGGACGAAGATAGCTTCGGCGAGGGATTTCATGAGAGATGAGAGAATGAGCGATTTGTAAACGGTAACTCATAGGTGAACCTGGCCGAATGGCTAAGTCAAGTGTCGGATCCTCAACAGAGTAGGTTGAGGTTTTACCCGACAAGTCAGAAGCTCAAATGAGGGTTTGAGGTTTTACCCAATGTTTGGTTAAGTCGGACCCTCAAACATGAGGTTTTACCCGACGAATGGGAATGCCAGATGCTCAACCGAGTGGGTTGAGGTTTTACTCGATTGTCTGATTCTCAAAAAAATATTTGTTTGAGGTTTTACCCGACACCAGTCGACTGATATAGATATCAATTGACTCTCTAGGTCGATGGCACTTGACTGGTGCTTGATCGGTGTTCGACTGAAGCTCTTCTGGCCCAATAGTCGACTGCCAGGGTTTGGCAGTCGACTGCTCTACCATCAGTCGACTGCCAAGGGACGACAGTCGACTTATCGAGGTGAATTCGAGCACAGAAGGTTTTGGAGTCAACTGATAGCTTCAGTCACTCGACTAATAGCTCCATCAGTCGACTGATAGGGATGATCAATCGACTGATGTGGGAGCCATTAGTTGGATGCCAATGTAGATGAAGTCATTGTGAGGCAATGGCTACAGCAGCAATCAACTGATGGCTAAATCAGTCGACTGCTCGCTGCCCAACGGGAAGAATAGCCTCTTCCCTCTAAGAAGAGGCCTTGGGTCACTTGAGGTGCCTAATGCTTCTACTCTAAACTTCTCCCAAGTGCCCAAAACGTTTCCACTCTTCTTTCTTGTGTTTATTTCAATTATATTGTAAGAGGGAGTGATTCTTGTAAGAAAGGTTTACCTCCACCTTGAAGGAGAGACTAGTGATTGATTTGAGGGAGTGATTCGCCATACGAGTCATCCGTGGACTAGCGGCAAGGGTCGTGAACCATGTTACATCGGTGTGTTTGTGTTTGCTTTCTCTTTACCTATTTTGTTTAGCTTAATTGTCTTTATCATTGCATTTTCGCTGCGCTAACGATATTGTAGACGATTAAGAAGAGATCAAATTCCATCATACACATCGAGGGCTATTCACCCCTCTCTAGCCGGCCACCGATCCTCCAACAAGTGGTTTCAGAGCGAGGAGCTTGTCACAGACTCATCACCAACACAAGCACGACAAAATGGACGGCTCCAACATTCATCCACCGAAGTTCGAGGGCGACTTCACATGGTGGAAGAAGCGTATGGAGGTATTCTTTGAAACCGACTTTGATATAATGCTTATTATGGATAGTGGTTTCGAGATACCTAGGGACGACGAAGGGAGAATGCTAGAAAAATCGCGATGGACTAAGAAGCAAAGAGAGGAGCACTTGGCGAATTCAAAAGTGAAGCATCACCTATACAACGTGCTCCCTCAACAAGATATTAATAGAATTGGAGAATGTTCAAGTGCCAAGGAGATGTGGGAAAAGCTTGTAGAACTTCATGAAGGCACTTCCGAGGCAAAGCTTGCAAGAAGAGACCTTCTCCCATCACAATTAAGCAACATCAAGATAGAAAAAGGAGAAAAGGTACTTTCTTTGCATTCTAGATTTAAGGAAATAATAACCGGTTTAACAAGTGTAGGAGAAAAGCTTTCGAATCGGGATATGGTAATGAAGGCAATAGATGCATTCCCTCGGTCCTCCAAATGGAGCTCCATGGTGGACTCCTTTTATATTTCAAAGAATCTAGAGGTAAGTACTCTAGAAGAATTCTTTTCAACTATGGAGTTACAGGAGACTAGGCTTGAAGGAATAGAAGAATAGTCAATCAAGCCATCAAGGGGTTTAGCACTAATTGCCGACAAAGGGAAGAAGAAGAAGGAGACTCCACCCTCTTCATCCGATGAAGAATCTTCATCCTCTTCAATGGATAGCAATGAGGAGGCCTACATGGTAAGAAAGGTGAGACGTGCTCTTAAGAGTTTTAGATTTAACAAGTCTCATGATAGGAGAAGGCCAAGAAGGAAGGTGATTTGCTACAATTGCCAAGGAGAGGGGCACATGAATGATGAGTGTCCCTTATTGAACAAAAGCAAAGAAGGAAAGAATAAACATGACAAGAAGAAGGAAGGCAAGAAAAAGGAGGAAAAGAAGTCAAAAGAAAAAGGGAAGACAAAAGCTCACAACCTTAAAGCGGTGACATGGGATGATCCATCATCATCATTGGAGGAAGAAGAAGTCTTCATGGGCCTTGCACTAATGGGGATAAATGACTTGGACTTCACCTCCTCCGAAAAAGAAGAAAGAAGCACAAGTGAGGAGGAGAGCTCAAGTGAAGGGGGAGCCTCATCATCATCATCATCGGAAGGGGATTGGGTAAGTAAGGTAACAATACTACCCTCAAATGATGTTGTTTCAATGATTACTAGCCTAACTAGGGATTTGTTTAGGGCTAAAAAGAAAAACAAATGCATGCTTGATCAAATTCAAATACTAGAAGAAAAATTGTAAAATGCATGTTCACATGTTAATGATATTTTTTCTAGTGTTAATGATGCATGCTTAGTAGAAGAAAATAGAACTTTAAGGGAAAAGGTAGAATTCCTAACTAAGGCCCTAGAAAAATTTACTATTGGCTCCAATACTTTGAACATGATAATTGGGAGCCAAAGGGTTAGTTTCAACAAGAAAGGCCTAGGATACAAGGGATCCAAGAATGAAAAATCTTACCATTGTTTGATTGATAGAGGACAAGCCAAAACTATAATGGTAGCTAGGAAATTGATCCCAAAGGAGTACTTGGTGAACCCTATTGGAAAGAATTTATATTGGGTTCCCAAGTCTATCCTTAGAGGTTAGAGAAACGTAGGATAGTCAACCATATTGGACTTATTTTATATCATGCTAAATGATTGACTTATGTTGAAGTTGGAGAGTATTTAAGTTATTATGAGCATGGTGGATGATTTGGCTATAATATTTAAATCATGATTTGTACTTGATTTTATACTTGATGAATGATCATGATTTATGAATTGAATGTCATACTTGTATTATGATCATAATGTGTGACTCATGATAATGCTTGTGTTATGATCATGATGAGTATTTTTATGATATATACTTAACCTTGGTAGAAATTGCATGAAATTGATGGTTAAGTATATTACCTTAGGTACATCTCATTGTTGGAAATATATGAGAGGTGTCCTAAGACAATCGCCTTATGGTTGTACCGTTTATTTGATAAATGAAGATTCACTATTTGAGTATATATATTTTCATGTATTTGATTGGATCTTAAACTCATTTACTGAATATCCTCAATACGATTCACAGCATAAGAGAATTTGTGATTGGATCACAACTAGTGAGTATTAATAACTATCATTTTGTCATGTTATTTTGGTCCTTAATATCACTGTTTTTATCTTCTCTAGTGATTAATTATCGATTATTTGCATGTTTTATGAGTTGGATCTATTTTTGGACCTGATTGTAAATTCTCCTAAATTCTAGACTTATATGCAAATTTTATTTTTGTTTGTAGGAGATCGAGATGAGCCACTGGACTAGACTCAAGTTGGATCAAATATGGCTTCATCTAGGGCTAGAAGGATCATTTCAAACAGGATTAATCTGGACCCTTCATCAAGATCAGAAGTAGTTTAATCAAAGGGTTCAGATCTGTGTAATCTTGATCGTCTGATGAGATCTGATTGATCTGAGTCATCCATCTAAATCTGGAGAGATTCGGTCCATACATTTAGATCTGGACATCTTAGGCCTTCATCCAGATTCGATCGATCGTGATTATCTATTCATATTGGTCAGATCCATCCATTCAAAGTCAGTGAATTCTCAGCCGTTGGATGCACAACCCTTAAATAGATTAATTAGATTCATTTAGCCCTAGGTTTAATGGATTGCTGAGATTAGATCTTGCTTCGATCGGATGGTGGAGATAATCCACTTAATGCTTTCTTCGAGAGAGCAGAAAAAGGAGCCGACTTCATCTTCTTCCAAGCGATTACGCCCAACACCTTCTTCCGTCGTCCGCCAGCCATCCGTTCCACCTTCGAGCTCTATCGCCGCCGACCAATCGGAGAGGGGATTCCCCTTCGATCGGTCTGGCCTGCTCCACCTCCGATCGGAGGTGACATCCACATTCCCGGTAGTCCACTTCCTCCGTAGGCTACACCGATTAGGTAGTTTCCATCCGACCAGTAGCTCTCCGGCAGCCGCTCCATAGTTCCGATCAGTACATTTTCCAGCATCTCCGAACAGCAATATCTTGTTATGTGTTTTGATTGTTTGGTTGTTTAGTTTGTGTGTAATGCTTGTAATTAAATTTACCTTCCATGTCTAATTTGCACGTACTTAGTTTAATTTGCTTCATTGTTACCTAGTGTTTGATAAAATGCTTGAATGAGATAGTTTAATGTCTTGTCAGTTTTAATTAGGTTGAATGTTAGAGTTTGTGTTTTGATTAGATACACATAGATTAGGATGCTTAATTTACAGTTCCTTTAATCTCATTGCAATTGTAGTTAAGTAGTTGCTCTCTTTTAATCATGTTCATGCATTATATTTCATTGATGTATTGATTATTTCATTTGGTTGATAGTTAAATATCTTCTTCCCTTGAACCCTAGCAGTCGCCTCCACTTTTCTTCCATCCATTTTCCTCGACGGATTCGAGGAGGAACCACTTCATCAAGAGATTTCGACGTCATCCTCCATCTCCATAGCTCATCCACTTTCTCCTTCGGATTCGAGGAGGAGTTCTGCCCCAACGGCACTTTTTAGAGCTCAACCGGATTCGAGGGTTCGGAGCATCCATCAAACTACTGGATTCAGGAGTTTGCACCATCCCACATCCACTGTCGTTTGCGGATTCTCGATCGAGCTTCGTTGGCTTAACCAAAGGAACTTATTCATTCACCGGGCCTATCTTGGGTTGATTAGATCATTTATTTCCTCTTCAAATTTTTGTTGATTTAATTCCAGCATTGTTTGATTTAGTTGTTTCATGTTAGTTTAGAGTTTTAATTACCTTGCAACCATTGGTTAGAGCTCAAATTCCAAACCCCCATCTTCAATAGAAAACCTAAAGCAATTGTCAAGCCCTGAGAGTATGCCGAGCAAAAAAAATAAACGGACAGCATCTCCCCTGTATGTGGCAACATATCCTGTTTATACAAGGCCTTTCGACCACAATCTCAACAACACATATAAATGTAAATATCACAAAACACAGCGGAAAATAACACAAACTGTTGGTGTAATCAGCTCAGGTCACGATTGATCGGACACGAGTTTGACTCGAGCGATGTTTTGATGTTTGACATGGAAGTTTGACATCGATGTTTGACATTGATGTCTGATAATGTTTTGGGGAGATTGTTGGCACAATCGACCCGGTTCATGATTGACCAGACTTGAGTTTGACTCGAGGGGGATTTCGATGGTTGATAGGAGTTGACCATGTCATGGAAAGTCCAAGTCTTGAGTACTTGGCATGTAAAGTCCAAGCATGGGTCTTGGCAAGGAAAAGTCCAAGATTGGGTCTTGGCATGGAAAGTCTAACAAGGGTTGTCAAGGGAAAGTCCAAGCTTGAGTCTTGGCATTTGAGAAGTCCAAGGGGTTTGATATTGGCGACATAAAGTCCAAGCGGGAGTCTTGGCAACATAAGTCCAATGGTTGGCGGCGTAAAGTCCAAGTGGAGTCTTGGCGGCGTAAGTCCAATGTGCCTTGGCGATGTAAACACCGTTAGCATGACATAGCCGATTGAAGCACCTGAAGGCTAGAGCAATGGATGAACAAGTCATGGATGACTTGGAGGGATTCGAGAGGTGCGAGGCTGAGGAAGGTGGCTAGAAGGCTTAGGTCGAGGCTAAGGATGGTCTAGCAAGTATGGGGGTACCATACTTGAGTTAAAACCTCATGTTTGAGGTGTGCCAGTTGACTGATGTCATATGGCAGTCGACTGGTGTGAGTCAACTAGGGTTTGACTGCGAGAAGTGTCCCAGTAGTCGACTGCCAGAGGTGGGCAGTCAATTGCTAGCTCCAGCTGTTTGTCCTGTTGTTGGATCACGGGTAGCCAGTCACCGTACCAATTGCGTCGAGTGGAGCATCTTCGGTATTCCTCCAGTTTAATGTGGTGGATTGCTCAGTATTGCTGCAGGGCTTGGATAGCCTGTTGGGTGGCTTCCTTTTGGATAAGTCGCATATGGCTTCAATTGAGTGTTCTTCAGCATGGTTGAGTCCCTTTTGTCGCCCATGTCACATTTGGTTGAGTTGATCCTTCTGAGTCCACACTTAAGCCCATGGACTGAGGTACAGTGGCCCCTAGGCATGTATCCTCTGCATGGTTTAATTGGGACAGAAACTTTTCAATCAAGGATTCCACTTCTGCTTGTATTTGCAATCTTTCTGGTTGTATCTGCTTTGATTATTGTGGCTTTTCTTTGGGTGGATAGGCCCTGATACTGGCTATCGTAGTATGATACAAGTTTCACAACAACAATATGAATGCCATCATATATGGGAAATCAACGAAGATATTAATAGCCAATATGAAGGATGCAATTGTTGTAAAAAACCAACTCAACGGCGACATCGGCGGCATTGCCCTTTATGCAAAATAACTGCATGTGGCATGTGCAGTCTTTATTATTACAACAAAACAACTCCAGTTGCCACAACACCAATCAGGTATGATACTTCCAATTTAGTTTGTGAACAACAAAACTACATTAAGCAATGCGAAGCAGAGATTAAATGCCTGCAAAGTCAACTGGATGATCAAGAACGAGAAAAAGAAGAGTGTGGCCAAATACGATTGGATGCTGTCAAAATGGCCCAAGAAAATCAACAATTGCAAAGAGAAAAGCAAGAATTATTAGTCAAATATCAAGAACTCATTCAAGAAAATATGGAGTTTGACAGACTCGTCTTAGAAAAGGAAGGAATAAGAAAGGAGATACGACAATTACAACAACAAAAACAAAAGGAGATTCTTTCTATTGAAGAAGATCTTAATGTACTTCTCTAAGAATACAAAGTATGCTCACTTCCTGAACAACCAAGATAGGCTAAAAGCGGAAGAAATATGTTATACAACCTGAAGGTTAGTTTTGAGATAAATTCTTTACCTGCTTTTCAGCTCAATGCTATTCTCGACACAGAAGCCACAACATGTGTCGTAGATCAGGATTTTGTCCCTACAGCTGCATTAGAAGAAAACCCATTCGTTGTTCATTTCAACGGTATTTCCTCAAAGGCTATGGCTAAGAAAAAACTAAAGGGAGGTAAAATGATGATTGGATATAATACATTCAGAATTTCTTATACCTATGCTTTTTCTATGAAACTTGGGGAAAATATTCAAATGATCCTTGGATGTAACTTCATACGAGCTATGCAAGGAGGTCTCCGCATTGAGGGTAATCAGGTAACATTTTATAAGAATTTGACAACAATAGAAACAGCTCCTTATGTTTCTGCTGCAGCTATGACTAGGTGCCCCTTTGAGACCGAGTTAGGTTATTGGGGAAACACCTACCAATTTCTCTCAATACCGAGTACGCCTTTGAGACTTTATGCTAGATCTAGGGAACGACCCTCGCTTTGGGCAGGTAAGTGCCTAAGAGCCGAAAACCTTAGGAAAGCAATGGGGTGATGACTTAACTAACCATGGAACGGGCATCCCCTATAATGGTTCGTTTAGCACGAGCACGAGGAGCTAACTTAGTGAACTTCTAGAATATATTTGTTTTGCTTTGATTGCAAATACCACTTGATAAATTTAGTTAACATGCTAATTATGGAATGATATCTTTTAATTTCATGGCACTGAGATTTGCTTGAGTATATAGGGTTTTAGGAGTAGTTTTTGCTCACATATCATTGCATTTTGTGTTAGTTTCATGCATATGTTACTCTATGTTTGCACACATTTCCTATTTTCTAGTTCGGAGGTCTGCTCGTTGTACTTTTGTGTGCAGGTTAGCTTTTTGGGTGAAAAAAGATGCATTTTCGGAGACAAAGAAGGACATTTCGCAGCTAGATGCAAAGTGGGACATGGTCAGGGCGTGTGGATTCACATGGTCGTGTCCAATGGGCGAGATCATCACCCTAGGGCCGCACACGGCCTAGCCGTGTGGAAACACACGGCCTTGTGGCGGCCCGATGGATTTGTGCGACTAGGGCTTTTTCCGGATTTTGCAGCAGTCCGAGGCGATGTCTATATAAGGATGGCTCCGCCCAAACCCTAGGGGGGAGGCACAATGGCTAGGATGGCATGCTGAAGCCCTAAAAAGCTTTGGTAACTCACAACGGGGAGAAGGAACGCCGCCAGAGGTCCACACCTTGCAATTCAACGCTGGAGAGAAGATCATGAAAGCATTGTATATCTTTATTTCTGCATTTTATTCCTTATGTATTCAAACTTAGACATGCTTTGTGATTCTTCCTTCGTATACATGGAGTAGTACTTTCAATTCTAGGATTAGGGAGTAGCTTGTGTACATAAACAATGTTGGTTCATGTTAAATTCTGCCCATGTGTTTGATTTGACAATTGATAGTTGCTCTTTACTATATCTATGCGTGTTTGGCTTTCTTTCCGCTATGCTTAGGCGATACGAGGGGTGACAGTCCTCGCAATCTAAAATTTAGGCGATTTGATTAAGGAACCTAGGGTTAAACCTTATCTTCTACAACTGCGGGGAGAAGGGTGTGGTGGAATCGGAAACGGTCCACCGTAGGGATTGATTTGGCATCCTCGTACCGTTTATCCCGTCCTTTTAGGTAGAGATAGCTCCCGGTAGATGCGGCGACTCTGCGGGAGAGTGTATGATGTCCCTTCCACAAAACCGTAGGTAAACGTCTAGACAATGCCAATTGACAACATTGTCCTATGATACACAAGCGAAACTGAAATCCTAGAATCACCTTTGAAGACCTCGGCACACTCCTTTCCTCCTCCATGTGACACCATACAAAGTAGAGTCCACCGACAGCCCTCACCAACTGAAACCTCTTAGAGATCACGTCCAAACAATTACCACCACTGAGTACATTGGTATTCGAATCTCAGTCCCTATGAGATCGATAATCTTTATTATTTGACGACATCCATGCACTTGCGGGCATTGAGCGTGAGCGCGCGCTTTGAGTCCTCGATGGTATCCATCACGAGATTTGAGGTCGCGTTCGTGCTCATCAATGATGAGGATGCTTCATCGGATGAGGAGGGAGTCTCTATATTCTTCTTCTTTCCCTTGTTGGATACCAAGGCTACTCCTCTTGATGGCTTGATACTTGATTATTCAATTACTACTTCAAGCCTTGTTTCGTGGAGCTCCATGGTTGAGAAGAACTCCTCTAAGGTGCTCACTTCTAGGTTCTTCGACATGTAGAAGGAGTCCACCATTGAGCTCCATTTCGATGACTGGGGAAAAACATCAATTGCTTTCATAAGCATATCCTGATTCGAAAGTTTTTCTCCTACACTTATTAGCCCAATTAAAATTTCTTTAAACCTAGAATGTAATGAGGTTACCTTTTCTTCCTTTTCAAGTTTGATATTTGTTAGTTGGGAGCGAAGAAGGTCTCTCCTTGCAAGCTTGGCCTCGGAAGTTCCTTCATGGAGTTCTATGAGTTTCTCTCACATTTTCTTGGTGCTTGCACATTCCCCAATCTGGTTCACTTCTTGTTAGGGGAGTGCATTGTACAAGTGATGCTTGGCCTTCGAATTTGCCAAGTACTCCTCTCTTTGTCTCTTTGTCCATCTTGTCTTCTCTATTTGCTCCCCATCTTCATCCCTAGGTATCTCGAAACCATTTTCCATTATCAATAAAATTTCGAAGTCGGTTTTGAAGAATACCTCCATTCTCTTCTTCCACCAAGAGAATTCTCCTTCAAACTTTGGTGGATGGATGTTAGAGTCGGTCATCCTTGATGTAGTGCTTGTTGTGGCGGTTAGTCCTCGACAAGCTTCTTTGGCTCTGATACCACTTGTAGGAATGTTGGTGGCCGGCTAGAGGGGGTGAATAGCCCTCTTCGTTGTATGAACGGAATTGCTTGTCTACAAATATAATTAGCGCAATGGAAACAAAACTAAACAAGCAATAACGATAAGCAAAAACAAAATCAATGCTAACACACGATATAACGTGGTTCACGGCCTCACCGCTAATCCACGGTTCGATTCGTCTCCGGTGAATCACTCCGAAACCAATCCACTATTGGTCTCTCCCTTTAGCCCAAGCAAGGTGGAGGTAAAACTTTACACCAATGAGAGCACTCCTTCTTTTACAATAGATATGAAAGAAAACTAGAAGAAGGAGTTTGAGCTTTGTGGGGCACTTAGTAGGATGTTTAGAGCATGAAAATTTTTTATCTAAAAGCCCCCACCCTCTCTTTTTATAGAGAGGAAGCAAATCTTCCCGTTGGACACTACCAGTCGACTGATGCTTTCATCAGTCAATTGATGTCGACTCCAACGGCTTCTGACTAGGCCGAATTCGCGGGATCCACGGCCGCCTTCTCTAACAGACGGATGATCAGTCGACTAATGATATCATCAATCGACTGATGTCGACTTCCAATCGAGTGACCCACGAGCTCGACTAGCTCCCGTTACGCTTGACCGCTTCCTTGGCCACTTGATTCATCACCACACCACGATTGATGATTGATTTGACTTGGAGAGCCGGTCATTATGACATGGCGATCCGGTGTCGAATAAACCTCAAACGTTACCTCCGTTTGAGCATCCAGCGGTCGGGTAAACCTCAACCCTTGCGGTCGAGCCTCCGACACTCATCCATTCGGCCAAGTTCACCTAATGAGCTACTTACATTTCACTCATTCTCTCATCTTACTTGAAGTCCCTCGCCGAAGCTCTCTTCGTTCGCGGCCACATCCCTCAGCAGCATCAAGCGCACGGCTCTGCAATGCTCCTTCGCATCTCTTGCCCTCGAAGTCTACTTCCTTGGCTTCGCTTCAAGTCATCTCGTCCGGCGGTCCCTTGGATACATCAAGCGCATGGCTCTGCAATGCTCCTTCGCCGACTCAAGCACGAGGTCATGAGTTGGTGACACTTGCCTAAGCTCCATGTGTGAATTACTAAGTCATGCAAGACTCCAACGCACATATCAAATCCAATTATCCTAACTTAAACCCTTTGCCACACACATCAAAACCACATCACATGGGTTGATTGCCCTAACAAGATGAAAATAGGAGTATCCTCCCCATCGGAGTCACTGCTTTTATTTGTAGGGCCGAAGAGGAACCAACTATTAATTTTATTTGTCAAAAAGTTAGGTTGACAGGATAATAAAATTAATGGGTAAAACCTCCTCTTACAAATGTAGAATTTGTATACATCCACACGATCGTAGCATACGATATTCTCGGTGTTTTGAGGTGTTGGTTGATTTTAAAATTTTATTGTTTGAGGAATCAATAATTTTTTAAAATCTAATGTTTTGATCTATGTGATTCTTAGGTTTTTCAAAAATGACTTTCAACCCACTTGTTGTGATACTAAAAGAGAATAAACTTACTGGACCCAATTATGTTGATTGGAAATGGAATCTTGATATTGTCTTGACTGCCGAGGAGTACAAGTATGTACTCTTCGAAGAGTGTCCTAAGCCTGCGGATGATTCTGGGGAAAAGGAGAAGGAGAGTTATAAGAAGTGGGTTAAGGCTGATGAGATGGCACGGTGTTACATTTTAGCTTCTATGTCAAATGTATTGCAACATCAGCATCAAGTCATGCCCACTGCTTATGACATGATGCTTAATCTCAAGGAGCTTTTTAGACACCAGAATCGGGTTCCTAGGCAAGAAGCCATGAGGAACTTGATGACGACCACCATGATCGAGGGAACACCCGTAAGGTATCATGTTCTCAAGATGATGGCTCATTTGAATGAGCTGGAAGTCCTTAGAGCTGAGATCAATAGGGAAACCCAAGTCGATATCATTCTCTAGTCTCTACCTAAGAGTTTTGAGCAGTTTCGCCTGAATTACAACATGAATAAAAGGTTGTATTCATTGGCGGAGCTTCTGACAAAACTCCAGGTGACAGAGGGGCTTTTTCGTCAGAGTGCTCAGGCTCAGGTCATGGTTGCCCAAAAGGTTTCTACTTCTAAGCCGAAAGGCAAGAAGAAGAAGAAACAAGGTGGGGCAAAGGTGGCGGGAGGATCTTAGGAAGGAGTGAAGAAGTCGAAAGGCAAGTGCTTCACTTGCAAGCAGACTGGACATTGAAAGAAGGACTGCCCCAACTGGAAGCAGAACAAAGGCATATCTTTTGGTCTATTCATTGAAACATGTTTAGCGGTGTTATCTACCGGCACCTGGTGTGTAGATACGGCAACCACTGATCATGTCTGTAATACTTTGCAAGGGTTCTAGAAAACCAGATGACTGGCTGAGGGGGAGATTACCGTTTACTTGGGCGATGCTACGAAGGTGGCGGCTGTTGCAGTGGGAGATGTTTATTTATCTTTTGAGAGGAATAAAATTTTGGTTCTGAAAAATTGCCTTTATGTACCTTTATTTAGAAATATTTTGATTTCAGTTTCTAAATTGTTTTTGGAAGGATACTCTATTTCTTTTACTTACAGAGTTGTTATAAAAAGGAATAGGGAGATTATCTATTCTGGTGCATTGATAGGAAATTTATATACACTCGAACCAAAAGCTCCCACGATGCAAATAGAAGTGAATAACTCATCTTCTAATTCTAATAAGAGAAAAGTGTAGAAGATTTGAGGCTGCTAAAGGGGGGTGAATAGCGGCGTGCTTGTACGATGAAATTCGTTCACGTTTGCTTGTCTACAATCTTGTTAGTACGCAATGGAATATACAATAAAATACAATAAGAACAAACACAACACGATAGACACGAGATGTAACATGGTTTGGAACCGAACAGTTCCTACTCCACGGATCGGGCTCTAAAAGCCCTACCAATGTAAACACGCACTACTAATCACAATAACTCCTTCTCGACATAAGTCGGAGGTGAAGAAATCTCGTACAAATGATCTTACAACAGCAAGAATAAAATACAAGCAATATACAATGCAAATACGAAAGACAAGTAAAGAAAATCTTTACAACACTTGCTTTTGATTGCTTGAATGCTTGGTTACTTGACTTGCACTTGGAGACCTGATTTGCAGCAACAAATCGCCCCAAAAACCCTCAAGAACCGGATAGCTTTTTCTCCTCCATGAGCTCCATTTATATCTTCTTCCTGGGCTGGAAAAAGCTGATCAGTCGACTGATCGGGACCATCAGTCAACTGATCACACTATTGCTGTGAGACAATGGTGTAATCCACGCTGGAAAAATCCAACGGCTAGGACATCAGTTGACTGATTATGACCATCAGTCGACTGTTCAAGCCATCACTCGACTGATGACCGCAGCGGTCAAGTGAGACTCCATTCTGTGCCCCAAAACCCAAGCATCAGTCGACTGATCACAAGATCGATCGCTCATCCAATCGCTTGACTTCGGCTCTGCGATCGTGGGATACATCCCGATCAAACCCTAGTTGATTCTCACCACGATCATCATATGGCACTCCGACCGCACACCTCAAACATGAGGTTTTAGCCCAAGTATGGTTCCCTCATACTTGCTAGACCACCCTTAGCCTAGACCTAAGCCTTCTAGCCACCTCCATCAGCCTCACGCCTCTCGGATCCCTCCAAGTCATCCATGACTTATTCATCCATCGTGCTAGCCTTTAGGTGCTTCCATCGGCTATGTCATGCTAACAGTGTCTACACCGCCAAGGCACATTGGACTTACACCGCCAAGACTCCGCTTGGACTTTACGCCGCCAACCATTGGACTTATGCTGCCAAGACTCCCGCTTGGACTTTACGCCGCCAATATCAAACCCCTTGGACTTCTCAAATGCCAAGACTCAAGCTTGGACTTTCTTTGCCAACACATGTTGGACTTTCCATGCCAAGACCCATGCTTGGACTTTTCCTTGCCAAGACCCATGCTTGGACTTTACATGCCAAGTACTCAAGACTTGGACTTTCCCAAATGCCAAGTGTCCCACTTGGACTTTTCCATGATAATCACATTGTCATATATTTTTGTCAAAACATCAAAATATCTCTCAAGTCAAACTCGAGTCCTGGTCAATCGTGACCTAGGCCGATTGCACCAACAATCTCCCCCTTTTTAATGTTTGACAAAAACCAAACAAACCATTGAGTTAGACCATCTAACTCAAACCAATCATCTTTTCCCAATTGATGTCATTCTCTTAATAAGTTCTTCCCAAAACATTCTCCCCCTTTTTGACTAACATCAAAAAGGTTCTCTCCAAGGAGGTCAATGTCTCATGTCCTAATGAGATCTTACAATCTCCCTCTTGGTCCAAAAATACTTAGGATGCCTACCATCTTCCTAGTGATAAGTCTCATATCACTCAAGAGAGGCAATCCTATACACTCTCCCAATTTCCAAATTGGATATCTCAAAATCCCATTTTCCCTCCTCATGAGGAAAAATACCATCCGTCATCCCATGATGGATACCTCCCCCTAAAGCCTTGCTCGCCCTTGACCATTGAACCAACAATGTCCTTAGGAAGTCCCTAAGCCAATAGGAACTCTAAACCATCAAAAATAAGGTTCAAAGTTCAAACATGATCTTTCCACCCTTAAATTTTGATACATCACCCTAACACCTCTCCTAATTCATATCCAATGGATTTTCACCCTTTATAATGCTTCCCAAAGCATATCCTAGGGTTAGAAGTGGTTAGGAGCCTTTACCGTAGCTGAAATCGGATTAAACAACCTTGTTTATCCCAAAATCAGGCTATAAGTCGAGTCCTGCAAAAACCAGCCGACTGAAGTGCCCATCAGTCGATTGGTGCCAAGCTGCAGTCGACCGACATCGCTAGGAAGTTACGCAGCAACTTCCGCCAGGTGGTTTCGCCAGGCAATTTTGCAGAGCGATTTCACAGAGCGATATATCGCCGTGCGCCCAGTGGCACCAGGCGGTTTGCGAGTATGCGATTTTATCGCCCGGGCAATTTTGCCTAGGCAATTTTGTCGCCAGAGCGATTTCAGCCAGAGTTGTTATCACGAGTGTTGAGCCGCTTGATCAGATCGCTTGTAGAGGTAAATGATCGATAACTGAAAAACCTAGTTTTTTAGTTATTAGAATCCAAGTTTGAAAAAACATAAGTAATTATACATAGCTTGAAAAATCACAAAATTTCATATGTATAATACTTATAACACATACAATCGGTGAAAAATATTGGAAAATATTTTAATAATTAAAATATGAGATTGATACAAAGTTCAAAAACTATTAAAACTTTAAAGTTTTTAATCTACTTTGTATCAACTTCTACAATGATGATTGCTATCAAAAGATAGACTTTACCAAGGTTTTCTAAAGTGATTTTAAAATGTTTTTGAAAACCTATTTTGAACCATGGACTATTGGCTAGATATACATGACTTGTATATTAGCTTTCCTCATGATTCTTAGTGATGATTGAAATAAGTTTAAGTCCATCTAGATGCACTACCTATGCACCTTGAACCTAACTTATTATCCTAACATCTCACATGTTATCTAAGGTGTATACACACACATACATGTCAATTTAGATGTGAGATGTGGAGTTAGGATTATTATAGCCTCATGCATTTTCTAGGCAACCCTACTTGATTCCCTTATAAATGGGACTCCAAGTCATGCCATTGTCCTTAACTCAATTTTAATCAAGTTAAATGCATGAATGATCATGGCATAAATGATAGAAATGATAAAACATGGCCAATGATCATGATGTCATGGCATATGATATAATCTAAAAACAAACATGACATCTAAAATAATCCTAAACAATGTCATGACATGTTATATGATAAGATAAAATTTGATGTCATGACATGGCAAATTTGTATAAACAAGCACATTAATACACACATATAATCAGACAAAAACAATTTTTATAAGCAAAATATTCCATTCAATTAAAACTTCAATTTTTATAAACAAAATAGAAGCTTAAAACGCTCAATCTCACTATGAAACTAAAACCAAAATTCCTAAACATCCTCTAGCTCTAATCTCCTGCAGAAGGTGGAGGCGGAGGAGGCTACTGGCTCAGGGTCCAGACCTGCATCATCTCGTACATGTCAAGCTGACGTTGCTCCATGCGGCTCTGGCACTCCTCCATCCGGGTGTGGCACTCCTCCATCCGGATGAGGTGCTGACCCATGGAGGATTGCCCCGATATAATCTCTGCCAGCTGAGAGTCAACCGTCTGCTAGTAATCCTGGAATCTGGCCTCCAGCTATCCAACCCGACCAAGGACTCCATCGCTAATGCATCCGCTAGCATCCGTCATCCTCGCCGCCAAGACATCGGGTCCTTATATCATCCTATAGGCTCTCCCAGTACTAGAGGTGGCTCCCCATGTGCCCTGGGCTGAGGCCGAGGTATCTGCTCCATCTGCCCATCTCCGATCCGCAACCTCGCCAATGTGAAGTTACGAACTGATATATAGTCATAAACCTCGGATAGCGCCCTCAAAGATCCCCTGGAAATGTTAATGCTTATGGACTCTAGTCATGCAGTGATGATATGTCCAAAAGGCATATGCACTTTCCCTTGCACAGGGGATATGAAATGTACAATGCAATGAAACATGTTCAATGCAATGTTTATATCTAATCTATGACGCATGGCGTACATGAGGAAGAGATGGGGAGGCCGAATCTTGGCCAGACCCCGAGTCATAATAGGGAGAAAGCACCCAACAATGACTTTGTAGAGCACATTGTCAGGTGCAGATAGCTCAATGATAGGAAATAGGTTCTGAGCTGGTGGGCGAGGATGGCGAAAAATGTGCTCATGCATGGAGTCTAAAGAGATATGGTCAAAAGGCTCAGGAAGAGGGGCATCGAAGGTAGGATAGAATATGAAAGTGTCATTCGATGGCCTACACTCAAGGAACTCCTGCAGGATTGCAGGAGTGAACTCTAGGTCGCGTTTTGTGACCCGTGTAGTGTATGTAGGACTATCGTCTACTTTCTTTAGATTTTGATAAAACTCCTTAAGGAGATCATCATTGATGGCATGATTACATAGAGCTACCTTCATGAGCTGATAATACGCTAAAATCTCCATGACATCGCTACAGTAATGCCTAAAGAAATCGACATCGATGTACCTAACCGCCATGGGTTGGTACAATCGTGATCCAACCTCACTCTGGTCATTTCTACGGGGTCGTCTATATGAATGCAATGCAATGGAATGGAATGCGATGATACAAACACAATGATTAGATCAAAATGAGTTGTAAAAACAAAAAATTAGGGTTTAAGGGGTATAGAAATTATACTTTGGTGTCATTTGAAGTTGATGAGGAGAAGGTGCAAGGCAACTGGACAGTTGGTTTGCTAAAGAGAACGCCGGAAAGATCGTCGGAGGAAAGATCTCGTCAGAACCCTAATGTTTGGAGAAGAAAACTAGGGTTGTGAGATGCCATTAGGGCCATAGAGAGATCAAAAACATAAATGGAAGAAAAAACTACCAAACCTAGGGCTTTGGTCGCCGGCGTGGATGAGGAATGGCTGGTCAGAGAGAGTTGGCGATGATCGGAGAAAAGAATCGCGCGAAGGAGAAAGTGTGAAGAAGCCGAACCCTAGCGGTTCGACGTTATAAAATCGCGACGCTTGATCGATGTGTGAAATCGATCGGATGGTGAGTTAGTGTGCGATTCTTTGGCGGCGATCGATTGCTCGGCTCGGACTCGATCCGAGCATTACATGTCGAGCTCTGATAATATCAGTTGATTGATGTAATCATCACTCGATTGCTGAGCGGGCTACTCGACTGATGACTGTTCTGCCCCGATGAACAGTACCAACAGTCGACTGATGTACAAATCAATCGAGTCCTAGAAGCAGCACTCGACTATTGGACTCGCTGTATCGTGCTATAGTATGATCAGTCAACTGATAAACTGTCTCAGTCGGCTGATCTCTGATTTCCAGTTCTGAAATTGAGTGAATTTCGATTTCTTCACTCAATTTATTTCATTTTATCATGTTTACTCTTGTATGTCAAATATATTAATGTTGCTTATATTCATGTATTTTTTAATGTATTTTGGTATTTTATTTCATTTTAACAAACATTAACATCCAATGATTTCAAAATCCTAACATCTCACCCTTTCTAAGTGTTGAAATACACAATCAAAGTGAATGACCTATTTTGTGAGATGCAATATACCATAAACATTCCTTCCATGCAAACATATGGTAAAACACATGAAGCATGGTAAGTGTAAGACATCAAGGTGTGTAGCACTTGAGTATCACTCTTGATGTAACTTCTAAACCTTAAGACAATTCTCTTGATACACTAATTCCCAAAGTGTGCCAAAACCCAAAATGACACACTATGACCTCTAAATCTAGATTGTGCCAATTTTATTGATTTTTCATGATTCCAAAAATGTATTGGCATATCCTAAAATCTTTTAGGATATAAGATCAAACCTATTTTCAAGGTATCCATAACCTTGAAAATAACCTAAAATGTCAACTTTGCTATGGTTGAGTTAACTACCCATCCAATCAAAGTTGGCACATCTTAACCCATTTAGCGTGAGTCAATCACGCTCCTTGGAACCCAAAATCTATTTGAGCTCATTGGATTAGTTAGGTATTCCTTAGGGATGACCTCCCTAGATACTTTTCTAATGACCCTTCTAGACTTGTTAGCCTTAGTCATTATGGTCTTGCCATGGTTAACCTTAGGGATTGCCTCCCTAGTAACCTTCTTAGTGGCTTCCTTAGGTTTCTTAGAAACCTTAGCCACTAGGCACCCACCATGGTTGGCCTTAGGGATAATTTCCCTAGAGACCTTGGTTTTCTTAGACCTAGGTCTAGTTCCATAATCAAATGGAACATTGTGGTAAGTAGGCATTACTTTCTTGGACATAGGCTTGTGACCCAAACCTTGTAGAAGATACCAATTGTAGAAGATTTGAGGCCGCTAAAGGGGGGTGAATAGTGGCGTGCTCGTACGATGGAATTCGTTCGTATTTACTTGTCTACAATCTTGTTAGTACGCAATGAAATATACAATAAAATACAACAAGAATAAACACAACACGATAGACACAAGATGTAACGTGGTTTAGAACCGAATGATTCCTACTCCACGAATCGGGCTCTAAAAGCCCTAGCAATGCAAACACGCACTACTAATCACAATAACTCCTTCTCGACACAAGTCGGAGGTGGAGAAACCTCGTCCAAATGATCTTACAACCACAAGAATAAAATACAAGCAATATACAATGCAAATACGAAAGACAAGTAAAGAAAAACTTTACAACACTTGCTTTTGATTGCTTGAATGCTTGGTTGCTTAACTTGCACTTGGAGACCTGATTTGCAACAACAAATCGTCCCAAAAGCTCTCAAGAATCGGATAGCTTTTTCTCCTCCACGAGCTCCATTTATATCTTATGCCTGGGCTGGAAAAAGTCGATTAGTCGACTGATCAGGACCATCAGTCGACTGATCACACGCTGTAATCCACGCTGGAAAAATCCAATGACTAGGACATCAGTCGACTGATTATGACCATCAGTTGACTGTTCAAGCCATCACTCGACTGCTGACCGTAGTGGTCAAGTGAGACTCCATTCTGTGACCCAAAATTCGAGAGCATCGACGATCGATCACAAGATCGATCGCTGCGTCAATCGATCGACTTCGGCTCTGCGCTTGATCGAGACACATCCCATAGTCAGACCCTAGTTGACTCTCACCAGTCGACTGCCATATGGCACCAGTCGACTGACACACCTCAAACATGAGATTTTAGCCCAAGTATGGTTCCCCTATACTTGCTAGACCACCCTTAGCCTAGACCTAAGACTTATAGCCACCTCCATCAGCCTCATGCCTCTCGGATCCAAGTCATCCATGACTTGTTCATCCATCGTGCTAGCCTTCAGGTGCTTCCATCGGCTATTTCATGCTAACGGTGTCTACACCGCCAAGGCACATTGGACTTTACGCCACCAACTATTAGACTTATGTTACCAAGACTCCCGCTTGGACTTTACGCCGCCAATATCAAACCCCTTGGACTTCTCAAATGCCAAGACTCAAGCTTGGACTTTCCTTGTCAACACATATTGGACTTTCCATGCCAAGACCCATGCTTGGACTTTTCCTTGCCAAGACTCATGCTTGGACTTTACATGCCAAGTACTCAAGACTTGGACTTTCCCAAATGTCAAGTGTCCCACTTGGACTTTCCCATGACAATAACATTGTCATATATTTTTGTTGAAACATCAAAACATCTCTCGAGTCAAACTCGAGTCCTAGTCAATCGTGACCTGGGTCGATTGCACCAACAAAAAGAACCTTTGAAAATGAACCAAACATATCTTTGGCATCTAAGGTTAGGTCATATTAACCTAAGTAGAATTTAAAGGTTGATAGCTGATGGACCTCTGGGTTCATTAGTGGTGAAAGATTTCTCAACCTGCGAATCTTGCTTGGAAGGTAAAATGACTAAGAGGTCTTTTAAGGCCAAGGGGTATAGAGTCAAAGATGTGTTGGAATTGGTTCATTCTGATTTGTGTGGTCCTATATCTATCCAGACTAGAGGTGATTTTGAATATTTCATCTCTTTTATAGATGATTATTCAAGATATGGATACATTTACTTGATGCGCCGCAAGTCTGAATGCTTTGACAGGTTCAAAGAATTCAAGGTTGATGTGGAGAAACGTCAAGTTAAAAGTATCAAGACACTACGATCTGATCATGGTGGTGAGTACCTCTTGGGAGAGTTTAGGAATTACTAATCAGAGGCTGGGATTCAATCCCAATTGTCTACACCTGGCACACCCCAGCAGAATGGTGTAGCGGAGCGAAGGAATAGGACTCTTATAAAGATGGTTAGATCGATGATGAGTTATTCTGAGTTGCCAGATTCATTCTGGGGGTATGCTTTGGATACAGCAGTGTATATTCTGAACTTGGTACCATCTAAATCAGTGCCTTATACTCCCACAGAATTGTGGACTGAGCAAAAGCCTAGTCTGAGACATATTTGAATTTGGGGGAGTCCAGCACATGTGCTGAAGGTAGATGCTGGTAAGTTGGAACCTCATACAGAAGTGTGCATGTTCGTTGGCTATCCTAGAGGAATGAAAGGTGATTTGTTTTATAGTCCTAGAGATCATAGGGTGATCGTTAGCACGAACGCTAAATTTCTGGAGGAAGACTATGTGATGAACCACAAGCTCATGAGTAAGATTGTTCTGGAGGAATTGAGAGAGGAAGTCACTACTTCAGTACCACCAGTACAAGAGGATATACCACAAGTGACTGCACTGCGTATCATAGAGGATACACAGGTGACACCTCATCGTAGTGGGAGGGTTGTTAGATATCCTGATAGATTTATATTCTTGGGAGAATCTTCTGATTTGGTCCTTGGCGAACATGAACCTGATCCCTGGACATATGATGAGGCAATCCAAGATAAAGTTGCGGTATCTTGGCAAAGTACAATGAATTCTGAGATAGAATCTATGGATTCAAATCAAGTCTGGGAGCTAGAAAAACCACCCAATGGTGTAAAAACCATTAGATGCAAGTGGATCTACAAAACAAAGAGAGGAATAGACGGGAAGGTTAAGACCTTCAAAGCAAGGCTTGTTGCGAAAGGGTATACTCAGAAAGAGGGTATCGATTATGAGGAGTCCTTTTCCCCGGTAGCCATGCTTAAGCCTATCCAGATTCTCTTATGTATTGCTGCTCATATGGATTATGAGGTGTGGCAGATGGATGTCAAGATAGCTTTCCTTAATGGAAGTCTTGAGGAAAACATCTATATGGAGCAACCAGAGGGATTCATTGCAAAGGCCAAAGAGCATCTTGTGTGCAAGCTTAATCGGTCCATTTATGGATTGAAGCAAGCTTTGAGATCTTGGAACATCCACTTTGATGAGGTAATCCAGTCTTATAGATTTATTTAAAGTCCGGATGAGTCTTGTGTATACAAGAGATGTGACGGAAACATAGTGATATTTCTTATACTTTATGTAGATGACATTTTGTTAGTTGGCAACAATGTCAATGTGTTATCAGACGTAAGGGTATGGTTGTCCAAACAGTTTGATATGAAGGACTTGGGAGAAGTGGGACACATCCTTGGGATTAAGGTTATAAGGGATCGCAAGAAAAGGATGTTGTTCTTGTCTCAAGCTTCATACGTAGACACTATTTTGGCTCATTTTAGCATGTAGAACTCCAAGAAAGGTTTTTTACCTTTTAGGCATGGAGTTCCTTTATCTAAGGAGATGTGTCCTAGAACATCTAAGGAGATAGAGGAATGAAGGCGATTCCTTATGTTTCAGCAGTAGGAAGCCTCATGTATTCTATGCTATGTACGAGACCGGATATCTACTTTGCCGTTGGCATGGTTAGAAGATATCAGAGTAATCCAGGATAGGGACATTGGACTGCGGTAAAGCATATATTGAAGTACCTAAGAAGGACTAGAGATTATATGCTGGTATACCAGGCAGATCAATTACTCCCTATGGGTTACACAGATTCCGACTTCCAATCAGATAGGGATAACAGTAAGTCTACCTTAGGTTTTGTGTTTACTTTGGGAGGTGGAGCCATTGTATGGAGGAGTGTCAAGCAGAAATGCATGACGGACTCTACCATGGAAGCTGAGTATGTGGCAGCCTCTAAGGCGGCCAAAGAAGCTATATGGCTCTGGAACTTCTTGATGGACTTGGAAGTGATTCCTGGTTTACCTAGAACTATCACAATTTATTGTGATAACAGTGGTGCAGTTGCAAACTCGAAGGAACCACGAGCCCATAAGGCAAGTAAACACATAGAGCTCAAATACCACCTGATACGAGAAATCATAAAGTGAGGAGAAGTTGTTGTAGCCAAGATTGCATCAGAGGATAACCTGGCAGATCCTTTCACTAAGGCCCTTCCAGCGAGAGCTTTTGATAAGCATGTGGAGGGAATGGGAATCAGATGTATGACAGTATAAGGACAGCATAGTCTTTTAGTATAAGTGGGAGATTGTTAGGATGTATACTGAAAAGTCTTATCTTTTATATGAACATATTTATTTTTGAAATAAGAATCACATGATCATTGTTTGCATATTTATGGTTATGCATATTGTCTGATACATTACATTGTAGATAACATGGTGTGTAGTGTCACACGGGAGATCATGTTATCAGTTCCTTGTAGAGTATAAGTAGAGGCTCACAACCGAGATGGTTTTGGACAAACCATTGGTATGGTTGTAGTGTGATTTGGTATTGGTTTGTCTTGACCATAGAATTACACTAGTACACTTTGTGTGTATTGAGCAGGACCGACTTAGAGTTGATTCGATTTATTGCTAACTATATAATTGAATCGGACCTCAGATATTATAGTGTACATACTTTTAATCCTGATATAATAACGGGCACATGTACTTAGTATTTATTTCTTTAATTTTCCAATGGCCGAGATTTATAGATTAAATCAATAGGCTCGGTAAGTTGAGAAATGATATTAGTTACATGGCGTGCC
Organism: Wurfbainia villosa; assembly: GCA_025175895.1. Lineage (NCBI taxonomy): Eukaryota > Viridiplantae > Streptophyta > Magnoliopsida > Zingiberales > Zingiberaceae > Wurfbainia > Wurfbainia villosa. The sequence goes on along the minus strand of CM046004.1, from coordinate 41,995,760 downwards.
ATTGATTATAGGAGGAAATCGTGTCCTATATATTAGGATGATGATGTCCTTTTAAGGAGCTCATAAGGTTCATCATGTAAACCCTACAGGTAGACTTGGTCTGGCATAATGATAAGGTTGAGTGGTACTACTCATGGAGTTAGATATTGATTAATTAATTGTCAATAAATTAATTAATTGATGGGCATTCGAGATCTTAAACACGGAAAGATATTTGTACAATTAATATATAGAGCCCATATTTATTTATGGGGTTGGTGAGGTAGATCAATGATAATCCTCTAGTGGAATGGATTATCATTAATGGATCGGATTTTATGTGGGTCAGATCCATTGGGTGGCCAAGATCCAACTCCTCCTCATGGTCCCTATTATAGCCTAATAAAACCCTCATGAAGCCTAGATCCGATGGTGGAGATTAAATCTCTAGATTCGATGGTGGAGATTAAATCTCTAGATCTGACGGTGGTGATTAAATCTCTAGATCCGACGGTGGAGATTGAAAGGGGGCTTAAGCCTAACTCTATAAAAGGGGAGCCAAGGCTTGGGTGCAGGGGAGATAGAGAATTCTAGGGTTTTGCTTCCTTGGTTTTTGGGTGGCAAGATATTGGAGGTTAAGGTTTTGTATCCTTGGCCGACGACTAGGGTTTGGTGGATTCTCCTCCCTTGGTCGGCACCCTCCATTTAAGGTCGCCGGCGCTCATCCATTGAAGCAAGGCCGGCGCTCATCTCTTGAAGCAAGGCCAGTGTTCATCCATTGAAGTTGGTCGGTGCTCATCCCTTGAAGCAAGGTCGGTGCTCATCCCTTGAAGCAAGGCCGGCGCTCAACCCTCTCCCTCTCCTTAGGGCCAGCGGACACCAAGGAGTTTGTCTTTGGTGGTTGGCGCAAGTAAGGAGAAGAAGGGTGCTTTTTCTTCTTCCTTTTGTTCGGAGCGAACAAGGAAAGGAAGATACACGATCTAGGAGGCTTCATCTCTTGGAGGATCGTTGCCCACACAACGTCCAAGAGTAGGATAGGACATACAATAAATGACCTTAAGGTAAACAAGAGGTATAATTCTTGTTTTGGTTTCCTTTTGTTTCTTTGTATGATGTATGTAATTGCATGTGGCTAATTTACTTGGACCCCGAAGACAAACACAAAAACCGACGATCCGTACATCATCTATTCCACGGCTAGTCGAGGAAAAGAGTTAGGTTGCTTGAACAACTAGTTTGTTCAAGAGACCTCTCTAATCGAATAGCACGATGATGGATCGGTAGCTTGGGTAATCCCTCTTCATCTTGGATTAATTTTTTTTAATCCGGGGACATAGACGGGATCACCATGCACAAGAAACCGAGGTGAAGTTAGAAGCGAGGCTTCATCCCTTCAAAAAGAGCTAAATTGGAGCAATTACAGCCGTCGATCCGGATCGAATTGATAGAAGCCGTTGGATTTATTTCATACAGCTTAGGGATATTAATTGAAGTCATTTAACCCTAGATCTAATGGGTGGCTGAGATCAAAACTGGCACAATCCAGCGGCTGAGGAAATTAGAGATAAAATCCAACTTCTTCACTCGCGCGACACAGAGGAGCGACACAGAAATGAACGCGGCGTTCTTCTTCCTCGCGAGCGCGGCGACAGATCCACTCCAGCACTCCGGTGATGATTCCGGCAATCCCTGGTCCTCCTCAATTCCATTCCACGCGGCGTACTCTTCCCCCTTTGGTCCGGTGGAGCTCGCAGCTGCAGTTGGGTGGCGGCAGTCCGTTGACAGAGCAGTGGAGTTCGCCCGTCTTCATCGGTGATCTTCAGATCCATCACCACCGGAGTTGAGCTACCCTAGCTGGACGTGGTCGCAGAAGGCTGGGGGTGACATGCTACTATTGTGGTAGCAGCAGCATCTATTTCCACCTCCGACGGTAACACTTCTTCCGATTCGATGGCGTTCTTCAATTCCAACCGGTGGCGATGAGCACCCTTTGTTCCCATATTCGATTTCCTCCACAGTAGCGGCCATGATTCGCGTCGTTCCATCTCCGCAGAGCCAATTCTTGGCTGCCATGGTAGCGGCAGTTCTGCATCCATCATCGGAGCTATGAACTACCGCATCAATCCACCACTCGTCGGATTCTGACAAGAGATCCGTACCCTAAGACATTAGGAGTTGTTCGGTACCGTCGTAGGTCACCGAAGAGGGTGGTACCTTTTTAGTGTTTGTGGATGACTGTGTTTTAATTTTTACTATTGATTTACTTTATTGATTTCCTGTTGATTTACTATTGTGTTTCTTATTGTTTTACTGCATTGTTCACTTTGGGTATTTCAGTATTTTTACATTGTTGGCTCATTACTGTGCACTATATTTTATCAGTATTGATTTCATAGTGTTCAGTTATGTTTCAAGGATGTTTCAGTCATATTTTGTTTGTGGGGTAAATCATGCACGTGGAAATTTAGTTTGATAGTTTAGTGAGTCTAGTTAGTCATTTACAGTGTTTACCTAGTGGTTAGATTTATTTCCTTTAGTGTAATTATTCTTTCCAATTTTTAGTTAATCTTCGGCCACTGTACCGTATAGTGATAGTGCGGTGCTTGGTTGAATTGTTCACCTTTGTTTCTTGACCACGGTGTCGTATAGTGACAGTGCGGTGCTTGGTTTAATTATTTTCTGTCTGTTAGTTTAGTTTTTTTTAGTGACTGTTTGATCACTGTGTCATATAGTGACAGTGCGATGCTTGGTTGAATTGTTCACATTTATTTCTTGATCATTGTACCGTATAGTGACAGTACGGTGCATGATTACTTACTTTTGCACATTAGGTTAGCTTCCCGGGATTTAATAATTGGTAGTTAGTTTTACTTTTTGCATGTTTAATTTCCATGTTTGTTAACCAAAATTGTTCGACCATTGTATCGTATAGTGACAGTGCGGTGTAGGGTTGAATCGTTCTTGCATTAGGTTAGCTTTGAATAATTGTTTTGATAAATTGAAAGAAAAAAACCCCAGTGTTTACTTCTGTTTAAAAACAAACGTCCAACCATTAGGTTCGTTGGGAGATGATCTGAGTCAGTCCTATACTGCATTAGTGTAGTTAGGGGGTTCGGTAAATAATTTGGTAAATGGTATCACGCGTGGCACATAAATATCCGTCTATCAAAATTTTGGCACCGTTGTCGGGGACCTATTATGGTGTTCGTTTGTCTTTAAACTGTAGTAGGTTGTTTGTTTGTTTTCTTTTGTTAGTAGTGTCTTTCTTGTCATTTTCATTTGTACTTATTGTGTTATTTTTTTTATCATGACCAGGTCTTCAGGTGATAAACTATTAGAGTTGGATCCTGAGATTGATAGGACTTTTCATGCACTGCAGAGAGCACAGGGCAGATTAGCTGAGACTTCTGATTGTAGTCCATCAGAGTTGCAGATAGTCATGGCAGATAACAACAGGACTCTGAAGGAGCTTGCAGCCCTTGATATAACATACCAGTATTCTTGCATTAGCTATCCAGCTTTAGAGGAGAATTTTGAGCTCAGATCAGGTATAGTTCATTTGCTTCCTAAGTTTCATGGATTGTCTGGTGAAGATCCCAACAGGCATTTGCACGAGTTCCATGTTGTATGCTCTACTATGAAGCCACAGGGCATTTCAGAGGAGGATATTAAATTGAGAGCTTTTCCATTTTCACTAGCTGGAGCAGCTAAGGATTAGTTGTATTATCTTCCCCCTGGATGTATCAATAGTTGGCTTGAATTGAAGAAAGCATTCGTGGAGAAGTTCTTCCCGGCATCCCGAACTGCTACCATCAGAAAAGGCATCTACAATATCCAGCAGTCTACTGGAGAGACATTGTATGAGTACTGGGAGAGATTCAAGAAATTATGTTCCAGTTGCCCCCAGCATCAAATCAGTGACCAGTTGCTCGTTTAGTACTTCTATGAGGGACTACTTCCCATGGACAGGAGTATGATAGATGCAGGTAGTGGAGGGGCATTAGTTAATAAGACTCCAAGTGAGACTCGAGAGCTTATTGTGAATATGGCAGAGAACTCACAGCAGTTTGGGAGCAGAGCAATAGTGACTAGAGGGGTGAGTGAGGCTCACCTGGCTTTTACTGATCAGGCGGAGATGAAGAATTCTTTACAGGAGCTCACATCCTTAGTTAGGCAATTGGCTCTGAACTAGGCAAGCCGATCTTCTACAGTGCCTATGCAGCTTATGAGGGTTTGTGGTATTTGTTCGAGTCTAGAGCATCCTTCTGATTCATGTCCTTCACTCCAGCAGGATGAAGCAGTAGCGGCGGCAAATCAGTTTCCTTTCAGACCTCAGTATCAACCTCCATATCAGCATCAGCAACATCAGTATCAACCTCAGTATCAGCAACAACATTCCATATATGATCCGATGTCTGCCACTTATAATCCAGGATGGAGAGATCATCCAAATTTGAGGTATGGGAATTCATTTTATCAGCAGTCGTTTCAACCAGGACCATCATTTCAGAGACCCCCAGCCATTCAGAGTAACCCAGTATAGATCAGACCTCCTGTGATCGATTAAGAGCCGAGTATCGATTCGAGTTCAAATTCAAAGATGGAGCATCTATTCAGAATATAGAGAGACAGATTAGCCAGCTTGCATATAATATAAATCAGCTGCAGTCACAGGGCTCTAGTCAGCTATCATCACAGACTATCCCAAACCCTAAAGGAAACATCGGTTCTTCTTCTCCGACTTGAAAGGGGAGTGTGTTCTTTTATTTACTGTATTTATTTCCTTCCTTTCATGTTCGGAATAATTTGTATGTGTTTGTTTGTATTTACCTGTTGATTTAGGTTTTTTTGTTTGTTGGTTTGTTGTTAAGTCAAATAATTTTCCCTTTTACATGCTTTAGTATCATTTCAGAGATGGTAAAAATTAGTTAAGTTTGATCATCAAATTATGGATTTTTGGTGTATGATAAGAGACTTCACTTGCATATAGTCACTTATTAGGATGGTGAATTTTTGTCAATAGACCAAGCTTGATTTTTATTCACCTAGTGAGGTTGTAAGCCATTTTCATCATTTACCCACTTTGGTGTGATACACGTGTGATACTTGTTGCTCTAGAACTTGCTTTGAGTCTTTTCAAAACTGCAATAACATTTATTTGCATGAATATGATGAAGGATTTCACTCTTGATTCTTTTCCTTACTTGAATTGCTTGTTTAATTCACTTAATACTTACATGTTGTCTTACTTGTCATACCTCTTCATTTATTTCCCATTGTCTTATGGATTACCTCTACCCATATCTTTTGTTCCCATGTTGGAAGAATAACTTGATAAGTTGCATTGTCTGAGATGGACAAAATTTTTAAGTGGGAGGAGGAGATATTGTTTGTTGGAAATTGGCATGGAAAGCAAGAAATTGCAGCCTTGAATTGATTTTCTATACACTTCCACAGTTCATTCAGATAATGTTGGAATTAATTTTCTGCCCGATTCATCAAAAATTTTCTGTCTGGAGCTATTGATTAGGGTAAAGACCTGCAACCTTTAAGACTTTATCGAGAGCTTGTTTTATTGTTAATTTTTGGAGGATCTTTATAAGGAATTGCGAGTTGAAGTACTTCCATCATGGAAATATCAGGTTTCATGTGTTTCAAACAAGGCGACCTACCGATGGAGATATTGATCCTGAATTGCTTCTGATATTGTGCAAGACACACCAGTTAATGTTGATGTTGTTGTGTTTTCTGCTAAAGAGGATATTAAATCAAGAAAAAAAAGTAAGGATGCAAGTGCAGTTTGAAGCATTCTGACCAACACGTCTTCAGAACGGAGAAATCGGAGTATGGAAGGTGCTGAATCAGATAGGTTATGTTTTTGCTGGCTATTGGACATAATCTTGGACACAAGGGCTATGTTGAAGTCAGTCTATACCACTATTAGAGCTATTAAAATTCTGAGAAAAAAAACTTACCAAAGCTCCGAGCAAGGATCCAAAACTGGATCTAGCAAAGAAATACTTTCTGTTGGAGCAGGGAATGATGGAAACAAATTATATGCGGAATCTACCTTCATGATAATTGTGTTTTTACTCGAGCTACAAGTGGCTCCTGCTCTCCATCTTTTCCTGGTATAGAAATGGAAGAAGGAAGTGGTATTGCCTTGCAATTGTTGACAGCAACCCTAATGCGTTAGCTGGACTCTTTCAAGCTTAGATAGAAGTTTCAAATTATAGTTTCTGCAGAGGAAATCCAGTAGTGCATTATTGCTTCTGTAATTGATCATTGTTTCATTTTCAGAATCACAGAAATTGGAGGTCAACCACGTGAAAAATGGGTGATCAAGTATAGCTGCAATTGGAATTCAATAAGAGCACTGGGCAGATGAGGGAGAGAAAGCTCCACTGGCAAGTTTTTGTTCAGATTGCTAAATTACTGAGGACCTGGAGCTTGTTTCTGAATTGGGTGAAACATTATCAGACCTTGGAAATAGCTAGAAAAAAAATATCAGGCATGTTATCTGAAGTTATTTCTATGGATGCTATAGATGGTTGAAGCTGTTGAAAATTGGTTTCAGAAAACTGGTTGCTGGGTAACCAATTTGTGACATGGGCTAAATAAACAGAAAATGGTGGAAGTTGTGATATGGAAGGTTCTAATTTAGAGTTGAGAATTAAATTGTTGTTGAAGCTACATGAAGTGCTACATGAATTGGAGTCTATTTAATAGTGTTGTTTCTAGGTTCTTGAGGCAACCATCGTATAGTTGGCAGTGTTTTTATTTACTGCCTTTGAAAAGCTAAAATTGCAAGTTTTAATGAGCTAGTCAAATTCTGGAAAAATGCATGAGTCACCAAAGATCCAAGAGGTTGTGCTTATATGTGGATTGGATATTTTTTGCCAAGTGCAGCACCTGCCAGTGTAGAGATAACCTGCATGTTCACTTCATCAAAACCTACAAAATGTCAAGGAATTGTAACCTTGGAGAAGCTGCACGTGTAAGTGTAGAGGAGTTAGTTACAGTCTGAAAAAAATTCTGGAGTAATGCATGAATTACCAAGCTCTAAAATGTTGTGCATACACATGGATTCAAGGAAAATCTATTAGAGGTGGTATCAGATTTTTAGAATTCAAGGATAGTTGGGATGGCTCTACTTAATTCTAGGCAGCTGCTGTCAGTTCCAACACCACACCCACTTCAATCTAAAGGCCTATAACTTATGTTGAGGCCATCAAACTGGATCAGATCAAGGCTGGATTAAGGGAAGTTCTAAAATTTTATCTGATACAGCAGCTTATGTTGTCATTGATGCAGCGACAGCATTAACAAACAAGGAATTTGGATTACTCATAACTCCTATTGGTGTAATTATAGCTGTGCTGGATTGGTTGAAGTTGCTAAATTTTTTTTCAGCAGGCTCGACAGAGTATCAGCAGCCAACCAAAATCTGATGAAAGTATCAAGGTTAACAACAGGAAATCGAAAGGGAAATCCAAATTCAGAGATAAAATCTGTTGCATTTCAGATATTGGTTGGAGAGTTTCATGGGTATAAAGATGAGGATGTTAGAACATATGTTTAGAGCAAAGTTCACACTAAGCCATGGAATTCTGGATGTTGTGTATGTTAGAATGTATACTGAAAGCCTAGCTCTTTTCTGTATGAACATTTTATTTTGAAATAAGAATCACATGATCATTGTTTGCATTTTATATATTCATTATATATGTGTGCATATTGTCTAATATTCTACATTGTAGATAACATGGTGCTTGGTGTGGCACAGAAGATCATGTTATCAGTCCCTTGTAAAATATAAGTAGAGGCTCACAACCAAGATGGTTTTGGACAAACCATTGGCATGGTTGTAGTGTAGCTTGGTATTGTTTTATCTTGAACATAGAGTTACACTAGTACACTTAGGTGTATTGAGTAGGACCGACATAGAGGTGATTCAATTTAGTACTGACTACATAATTGAATCGGACCTCGGATATTATGTTGTACATGCTCTTAATCCCGATATAATAACGGGCACATGTACTTAGTATTTATTTCTTTAATTTACAGTGGGTGAGATTTAGATGGATTAAATCAATATGCGTAAGTTGGGAAATAATATTATTTACATGGTGTGCCGTTGATTATAGGAGGAAATCGTGTCCTATATATTAGGTTGATGATGTCCTTGAGGAGCTCATAAGGTTCATCATGTAAACCCAATTTGGTTGACTTAGTCAACATGATGATAAGGTTGAGTGGTACTACTCGAGGAGTTAGATGTTAATTAATTGATGGTCGATAAATCAATTAATTGGCGGACATTCGATATCTTAAACAGGAGATTAATGTACAAATAATATATGGAGCCCATATTAATTTATGGGGGTTGGTGAGGTAGTTCAATGATGATCCTCTAGTGGAATGGAACATCATTGATGGATCAAGTATGTGTGGTTCCGATAGTGGCGAGAAGGCCAACTCCTCCTTATGCAGTGCCCTATCGTAGCCTAATATAATCCTTGTGAAGTCTAGATCCAAGAATGTAAAACAAAACCTAGAACCAACGGTTAGGATTAAATCCCTAAGATCCGATGGTTAGGATGAAACCCTAGAACCAACGGTTGGGATTAAATCCCTAAGATCCGATGGTTAGGATGAAACCCTAGAATCGACGGTTGAGATTAAATCCCTAGATCCGACGGTTGGGATAAAACCCTAGATCCGATGGTTGGGATGAAATCCTAGATCCGACGATTAGGATGAAATCCTAGATCCGACGGTTGAGATGAAACCCTAGATCCGACGGTTGGGATAAAACCCTAGATCCAACGGTGGAGGTTAAATCCCTAGATCCGACGGATGAGATTAAAGGAGGCTTAACCCCTATTATATAAATAGGTGCTTAGGGTTGGGCGGCAAAAAAAAAAAAAAAAAAAAAGGAGATTGGTTTTCGAATTAGGGTTAGGGTTTGGCTCATCTTCCATTGAGCGGCTAGGGTTTGGGCGGCTACAAGCTTGGGCGGCAAGCTAGGGTTTGGCCGGTCATCCCTCTCTTCTCCTCCTTGGTTTTGGGCGGCACTCTTCCCTTTTCCTTGCTCCTTGGCCAACGGTTCTCCATCCATTGGTGGCCGGCAATCATCTTCCTCCAATCTCTCCAAGGTGGCCGGCGGTTTCCATTCATTTGGTGGCCGGCGCATCATCCACTTGCTCCTTGGCCGGAAGTTGCACCAAATTCCCTAATTTGGTGGTCGATTCTAGATCGGAAAGGTATTTGTGATTGCTTCTCTTTGTTCGCAGCGGACAAGGTAGAGAAGAAAGTGATCGAGAAGGCTTCAACTCGTGGAGGATCTTCGTCCATACGTCGTCCACGAGAAGGATAGGACATACGATAGAAGATCGTAAGGTATAAAGTTGTTTTTAACTTTATTTACAGATCTGAATATGTTCTTTAATATTTTGATTATGCATGTGTATGAATGGATATATATTGTATAATCATGGACCCCGAAGACAAACACAAAAACCGGCGATCCATCCGTCGTCTTTTCCGCGGCTAACCAACTAGAAGAGTTGTGTTGCTTGAACAACTAGTTTGTTCAAGCGACCACTCAAGTTGTTAGCACGACGACGAATAGGTTGTGCCAAGGAAGCTCCTCCCATCCGAATTAAGTCTTTCATTAGTGAAAATTTTAATCCGGGGACATGGGAGCCAATGAGCCTCCGAAAGCATCCACCCAACAATTGGTATCAGAGCCACAGTTTTCGGTTTTGTGTGTTTTGGATTCGGTTAATTTTTTATGCATTTTTCATATATTATATGTGTCGGATAATAGTAGGATATGCGTAGTTTAACTTTTTGGTTGCAGGCATAAGATCCGACTATTATGGCCATGTGTGTGTATGTGAATGGATGTGTGTAAAAAATTTATTATTTGAATCCTCGGGGTTGACGAGGCTAGACTAGTATTTAATTTTTGTAATTAAATACGGTATTGTTTAGCCGCTCATTTTAGTTTACTTTCGATCTAGATTATTTGTACACTCCTTCGTGGAGTATAGGATCGATGGATGTAAATTAAAATGTTTTATCTCGGCTCGGAACTTTTTGGTGACTTCTTGGGAAAAGATGGGGCGAGACGAGGTGGCACACGACGGGATGCATATTGGAGGACAATGCCATAATAGTTGGAAAAATTCTGTTTTTTCCATATTTATTGCTTATTTGTTTTATATGCATGTTTTGTGTGATTTAAAATTCCTCATTTGCAATTTACTAAGTGGGAGAGGGATATTTTAATTAATTCCCGCGGCCTCCATTACAATTTGACGTGTGATGCAAACAAACTTGTGTGTTGGCTCTGAGTGCCTTCCTCCCCATCGGATGGGTTTGTTTGCGGATCACTAGGTCAAATAATGGTTATAGAAAATTATCTAGGAGCATGTGTACTTCCACATGTAAGGCACATAATCGAAATAATTCCTTAGTATCGTGTAATGGTGCACACTTAGATGCAAATGAAAGTATCCTCCCCATCGGAGTCACTGCTTTTATTTGTAGGGCCAAAGAGGAACCAACTATTAATTTTATTTGTCAAAAAGTAAGGTTGACAAGATAATAAAATTAATGGGTAAAACCTCCTCTTACAAATGTAGGTTTCGTATACGTCCACACAGCGTGGCATACGAAATTCTCGGTGTTTTGAGGTGTTGGTTGATTTCAGGATTTTATTGTTTTGAGGAATCAATAATATTTGAAATCTAATATTTTTGTTCATTGTGATTTTTAGGAATTTCAAATGGCTTTCAACCCACTTGTTGTGATTTTAAAAGAAAACAAACTTACTGGTCCAAACTACATTGATTGGAAAAGAAACCTGGATATTGTCTTAACTGCGGAGGAGTACAAATTTGTACTCTTCGAGGTCTGTCCTCCTAAGCCCTCAGATGACTCTGATGAAAAGGAGATAGAACGTTATAAGAAATGGGTTAAGGCAGATGAGATGGCGCGGTGTTACATTTTGGCATCTATGTCAAATGTGCTGCAACATCAGCATTAGGTCATAGCCACAACTTATGACATGATGTTTAATCTCAAGGAACTTTTCGGACATCAGAGTAGGGCGGTTAGGCAGGAGGCAATGAGAAACTTGATGACGACCACCATGGTCGAGGGAACACCCGTTAGGGATCATGTTCTCAAGATGATGGCTCATCTTAATGAGATGGAAGTCCTCGGAGCTGAGATCGATGGGGAAACCCAGGTCGATATCATTCTCCAGTCTCTGCCTAGGAGTTTTGAGCAGTTCCGCCTCAACTACAACATGAACAAGAGGTTGTATTCGTTGGCGGAGCTTCTGACAGAACTCCAGGCGGCAGAGGGGCTTTTTCGTCAGAGTTCTCAAGCCATGGTCGCTCAGAAGGTTTCTTCCTCTAAACTGAAAGGTAAGAAGAAGAAGAAGCAAGGTGGAGCGAAGAAAGTGGCAGGAGGACCTCAGGCAGGAGTGAAGAAGCCGAAAGGCAAGTGCTTCACTTGCAAGCAGATTGGACATTGGAAGGCGGACTGTCCTCGCCGAAAGAATAAAGGTATATCTTCTTGTTTAGTTGTTGAAACATGTTTAGCGGTGTTATCTACCAGTACCTGGTGTGTAGATACAGGAGCCACTGATCATGTCTGCAATACTTTACAGGGGTTCCAGGAAACCCGACGACTAGTTGAGGGAGAAATCACCGTCTTCATAGGCAATGCTTCAAAGGTGGCAGCTATTGCAGTGGGAGACGTTTATTTATCTTTTGATAGGAATAAATTTTTTGTGTTGAGAAATTGTCTTTATGTACCTACTTTTAGAAAGAATTTAATTTCAGTTTCTAAATTGTTTTTGGATGGATATTCTGTTTCTTTTAATGACAAGGTGGTTATAAAAAGGAATAGGGAGATTATCTTACAGTACATTGGTTGGCAATTTATATACTCTTGAACCAAAAACTCCCACGATGCATATAGAAGTAAATAACTCATCTTCTAAATCTAATAAGAGAAAAGAACCTTCGCAAATGAACCAAACATATCTTTGGCATCTAAGGCTTGGTCATATTAACCTAAGTAGAATTCAAAGGTTGATAGCTGATGGACCTTTGGGTTCATTAGTGGTGGAGGATCTCCCAACCTGCGAATCTTGCTTGGAAGGTAAAATGACCAAGAGGCCTTTCAAGGCCAAGGGTATAGAGCCAAAGATGTGTTGGAAATGGTTCATTCTCGATTTGTGCGGTCCTATGTCTATCCAGCAAGAGGTGGTTTTGAATACTTCGTCTCTTTTATAGCGATTATTCAAGGTATGGATACATTTACTTGATGCGCCTAAGTCTCAGATGCTTTAACAAGTTCAAAGAATTCAAGGTGATGTGGAGAACCGTCAAGGTAAAAGTATCAAGACATTACGATCGATCGTGGTGGCGAGTACCTCTTGGGAGAGTTTAGTTTGGGGTTACTTATCGGTGGGATTCAATCCCAATTATGCACTTTGGCACACCCAGTGAGAATGGTGTGGCGGAAGCGAAGGAATAGGACTCTTATGGAGATGGTCGGATCGATGATGAGTTATTACAGTTACTGTTTCGTTCTGCGGGGTATGCCTTTGGATCGACAATGTATACTCTGAACTTGGTTCCATCTAAATCAGTACCTTCTACCTCCTGTAGAATTGTGGGTAGGCAAAAGCCTAGTCTGAGACATATTCGGATATGGGGAGTCGGCACATGTGTTGAAGGGATCTTTGGTAAGTTGGAACCTAAATGCAGTATGCATGTTTGTTGGCTACCCTAAGGAGCGAAAGGTGGTTTATTTTATAATCCTAGAGATCGAGAGGGTGATCGTTAGCACGAGCCTTGATTTCTAGAGGAGGATTATGTAATGAACCACGAGCCCAAGTAGGATTGTTCTTGAGGAGTTGGCGAAGTTCGAGGCTTGGTACCACCGGTACAGAGGATACCCACAAGTCAGCACCGCGTGTCCGCAGAGCATACGGGAGGTACCTCGTCGTAGTGGGAGGTTGTTAGACAACCCGATAGATTCATGTTTTGGGAGAGTCTTGGACTTAGTCACAGTGAACATGAACTGATCCTGGACATATGGATGAGGCAATCCAAGATAGAGATGCGGTATCTTGGCAAAGAGCGATGAATTCAAAGATAGAATCTATGGATTCTAATCAGGTCTGGGAGCTAGTAGAGCCACCCGATGGTGTAAAAACTATTGGATGCAAGTGGATCTATAAGAGAAAGAGAGGGGTAGACGGGAAGGTTGAGACCTTCAAAGCTAGGCTTGTTGCGAAAGGGTATACTCAAAAAGAGGGTATCGACTATGAGGAGACCTTTTCGAAGATATCTTAAGTCTATCCGGATTCTCTTATCTATATTTGCTCATATGGATTATGAGATATGGCGATGGATGTCAAGATAGCTTTCATACTTGAAGTCTTGAGAGAACATCTATGTCACGGCAACGGAGGATTCATTACTAAAGGCAAAGAGCATCTTGTATGTAAGCTTAATCGGTCCATTTATGGATTGAAGCAAGCTTCTAGATCTTGGAACATCCGCTTTGATGAGGTAATCCAGTCATATGGATTTATTCAAAGTCCGGATGAACCTTGTGTATACAAAAGATGTGACGGAAACGTAGTGGTGTTTCTTGTACTATACGTAGATGACATTTTGTTAGTTGGCAACAATATCAAAGTGTTATCAGGGCGTAAAGTATGGTTGTCCAAGCAGTTTGACATGAAGGACTTGGGAGAAGTGGGACACATCCTTGGGATCAAAGTTATAAGGGATGAAAAGGATGTTGTGCTTATCTCAAGCTTCATATATTGACACTATCCTTGCTCGTTTTAGCATGCAGAACTCCAAGAAAGGTTTTCTACCTTTTAGGCATGGAGTTCCTTTATCTAAAGAGATGTGTCCCAAAACATCAAAGGAGATAGAGGACATGAAGGCGGTTCCTTATGCTTGGCGATAGGAAGCCTTATGTATGCTATGCTATGTACGAGACCAGGATATACTGCTTTTTGTAGGCATGGTTAGCGGATATCGAGTAATCTGGCGAGGACATTGGATGCGGTAAAGCATATATTGAAGTACCTGAGAAGGACTAGGGATTATATGCTAGTTTATCGGGCAAATCAATTAGTCCCCTGTGGGTTACACGGATTCAGATTTCCAATTAGATAGGGAAAAGAGTAAGTCTACCTCAGGGTTTGTGTTTACTTTTGGAGGTGGAGCCATAGTATGGAGGAGTGTCAAGCAGAAATGCGTGGCGGACTCTACCATGGAAGCTGAGTAAGTGGCGACCTCACGAGGCGGCCAAAGGAAGGCTGTATGGGAACTTCTTGATGGACTTGGATGTGATTCTGGTTTGCCCGAACTATCACAATTTATTGTGATAACGATGGTCGATTGCAAACTCGAAGGAACCACGAGCCCATAAAGCGAGTAAACACATAGCGCAAGTACCACCTCATACGAGAGATCGTAAGCGAGGAGAAGTTCTTTGTCACCAAGATTGCATCGAGAGGATAACTGGCGGATCCATTCACTAAGGCCCTTCGGTAGCGTTTGATAGGCATGTGGAGGACATGGGGATCGGATGTATGGCGGAGTGATGTGACATAGTCTTTTAGTATAAGTAGGAGATTGTTAGAATGTATCTTTAAGCCTAGCTCTTTTGTATGAACATTTTATTTTGAAATAAGAATCACATGATCATTGTTTGCATTTTATATATTCATTATATATGTGTGCATATTGTCTAATATTTTACATTGTAGATAACATGGTGCTTGGTGTGGCACAGAAGATCATGTTATCAGTCCCTTATAAAATATAAGTAGAGGCTCACAACCAAGATGGTTTTGGACAAACTATCGCATGGTCAGAAGTAGCTCGGGTATTGTTTTATCTTGAACATAGAGTTACACTAGTACACTTAGGTGTATTGAGTAGGACTCCATATAGAGGTGATTCAATTTAGTATCGACTACATAATTGAATCTGACTCTGATATTATGTTGTACATGCTCTTAATCCCGATATAATAACGGGCACATGTACTTAGTATTTATTTCTTTAATTTACCAAAGGTGAGATTTAGATGGATTAAATCAATATGCCCGGTAAGTTGGGAAATAATATTATTTACATGGTGTGCCGCTGATTATAGGAGGAAACCGTGTCCTATATATTAGGTTGATGATGTCCCCTTGAGGAGCTCATAAGGTTCATCATGTAAACTCCACCGCTGACTTAGTCAACATGATGATAAGGTTGAGTGGTACTACTCGAGGAGTTAGATGTTAATTAATCGATGGTCAAGAATCAATTAATCGACTGACATTCGATATCTTAAACACGGGAGATTAATGTACAAATAATATATGGAGCCCATATTAATTTATGGGGGTGAGGTAGTTCAATGATGATCCTCTAGTGGAATGGAACATCATTGATGGATCAAGTATGTGTGGTTCCGATCCATCGAGTGGCCAAGACCCAACTCCTCCTTATGGTCCCTATCGTAGCCTAATATAATCCTTGTGAAGTCTAGATCCAAGAATGTAAAACAAAACCTAGAACCAACGGTTAGGATTAAATCCCTAAGATCCGATGGTTAGGATGAAACCCTAGAACCAACGGTTGGGATTAAATCCCTAAGATCCGATGGTTAGGATGAAACCCTAGAATCGACGGTTGAGATTAAATCCCTCGATCCGACGGTTGGGATAAAACCCTAGATCCGACGGTTGGGATGAAATCCTAGATCCGACGGTTGGGATGAAACCCTAGATCCGACGGTTGGGATAAAACCCTAGATCCGACGGTTGGGATAAAACCCTAGATCTGACAGTGGAGGTTAAATCCCTAGATTCGACGGATGAGATTAAAGGAGGCTTAAGCCCTATTCTATAAATAGGTGCTTAGGGTTGGGCGGCAAAAAAAAAAAAAAAAAAAAAGGAGATTGGTTTTCGAATTAGGGTTAGGGTTTGGCTCATCTTCCATTGGGCGGCTAGGGTTTGGGCGGCTCCAAGCTTGGGCGGCAAGCTAGGGTTTGGGCGGTCATCCCTCTCTTCTCCTCCTGGTTTTGGGTGGCACTCTTCCCTTTTCCTTGCTCCTTGGCCGGGCGGTTCTCCATCCATTGGTGGCCGCAATCATCTTCCTCCAATCTCCAAGGTGGCCTAGGTTTCCATTCATTCGTGGCACGATCATCCACTTGCTCCTTGGCCGGCGGTTGCACCAAATTCCCTAATTTGGTGGTCGGTTCTAGATAGGAAAGGTATTTGTGATTGCTTCTCTTTGTTCGCAGCGGACAAGGTAGAGAAGAAAGTGATCAAGAAGGCTTTAACTCATGGAGGATCTTCGTCCACACGTCGTCCACGAGAAGGATAGGACATACGATAGAAGATCGTAAGGTATAAAGTTGTTTTTAACTTTATTTACAGATCTGAATATGTTCTTTAATATTTTGATTATGCATGTGTATGAATGGATATATATTGTATAATCATGGACCCCGAAGACAAACACAAAAACCGGCGATCCATCCGTCGTCTTTTCCGCGGCTAACCAACTAGAAGAGTTGTGTTGCTTGAACAACTAGTTTGTTCAAGCGACCACTCAAGTTGTTAGCACGACGATGAATAGGTTGTGCCAAGGAATCTCATCCCATCCGGATTAAGTATTTCATTAGTGAAAATTTTAATCCGGGGACATGGGAGCCAATGAACCTCCGAAAGTATCCACCCAACAGTGTATTCGGTTGGAATTTGGTTGCTGCAGCTGGACATGTTCTATCCCAGAATTATCAAAAGATGATGGTGTTTTGTAACCTGTTTGAGAGATTTTCTGATCAAAGCTTCCCCAACGCTGAAACTTCAAAGGAAATGGAAATCTGAACATTATTGTAATGTTCAGATTTGCAGGAAATGGAAACACAGGAGAAAATATTTCACAAATGGTCCTGATAATGGCAAAGAATATAAATATTATGATGAGTTTGATAGTGTCCGGAAAAGAATGTCTGTTGTAATTAGATTTCCCAATAACAGTGTGAAAGTTCTTGTGAAGGGTGCTGACAGTTCAATGCTTGGTATTCTAGATGCAGAAGATTGTAAGAATACCAAAGTAAAACCAGCAAAAGAAAATCATTTAGCTAATTATTCATCACATGGTTTGAGAATTCTAGTTATTTCTGCTAGGGATTTAAATGATGCTGAATTTTTCGAATGGCAAGCAAGATATAAAGAGGCTAGCACTTCGTTAAAAGAGAGATCGATAAAGCTACGCCAAGCAGTTTCTCTAATTGAGAAAAATCTAATTCTTCTTGGAGCTACTACTATTGAGGAAAGCAAAACTGCATGTTAATCAGGTTCAGATGTACTTGATTAATCCATAGGATTTGAATGGATTCACTTGTGTTGTTATCTATTATTCATGATTATATCAGGTTCAGATGTGTAATTCCTAGGCTCCAGTGGATCCATTCTCACTGGAATTGTACTATATAAACAAAAATTGAGACATTTTCAGATTGGGCAATGAGCAGTTTTAGAGGGCAATGGCAATGAGGTGGATTATGAGAAGCGAATGGAGATATTGTTAAGTGTTATCTTCTTGGATCGTCATTGAAATATTTTCCTCCACACACCACTTTTAAATGCAACGAATTAGGTTTATTCTTCCAATTCTTCTATTTTTGTTCTGTTCATTATATCTTGATCTTCTCTGTATGTCTCTATTGGCAGTCTACTCTTGATCTTGTTTGATTTTCGATAAATCCTTTTGATTCGTGTATGGAATGTATTGATAGCAGTGGAGAAATAGATGATAAGCAAACATATGGTAGGCATATGGTAGGATAGGATTACATGTTGTTTTGAGGGTACCCCGCTCCTACGATCATTATGTGAGCATGAGTGCAAATATCTATTTTAGGAGGTTTTTTTTGTATCAGACTTGGTTTATTTGATTTGACTATAAATCATCATACATGTTGACTGTTGTAGGAGTCGAATCTTTTGAATACCCTAGATCCGGATGAATTTGGTGATCCTAATTAACTTATTTTTTCTGTCGCTGAATTATTGATCTAGGTATTGTTTGGGAAACTAGTTAGGGAGTCAGTATTTCTGTGTTTTTAGTATTGCTCGGGACGCACAAAAATAAGTGTGGGGGAATTTGATAGTCGCATTTTCATCACGTGATTTCTATTTACATTTGGATATTTTAGGCTCTTTGATTTGAGTAATTACGACTATTCATGACGTTTTTGCATATTGGATCTAGTTGAAATTAATTGTTTATTCCCTATAATTTCAGTATTATTTTTCACGGGTGAATGTGATTTTGTAGGGAATATGAAAAGAGCTAAATCGGAGCAATTACAGTCGTCGATCCGAATCGAATTGATAGCAGCCATTGGATTTATTTCATGCAGCTTAGGGATATTAATTGAAGTCATTTACCCCTAGATCTAATGGGTGGCTGAGATCAAAACTGGCACGATCCAGCAGCTGAGGAAATTAGCGATAAAATTCAACTTCTTCACTCGTGCGACACAGAGGAGCGACATAGAAATGAAAGTGGCGTTCTTCTTCCTCGCGAGCGCGACGACAGATCCACTCCAGCACTCCAGCGACGATTTCAGCGATCCCTGGTCCTCCCCAATTCCATTCCACCCGACGTACTCATCTCCCATTGGTCGGCGGAGCTCGTAGTTGCAGTTGGGTGCCGGCAGTCCATTGACAAAGCAGTGGACTTCGTCCGTCTTCACTGGTGATCTTCAGATCCATCACCACCGGAACTAAGCTACCCCAGCTGGACGTGGTCGTAGAAGGCTGGGGGTGTCCTGCTACTGCCGTGGTAGCGGCAGCATCTATTTCCAACTCCGGCGGCAACACTTCTTCCGATTTGATGGCGTTCTTCAATTCCAGCTAGTGGCAATGAGCACCCTTTGTTCCCAAATTCGATCCCCTCCACAGTAGCCGTCGTGATTCGCGTCGTTCCATCTCCGCAGAGCCACTTCTTGGCTTCCATGGTAGTGGCAGTTCCACATACATCATCAGAACTGTGAACTACCGCATCGATCCACCTCTCGTCGGATTCGGACGAGAGATCCGTACCCTGAGATAGTAGGAATTGTTCAATATCGTCCTAGGTCACTGGAGAGGGTGGTACCTTTCCGGTGTTTGTGGATGACTGTGTTTTAATTTTTACTATTGATTTACAATTGTGTTTCTTATTGTTTTACTGCATTGTTCACTTTGGGTATTTCAGTATTTTTACATTGTTGGCTCATTACTGTGCACTATATTTTATCAGTATTGATTTCATAGTGTTCAGTTATGTTTCAAGGATGTTTCAGTCATATTTTGTTTGTGGGGTAAATCGTGCACGTGGTAATTTAGTTTGATAGTTTAGTGAGTTTAGTGAGTCTAGTTAGTCATTTACAGTGTTTACCTAGTGGTTAGATTTATTTCCTTTAGTGTAATTGTTCTTTCCAATTTTTAGTTAATCTTCGGCCACTGTACCATATAGTGACAGTGTGATGCTTGGTTGAATTGTTCACCTTTGTTTCTTAACCACGGTGTCGTATAGTGATAGTGCGGTGCTTAGTTGAATTATTTTCTGTCTGTTAGTTTAGTTTTTTTTAGTGACTGTTTGATCACTGTGCCGTATAGTGACAGTGTGGTACTTGGTTGAATGTTCACATTTGTTTCTTGATCATTGTACCATATAGTGACAGTGCAGTGCGTGATTACTTACTTTTGCACATTAGGTTAGCTTCTCGAGATTTAATAATTGGTAGTTAGGTTTACTTTTTGCATGTTTAATTTCCATGTTTGTTAACCAGAATTGTTCAACCATTGTATCATATAGTGACAGTGCAATGCATGGTTGAATCGTTCTTGCATTAGGTTAGCTTTGAATAATTGTTTTGATAAATTGAAAAAAACCCCAGTGTTTACTTCTGTTTAAAAACAAACGTCCAACCATTAGGTTAGTTGGGAGACGATCTGAGTCAATCCTATACTGCATTAGTGTAGTTAAAGGGTTCGATAAATAATTTGATAAACGGTATCACATGCGACACATAAATATCCATCTATCAGTAGGCAGTCGACTGCTTGGCCAAGGAGTCGACTGATTCAGGTGATCAGTCGGCTGATGCTAAAGAATTTGGGCACAGAATGGAGTCGGACTCGACTGCTGGAGTTAACAGTCAAGTGAAGGCTCTATCAGTCGATTGATGAGTATGATCAGTCGACTGATGTCATATCCGTTAGATTTTTTTACAGCGTAGATTGCACCGTTGTCTCACAGCAATAGTGTCATCAGTCGACTGATGGTCCCAATCAGTCGACTGATAGGTGAAATCCAGCCCGATTGTAGGTTATAAAAGTAGCTCGGAAGAGGGATTTTGGCAAGCATTTCTTGAGGAGTTTTGGGGCGAATTGCTGGTGTAATTCAGGGTCTCCAAGTGCAACTCAAGCAACCACAAAACAAGCGATCCAAAAGCTCTTGTAAAGTTGTTTTCTTTACTTGTATTGCATTTTTTTATTGTATCTTGCTTGCATTTGTTTCTTATTGTTGTAAGAGTTATTGTACAAGGTTTTTCCACCTTCGGATTGTTCCGAGAAGGAGTTTATTGGATAAGTAGTACGTGTTTGCATTGCTACGATTTTTAGAGCCCTATCCGTGGAGTAGAAACCATTTGGTTCCGAACCACGTTATATCTTATGTAGTGCTTGTATTTGTGTTGTATTTGTTTTATTATTTCTATTTCCGCTGCGTATAACATATTTTGTAGCAAGCATGTAATGAATTCCATCAACGCATCGAAACGAGCTATTCACCCCCCTCTAGCGGTCACCGAACCCTCAATAATTGGTATAAGAGCTCAGGACTCTTCTACGGATTAACAACTCGGAGCCAAGGCGTTAGAGGGTGAAGAGGAACAAGATGGAAATTCAAGAGAATTTGGGTTGGGACATCAACACCCCAATCCCATATGCTTTCTATGGACGAGAGGGCTTCAACCAATGGAAGACAAGAATTGAAGATTTCTTGATGATGAGGGACTTTGAGGAGTGGTCCATCCTAATGGAAGGATTCCAATACCCAAGAGGACCCAAGGGAGGATTCCTCAAGATGAAGAGATGGAGTGAGGAACAACTCCAAAGATTTGAGAAAAATAAGGTGGAAAAATTTATTATTGATTTGCTTCCTAATGTCATTTTGTGTAGCTTAGGTGAATACATGGATGTCAAAGAGCTATGGAGCCAAGTGGCAAGACTCCATGAGGAGCCCAAAGGACAAGAGTGCTCATCGGCTCAATCGGAAGAGACCGAGGAAGCAAGCACATCAACCTCACAAGCAAGTGAGGATTCGGATGGTGATAGAGAGTCGACATCCGAATCGGTAGAGGAGGTGGAATTGGAAAAAGTCTCCACCTCTTGGATTGAGGGGGAGGAGATTAGATCTTCCACACTGGAGGAACCTCAAGAAGAGCCATCCACCTCCAGTCGAGAGGAAGAGGAAGCTCGGAACATAACTCCCCTACCGTGGAAGGTAACTCAAACACACCGTTTCAAAATAAAATTCATATAATGTGTTTTGAGTGTAGGGAGTTTGGGCACTATAAGAGCAAGTGCCCAAAGAAGGTCAAGAAAAGTCCATCGGTGCCTAAAAGTCAAGAAAAGTCAAAGGATGTCGATGTCCCCACCAAGAAGACCAAGGAGCTCGTAGTATGCTTCAAGTGTCATAAGAAGGGGCACTATAGAAGTCAATGTCCTAGAAAGAAGGAAATCAAAGATAAGGAAGGAGCATCACATATAGGGGGAGATAAGGCTAACCCTAAGGTATATTTTAATAATGCACTTTCTAGTTTAAATGTCAAAAAGCATGCTAGGAATAATTTTAACAATCTTTCTATTGTACATGAAAATCATGCTAGGAACAATAAATATTTTTGTCTAGGTGCTAAAAGTGTTAATTTTTCAAATAAGGATAAATTTGGGACTAATATCTCTAGAAAAACTTTACCTAGGGCAAGCATTAAGAAAATTGAGGACCACCTAGGTTTTAATCCCAAATGGACTAGGCATATGCCTAGGAAGAACCATGCCCAAGGATTAAATAAAAATTCAAAAATTGGGCAATTAGAGTTGGAAAATCAAGCCTTGAGGTCAAGGCTTGAGAAACTTGAAAAGACCCTTGCAAAAATGACAAATCAAATGGTCAAACTCTATGGTCTAGAAGTCAAAGTCAAAACCTAGGGTATAGGAGACAAGAGTCAACCAAGGGCAAGAAAGGTTTGGGTCGCAAACCTAAGCCTATGGTGACTTATCATAATGTTCCATTTGATTATGGAACACAAACTAGGTCTAGGAAAGTCAAGGTCAATAGGGAAGTCATCCCTAAGGTTGACCAAGGTAGGTGCTTAGTGGCCAAGGTTTCCATGAAACCTAGGAAGACAACTAAGAAGGTTACTAGGGAGGCAATCCCTAAGGTTAACCTAGTTAAGACCCAAATGACCAAGGCTAACAAACCTAGAAGGGTCATTAGGAAGGTATATAGGAAGGTCATCCCTAAGAAATATGTAGTAAACCCTAGGAGTTCAAATAGGTTTTGGGTTTCTAAAAGCATGATTGATTCACGCTAGATGAGTTTAGGTGTGTCAACCATGATTGGAAGGGTAACTAACCCAACCATAGCAAAGTTGACACTTTAGGATATTTTCAAGGTTATGGATACCTTGGAAATAGATTTGAATTTAAATTCTAAAAGATTTTAGGATGTGCCAATATATTCTTGGAATTATAAAAAATCAATCAAATTGGCACAATTTAGGTTTAGAGGTCTTAGTGTGTCATTTTGGGTTTTTGGCACACTTGAGAGATAATTGATAATATGGCAAAATGGGTTTAATAATAACTAATGGCAATTAATATTAAATTTTTGGTATTGTTATACCTATATATTTTATTTGTCATGTTTTGTTTTTCATATACCATGTCATGATATCATATCTATTTTTATCATTTATATGTCATGATCATGCTTAGGATTTAGGTCTTTATGTCATGTGTATTTAGATTTAATCATATGTCATGACATCATGATCATTGACCATGTTTAATTATGTTATCATTTATATCATGATCATTCATGCATTTAATTTGATTAAAATTGAGTTAAGGACATGACATGACTTGAAGTCCCATTTATAAGGGAATCAAGTAGTGTTGCCTTAGAAAATGTATGAGACCTTAGTTTAAGATAAACCAAAATCCACATCTCACATCTAAATTTACATGTATGTGTATTCTTACACCTTAGATACATGTGAGATGATAGGATATGAGTTAAGTTCAAGGTGCATAGTTTTTACATCTAGATGATCTCAAACTCATCTAAAATCATGTTGTGGATCATTGGGAAAGTTTATGTTCAAGTCATGTACATTAAGCCCAAAGAATATGATCCAATATAAGGTTTTAAAACTATTTTAAAATCATTTTGAAAAACCATGGTGAAGTCTATCTTTTGATAGCAATCACCATTGATGAAGTTGATACAAAGTGAGCTAAAACATTGAAGTTTTTCTTCATTTTTAAACTTTGTGTCAATTTCACTATTTTATGGGTAAAATATTTTCCAAACATTTTTCACTCATTGTATTTGTCATAAGTATTATACGTATGAAGTTTCATGATTTTTCGAATTACGTATAATTATTTATGAATTTCTGAAATTCATTTCTAATAACTAAAATTTGGAATTTCAGTTATCAGTCGACTGTCGCCTAATGGCAGTCGAATGATGAGCACTTCAGTCGACTGATTTCTAAGAGAGTCGACTGATAGGGTGATTTCAGGAAAAACAAGGTTGTTTAGCTCGTTTTCAACTACGGTAAAGTTTTCTAACCACTCCTAACCCTAGGATATACTTTAGGAAGCATTATAAAGGGTAAAAATCCATTGGATATGGATTAGGAGAGTTGTTAGGGTGATGTATCAAATTTAAGGTATGGGAAAGTTCATGTTAAACTTTAGACCTTATTTTTGATGGTTTAGAGTTCCTATTGGCTTAGAAACTTCCCAAGGACATTGTTGGTGGAATGGTTAAGGGGGAGCAAGCCTTTAGGGGGAGGTATCCATCATGGGATGATGGATATTATTTTTCCTCATGAGAAGAAGAAATGGGATTTTGAGATATCCAATTTGGAAATTGGGAGAGATTGTAGGATTGCCTCTCTTAAGTGATATGAGACTTATCACTAGGAAGATTGTAGGCATCCTAGGTATTTTTGGACCAAGGGGAAGATTGTAAGATCTCATTAGGACATTAGACATTGACCTCCTTAGAGAGAACCTTTTTGATGTTAGTCAAAAAGGGAAAGAATGTTTGGGAGACTTATTGGGAGAATTTGTTGGAGATCGTTTGGAAGCCGCTAGAGGGGGGTGAATAGCGTCGTGTTAAGCTTGATGGAATTCGTTCGAGATCATGTCTACAAGTTTCGTTAGCACAGCAGAATATATATATAATAACAATAACGAAACACAATCACAAACACAATAACACAAAGATATAACGTGGTTCGGAATCGAACGGTTCCTACTCCACGGATCGAGCTCTAAAGAGCCCTAGTGATGCACACACACTCACTAATCACAAATACTCTTCTCGACAACAAGTCGGAGGTGGAGAAACCTCGTACAAAAGATTACAACAATAATCTAAGTAGATACAAGCAAATACAATGAGATACAATGCAATATAAGTAAAGAAAAAGCTTTACGAATGCCTTTTGATTGCTTGCTTGTTGATCGCTTGAACCGTGGTTGAAGACCCTGATTTGCAGCAGCAAATCGCCTAAAAAACGTCCAAGAAATCACTTTAGAACTGATGCCAAAAACTCTCCCGTCGAGCTCCTTTTATCCTTGCGCGCGACCTGGATTTCCGCCCATCAGTCGACTGCCATAAGTCACCCGATGATGCCATTTGTCGTGAGACAACGGCTCGATCCATACTGGAAAAACTCAACGGATCTCTTGGCGCGATCGGCCTTGCGCCGTAGTCGACTGCCCAATCGGCTACGGAGTGTTCTGTGCTCGACATTGGGTGTGATCACGACTCTTGGCAATCGATCGTTGTCGCCGATCGCTTCCAATGAGCGGTCATCGCTAGAGCATTTCTAGCTCTAAACTGGCAGTCGAACTCAAGTCGACTCATGGCAGTCGAACCGGCCATAATACCAGTCGACTGCCAACCTCAAAAATGAGGTTTTAACCCAAGTATGGTGCCCCCATACTTGCTAGACCACCCTTAGCCTAGACCTAAGCCTTCTAGCCACCTCCATCAGCCTCACGCCTCTCGGATCCCTCCAAGTCATCCATGACTTGTTCATCCATCGCGCTAGCCTCCAAGTGCTTCCCTCGGCTATGTCATGCTAACGGTGTCTACACCGCCAAGGCACATTGGTCTTACGCCGCCAAGACTCCGCTTGGACTTTACGCCGCTAATATCCAACCCCTTGGACTTCTCAAATGTCAAGACTCAAGCTTGGACTTTCCCTTGCCAACCCATGTTGGACTTTCCATGCCAAGACCCATGCTTGGACTTTTCCTTGTGCCAAGTACTCAAGACTTGGACTTTCCCAAATGCCAAGTGTCCCACTTGGACTTCCCATGCCAAGTACTCAAGACTTGAAATTGTCATATGTTTTTGTCGAACATCAAAATATCACTCGAGTCAAACTCGAGTCCTGGTCAATCGTGACCTGGGCCGATTGCACCAACAATCTCTCCCTTTTTGATGTTTGACAAAAACCAAACAAATCATTGAGTTAGAACACTAACTCAAATCCCTTACCAATTATCCCAAATTGGTAAACACTCTCCAAATGTTCTCCCCCTTTTTGACTAACATCAAAAAGGTTTTCTCTCCAAGGAGGTCAATGTCTCATGTCCCAATGAGATCTTACAATCTCCCCCTTGATCCAAAAATAAATACCTAGGATGCCTACCATCTTCCTAGTGATAAGTCACATATCACTCAAGAGAGGCAATCCTATACTCTCTCCCAATTTCCAAATTGGGTTTCTAAAAATCCATCAATTTTCCCAATTGATAATATTCTCCCCTTCAAGAAGAAAGAAAAAACACATCCATCACTCTAAGATGGATACCTCCCCCTAAAGGCTTGCTCCCCCTTGATTATTGCACCAACAATGTCCTTGGGAAGTCCCTAAGCCAATAGGAACTCTAAACCATCAAAATTAAGGTTAGAAATTCAACATTGAACTTTCCAACACCTTAACATTGATACAAACCCTAAACAATTCTCCTAATCCATATCCAATGGATTTTCACCCTTTATCATGCTTCCCAGAGCATATCCTAGGGTTAGGAGAGATTAGGGACCTTTACAATGGTTGAACACGGGATAAACAACCTTGTTTTCCCAAAATCAGACCCATATCAGTTGACTGCCACCAAGGGCAGTCGACTGATAGCTGAAATTTCCGAATTTCAGCTATCAGAATTGAGATTTTGAAAAGCATAAGTAATTCTACGTAATTTGAAAATTCATAAAAATTTATACGTACATTAATTATATTCAATACAATGGGTGAAAAATATTTGAAAATTATTTTACCCATAAAATAGAGAGTTTGATACAACACTCAAAACCATTGAAATTTTCAATGTTTTGGCCCTATCTTGTATCAACTCTATCAATGATGATTGCTATCAAAAGATAGGCTTCATCAAGGTTTTTCAAAATGATTTCAAAACCATGTTTTGGATCATATTCCTTGGGCTCTATGCACATGACTTGTACACAAGCTTTCCTAATGATCCACATTTGAAATTAGATGAGTTTTAGTTCATCTAGATGCAAAAACTATGCACCTTGAACTTAACTCATATCCTAGCATCTCACATGTATCTAGGGTGTATAAATACACATACATGTCAATTGGATGTGAGATATGGGTTTTGGTTCATTTAAGACTAGGGTTTCATGCATCTTCTAAGGCAACCCTACTTGATTCCCTTATGAATGGGACTCCAAGTCATGTCATAGTCCTTAAATCAATTTCAATCGAAATTTTTCTTAAATGCATGAATGATTATGGCATTAATGATGATATAAATAAGCATATGCTCATAATCATGATGTCATGGCATAAGATGAAATATAAAAACACATGACATTTAAAACCTTAATCCTAAACATGAACATGACATATAAAATGATTAAAATAAACATGATGTCATGGCATGTTATATGACAAACAAAGCATGGCATGTAAAATATATAGGTATAGTAATACCTAAATTTTAATATTAATTGTCATTTGATATAATTAGATATATTTTGTCATATTATCATTAATCTCCCTAGTGTGCCAAAAATCCAAAATGACACACTAACCTCTAAACCTAAATTGTGTCAATTTAATTGATTTTTCTCAATTTCAAAAATGTATTGGCATATCCTAAAATCTTTTAGGATATTGATTCAAATCTATTTCCAAGGTAACCATAACCTTGAAAATATCCTAAAGTGCCACCTTTATCATGGTTGAGTTAACTACCCATCCAATCAAGGTTGGCACACCCTAAACCCATCTAGCGTGAATCAATCATGCTCTTAGGAACCCAAAACCGATTTGAGCTCCTAGGGTTAATTAGGTATTCCTTAGGGATAACCTCCCTAGATACCTTTCTAATGACCCTCCTAGGCTTGTTAGCCTTGGTCATTTGGGTCTTACCTAGGTTGACTCTAGGGGTAGCTCCCCTTGCAACCTTCTTAGTGGTCACCCTAGGTTTCCTAGAAACCCTAGCCACTAGGCACACCCTTTTGTCAATTCTAGGGATGACTTCCCTATTGACCTTGGTCTTCCTAGACCTAGTTTGTGTTCCATAATCAAATGGAACACTATGATAAGCCACCTTAGGCTTAGGTTTGTGACCCAAACCTTACTTGCCTTTGGTTGAATTTTGACTCTTAGGTCCTAAGTGTTGACTTTGAGATTTGGACCTAGACTTTTGATCATTTGACCCTTTAAATTGATTTTGTATAATTTTAAGGGTCTTCTCAAGTTTTTCAAGCCTTGACCTCAAGACTTGATTCTCTAATTCTAATTTCTCAATTTTAGAATTTTGATTTAAACCGTGGGCATGAGACTTTCTAGGCATATGCCTAGTCCATTTAGGATTTAGATCTAGATGTTCTCCTATTTTCCTAATTGATTCCTTAGGTAAAATATTTTTAGGGACAATAGTCCCAAATTTCTCCTTACTCCTAAGGTAAACATTTTTAGCACCTAAGCAAAATTCCTTACTTCTAGCATGCTCTTTATGAATTGCAAGGGAATTAAAATTCCTAGCATGCTTTTGACTATTAAATCTAGAAGGTGCATTATTGAAATATACCTTAGGGTTTGCCTTGGAGGCTCCCCCTACATGTATAGCTCCCTCTTTGACTTTCTTGCTCCCCCTAGGGCATGAATTCCTAAAATGCCCCGGTTGTTGACACTTGAAGCAAATGACGTGCTCTTTGCTTCTTCTAGTGGTGGCACCGGCATCTTTTGATCTTTCTTGAGGTTTTGGTGCCGGAGGAGCTTTTCTGATCTTCTTTGGGCACTTGCTCTTGTAGTGCCCGGCTTCTCTACACTCAAAACATATGATATGATTTTTATTACAAATTGATATGTTTGAGTTACCTATGGTGGATGTGGTGATTGGAGTGGATTCTTCATTCCTCCCGGAGGTTGAGACTTCTTCTTGAATTTGTTCCGGCTCCGGTGTGGAAGTTCTCTCCTCCCCCTCAATCCTTGAGGTGGATGCTTCTTCCACCTCTTCCACCTCTTCTTTCTCCGATCCGGAAGTCGACTCCCTATCAACTTCCGACTCCTCAAGCTCTTTAGATGGGGATGTGCTTGCTTGAGCTTGAGAGGGTGATGGTCCTTCTTCTTGGACCGATGATAGACTTTCATGGAGCTTGGCCAAATCGCTCCATAGCTCCTTGGCATCCACATAGTCACCTAGACTACACAAAAGGTCATTAGGAATTAAATCAAAAATGAATTTGATTACCTTCTTATTTTTATCGAATTGTTGGAGTTGCTCCTCACTCCACTTCTTTTTCTTGAGAAACCCTCCCTTTGGTCCCTTAGGATATTCAAATCCTTCCATCAACGCGGACCACTCCTCAAGGTCTCTCATCATCAAAAAATCTTCAATTCTCGCCTTCCAAGAATTGAAACCTTCTCGTCCATAGAAGGAATAGGGAATTGGGGTGTTGATGTTCCATCCCAATGGTTCTTCTATCTTCACCCTCTAGCCTCTTTGTCTTAGCTCCCGGCGGTTAGTCCGTAGAAGAGCCCCGGGCTCTGATACCACTTGTTGGAGATCGTTTGGAAGCCGCTAGAGGGGGGGTGAATAGCGTCGTGTTAAGCTTGAAGGAATTCATTCGAGATCGTGTCTACAAGTTTCGTTAGCACAGCGGAATATATATATAATAACAATAATGAAACACAATAACACAAAGATATAACGTGGTTCGGAACCGAACGGTTCCTACTCCACAGATCGAGCTCTAAAGAGCCCTAGTGATGCACACGCACTCACTAATCACAAATACTCCTTCTCGACAACAAGTTGGAGGTGGAGAAACCTCGTACAAAAGATTACAACAATAATCTAAGTAGATACAAGCAAATACAATGAGATACAATGCAATATAAGTAAAGAAAAAGCTTTACAAATGCCTTTTGATTGCTTTCTTGTTGATCGCTTGAACCATGGTTGAAGACCCTGATTTGCAGCAGCAAATCGCCTCAAAAATGTCCAAGAAATCGCTTAAGAACTGATGCCAAAAACCCTCCCGTCGAGTTCCTTTTATCCTTGCGCGCAACCTGGATTTCCGCCCATCAGTCGACTGCCATAAGTCACCAGTCGACTGATGCCACTATTGTCGTGAGACAACGGCTCGATCCACGCTGGAAAAACTCCAACGGATCTCTTGGCAGTCATCGCCAACATTGGCGCGATTTGCCCATGCTCGTAATCGATCGCCCGATCGGCTACGGAGCGTTCAAGGCTCGACATTGGGCGGCTCGATGCAATGACTCTTGGTAATCGTCGCCGACACTCGGCCGATCGCTCCAATGAGTAGTCGACTGCTAGAGCATTTCTAGCTCTAAACTGGCAGTCGAACTCAAGTCGACTCACGGCAGTCGAACCGGCCATAATGCCAGTCGACTGCCAACCTCAAAAATGAGGTTTTAACTCAAGTATGGTGCCCCCATACTTGCTAGACCACCCTTAGCCTAGACCTAAGCCTTCTAGCCACCTCCATCAGCCTCACGCCTCTCGGATCCCTCTAAGTCATCCATGACTTGTTCATCCATCGCGCTAGCCTCCAGGTGCT
This sequence comes from Wurfbainia villosa, assembly GCA_025175895.1. NCBI lineage: Eukaryota > Viridiplantae > Streptophyta > Magnoliopsida > Zingiberales > Zingiberaceae > Wurfbainia > Wurfbainia villosa. The sequence continues at coordinate 41,965,284 of CM046004.1, read as the reverse complement.
TCCCTCGGCTATGTCATGCTAACGGTGTCTACACCGCCAAGGCACATTGGTCTTACGCCGCCAAGACTTCGCTTGGACTTTACGCCGCCAATATCCAACCCCTTGGACTTCTCAAATGCCAAGACTCAAGCTTGGACTTTCCCTTGCCAGCCCATGTTGGACTTTCCATGCCAAGACCCATGCTTGGACTTTTCCTTGTGCCAAGTACTCAAGACTTGGACTTTCCCAAATGCCAAGTGTCCCACTTGGACTTCCCATGCCAAGTACTCAAGACTTGAAATTGTCATATGTTTTTGTCGAACATCAAAATATCACTCGAGTCCTGGTCAATCGTGACCTGGGCGGATTGCACCAACAGAATTTATGGGATTATCAATTTGGGATAATTGGTAAGAAGATTTGAGTTAGTGTTCTAACTCAAAGGTATGTAGTTTTGTCAAACATCAAAAAGGAGGAGATTGTTGGTGCAATCGACCCAGGTCACGATTGACCGGACTCGAGTTTGACTCGAGCAATATTTTGATGTTTGACATGGAGATTTGACATTGATGTCTGATAATGTTTTGGGGAGATTGTTGGTGCAATCGACCCGGGTCATGATTGACCAGACTCGAGTTTGACTCGAGGGGGATTTTGATGGTTGATTGGAGTTGACCATGTCATGGAAAGTCCAAGTCTTGAGTACTTGGCATGTAAAGTCCAAGCATGGGTCTTGGCAAGGAAAAGTCCAAGCATGGGTCTTGGCTTGTAAAGTCCAACATGGGTTGGCAAGGGAAAGTCCAAGATTGAGTCTTGACATTTGGAAAGTCCAAGGGTGTAGTCTTGGCCACGTAAGTCCAAGGGTGTAGTCTTGACGGTGAAAGTCCAAGTCATGAGTACTTGGCATTTAGAAAGTTCAAGGGGTTTGATATTGGTGGCGTAAAGTCCAAGGGTGGAGTCTTGGCAGCATAAGTCCAATGGTGTGCGGCGTAAAGTCCAAGCGGAGTCTTGGCAGCGTAAGTCCAATGTGCATTGGCGGTGTAGCACCGTTAGCATGACATAGCCAATGGAAGCACCTGAAGGCTAGCGTATAGATGACTTGGAGGGATCCGATAGGCGCGAGGTTGATAGAGGTGGCTAGAAGGGTTAGGTCTAGGCTAAGGGTGGTCTAGCAAGTATGGAGGCACCATACTTGGGGTAAAACCTCATGTTTGAGGTGTATCAGTCGACTGAGACCTATAGATAGTCGACTAGCTAGGGTTTGATTGCGGGGAGTGCCCTAACAGTCGACTGCCAGAGGTAGGCAGTCGATCGCTTGGCCAAGAAGTCGACTGATCCAAGTGATCAGTCGACTGGTGCTCGAGAATTCGGGCATAGAATGGAGTCGGACTCGACTGCTGGGGTTAACAGTCGAGTGAAGGCTCTATTAGTCAACTGATGTCCTATCCGTTAGATTTTTTTTCAGCATGGATTGCACCGTTGTCTCACAGCAACAGTATCATCAGTCGATTGATAGGCAAGATCCAGCCCGATTGCAGGTTATAAAAGCAGCTCGGAAGAGGGATTTTGGCAAGCATTTCTTGAGGAGTTTTGGGGCCAATTGCTAGTATAATTCAGGGTCTCCAAGTGAAACTTAAGCAACCACAAAGCAAGCAATACAAAAGCTCTTGTAAAGTTATTTTCTTTACTTGTATTGCATTTTATTATTGTATCTTTCTTGTATTTGTTTCTTACTGTTGAAAGAATTATTGTACGAGGTTTCTCCACCTCCAGATTGTTCCGAGAAGAGTTTATTGGATAAGTAGTGCATGTTTGCATTGCTAGGGCTTTTAGAGCCCGATCCATGGAGTAGGAACCATTCAATTCCGAACCACGTTATTGAAGGGATGAAACTTTGCTTCCCACTTCAACTCGGTTGCTTGTTCATGGCGATCCCGTCGTCGTCCCCGGATTAAAATTTTAATCCATGACAATTAGGAATTACCCAAGCTACCGTTTCATCGTCGTGCTATTCGATTAGAGTAGTCACTTGAACAAACTCATTGTTCAAGCAACCAACCTCTATTCTACGATTAGCCACGGAATAGACGATGTACGGATCGTCGATTTTTGTGTTTGTATTCGGGGTCCAAGTAAATTAGCCACATATAAAAACATACAACATGCATATAATTGAAAAACAATTATTGACATAATACAAAAGAATATAAACAAATATTATACCTCTTGATCTTCTATTATATGTCCTTCTTCCTTTTGGACGTCGTGTGGGCGAGGATTTTCCAAAAGTCGAAGCCTCCTAGATCACCAATCTTCCTTTCCTTGTTCACTCCGAACAAAGAAAGATGATAAAACAAAACTCTTCTCCTTCCTTTAACCGACCACCAAGCTCCAAGCTTGGTGCTTGCCGCCCGCCAAGGAGAAGAACAAGGAGATGTTGTCTGCCAAGGGAAAAGGATCACCCCAACCCTTGATGTCGCCGGCCCTTGGAAAAGTAGAGAGTGTGCCGGCCAAGAGAAAAGGATGAGAAGATGAAGCTTGGACGCTGGCCAAGGAGAGAAGAAGAGAGGATGGGCGTCGGCCACCTAAGGAAGAAGAAGGAAAAAATTTCCAAATTTGTGGCCGCCGAAGCCTCCAAGCCCCTTGCCGCCCAAACCCTAATCCCTAAGCTCTCTCCTTGCTACCCACCTTAAGCCCTTATTTATAGAGTTAGGCTTAAGCCTCCTTTTAATCTCCACCGTCGATTCTAGGGATTTAATCTCAACCATCGGATCTAGAGATTTAATCTCCACCGTCGGATCTAGAGTTTTATTTTCCATCATTGGATCTAGGCTCCATGAGGTTTTAATAGGCTACAATAGGGACCATGAGGAGGAGTTGGATCTTGGCCACCCAATGGATCAAGCTCACATAAAGTCCGATCCATTAATGATAATCCATTTCACTAGAGGATTATCATTGATCTACCTCACCAACCCCATAAGTTAATATGGACTCCATATATTATTTGTACATTTATCTCCCTGTGTTTAAGATATCAAACGTCCGTCGATTAATTAATTTATTGACAATTAATTAATCAACATCTAACTCCATGAGTAGTACCACTCAACCTTATCATCATGCCGGACCAAGTCCACCTGCAGGGTTTACATGATGAACCTTATGAGCTTCTCAAGGGGACATCATCATCCTAATATATAGGACACGGTTTCCTCCTATAATCAACGGCACACCATATAAATAATATCATTTTCCAACTTACCGAGCCTATCGATTTACTCTATAAATCTCGCCCATTGGTAAATTAAAGAAATGAATACTAAGTATATATGCCTGTTATTATATCAGGATTAAGAGCATGTACAGTATAATATCTGAGGTCTGATTCGATTATGTAGTCAGCAATAAATAGAATCACCTCTAAGTCGGTCCTTCTCAATACACACAAAGTGTACTAGTACGATTCTATGGTCAAGACAAACCAATACCAAATCACACTACAACCATACCAATAGTTTGTCCAAAGTCATCTTGGTTGTGAGCCTTTACTTATACTCTACAAGGAGCTGATAACATGATCTACCGTGTGATACTACACACCATGTTATCTATAATGTAATGTATGAGATAATATGCATAACCATAAATATGCAAACAATGATCATGTGATTCTTATTTCAAAATAAAGATGTTCATACAAAAGATAGACTTTTCAGTATACATCCCAACAATCTCCCACTTATACTAAAAGACTATGATGTCCTTAAACTGCCATACATCTGATTCTCATTCCCTCCACATGCCTATCAAAAGCTCTCGCTGGAAGGGCCTTAGTGAAAGGATCTGCCAGGTTATCCTCCGATGCAATCTTGGCCACAACAACTTCTCCTCGCTTTATGATTTCTTGTATCAGGTGGTACTTGCGCTCTATGTGTTTACTTGCCTTATGTGCTCGTGGTTCCTTCGAGTTTGCAACTGTACCACTGTTATCACAATAAATTGTGATAGTTCTGGACAAACCAGGAATCACATCCAAGTTCATCAAGAAGTTCCTGAGCCACACAACTTCTTTGGTTGCCTCAGAGGCTGCCATATACTCAGCTTCCATGGTGGAGTCCGCCATGCATTTCTGCTTGACACTCCTCCATACAATGGCTCCACCTCCCAAAGTAAACACAAAACCTAAGGTAGACTTACTGTTATCCCTGTCTGATTGGAAGTCAAAATCTGTGTAACCCAAGAGGAGTAATTGGTCTGCCTGGTAAACCAGCATATAATCCCTAGTCCTTCTCAAGTACTTCAATATATGCTTTACCGCAGTCCATTGTCCCTATCCTGGATTACTCTGATATCTACTGACCATGCCCACGGCAAAGAAGATATCTGGTCTCGTACATAGCATCGCATACATGAAGCTTCCTACTGTCGAAGCATAAAGAACTACCTTTATCTCCTCTATCTCCTCAGATGTTCTAGGACACATCTCCTTAGATAAAGGAACTCCATGCCTGAAAGGTAGAAAATCTTTCTTGGAATTCTGCATGCTAAAACGATCCATAATTGTGTCTATGTATGAAGCTTGAGATAAGCACAACATCCTTTTTCTGCGATCCCTTATAACCTTGATCCCAAGGATGTGTCCCACTTCTCCCAAGCCCTTCATATCAAACTGTTTGGACAACCATACCCATACGTCCGATAACACATTGACATTGTTGCCAATTAACAAAATATCATCTACGTATAGTACAAGAAATACCACTACGTTTCCGTCACATCTCTTGTATACACAAGACTCATCTGGACTTTGAATAAATCCATAAGACTGGATTACCTCATCAAAGTGGATGTTCTAAGACCTCGAAGCTTGCTTCAATCCATAAATAGATCGATTAAGCTTGCACACAAGATGCTCTTTGCCCTTTGCAATGAATCCCTCTGGTTGCTTCATATAGATATTTTTCTCAAGACTTCCATTAAGGAATGTTATCTTGACATCCATCTGTCATACCTCATAATCCATATGAGCAACAATACATAAGAGAATCCGGATAGACTTAAGCATGGCTACCGGCGAAAAGGTCTCTTCATAATCGATACCCTCTTTCTGAGTATACCCCTTCGCAACAAGCCTTGCTTTGAATGTCTCAACCTTCCTGTCTATTCCTCTCTTTCTTTTGTAGATCCACTTGTATCCAATGGTTTTTATATCATTGGATGGTTCTACTTGCTCCCATACCTGATTTGAATCCATAGATTCAATCTCAATATTCATTGCACTTTGCCAATATACTGCATTTTTTATCTTGGATTGTCTCGCCATATGTCCAGGGATCAGGTTCATGTTCGCCAGAGACCAAATCAAAAGATTCTCCCAAGAACATGAATCTATCAGGTTGTTTAACAACCCTCCCACTACGATGAGGTATCACCTGTGTATCCTTTGTGACACGCGGTACAGTGACTTGTGGTATATCCTCTTGTACAGGTGGTACTGAAGTAGTGACTTCCCCTTTCAATTCCTCCAGAACAATCTTACTCATGGGCTTGTGGTTCATCACATAGTCTTCCTCTAGAAATCTGACATTCGTGCTAACGATCACCCTCTGATCTCTAAGACTATAACAAACCACCTTTCATTCCTCTAGGATAGCCAACGAACATGCGTACTTCTGTACGAGGTTCCAACTTACCAGCATTTACCTTCAACACATGTGCTGGACTCCCCCAAATCTGAATATGTCTTAGACTAAGCTTTCGCTCAGTCCACAATTCTGTGGGAGTAGAAGACACTGATTTAGATAGTACCAAGTTCATAATATACACTGCCGTATCTAGAGCATATCCCTAGAACGAATCTGGCAACTCAGAATAACTCATCATCGATCTAACCATCTCCATAAGAGTCATATTCCTTCGCTCTGCTATACCATTCTGCTGGGGTGTGCCAGGTGCAGACAATTGGGATTGAATCTCAGCCTTTGATAAGTAATTCCTAAACTCTCCCAAGAGGTACTCACCACCACGATCAGATCGTAGTGTCTTGATACTTTTACCTTGATGTTTCTCCACATCAGCCTTGAATTCTTTGAACTTGTCAAAGCATTCAGACTTGTTGTGCATCAAGTAAATATATCCATTTCTTGAATAATCATCTATGAAAGAGACGAAATACTCAAAACCACCTCTAGCCTGGATAGACATAGGACCACACAAATCAGAATGAACCAATTCCAACATATCTTTGGCTCTATACCCCTTGGCCTTAAAAGGCCTCTTGGTCATTTTACCCTCCAAGCAAGATTCACAGATTGGGAAATCTTCCACCACTAATGAACCCAGAGGTCCATCAGCTATCAACCTTTGAATTCTGCTTAGGTTAATATGACGAAGTCTTAGATGCCAAAGATATATTTGGTTCATCTTTGAAGGTTCTTTTCTCTTATAGGAATTAGAAGATGAGTTATTAACTTCTATTTGCATCGTGGGAGCTTTTGGTTCAAGTGTATATAAATTTCCTATCAATGCACTAGAATAGATAATCTCCTTATTCATTTTTATAACAACTTTGTCATTAAAAGAAATAGAATATCCATCCATAAACAATTTAGAAATCGAAATCAAATTCTTTCTAAATAAAGGTACATAAAGGCAATTTTTAAGAACCAAAATTTTATTCCTCTCAAAAGACAAATAAACATCTCCCACTGCAACAGCCGCCACCTTCGTGGCATCGCCCAAGTATACGATAATCTCCCCTTCAGCCAATCATCTGGTTTCCTGGAACTCCTGTAAAGTATTGCAGACATGATTAGTGGCTCTCGTATCTACACACCAGGTGTCGGTAGATAACACCGATAAACATGTTTCAATGACTAGTCCAAAATATATACCATTGTTCTGCTTCCGGTTGGGGCAGTCCTTCTTCCAGTGTCCAGTCTGCTTACAAGTGAAGCACTTGCCTTTCGACTTCTTCACTCCTCCCTGAGTTCCTCCCACCATCTTTGCCCCAGCTTGTTTCTTCTTCTTCTTGCCTTTCATCTTAGAAGTAGAAACCTTTTGTGCAACCATGGCTTGCGCCTGAGCACTCTGACGAAAAAGCCCCTCTGCTGCCTGGAGTTCTGTCAGAAGCTCCGCCAACGAATACAACCTCTTGTTCATGTTGTAATTTAGACAAAACTACTCAAAACTCCTAGGTAGAGACTGGAGAATGATATCGACCTGGGTTTCCCCATCGATCTCAGCTCCGAGGACTTCCAGCTCATTCAAATGAGCCATCATCTTGAGAACATGATCCCTCACGGGTGTTCCCTCGAACATGGTGGTCGTCATCAAGTTCCTTATGGCTTCCTGCCTAGCAGCCCGATTCTGGTGTCCGAAAAGCTCTTTGAGATTAAGCATCATGTCATAAGTAGTGGGCATGGCTTGATGCTGATGTTGCAGTACATTTGACATAGATGCCAAAATGTAACACTGCGCCATCTCATCGGCCTTAATCCACTTCTTATAACTCTCCTTCTCCTTTTCCCCAGAATCATCCGCAGGCTTAGGAGGGCACTCTTCGAGGAGTACATATTTGTATTCCTTAGCAGTCAAGACAATGTCAAGATTCCTCTTCCAATCAACATAGTTGGGTCCAGTAAGTTTATTTTCTTTCAGTATAATAGCAAGCGGGTTGAAAGTCATTTTGAAAAAACTTAAGAATCACATATATCAAAACATTAGATTTCAAAAAATTATTAATTCCTCAAACAATAAAATTTTAAAATCAACCAACACCTCAAAACACCGAGAATATCGTATGCCACGATAGTGTGGACGTATACAAATTCTACATTTGTAAGAGGAGGTTTTACCCATTAATTTTATTATCTTGTCAACCTAACTTTTTGACAAATAAAATTAATAGTTGGTTTCTCTTCGGACCTACAAATAAAAGCAGTGACTCCGATGGGGAGGATACTTATATTTGTATCTAAGTGTTCACCATTACTCGCTACCAAGGTAATTATCTTGGGTTATGTGCCTTCCGATGGGAAAGTACACACGCTCCTTAATAATTTTCTTATAACTATATTCGACCTTGTAATCCGCAAACAAACTCATCCGATGTAGAGGAAGGCACTCAGAGCCGATGCGCAAGTTTGTTTGCATCATATGTCGAATCGTAATGGAGGCCGTGGGAATTTATAAAAATATCTCTCTCCCACTTAGTAATTTAAAATTGAGGAATATTCCTAGCCTACGACATGCTTATCAAACAAGAAGCAATAAATATGAAAAAAATGTTTTCCAACTATTATGGCTTTTGTCTCCAATATGCCTCCCGTTGTATCGTCATCTCGTCCGCTCCTCCCTACGCCATGTACAAGCCATCCGGAGATCCAAGCCGAGAAAAATTATTTTAATTTACATCCATCGATCCTATACTCCACGAAGGAGTGTACATGAAATCTAGATTGAAAGTAAACTAAAATAAAAAGAGTCGCTAAACAATGTCGTATCTAATTACAAAAATTAAATACTAGCCTCGTCAACCCCGAGGATTCAAATAATATATAATTACACACATACAATCACATACACATATATGGCCATAATAGTTGGATCCTATGCCTGCAACCAAAAAGTTAACCTACGCACATCCTACTATTATCCGGCACATATATGAAAAGTGCATAAAAGTAACCGAATCCTAAACACACAAAATCAGAAACTGTGGCTCTGATACCACTTGAAGGGAGGAAACTTCGCTTCTCACATCAACTCGGTTGCTTATTCATGGCGATCCCATCGTCGTCCCCGAATTAAAAATTTAATCCATGACAATTAGGGATTACCCAAGCTACCGTTTCATCGTCGTGCTATTCGATTAGAGTAGTCACTTGAACAAACTCGTTGTTCAAGCAACCAACCTCTATTCTACGATTAGCCGCGGAATAGACGATGTACGGATTGTTAGGACCCTTAGAATGGCTAGAGGGGGTGATTAGCCTTTCTTCGTTTCTACAAGAACGTTAGCGGAAGCAATACAAATATAAACACAAATAAAAGCGAGAAACAAAGCTAACACCCGATGTAACGTGGTTTGGAGATGACGCTCCTACTCCACGGCAATCCGTAAGGTGGATTAGCCCTAATCAATCTTCACTAGAACCTCCTTTGGATGAACCAAGGTGGAGAAACCTTAACTTACAATGCACTCCTCTTCTTTACAATGATGGATGACTAAGAACAAGAGAAGAAGAGGTTTTGAATTGCTAAAAACACTTGGAAAGCTTGGTGAGCACGTAGGTGTAGTTGGGAGCAAGAGCACTAGCTTCACCAAGCTCCCCATGGCCCCTTTTTATAGAAGAGGGGTTGTTTTTCCCATTGGGCTTCAATCAGTCGACTGATGCTTACCATCAGTCGACTGTCGCCGAAGCCAATGGCTTCTGAAACGTGATCTCCGCGGAGATTCGTAGCCGCAATCTCCAACGGCCGGTGATCGATGATCCTCCATCGATCGGTGATGGGGTGATCGATCAGTGATCAAGGCGCGATCAGTGAGGCGCATTACGCGTGGCGATATTCCCTTGATCGATCGATCGTGATGTCCTTGCGGTCGGTGATCATAGTATCGATCATTGCTCGCCAAAGTAGTCGATGATGGTTAGGTTTCACCCTCGACTCGATCGAGCGCTATCGATCGATACTCATCAAGTATGAGTAATTCATACTTGATTTTATACCCTAGACCTAGACTCAACCTTCTAGCTCCTCAATAAGCCTTGCGCCTTCAGGATCCCTCCGAGTCCGCGACTTGTTCATCCTTTGCGCTTTGCTTCCAAGAGCTTCCTTCGGTTTCGTCATGTCTTGGGTTGCCAAATGCTTGGACTTTACGCCGCCAAGACTACAAGCTTGGACTTATCTTTGCCAAGACTTTACTTTGGACTTCCTTTGTCAAGGTTCACTTGGACTTTACGCTGCCAAGACTACAAGCTTGGTCTTACGCTGCCAAGTCCATCCCTTGTACTTCCTTTGCCAAGATCATACTTGGACTTCCTTTGCCAAGATCATACTTGGACTTCCCTGTCACTTAAATATTTTCGCAATTAGATCATAAGATATTGCCTAACTTAGATGATTATCCAAACATCAAAACATATATAAAAGCTTGGAGCATTGTTGCACCAACAATCTCCCCCTTTTTGATGTTTGGCAATCATTTGAGTTAGGTCTTTAAATACACACATAATCAAATTTTCAATATGAATTATAACTTAAACACTCCTTCTCCCCCTTTGACATACATCAAAAAGAGAAGGATTCAAACATGAAGGAAATAATGTGTTAGATCTTGGACTAAGGTACAATATTGAAATTAAGCTCCCCCTTAATCCAAGATATGCTTTATAATGTGTAAACAACAGTTGAAGCAAAGCATACCAAAAAATTCAAAAATTAAGTCCTAACTTTGCACCAACAATGGTTTTGGGGATGAAAAAGATATAATTTATGAAAACTCCCCCTAAAACACTGCATTAGTCAGTCCTAAATTTTGTTTATACGCAATATTATCATACTATAGTGTTAGGACATCAAAGATACACCAAATATCAGAAAATGGAGTTTATTATCAAAAAACACAGTGTATCGATCATTGGTTTATGAACGATCATTCTAGGCTCTAAAAAATTTGACCTTTTCATCCCAATTTCAGAAATGCGGTAGAAATTCTAGAACTCTCGAAAAATCACGAAATTTTGCATTCACATTTCTAAATTCATACTTTATCAAGGAAAAATAATTTGAAAAATATATGTTTTCCAGATTACAAGATTGATATAAACTTGGAACCTATCAAAAGTTCTAAAGATTTTGCAAACTTTGTATCACTTTTGTGTTTCAATTGAAAACTGTTTGTCAAAATATGATGAACATAATTTAAAATATATATTATTTGGAATTTCCAACCATGTTCTTTGAGCTATGTATTCATTACTTGAATACAAGCCTTCCCAATGATTGATCCATAAGGTATTCATGTCTCTAGGTGTAGTATTGGCTCATAGTAATGCATCATAACAAGCATGATGAGTCAAGTACACCTTCCCTATCATCTCACATGTTTCTAAGTATTTCAATACAAAAATCAAGGTTTCTTAAGGCTTTTGTGAGATGCATCAAGGTATTAAAGAAGCTATATAAGTATAGGATCATGCAAATCTAGAATTTTACTCTACAAAGCACATACCAAGCTCTCTCCTTAATGATGAAAATTCAGCTTCGGGAAGAGCTTTGGTGAAGATATCGGCAAGGTTGGACTTAGATTCTACATAATTAAGTTCAATATCCCCTCTTGCCACATGATCTCTTATGAAGTGATGTTTCACTTCAATGTGCTAGTCCTAGAGTGATGTCTGGATTTTTGGTCAAGTTGATGGTACTCATATTATCACAATAAACTTTAATGTTAGAGTAGTGTAGCTCATAATCCACAAGAGTATGTCTCATCCAAAGTAATTGAGCTACACAACCACCCATAGCCACATATTCGGCTTCGGTGGTTGATAGAGCAACACAATGTTGCTTCCTACTACTCCAACTAACTAGGGAGAACCCAAGAAATTGACATCCACCACTAGTACTCTTCTTATCCAATTTGCACCCGACATAATCGGAATCGGTATATCCAAGCAATTCAAATGACCTAGTCCTAGGATACCAAAGTCCTACATTTAGGGTGCCTTTAATATATCTTAATATTCTTTTGACGGCTACCAAATGTGATTCTTTGGCACAAGATTGGTATCTTGCACACATACCTACCGCAAATAAAATGTCGGGTCTACTAGCGGTTAGGTATAGTAAGCTACCAATCATACTCCTATAAAGTTTAAGATCAATTGATTTACCTTCATGATCACTATCTATCCTAGTGCTAGTGGCCATAGGAGTGGTTACAATTTTGGCATTTTCCAAACCAAATTTCTTGATCATTTCATTTGCATATTTGGTTTGATAAATATGAATACCCTCATTGGTTTGTTTGACTTGTAAACCTAGGAAAAAGGTAAGCTCTCCAACCAAACTCATTTCAAATTCATTTTCCATATTTTTTATAAAGTCTTGAAGAAGATCATCATTTGTTGACCCAAAAATGATATCATCAACATATACTTGGGCTATGAATATATCTTTTAACGTTGACTTTATAAACAAAGTTTGATCTACTTGGCCTCTTCTAAAATCCTTAGAAATTAAGAAGGATGACAATCTTTCATACCATGCCTGGGGAGCTTGTTTTAACCCATATAATGCTTTCCTAAGCTTACATACATGATTTGGATAATCTATGTTCTCAAATCCGGGTGGTTGCTCTACATATACTTCCTCCTTAATAAAACCATTTAAGAATGTCGATTTAACATCCATTTGGTAAAGTTTAAATCCCATGTAGGAAGCATACCTAAGAGAATCCTAATAGATTCTAACCTTGCAAGCATAAGTCTCATCATAGTCAAGCCCCTCAACTTGATTGAATCCCCTAGCAACCAACCTAGCCTTATTTCTAGTGATATTTCCTTGATCATCTAGCTTATTCCTAAAGACCCATCTTGTAGTAATTATGGTGCTATCATTGGGTCTAGGTACTAATTCCCACACTTGACTTCTCTCAAATTGAGCCAATTCATCTTGCATTGCCAAAATCCAATCCGGATCATGTAATGCATCATTGATCGATTTGGGCTCAATTTGTGAGATAAGAGCAACTTGACTAGTAGGAGGTCTATGAAATGACCTAGTTCTTACTCCTTGAGATAGATCTCCTACTACTTGGTCAAGTGGATGATCTTGATGAATTCTTAGGTTTCTAGAAGGGGTTTCAATTTGATCATTGTTATCTTCCACCCTTCTTTCATCATCAGAGTCTCCTCTTCCTCCCCCTTGATCATTACCCCTAATGGTCAAATTTTGAAGTTTTTGGGTAATGTCTTGATTATTGTCATTAATATCCTTATCAATGGAGGACTTTCTATGGTAGGTACTAGTAGTTTCATCAAATTGAACATTGGAAGACTCCTCAATCCCTTTGGTTCTCTTATTGTAGACTCTATACCCTCTACTTGTGGATGAGTATCCAACTAGGATTCCCTCATCCGCTTTTGATTCAAATTTTCCTAAGTTATCTTTGGTGTTTAGAATATAAACTTTACATCCAAAGACTTTGAAATAATGAATTGTGGGTATAGTCCCATTCCATAATTCAAATGGTGTTTTTCCTAAAAACCTATGGATTTGAACCCTATTTTGGATATAGCAAGCGGTATTAACCGCTTCCGCCCACAAGTAGCTAGGTAGAGAATATGCATTAAGCATAGTCCTAGCCGCCTCTTGTAGGGCACGATTTCTCCTTTCCACCACCCCATTTTGTTGGGGGTGTTCTAGGACAAGAGAACTCATGCTTATACCCTTGCTCTAAACAAAATTGTGAAAATTTTAGGTTTTCAAATTCACCACCATGATCACTACGGATCCGGTTGATTTTGAGACTCTTTTCATTTTCAACCCTTTTACTAAATCCTATGATTATTTCTAAGGTATCATCCTTATGTTTCATAAAATAGACCCAAGTATACCTAGAAAAATCATCTACTATAACCAAACAATATTTATTACCATTTAAAGATGGAGTACTATGGCAATCAAATAAGTCAAGATGCAATAATTCTAATGGTAAAGAGGTATTGGTTAGGGTTTTACCTTTGTGTGATGTCTTTGTTTGTTTTCCTTCTTGGCATGCATCACACAATTTGTTCTTGACATACTTGATCTTTGGTAGCCCTTTGACCAACTCCATCTTGGCTACCTTGGCTATATTTTTCATGTTGATATGCCCCAATCTTCTATGCCATAGCCAACTTTCCTCTTCTTTTGCAACAAAACACTTAGTAGAAATGTTAGAAGCATATGAAAGATCAACATAATAGATATTTGATTTCCTATATCCAACTAACATGCAATCATTTAATTCCTTGTGTCTAATCATGCATTTAGAGGATTCAAAGGAGACATGATAGTTTGTATCACAAAGTTGACTAACACTTAATAAATTAAATTTCATATTTTCAACTAGCAAGACTTTGTGAATAACAATTTTGGGGGATACCTCAATTGTTCCTCTACCTAATATCTTGAGTTTTCCACTATTCCCAAAGGACACCGCTCCCTTCTTCACATATTTAATTGTGGAGAACTTGCTCACATCTCCGGTCATATGTGTTGAGCAACCGCTATCCACAATCCACATACCTCGCTCTCCTACCTAAATCACATGAAAAACACAAGCTTTTGGTACCCAAACATTTGGACCGGTAACATTAAGTAAAAACTTCTTAGGTACCCAAGCTTTCTTAACCTTACCCTTAATAGTTGCTTTCCTATTTATTAATGAAATATAAGAAACTTCTTTTTCTTTTGGCTTATATCCTAAACCGGCCTTGTTATAAACTGCTCTTTGCCTACTAAGAATCATATCAAGACACTTTGAGCCATTTGAAAATTTTTCTAAACATGCTTTCAATTCACTAACCTCATCCTTAAGTTTATCATTTTCTTCCTTAAGCATGCAAGAGTCAATATGTGAAAGTTTTTCATCCCTAATGGCCTTTAGTTCTACCTTCATGCTCTTAACCTTAGATTTTGACTTATCTAGAGCTTCTTTAAGATAGACAATTGATTTATAAAGAAGCTTAATCTTGGAAGAATTCATTACCTCATCGTTACTAGATAATGATTCATCACTTGAAGAGTCTTCTTGGCTTGATGTGCCGGAATCATCTTCTAATGCCATGAGTGCCACATGGCGTGTAATGTGGAAAAGCTCATCATCGGAGGAAGAGTCTTCAACGCTTGGTGTGTCCCATGTGGTTTGAGCCACCATAGCCTCCTTCTTCTCCTTTTTGTCCTTCTTTTTCTTTTCTTTTTCCTCCTTCTTCTTTAGCTCCGGGCAATTCGGCTTTATGTGTCCCTTCTTGTTGCAAGCATGATAAATCACATTATTACTAAAACTTGAATTACCACTAAATTTACCTTTTGAGGAATGAGACCCCTTCCTTGCTTCTCTATTCTTGAACTCTTTTGACCTTCTATAAAGTTTCTTGACAAAATTTGTCATTTCACTAGGTGAGTCTTCATCACTACTTGACTCACTCTCGGACTCGGATGATGATGATGCTTCTTTTCTTTCCTTCTTCTTCTTTTCTTTCTTCTCAACAAATAGAGCTAAACCCTTTTCCTTAGAGGACATGTTAGTTTGCTCATGTAATTCGAACTCACAAAATAGTTCATCAATTTTAATTTGCGAAAGATCCCTAGTTACCTTAATGGCATCAACTATAGAAGTCCATAAAGAATTTCTAGGAAATGCTTGTAAAATATACCTTACCAAATCCCGGTTGTCAACTCGCTCACCTATGATATGGAGTCCATTCACAATTTCCTTGAACCTTCCATGCATTTGACTTACGGTTTCATGCATCTTCATTTGGAAGGCTTGAAGTTGTCCAATTAATAAGTCCTTCTTGGCCCTCTTTGACTCCTTGGAACCTTCATTTAGCTCAATGAGCTTTTCCCATAGCTCCTTGGCGGATTCAAAAGGCCCCACCTTGTTGAGTTGCTCCATTGTGACGCCGCATTGGATGGTGAGGACGGCCTTTGCATTTGATTCAAATTTCTTATTTATTTCTCTTGTCCAATCCTTGCTTGGAATAGGATGTCCATGTTCATCCACCGGTTCTTCGAAGCCATCTACAATACTATGCCAAATTTCAATATTACTCATAAGATAGTACTTCATCCTACCTTTCCAATACGCAAAATGGCTCCCATCGAAGAGCGGTGGCTTGGCGGTGCTATATCCCTCTTGAAGAGCCATTGATGTCTTGGTTGATGTTAAGATCTTCCAAGCTATCCGGGCTCTGATACCACTTGTTAGGACCCTTGAAATGGCTAGAGGGGGGTGATTAGCCTTTCTTCATTTCTACAAGAACGTTAGCGGAAGCAATACAAATATAAACACAAATAAAAGCGAGAAACAAAGCTAACACCCGATGTAACGTGGTTCGGAGATGACGCTCCTACTCCACGGCAATCCGTAAGGTGGATTAGCCCTAATCAATCTTCACTAGAACCTCCTTTGGATGAACCAAGGTGGAGAAACCTTAACTTACAATGCACTCCTCTTCTTTACAATGATGGATGACTAAGAACAAGAGAAGAGGAGGTTTTGAATTGCTAAAAACACTTGGAAAGCTTGGTGAGCACGTAGGTGTAGTTGGGAGCAAGAGCACTAGCTTCACCAAGCTCCCCATGGCCCCTTTTTATAGAAGAGGGGTTGTTTTTCCCGTTGGGCTTCAATCAGTCGACTGATGCTTACCATCGATCCGCTAAGCCAATGGCTTCAAACGCGATCTCGCAGATTCGAGATTAGCCGCAATCTCCAACGGCCAGTGATCATCGGACCGATCCTCCATCACGATCGATGGGGTGATCACCGAGTGATCAAGCGCATCGAGTGAGACCGCATTCTATGGCGATATTCCCTTGATCACGATCGATGTCCTTGGCGGTCGGATCGATCGATATCGATCGCTTCCGCCAAAGAAGTCGATCGATGGTTAGGGTTTCACCGACTCGGTCCAACGCCGATCACCGATCGATCAAGTATGAGTAATTCATACTTGATTTTATACCCTAGACCTAGACTCAACCTTCTAGCTCCTCAATAAGCCTTGCGCCTTCAGGATCCCTCCGAGTCCGTGACTTGTTCATCCTTTGCGCTTTGCTTCCAAGAGCTTCCTTCGGTTTCGTCATGTCTTGGGTTGCCAAATGCTTGGACTTTACGCTGCCAAGACTACAAGCTTGGACTTATGCTGCCAAGACTTTACTTTGGACTTCCTTTGTCAAGGTTCACTTGGACTTTACGCTGCCAAGACTACAAGCTTGGTCTTACGCTGCCAAGTCCATCCCTTGTACTTCCTTTGCCAAGATCATACTTGGACTTCCTTGTCACTTAAACATTTTCGCAATTAGATCACAAGATATTGCATAACTTAGATGATTATCCAAACATCAAAACATATATAAATGCTTGGAGCATTGTTGCACCAACACGGATCGCCGGTTTTTGTGTTTGTATTCGGGGTCCAAGTAAATTAGCCACATATAAAAACATACAACATGCATATAATTGAAAAACAATTATTGACATAATACAAAAGAATATAAACAAACATTATACCTCTTGATCTTCTATTGTATGTCCTTCCTCCTTTTAGACATCGTGTGGGCGACGATCTTCCAAAAGTCGAAGCCTCCTAGATCACCAATCTTCCTTTCCTTGTTCACTCCAAACAAAGGAAGATGATAAAACAAAACTCTTCTCCTTCCTTTAACCGACCACCAAGCTCCAAGCTTGGTGCTTGCCGCCGGCCAAGGAGAAGAACAAGGAGATGTTGCCGGCCAAGGGAAAAGGATCACCCCAACCCTTGATGTCGCCGACCCTTGGAAAAGTAGAGAGTGTGCCAGCCAAGAGAAAAGGATGAGAAGATGAAGCTTGGACGCCGGCCAAGGAGAGAAGAAGAGAGGATGGGCGCCGGCCACCTAAGGAAGAAGAAGAAAAAAATTTCCAAATTTGTGGTCACCCAAGCCTCCAAGCCCCTTGCTGCCCAAACCCTAATCCCTAAGCTCTCTCCTTGCCGCCCACCTTAAGCCCTTATTTATAGAGTTAGGCTTAAGTTTCCTTTTAATCTCCACCGTCGGTTCTAGGGATTTAATCTCAACCATCGAATTTAGAGA
This sequence comes from Wurfbainia villosa, assembly GCA_025175895.1. Taxonomy (NCBI): domain Eukaryota; kingdom Viridiplantae; phylum Streptophyta; class Magnoliopsida; order Zingiberales; family Zingiberaceae; genus Wurfbainia; species Wurfbainia villosa. The sequence continues at coordinate 41,947,461 of CM046004.1, read as the reverse complement.
TTTAATCTCAACCGTCGGATCTAGGGATTTAATCTCCACCGTCGAATCTAGAGTTTTATTTTCCATCATTGGATCTAGGCTCCATGAGGTTTTAAAGGAGGAGTTGGATCTTGGCCACCCAATGGATCAAGCTCATATAAAGTCTGATCCATTAATGATAATCCATTCCACTAGAGGATTATCTTTGATCTACCTCACCAACCCCATAAGTTAATATGAACTCCATATATTATTTGTACATTTATCTCCCTGTGTTTAAGATCTCGAATGTCCGTCGATTAATTAATTTACTGACAATTAATTAATCAACATCTAACTCCATGAGTAGTACCACTCAACCTTATCATCATGCCGGACCAAGTCCACCTGCAGAGTTTACATGATGAACCTTATGAGCTCCTCAAGGGGACATCATCATCCTAATATATAGGACACGATTTCCTCCTATAATCAGCGACACACCATATAAATAATATCATTTCCCAACTTACCGAGCTTATCGATTTACTCTATAAATCTCGCCCATTGGTAAATCAAAGAAATGAATACTAAGTATATATGTCCGTTATTATATCGGGATTAAGAGCATGTACAATATAATATCTGAGGTCTGATTCGATTATGTAGTCAGCAATAAATCGAATCACCTCTAAGTCGGTCCTTCTCAATACACACAAAGTGTACTAGTGCGATTCTATGGTCAAGACAAACCAATACTAAATCACACTACAACCATACCAATGGTTTGTCCAAAGTCATCTCGGTTGTGAGCCTTTACTTATACTCTATAAGGAGCTGATAACATGATCTACCGTGTGATACTACACACCATGTTATCTATAATGTAATGTATGAGACAATATGCATAATCATAAATATGCAAACAATGATCATGTGATTCTTATTTCAAAATAAAGATGTTCATACAAAAGATAGACTTTTCAGTATACATCTCAATAGTTATATCTTGTGTAGTGATTATTTTTGTGTTGTATTTGTTTTATTATTTCTATTTTCGCTACGTATAACACATTTTGTAGCAAGCACGCAATGAATTCCATCGACGGATCGAAACGAGCTATTCACCCCCTCCTCTAGCGGTCACCGAATCCTCAACAGAGATTAACATATGTTAAGGGGGAGTTTGCATGTATTAAGGGGGAGGTTTGATTGAATTACATGCTTATCTTTCTTATGTATTTTGGTTATTATTTTACCTAACTTAAACAGATTGTCACACATCAAAAAGGGGGAGATTGTTAGGGCAATCAACCCATGGATGATGTGTTTTGATGTGTGTGGCAAAGAGTTTAAGTTAGATTGATATGTTGTTTTGATATGTGTGTTGAAGTCGTACAGGACTTAGTAATTCACACAAGGTTAGCTTGACAAAGCATTAGCAAGATCACCATCTCATGACTCGGTCCTTGAGTCGGTGAAGGACGACATTGCGAAGCCATGCGCTTGGTGCATCCGAGGGACCGCGCGGACGAGGAGCATTAGATTGAAGCCAAAGGAAGTAGACTTTAGGGCAAGACACGAAGGATGACATTGTGAAGCCGTGTGCTTGGTGCATCCGAGGGACGTAGCCAGACAAAGAGAACTTCAAGGTGAGGGACTCCAATGAAAGATGAGAGTGAGCCATTGTAACCCAGGACAGGGTAGCTCATAGGTGAACTTGGTCAAATGGCTAAGTCAAGTGTCGGAGGCTCAACCAAAGGTTGGTTTAAGGTTTTACCCGACACCAGTCGACTGCCATAGATGGTAGTCGACTGCTCTAGGTCGATTGGACTCGATCGGTGTTCGACTGAACTGGTTCTGGCCGAACAGTCAACTGCCAAGGGATGACAGTCGACTGCAGACACCATCAGTTGACTAATCGAGGAGAAGTCGAGCACAGAACCTTTGGCAGTCGAGTGATCTCATCGACCACTCGACTGTTGGCTCCATTAGTCGATTGATGTGGGAGCCGTTGGTTGGAATTCAACGTGGATGAAGTCGTTGTGAGGCAACGACTATAGTAGCAGTCGACTGATGGCTGCATCAGTCGACTGCTCGGTGCCCAACGGGAAGAATGGCTTCTTCTCTATAAGAAGGGGTCTTGGGTGACTTAGGATTGTTAATGCTTGAACTCCAATCATACATCCAAGTGCCCTAAACATTTTCTTACCTCTTTCTTGAGTTTATTTCAATCATATTGTAAAGAGAGAGATTCTTGTAAGAAAGGTTACCTCCACCTAGCTTTGTGCAAAGGAGAGACTAGTGGAATTGTTGTAGGCGTGATTCACCTGGGACAAATCGGTCGTGGATTAGCGTCAAGGGTCGTGAACCACGTTACATCAGTTTGTTAGCATTATTTCTTAATTGTCTTTATTATTTGTATTTCTGTTGCGCTAATCCTACGTATAGACGATTAAGAAGCGATCCAACTCCACCATCTACGAAGAAGGCTATTCACCCCCCTCTAGCCGGCCACCGATCCTCCAACAAATCATGCTTACAAGGCAAGATGACAAAGTTACCCTTTTCTAGAAAGGGTAAGCCAGTGGAAGAGTTACTTGGTCTCATACATACTGATGTATGTGAACCAATGTCAATTCATGCTCAAGGAGATTGCAACTACTTCATTACCTTTATCGATGATCACTCACGATTTTGGTATGTATATCTTATGAGATATAAATCTGAAGCCTTTGAAAAGTTCAAAGAATTTAGAAATGAAGTAGAGAAACAACTAGGTAAAAGTATTAAGATATTTCGATCTGATCGAGGTAGCGAATACTTAAGCCAAGAGTTTCAGGATTATCTAAGAGACAATGGTATATTGTCTCAATGAACTCCACCTTATACACCGCAACATAATAGTGTATCTGAAAGACGAAATCAAACCTTGTTGGATATGGTGAGATCGATGATGAATCATGCAAGCCTTCCCAAATCCTTTTGGGGCTACTCACTCGAGACAGCTATTCACTTGCTAAATAGAGTCCCGACCAAGGTAGTCTCTGCTACTCCATATCAGATATGGACTAGTAAGAAATCCCAATTGTCTTATTTGAAGACATGGAGATATCCTACTTACGTAAAGAGGACTACATCATACAAGCTGGATGCTAAGTCTGATAAGTATCTATTTATTGGATACTCCAAGGAAACGAGGGGTTACCAATTCTATCGTCCCTTTGAACAAAAGGTGTTTGTTTCAAGAAATATTGTATTTCTAGAGAAAGAGTTTCTCTTGCAAGAAAACAATGTGAGTCTGGTTGAACTTGAGGAAGTTCAAGAAACTCCAATAGACACTAAAGAGACGTCTATACCGGAACCACAGTCGATTAATCTTGATGATGAGATAATGACTGAACCTATCGTTACACCACCTCTTCACAGATTTGGTAGGTCACATAAGATTCTTGAGAGATATGGATTTCTCGTAAGTAAATCTAATGATGTGTTACTCATTGAGGATGAGAAACCTATTAGTTATGAAGAAGTTCTGAAAAGCTCAGAAAGGGATAAATGGCTAGTAGTCATGAAGTCGGAAATGGATTTCATGTATGAAAACCAAGTTTAGAACTTGGTGGATCCACCTGAAGGCATCACGCCTATTGGGTGCAAGTGGGTTTTCAAGAAGAAAACTGATATGGATGGTAATGTGATTACCTATAAAGCTAGATTGGTGGCAAAAGGTTATCGTCAAAAGCAAGGTGTTGACTATGATGAGACCTTCTCACCAGTTGCCATGTTTAAATCCATTTGGATACTTCTAGCCATAGAAGCTCATTATGATTATGAGATATGACAGATGGATGTGAAGAAAACTTTCCTTAATGGAAATCTACATGAGGATGTGTATATGATACAACTCAGGAGTTTCACATCGGTTGACAAAACCAAAGTATGCAAGCTTCAACGGTCCATTTATGGACTGAAGCAAGTATCCAGGAGTTGGAATATCCATTTTGATGAGGCAATCAAAGAGTTTGATTTCTCACAAAATCCTGACAAACCTTGTGTGTACAAGAGGGTGAGTGGGAGTGCGATCGTATTCCTAGTACTATATGTCGATGACATATTACTCATAGGAAATGATATACCTGTCGTACAGTCAGTCAAAAGTTGGTTATCCAAAATGTTCTCCATGAAAGACATGAGAGAAGTGACCTACATTCTTGGGATCAAGATCTATAGAGATAGATCAAAAAGGTTGCTTGGTCTTTCGCAATCTACATATATAGATAGAGTGCTAAAGAGGTTTAGCATGTCTGAATTCAAGAAAGGTTATACACCCATGTGACATGGGATTCACCTTTCAAAGTCTATGTGTCCCCGCACAGAAGAAAAGAGGATTTGCAAGAATAAGATTCCTTATGCTTCTGCAATAGGATCTATTATGTATGTTATGTTATGTACAAGGTCCGACGTATCATATTCTATGAGTGTCATGAGCAGATACCAGTCTGATCCAGGAATGGATCATTAGGTGGTTGTCAAGGCAATCATTAAGTACTTGAGAAGAACTAAGGATATGTTCTTGGTATATAGAGAATGTGATATAGTTACACACGGGTATACGGATGCCAGCTTCCAGATAGACAAGGATGACTCCAAGTCACAGTTTGGGTACATATTCACATTGAATGATGGCGCAGTGAGTTGGAAATGTTTCAAATAAGACATGGTTATCGATTCTACCATGGAGGCAGAATACATTGCAGCTTCTGAAGCAGCAAAGGAGGCAGTTTGGATTAAGAAGTTCATCTCCGAACTTGGGGTGGTTCCATCCATTGTTGAAGCATTACTAGTTTACTACGACAACACTAGAGCTATCGCACAGGCAAAGGAACCCAAGTCTCACCAACGATTCAAACATGTGCTTCAAGGATATCATATAATCAGAGAAATCATCAATAGGAAAGAAATACAAATCGAGAAGATTTCCACAGAAAGGAACCTAGCAAATCCTTTGACAAAGGCTCTATCACAAAGTAAGTTTGAGAGTCACGTCAAGGACTATGGTATTGGATACTATGACGATTGGCTTTAGACCAAGTGGGAGTTTGTTATATTTGAGAGGTGTCCTAAGACAATCACCTTATGGTTGTACTATTTATTTAATAAATAAATATTCACTATTTGAGTACACATGTCATATGTGTTTGATTGAATCTTGAACTCATTTATTGAATATCCGCGAAACGATTCATAGCATGAGAGAACTTGTGATTGGATCACAACTAGTGAATATTTCTACATGTGTAATTATGAATGTATTGAAATAATTTCTAGTCGATGAATTGATGAGTTCGAACATTCACTACAACAAAAATGTTAAAAGACAACACCACAAAGACAACGATTTTATAGGAAACCATTGTGATTTTGATAAAAGACAACGGTTTTTGACAAAATCGTTGTCTTTGAGTACCCATATAATAAAAAAAACAACGATTTTACACTATCCGTTGTCATTAATCATATTTTTTTAATCAACAACGCATTTGTACAATGGTTTTTCATATTGTTATCTTTAAGATTTTTTTTTATCTTAACAATAGTTGGGACAACGATGCAATGAACCGTTGTCAATGGAAATATTACCACAATGTTTGGTACAACGGTAAAAAATTATTGTCCTTGTGATAATAATACAATGGTTATAAATCGTTGTCAATAAAATTATAACGGTTGTCTTTTTTTCGCCTTAAAACTTGCATCAGAAATTGAGACACCTGTGTGACTTTCATTAGTAATTACAAAAAAAAAAATGAAGGGTATTAAGAAATTTATTACTTTTTAATAAATTAAAATTTTATTCTCTATTTTTTTGTATTTTCTTTTATGTCAATAGTTCGAGGGATAACAACTCAAGGATTGCACTAGATAATTTTCTCTTTTCTTTTGCCTACATTTTCTTGTAACTATATTGCATCGGGTGCATCTGTAGCCAAGAGACTTGGTCAAATCAAATGATTAAATATAATAAAATTATAGTTTTACAATTGAATATAATGAAGTGGTGTAGTCCTCTAAGAGATCATAACTTTTGATTCGAGTTAAGTCATGGGACATTAATATATCAAATCAAAGCTCGTTTAGAGATTTATAGTTGGTTATAGGATTTACTCATAATATTCAACTGGTCTTTTACTCATAATATATCAAATTGAAGCTCTTTTTTTTTTGTCAAAGACAATGATTTTAAAATAACATTGTCTTTGACATTTTTTATTAGTAAAAGATAACGCTTTATAAGAGCGTTGTATGATAAGAAATGTAAAATACTATACTAAAATAATAATAAAAAATAATACTGATTAATTGAGAAATTACCTTATAAACTTTTGTTAGAATTTGTAGAAATTTTTCTAAATTTAAATGGAATTCTGAAGGTCGAGATAAATTTATTAGATTTGATTAAGTTTTTTCAAGTTGTCATCAAGTTTAAAGTTTAATGAGGTATTAATAGGATTAATTAAGTGTTAGATATAAACCTAGATTTAGGTTTCATTTTCATTCAAATCTCCCGATTCCCTTTTCTCTTCTCCCGATTGCGCTTCTCTTCTCTGCCGCGCCTCTTCGCTCGAGCTCAGCTCGGCGATGCTGTCGTCGTGCCAGATCAACGCTGCCGCCGGCCACTGCTTGATACGCCAGCCCGATTGCCGCCGTCCCTTCGCCTCGTCATCACCTTCATTCGCAATTGTTGTAGTCGCCTAGCACTATGGCTTGCCTTTGATCCGCCATCGTCTCCCTCCGCATCCGCCGCAATTGCCTCGTGCCGAGTCGGTCCTTGTATGAGCATGTCCTCGTGAACGTTCCCATGATCGAATACACTCTCGCTTGGCTCGATTCCGTCGGGGTTGAAGAGGTTTTTGCCTTCTGCTGCTCTCACTCACAGCAGGTGAAGGACTACTTGAAAGAGTCTGAATGGACGAAGCCTACATCCAGGTTTTTTATCACTATGATCGTGTTGCATGACGCCATTAGTGTTGGAGATGCGCTCCGTATGATATATGAAAAATCTCTGGTATGCTACTATTCTATTAGTAGAATTTGTTGGAGTCTCCTGGTTGCAGAATTCATTCGAGATATTATTCTAGGAAATTTACCAAGAAAAAATATAAGTATCCCCACTTTTTCCTTATTGTTGGAGCCTTTCTGTCAGCAAACGAAAAAAAAAAAACTTTAACACCCTTTAAGGCATATGAAGAAACATACCTGCCAATCTGATTTCATTGGAGAAGTTGTTGACTGCAAAGGAAATATTCTCTAATGATTAATATCTTGTCCATCCTTGATAATATTGCTATTAAATTTTCTTGTAGCTCTCTCCAAAAGCGAACATCTTCAGACAAATCCTTTTCTTATGAGGTATGTACGAGAAGCAAAAGTGTTGTGGTTAATTATTGTTTGAAATTGAAGATTCATATACTCATGGTGTGTATGTATCTAAATATGCCATGAAGTTTTGAAATCTACTAATAGACTTCTGGTCTTGTAATCTTGTCTATATACATTTTCTTACCAGAGCATTTGGAATTTTTAGAGCCATAGTTGTAGTTTAGCTAAATTTCTAGTTTCTAAATTTTTAGAGCCATGTCTTGTTTATATTAGAATGTCAAGCAAAGGATTCATCTAGGATAAATAAATAAAAAAAGGAGCTTGGGCTCCTCTACAACAAAAGAAGCTAACTGTTACTATTCCTATTTTTCACTGAAAGTAAAAGGTTGCCTTCTTGACAGAGCCATGAAGTTGAGCTTTATATTCAGCAAGATTAGGGTAAAAACTTTCTGGTGTTGTGCAAAGTAGTTTATCAAATTCACTTATCTCATAGTAAAATTGTGGTTTAAGATCACCAAAGATAGTTTGAAGTTTGATTAGACATTCCAAGTAAGATCATTTACTTCCATCCTAAACATGGGTCACTTTATTGAAAGTTGGGTGTGTTTTAAGGTTAAGGTAAAGAACGAAAGTGTCAACAACCCTTACCTTTTATCTCAAGTGGAGTAAGGCCTTTGAAATTGCAAAGATCATCCAATCAAGCAACAATGTTCATCTTCTCTGGGGGATTCAAAATTATCTTGGGCTTCTTTGAGGAATATATATACCAACCATTTAGATTGATGTTCTCTTTCTGAGGGAAGAAACCTTAGCCAAATTTTATTTCAACGGGTTACAATTATGCATTGTTGTTAATCAAAATCTTCTCGAGGTACTCTCTTTTCCCTCTTCTCTACCTCATCACAAGATCACAACTAAAGAACATGATCCCATACACAAGCTTCCATTGGTCCATTGACCATAAATCCTGTAAAACTTCATGTTCCTCCATGCATGCTTGTCTTTCAGCAACAATGAGATTTTGCCTTCTTTGAGACACAGATTGCTTAGTCTGGCAATTGATAACATTTGTTTGGCAATCAATCGCTGTTGAAATAAGTTAGCATCTTATGTCATTCAGTCACAGTAACACACACATGCCATGGCAAAAAATCTGTAGTCAAATTGTTTAGCTGGCAGGTGGAACTGATTGGAAGCCCTTAACTAAATTGTTTTTTAATAAGTAGCTTATTCCATAGTTTTCACTTCCTCAGAAAGTTGTTATTTCCTCTTTATTCTTATTAACAAAGGTTCTTGATCCCTCTATTAATATTCCATAAACTGATTTGATATTGTAACTAACAAGAGATTGCCCATTGGAAATTTCCCATGCCATGGTTTTTTCCAAAAGTAAATTTTCTCATTTTCTTACATGTTAGGTGTAACCTTAGATTGATCGTGTTGATACTTTGAGTCTACACCTGTGTCGGATGCTCGTTCTCATGTTCAATTAACATGGATCATGTCTGATGGTGCTTGCTTCTTTGGATCCCCAAGATCCCCCTTCCTCTCCTTTGGATCTAACACCGAGAAAAAGGCTTGGGGGGGGGGGGGAAAGATCAGTTGGACACTTGCGATCTTCGGAATTTAGCTGAATCTGGTACACCAAGGAAAAATGTTAAGGGTTGATCGGCTTCCCAGCGCGACCACTCCGACGATCAAGTCAGTATGGGTATGAGAAGAAAGTAATGAATTGGAAAAGAAGAGAGATCTCAGAGATACCAAATAGAGAAGAAAACAACCATCCCCTGATCCCGTCGTCTTCGGCCCCTTTTATAGATGAAGTAACCCGCCTTCTTCTGGTAGTGTATTTACGCAAATGTCCCTTTGCCAAGTTGTCCTCCTAAACGTTTTTCCTGCTCCTAATTCAAAAATATCTTCTACCACATGTTAATCTTAAATAAAATACAAAGATACATATGATTATATTACACTAACCACCCTCCACCTTTCATCGTTACCTCCTATCCTTCGGTACGTCCCTCTTCCCCTTATCTCCTATTGAAAAGAGAATCTTGCTTGGAAGTTGTACTAACCGCCCTGGAAACATTCAAGCTACTCTAGAACTACACCAACTGCTCTGGAAAATACTACTTACATTGTCCTGGAAACATGCATATTGCCCTGGAGCTATTCATACTGCCCGGGAACCGTTCATACTGCCCTGGAAATACACATATTGCTATAGAATTAACCACTGCACCAGAACTAAATATACTGCCCGGGCACAGCTCGCACTGCCCTGGAAATACCCATACTGCTCTGGAAAGGTTCATACTGCCTTGGAAATATAAATGTTGCCCTACAACCACTCATACTGCCTTGGAAATACACGTATTGCTCTGGCAATACTTATACTGCCCTAGAAATACTTATACTGTCCTGGAAACACTTATGTTATCCTAGAAAATACTTATACTGCCCTGGAAATGTTAGTGAAAGCCCTAGAGTCAATCATGTGATGATTGTTGTATGAACTTTGTTGTATCATATTCCTATTTATAAAGGCATGGTTATTATATTTACTTGTATTGGTGTCAAATAATTAAGTATAATAACGTCCTTGAGTAGAAGGTTCTTATCTATATCAATCGATTAGTTGAATCGATAATGAGATGATATAGAGAGCACTACTCTTAATCATTCCTAGTCAAGTATTAACATTCAGGGACAATGTTAATGCAAAGAGACTAGCATGTAGGTCAACTCGATGACTTGATCTCACAAGTCATAGATATGTGATATCAAGTTGACACATGGGTATGCATTAGAGAATGTATACTGAATGACCCGCCATGAGAAAGTATCATGGATCGTTATATATGTGTCATATACTTTATCATGTGACTATTAGTATGACTATTAGTCCTTGGACCTGAAGTCACTATAGTTCCCTACATAAAGAGTTGCATACTTTGACTTCGTTAAACGTCACCCGTAAATGGGTGGACTATAAAGACGATTACTGGGTATATAACAAATTATGTGGAGGGATATGAGTGATGTAGATGAGATCTATCCCTCCTATATGACGGGGGTGACATCGTTATTCTTGATAGAGTAAGACCACTAAGTGTATGGTCATGCCCAAATGAGTCAATATGAGATATTGAGCTCATTTGATTAGAGTAAGTCTACTTGGAGTTCAAGATATAGATTGTACCGAGGATGACATGATCTATGTCTCAGTTGGTCAATCTAAATGTCAAGGATAGAGGGACATTGTCACATATTGTGAGAGTCACAATTAGTAGTCACAAATGTGATGTTGGATCTCAACATTCTTGTAACTTGGGTAGCAATGATTTGTTGTTAGATACCGCTCATTGCTTATCTTCCTAAATCAATTTAGGAGTATTGCTTGTTGGTGCAATCGGCCCAGGTCACGATTGACCAGGACTCGAGTTTGGCTCGAGTAATGTTGTGACGTGTTTTGATGTTTCGACAAAAACATATGACAATGTAATTGTCATGGAAAGTCCAAGCATGGTCTTGGCATTTGAAAGTCCAACATGGGTTGGCAAAGAAAGTCCAAGCATAGTCTTGGCATTTGAAAGTCCAACATGGGTTGGCAAGGGAAAGTCCAAGCATGGTCTTGGCATGAAAAGTCCAAACATGGTCTTGGCATGAAAAGTCCAACATGGGTTGGCATTTGAAGTCCAAGGGGTTTGATATTGGCTGCGTAAAGTCCAAGCGGGAGTCTTGGCAGCATAAGACCAATGGTTGGCAGCGTAAAGTCCAAGCGGAGTCTTGGCGGCGTAAGTCCAATGTGCCTTGGCGGTGTAGACACCGTTAGCATGACATAGCCGATAGAAGCACCTGAAGGCTAGCGCGATGGATGAACAAGTCATGGATGACTTGGAGGGATCCGAGAGGCGTGAGGCTGATGGAGGTGGCTAGAAGGCTTAGGTCTAGACTAAGGGTGGTCTAGTAAGTATGGGGGAACCATACTTGGGTTAAAACCTCATGTTTGAGGTGTGCCAGTCGACTGGTGTCATGTGGCAGTCGACTGGACCGAGTCAACTAGGGTTTGACTGCGGGTTATGGCCTAGCAGTCGACTGCCAGAGGTGGGCAGTCGACTGATGGCTCGAGCAGTCGACTGATCGTGTGATCAGTCGACTGGTGCTCGAGAAATCGGCCACAGAATGGAGTCGAGACTCGACTGGTCGAGTGAGGACTCCATCAGTCGACTGATGGTCACAATCAGTCGACTGATGAAGGTTCCGTTGGACTTATCCAACGTGGATCTAGCCGTTGTCTCACGACAACAGTGGCATCAGTCGACTGATGGTCCCGATCAGTCGACTGATCGACTTTTTCCAGCACAGGTTGAAGCTATATATGGAGCTCGTGATGGAGGAAAAACTATCGGTTCTTGAGGGCTATTGGGGCGATTTGTTGGTGCAAATCAGGTCTCCAAGTGCAAGCAAGCAACCAAGCATTCAAGCAATCAAAACAAGTGTTGTAAAGTCTTTTCTTTACTTGTATTTCGTATTTACATTGTATATTGCTTGTATTCCTTTCGTTTATTGTTGTAAACGTTTGTACGGGGTTTCTCCGCCTCCGACTTGTGTCGAGAAGGAGTGTTTATCATTAGTGAGTGCGTGTGCATCACTAGGGCTCTTTAGAGCTCGATCCGTGGAGTAGGAACCGTGCGGTTCCGAACCACGTTATATCATTGTGTTAGCTTGTTGTATATTTCGTTATTGTTATCATTATCTGTATTCCGCTGCGCTAACGAAATTATAGACACGAACGAGATCGAATTCCATCCACGATCGGGCGAAATGCTATTCACCCCCCTCTAGCCGTTCCAATATTCCTAACAAGTGATATCAGAGCTATTGGCAGGCCAGGCTTCCTTCGGCGCACGTCTGGATCGGATGGAGGAGTTCCAGAGCCGCATCATGCAGTGTCAACTCGATATGTTAGAGATGATGCGGGCCTGGACCCTGAGTCAGCAGCCTCCTCCACCGCCACCTCCTGCAGACGATTAGATATTGAGGATATTAGATTTTTTTGTGGTTGTCAGTTTTTGTAGTGAGGATTAGGTTTTGGGATGAACCATGAGGATTAGGTTCATGGGATGAACCAAATTGGATTAAGGGTAATCCAAATTAGACTAATTGAGTTAGACTCAATTTGATTCAAGTGTTGAATGAGTCTAATTTAGATTTGATTCATTGAGTCAATTTAAAATAATGAATAGAGATTCATTAAATCAAATTGACTTGAATCTAATGGTTGGATTTGATCAACCATGGGAGATAAGAGGTCAAGTTTGACTTGACTTGAGAGGGAAGATGAATGATTAATTTTGACTTGACAAATTGCCATGTCATGGTGACTTGACATGGGAGTCGGCCAATGATGATGTTCCACATCATCATGGACTCATCATGGGGTGCCATCTCATGAGGGAGACCAAGAGCCATTGGCTCTTGGAGTTACATGCATGCATGTAACCCCCCAAATAGTGGTCGACCACTTTGATGGGTTGTCAAAGTGAGAAGTTAAGTGTGTAACTTTATCATCTTCTTCCTTGGCTCTTCCCTCAAGCTCTCCCCTTCTCCTTTGCCGTGGGTTTCTTAGTGTGCTAGCACACTCTAAGTGATCTTCTCTACCTATTGCTTGTGTGGATACCAATAGAGAAGTGTACACTTGACACTCTCGAGTTTCGACAAACCATTTGGACGAGCGGGATAAGCGAAGGGCGTCATATCAAGGGTAACACTCTTAACATGTAGATCTAGAGTAGATCTAAGATTTTTAAACATATACATGTAGTTTTGTTTATCTTTGCACGGATCCGTGGCCGACTTCCGGGGTTTCCGCAACACAAAAAGCGGTTTTTACAGCTCGGATAGTCCAACAGTGGTATCAGAGCCACGTGCGAAGCATGTATATGTTTTAATTTTGTAGTTTTTGTATTAGATATAAAAATTACAGATCTGTAAGTTTCTATAAATTTTCTATTTTTATAGATTTTTGGGTATTTTTCTCGAAGAGTTGAAGCAACAAGTGTTGGGATTTAGGACGCGCAGGCTTTAACCAGAGAAAAACTCTCAAACAGTGAATTCTACTTTAGATTTTTTGGGACAGCGACTTAAGTCACTGTAAGATCAAGATAGGACACTCACAAAGTTCATTTTTGCGAGTAGAACGCCCTAACCGAAAGGGCATTGTCCGTGCGAAATCGTTTAGCGGGACCATTACGGAGATGTGAGTCATAAAATTGAAAAAAAAAAGGAAAAATTATAGAAATTTCTGTAAAATACATAATTTAGAATTATGTATAATTCTGTGATTGCCATGACCCAAGAACTCCAATGTGATTGGATAAATGTGTTGTAATTCATAATACGGCTTACGCGCCATTTTTGTGGTTGTGCATGTTGTATAGGGTATGTGACCTACGCATCGTGCCTCTTCTTTTAAAATTTCAGTTGTAAATAGTTTTAGACTTGAATGTAACTCAAGTTTCATGTTTGTAATGTATAAAATGGAGCCGTGGAAGGTCCACTAGTAGATGGAGTTACGAGGAGGGAGTCGACGACATATGGCGGTCAAAGGAGGCGCTTGGAGAAGCCGCTGACCCTAGGTTGACCGTTCGATCTTCTCATTGACTTGAGAAGATCGTAGTAGGGCCATGACTTCATCACAATTAATATATATATATATATATATATATATATTTGTTTTGCTTGTATGTATGTGATGCATGCTAGTAAATTTTGTTTGTATGTATATGATGCATGCTAAGATATTTTGCTTGTATGTATATGATGCATGTTAGTATATTGCTTGTATGTATGTGATGCATGCTAGTGTAGGGTAATAAAGGTCTTGATGTGTATATGATACACATTCACGATTAGATTAGATCTTAATCGAATCGCCTCAAAAATGCCTATCAAGTTTTGATACCCATCACTACCTCGATCATTTGTTGTTGTTGAATCTGCTAAAGCAGAGCAACGCATATTATCTTAGTAGGGTGCGGAGGGACAATCTTGGTCCCGCCTATCACAGTTTGGGTGAGAATAAACTCAATTAGATTGAGTAAAACTAGTTAACTCAATTGGATCGAGTAAAACTATAGACATATTCTAACCGTTGGAAATGTAGGATAAGGTTACATTTACACTAAATCTTGGGTGATTTAGCCAAAGCTAACTCAAGGTCTTTTGTAAATGTGGATCTTGATCCTATAAACAAGAGTTGCATAGAGATGTAATCGGTAATGTGTTACCTACTGATCATACTAAGTCTTGGGCGATTTAGCCAAAGCTAACTCAAGGCGTAATATGATGTGGATCTTGTCCCGCAAGAATTATAGTTAGTTTGTATGAATCTAGTAATGTGGTTTGACCATATCCATGATTCGATTCTACAAAAGTCCTATAATTCAGTGGAAGCATCATTTGATTAAAGGCCTAATTAAATGATAAATGGAATATGATATTAATTTTTTGCATTGTGTATGTTGTAGATTATCATGTCGACAAACACGAACACTCTCTCCCTGCATTCTGTCCTTGAGAAGGACAAGTTCAATGGAGTTAATTTCCTGGATTGGTACAAGAACCTGAGAATCGTTCTCACCCAAGAAAGAAAACTGTACGTCCTGGAGCAGCCCATTCTGGAGGCACCTCCTGCCACTACCTCGCGAACTGACCAAGATGCTTACAAGAAGCATCAAGATGATGCATTAGATGTGTCATGCCTGATGCTCGTGACAATGAACTCTGAGCTTCAGAAGGAACACGAGTTTATGAATGCTTTTGATATAGTTGAACATCTTCGTCAACTGTATCAAGGACAAGCAAGACACGAGAGATACGAGATCTCTAAGGCACTATTTCAGTCCAAGATGCAAGATGAGACTCCCGTAGGTCCATATGTACTCAAGATGATTGGGTACATAGAGAACCTACAGAGGTTGAGATTCCCACTTGGCCAAGAGCTGGCCACTGACTTGATCTTGCAATCTTTGCCACAAAACTACAATCAATTTGTCATAAATTACAACATGAATGAAATTGATAAATCATTACCTGAGATGCTTAGCATGTTGAGAACTGCTGAGCTCAACCTTAAGAAGGAAAAATCTGACTCCATTTTGATGGTGCAAAAGAAGAAAGGCAAGGGCAAGCCTAAAGGTAAGGGAAAGTCTTAAGCCAAGGGCAAAGGCAAGACACTGAAACCGAAAGGAGGGGTGGCCTAGGAAGGGACTTGCTTCCACTGTAAGGAAGCTGGACACTGGAAGCGTAACTGCAAAGCATACCTAGAAGATTTTGAGAAGAAGAGAAGTGAGACTTCTACTTCAAGTATAAATGTTATAGAAGTCAATCTATCTATTTCTTCATCATGAGTATTATATACTGGATGTGCATCTCACATTTGTACCAATGTGCAGGCGCTGAGAAATAACAGGGCATTGACGAAGGGTGAGGTGGACCTACGAGTATGCAACAGAGCAAGGGTTGCTGTTGTTGCTGTAGGAACTTATTTTCTATCTCTGCCCTCTGGGCTTGTACTAGAATTAGATGAATGTTGTTATGTGTCTACTTTAACTAAGAACATAATTTCAGTTTCTTGTTTGGACAAGAAAGGCTTTTCATTTATAATAAAGAACAAATGTTGTTCAATTTATTTAAATGATATGTTCTATTGTAGTGCACCTCTGATGAACGAACTCTACATTCTAGACTTAGAGAGCCCCATCTATAACATAAGTACCAAAAGGTTCAAGTCAAATGAGTTGAACCAAACCTATCTTTGACATTGTCGCTTAGGTAACATAAATGAGAGTCGCTTATTCCAGCTCCATAAGGATGGACTGTTGGACTCATTTGATTTTGAATCATATGAGACATGCGAGTCTTGCCTTCTAGGCAAGATGACCAAGACTCCCTTTAGTGGACACAACGAAAAAGCAATAGACTTGTTAGGACTTATACATAGTGATGTATGTGGTCATTTCAATGTTGCTGCTAGAGGTGGTTATAGGTACTTCATTACATTTACTGATGACTTCAGTAGATATAGTTATGTGTATCTGATGACATATAAGTCAGAATCCTTTGAAAAGTTCAAAAAATTCAAGAATGAAGTACAAAACTAACTTGGCAAGAGTATTAAGAGGTGGTGAATACCTTAGCCATGAGTTTCGTGACTATCTAGCTGAGTGTGGGATTCTATCCCAGCTCACTTCTCCTGGAACACCACAGTGGAATGGTGTATCCTAAAGGAGGGATCGTACCCTATTAGATATGATACGATCTATGATGAGTCACACAGATCTTCCTATATCCTTTTGGGGATATGCTCTAGACACAGCAGCCTTCACACTTAACCGTGTACCATCCAAGACTGTGATAAAGACACCATGTACGATATGGATAGGGAGAAATCCTAAGATGTCTTTCATAAGGATTTGGGGTTGTGAGGCTTACGTTCGACGTCAAGTCTCAGACAAACTGGGATCCAAATCCGATAAGTGTTATTTTGTTGAATATCCTAAGGAAACGAAAGGATATTCTTCTACATTCCTAGTCAGCATAAAATATTTGTGGCAAAGACTGAGGTATTTCTAGAAAGAGATTTTGTTTCTAGAAAAACTAGTGACAGTACGTTCGATCTTGAAGAAATTCAAGATAGGGATCATAGCACTGAGGCCTTGATGGAGGTTGAACAGGAACCACAAAGTGTTGTGGATGAGGAGATTGTTGCACAAAGAGTTGTGGAACAACAACCTGTTCAAGTAGACCTACCTCTTCGCAGGTTTGATACGGTACGTCGTCAGCCTGAGAGATACTCATTTCTCTTGTCTGATCATGATGACGTTATGTTCATTGAGAATGACCCTACCTCCTATCAGGAAGCTGTAATGAGCCCAGATTATGAGAAATGGCTAGAGGCCATGAGATCCGAGATGGAATCCATATACACCAACCAAGTATGAACTTTGGTTGATCCACCTGAAGGCGTCAAACTCATTGGGTGTAAGTGGGTCTTTAAGAGAAAGACTGACATGGATGGACTTACGCATACTTATAAGGGTCGATTGGTGGCTAAAAGTTTCAAGCAAATTCATAGTATTGACTATGATGAAACATTTTCTCTAGTGGCAATGTTTAAGTCCATTCGGATCATGCTTGCTATTGCAGCATACTACGATTATGAGATCTGGCAGATGGATGTCAAAACCGCGTTTCTGAATGGAAACTTGCTCGAGGATGTGTACATGACACAGCCTGAGGGTTTTGTAGATCCACAGCATACTGGAAAAGTATGCAAGCTGCAAAGGTCCATTTATGGGCTAAAGCAAGCTTCTTAGAGCTGGAATCTTCGATTCGATGATGCAATCAAACAGTTTGGTTTTATCAAGAATGAAGATAAACCTTGTGTCTACAAGAGGGTTAATGGAAACATAGTTATCTTCCTTGTATTGTATGTGGATGTCATACTACTCATTGGGAATGACATCCCTTCGCTACAGTCTGTGAAGACTTGGCTGGGGACGTGCTTCTCAATGAAGGACTTAGGTGAAGCAGTCTGTATTCTAGGCATCAAGATCTATAGAGATAGATCTAAGAGGTTGCTTGGCCTAAGTCAGAGTACATATATTGACACGGTATTACTACGGTTTACCATGCAGAATTCCAAGAAGGGACTTCTGTCGATGTGACATGGTGTGAGTCTTTCGAAGACTCAAAGTCCCTCTTCTAGAGAGGAGAGAGACTGCATGGATAAGATCCCTTATGCATCGGTCATAGGATCTATCATGTACGTCATGCTATGTATTCGTCCTGATGTCTCGTATGCTTTGAGCATGACAAGTAGATACCAGTCAGATCCAGGTGAGCGTCACTGGATAGCAGTCAAGAATATTCTTAAGCACTTGAGAATGACTAAATAATATTTCTTGATATTTGGAGGCGATGAGGAGCTAGTTGTAAAGGGTTACAGCGATACCAGCTTCCAAACTGACCAGGATGATTATAGATCGCAGTCAGGGTTCGTGTTTTGCTTGAATGGTGGCGCTGTGAGCTGGAAGAGTTCGAAGTAGGATACAGTTGCTGATTCTACAATAGAAGCCGAGTATATCGCTACATCAGAGGCAGCAAAAGAGGCAGTTTGGATCTATAAGTTCATTACTGAGCTTGGGGTGGTTCCTAGCATAGCATATCCTATAGAGCTCTATTGTAACAACAATGGAGCGATTGCACAGGCTAAGGAACCTCGCTCACACCAGCGAACCAAACACATACTACGACGCTTCCATCTCATTCGAGAGATTATCGATAGAGGAGATGTGAAGATTTGCAGAGTACCCACAGAGGCTAACATCGCAGATCCCTTTACCAAGGCTTTGGCACAGAAAAAGCATGATAGTCACACTAGATCATTGGTATTAGATACTACAGTGATTGACACTAGTGCTAGTGGGAGATTGTTAGTGAAATCCCTAGAGTCAATCATGTTATGATTGTTGTATGAACTTTGTTGTATCATATTCCTATTTATAAAGACATGATTATTATATTTACATGTATTGGTGTTAAATAACTAAGTATAATAACGTCCTTGAGTAGAAGGTTCTTATCTATATCAATTGATTGGTTGAATCGATAATGAGATGATATAGAGAACACTACTATTAATCATTCCTAGTCAAGTATTAACATTCAGGGACAATGTTAATGCAAATAGACTAGTATGTAGGTCAACTCGATGACTTGATCTCACAAGTCATGGATATGTGATATCAAGTTGACACATGGGTATGCATTGGAGAATGTATACTGAATGATCCGCCATGAAAAAGTATCATGGATCGTTATATGAGTGTCATATACTTTCTCATGTAACTATTAGTATAACTATTAGTCCTTGGACCTGAAGTCACCATGATTCCCTACATAAGGAGTTGGATACTTTGGCTTCGTTAAACGTCACCCATAAATGAGTGGATTATAAAGGCGATTACTGGGTATGTAACAAATTATGCGGAGGGATGTGAGTGATGTAGATGAGATCTATCCCTCCTATATGACGGGAGTGACATCGTTATTCTTGATAGAGTGAGACCACTAAGTGCATGGTCATGCCCAAATAAGTTAATATGAGATATTGAGTTCATTTGATTAGAGTGAGTCTACTTGGAGTTCAAGATATAGATTATACCGAGGATAACATGATCTATGTCTCAGTTGGTCAATCTAGATGTCAAGGATATAGGGACATTGTCACATATTGTGAGAGTCACAATTAGTAGTCACAAAGGTGATGTTGGATCTCAACATTCTTGTAACTTGGGTACCAATGATGTGTTGCTAGATACCGCTCATTGCTTATGTTCCTAAATCGGTTTAGGAGCATTGCCAACGTTACAAGAACCTATAGGGTCACACACAAAGGGCAATTAGATGGAGATTAGGTTCATATGATGAACCATGAGGATTAGGTTCATGAGATGAATCAAATTCGATTAAGGATAATCCAAATTAGATTAATTGAGTTAGACTCAATTTGATTCAAGTGTTGAATAAGTCTAATTTAGATTTGATTCATTGAATCAATTTAAAATAATGAATAGAGATTCATTAAATCAAATTGACTTGAATCAAATGGTTGAATTTGATCAATCATAGGAGATAAGAGGTCAAGTTTGACTTGACTTGAGAGGGAAGATGAATAATCAATTTTGACTTGACCAATTGTCATGTCATGGTGACTTGGCATGGGGGCCGGCCAATGATGATGTTCCACATCATCATGGGGTGCCACATCATGAGGGAGACCAAGAGTCATTGACTCTTGGAGTTACATGCATACATGTAACCCCCTAAATAGTGGCCGACCACTTTGATGGGTTATCAAAGTGAGAAGTTAAGTATGTAACTTCATCATCTTCTTCCTTGGCTCTTCCCTCAAGCTCTCCCCTTCTCCTTTGTCGTGGGTTTCTTAGTGTGCTAGCACACTCTAAGTGATCTTCTCCACCTATTACTTGTGTGGATACCAATAGAGGAGTGTACACTTGACACTCTCGAGTTCCGACAAACCATTTGGACGAGCGGGATAAGCGAAGGGCGTCGCATCAAGGGTAACGCTCTTAACATGTAGATCTAGGTTAGATCTAAGATTTTTAAACACGTACATATAGTTTTGTTTATCTTCGCACGGATCCGTGACCAACTTCCTGGGTTTTCACAACGCAAAAAGCGGGTTTTACGGCTCGGATAGTCCAACAGGAAATACACATACTAGTCTGAAACTCCACATACGACCCTAGAATTGCACATAATGCTCTAAACCTCTCCAAACTGCCCTAGAAACATACATATTGCCCTGAAACTACACTGGAATTGCTTATACTACCCTGTAACTACTCTGGAATTGCTTATACTATCCTGAAACTACACTGGAATTGCTTATACTGCCTTGGAACTGCACATAGTGTTCTGAACCTGTCCAAACTGCCCTGGAACTACACATACTGGTCTGGAACTCCACATACTGTCCTGGAACTGCATATAATGCTCTGAACCTCTCCAAACTACCCTAGAAACACACATACTGCTCTGGAAATACACTGGAATTACTTATACTGCCTTGGAACTATACTAGAATTGCATATACTGTCCTAGAATTGCACATAGTGCTCTGAACCTGTCCAAATTGCCCTGGAACTATACATACTGATCTGGAACTCCACATACTGCTCTGGAACTACACATAATGCTCTGAACCTCTCCAAACTACCCTAGAAACACACATACTCGTCTGGAACTACACATACTGCCCTGGAACTACACTGGAATTGCTTATACTGCCCTGGAACTACACTGGAATTGCTTATACTGCCTTGGAACTGCACATAGTGTTTTGAACCTGTCCAAACTGTCCTGGAACTACATATACTAGTCTGGAACTCCACATACTGCCTTGGAACTACTCTGGAATTGCTTATATTGCCCTGGAAATTCCGACCCCATCATAAATTCCCCATCTTTAGTAAAATAGAAGAGCAAAATCGAATGAAGTTTTACAAGTGTCTACCACAAAAAATTTCTTCATCTTAACTGAAAAAAGACCCTTACCCATCATAAGTTCCCCCTCTTTAGTAAAATTGAAGAGCAAAGTCGAATGAAGTTTTACAAGGTCCCCTAAGTGTGCAAACATTATCATATTAATCCTCAACCATATTTTACCATACCAATATACCTCACATGAATCCTTGCATACCATATGAAGTACCGCACCATGACTAATCATTTGTGTTATTTCATACTTAAAATATTGGATGAGGTGTTTATGCCTTAGAACACTGTAAGAGACGCTTATGCCTTAGAATACTGTAAGAGACATTTATGCCTTAGAACACTGTAAGAGGAGTTTATGTCTTAACATACTGTAAGAGGCGTTTATGCCTTAACATACTGTAAGAGGCGTTGAGCCATGTTAGCATGCTACCTGCCCATTATACCTGGCGTTATAGTTCCCAGTGAGGGAAAATAGCTATTTAACCCTTAGGCTGTTATAGTAAAACCATAAGAACCCTTTACATATGTCATATAAAAGCGTTATAGTTCCTCGTAAGGAAATAAAGCTACTTAACCCTTAGGCTGTTATAATAAAACCATAAGAACCCTTTACATATGCCATATAGAGGCGTTATAGTTCCCCGTGAGGGAAAATAACTATTTAGCCCTTAGGCTGTTATAGTAGGCACGGAATCTGAATGAGTTTCCAACACTTAAAAGGAATAGTACCAAACTTACCTTACCTTAGAAATAATATCATTGAAACAAGAAAAAAGGAACTTCCACTAAGCATAATAACCGTTTACATCCATGTCATTAACAACTTCCAAAAAGAATATGAATATATACAAAAATCATCAGATAACTCGAAATCTTCTAGAAAAATTAATAACCTTTCAAAATCACTTCCATCAGCCCCTAAATGCCATAATAAGCACCAAAAACAAGGAAAACTTCCTCTAAAAATATTAATTAAAAATACTTTACCGTAACCCACTCCTAACTAATACACACCCTCCCTGCTCTCGCTAACTCCCCACTGCTCCCCTACGATTCCTCTCAAAAACCCTAACCCCCTTTCTCGAAACCCTCCATTCTCCGACAACTCCCTCTCCTTCATGGCCTCCTCCTCCTCCACCGCTCCTTGGTACGAAACCACAGCCATCCAACTCTCCTTCAACCACTCTTTTTTCCGCCGCGACTCCAAATACCTCCTCGAAGATTCCACTATCATCATTCTCAATCAATCCCAGCGCCCCCATCTACCTCCGGCTGGAACCAGTACCCTATTCACAGGGCAACTGGAAGGAGGTCATCGTCTCTCCCTCCCAAAATATCTCTACCACATTCTCTTTTTTTTATGACATTCTGGTCAACCAACTAACTCTCAACTCCCTTCGCATCCTAGTTGGCACCATTATCGTCTTCCACCACCTCAACATCCCCCAAGCATCCCACATATTCCACTGTCTCTATCGATTGAAAATGGCCGACCATAGCGTTTTCTATTTCATGGCCCGTCAAGGATACCAGTTCCTAACTGACATACCCTCCTCCAATAAGGGCTGGAAAGAACTCTATTTCTTCATTGATGTAGATCCTCCTCTTCTCTTTTCTTCTCGCGATCTCTTTATTCCCCCACAGACCACGAGAACCCCTACTTTCCATCAGCCACCCCACTCTTGAACTTACATCCTCCACCCCTTTAGACTTACTGATACAGACTGTATCAGATTCTTACCCTAGTCATCTCCTTTCCACCCTTCCTGTTATGCCAACGTCAGCTCTTCTTTCTTCAATTCCCTCCCATAACACTCCCCCTAATAACATCCCCCCCCCCACACACACACACCAGATTGACCTCTCCAGCAACCTCCCCAACACCCCCTTCTTCTGATATTCCTACATTCATTCAAGAACTAAAAGAGAGTCTCTGGACAGTAAATTTCTCATTTAATGACTTAATTTCATATACTTAACAATTTGTCTCACATATTCATTTTCAATTTTCAGAGTGCCCTGCAACTCCAAGCTTTTGAGCAATGGTATAATGACCACCAGAACCAGCTTAATCAACCTTCCACCTCTGCTACAGAGCCACCACCACGTGTGATTACACCCTCCAGTACATACCACATCTTCCCTAGGCATTCAAGCTGATTTTGCAGAAACAACACACCATCTGGGCATACAGACTAACTCTCCAACCTCCCCCGATCGAACAACTAAGGAGAACGAGCTTCAACAACAAATAAACTGGCTACAACTCCAAGTTGCATCCTTTTCTGCTGACTGGGACCAAATATCAGCAAATGAAAAAGACTTACTCTTAAAGGATGCCGACATCAGCCGACTACAAGAGCAACTTAAGATATCAGAGCAAACTATATCTCGCCAACAAACTGAACTCTCCAAGTGGAAACAGAAAGAAATCAACTTGCACCTCCATTCTGGCAAGTTGTTTCAACCTCTAGAGCATATGATAGATGCTCACCTAAATCTGAAAGCAACCGTCTACACTAGCCTAGATGAGTACCAATTCAAATTCAACATTCTGAAACAACATTTCAATATGTTAGCTAGTACTACCCACGACCAACTTATCAGAGCCAATCGACTTCACTAAGAGCTATCTGACTTAAAGGAGACAGAAGGTGAAAGATGGGCAAAAGAGCAGACTAGACTCCTAAAAAGGTTCTCCAAACAGCTAAGCAAATACTTCCAAAGGGGATTTGAAGATGCCCTACACCAGGCCAACGAGAAGAAATACTTTATACCTGGTATGCCTTACCATGAGCTTGACTTAGAAGAAACATACAATAGTATTCTCCCATAAGCCTTACTGACTGACTCTGATACTGATTCAGAGCAATAAACTTCTATTTTTGTAATATTTTCGAAGAATTACATTTCAATTTCCAAATCAACTTTGTATATATTCTGAACATCCTTGACAATGAATGTCTACTTCTTCCTTCGAAATAAGCGTATATCTACATTATTTTGCATTGCTCTATACATGTCCCTTATTTTGCATTGCTCTCTCTTTACATATTAATTATACTACTAAAAAAGAAACATTTTCACTATATCCTTTATTTATCCAAACAACCATACCACACAAAACACCCTCCAGTAACTCCGTACCAAAAACACCACTTGTTATTCAAAAATTTCCCCGCCCAATTATCCTACAACAAAAACTAGTATACCCCCATCTTACCCTAATTAACAACTAAATTCTTCACCTATCCCACATTTGTACCCTAACAAACTTATGCCATCACATCCCAAACTCCCCACTTCACCATATCCAGCGGGAAAAGTTATTATTTCCCTCCCATTGAACTCTTTTCCTTCTCTATAAATACAAAAATTTCTTCCTCCAATCCTGCCAAGCACCCCTTCCAGCTTCACTGTCCCGCAATTTCCAGAAAATGCAGTCTACTACCTCAATCCCCCAACTCTGGTTTGCTTCCACACGCTCTAAAATGACAAGAGAACATTATCGATCCCTCTCTTCTCGCCTACAACTCCCCTCCAGTTATCATATTATTGCGGCTAATTCGACTGAACGCCCTCATCACCCCTTAGATGCACCAAAGCTTTTTTCTTGGAGCAAATAGAAGCTGGTTTATTTTTTCCCATTCACCCCTTTCTTCTTGAAATATCATAATACTTTTTCATTCTCTTAAACCAATTAAGCCTCAATTCTTTCCGATTTATACTAGGCTTTTACCTTACCAGCTCTTTTTTATCAATTATTCCCTCAGCCTTCCTTTTCCATTTATTTTTCCAAATAAAATCGTCTGAAATAGGTATATTCTATTTTCAAGCCTGGTCAGACTTCCAATTCCTCACAAGTGTCCCTTCTTCCCATAAAGGCTAGAGAAAACATTATTTCTTCGTGCACTCCACTTCCTCTTTTCCTTTCCCTTCCACATGGTTAACTACCCTTCCTCCTCAACCCCCCTTATGCTCCTATCGAAATAACGAAGAATACCAGATGATTACCCTATCCTTCTCAGAGGAAAATTTTGATTTAACTCATCTCTTACTCCAGAGTCTCTCCTACTGCAAGCTGCTAACCAAAACCCCCCATCATCCCACAACAATACCGTTCCACCTTCCCACCAACTAACACTTCTTCAGCCTCTTCCTATTTGCCAAACTCCTCCGACACCCATTTCCTCCTTTTCCATACCCGATCTCCCAGATTCTATACTCTTCAATATTAACGAGGTTAGCATATTATTCTTCTATAGCTCTCTTTTCTCAATACTAATACCTTCTTTTTCAGGGCATCATCAGCATAAGTCATTTAAATAACCAATGGATTCAATATATTGATATTCTTAAAAAGGAAATACAGGAGTATTAAATCAGAGAATCATCACTACAACAAGCCTATTATCGACTCGAAAGAGAATTGCAAGCCTCTCTTATAAAATCCCAAGGTGATCGAGCAGAATTATCAGCTCTCCAATTCAAGACCACCTTCTTACAAAATACATTGGACATCATGAAATCCCGACCACTTTCCGAAAGGAACAGTATGTTAGGGCAATCTCTTGCCATGATTAGGTTTTGATGTGTGTGACAAAGGGTTTAAGTTAGTTTATTATGTTGATTTGATATGTGCGTTGAAGTCGTGCAGGACTTATTAATTCGCACATGGAGCCATGGTGAGTTTCACATCTCATGACTCGTGCCTTGAGTCGGTGAAGGATAGCTTTGGGGAAGTCGTGCGCTTGGAACATCCAAGGGACCTCCGGACGAGGAGCTTGGAGTGAAGCCGGAGGAAGTAGACTTCGAGGCAAGAAACGCGAAGGAGCATTGCAGAGCCGTCGCTGATCTTTGCAGGGGCGTGGCGAGCGAAGAGAACGAAGGCGAGGACTCGAGGATGAGTGGCGATTGTAACCGGGAAGGGTAGCTCTTAGGTGAAACTTGGCCATTTGGCCAAGTGTCGGATAGTTTTCGAACACCCGGTCATTGCCATGTCATAATGGCGATCATTGCTCAATCAGTGAGTTCGATCGGTATCGGTATTGGATTAGCGGCGTGATCGGCCATCGTGGGCGATCGGCGCCAAGACCATCGATCGATTCTGGCGGCGATCGGTAGTCAATAGGGTTGATTAGCGAACCGTTCGTAGCCGGTTAGGCGTCGACTCACAGGCATCGATCGGCTCTTCCTCTATAAAATTGAAGGGGATGGGGCTTTGGGAGGTTAATGCTTGAGCTCTAAACTTCTCCCAAAGTGCCATACACGATTCCCTACTCTTCTTACTTGCTTTTACTTCAATCTTATTGTAAGAAGAGTGATCTTGGTTGTAAATGTTACCTCCACCTAGCTTGGTGCAAAGGAGAGACCAATATTGGATTGGCTTTGGAGGAGTGATTCACCTTGGACGAATCGGACCGTGAATTAGCGGCGTAGCCGTGAACCACGTTACATCTCCTTTGTTAGCGTTTGTATTTTCGTTTATTGCTTTGTCTTTATTGTTTATGCTTTCGCTTGTGCTAACGATTGTGTAGACGAGCAAACGAACGAGAGAATTCCGACATCCATCGTAAGAGGGCTATTCACCCCCCTCTAGTCGGCCAATCGATCTCCAACAAGTGGTATCAGAGCAAGGTTGCTTGTCACCGGACTAACCGCCGCAACAAGCTCTTCATCAAAAATGGCCGGCTCCAACATTCATCCGCCGAAGTTCGAAGGAGAATTCGCTTGGTGGAAGAAGCGAATGGAGGTATTCTTCGAAACCGACTTTGAAATATTATTAATAATGGAAAACGGTTTCGAGTTGCCTAGGAACGAAAATGGGGAGTCATTGGAGAAATCAAGGTGGAGCAAGAGACAAAGAGAAGAATACTTGGCAAATTCAAGGGCCAAGCACCACCTATACAATGTCCTCCCCCAACAAGAAGTAAATAGGATAGGGGAGTGCTTTAGTGCCAAGGAGATGTGGGAAAAGCTAGTAGAGCTTCATGAAGACACTTCGGAGGCAAAGCTAGCAAGAAGAGATCTCCTCCGCTCCCAACTATCAAATATCAAGCTTGAAAAGGGAGAAAAGGTAACTTCCCTACATTCTAGATTCAAAGAAATTTTAATTGGACTAACAAGTGTAGGAGAAAAGCTCTCCAACCGGGATATGGTAATGAAGGCCATAGATGCCTTTCCCCGGTCCTCAAAGTGGAGCTCCATGGTGGACTCCTTCTATATCTCGAAGAATTTAGAAGTGAGCACCTTGGAGGAGTTCTTCTCAACGATGGAACTCCACGAAACGAGGCTTGAAGGAATACAAGAAGAGCCAAAGTTTCAAACTTCAAGAGGAGTAACTTTGATGGCAAACAAGGGGAAGAAGAAGATAGAGATCCCCTCCTCCTCCGATGATGAAGCCTCTTCCTCCTCCTCCATGGATAGCACCGAAGAAGCCTATATGGTAAGGAGGGTAAGACGTGTTTTAAAAGGTTTTCGATTTAATAAATCCAATGATAGGAGTAGAAGACCAAGGGGGAAAGTCATATGCTACAATTGTCAAGGAGAGGGACATATAAGGGATAATTGTCCCCTCCTAAACAACTGCAAGGAAGAGAAGAAAAAGAAAGAAGAAAAGAGGAAGAAGAAGGGGAGCAAGAGAAAGGAAGAAGAAAAGAAGGCAAAAGAAAAAGGGAAGGTCATGACATTCAAAGCAAAGACATGGGATGACCTTGCTTCATCTTCCTCATCCGATGAAGAAGAGCATGTCTACTCAAATTTAGCACTAATGGCTCTTCATGACTCGGATTGCTCCTCCTCCTTAAATGAAGAATCAAGCTCAAGTGGAGAGAGCTCAAGTGAAGGGGGAGCCTCCTCTACATCCTCATCCGAAGAAGAGGACTTGGTAAGTGAGGTAACAAATCTACCCCCTAAGTAAATTATGTCTATGATTTCTAGCCTCACTAGGGACTTATTTAGAGCTAAGAAGAAGAACAAAAGCATGCTAGATCAAATTAAGGACTTAGAAAAGAAGCTAGAAAAAGCATGCTTAAATGATAATGATATTTCTTCTAGCTTAAATGATGCATGCTCACATGACTATATGCCTTTGAATGTTAATGATACATGCATAGAGGAAAATAGGGCTTTAAGGGAAAAGGTAGATTATTTAACCAAAGTCCTAGAAAAGTTCACTATTGGCTTAAACACCTTGAACATGATTATAGAGAGCCAAAGGGCAAGCTTTAACAAGAAAGGCCTAGGATACAAAGAAAAGAAAAATGAAAAGGCCTATAAATGCCTAATTGTTAGGGGACAAGATAAGAAGAAAGTAATAGCTAGGAAATGGATTCCTAAAGAGTATCTAGTGAACCCCATAGGCAAGAACTTATTTTGGGTTCCAAAATCCATCCTTAAGGGTTAGGATAATCCTAGGGTAGTCAACCATATGCAATTGACCTATATCATATTTTGGTTGACTTAGGATGGCGGGACAATATTTTTTAAATAGTGTTAGGTGATGATAACGTGTCTATAAATAGTTAATAATGCTTAAATCATGATGATTAATGTAATTGCTATATATGTTTGCAATCATGATTTATGATTTTGAAATTTGGCACATAATCATGAGAAATAGGTGTAGATCATGCTTTAGGTGATACTTTGTTTATAATCATGATATAATACCTAATGCATGATTATAAATCAATGAATACATTAGGTTCATGATCATAATGTGAAATTAATTCATATATGTCTTTATGATCATGTAGATTGTTAGGTCGATACTTAACCTTGATAGAATTGCATAAATATAATAGTTAAGTATATACAAATACCCTCTAGTATACATCTCACACTCACCATAGGCTATCATGATTGAAAACTTAGCATGGGTGAGATGTTAGGATGATACAAATGTCCACTAATGCCTATGACATTTAGATGGTCATTTAAAGTATCAAAATAGCAATAATAGACCAATGATGGGGAAGACTTATGTTTAATTCATAGACATTTTGCCCAAAGATCATGGTTGGATATTTCATATGTTTTCAAAACAATTTCTTACTCTAAAATATATGTATTCATGTTTTGAAACAATTGGAACCAAAACTAGGTATTAAACTTGATACTCTCTTGATCAAAAACCTAGTGGTTTTTAAAGCTTTTGGATTTTTGGCAAATACATGAAAATATAATGCTTTTTCATGAAAAACTATTTTTCACTGATAGATATACTTAAAAGAAATATGTTCCCCAAATTTCATGATTTTTCGAATTTTTTGGAATTTTTAATGCATTTCTGAATTTGATTAGAAAATCGAAAGTTACAAATTCCGTGCGATCATTGGTAGTCCTGAACGATCATTGGTGGCCTTTAATCAGACTAGTTAAGGCCGAATTCAGGTTTTAGACTACTTTTTGGTATTTTTCCTTCTATTATACTTGATGTCATGAATTTATAACTTAGTGTTAATCTTTTTGATGGTGTCAAAGGGGGAGAAATATAATTATGTTTAAGTAAATTGTGATAGGGGGAGAAATAGGCATGGAGAGTTTCATGGATTAGGAGAGTTGCATGTTGCTATATCATGTTTATGTTTACATGCTTTCTTACCTTAGAAATCTTATATCAAATGTTTTTACCTAACTTAAACGGATTGCCACACATCAAAAAGGGGGAGAGTGTTAGGGCAATCTCTTGCCATGATTAGGTTTTGATGTGTGTGGCAAAGGGTTTAAGTTAGTTTATTATGTTGATTTGATATGTGCGTTGAAGTCGTGCAGGACTTAGTAATTCGCACATGGAGTCATGGCGAGTTTCACATCTCATGACTCGTGCCTTGAGTCGGTGAAGGATAGCTTTGCGGAAGTTGTGCGCTTGGAGCATCCGAGGGACCGCCGGACGAGGAGCTTGGAGTGAAGCCGGAGGAAGTAGACTTCGAGGCAAGAAACGCGAAGGAGCATTGCAGAGTCGTGCGTCTGATGTTGCCGAGGGACGTGCCCGCGAACGAAGAGAACTTCGAAGGCGAGGGACTCCGAGGGATGAGAGTGAGTGATTGTAACCCGGAAAGGGGTAGCTCTTAGGTGAAACTTGGCCATTTGGCCAAGTGTCGGATGAGTTTTCCCGACACCAGTCGACTGCTCTGAGTCGATGGGTCGATCGATTGGTATAAGACCAGGTTTAGTGGCTTCGATTGATCGGTCATGGATCGGCAAATGATCGAGATCGGCGATCGACAGTCGATCGCATTGGGAAATGGATGACTGGTAGCACGCGGGAATCGGAGTCGACCATCACGGAAGAAACCCTCTTCCTCTATAAAAAGGAAGGGAATGGGGCTTTGGGAGGCTAATGCTTGAGCTCTAAACTTCTCCCAAAGTGTCATACACGATTCCCTACTCTTCTTACTTGCTTTTACTTCAATCTTATTGTAAGAAGAGTGATCTTGGTTGTAAAGGTTACCTCCACCTAGCTTGGTACAAAGGAGAGACCAATATTGGATTGGCTTTGGAGGAGTGATTCACCTTGGACGAATCGGACCATGGATTAGCGGCGTAGCCGTGAACCACGTTACATCTCCTTTGTTAGCGTTTGTATTTTTGTTTATTGCTTTGTCTTTATTGTTTATGCTTCCGCTTGCGCTAACGATTGTGTAGACGAGCAAACGAATGAGAGAATTTCGACATCCATCGTAAGAGGGCTATTCACCCCCCTCTAGCCGGCCAATCGATCTCCAACACAGTATTGCTCAAGAACCCCTATGGACCTCATCTGCCATCAATGATTTGTTCTTAGATAGAGGATTTGTCTTTCTACAATGGGGCTTTCAGGACTACACCGCACAATTCAAAGAAGTCAACTATCCTCCTCCTGGGCACTCTCTTAGTTTTTTAGACATGGGAAGTACCATCGATCGTACTCCCCCTGAGTTACTATCCTTTCCCTTTCCTCCTGATGATAAAATGTGACTTGTACCCCTTTAATTTGGTTTTATCACTTTTTGTTATAAACTATTATAGCCTGTTTCCTCTGACTGCATCCAGGACACTAGTGATGAATCTTCCCTGATCACTTTTTTAAACGCAAAACACTCAAAATTCTAGTTAAACACGCTTTATGCCTTTTCCCTTTATTAAGATAACATCCTAACTGGAATAAAATCGCCTAGAAAATAACTGCTCGTTCAAACTGCCTGAGAAATAAATGCCCCTTCAAACAAGTTTTATTACCAAAATAACTCCTCTTTGCTAACATCGTTACTGTTTCAGAAAACAGACCACTACTTGATTAAACGCATACTTCTGCAAACAACCCTTCTCTTCCCATCAACCGCAAGATTTATATTTCCAAGATGCCACTATTTTCATTAATAACCCCTTAAATTCTCAACCCTGTCGATATCATTTATAACCCTTCAAAATCCTCCCTTATTCGCTTATCTTCCCCCTCCATCCTATAAAACCCAAACTCCCAATCCCCCGCCTTCAACCTCCCCATTCTTCTCTTCCTTTACCCTTTCCTCCTTCCATGGCTTCTCCTTCCTGTTGGTGCAATCGGTCCAGGTCACGATTGACCAGGACTCGAGCTTGGCTCGAGAGATGTTTTGATGTTAGACAAAAACGTATGACAATGTAATTGTCATGGTAAAGTCCAAGTCATGGGTACTTGGCATGGAAAGACCAAGTGGGACACTTTGCATTTTGGGAAGTCCAAGCATGGGTCTTGGCAAGGTAAAGTCCAAGTCATGGGTACTTGACATGAAAAGTCCAAGTGGGACAGTTGACATTTGGGAAAGTCCAAGCATGAGTCTTGGCATGAGAAGTCCAAGGAGTTTGATATTGGCAGCGTAAAGTCCAAGCGGGAGTCTTGGCAGCATAAGTCTAATGATTGGCAGCGTAAAGTCCAAGCGGAGTCTTGGCGGCATAAGTCCAATGTGCCTTGGCGGTGTAGACACCGTTAGCATGATATAGCCGATGGAAGCACCTGAAGGCTAGCGCGATGGATGAACAAGTCATGGATGACTTGGAGGGATCCGAGAGGCGTAAGGCTGACGGAGGTGGCTAGAAGGCTTAGGTCTAGGCTAAGGGTGGTCTAGCAAGTATGGGGGCACCATACTTGGCTAAAACCTCATGTTTGAGGTGTGTCAGTCGACTGATGTCATATGGCAGTCGACTGGCGTAGTCAACTAGGGTTTGACTACGGGAATTGCCCTAGCAGTCGACTGATTGGACGAGCAGTCGACTGATCTTGTGATCAGTCGACTGATGCTCAGATTTTAGGGCACAGAATGGAGTCTCACTTGACCGCTGGGACAAGCAGTCGAGTGATGCTTCATCAGTCGACTGATGTCCTAGCCGTTGGATTTTTCTAGCGTGGATTACACCGTTGTCTCACAACAACAATGTGATCAGTCGACTGATGGTCCCGAGCAGTCGACTAATCGACATTTTCCAGCACAGGTTGAAGCTATAAAAGGAGCTCGTGATGGAGAAAAATGGATCCGGTTTTTGAGAGCTTTAGGGGCGATTTGTTGCTGCAAATCAGGTCTTCAAGTGCTAATCAAACAACCAAGCATTCAAGCAATCAAAAGCAAGAGTTGTAAAGTTTTTCTTTTCTTGTCTTTCATATAAATTATTGTATTTGCTTGTTTTTGTTTCTTACTGTTGTAAGATTGCTTGTAAGGGATTTCTCCGCCTCCGACTTATGTCAAGAAGGAGTGTTTATCATAGTGGTGTGTGATTGGCATTGCTAGGGTTCGTATGAACCCAATCCGTGTAGGAACCATTCAATTCCGAACCACATTAAATATTTGTGTTTGCGTTGTTGTTTATTTCGTTATTGCTTTCATTACTATTCCGCTGCGTGCTAACGAAATTGTAGAGACAACCACGATCAAATTCCATCATCGAACGAGCGCGACGCTATTCACCCCCTCTAGCGGCTTCAAATATCCTACAATTGGTATCAGAGCTCGGGGCTTTTCTACGAATTAACAACCCGAAGTTAAGACGCTAGAGGAACAAGATGGAATTCCAAGACAAGCTTGGATGGGACATCAACACTCCACCGCCATATGATCGAGAAGACTTCTCGGCGTGGAGAATAAGAATGGAGACATTCTTGATGATGGATATAGAGGATTGGTTCATTCTCATAGAAGGTTTTGAGCCTCCTCGGGATAAAAAGGGGCAAGTCCTCAAATTGAAGAAATGGACCCAAGAGCAACGACAAAAATTCAAAACTGAAGTCAAGGTAACAAAACTTTTAGAAGATTTGATACCTAATGATGTTTTGTCTAGGCTAGGTGAATATCTTGATGCCAAGGAGCTATGAGACAAATTGGCCAAGTTCAATGAGAAGCCCCACTTGACACAAGTAGAAGAAGATAAGGAAGAGGATGAAGAGAGTTCATCATCCTCACGAGCAAGTGAGGAATCGAAAGTTGAAGATGAGTCAACTTTCGGATCGGTGGAAGAGGAGGCGAAAGAAATAGAAGACACCTCCACCTCTAGGATTAAGGGGGAGGAAAGAATTTCCACTCCGGAGCAACAAGAGAAAGCTTCGACATCTAGTCAAGATGAAGAAGCTCCAATTCCGGCACCTACCACCACCATAGGTAACTCAAGCATGTCAATTGTAAATAAAAATCATATAATATGCTTTGAGTGTAGGGAATCCGGACACTACAAGAGTAAGTGTCCAAAAAGAGTTAAGAAGTCTCCTCCGGCACCAAAAGTTAATGAAAAGTCAAGGATGCCGGTGTCCCCACCAAGAAGAGCAAGGAGCACGTGGTGTGCTTCAAATGCCGACAACCGGGACACTATAGGAGCCAATGTCCTAGAAGAAAGGAGGGAGCTTCAAAGTAGGGGGAGTCTCTAAGACTAACCTTAAGGTATATTTTCATAATGCTCATTCTTTAAATTCTAAGCAAAAGCATACTAGAATTAATTCAAATAACTTTGCTATTACTCATGAATCAAAGCATGCTAGGAATGATAACTCTAGGTCTATTTTAAAGAAGGAGAAATTTGGGACTAATGTCCCTAGAAATGTCATTCCTAAGAAAACAATTAAGAAAATCGAAAACCATTTAGGTATCAATCCCAATAAGGGTAGACATATGTCTAAAGTGAATGGTAATGCCCAAAAACCTAATCAAAAATCATTTGGGCAATTAGAGTTAGAAAATCAAGCCTTGAGGTCAAGGCTTGAGAAATTGGAAAAGACTCTTGCAAATATGCAAAATCAATTTGAAGGGTCAAAGTGTCGAACTCTAGGATCTAGAAGTCAACAAAAAGTGTGTAAGAGGCAATAATCATCTAGGAGACAAGGTTTGGGTCACAAACCTATGTCTAAGAAAGTAATGTCTACTTATCACAATGTTCCATTTGATTATGGAACTAAACTTAGATCTAAGAAAACTAAGGTCTTTAGGGAAATTATTCCTAAGGCCAACCATAGTGTGTGTTTAGTGGCTAGGGTTTCTAAGAAACCTAAGGAAGTCATTAAGAAGGTTATGAGGGAGGCAATCCCTAAGACTAACCATGGCAAGACCATAATGACCAAGGTTAACAAGCCTAGAAGGGTCATTAGTGTTGGGTTTTTCCGAGCCGCAAAAACCGCTTTTTGCGTTGCGGAAACCTCGGAAGCCCCGGCCACGGATCCGTGCGAAGTATAAAATTATAATTACATGTATGTGCTTACAGAAATCCTAGATCTACCTTAGATCTAAGAGGTTAGAACGTTACCCTCGTAGTGACGCCCTTCGCTTATCCCGCTCGTCCAAAAGTTCGCCGGAACTCGAGAGTGTCAAGTGCACACTCCTCTATGATATCCACACAAGCAATAGGTGGAGAGAAATGCCTTAGAGTGTGCTAGCACTCCCTTAGGAATTTCGGCAAGATGAGGTTTGGAGAGGTAGAGCTTGAGAGAAAAGGTTCCAAGGAAGAAGATGAAGTTGGAATTAACTCACCCAAAAAAAATTTCATCTAATGAAACCCCTAAAGTGGCCGGCCACTTCAAGGAGAGGGAGTTACATGCATGCAAGTAACTCCCATGTCCCTTGGTCTCCCTCATGAGGTGGCACCAATTGACAAAGTCAATGATGATGTGGAGCATCATCATTGGCCGGCCATGCCTAGTCATCATCATGACATGCCATTTGGTCAAGTCAAACTTGACCTTTCATCTTCCCTCTCAAGTCAAGTCAAACTTGACCTCTAATCTCCCATGGTTGATCAAATCTAACCACTTGACTCAAGTCAATTTAATATAATGAATCTCTATTCATTAATTTAAATTGATTTGATGAATCAAATCTCAATTAGACTCATTCAACACTTGAATCAACTTGAGTCTAACTCAATTAGTCTAATTTGGATTACTCTTAATCCAATTTGGTTCATCCCATGAACCTAATCCTCATGGTTCATCATATGAACCTAATCTCCATCTAATTGCTCTTATGTGTGTGACCCTATAGGTTCTTGTAACGTTGGCAATGTCCCTAAACAGATTTAGGAACATAAGCAATGAGCGGTATCTAGCAACACATCATTGCTACCCAAGTTACAAGAATGTTGAGCTCCAACATCACCTTTGTGACTACTAATTGTGACTCTCACAATATGTGACAATGTCCCTCTATCCTTGACATCTAGATTGACCAATCGAGGCATAGACCGTGTCATCCTCGGTACAATCTAAATCTTGAACTCCAAGTAGACTCACTCTAATCAAATGAACTCA
The DNA here is from genome assembly GCA_025175895.1 of Wurfbainia villosa. NCBI lineage: Eukaryota > Viridiplantae > Streptophyta > Magnoliopsida > Zingiberales > Zingiberaceae > Wurfbainia > Wurfbainia villosa. The sequence goes on along the minus strand of CM046004.1, from coordinate 41,911,292 downwards.
ATATCTCATATTGACTCATTTGGGCATGGCCATGCACTTCGTGGTTTCACTCTATCAAGAATATCGATGTCACCCCCGTCATATAGGAGGGATAGATCCCATCTACATCACTCACATCCCTCCGCATAATTCGTTACATACCCAGTAATCGCCTTTATAGTCCACCCATTTACGGGTGACATTTGTGGCCAAAGTATGCAACTCCTTATGTAGGGAACCATGGTGACTTCAGGTCTAAGGACTAATAGTCATACTAATAGCCACATGAGAAAGTATATGACACTCATATAACGATCCATGATACTTTCTCATGGTGGGTCATTCAGTATACATTCTCCAATGCATACCCATGTGTCAACTTGATATCTCATATCTATGACTTGTGAGATCAAGTCATCTTGTTGACCTACATGCTAGTCTCTACGCATTAACATTGTCCCTGAATGTTAATACTCGACTAGGAATGATTAAGAGTAGTGTTCTCTATATCATCTCATTATCGATTCAACCAATCGATTGATATAGATAAGAACCTACTACTCAAGGACATTATTATATTTAGTTATTTGGCACCAATACAAGTAAATATAATAACCATGCCTTTATAAATAGGAATATGATACAATAAAGTCCATACAACAATCATCACATGATTGGCTCTAGGGCTTTCACTAACAATCTCTCACTAGCACTAGTGCCAATCACCGTAGTATCTAATACCCAATGACCTAGTGTGACCATCATGCTTTTTCTGTGCCAAAGCCTTGGTCAAGGGATCTGCAATGTTAGCCTCTGTGGGTACTCTGCAAATCTTCACATCTCCTCTATCGATGATCTCTCGAATGAGATGGAAGCGCCGTAGTATGTGTTTGGTCCGTTGGTGTGAGCGAGGTTCCTTAGCCTATGCAATCGCTCCATTGTTGTCACAATAGAGCTCTATAGGATCTGCAATGCTAGGAACCACCCCAAGCTTAGTAATGAACTTGCGGATCCAAACTGCCTCCTTCGCCTCGGATGCGATATACTCGGCTTCGTTGTAGAATCAAGAATCGTGTCTGCTTCGAACTCTTCCACTCACAGCGCCACCAAGCAAAACACGAACCACATTGCGATCTATAATCATCCGTCATTTTGGAAGGTGGCATCACAGAACCCTTCTGACTAGCTCCTCATCGCCTCGAATATCAAGAAATATTCTTTAGTCCTTCTTAAGTACTTAAGAATATTCTTGGTACTATCGATGGCGCTCACGATCGTGAGTATCTACTCGTCATGCTCAAAGCATACGAGACATCGGAGCAGTACACATGGCGTACATGATAGATCCTATAGCGGATCGTAAGGGATCTTATCCATGCAGTCTCTCTCCTCTCTAGAAGAGGGACTTTGAGTCTTGAAGACTCACACCATGTGACATCGGCAAGTCCTTTCTTGGAATTCTACATGGCAAACCGAAATACTGCGTGTCGATGTATGTACTCGACTTAGGCGAAGCAATCTCTTAGATCTATCTCTATAGATCTTTATGCCTAGAATACAGGCTTCACCTAAGTCCTTCATTGAGAAGCACGTCCCGACCAAGTCTTCATGTATGGCGAAGGGATGTCATTCCCAAAGAGTAGTATGTCATCCACATACAATACAAGGAACACAACTGTGTTCCCATTAACCCTCTTGTAGACACAGGGTTCATCTTCATTCTTGATGAAACCAAACTATTTGATCGCATCATCGAATCGAAGATTCCAGCTCCGAGAAGCTTGCTTTAGCCCATAAATGGACCTTTGCAGCTTGCATACCTTCCCAGTATGCTGTGGATCTACAAAACCCTCAGGTTGTGTCATGTACACATCCTCGAGTAAGTTTACATTCAGAAACGCGGTTTTGACATCAATCTGACAGATCTCATAATCGTGGTATGCTGCAATAGCAAGCAAGATCTCAATGGACTTAAACATTTCCACTGGAGAAAATGTTTCATCATAGTCAATACCATGAATATAATTGAAACCATAAGCCACCAATCGCCCTTATAGGTATCGTAAGTCCATCCATGTATGGAGTCTTTCTCCTAAAGACCCACTTACACCCAATGGGTTTGACCCTTGTGGATCAACCAAAGTCCATACTTGGTTAGTGTACATGGATTCCATCTCGGATCTCATGGCGTCTAGCCATTTCTCGAGAATCTAGGCTCATCACACTTCTGATAGGAGGTAGGCTCATTCTCAATGAGCATAACGTCATCATGGTCGGACAAGAGAAATGAGTATCTCTCGGTGACGACGTACCCTACTCGGACTGCGAAGAGGTAGGTCTACTTGAACAGGTGGTTGTTCCACAACTCTTTGTGCAACAACCTCATCACCCACTACACTTTGTGGTTCCTGTTCAACCTCCATTAAGGCCTCAATGCTATGGTCCTTATCTTGAATTTCTTCAAGATCGAAGGTACTCCCACTAGTTTTTCTAGAAACAAAATCTCTTTCTAGAAAAACCCCGATCTTACCACAAACACTTTGTCTTAGGAATGTAGAAGTAATATCCCTTAGTATCCTTGGGATATCCAACAAAATAGCACCTATCGGATTTGGGTCCCGGTTTATGCGAGACTTGGCGTCGACGTAAGCCTCACAACCCCAAATCCTCATAAAAGACATCTTGGGATTTTTCCACTGTCCATATCGTATATGGTGTCTTTGCACTGACCTTGGATGATACGGTTAAGGGTAAAGGCTCTGTGTCGGGCGTATCCCCAAAGGATATAGGAAGATCTGTGTGACTCATCATAGATCGTACCATATCGATAAGTACGATTCCTCCTTTTGGATACACCATTCCACTGTGGTGTTCCAGGAGGAGTGAGTTGGGATAGAATCTCACACTCAGCTAGATAGTCACGAAACTCATGGCTAAGGTATTCACCACCTCGATCTGATCGAAGTATCTTAATACTCTTGCCAAGCTGGTTTTGTACTTCATTCTTGAATTCTTTGAACTTTTCAAAGGATTCAGATTTATGTGTCATAAGATACACATAACCATATCTACTGAAGTCATCAGTAAATGTAATGAAGTACCTGTAACCACCTCTAGCAGCAACATTGAAAGGACCACATACATCACTATGTATAAGTCCTAACAAATCTGTTGCTCTTTCGCTATGTCCACTAAAGGGAGTCTTGGTCATCTTGCCTAAAAGGCAAGACTCGCATGTCTCATATGATTCAAAATCAAATGAGTCTAGCAGCCCATCCTTATGGAGCTGAGATAAGCGACTCTCATTTATGTGACCTAAGCGACAATGTCAAAGATAAGTTTGGTTCAACTCATTTGACTTGAACCTCTTGGTACTTATGTTATAGATAAGGCTCTCTAAGTCTAGAAAGTAGAGTCCGTTCATTAGAGGTACACTACAATAGAACATATCATTTAAATAAACTGAACAACATTTGTTCTTTATTATAAATGAAAATCCTTTCTTGTCCAAACAAGAAACTGAAATGATGTTCTTGGTTAAGGCAGACACATAACAACATTCATCTAATTCTAATACAAGTCCAGAGGGCAGAGATAGATCATAAGTTCCTACAGCAACAGCAGCAACCCTTGCTCCATTGCCTACTCGTAGGTCCACCTCGCCCTTTGTCAATGCCCTGCTATTTCTCAGCGCCTGCACATTGGCACAAATGTGAGATGCACATCCGGTATCTAATACCCATGATGAAGAAATAGATAGATTGACTTCTATAACATTTATACCTGAAGTAGAAGTCTCACTTCTCTTCTTCTTAAGATCTTCCAGGTATGCCTTAGAGACTTCATATCTCTCATGCCTAGCTTGTCCTTGATATAGTTGACGAAGATGTCCAACCATATCATAAGCATTCATGAACTCGTGTTGCTTCTGAAGCTCAGAGTTCATGGTCGCGAGCAATAGACATGACACATCTAATGCATCATCTTGATGCTTCTTGTAAGCATCTTTGTCATCTCGCGAGGTAGTGGCAGGAGGTGCCTCCGGAATGGGCTGCTCCAGGACGTACAACTTCCTTTCTTGGGTGAGAACAATTCTCAGGTTCCTGTACCAGTCTAGGAAATTTGCTCCATTGAGCTTGTCCTTCTCAAGGACAGATCGCAGAGAGAGAGTGTTCGTGTTTGTCAACATAGTTATCTACAACATACAATGCAGAGAATTAATATCATATTCCTTTTATCATTTAATTAGGCCTTTAATCAAATGATGCTCCCACTAAATTATAGGAATTTTGTAGAATCGAGTTATGGATGTGGTCAAACCACTTTTACTAGATTCATACAAATTAGCTATAATTCTTGCGGGACAAGATCCACATCATACTAAGCCTTGAGTTAGCTTTGGCTAAATCGCCCAAGACTTAGTACGATCGGTGGGTAACACATTACCGATTACATCTCTATGCAACTCTTGTTTATAGGATTAAGACCCACATTTACAAAAGACCTTGAGTTAGCTTTGGCTAAATCGCCCAAGATTTAGTGTAAATGCGATCTTAACCTATCTTTCCAACGATTGGAATATGCCTATAGTTCTACTCGATCCAATTGAGTTAACTAGTTTTGCTCAATCTAATTTAGCTTACTCTAACCCGAGTCGTGATAGGCGGGACCAAGATTGTCCCTCCGCACCCTACCAAGATAATATGCGTTGCTCTGCTTTGGCAGATTCAACAACAACAAATGATCGAGGTAGTGATGGGTATCAAGGCTCGGAGGCATTTTCGAGTTGATTCGATTATGATCTAATCTAATGTGTATCTTATACGCATTTAGGCCTTTATTATCCTATATTAGCATGCATCATATACATACATTAATTATTCTAGCATGCATCATATACATACAAGAAAATTAACCTAGCATGCATCATATACATACAAACATTTTTCTACTAGCATGCATCACATACATACAAGCAAAATCAATTAAATATACATATATATATATCATTAAATGTGATATAGTCATGGCCCTACTACGATCTTCTCAAGCCAATGAGAAGATCGGACGGTCAACCTAAGGCTAGCGGCTTCTCCAAGCGCTTCCTTTGACCGCCATGTGTCGTCGTCACCCTTCTCGTAATCTCGTCTTCGAGTGGACTTTCCACCGCTCCATTTTGTACATTACAAATATGAAACTCGAGTTACATTCGAGTCTAAAAACTAATTACAACTAGAATTTCAAAATAAGAGGTACGACGCGCAGGTCGCATACACTATACAACACGCACAACCACAAAACGGCACGCAGGCCGTATTATGAATTACAACACACTTATTCAATCAAATTGGGGTCATTGGGCCATGAAAATCACAGAATTATACATATTTCTAAATTATGTATTTTTACAGGAATTTCTATAATTTTTCCTAATTTATTTGGAATTTATGAGTCAACTCTCCGTAACGGTCCGCTTAAGCGGTTTTCGCGCGATCGGACATGGCCCCTTTCAGGGATAGGGGCAGTGCCCCTACTCGCAAAATAAACTTCGCGAGTGTCCCTACAATGATCTTACAGCGACTTAAGTCGCTGTCCCAAACCTAAAGCGAGAACTCACGATTCGGAGAGTTTTTCTCGATTGAAGCCTACGAGTGTCCCAACACTCGTTGTGACTCTACGAGAAAAATACCCAAAAATTCTATAAAATAAGAAAATTTACAGAAACATATAAATCTGTAATTTTTATATCTAATATAAAAACTACAAAATGAAACACATACATGCTTCGACGTGGCTCGATACAATCTGGGTTTTTTGAGCCGCAAAACCGCTTTTTGCGTTGCGGAAACCTCGGAAGCCCCGGCCACGGATCCGTGCGAAGTATAAAATTATAATTACATATATGTGCTTACAGAAATCCTAGATCTACCTTAGATCTAAGAGGTTAGAACGTTACCCTCGTAGCGACGCCCTTCGCTTATCCCGCTCGTCCAAAGTTCGTCGGAACTCGAGAGTGTCAAGTGCACACTCCTCTATGGTATCCACACAAGCAATAGGTGGAGAGAAATGCCTTAGAGTGTGCTAGCACTCCCTTAGGAATTTCGGCAAGATGAGGTTTGGAGAGGTAGAGCTTGAGAGAAAAGGTTCCAAGGAAGAAGATGAAGTTGGAATTAACTCACCCAAAAAAAATTTCATCTAATGAAACCCCTAAAGTGGCCGGCCACTTCAAGGAGAGGGAGTTACATGCATGCAAGTAACTCCCATGTCCCTTGGTCTCCCTCATGAGGTGGCACCAATTGACAAAGTCAATGATGATGTGGAGCATCATCATTGGCCGGCCATGCCTAGTCATCATCATGACATGCCATTTGGTCAAGTCAAACTTGACCTTTCATCTTCCCTCTCAAGTCAAGTCAAACTTGACCTCTAATCTCCCATGGTTGATCAAATCTAACCACTTGACTCAAGTCAATTTAATATAATGAATCTCTATTCATTAATTTAAATTGATTTGATGAATCAAATCTCAATTAGACTCATTCAACACTTGAATCAACTTGAGTCTAACTCAATTAGTCTAATTTGGATTACTCTTAATCCAATTTGGTTAATCCCATGAACCTAATCCTCATGGTTCATCATATGAACCTAATCTCCATCTAATTGCTCTTATGTGTGTGACCCTATAGGTTCTTGTAACGTTGGCAATGTCCCTAAACAGATTTAGGAACATAAGCAATGAGCGGTATCTAGCAACACATCATTGCTACCCAAGTTACAAGAATGTTGAGCTCCAACATCACCTTTGTGACTACTAATTGTGACTCTCACAATATGTGACAATGTCCCTCTATCCTTGACTTCTAGATTGACCAATCGAGGCATAGACCGTGTCATCCTCTGTACAATCTAAATCTTGAACTCCAAATAGACTCACTATAATCAAATGATCTCAATATCTCATATTGACTCATTTGGGCATAACCATGCTTAGTGGTCTCACTCTATCAGAATATCGATGTCACCCCGTCGTATAGGAGGGATAGATCCATCTACATCACTCACATCCCTCGCGTAATTAGTTACATACCCGATAATCGCCTTTATAGTCCACCCATTTACGGGTGGCGTTTGTGGCCAAACCAAAGTATGCAACTCCTTATGTAGGAACCATGGTGACTTGAGGTCTAAGGACTAATAGTCATACTAATAGCCACATGAGAAAGTATATGACACTCATATAACGATCCATGATACTTTCTCATGGCGGGTCATTCAGTATACATTCTCCAATGCATACCCATGTGTCAACTTGATATCTCATATCTATGACTTGTGAGATCAAGTCATCTTGTTGACCTACATGCTAGTCTCTACGCATTAACATTGTCCCTGAATGTTAATACTCGACTAGGAATGATTAAGAGTAGTGTTCTCTATATCATCTCATTATCGATTCTACCTATCGATTGATATAGATAAGAACCTACTACTCAAGGACATTATTATATTTAGTTATTTGGCACCAATACAAGTAAATATAATAACCATGCCTTTATAAATAGGAATATGATACAATAAAGTCCATATAACAATCATCACATGATTGGCTCTAGGGCTTTCACTAACAATTAGGAAGGTATCTAGGGAGGTTATCCCTAAGGAATACTTAATTAACCCTAGGAGCTCAAATAGATTTTGGGTTCCAAAGAGCGTGATTGATTCACGTTAAATGAGTTAGGATGTGGCAACCTTGATTGGATGGGTAGTTAACTCAACCATGGTAAAGGTGACACTTTAGGTTATTTTCAAAGTTATTGTTACATTGGAAATACATTTGAGCTTTAATCCTAAAAGATTTTAGGATGTGCAAATATATTTTTGAAATCATGAAAATCAATAAAATTGGCACAATCTAGATTTAGAGGTCATAGTGTGTCACTTTGATCTTTGGCCACTTTAGGAATCAATGTATCAAGAGAAGTGTGTTTAAGGTGTAGAAGTTACATCAAGAGTGATACTCAAGTGTCACACACCTTGATGTCTTGCACTTACCATGCTTCATGTGTTTCACCATGTGTTTGCATGGAAGGAATGTCTAGGGTGGATTGCATCTCACAAAACAAGTCTTTTACCTTGATTGTGTATTTCAACACTTAGAAAGGGTGAGATTTTAGGATTTTGAAACCATTGGATGTTAATGTTTGCTAAAATGAAATAAAATATCAAAATACATTAACGAATACATGGACATAAGCATAACATCAATATATTCGATATACAAGATTAAACATGAGAAAATGAAATAAGTTGGATAAAGAAATCAAGATTTTCTAAATTTCAGAACTAGAAATTAGAGATCGATCATGATCATCTTGTAGCGTGATACGATCGTCCAATGATCAGTCTTTGTTTCGAGACTCATTGTTTGCACATCGATCGTGATGGGATACATCGATCGTGATATTCTGTTCATCGAGGTAGAGGATCATTAGTTGAGTGCTCCCTGAGCAGTCGAGTGGTGATCGCATCAGTCGACTGATGAGCAACATCGGATCGGTGATATTCTTGTAACGCGACCACGAAGACTCGGCGATCGATTCTTTGGCCGGAAGCGATCGTATTTCGGTTCGGTAAAATCGCTCATGAGCCACGATTAGTCGACTGATGCTGCACATCAGTCGACTGGTGTCGTGATTTTATAACGTCGAACCGCTAGGGTTCGGCGTCTTCACGCGTCGATCCTTCGCTTCTTCCTCCTTTCCGGTCGCCGCTTCCTTCTCCGACCAGTGTTTCCGATCGCGCCGGTCACCCAAGCCTTAGGTTTGATAGCTAAACTATTTCACTCACGTTTTTAGCATCTCATAGCCCTAATCCACTCACTTCTCCGGCGATTCCTCTTCTTTGATTAGGGTTCCGGTGATCCACTGCTCCAGCGAACTCTCCGGCGATCTTTTCAGCGATATCTGAGTATTCTCTCATCATCATCCTAAATGGCACCAAAGTAAAATTTTCTTACTCCTCTAAAACCCTAATTTTTCTTTCCATTATAATCTATTATAATCTAATCATGCATTGGTGCCCTTGCATTTCATGTCGTTACATTACATTCATATAGGCGATCCCGTAGAAATGACTCACCCGACGTTGAATCACGATTGTACCAAACCATGTTGGTTAGGTACATCGATAGGGACTTCTTTACACGTTACTGTAGTGACGTCATGGACATATTTGTATATTATCATCTCATGAAAATAGTATTATGCACACATGCCATCAATGATGATCTCCTTAAGGAGTTCTATCAGAACTTAAAGAAGGTAGACAATGGCCCTACCTACACTACTCGCGTTGCAAAACGCGATTTAGAGTTCACTCCTGTGATATTGCAGGAGTTTCTTGAGTGTAAGCCATCGGCTGACACCTTCATTTTCTACCCTACCTTCGATGCCCCTTTACCCGAGCCCTTTGACCATATCTCTTTGGACTCCATGCATGAGCATGTTTTTGGCCATCTTCGTCCACCAGCTCAGAATTTGTTTCCTATTACTGAGCTATCTGCACCTGACAATGTACTCTACAAGGTCATTGTTGAGTGTTTTCTTCGTGTGACTCAGTGCAGCGGTCGACCTCCCCATCTCTTTCTCCTGTACGCCATGCGTTATAGACTAGACATAAACATTGCATTGAACATGTTTCATTGCATTGTACATTTCATATCCCCTGTACAAGGGAAAGTGCATATGCCTTATGGTCACATCATCACTGTATGGTTAGAGTCAGTAGGCATCAACATTAACAGGGGATCGCTGAGGGCGCTATCTGAGGTGTACGAATGCATATCAGTTCGTAATTTCTCGTTGGCGAAGCTGCAGATGGGATAGGGGAAGATGGAGCTAGCACCTCGACTTCCGCCCAAGGCACATGGGGAGCCACCTCTAGTGCCTAGAGAGGCTGCAGAGGACTATGAGGATCCTGATGTTGCTGATGAGGACGATCAGATACCTGTAGATGCATCGGCAGTCCATCGTATAAAGGCTTGGGCGGTGGAGGCGATTTCAAGAGTACCCGTGATAGTGGACTCTAGGTGGATGAGATGCAGCGAGGCGGTGGGCCGCATTGGCGGCCTTGACTCGACATATATGAGATGATGCGAGCCTGGACCTTGAGCCAGCAGCCTCCTCCACCTCCACCTTCTGCAAATGATTAGAGCTAGAGGATGTTAGGATTTTTGTTTTTAGTTTTTGTAGTGAGATTGAGCGTCTCAAATCTCCATTTTGGATGTAAAAACTAAAGTTTTTTTAATTGAATGAAATCTTCTGTTTATGAAAATCACTTGTGTCTGATTGTGTGCTTGTATTAATATATTGGTTTATGGAAAATTGTCATATCATGACATGAAATTTCATCTTATCATATAACTTGTCATGTCATTGTTTAGGATTATTTTAGATGTCATATTTGTTTTTAGATTATATCATATGTCATGACATCATGATCATTGGTCATGTGTTATTATTTTGCTATCATTATGTCATGATCATTCATGCATTTATTGTGATTAAAATTGATTTAAGGAAGAATGACATGACTTGGAGTCCCATTTATAAGGGAATCAAGTAGGGTTGCCTAGAAAATGCATGAGGTCATAATAATCCTAACTCCACATCTCACATCACATTGATATGTATGTGTATTTATATACCCTAGATACATGTGAGATGCTAGGATAATAAGTTAGGTTCAAGGTGCATAGATAGTGCATCTAGATGAACTAAAACTTATTTCAATCATTACCAAGAATCATGAGGAAAGCTAATATACAAGTTGTGTATATTTAGCCAATAAACCATGGTTCAAAATAGGTTTTCAAAAACACTTTAAAATCAATTTAGAAAACCTTGGTGAAGTCTATCTTTTGATAGCCATCATTATTGTAGAAGTTGATACAAAATAGATAAAAAAAACTTTAAAGTTTTAATAGTTTTTGAACTTTGTACCAATCTCCTATTTTAATAGTTAAAATATTTTTCTAAAATTTTTCACCGATTGTATGTGTGATAAGTAATATACGTATCAAATTTCGTGATTTTTTGATTTACATAGAATTACTTATGATTTCTAAAAGTCGAGTCGATATATCGAAAATCGGGTTTTGATTATCGATCGGCCTCTGAGTGATCGGTGATGGGCAGCGCTTGGACTCGTGACAGTCGATATCACTTTCATTGTTGCCCGTGTCGATCGTGATGGGCACATCGTCGATCGGTAGTAGTAACAGTCATTGTCAATCTTGATTTCGGAAAACTAGGGTTGTTTGCTTGATTTGATCTGATTAAGGTCCCTAATCACTCCTAACCCTAGGATATACTTTGGGAAACATTATAAAGGGTGAAGATCCATTGGATATGGATTTGGAGAGGTGTTTAGGGTTTGTATCAAATTTAAGGTGTTGGAAAGTTCAATGTTGAATTTCTAACCTTATCTTTGATGGTTCAGAGTTCCTATTGGCTTAGGGACTTCCCAAAGACATTGTTGGTGCAATGGTTAAGGGGGAGCAAGCCTTTAGGGGGAGATATCCATCATGGTATGATGGATGGTGGTTCATGGGAAGGAAAAATGAGATTTTCACATACCCAATTTGGAAATTGGGAAAGTATAGGATTGCCTCTCTTGAGTGATATGGGACTTATCACTAGGAAGATGGTAGACATCCTAGGTATTTTTGGACCAAGGGGGAGATTGTAAGATCTCATTGGGACATGAGACATTGACCTCCTTGAGGGGATAACCTTTTTGATGTATGTCAAAAAGGGAGAGAACATTAAATCACCAATTTGGGATAATTGGTAAGGAGTCTTTGAGTTAGATGGTCTAACTCAATTGATTTATTTTGTTTGGTTTTTGTCAAACATCAAAAAGGGGGAGATTGTTGATGCAATCGGCCCAGGTCACGATTGACCAGGACTCGAGCTTGGCTCGAGAGATATTTTGATGTTAGACAAAAACGTATGACAATGTAATTATCATGGTAAAGTCCAAGTCATGGGTACTTGACATGGAAAGTCCAAGTGGGACACTTGGCATTTTGGGAAGTCCAAGCATGGGTCTTGGCAAGGTAAAGTCCAAGTCATGGGTACTTTGCATGGAAAGTCCAAGTGGGACACTTGGCATTTTGGAAAGTCCAAGCATGGGTCTTGGCATGAGAAGTCCAAGGGATTTGATATTGGCAGCGTAAAATCCAAGCGGGAGTCTTGGCAGCATAAGTCCAATGATTGGCGGCGTAAAGTCCAAGTGGAGTCTTGGCGGCGTAAGTCCAATGTGCCTTGGCGGTGTAGACACCGTTAGCATGACATAGCCGATGGAAGCACCTGAAGGCTAGTGCGATGGATGAACAAGTCATGAATGACTTGGAGGGATCCGAGAGGCGTAAGGCTGATGGAGGTGGCTAGAAGGCTTAGGTCTAGGCTAAGGGTGGTCTAGCAAGTATGGGGGCACCATACTTGGCTAAAACCTCATGTTTGAGGTGTGTCAGTCGACCGATGTCATGTGGTAGTCGACTGGCGTAGTCAACTAGGGTTTGACTGCGGAAATTGCCCTAGCGATCATTGCCATAGATGAAGCGATCGATTGATTAGACGGCGATCGGCCCGATCTTGTGATCGATCGGTGATGCTCGGATTTTACAGGAGCCGCGAGAATGGAGTCTCACTTTCGGCCCATTGGGACAAGCAGTCGAGTGATGCTTCATCAGTCGACTGATGTGTATGATCAGTCGACTGATGTCCTAGCCGTTGAATTTTTCTAGCGTGGATTACACCGTTGTCTCACAGCAACAGTGTGATCAGTCGACTGATCGACATTTTTCAGCACATGTTGAAGCTATAAAAGGAGCTCGTGATGGAGAAAAATGGATCCGGTTTTTGAGAGCTTTAGGGGCGATTTGTTGCTGCAAATCAGGTCTCTAAGTGCTAATCAAACAACCAAGCATTCAAACAATCAAAAGCAAGAGTTGTAAAGTTTTTCTTTACTTGTCTTTCATATATATTGTTGTAATTGCTTGTTTTTGTTTCTTACTGTTGTAAGATTATTTGTAAGGGGTTTCTCCGCCTCCGACTTGTGTCGAGAATGAGTGTTTTTCATAGTGGTGTGTGATTGGCATTGCTAGGGTTCGTACGAACCCAATCCGTGGAGTAGGAACCATTCGGTTCCGAACCACGTTAAATATTTGTGTTTACGTTGTTGTTTATTTCGTTATTGCTTTCATTACTATTTCGCTGTGTGCTAACGAAATTGTAGAGACAACCACGATCGAATTCCATCATCGTACGAGCGCGACGCTATTCACCCCCCCTCTAGCGGCTTCAAATATCCTACACTTCCCACCTTATTCTCATAAGTTCTGACACAACCTCTACTGAATCACCAGCTCTCTCCAAGGCCACCTCCGCCTATCGCCCTCGACCTTTTACAAGGCCCTTTCCTTAGAGAACCGGGGCGAGGGAGCATACAAAGTTCTGTCTCCTACAGGGTGTACATGCCTCACCCATTCAATTCTCCCTTCTGGTCTTTCTATTACCCTGAAATCCTGTGAAGTTCGCCGAGACTTCTGAGCATCCTCTAAATTAATAAATTTCTCAGTCCGGGACAACAGATCTTCGAAGCTTATAGGATCTTAGCCAAGGACTTAAAGAAGTCCCCCTCTCTGAGCCCCTGGGTAAAATCTCCCATCATCATACCTGGCTCTACTATAGGAATCTCACGAGCAGCTTGCGTAAATCTATGTACATATTGCCGCAAACTTTCTGGCTCTCTTTGCTTAAGATCAAAAAGACTTAAGGGCTGAGGCAAATATTTCTAAGCACTGGGAAAATGTCTTACGAATAGTGTGGAGAAATCCTTAAAAGATGTAATACTTTTAGGCTTCAAATCACTAAACCATTTCTCTGTCGGTCCTGTTAAAGTAGTGAGGAATACCCAACATTTGACCCCATCAATATAACGATATAACAAAGCAGCATTTCCAAATTTCCTTAAATGATCCTTAGGATCAGAAGAACCGGCATATTCAGATATTTGAGGAAGCCGCAAACATTGGGGGAATTCATCATTTAAGATACTTTCAACAAAAGGAGTTTCTTTTTCTATTTGTACAATAGTCCCTACAGTAGGAACTTCCCCCTCCAATGTTACATCCCCCAAAGGGACTACATACTTCTCCTTCCCCTTTCCTCTTTGACAAGCACCAGAACCTTTCTTTAATTGAGAAATTTTACCACTTTCTTCCTCAAAATCACTATCAGAGATATCTTCTTTAACCTTCTTCGGGGTGGCTCTTTGCGACATTTGGTCCATCATCTCCGCAATAATCTGCATAAGATCTTCCTTATATAGGAGTTCTCAACGCCTCTTACTAGTATCCCTTGGGAAGTACTAGAGACGGACCTCTCTTCTTCTGCTGGCTCCTTCAAAGTACTTCTAGTATTAACCATCACGTCTTTTTGTTCAAGTTCCCACAGACGGCGCCAATTTAATGGTGCTTGCTTCTTTGGATCCCCGAGATCCCCCTTCCTCTCCTTATGAATCGTTGGATCTAACACCGAGAAAAAGGCTGGGGGGAGGGAAAAAGATCAGTTGGAAGGGTCACTTGCGCTCTTCGGAATTGAGATGAATCTAATACACCAAGGGAAAACATTAAGGGTTGATCGGCTTCCCGGCGCGACCACTCCGACAATCAAGTCAGTATGGGTATGAGAAGTAATGAATTGGAAAAGAAGAGAGATCTCAGAGATACCAAATAGAGAAGAAAACAACCATCCCCCGATCCCGTCGTCTTCGGCCCCTTTTACAAATGAAGCAACCCGCCTTCTTTTGGTAGTATATTTACGCAAATACCCCTTTGCCAACCTGTCCTTCTAATCATTTTTCCCGCTCCTAATTCAAAAAAATCTTATACCACGTGTTAATCTTAAATAAAATACAAAGATACATATGATTATATTACACTAACCACCCTCCACCTTTCATCATTACCTCCTATCCTTCGGCACACCCCTCTTCCTCTTATCTTCTACTGAAAAGAGAATCTTGCTTGGAAGATGTACTGACCACCCTGGAAATATCCAGGCTACTCTAGAACTACACCAACTTCATGGAAAATACTACTTACATTGTCCTAGAAACACACATATTGTCCTAGAACTATTCATACTGCTCGGGAACCGTTCATACTGCTCTAGAAATACACATATTGCTCTGGAATTAACCACTGCACCGAAACTACATATACTGCCCGGGCACAGTTCGCACTGCCCTGGAAATACCCATAATGCTCTGGAAAGGCTCATACTTCCTTGGAAATATAAATGCTGCCCTGCAACTACTCATACAACCCTGGAAATACACGTATTGCTCTAGCAATACTTATACTATCTTGGAAATACTTATACTGCCCTGGAAACACTTATGTTGTCCTAAAAAATATTTATACTGTCCTGAAAATACACATACGGGTCTGGAACTCCACATACTGCCCTAGAACTGCACATAATGCTCTGAACCTCTCTAAACTGTCCTAGAAACACACATACTGGTCTGAAACTCCACATACTGCCCTGGAACTACACTGAAATTGCTTATACTACCCTGGAATTGCACATAGTGCTCTGAACCTGTCCAAACTGCCCTGGAACTACACATACTGGTATGGAACTCCACATACTGCCCTGGAACTGTACATAATTCTCTAAGCCTCTTCAAACTGCCCTGGAAATACACATACTTCTCTGGAACTACACATACTGCCCTGGAACTACACTGAAATTGCATATACTGCCCTGGAACTACACTGGAATTGCTTATACTATCCTGGAACTGCACATAGTGTTTTGAACCTGTCTAAACTTTCCTAGAACTACACATACTGGTCTGGAATTCCACACTCTGCCCTGGAACTGCACATATTGCTCTGGACCTCTCCAAACTGCCATGGAAACACATATACAGGTCTGGAACTACACTGGAATTGCTTATACTGCCATGGAACTATACTAGAATTGCTTATATCGCTCAAACTACACATATAGTGCTCAACTGTCAAATCATTCTAAAATTACACATACCGCAAACTCCACATACGCCTAGAATCGCATCAAATTGCTTATACTACCTTGGAAATCCCGACCCCATCAATGTCCATAAGTAGCCAATTCCATTGCACTGGGACTTTTTCTAAAAAAAAAAATCTCCTGCCACCAAGAGCAACAATTGCCATTTGTGGTTTGGAAGATGGACAAAACATATCTAGTATAATAATCATTTGTAACTGTTAGAATTAATTATTGTTGGATCGAAGGAAGCGCTAGAGGGGGAGTGAATAGTGCAAAATAATTCTTTCGTTTCGTTTAATTAAAACACGAGTGCACAGTGAAAAATAAATATAACAAATTCTTTTTTACTTGGTTCACAGCTTACCGGCTACTAATCCAAGGTTCTAGTGGTCCGAGACCATGTACGGAGGACAATTCACTAAAATGTCTTCTCCTTGTTGGAGGTAGGAGACGACGAATACAAGACTTAAAGAGATCGAGATAGAGGGACACTCTCCCTCTCCTCATTACAATAAAAACTCGATAAAAATGAATTACAAAAACTTTAGAATAGACAACTCAAGAAGTAAGCTATACTAACGACTGATGGAGAGGATGTTTAGGTCATGTCGTCGGCGTTTCGGCAACGCTTCGTCGTCGTAGAGTTGTCGAAGAGTCGTGGCATTGCGGGAGCACTTGTGAGCACTTAGGATGATGAAAATGGTGAAGAACACTCCTTTTATAGTCTTTGAGAACTCTAAATGTTGAGCTCAAGTTTTATCACCAAAGGTCATCTCACCCTAAGATAGGGGGATGATGTTTGACTCTCCTCGGGGCTGAAATTTGATCATCAGTCGACTGCTCAACCCTAACAGTTGACTGATGGAGGTAGCAGTCGACTGATACAAACCATCAGTCGACTGTTGCTAGGGTTTCCAATTGCAGTGAAAAGTTAGCTCAAAAATGCAAGTAATACAAGTGATTTTGACGGTCACTTACCATCCGATCTCGACTTAGACCTTCCACGGAAAGTCTTGGTCGGATCGTCACCTAAGGATATCCCCATACGGAAGACTCGACCTTGCATTCTCTTGCACACACGAGCTTACCTTAAGTTTTACCTTTGTAGCTTTGCTTCTGATCTCCACCTGATTTCTTCGGCTCCCTCCGAAGTCCTCCCGGTATCGTCTGACCACCACGGTTTCTCAACACGAGAACCTCCGGGTGTCGTCGACCTTCAACTTAGTTTAACATCCCTGCACACTTAATTTAGCTCATGAGATAATGATATAAGTTTAACTTTATATCTTTACTATAATCAAAATATATGTTCGATTATCTGATGCCCCTGCACTAACAATTATGTCAATTCTAAAGTCACTATAAAGAAAACTAAGTTACATAGTTTTTGCCAAACACATCCCTTGTAGTCCTCCAGTAGGAACTATATTGCATATATTTTATATCAATATATTAATACTCCTTTTATATAAACCCACTATTTTATCATAATGTTTTGAAGCCAATAATAGGCATGCATATGTTTTCTTCTTTTTTTCGTTTTTGTAGTAATAGAAAAGAGTTGTCATTAAAGGTCAAATTAATTTCCATCTAGTCGTTCTACTAACTGTCGTTCCTGGAATTCGCGATACGTAGGTAGACTTCTTCGTATAACATCACTACTCATTGCACTTGTCCAACAGCTTACAGCCTAAATTGAGGACATTTTTACAAAATTGATTGTGGATTACAGTGTGGCTTTAAAATATTTACAAGAGCTACTGGTAAGAAACTGTTCACAAATATGAGATTAAAAAGGTACTTTATTCATCAAAGGAAATCTTCCCTTTTGTAAAGAAGAAAAATAAAATAAAAAACTCAACTGACTGTCTTCTTCTGCTATTATAGAACATGTGATCTCATATTCTTAAAGTTGTCAGTGTCCAGGAATAGATTATGTTCGTGAGTATCCGTGGCTGAAGAATCTTCTATCTTCTACTATTGGATTTATATTAGAATTTCGTGAGTATATGTGGTTGTAAGTATCCGTCTTATACTGTTGAAAGATTTGTTCTTTATCTTTAAATTTAATCACATATGATTTAGGGTGTATAATTGTCCCTTGAAAAATCTATTTGAATTTTTTTAGAAATCTTTCAACTTAGATTGACATTATGTATTTACTATAACTCTTGTGAATAAATTGTTAAGAATCTGTGCAAGATTTGTATTAATCATTTTAATTATAATATAATAATTTTCTTCCTCACAGATGAATATGGAAAGAAATTGAAAGTAAGATTTTTTTGTTGTACTAAGAACACTTATATATCCGAGAATATGCAATCAGAAAGATTCAATTCAAGCAACAAGATAGGTTGGAACTAATATGCATGTCTAGTATGTAGGTTTTTTGCTTTTGTAAATTTAACTTGAATCCAAAGTTTGTGGATTATGACTTTACACTTTTCGTTTTTTATTATTTGTCGATTATGACACATATATGTTTCAATTGTAAGAAGATTGATTAGTTGTACTTTGAACTTGTATTTTACATTGCTACAAGTGCACTTGTATATATGTTTTCTATAATTTTTTTTGATGTTGTTGTATGATGTATATTAAAAATATAACATTGTAAATCGATAACGATTTATTATTCTCTAGTGTGTGTTTAGAAACGACAACGGTTAAAAAAATAATGGCAATACAAACGACAATGGTAAAACACCGTTGTCTATGACTCAAAAAAACATAGTAAATCTACGCGTTGAGAAAGATAGGACGCTCAAAGACAACGGTTATAATCCATTGTAATTTCACTTGAAACATAACGGTGAAAAATCGTTGTTTATGACCCAAAATATCTATGGTAAATCGATGCATTGAGAAAGATAGGGTGCTTAAAGACAACAGTGAAAAATTATTGTCGATTTAAGGAAAAGACAACGACTTTTAACCGTCGTACCATATCTTTCTCAATGCATCGATTTACCACAGATATTTTGGGTCATAGACAATGGTTTTTCATTATTGTATTTTAGAAATTTTGTTGTAGTGATCATCGATTCTGGGAGACTAGCACGGATTATATTTCTTGGTTTATCCAAGAAGCTGCTCCTCACTGGCTGGAGACATTGAGATGTCGAGAGTTAAACGTGGATGTTAATTATGATAACTAGTTCATTGGAGTGACATGTTGTAAGACTTCATATGGTTCTCTACATATAAGATATGTCAGTGAAGCTCTTACTGTAGCTCGAGTGTGAATTTCCTTCGACTTGAGGTATTCAAGTTATCTTGGTCATGGAAATTTATACTTTGACATCTTAGTCGATACATCTCTATATAGGTATGAGTATGGGATGATTAGGTATAAGTCGAAGTGCTCGAAGGTGATTGAATAACCAACAAAGGATTCACTACTCTTTGCGAGGAGATGTATACCCTATGGTCACTCGTTAGGATTGTTACTCAAAGTTTTTGGTCGAAGCATTGCATGTAAAGAGTATGGTACTTTTGGATGTTGGGGATTTGACGACGCTAGAGGGGGGTGAATAGCGTTGACCCGTACGTAGATGGAAATCGTTCGCGTGCTTGTCTACAATTCGTGTTAGCGCAGCGGAATAATAATAATGAAAGCAATACACGAAATACAATCACACACGAACACGATGATATATCGCGTGGTTCGAACCGTAACGGTTCCTACTCCACTGGATCGGGCTCAAACGCGAGCCCTAGCGATGCCAAACACATACCACTATCAAATAACTCCTTCTACACAAGTCGGAGGTGGAGAAACCTCTTAAATACAACAAGCAAATATAATAGGAAATACAACAAGAGAAGTAAAGAACACTTTACAAAAACTCTTTTGATCGCTTGCTTGTTGATCGCTTGAATCGTGGTTGAAGACCCTGATTTGCAGTAGCAAATCGCCTCAAAAACGTCCAAGAAATCGCTTTTTAAAAACCTCCTTCCGAGCTGCCTTTATAACCTGCGTCGGACTTTGATTTCCGCCTATCATTGCCGCCATAAGTCACGATCGTGATGCCCTGTTGTCATGAGACAACGGATCGATCCACGCTGGAAAAACTCCAACAGATCTCTTGGCAGTCGACTGCCAACATTGTGATCGGCCCCTTAGCGCCCGTAATCGATTGTCCGGTCGGCTCACGGGCGTTAATGCTCGACACTCGGGCGATGATTCGCCATCCTTAGCGATCATTGCGAGCCATCGATCGCTCCCATGAGCGATCGTGCCAGAGCAATCCCAGCTCTAACCTGGCAGTCGAACTCAAGTCGACTCACGGCAATCGAACCGGCCATAATTCCAGTCGACTGCCAACCTCAAGAATGAGGTTTTAACCCAAGTATGGTGCCCCCATACTTGCTAGACCACCCTTAGCCTAGACCTAAGCCTTCTAGCCACCTCCATCAGCCTCACGCCTCTCGGATCCCTCCAAGTCATCCATGACTTGTTCATCCATCGCGCTAGCTTCCAAGTGCTTCCATCGGCTATGTCATGCTAACGGTGTCTACACCGCCAAGGCACATTGGACTTACGCCGCCAAGACTCCGCTTGGACTTTACGCCGCCAACCATTGGACTTATGCTGCTAAGACTCCCGCTTGGACTTTACGCTGCCAATATCAAACCCTTGGACTTCTCAAATGCCAAGACTCAAGCTTGGACTTTCCCTTGCCAACCCATGTTGGACTTTTCATGCCAAGACCATGCTTGGACTTTCCTTGCCAACCAATGTTGGACTTTACATTGCCAAGACCCATGCTTGGACTTTTACATTGCCAAGACCCATGCTTGGACTTTTCCTTGCCAACCCATATTGGACTTTTCCTTTGCCAACCCATGTTGGACTTTCCATTTGCCAAGACCCATGCTTGGACTTTCCCATAATCACATGGTCAACCCTAGTCAACCATCAAAGTCAATTATAACCTGGGTCGATTGTATAAACAATCTCCCCAACATATTAACCGACATCAAGGTCCAACATCAATGTCAATCCATTGTGTCAAATCCCGAGGTCAAACATCAAAACATCACTCGAGTCCAACTCGAGTCTGGTCAATCGTGACCTGGGCCGATTGCACCAACAATCTCCCCCTTTTTGATGTTTGACAAAACCAAATCAAATCATGAGTTAGAACACTAACTCAAATCCCTTACCAATTATCCCAAATTGGTAAATACTCACCAAATGTTCTCCCCCAAACATTCAAGTGAAAATGTAAACCAAATGTATTCTCCCCCAAACATTCAAGTGAAAATGTAAACCAAATATTCTCCCAAACATTCTCCCCCTTTTTGACTAACATCAAAAAGGTTATCTCTCCAAGGAGGTCAATGTCTCATGTCCCAATGAGATCTTACAATCTCCCCCTTGATTTAAAAATATCTAGGATGCCTACCATCTTCCTAGTGATAAGTCCCATATCACTCAAGAGAGGCAATCCTATTCACTCTCCCAATTTCCAAATTGGGTATCAAAAATCATCAATTTTCCCAATTGATGATACTTTCCCAATAACTTCTCCTTTTCAAGGAGAAAAACACATTCATCATCCCAAGATGGATACCTCCCCCTTAAGGCTTGCTCCCCCTTGACCATTACACCAACAATGTCCTTGGGGAGTCCCTAAGCCAATAGGAACTCTAAACCATCAAAATTAAAGTTGGAAATTCAACATTGAACTTTCCACCACCTCAAATTGATACTTTGACCTAACACCTCTCCAAATCCATATCCAATGAATTTTCACCCTTCATAATGCTTCCCAAAGCATATCCTAGGGTTAGGAGTGGTTAGGGACCTTTACCATGGCTGAAAATGGGCTAAACAACCTTGTTAACCCGAAATCAGACCTGACAGTCGACTCCTGACAGTAATCAGTCGATTGCCACATACATCAGTCGACTGCCACCAATGGCTCTGATACCACCTGTTGGGGATTTGACGCCCGCTAGAGGGGGGGGTGAATAGCGTGTGACCCGTACGTAGATGGAAATCGTTCGCGTGCTTGTCTACAATTCGTGTTAGCGCAGCGGAATAATAATAATAAAAGCAATACATGAAATACAATCACACACGAACACGATGATATAACGTGGTTCGGAACCGTAACGGTTCCTACTCCACGGATCGGGCTCAAACGAGCCCTAGCGATGCCAAACACACACCACTATCAAATAACTCCTTCTCGACACAAGTCGGAGGTGGAGAAACCTCTTACAATAAGATTACAACAATAATCTAAATACAACAAGAAAATATAATAGGAAATACAATAAGAGAAGTAAAGAACACTTTACAAAAAAAAACTCTTTAGATTGCTTGCTTGTTGATCGCTTGAATCGTGGTTGAAGACCCTGATTTGCAGCAGCAAATCGCCTAAAAAACGTCCAATAAATCGCTGCTTAAAAACCTCCTTCCGAGCTGCCTTTATAACCTGCGTCGGGTGATTTCGCCTATCGGCCGCCATAAGTCGAGTGATCGATGATCGCTGTTGTCATGAGACAACGGAATCGATCCACGCTTGGAAAAACTCCAGCGGATCTCTTAGCGGTCATCGCCAACATTGCGATCGGCCGATCGTTAACGCCGTAATCGTATCGATCGGCTACGGCGATTAACGCTCGCTTTCGACACTGATCGGGCAATGATCGCCATCCTTGGCAATCGATCGCGAGCCATCATCATCGCTCCCATGAGGCGATCGGCCGAGTAATCCGGCTCTAACCTGGCAGTCGAACTCAAGTCGACTCACGGCAGTCGAACCGGCTATAATGCCAGTCGACTGCCAACCTCAAGAATGAGGTTTTAACCCAAGTATGGTGCCCCCATACTTGCTAGACCACCCTTAGCCTAGACCTAAGCCTTCTAGCCACCTCCATCAGCCTCACGCCTCTCGGATCCCTCCAAGTCATCCATGACTTGTTCATCCATCGCGCTAGCTTCCAGGTGCTTCCATCGGCTATGTCATGCTAACGGTGTCTACACCGCCAAGGCACATTGGACTTACGCCGCCAAGACTCCGCTTGAACTTTACCCCGCCAACCATTGGACTTATGCTGCCAAGACTCCCGCTTGGACTTTACGCTACCAATATCAAACCCTTGGACTTCTCAAATGCCAAGACTCAAGCTTGGACTTTCCCTTGCCAACCCATGTTGGACTTTTCATGCCAAGACCATGCTTGGACTTTCCTTGCCAACCAATGTTGGACTTTACATTGCCAAGACCCATGCTTGGACTTTTACATTGCCAAGACCCATGCTTGGACTTTTCCTTGCCAACCCATGTTGGACTTTTCCTTTGCCAACCCATGTTGGACTTTCCATTTGCCAAGACCCATGCTTGGACTTTCCCATAATCACATGGTCAACCTTAGTCAACCATCAAAGTCAATTATAACCTGGGTCGATTGTATAAACAATCTCCCCAACATATTAACCGACATCAATGTCCAACATCAATGTCAATCCATTTTGTCAAATCCCTTTGTCAAACATCAAAACATCACTCGAGTCAAACTCGAGTCTGGTTAATCGTGACCTGGGCCGATTGCACCAACAATCTCCCCTTTTTTGATGTTTGACAAAAACCAAATCAAATCATGAGTTAGAACACTAACTCAAATCCCTTACCAATTATCTCAAATTGGTAAATACTCACCAAATGTTCTCCCCCAAACATTCAAGTGAAAATGTAAACCAAATGTGTTCTCCCCCAAACATTCAAGTGAAAATGTAAACCAAATGTTCTCCCAAACATTCTCCCCCTTTTTGACTAACATCAAAAAGGTTATCTCTCCAAGGAGGTCAATGTCTCATGTCCCAATGAGATCTTACAATCTCCCCCTTGATTTAAAAATATCTAGGATGCCTACCATCTTCCTAGTGATAAGTCTCATATCACTCAAGAGAGGCAATCCTATTCACTCTCCCAATTTCCAAATTGGGTATCAAAAATCATCAATTTTCCCAATTGATGATACTTTCCCAATAACTTCTCCTTTTCAAGGAGAAAAACACATCCATCATCCCAAGATGGATACCTCCCCCTAAAGGCTTGCTCCCCCTTGACCATTGCACCAACAATGTCCTTGGGGAGTTCCTAAGCCAATAGGAACTCTAAACCATCAAAATTAAAGTTGGAAATTCAACATTGAACTTTCCACCACCTCAAATTGATACTCTGACATAACACCTCTCCAAATCCATATCCAATGAATTTTCACCCTTCATAATGCTTCCCAAAGCATATCCTAGGGTTAGGAGTGGTTAGGGACCTTTACCATGGCTGAAAATGGGCTAAACAACCTTGTTAACTGACAATCGACTCGACTCGACAAGAATCGATTGCCACATACATCGATCGCCACCAATGGCAATGATCGTATGAATTTTTCAAATTCATATCAATCAATTTGAAAATCATAACTAATTATACGTATATCGAAAAATCACGAAATTTAATACGTATAATACTTATGACCAAACAATGGGTGAAAAATGTTTGAAAAATATTTTACCCATAAAATAGTGAGTTTGATACAAAACTCAAAACCATTGAAATTTTCAATGTTTTGGCCCTATTTTGTATCAACTTCATCAATGGTAATTGCTATCAAAAGATAGACTTCACCAAGGTTTTCTAAATTGATTTTAAAATGATTTCAAAACCTTATTTTGGATCATATTCCTTGGGCTCTAAGTACATGACTTGTACACAAGCTTTCCCAATGATCCAATTAATAAAATTAGATGAGTTTTGGTTCAACTAGATGCAAAAACTATGCACCTTGAACTCAACTCATATCCTAGCATCTCACATGTATCTAGGGTGTATAAATACACATACATGTCAATTGGATGTGAGATGTGGGTTTTGTTCTCCCTAAACTAGGGTTTCATGCATTTTTCTAAGGCAACTCTATTTGATTCCCTTATAAATGGGACTCCAAGTCATGTCATAGTCCTTAAATCAATTTTAATCAAATTAGATGCATAAAAATGATCATGGCATAATGATAGCAAAATAAATCATGATCAATGATCATGATGTCATGCCATATGATAAAATCTAAAAACACATGACATTTAAAACTTAATTCTAAGCATGATCATGACATTTAAATGATAAAAGTAAATATGATGTCATATCATGGCATATGACAAACAAATCATGGCATATATAAAATATATAGGTATAATAATACCTATATAGGATTCAAATCAAACCACATTCCCAAGGTAGCCATAACCTTGAAAATGACCTAAAAAAAACCTCTAATCCTAAATTGTGCCAATTCGATCATTTTATCAATACTCATAATTAATACTGGCACATCCTAAAAACCTTTAGGATTCAAATCAAACCACATTCCCAAGGTAGTCATAACCTTGAAAATGACCTAAAATGCCACCTTTGTCATGGTTGAGTTAACTACCCATCCAATCAAGGTTGGCACACCCTAAACCCATCTAGCGTGAATCAATCACGCTCTTAGGAACCCAAAATCTATTTAAGCTCCTAGGGTTAATTAGGTATTCCCTAGGGATAACCTCCCTAGATACCTTTCTAATGACCTCCTAGGCTTGTCCTTGGTCATTTGGGTCTTACCTAGGTTGACTCTAGGGGTGACTCCTGCAACCTTCTTAGTGGCCACCCTAGGTTTCCTAGAAACCTAGCCACTAGACACACCCTTTGGTCTACTCTAGGTATGACTTCCCTATTGACCTTGGTCTTCCTAGACCTAGTTAATGTTCCATAATCTAATGGAACACTATGATAAGCTACCTTAGGCTTAGGTTTGTGACCCAAACCTTGCTTACCCTTGGTTGACTTTTGACTCTTAGGTCCTTGGTGTTGACTTTGACTTTTGGACCTTGACTTTTGATCATTTGACCCTTTAAATTGATTTTGTATAATTTTAAGGGTCTTCCAATTCTCAAGCCTTGACCTCAAGGCTTGGTTCTCTAATTCTAATTGTCCGATTTTAGAATTTTGATTTAGACCATGGGCATGGGACTTTCTAGGCATATGCCTAGTCCATTTAGGGTTAATACCTAGGTGCTCTTGCACCTTTCTAATGGTCTCCCTAGGTAAAATTGGTCTAGTGTTATTTGACCTAGGTTTATCCTTAGATGAATTATTTTTAGGGACATTAGTCCCAAATTTCTTCCTATTATCTAAGTGAATATTTTTAGCTCCTAAGCAATATTCATTCCTATTAGCATGCTTTTCATAAATTGCAAGAGAATTAAAATTATTTCTAGTATGTTTTTGCCTATTAAATCTAGAAGGTGCATTATTGAAATATACCTTAGGGTTTGCCTTGGAGGCTCCCCCTACATATGATGCTCCTTCTTGCCCCTTCTTCTTCCCCCTAGGGCATTGACTCCGATAATGCCCCTTCAAATTGCACTTGAAGCATATGATGTGCTCCTTGCCTTTAGGTGTTGGGGAACCGGCATCCTTGACTTTTGGTGCCGGTGGAGCCTTCTTAACCCGTTTAGGACACTTACTCTTGTAGTGTCCTTGCTCCCTACACTCAAAGCATATAATATGAATTTTATTATTATTTGAAATGCTCGAGTTACCTAGGTCTGTGGTAGGTACCGGAGTTGAATTTTGAGCTTCCTCATCTTGACCGGATGTTGAAGGCACTTCTTGAGGTTGCCCCGGTGTAGATGGTCTCTCCCCCTCAATCACGGAGGTGGATGCTTCTCCCACCTCTTCTATTTTCTTCCGATCCTAAGTTGACTCTCACTTTCTTCCGATTCCTCACTTTCACTGAGGATGAGCTCTCTCTTCATCCTCCTTGTCTTCTTGAATTGAATGAGGTTCTTCATGGAATTTCGCCAAAATGTTCCATACCTCGGGCCTTTACAATCCACATAGTCACCTAGGCTACACAAGATGTCATTAGGTACTAAATCAAATATAAATTTGATTACCTTCTTATTTTTCTCGAATTGCCGGAGTTGCTCCTCACTCCATTTCTTCTTCTTGAGAAACCCTCCCTTTGGTCCCTTAGGATACTCAAATCCTTCCATCAAGGCGGACCATTCCTCAAGGTCTCTCATCATAAAAAACTCTTCAATTCTCGCCTTCCAAGAATTGAAACCTTCTTGTCCATAGAATGAATAAGGGACCGGTGTGTTGATGTCCCATCCTAATTGATCTTGGACTTCCATCTTTTACCCTCTAGCGTCTTGCTCCCGGTTGTTAATCCGTTGAAGAGCCACCAGACTCTGATACCACTTGTTGGGGATTTGACGGCGCTAGAGGGGGGGTGAATAGCGTTGACCCGTACGTAGATGGAAATCGTTCGCGTGCTTGTCTACAATTCGTGTTAGCGCAGCGGAATAATAATAATGAAAGCAATACACGAAATACAATCACACACGAACACGATGATATAACGTGGTTCGGAACCGTAACGGTTCCTACTCCACGGATCGGGCTCAAACGAGCCCTAGCGATGCCAAACACACACCACTATCAAATAACTCCTTCTCGACACAAGTCGGAGGTGGAGAAACCTCTTACAATAAGATTACAACAATAATCTAAATACAACAAGCAAATATAATAGGAAATACAACAAGAGAAGTAAAGAACACTTTACAAAAACTCTTTAGATCGCTTGCTTGTTGATCGCTTGAATCGTGGTTGAAGACCCTGATTTGCAGCAGCAAATCGCCTCAAAAACGTCCAAGAAATCGCTTTTTAAAAACCTCCTTCCGAGCTGCCTTTATAACCTGCGTCGGGCTAGATTTTCGCCTATCAGTCGACTGCCATAAGTCACCAGTTGACTGATGCCACTGTTGTCATGAGATAACGGATCGATCCACGCTGGAAAAACTCCAACGGATCTCCGACGCCAACATTCCGATCGCTAACGCCCGTAGTCGATCGCCTAATCGGCTACGCGAGCGCCTTCGCGGCTCGACACTCGACCGGGCAATGATCGCCATCCTTGGCGCCGATCGCAGAGCTATCACCGATCGCTTCCATGAGCAATGACCGCCAGAGCAATCCCAAATTTAACCTAGCAATGAACTGTTGACTCATCACGGCAATGAACCGCCATAATGTCGGGCTTGATCGCCAACCTCAAGAATGAGGGTTTAACCCAAGTATGGTGCCCCCATACTTGCTAGACCACCCTTAGCCTAGACCTAAGCCTTCTAGCCACCTCCATCAGCCTCACGCCTCTCGGATCCCTCCAAGTCATCCATGACTTGTTCATCCATCGCGCTAGCTTCCGTGTGCTTCCATCGGCTATGTCATGCTAATCTGTCTACACCGCCAAGGCACATTGGACTTACGCCGCCAAGACTCCGCTTGACTTTACGCCGCCAACCATTGGACTTATGCCGCCAAGACTCCGCTTGGACTTTATCCGCCAATATCAAACCCTTGGACTTCTCAAATGCCAAGACTCAAGCTTGGACTTTCCCTTGCCAACCCATGTTGGACTTTTCATGCCAAGACCATGCTTGGACTTTCCTTGCCAACCAATGTTGGACTTTACATTGCCAAGACCCATGCTTGGACTTTTACATTGCCAAGACCCATGCTTGGATTTTTCCTTGCCAACCCATGTTGGACTTTTCCTTTGCCAACCCATGTTGGACTTTCCATTTGCCAAGACCCATGCTTGGACTTTCCCATAATCACATGGTCAACCCTAGTCAACCATCAAAGTCAATTATAATCTGGGTCGATTGTATAAATAATCTCCCCAACATATTAACCGACATCAATGTCCAACATCAATGTCAATCCATTTTGTCAAATCCCTTTGTCAAACATCAAAACATCACTCGAGTCAAACTCGAGTCTGGTCAATCGTGACCTGGGCCGATTGCACCAACATTGGATACATGTCGAAGTAATTAGAATCTACTGCACGAGAAAGTAAGACTTGGGCTAGGTGTTACATAGTCAGCCAAGTGGGGACTGACACATAGACCATGTCCTGAACCAAGTGGGTATAAGATTAGTGAAAGGAACGAGACACGATTCATGTAGTCACTTTGAAGGGTTCGAAAATGGTTCCGAGATCAACAGTTAATTTTTCAGTTAATTGGGGATCATGATGTACTACTAGGTGTCACTCATGATAATTTTATAATTAATGGTTAATTATGGACGGTCAATATAAACCGAGAATCTATTAGGTCACACGCACTATGAATCCTTCAAAGAGACTTAAAATGAGTTTGAGAATTGGATACTCAAGATCGAGAGAGATCAAGTTTGGTTAGACCAAACACATGACAAATATGAAAATATTTGTAAAAAATACAAAATGAACACGTCTTAAGAAGATGGGTTGGGCCTTAAAAGGTTTAATTATAAACCAAACTCATTTGGTTTTAATTAAAAGGGTTTTCTTTTGGTTAAGGGCTCAATTAGGGTTTAATGGATGAGATTAAGCCTTAATGGTTATGAAGCATAGAGATTTGATCCACTAGCCTATAATCCATTAGGATTAGTGCCTATATAAAGGATTATAGAGGCTAAACCTAATGAATAGAAGTCCTTAAGTCCCTCTTCCTCAACCTAGTCGAACCTAGGAGAATTAGGATTTGGTGTTCCGTCGGCCATCAAAGAAACAAGGGTTGTTTCCACCTTTTTAGAGGTCGACCACTCTAAGTTTTAGGGTTGTTATTGTCACTTATTGACGCTTCAAAAACATTGGCTAATTCTGACACGAATCGATAATCTTATGAAGGTTGTTCGAGAACTCATTTGTGTCGCAAAATGAGTCGGTGATTATTCTTCGATCACCCGAACTTCTTGCTTCTTTGAGAAGTCGTCCCTTCGAAGATTCGGTATGGATATGAGTGACACGGCTCTGCGGCGTCGTCTGATTGATGCCCTTCCGACTCGCCATCATCAGAAAGGTATATCTAGAGTAAAATTTATTTTATTCTTGTTGTATGCAAAATTTTATTTAACATATATGTCCTCACGTGTTGTAATTCTGTATGCGTGGGTGTGAGTGTTGTAATAATTTAGGGAATTATTACATTTTTTCCGCTACATTTGTTTGTGAAACGACAAAAGCACATCTACGCGTCGACCATAACCCAACATAACCTTAGATATCTCAATCATCCACTAGTCATATGGTCAATATATGGTCAAACCATATTGTCAAACAATTATCAAACCATTGCAAACATCAAAACCCTACTTACTCGAGTCTGATCAATCATGACCTGGGTCGATTGCACCAATAAAAGGGAGCTCAAGTTTAAATGCAAACTTTTAATTTGTCCATGACATGCCAAATAATTCCAATCCAAAATCCAACATGAAGATGAAGGGAGACATGACTAGGCATGCTTAACAGGTCGGTTCGATCCGGAACCGGATCGAAACCAACTCATTAAATATGGACCCAGAACCGATTCATCTGAACCAATTCTAGAACCGCCCCAAACCCATAAAGTAATGGGTTAGGGCGGTTTCTTATTGGATGAATTGGAACTGGCCAGTTCCGATTCCAATTCCGATTCAGATCATAAAATTTCAGATCCAAATATTTTAAATATGAATCAGATCCATTAATCTAGAAATTTCCTCGCTTCACAATTCGCATAGCAGTCGATGATTCCCCCTTTGTCTCGAATGAATCAACTCGATGACTCACAAGTTCTAACCGGAGACCTAACTCCATCCACCTCAATCCGTCACCATCATTGAGCCGCCGTCGTTGCCGAGATGCCACCTCGATCGTTGAAGTCTCCATCCACCTCGATCCGTCACCGTCATCGAGCCGCCGTCGTTGTCGAGATGCCACCCGGATTGTTGAAGTCTTCGTTCGTTATCTCTCGATGCCTCTTCCTTAAATCAATCAGAGGCATCAGATGACAGGACACCATCAGGCATCGACGATCACGGGGCTAGGCTTGTTCTACTTTTCGATGCGTTCGATCTTCTTCATGGTATCGACGATCAGTTGCACCTGCCACCTCCCTCGACCTCACCAGCATCTCCGAGGTGTTGGCCTACAAGACAGGGACCTGGGTTAACCAAGTTTTGGAATGGTAACAAATCTGGAGGTGGCAGCAGCGACGACATCACCAATCAAGTCTCGCCTATAGCCTACTTGCACAACGACACTCGCCCTTCTGATTCATTTCCTCAAAAGCGAGTTCGAGGTAAGAATCAAATCAAGTCCTCACTCTTGTAAATTTTTTCTCCATCTATTATGAAGAATGTCATTGGGCCAATGACTACAATTGTAGTCATTGGACCAATGGCAGGCTCAGCTAGTAGCCAAGTGAGCCGATGGAAAAATCCTCAATCACTAACCAATTTCAAGTATAAATATGTGGTCTAGTCAGTGGTCATTTTTCAACTTATTCATGCAACAATCTCGTTCTTGCACATCTAAATATCTCTCTTATTTGCTATTATATTTGTTATTTCAACGTCATCGTCTTCAAACCCAATGCAAGTGGTCATGATGAAGGTGCAGGGTGAGGTGTGCCTTCAAGGATTTTGGAATTTGGTGAAGAATTTGGCTACATTCCTGACATTGACGAAGCTGAACATGACCACGTGGAAGAAGAGGCTATGGAACTCCCAATGAAGTTGGTGCGCATTTTCATGTTAGGAACGATGCGCCTGCTAGAGGGGGGTGAATAGCATCGTCGATGCTTGATGGATTACAATCGTGTTTGTCTCTACAAGTTGTGTTAGCGCAGTAGAATATATAGCAATAACAAAATAAGACAAACACAATTCACAGCACAAAATATAACGTGGTTCGGAATCGAATGGTTCCTACTCCACAGATCGGGCTCTAAAAGCTCTAGCAATTCAAACACGCACTACTTATCACAAATACTCCTTCTCGGAACAATTTGGAGGTGGAGAAACCTCTTACAAGATATTACAACAGTAATATAAGTAAAACAACAAGCAAATACAAATGAATACAATAAAAGAAAGCCAAGAACACTTTACAACAATCTTTTGGAAGCTTGCTTGTTGATTACCTTGGACTAGCCTTGAAGACCCTGATTTGCAACAGCAAATCGCTCCAAATCGTCCAAAAAAATCAGTGGTCAATCCTTCCCTCCGTGCTCCTTTTAAACTTGCAACATGGGCTGACTTCTCGGGACCATCAGTCGACTGATGCCACTGTTGTCGTGAGACAATGACTAGATCCACGCTAGAAAAATCCAACGGATCCATCATTAGTCGACTGATCATATCCATCAGTCGACTGATAAAGTCTTCACTCGACTGTTAACCCCAACCAGATAAAGTCGACTGCTGCATGATAAAGTCGATATACGTAGAATTACTTTATCATGCAGCAGTCGACTTCCGTGCCAATCAGTCGACTGCCAACAAGGGCAGTTGATTGATAACTGAAAAATCTGATTTTCAGTTATTAGAATCGAATTTCGAAAAAGTATAAGTAATTCTATATATATCGAAAAATCGTGAAAATTTATACGTATATTACTTATAAGCAGTACAATGGGTGAAAAATATTTGAAAAATATTTTTTCGAAATTGACACAAAGTTCAAAAGTGAAGAAAAACTTCAATGTTTTAGCTTATTTTGTATCAACTTCATTAATGGTGATTGCTATCAAAAGATAGACTTCACCAAGATTTTCTAAAATAATTTTAAAATATTTTTGAAAACCTATATTGGATCATGTTCCTTGGGCTTAATGTACATGGCTTGAACAAAAGTTTTCCCAATGATCCACCACATGATTTTAGATGAGTTTGAGTTCATTTATATGGAAAAACTATGCACA
The DNA here is from genome assembly GCA_025175895.1 of Wurfbainia villosa. Lineage (NCBI taxonomy): Eukaryota > Viridiplantae > Streptophyta > Magnoliopsida > Zingiberales > Zingiberaceae > Wurfbainia > Wurfbainia villosa. Next base: position 41,878,389 of record CM046004.1, on the reverse strand, counting down.
TTGAACTTAACTCATATCCTATCATCTCACATGTATCTAGGGCGTATAAATACACACAAGTCAATGTGATTGTGAGATATGAGTTTTGTTCTCCTAATCTAAGGTTTCATGCATTCTTCTAAGGCAACACTACTTGATTCCCTTATACATGAGACTTCAAGTCATGTCATTGTCCTTAACTCAATTTTAATCAAATTAAATGCATGAATTATTATGACATAAATGATAATATAATTAAGCATGACCAATGATCATGATATCATGACATATGATGGAATTTAAGCATACATGACATTTTAATCTTAACCCTAAGCATGATCATGACATATTAAATGATTAAAAATAGATATGATATCATGACATGTTATATGACAAATAAAACATGACAAATAAAATATATAGGTATAATAATACATAAATTATAATATTAGTTGTCATTTGTTATAATTAATCCATTTTGTCATATTATCAATTATTCCCAAAATGTGTCAAAAATTCAAAATGACACACCTTAACATCTAAACCTAAATTGTACCAATTTGATTAATTTTTCATAATTCTAAAAAATATATTGTCACATCTTAAAATCTTTTAAAATTATAACTCAAATCTATTTCTAAGGTATCCATAACCTTGAAAATAATCTAAAGTATCACCTCTACTATGGTTAGGTTAACTACCTATCCATTTAAAGTTACCTAAACCTATCTAGCGTGAATCGATCATGCTCTTAGGAACCCAAAACCTATTTGAGCTCCTTAGGTTAATTAGGTATTCCTTAGAGATAACCTCCCTAGATACCCTCCTAATGATCCTTCTAGGCTTGTTAGCCTTGGTCATTATGGTCTTGTCTAGGTTAACTCTAGGGGTGACTCCCCTTGTAATCTTCTTAGTGGCTTTCCTAGATTTCCTTGAAACTCTAGCCACTAGGCACACCCCTTGGCTACCCTTAGGGATGACTTCCCTAGTAACCTTGGTTTTTCTAGACCTAGATTGTGTTCCATAATCAAATGGAACACTATGGTAAGTCTCCTTAGGCTTAGGTTTGTGACTCAAATCTTTTTTGCCCTTGGGTGGACCTTGCTTCCTAAGACCTAGACTTTGACTCTTAGACCTAGATTTTTGATCATTTGACCCTATAATTGAGTTTTGCATTTTTTCAAGGGTCTTCTCTAATTTCTCAAGTCTTGACCTCAAGGCTTGGTCTTTTAGCTCTAATCTTCCCAAATTAGATTTTTCATTTTGTCTTTGGGTATTACCATTTTCTCTAGGCATATGCCTACCCTTCTTAGGGTTAATGCCTAAATGGTTTTCTATTTTCCTAATACTTTCCTTAGGAAGAGTTTTTCTAGGAACATTAGTTCCAAATTTCTCCTTATTTGAAAAATTAAAACTCTTAGCACCTAGACAAAAGTATTTATTTCTAATAGCATGCTCTTTATGAACAATAGCAAGATTGTTTAAATTATTTTTAGTATTCTTTTTGACATTAAAACTAGAAGATGCATACTTAAAGGTTACCTTAGGATTTGTCTTAGCTCCCCCTACTTGTGATGCCTCTTCTTGTGTCTTCTTGCTCCCCCTAGGGCATTGACTCCTAAAATGCCCCAATTGTTAGCACTTGAAGCAAATGATGTGCTCCTTGCTTCTTCTAGTGGGGATACCGACATTCTTGACTTTTGGTGCCGGAGGAGCTTTCTTTACTCTTTTCGGGCACTTACTCTTATAGTGTCCGGATTCCTTACACTCAAAGCGAATTATATGATTTTTATTCAAAACTACATTGCTTGAGTTACCTAGGGTGATAGTTGGTGCCGGAGTTGGTTCTTCTTCATCTCTCTTGGATGTTGAGGCTACCTCTTGATCCAGCATGGAGGATGATCTAACTTCCTCCCCCTCAATCCTAGAGGTGGAGACTTCTTCCATCTCTTCTTCCTTTTTCAATCCGGATGTTGATTCCATATCAACCTTCGAATCCTCAAGCTCTTGGGATGAAGATGTGCTTGCTTCTTCTTGAGCTTGAGAGGATGAACACTCCTCTTGTTCTTCTTCTTCTTCTTCTTGGACCGGTGATTGATTTTCATGAAGCTTGGCTAAATCACTTCAAAGCTCCTTGGCATCTATGTAATTACTTAACATACACACAATGTCGTTAGGTATTAAATCAATCAAAAAATTTATTACCCTCTTATTTTTATCAAACTCTTGGAGTTGTTCCTCGGTCCACTTCTTCATTTTGAGGAAGCCTCCCTTGGGTCCTCTTGGGTATTGAAATTCTTCCATTAGGATGGACCACTCCTCAAAGTCCCTCATCATAATAAAGTCTTCAATTCTTCTCTTCCATGAATTGAAGTCTTCTCGTCCATATAGCGTATAAGGGACCGGCGTGTTGATATCCCAACCTTGTTGTTCTTCAAAATTTATCTCTTCACTCTCTAGCATCTTTTGCTCCCGGCGGTTAGTCCGTAGAAGAGCCCCGGGCTCTGATACCAATTATTAGGAACGATGCGCCCGCTAGAGGGGGGTGAATAGTATCGTCGATGCTTGATGGATTACGATCGTGTTCGTCTCTACAAGTCGCGTCAGCTCAGCGAAATATATAGCAATAACAAAATAAGACAAATACAATTCACAACACAAAATATAACGTGGTTCGGAACCGAATGGTTCCTACTCCACGGATCGGGCTCTAAAAGTCCTAGTAATGCAAATACGCACTACTAATCACAAATACTGCTTCTCGGAATAATTCGGAGGTGGAGAAACCTCTTACAAGATGTTACAACAGTAATATAAGTAAAATAACAAGCAAATACAAATGAATACAACAAAAGAAAGCCAAGAACACTTTACAACAATCTTTTAGAAGCTTGCTTGTTGATTGTCTTGGACTAGCCTTGAAGACCCAGATTTGCAACAACAAATCGCTCCAAATCGTCCAAAAAAATCGGTGCTCAATCCTTCCCTCCGTGCTCCTTTTAAACCTGCAACCTGGGTTGGATTTCGCCTATCAGTCGACTTCTCAGGACCATCAGTCGACTGATGCCACTGTTGTCGTGAGACAACGACTAGATCCACGCTGAAAAAATCCAACGGATCCATCATCAGTCGACTGATCATATCCATCAGTCGACTGATAGAGCCTTCACTCGACTGTTAACCCCAACAGTCGAGTCCGACTCCATTCTGTGCCCAAATTCTCGAGCATCAGTCGATTGATCTTGGATCGATCGATCGACGCAATCACCAATCGCCAAAGTCCGCAGCGCATCGCTAGCCCAATTCCTAAAGTCAAACCCTAGTTGACTCATACCAGTCGACTGCCCATAGGTCCCAATCGATTGATACACCTCAAACATGAGGTTTTATCCCAAGTATGGTTCCCTCATACTTGCTAGACCACCCATAGCCTAGACCTAAGCCTTCTAGCCACCTCAGTCAGCCTCGCGCCTATCGGATTCCTCCAAGTCATCCATGACTTGTTCATCCATACGCTAGCCTTCAAGTGCTTCCATCGGCTATTGTCATGCTAACAGTGTCTACACCGCCGAGGCACATTGGACTTACACTGCTAAGACTCCCGCTTGGACTTTATGCCTCTAGTCATTGGACTTATGCTGCCAAGACTTCACCCTTGGACTTTCCAAATGCCAAGACTAAAGCTTGGACTTTCCCTTGCCAACCCATGTTGGACTTTCCATGCCAAGACCCATGCTTGGACTTTCTTTTGCCAATCCATGTTGGACTTTCCCTTGTCAAGACCCATGCTTGGACTTTACATGCTAAGTACTCAAGACTTGAACTTTTTCCATGACAATGGTCAAACTATCGTCAAACATCAAATACTAACCTGGGTCGATTGCATCAGCAATCTCCCTAACACATGTCAGACATCCATGTCAAACATCAAAAATACTTACTCGAGTCAAACTCGAGTCCAATCAATCGTGACCTGGGTCGATTGCACCAACATTTCAGTCATCATTGTCTGTTGGAGCAAGCAACACGATGATGAGCACGATGATTAACTGAGCAAAGCGAAGCAAAGTTTGGGATCACTTCGAAATTGAAACAAAAAAAGGTATGCACGAATGTTTTTTCATGTGTAGAATTTGCAAAAATATATATTCTTACAAAATGGGTGGTGGTACCAAAACTTTGAAAAAAACATTTGATCAAAGTACATAAACTTCACCCGGATACCCTACAACCAGAGCCAACCCAACAACAAATTAATCCTTTAATAGCTAACGGTTTTATAATTACAAAAGAAATTTCTCGAAAAACCATTATTAAATTTATTACAAAATATTGTGAACCATTTTTAATAGTTGAACAAGAAAGTTTTGTTGAATTTACTAGTACTATTCAATCTGATTTTCACAATATTTCTAGGAACACACTTAAAAGATATTGTTTTGATATGTACAAGGAATACAAAGAGTCCTTGATTGTGCACCTTTCGAGTATTAATTGTATAGTTAGTTTGACAACTGATATTTGTGTAGGACAGTTGACGTCGCTAGAGGGGGAGTGAATAACAATTCACGTCGATCGATGATGAAATTTGTCGTGCTTGTCTACAATCGTTAGTATGCAGTGGAAATATGAATACAAATACGAATATAAGCACAAAACACAATACACACAACAACACACAGATTTAACGTGGTTCGGAACCCTAGTTCCTACTCCATGATCAAGCTCTAGCGAGCTCTAGTGATGCACACCACCACTATCAAACTTCTCCTTCTTGGTAATACACCGAAGGTGGAGGAACCTCTTACAAGTCTCTTACAACAATAAGAATAAGTTACAACAAGAAACAACAACAATAACAAAAGAAAATGGTAGAACAAGTGAATACACTTTACAAATTAGGGCTTTTGAATCCTTGTTTGTGTAGGGAATCGAATGGCCGGCTAGAGGGGGGTGAATAGCCCTTTTCGGTTGGATGCCGGTATTTGCTCGTCTACAAAACTAATTAGCGCAAGCGGAAGACTAATAAAGACAAGCAAATAGAAATACGAGAAAACAAGCGCTAACAAAGAATGTAACGTGGTTCACGGCTACGCCGCTAATCCACGATCCCGATTCGTCCGAGGTGAATCACTCCTCCAAAGCCAATCACTATTGGTCTCTCCTTTGCACCAAGCTAGGTGGAGGTAACCTTTACAATCAAGATCACTCTTCTTACAATAAGAATGGAGTAAAAACAAGTAAGAAGAGTTTAGAGCTTGTGGGGCACTAGGAAGATCACTTAGAGCATAAGCATTTTTCTCTCAAAGGCTCACACCCTCTTTTTTTATAGAGAGGGCTGATTTCTTCCCGTTTGCCGCCACCAGTCGACTGCTGCCCTTTGGCAGTCGACTGCCGCCACTACAACGACCTCCGAACACGTCGGATCCCGACCGTTGTAGTCCAACGGAACACTTGGCAGTCGACTGATGGACCTCACCAGTCGACTGCTGCCTCCGTAGTCGACTACCCAGTCGGCTACGGCAGCGGTCTGTGCCGTGACATCCTTCTGGCGATCACGGGCATAAACCCATCGATCGGATATCGATCGAACACACTTTCGACTTCGGAAGCCGATCATTGCCATTACATGGCAGTCGACTGGTGCCGTGTGAAACTCAAACTTAACATAAGTTTGAGCTTCCGGCGGTCGGGTAAACCTTAACCCTTGCGGTCAAGTCTTCGACACTCAGCCATTCGGCCAAGTTCACCTAATGAGCTATTTATATTTCACTCATTCTCTCATCTCACTCGAAGTCCCTCGCCGAAGCTCTCTTCGTTCGCGGCCACGTCCCTCGGCAGCATCAGGCGCACGGCTCTGCAATGCTCCTTCGCGTCTCTTGCCTTCGAAGTCTGCTTCCTTGGCTTCGCTTCAAGTCATCTCGTCCAGCGGTCCCTCAGATGCTCCAAGCGCACGGCTTCCGCAAAGTCATCCATCACCGACTCAAGGACCGAGGTTGTGAGGGTGAACCCGCCACGGCTCCATGTGCGAATTACTAAGTCCTGCAAGACTCCAACGCACATATCAAATAACAATACCAACCTAACTTAAACTCTTTGCCACACACATCAAAACTTTATCATGACAAGAGATTGCCCTAACAGTTTGTTGGTTGCTTTGGGATGACTTTGAAGACCTTGAAATGCAGTAGCACATCGCCTCAAATAGCCCCTCCAAAACCTTGCCCGAAGACCCCCTCAAGCCTCCTCTTATAGAGCTCCGTTGAAGCTTCTCGATCTGCAACGGTCGCTTCGCCAGTCGAGGCCTCGCCTCCGAGACTTCCCTTTGCCAAGCTCGATCTCCCTGATCAACTGGGTCTTCCCTTGCCAAGACTCTTCATCCGGGACTTCACTGCCAAGAGGCCACGCCTCCGGGACTTCATTGCCAAGACTCTTCGTCTGGGACTTCACTTGCCAAGCACGGTCTCCCAGACCTATCGGGACTTCCCTCGCCAACTCCTCGTTGGTCTTTCCAACACCAAATGTCCAGTCTCCCTTGACCAACTTGGATTTTCCCTTTCCAAGTATACATACTTGGACATTTCCTTGCCAAGTCACCATACTTGGATTTCTCCACACCAAGTGTCCGATTAACCTTAACTGATTTGGATTTCTCCAATAGTCTCCCTCATATAACCTTGGATGTCTCATACCATCCATTAGTCATATGGTCAAACCATATTGTAAACCATTATCGAACATCAAAATCCTATTCGAGTCTCACTTGAGTCTGGTCAATCGTGACCCAGGTCTATTGCACCAATAATCTCCCCCTTTTTGATGTTTGACAATACCGTTAAGTTAGGTTATCCCATAGCCCAACTTGACTCTTCTTATGCCAAAGCATAACGAAGTGTTCCCAAATCAGAATTTCAAATTTTTGAAATTTTTGGGGTTTAGTGTATATTAGGGTTAATCATTACTTAAGATCCTAACTTAACCTCTTCCATTTCTCCCCCTTCTTGACACACATAAAAAAGTCCATCAAGATTTATCATGTCTCATTTTACAATGAGATTCTTCCTTCTCCTCATTGGTCAAAATTCATCTTGAATGCTTTCATTCTCCTAAGTTATCTATCACTAAATGAAAAGCAATCTTCCATTTTCCCCTCTTTTTATAAACCATTATCCATCATACCTAGATGGAAAATCTCCCACTAAAAGCTTACTCCCCCTTGACCATTGCACTAACAATATCCTTGGAGAGTTCCTAAGCCAATAGAGACCTTAAACAATAGAAAATAAGGATAAAAGTTCAAACTTGAACTTTAAGTTCCTTTAGAAAATGATTTTTACCCTAACTAACTCTCCAATTCATTTTCAATGAAAATCTCACCCTTTCAATGCTTATCTAAGCATATTAAAGGTGTAGTAGTTATCTAGTCTAGGATTATGATTAGATGGCTTAAACCAACATTGGTAAGCCAAAACAGTGCCAACAGTCGACTAAGAAGGCTCTCAGTCGAATGACAACATCTCCAGTCGAGGCGGCGCCTCGACTGGTTTCTGAAATATCTGAAACCGAATTTTTAAACCAATTTCAGAAATACATAAATAATTCTAGAAAATTCAAAAAATCATGAAATTTTAACCACACATTACTTATGCCAAACACTATAGGAGAAAAATAGTTTTCTATGAAAATAACTTTTAAATTCAAAGAATGATACAAAGTTCAAAAGCATTAAAACTTTCAGTGTTTTAAGCCAACTTTGTTTCAATCTTCTCAATGATGATTACTATCAAAAGATAGACTTCATCAATATTTTCCAAAATGATTTTAAAATGTTTTCAAAACCTTAATTTCAATCATGGTCTATGTGCTTAGTATACATGACTTGTATACTAGCTTTCCTCATGATTTATACCTATGATTGAGATGAGTTTGAGTTCATCTAGATGCAACATCTATGCACCTTGAATTTAACTCATTTTTCTAGCATCTCACATATATCTAGGTGTATCAATACACATCCAAGTCAAGTGTTCTTATGAGATGTGGGTTTTCATTTTCTTAATCTACAGTCTCATGCATTTTCCTAGGCAATTCTATTTGATTCTCTTATGCATGAGACATCAAATCATATTATAGTCCTTAAATCAATTTTTATTAATCCTAAATGCATGAATGATGATTATAACATCATAGATAGCATGAATTAGCACATAGCCAATAATCATAATGTTATGACATATAAATAAAATCTAAACACTAACATGATATAAAAATTAAACCTAAACATTATCATGACATTTTATATGATTAAATGAAATATGATGTCATGACATGACAATGCAAACAAGGCATGATAAGTATAATATACAAGGGTATATAATACCTAAGTGTTAAGTTCAAATTGTCATTTCTAGGATTAAGACCACATTTGTCATATTACTACTTATCTCTCAAGTGTGTCAAAAATCTAAAATGACACACTATGACCTCTAAATCTAAATTGTGTCAATTTGATCAATTTTTCAACTTCCATACATTCATTGGCACATCCTAAAATCTTTTAGGACATAATTCAATCTCATTTCCAAGGAATCTCAAAAACCTTGAAAATGTCATAAAGTGTCACCTTTATCATGGTTAGGTTAACTACCTATCCATTCAAGGTTGACACACCCTAAACCCATCTAGCGTGAGAGTATCATGCTCCTAGGAACCCAATACCTATTGGAGCTCCTTGGGTTTACTAGGTACTCACTAGGGATAACTTCTCTTAGTACTTTTCTAATGACCCTCCTAGACTTGGAAGCCTTGGTCATTTTGGTCTTGTCAAGGTTAACCCTAGGGATTGCTTCCCTTGTAACCTTGTTAGTGGCTTTCCTAGGTTTCATTGAAACCTTAGCCACTAGACACTTACTATGGTCAACTCTAGGGATGACTTCCCTTATCACCTTGGTACTCCTAGACCTAGAACTTGTTCCATAACTATATGGAACACTATGATAGGTAGGCTTATCTACCTTAAACCTAGGCTTGTGACCCAAGTTTTGTTTGTCCTTAGATGCACCTTGCCTCCTAGAACCTACACTTTGATCATTTGTCTCCTGAATTGAAATTTTCATCTTATAAAGGGTCTTTTCTAATTTTTCAAGCTTTGATCTTAAAGCTTAATTTTCTTTTTCTAATACCTTAATTTTTGAATTTTCATTGTTTCTTGAGATATTCTTCTTTCCAAGCATATGTCTAGTCCATTTAGGGGTAATGCCTAAATTATTGTTCTCTACTTTCCTATCCTTAGGTAAGGTTGATCTAGCATTTCCCTTAGATAAATTGGCATAATTAGCACCTAAATAATAAAATCTATTTCTAGCATGCTTTTCGTGAACAATAGCAAGTGCATTAAAATTATGAGCATGTTTTCTAACATTACGTAAAGGAAGAGCATTATTTAAATTTACCGTAGGGATTGCCTTAGCTCCCCCTACACTAGAACTCTCTCCTTTTCCCTTCCGAGGGTGACTCCCCCTAGGACATTGACTCGAGTAATGTCCCTCGTTTGTTGCACTTAAAGCATATTATATGCTCCTTCTCTTACGAATTGGGGCTCTATCTTCCATTGACTTTTCTTCGGCCCTTGGTGTCGATTGAGCTTTCTTGACTCTTTTTGGGCATTTACTCTTATAGTGTCTTAATCCCCTACACTCAAAGCATGTTATATGAATTTTATCTTTAACAATTGCATTTAAATTACCTTCTTGAATGATTGGATAACTTTGGACTTCTTCTTCATTTCTCTCGGAGGTAGAGGGCTCCTCCTCTGGCTCTTGTTTCGGGGTTGAAGATATAAGCTCCCCCTCAATTCTTGAAGTGGAGGCTTCTACAATTTCTTCTATCTCGGAAGTTGAACACCTATCATATTCCAGATCTTCACTCTCTTGAGAGGATGAACATTCCAATTCTTTGGATTTATCCTCATCCTCTTGGATCATGGAAGTTTCGCCATTGAGCTTAGCAAGTTTGCTCCATAATTTTTTAGCATCCACGAACTTTCCTAATTTGCACAAAATGTTATTAGGTATTAAATTAACTAAAATGTTCATTACCTTTTCATTTTCTTCAATCTTTGGACTTCTCTCTCAGTCCATTTATTCCGGTCTAGGGTTCTCCCCTTCTTGTCCGTTAGAGTCTTGAACCCTTCCGTTAGTGCGGACCACTCCTCTATGTTCATTTGAAAGAAGAATTCCGTCATCGTCTTCCATTGAGCAAATCCTCCAAATCCATAGGGTGGTGGAAATCGAACATCGCGTCCAAATCCGTCTTCAAATTCCATCGCCTCTAGCTTTAGCTCCCTCGGCAGTTAGTCCAATTGAAGACCTCTTGTAGATATTGGAGTGTCTTCTTCTTCTTAGAGCCGACCGAGCTCTGATACTACTTGTAGGACCGTTGGTGTCGCTATAGGGGGGTGACTAGCAATTCGCATCAATCGATGATGGAATTCGTTGTGCTTGTCTACAATTATTAGTACGCAGTGGAAATATGAATATAAGCACAAAACACAATACACACAACAACACACAGATTTAACATGGTTCAGAACCCTAGTTCCTACTCCATGGCTGAGCCCTAGCGAGCTGTAGTGATGCAAACCACCACTATCAAACTTCTCCTTCTCGGTGACACATCAGAGGTGGAGGAACCTCTTACAAGTCTCTTACAATAATAAGAATAAGTTAGAACAACAATAACAAAAGCAAATGGAAGAATAAGTGAATACACTTTACAAATTAGGGCTTTTGAATCCTTGCTTGTTGGTTTCTTTGGGATGACTTTGAAGGCCCTGAAATGCAGCAACACCTTGCTTCAAATCGCCCCTTCAAAACCTTGCCCGAAGACCCCCTCAAGCCTCCTCTTATAAAGCTCCGTCAAAGCTTCTCGATTGATCGCTTTGCGGTGCCTCGTGATGCCCCGATCGGCGCTACCTCGATGCCCCAATCGAGGTGCGGTCAGTCGCCTTGCGTCTGTCGAGCAGCTATTTTCATGCACATGCGAAGTCGGTCGAGGTGTCGGTCGATGTGTCACCTCGACCGATGCTATCTCGCTCAAGCATGCTACTCCAATCGAGGTGGTCGTCATTGCGCTAGCGCTCGAGTGAAAGAAGCACCGGTCGAGCGCGCCTTGGTGCTATGGCTTTCTCAACAAGCTGTGAAGCGGTCAGAGCTAACTCTTAAGACCTAACCTCGTCGGTCAAGGTGTCGCCTGTGATATCGATCGAGGTTGTGTCATTGCGCCTTGCTTTTGTTCGAGTGAAAGAAGCACCAGTCGAGGCACCACCTCGACTGATACCCCTTACCAGTCAAGGCGCCGCCTCGACTACAGTCCATTCGAGGGGTTGGTCGAGGTCTTCTTGCTCCTGTTTGCCTACAAACGAAGCCCAGTCGACTGAACCGAGCTGGCAGTCGACTGTTATACCTCTACACTGAGGTTTAACACCACAAGTATGATTCCTTCATACTTGATACTCACCCTAAGCCTAGACCTAAGCCTTCAACCCACTTTCATCAGCCTCATGCCTCCCGGATCCCTCGAGTCGGTGACTCTTCATCTTTGCGCTAGCCTTCAAGTGCTTCCATTGGCTATCATCATGCTCTCGGGTCTACCTTTGCCAAGAGGCCTCACCTCCAGGACTTCTCTTTGTCAAGCTCGATCTCCCTGATCAGCTGGATCTTCCCTTGCTAAGACTCCTCGTCTGGGATTTCACTGTCAAGAGGTCACGCCTTCGGGACTTCATTGCCAAGACTCCTCATCCGGGAATTCACTTGCCAAACACGGTCTCCCAGACTTGTCGGGACTTCCCTCGTCAACTCCCCGTTGGTCTTTCCAACACCAAGTGCCCCATCTCCCTTGACCAACTTATATTTTCCCTTGTCGAGTATCCATACTTGGACTTTTCCTTGCCAAGTCACCGTACTTGGACTTCTCCACACCAAATGTCTGGTCAACCTTAGCCGACTTGGATTTCTCCCATAGTCTCCCTCATATAACCTTGGGTGTCTCATACCATCCACTAGTCATATGGTCAAACCATATTATAAACCATTGTTGAACATTAAAACCCTACTTGAGTCTCACTCGAGTCTGGTCAATCGTAACCTGGGTCGATTGCATCAATAATTTGGACTAATATAAAATTCGATATTATCTTGTTGTTATATGTCATTGGATTGACGAAACTTGGATTATGCAAAAAAGAATTTTATCTTTAGATAAATTAGAATCATCACATAATAGATATACTATAGTTAGATATGTTTTAAATGTTGTTAAAGTTTATGACATACAAAACAAAATAATGTCGATCACATTAGATAATGCGAGTGCCAAAAATATAGCGATTAGATACCTTAAAGATTTATTAAGACCAATTTTAGAAGGTAATTTGTTTCATATTAGATGTGCTTGTTATATTATCAACTTATGTGTGAAATGTGCCTTTGATGAACGCATGGCTACTGCGATAGCAAAATTCAAAGTATGTGGGAAGTTATTACGTGAAAGAAGATATGGTTATTATTGGAAAGCACTAGTCATTGCTAACGGAATTAAATATAAAAAAAAAATCTCCTGCCACCAAGAGCAACAATTGCCATTTGTGGTTTGGAAGATGGACAAAACATATCTAGTATAATAATCATTTGTAACTGTTAGAATTAATTATTGTTGGATCGAAGGAAGCGCTAGAGGGGGAGTGAATAGTGCAAAATAATTCTTTCGTTTCGTTTAATTAAAACACGAGTGCACAGTGAAAAATAAATATAACAAATTCTTTTTTACTTGGTTCACAGCTTACCGGCTACTAATCCAAGGTTCTAGTGGTCCGAGACCATGTACGGAGGACAATTCACTAAAATGTCTTCTCCTTGTTGGAGGTAGGAGACGACGAATACAAGACTTAAAGAGATCGAGATAGAGGGACACTCTCCCTCTCCTCATTACAATAAAAACTCGATAAAAATGAATTACAAAAACTTTAGAATAGACAACTCAAGAAGTAAGCTATACTAACGACTGATGGAGAGGATGTTTAGGTCATGTCGTCGGCGTTTCGGCAACGCTTCGTCGTCGTAGAGTTGTCGAAGAGTCGTGGCATTGCGGGAGCACTTGTGAGCACTTAGGATGATGAAAATGGTGAAGAACACTCCTTTTATAGTCTTTGAGAACTCTAAATGTTGAGCTCAAGTTTTATCACCAAATGTCATCTCACCCTAAGATAGGGGGATGATGTTTGACTCTCCTCGGGGCTGAAATTTGATCATCAGTCGACTGCTCAACCCTAACAGTTGGTCGATGGAGTAGCGAATGATCGATACAAACCATCGATCATTGTTGCTAGGGTTTCCAATTGCAGTGAAAAGTTAGCTCAAAAATGCAAGTAATACAAGTGATTTTGACGGTCACTTACCATCCGATCTCGACTTAGACCTTCCACGGAAAGTCTTGGTCGGATCGTCACCTAAGGATATCCCCATACGGAAGACTCGACCTTGCATTCTCTTGCACACACGAGCTTACCTTAAGTTTTACCTTTGTAGCTTTGCTTCTGATCTCCACCTGATTTCTTCGGCTCCCTCCGAAGTCCTCCCGGTATCGTCTGACCACCACGGTTTCTCAACACGAGAACCTCCGGGTGTCGTCGACCTTCAACTTAGTTTAACATCCCTGCACACTTAATTTAGCTCATGAGATAATGATATAAGTTTAACTTTATATCTTTACTATAATCAAAATATATGTTCGATTATCTGGTGCCCCTGCACTAACAATTATGTCAATTCTAAAGTCACTATAAAGAAAACTAAGTTACATAGTTTTTGCCAAACACATCCCTTGTAGTCCTCCAGTAGGAACTATATTGCATATATTTTATATCAATATATTAATACTCCTTTTATATAAACCCACTATTTTATCATAATGTTTTGAAGCCAATAATAGGCATGCATATGTTTTCTTCTTTTTTTCGTTTTTGTAGTAATAGAAAAGAGTTGTCATTAAAGGTCAAATTAATTTCCATCTAGTCGTTCTACTAACTGTCGTTCCTGGAATTCGCGATACGTAGGTAGACTTCTTCGTATAACATCACTACTCATTGCACTTGTCCAACAGCTTACAGCCTAAATTGAGGACATTTTTACAAAATTGATTGTGGATTACAGTGTGGCTTTAAAATATTTACAAGAGCTACTGGTAAGAAACTGTTCAAAAAATATGAGATTAAAAAGGTACTTTATTCATCAAAGGAAATCTTCCCTTTTGTAAAGAAGAAAAATAAAATAAAAAACTCAACTGACTGTCTTCTTCTGCTATTATAGAACATGTGATCTCATATTCTTAAAGTTGTCAGTGTCCAGGAATAGATTATGTTCGTGAGTATCCGTGGCTGAAGAATCTTCTATCTTCTACTATTGGATTTATATTAGAATTTCGTGAGTATATGTGGTTGTAAGTATCCGTCTTATACTGCTGCATAAAAAAACTTAAAAGATTTGTTCTTTATCTTTAAATTTAATCACATATGATTTAGGGTGTATAATTGTCCCTTGAAAAATCTATTTGAATTTTTTTAGAAATCTTTCAACTTAGATTGACATTATGTATTTACTATAACTCTTGTGAATAAATTGTTAAGAATCTGTGCAAGATTTGTATTAATCATTTTAATTATAATATAATAATTTTCTTCCTCACAGATGAATATGGAAAGAAATTGAAAGTAAGATTTTTTTGTTGTACTAAGAACACTTATATATCCGAGAATATGCAATCAGAAAGATTCAATTCAAGCAACAAGATAGGTTGGAACTAATATGCATGTCTAGTATGTAGGTTTTTTGCTTTTGTAAATTTAACTTGAATCCAAAGTTTGTGGATTATGACTTTACACTTTTCGTTTTTTATTATTTGTCGATTATGACACATATATGTTTCAATTGTAAGAAGATTGATTAGTTGTACTTTGAACTTGTATTTTACATTGCTACAAGTGCACTTGTATATATGTTTTCTATAATTTTTTTTGATGTTGTTGTATGATGTATATTAAAAATATAACATTGTAAATCGATAACGATTTATTATTCTCTAGTGTGTGTTTAGAAACGACAACGGTTAAAAATACAACGGTTAAAAAAATAATGGCAATACAAACGACAATGGTAAAACACCGTTGTCTATGACTCAAAAAAACATAGTAAATCTACGCGTTGAGAAAGATAGGACGCTCAAAGACAACGGTTATAATCCATTGTAATTTCACTTGAAACACAACGGTGAAAAATCGTTGTTTATGACCCAAAATATCTATGGTAAATCGATGCATTGAGAAAGATAGGGTGCTTAAAGACAACAGTGAAAAATTATTGTCGATTTAAGGAAAAGACAACGACTTTTAACCGTCGTCTTTGAGCACCATATCTTTCTCAATGCATCGATTTACCACAGATATTTTGGGTCATAGACAATGGTTTTTCATTATTGTATTTTAGAAATTTTGTTGTAGTGATCATCGATTCTGGGAGACTAGCACGGATTATATTTCTTGGTTTATCCAAGAAGCTGCTCCTCACTGGCTGGAGACATTGAGATGTCGAGAGTTAAACGTGGATGTTAATTATGATAACTAGTTCATTGGAGTGACATGTTGTAAGACTTCATATGGTTCTCTACATATAAGATATGTCAGTGAAGCTCTTACTGTAGCTCGAGTGTGAATTTCCTTCGACTTGAGGTATTCAAGTTATCTTGGTCATGGAAATTTATACTTTGACATCTTAGTCGATACATCTCTATATAGGTATGAGTATGGGATGATTAGGTATAAGTCGAAGTGCTCGAAGGTGATTGAATAACCAACAAAGGATTCACTACTCTTTGCGAGGAGATGTATACCCTATGGTCACTCGTTAGGATTGTTACTCAAAGTTTTTGGTCGAAGCATTGCATGTCAAGAGTATGGTACTTTTGGATGTTGGGGATTTGACGACGCTAGAGGGGGGTGAATAGCGTTGACCCGTACGTAGATGGAAATCGTTCGCGTGCTTGTCTACAATTCGTGTTAGCGCAGCGGAATAATAATAATGAAAGCAATACACGAAATACAATCACACACGAACACGATGATATAACGTGGTTCGGAACCGTAACGGTTCCTACTCCACGGATCGGGCTCAAACGAGCCCTAGCGATGCCAAACACATACCACTATCAAATAACTCCTTCTCGACACAAGTCGGAGGTGGAGAAACCTCTTACAATAAGATTACAACAATAATCTAAATACAACAAGCAAATATAATAGGAAATACAACAAGAGAAGTAAAGAACACTTTACAAAAACTCTTTTGATCGCTTGCTTGTTGATCGCTTGAATCGTGGTTGAAGACCCTGATTTGCAGTAGCAAATCGCCTCAAAAACGTCCAAGAAATCGCTTTTTAAAAACCTCCTTCCGAGCTGCCTTTATAACCTGCGTCGGACTGGATTTCCGCCTATCAGTCGACTGCCATAAGTCACCAGTCGACTGATGCCACTGTTGTCATGAGACAACGGATCGATCCACGCTGGAAAAACTCCAACAGATCTCTTGGCGATCGCCAACATTGGCGATCCGATCGCCAACGCCGTAGTCGATTGTCCGGTCGGCTACGGAGCGTTATGCTCGACACTGATTGGCGACGATCGCCATCCTTAGCGATCGCCGAGCCATCGATCGCTTGCTCCCATGAGCGATCGCGAGTAATCCGGCTCTAACTCGGCGGTCGAACTCAAGTCGACTCACGGCAATCGAACCGGCCATAATTCCAGTCGACTGCCAACCTCAAGAATGAGGTTTTAACCCAAGTATGGTGCCCCCATACTTGCTAGACCACCCTTAGCCTAGACCTAAGCCTTCTAGCCACCTCCATCAGCCTCACGCCTCTCGGATCCCTCCAAGTCATCCATGACTTGTTCATCCATCGCGCTAGCTTCAAGGTGCTTCCATCGGCTATGTCATGCTAACGGTGTCTACACCGCCAAGGCACATTGGACTTACGCCGCCAAGACTCCGCTTGGACTTTTACGCCACAACCATTGGACTTATCTTGCTAAGACTCGCTTGGACTTTACGCTGCCAATATCAAACCCTTGGACTTCTCAAATGCCAAGACTCAAGCTTGGACTTTCCCTTGCCAACCCATGTTGGACTTTTCATGCCAAGACCATGCTTGGACTTTCCTTGCCAACCAATGTTGGACTTTACATTGCCAAGACCCATGCTTGGACTTTTACATTGCCAAGACCCATGCTTGGACTTTTCCTTGCCAACCCATATTGGACTTTTCCTTTGCCAACCCATGTTGGACTTTCCATTTGCCAAGACCCATGCTTGGACTTTCCCATAATCACATGGTCAACCCTAGTCAACCATCAAAGTCAATTATAACCTGGGTCGATTGTATAAACAATCTCCCCAACATATTAACCGACATCAATGTCCAACATCAATGTCAATCCATTTTGTCAAATCCCTTTGTCAAACATCAAAACATCACTCGAGTCAAACTCGAGTCTGGTCAATCGTGACCTGGGCCGATTGCACCAACAATCTCCCCCTTTTTGATGTTTGACAAAACCAAATCAAATCATGAGTTAGAACACTAACTCAAATCCCTTACCAATTATCCCAAATTGGTAAATACTCACCAAATGTTCTCCCCCAAACATTCAAGTGAAAATGTAAACCAAATGTATTCTCCCCCAAACATTCAAGTGAAAATGTAAACCAAATATTCTCCCAAACATTCTCCCCCTTTTTGACTAACATCAAAAAGGTTATCTCTCCAAGGAGGTCAATGTCTCATGTCCCAATGAGATCTTACAATCTCCCCCTTGATTTAAAAATATCTAGGATGCCTACCATCTTCCTAGTGATAAGTCCCATATCACTCAAGAGAGGCAATCCTATTCACTCTCCCAATTTCCAAATTGGGTATCAAAAATCATCAATTTTCCCAATTGATGATACTTTCTAATAACTTCTCCTTTCAAGGAGAAAAACACATTCATCATCCCAAGATGGATACCTCCCCCTTAAGGCTTGCTCCCCCTTGACCATTACACCAACAATGTCCTTGGGGAGTCCCTAAGCCAATAGGAACTCTAAACCATCAAAATTAAAGTTGGAAATTCAACATTGAACTTTCCACCACCTCAAATTGATACTTTGACCTAACACCTCTCCAAATCCATATCCAATGAATTTTCACCCTTCATAATGCTTCCCAAAGCATATCCTAGGGTTAGGAGTGGTTAGGGACCTTTACCATGGCTGAAAATGGGCTAAACAACCTTGTTAACCCGAAATCGGACTGATCGACTCTGACGATGTCGAGTCGATTGCCACATACATCGATCGCCACCAATGGCTCACGATACCACTGTTGGGGATTTGGCGCCGCTAGAGGGGGTGAATAGCGTGTGACCGTCGTAGATGGAAATCGTTCGCGTGCTTGTCTACAATTCGTGTTAGCGCAGCGGAATAATAATAATAAAAGCAATACATGAAATACAATCACACACGAACACGATGATATAACGTGGTTCGGAACCGTAACGGTTCCTACTCCACGGATCGGGCTCAAACGAGCCCTAGCGATGCCAAACACACACCACTATCAAATAACTCCTTCTCGACACAAGTCGGAGGTGGAGAAACCTCTTACAATAAGATTACAACAATAATCTAAATACAACAAGAAAATATAATAGGAAATACAATAAGAGAAGTAAAGAACACTTTACAAAAAAAAACTCTTTAGATTGCTTGCTTGTTGATCGCTTGAATCGTGGTTGAAGACCCTGATTTGCAGCAGCAAATCGCCTAAAAAACGTCCAATAAATCGCTGCTTAAAAACCTCCTTCCGAGCTGCCTTTATAACCTGCGTCGGGCTGGATTTCCGCCTATCAGTCGACTGCCATAAGTCAGCAGTCGACTGATGCCACTGTTGTCATGAGACAACGGATCGATCCACGCTGGAAAAACTCCAACGGATCTCTTGCGATCGATCGCCAACATTGTGATCGCACGCCGCGTAGTCGTATCCGATCGGCTCACAACGCTCAATGCTCGACACTCATTGGCGATCATTGCCATCCAATCGATCGCGAGCCATCGATCATTGCTCCCATGAAGCGATCATTGCCAGAGTAATCGGCTCTAACGGCAGTCGAACTCAAGTCGACTCACGGCAGTCGAACCGGCCATAATGCCAGTCGACTGCCAACCTCAAGAATGAGGTTTTAACCCAAGTATGGTGCCCCCATACTTGCTAGACCACCCTTAGCCTAGACCTAAGCCTTCTAGCCACCTCCATCAGCCTCACGCCTCTCGGATCCCTCCAAGTCATCCATGACTTGTTCATCCATCGCGCTAGCTTCCAGGTGCTTCCATCGGCTATGTCATGCTAACGGTGTCTACACCGCCAAGGCACATTGGACTTACGCCGCCAAGACTCCGCTTGAACTTTACGCCGCCAACCATTGGACTTATGCTGCCAAGACTCCCGCTTGGACTTTACGCTACCAATATCAAACCCTTGGACTTCTCAAATGCCAAGACTCAAGCTTGGACTTTCCCTTGCCAACCCATGTTGGACTTTTCATGCCAAGACCATGCTTGGACTTTCCTTGCCAACCAATGTTGGACTTTACATTGCCAAGACCCATGCTTGGACTTTTACATTGCCAAGACCCATGCTTGGACTTTTCCTTGCCAACCCATGTTGGACTTTTCCTTTGCCAACCCATGTTGGACTTTCCATTTGCCAAGACCCATGCTTGGACTTTCCCATAATCACATGGTCAACCCTAGTCAACCATCAAAGTCAATTATAACCTGGGTCGATTGTATAAACAATCTCCCCAACATATTAACCGACATCAATGTCCAACATCAATGTCAATCCATTTTGTCAAATCCCTTTGTCAAACATCAAAACATCACTCGAGTCAAACTCGAGTCTGGTCAATCGTGACCTGGGCCGATTGCACCAACAATCTCCCCTTTTTTGATGTTTGACAAAAACCAAATCAAATCATGAGTTAGAACACTAACTCAAATCCCTTACCAATTATCTCAAATTGGTAAATACTCACCAAATGTTCTCCCCCAAACATTCAAGTGAAAATGTAAACCAAATGTGTTCTCCCCCAAACATTCAAGTGAAAATGTAAACCAAATGTTCTCCCAACATTCTCCCCTTTTGACTAACATCAAAAGGTTATCTCTCCAAGGAGGTCAATGTCTCATGTCCCAATGAGATCTTACAATCTCCCCCTTGATTTAAAAATATCTAGGATGCCTACCATCTTCCTAGTGATAAGTCTCATATCACTCAAGAGAGGCAATCCTATTCACTCTCCCAATTTCCAAATTGGGTATCAAAAATCATCAATTTTCCCAATTGATGATACTTTCTAATAACTTCTCCTTTTCAGGAGAAAACACATCCATCATCCCAAGATGGATACCTCCTAAAGGCTTGCTCCCCTTGACCATTGCACCAACAATGTCCTCGGGAGTCCATAAGCCAATAGGAACTCTAAACCATCAAAATTAAGGTTGGAAATTCAACATTGAACTTTCCACCACCTCAAATTGATACTTTGACCTAACACCTCTCCAAATCCATATCCAATGAATTTTCACCCTTCATAATGCTTCCCAAAGCATATCCTAGGTTAGGAGTGGTTAGGGACCTTTACCATGGTGAAAATGGGCTAAACAACCTTGTTAACTAAATCAGACTGATCGACTCGACAAGAATCGATCGATTGCCACATACATCGATCGACCGCCACCAATGGCTAATGATCGTAGCTGAATTTTCCAAATTCACTATCGTAATCCAATTTCGAAAAATCATAACTAATTATACGTATATCTAAAAAATCACGAAATTTGATACGATAATACTTATGACCAAACAATGGGTGAAAAATGTTTGAAAAATATTTTACCCATAAAATAGTGAGTTTGATACAAAACTCAAAACCATTGAAATTTTCAATGTTTTGGCCCTATTTTGTATCAACTTCATCAATGGTAATTGCTATCAAAAGATAGACTTCACCAAGGTTTTCTAAATTGATTTTAAAATGATTTCAAAACCTTATTTTGGATCATATTCCTTGGGCTCTAAGTACATGACTTGTACACAAGCTTTCCCAATGATCCACCAATAAAATTAGATGAGTTTTGGTTCAACTAGATGCAAAAACTATGCACCTTGAACTCAACTCATATCCTAGCATCTCACATGTATCTAGGGTGTATAAATACACATACATGTCAATTGGATGTGAGATGTGGGTTTTGTTCTCCCTAAACTAGGGTTTCATGCATTTTTCTAAGGCAACTCTATTTGATTCCCTTATAAATGGGACTCCAAGTCATGTCATAGTCCTTAAATCAATTTTAATCAAATTAGATGCATAAAAATGATCATGGCATAATGATAGCAAAATAAATCATGATCAATGATCATGATGTCATGCCATATGATAAAATCTAAAAACACATGACATTTAAAACTTAATTCTAAGCATGATCATGACATTTAAATGATAAAAGTAAATATGATGTCATATCATGGCATATGACAAACAAATCATGGCATATATAAAATATATAGGTATAATAATACCTATATAGGATTCAAATCAAACCACATTCCTAAGGTAGCCATAACCTTGAAAATGACCTAAAAAAAACCTCTAATCCTAAATTGTGCCAATTCGATCATTTTATCAATACTCATAATTAATACTGGCACATCCTAAAAACCTTTAGGATTCAAATCAAACCACATTCCCAAGCTAGTCATAACCTTGAAAATGACCTAAAATGCCACCTTTGTCATGGTTGAGTTAACTACCCATCCAATCAAGGTTGGCACACCCTAAACCCATCTAGCGTGAATCAATCACGCTCTTAGGAACCCAAAATCTATTTAAGCTCCTAGGGTTAATTAGGTATTCCCTAGGGATAACCTCCCTAGATACCTTTCTAATGACCCTCCTAGGCTTGTCAGCCTTGGTCATTTGGGTCTTACCTAGGTTGACTCTAGGGGTGACTCCCCTTGCAACCTTCTTAGTGGCCACCCTAGGTTTCCTAGAAACTCTAGCCACTAGACACACCCTTTGGTCAACTCTAGGGATGACTTCCCTATTGACCTTGGTCTTCCTAGACCTAGTTAATGTTCCATAATCTAATGGAACACTATGATAAGCTACCTTAGGCTTAGGTTTGTGACCCAAACCTTGCTTACCCTTGGTTGACTTTTGACTCTTAGGTCCTTGGTGTTGACTTTGACTTTTGGACCTTGACTTTTGATCATTTGACCCTTTAAATTGATTTTGTATAATTTTAAGGGTCTTCCACTTCTCAAGCCTTGACCTCAAGGCTTGGTTCTCTAATTCTAATTGTCCGATTTTAGAATTTTGATTTAGACCATGGGCATGGGACTTTCTAGGCATATGCCTAGTCCATTTAGGGTTAATACCTAGGTGCTCTTGCACCTTTCTAATGGTCTCCCTAGGTAAAATTGGTCTAGTGTTATTTGACCTAGGTTTATCCTTAGATGAATTATTTTAGGGACATTAGTCCCAAATTTCTTCCTATTATCTAAGTGAATATTTTTAGCTCTAAGCAATATTCATTCCTATTAGCATGCTTTTCATAAATTGCAAGAGAATTAAAATTATTTCTAGCATGCCTATTAAATCTAGAAGGTGCATTATTGAAATATACCTTAGGGTTTGCCTTGGAGGCTCCCCTACATATGATGCTCCTTCTTGCCCCTTCTTCTTCCCCTAGGCATTGACTGATAATGCCCCTTCAAATTGCACTTGAAGCATATGATGTGCTCCTTGCCTTTAGGTGTTGGGGAACCGCATCCTTGACTTTTGGTGCGGTGGAGCCTTCTTAACCCGTTTAGGACACTTACTCTTGTAGTGTCCTTGCTCCCTACACTCAAAGCATATAATATGAATTTTATTATTATTTGAAATGCTGAGTTACCTAGGTCCGTGGTAGGTACCGGAGTTGAATTTTGAGCTTCTCATCTTGACCGGATGTTGAAGGCACTTCTTGAGGTTGCCCGGTGTAGATGGTCTCTCCCTCAATCACGGAGGTGGATGCTTCTCCCACCTCTTCTATTTTCTCTTCCGATCCAAGTTGACTCTCACTTTCTTCCGATTCCTCACTTTCACTTGAGGATGAGCTCTCTTCTTCATCCTCCTTGTCTTCTTGAATTGAATGAGGTTCTTCATGGAATTTCGCCAAAATGTTCCATACCTCTTTGCCTTTACAATCCACATAGTCACCTAGGCTACACAAGATGTCATTAGGTACTAAATCAAATATAAATTTGATTACCTTCTTATTTTTCGAATTGCGGAGTTGCTCCTCACTCCATTTCTTCTTCTTGAGAAACCCTCCCTTTGGTCCCTTAGGATACTCAAATCCTTCCATCAAGGCGACCATTCCTCAAGGTCTCTCATCATAAAAACTCTTCAATTCGCCTTCCAAGAATTGAAACCTTCTTGTCCATAGAATGAATAAGGGACCGGTGTGTTGATGTCCCATCCTAATTGATCTTGGACTTCCATCTTTACCCTCTAGCGTCTTGCTCCGGTTGTTAATCCGTTGAAGAGCCACGGACTCGATACCACTTGTTAGGGATTTGTGGCGCTAGAGGGGGTGAATAAGCGTTGACCCGTCGTAGATGATGGAAATCGCTTCGCGTGCTTGTCTACAATTCGTGTTAGCGCGGAATAATAATAATGAAAGCAATACACGAAATACAATCACACACGAACACGATGATATAATGTGGTTCGGAACCGTAACGGTTCCTACTCCACGGATCGGGCTCAAACGAGCCCTAGCGATGCCAAACACACACCACTATCAAATAACTCCTTCTCGACACAAGTCGGAGGTGGAGAAACCTCTTACAATAAGATTACAACAATAATCTAAATACAACAAGCAAATATAATAGGAAATACAACAAGAGAAGTAAAGAACACTTTACAAAAACTCTTTAGATCGCTTGCTTGTTGATCGCTTGAATCGTGGTTGAAGACCCTGATTTGCAGCAGCAAATCGCCTCAAAAACGTCCAAGAAATCGCTTTTTAAAAACCTCCTTTCGAGCTGCCTTTATAACCTGCGTCGGGCTGGATTTTCGCCTATCAGTCACTGCCATAAGTCACCAGTTGACTGATGCCACTGTTGTCATGAGATAACGGATCGATCCACGCTGGAAAAACTCCAACGGATCTCTTGGCGATCGCGCCGCTAACATTGGCGCCGCGCGCTCGTAGTCGATCGCCTAATCGGCCACGAGCGCGTCTCGTCGACACTGATGGCGATCATTGCCATCCCTTAGCGCCGATCGAGAGCCATCACCGATCGGCTTCCATGAGCAATGCGCCAGAGCAATCCCAGCTCTAACCTAGCAGTCGAACTCAAGTTGACTCACGGCAGTCGAACCGGCCATAATGTCAGTTGACTGCCAACCTCAAGAATGAGGTTTTAACCCAAGTATGGTGCCCCCATACTTGCTAGACCACCCTTAGTCTAGACCTAAGCCTTCTAGCCACCTCCATCAGCCTCACGCCTCTCGGATCCCTCCAAGTCATCCATGACTTGTTCATCCATCGCGCTAGCTTCCAGGTGCTTCCATCGGCTATGTCATGCTAACGGTGTCTACACCGCCAAGGCACATTGGACTTACGCCGCCAAGACTCCGCTTGGACTTTACGCCGCCAACCATTGGACTTATGCTGCCAAGACTCCCGCTTGGACTTTATGCTGCCAATATCAAACCCTTGGACTTCTCAAATGCCAAGACTCAAGCTTGGACTTTCCCTTGCCAACCCATGTTGGACTTTTCATGCCAAGACCATGCTTGGACTTTCCTTGCCAACCAATGTTGGACTTTACATTGCCAAGACCCATGCTTGGACTTTTACATTGCCAAGACCCATGCTTGGATTTTTCCTTGCCAACCCATGTTGGACTTTTCCTTTGCCAACCCATGTTGGACTTTCCATTTGCCAAGACCCATGCTTGGACTTTCCCATAATCACATGGTCAACCCTAGTCAACCATCAAAGTCAATTATAATCTGGGTCGATTGTATAAATAATCTCCCCAACATATTAACCGACATCAATGTCCAACATCAATGTCAATCCATTTTGTCAAATCCCTTTGTCAAACATCAAAACATCACTCGAGTCAAACTCGAGTCTGGTCAATCGTGACCTGGGCCGATTGCACCAACATTGGATACATGTCGAAGTAATTAGAATCTACTGCACGAGAAAGTAAGACTTGGGCTAGGTGTTACATAGTCAGCCAAGTGGGGACTGACACATAGACCATGTCCTGAACCAAGTGGGTATAAGATTAGTGAAAGGAACGAGACACGATTCACTGTAGCTGCTGAAGGGTTCGAAAATGGTTCCGAGATCAACAGTTAATTTTTCAGTTAATTGGGGATCATGATGTACTACTAGGTGTCACTCATGATAATTTTATAATTAATGGTTAATTATGGACGGTCAATATAAACCGAGAATCTATTAGGTCACACGCACTATGAATCCT
This sequence comes from Wurfbainia villosa, assembly GCA_025175895.1. NCBI lineage: Eukaryota > Viridiplantae > Streptophyta > Magnoliopsida > Zingiberales > Zingiberaceae > Wurfbainia > Wurfbainia villosa. Next base: position 41,852,703 of record CM046004.1, on the reverse strand, counting down.
TCAAAGAGACTTAAAATGAGTTTGAGAATTGGATACTCAAGATCGAGAGAGATCAAGTTTGGTTAGACCAAACACATGACAAATATGAAAATATTTGTCAAGTCGAAAATACAAAATGAACACGTCTTAAGAAGATGGGTTGGGCCTTAAAAGGTTTAATTATAAACCAAACTCATTTGGTTTTAATTAAAAGGGTTTTCTTTTGGTTAAGGGCTCAATTAGGGTTTAATGGATGAGATTAAGCCTTAATGGTTATGGAGCATAGAGATTTGATCCACTAGCCTATAATCCATTAGGATTAGTGCCTATATAAAGGATTATAGAGGCTAAACCTAATGAATAGAAGTCCTTAAGTCCCTCTTCCTCAACCTAGTCGAACCTAGGAGAATTAGGATTTGGTGTTCCGTCGGCCATCAAAGAAACAAGGGTTGTTTCCACCTTTTTAGAGGTCGACCACTCTAAGTTTTAGGGTTGTTATTGTCACTTATTGACGCTTCAAAAACATTGGCTAATTCTGACACGAATCGATAATCTTATGAAGGTTGTTCGAGAACTCATTTGTGTCGCAAAATGAGTCGGTGATTATTCTTCGATCACCCGAACTTCTTGCTTCTTTGAGAAGTCGTCCCTTCGAAGATTCGGTATGGATATGAGTAGACACGAAGCTCTGCGAGCGTCGTACAGTTGATGCCCTTCCGACTCGCCATCATCAGAAAGGTATATCTAGAGTAAAATTTATTTTATTCTTGTTGTATGCAAAATTTTATTTAGCATATATGTCCTCACGTGTTGTAATTCTGTATGCGTGGGTGTGAGTGTTGTAATAATTTAGGGAATTATTACATTTTTTCCGCTACATTTGTTTGTGAAACGACAAAAGCACATCTACGCGTCGACCATAACCCAACATAACCTTAGATATCTCAATCATCCACTAGTCATATGGTCAATATATGGTCAAACCATATTGTCAAACAATTATCAAACCATTGCAAACATCAAAACCCTACTTGAGTCTCACTCGAGTCTGATCAATCATGACCTGGGTCGATTGCACCAATAAAAGGGAGCTCAAGTTTAAATGCAAACTTTTAATTTGTCCATGACATGCCAAATAATTCCAATCCAAAATCCAACATGAAGATGAAGGGAGACATGACTAGGCATGCTTAACAGGTCGGTTCGATCCGGAACCGGATCGAAACCAACTCATTAAATATGGACCCGAGCGATTCATACGAACCAATTGAACAGCGCCCCCAAACCCATAAAGTAATGGGTTAGGGCGGTTTCTTATTGGATGAATTGGAACTGGCCAGTTCCGATTCCAATTCCGATTCAGATCATAAAATTTCAGATCCAAATATTTTAAATATGAATCAGATCCATTAATCTAGAAATTTCCTCGCTTCACAATTCGCATAGCAGTCGATGATTCCCCCTTTGTCTCGAATGAATCAACTCGATGACTCACAAGTTCTAACCGGAGACCTAACTCCATCCACCTCAATCCGTCACCATCATTGAGCCGCCGTCGTTGCCGAGATGCCACCTCGATCGTTGAAGTCTCCATCCACCTCGATCCGTCACCGTCATCGAGCCGCCGTCGTTGTCGAGATGCCACCCGGATTGTTGAAGTCTTCGTTCGTTATCTCTCGATGCCTCTTCCTTAAATCAATCAGAGGCATCAGATGACAGGACACCATCAGGCATCGACGATCACGGGGCTAGGCTTGTTCTACTTTTCGATGCGTTCGATCTTCTTCATGGTATCGACGATCAGTTGCACCTGCCACCTCCCTCGACCTCACCAGCATCTCCGAGGTGTTGGCCTACAAGACAGGGACCTGGGTTAACCAAGTTTTGGAATGGTAACAAATCTGGAGGTGGCAGCAGCGACGACGTCACCAATCAAGTCTCGCCTATAGCCTACTTGCACAACGACACTCGCCCTTCTGATTCATTTCCTCAAAAGCGAGTTCGAGGTAAGAATCAAATCAAGTCCTCACTCTTGTAAATTTTTTCTCCATCTATTATGAAGAATGTCATTGGGCCAATGACTACAATTGTAGTCATTGGACCAATGGCAGGCTCAGCTAGTAGCCAAGTGAGCCGATGGAAAAATCCTCAATCACTAACCAATTTCAAGTATAAATATGTGGTCTAGTCAGTGGTCATTTTTCAACTTATTCATGCAACAATCTCGTTCTTGCACATCTAAATATCTCTCTTATTTGCTATTATATTTGTTATTTCAACGTCATCGTCTTCAAACCCAATGCAAGTGGTCATGATGAAGGTGCAGGGTGAGGTGTGCCTTCAAGGATTTTGGAATTTGGTGAAGAATTTGGCTACATTCCTGACATTGTGACGGTGAACATGACCACGTGGAAGAAGAGGCTATGGAACTCCCAATGAAGTTGGTGCGCATTTTCATGTTAGGAACGATGCGCCTGCTAGAGGGGGGTGAATAGCATCGTCGATGCTTGATGGATTACAATCGTATTTGTCTCTACAAGTTGTGTTAGCGTAGTAGAATATATAGCAATAACAAAATAAGACAAACACAATTCACAGCACAAAATATAACGTGGTTCGGAATCGAATGGTTCCTACTCCACGATCGGGCTCTAAAAGCTCTAGCAATTCAAACACGCACTACTTATCACAAATACTCCTTCTCGAACAATTTGGAGGTGGAGAAACCTCTTACAAGATATTACAACAGTAATATAAGTAAAACAACAAGCAAATACAAATGAATACAATAAAAGAAAGCCAAGAACACTTTACAACAATCTTTTGGAAGCTTGCTTGTTGATTACCTTGGACTAGCCTTGAAGACCCTGATTTAACAAAGAATCGCCCAAATCGTCCAAAAAATCGGTGGTCAATCCTTCCCTCCGTGCTCCTTTTAAACTTGCAACATGGGGCGACTTTCGGGACCATCGATCGTGATACCCTTTGTTGTCGTGAGACAATGACTAGATCCACGCTAGAAAAATCTGACGGATCCATCATCAGTCGACTGATCATCTCCATCAGTCGACTGATAAAGTCTTCACTGATCATTAACCCCTAACCAGATAAAGTCGATCACGCATGATAAAGTCGATATACGAGAATTACTTTATCATGCAGAATCGACTTCCGTATTAATCGATCGCCAACAAGGCGATTGATTGATATAAAAAATCTGATTTTCAGTTATTAGAATCGAATTTCGAAAAAGTATAAGTAATTCTATATATATCGAAAAATCGTGAAAATTTATACGTATATTACTTATAAGCAGTACAATGGGTGAAAAATATTTGAAAAATATTTTTTCGAAATTGACACAAAGTTCAAAAGTGAAGAAAAACTTCAATGTTTTAGCTTATTTTGTATCAACTTCATTAATGGTGATTGCTATCAAAAGATAGACTTCACCAAGATTTTCTAAAATAATTTTAAAATATTTTTGAAAACCTATATTGGATCATGTTCCTTGGGCTTAATGTACATGGCTTGAACAAAAGTTTTCCCAATGATCCACCACATGATTTTAGATGAGTTTGAGTTCATTTATATGGAAAAACTATGCACATTGAACTTAACTCATATCCTATCATCTCACATGTATCTAGGGCGTATAAATACACACAAGTCAATGTGATTGTGAGATATGAGTTTTGTTCTCCTAATCTAAGGTTTCATGCATTCTTCTAAGGCAACACTACTTGATTCCCTTATACATGAGACTTCAAGTCATGTCATTGTCCTTAACTCAATTTTAATCAAATTAAATGCATGAATTATTATGACATAAATGATAATATAATTAAGCATGACCAATGATCATGATATCATGACATATGATGGAATTTAAGCATACATGACATTTTAATCTTAACCCTAAGCATGATCATGACATATTAAATGATTAAAAATAGATATGATATCATGACATGTTATATGACAAATAAAACATGACAAATAAAATATATAGGTATAATAATACATAAATTATAATATTAGTTGTCATTTGTTATAATTAATCCATTTTGTCATATTATCAATTATTCCCAAAATGTGTCAAAAATTCAAAATGACACACCTTAACATCTAAACCTAAATTGTACCAATTTGATTAATTTTTCATAATTCTAAAAAATATATTGTCACATCTTAAAATCTTTTAAAATTATAACTCAAATCTATTTCTAAGGTATCCATAACCTTGAAAATAATCTAAAGTATCACCTCTACTATAGTTAGGTTAACTACCTATCCATTTAAAGTTGGCCCACCTAAACCTATCTAGCGTGAATCGATCATGCTCTTAGGAACCCAAAACCTATTTGAGCTCCTTAGGTTAATTAGGTATTCCTTAGAGATAACCTCCCTAGATACCCTCCTAATGATCCTTCTAGGCTTGTTAGCCTTGGTCATTATGGTCTTGTCTAGGTTAACTCTAGGGGTGACTCCCCTTGTAATCTTCTTAGTGGCTTTCCTAGATTTCCTTGAAACTCTAGCCACTAGGCACACCCCTTGGCTACCCTTAGGGATGACTTCCCTAGTAACCTTGGTTTTTCTAGACCTAGATTGTGTTCCATAATCAAATGGAACACTATGGTAAGTCTCCTTAGGCTTAGGTTTGTGACTCAAATCTTTTTTGCCCTTGGGTGGACCTTGCTTCCTAAGACCTAGACTTTGACTCTTAGACCTAGATTTTTGATCATTTGACCCTATAATTGAGTTTTGCATTTTTTCAAGGGTCTTCTCTAATTTCTCAAGTCTTGACCTCAAGGCTTGGTCTTTTAGCTCTAATCTTCCCAAATTAGATTTTTCATTTTGTCTTTGGGTATTACCATTTTCTCTAGGCATATGCCTACCCTTCTTAGGGTTAATGCCTAAATGGTTTTCTATTTTCCTAATACTTTCCTTAGGAAGAGTTTTTCTAGGAACATTAGTTCCAAATTTCTCCTTATTTGAAAAATTAAAACTCTTAGCACCTAGACAAAAGTATTTATTTCTAATAGCATGCTCTTTATGAACAATAGCAAGATTGTTTAAATTATTTTTAGTATTCTTTTTGACATTAAAACTAGAAGATGCATACTTAAAGGTTACCTTAGGATTTGTCTTAGCTCCCCCTACTTGTGATGCCTCTTCTTGTGTCTTCTTGCTCCCCCTAGGGCATTGACTCCTAAAATGGCCCAATTGTTAGCACTTGAAGCAAATGATGTGCTCCTTGCTTCTTCTAGTGGGGATACCGACATTCTTGACTTTTGGTGCCGGAGGAGCTTTCTTTACTCTTTTCGGGCACTTACTCTTATAGTGTCCGGATTCCTTACACTCAAAGCGAATTATATGATTTTTATTCAAAACTACATTGCTTGAGTTACCTAGGGTGATAGTTGGTGCCGGAGTTGGTTCTTCTTCATCTCTCTTGGATGTTGAGGCTACCTCTTGATCCAGCATGGAGGATGATCTAACTTCCTCCCCCTCAATCCTAGAGGTGGAGACTTCTTCCATCTCTTCTTCCTTTTTCAATCCGGATGTTGATTCCATATCAACCTTCGAATCCTCAAGCTCTTGGGATGAAGATGTGCTTGCTTCTTCTTGAGCTTGAGAGGATGAACACTCCTCTTGTTCTTCTTCTTCTTCTTCTTGGACCGGTGATTGATTTTCATGAAGCTTGGCTAAATCACTTCAAAGCTCCTTGGCATCTATGTAATTACTTAACATACACACAATGTCGTTAGGTATTAAATCAATCAAAAAATTTATTACCCTCTTATTTTTATCAAACTCTTGGAGTTGTTCCTCGGTCCACTTCTTCATTTTGAGGAAGCCTCCCTTGGGTCCTCTTGGGTATTGAAATTCTTCCATTAGGATGGACCACTCCTCAAAGTCCCTCATCATAATAAAGTCTTCAATTCTTCTCTTCCATGAATTGAAGTCTTCTCGTCCATATAGCGTATAAGGGACCGGCGTGTTGATATCCCAACCTTGTTGTTCTTCAAAATTTATCTCTTCACTCTCTAGCATCTTTGCTCTGTTAGTCCGTAGAAGAGCCGGGCTGATACCACAATTATTAGGAACGATCGCCGCTAGAGGGGGGTGAATAGTATCGTCGATGCTTGATGGATTACGATCGTGTTCGTCTCTACAAGTCGCGTCAGCTCAGCGAAATATATAGCAATAACAAAATAAGACAAATACAATTCACAACACAAAATATAACGTGGTTTGGAACCGAATGGTTCCTACTCCACGGATCGGGCTCTAAAAGTCCTAGTAATGCAAATACGCACTACTAATCACAAATACTGCTTCTCGGAATAATTCGGAGGTGGAGAAACCTCTTACAAGATGTTACAACAGTAATATAAGTAAAATAACAAGCAAATACAAATGAATACAACAAAAGAAAGCCAAGAACACTTTACAACAATCTTTTAGAAGCTTGCTTGTTGATTGTCTTGGACTAGCCTTGAAGACCCAGATTTGCAACAACAAATCGCTCCAAATCATCCAAAAAAATCGGTGCTCAATCCTTCCCTCCGTGCTCCTTTTAAACCTGCAACCTGGGTTGGATTTCGCCTATCAGTCGACTTCTCAGGACCATCAGTCGACTGATGCCACTGTTGTCGTGAGACAACGACTAGATCCACGCTGAAAAAATCCAACGGATCCATCATCGATCGGTCGATCATATCCATCGATCGATAGAGCCTTCACTGATTAACCCTCAATCAGTCCGACTCCATTCTCGTGCCCAAATTCTCGAGCATCGATCGATTGATCTTGGTCGATCCGATCGACGTAATCACCAATCGCCAAAGTCCGCAGTGCGATCGCTAGCCCAATTCCTAAAGTCAAACCCTAGTTGACTCATACCAGTCGACTGCCCATAGGTCCCAATCGATTGATACACCTCAAACATGAGGTTTTATCCCAAGTATGGTTCCCTCATACTTGCTAGACCACCCATAGCCTAGACCTAAGCCTTCTAGCCACCTCAGTCAGCCTCGCGCCTATCGGATTCCTCCAAGTCATCCATGACTTGTTCATCCATACGCTAGCCTTCAAGTGCTTCCATCGGCTATTGTCATGCTAACAGTGTCTACACCGCCGAGGCACATTGGACTTACACTGCTAAAACTCCCGCTTGGACTTTATGCCTCTAGTCATTGGACTTATGCTGACAAGACTTCACCCTTGGACTTTCCAAATGCCAAGACTAAAGCTTGGACTTTCCCTTGCCAACCCATGTTGGACTTTCCATGCCAAGACCCATGCTTGGACTTTCTTTTGCCAATCCATGTTGGACTTTCCCTTGTCAAGACCCATGCTTGGACTTTACATGCTAAGTACTCAAGACTTGAACTTTTTCCATGACAATGGTCAAACTATCGTCAAACATCAAATACTAACCTGGGTCGATTGCATCAGCAATCTCCCTAACACATGTCAGACATCCATGTCAAACATCAAAAATACTTACTCGAGTCAAACTCGAGTCCAATCAATCGTGACCTGGGTCGATTGCACCAACATTTCAGTCATCATTGTCTGTTGGAGCAAGCAACACGATGATGAGCACGATGATTAACTGAGCAAAGCGAAGCAAAGTTTGGGATCACTTCGAAATTGAAACAAAAAAAGGTATGCACGAATGTTTTTTCATGTGTAGAATTTGCAAAAATATATATTCTTACAAAATGGGTGGTGGTACCAAAACTTTGAAAAAAACATTTGATCAAAGTACATAAACTTCACCCGGATACCCTACAACCAGAGCCAACCCAACAACAAATTAATCCTTTAATAGCTAACGGTTTTATAATTACAAAAGAAATTTCTCGAAAAACCATTATTAAATTTATTACAAAATATTGTGAACCATTTTTAATAGTTGAACAAGAAAGTTTTGTTGAATTTACTAGTACTATTCAATCTGATTTTCACAATATTTCTAGGAACACACTTAAAAGATATTGTTTTGATATGTACAAGGAATACAAAGAGTCCTTGATTGTGCACCTTTCGAGTATTAATTGTATAGTTAGTTTGACAACTGATATTTGTGTAGGACAGTTGACGTCGCTAGAGGGGGAGTGAATAACAATTCACGTCGATTGATGATGAAATTTGTCGTGCTTGTCTACAATCGTTAGTATGCAGTGGAAATATGAATACAAATACGAATATAAGCACAAAACACAATACACACAACAACACACAGATTTAACGTGGTTCGGAACCCTAGTTCCTACTCCATGATCAAGCTCTAGCGAGTTCTAGTGATGCACACCACCACTATCAAACTTCTCCTTCTTGGTAATACACCGAAGGTGGAGGAACCTCTTACAAGTCTCTTACAACAATAAGAATAAGTTACAACAAGAAACAACAACAATAACAAAAGAAAATGGTAGAACAAGTGAATACACTTTACAAATTAGGGCTTTTGAATCCTTGTTTGTGTAGGGAATCGAATGGCCGGCTAGAGGGGGGTGAATAGCCCTTTTCGGTTGGATGCCGGTATTTGCTCGTCTACAAAACTAATTAGCGCAAGCGGAAGACTAATAAAGACAAGCAAATAGAAATACGAGAAAACAAGCGCTAACAAAGAATGTAACGTGGTTCACGGCTACGCCGCTAATCCACGATCCCGATTCGTCCGAGGTGAATCACTCCTCCAAAGCCAATCACTATTGGTCTCTCCTTTGCACCAAGCTAGGTGGAGGTAACCTTTACAATCAAGATCACTCTTCTTACAATAAGAATGGAGTAAAAACAAGTAAGAAGAGTTTAGAGCTTGTGGGGCACTAGGAAGATCACTTAGAGCATAAGCATTTTTCTCTCAAAGGCTCACACCCTCTTTTTTTATAGAGAGGGCGATCACGCTCTTTGGCGCCGATCGCCACTACAACGACCTCCGAACACGTCGGATCCCGACCGTTGTAGTCCAACGGAACACTTGGCAGTCGACTGATGGACCTCACCAGTCGACTGTTACCTCCGTAGTCGACTACCCAGTCGGCTACGAGCAGTTCTGTGCCCGTGACATCCTCTGGCAGTCGACTGCTGGGCATAAACCCATCAGTCGGATATCAGTCGAACACACTCGACTCAGAGCAGTCGACTGCCATTACATGGCAGTCGACTGGTGCCGTGTGAAACTCAAACTTAACATAAGTTTGAGCTTCCGGCGGTCGGGTAAACCTTAACCCTTGCGGTCAAGTCTTCGACACTCAGCCATTCGGCCAAGTTCACCTAATGAGCTATTTATATTTCACTCATTCTCTCATCTCACTCGAAGTCCCTCGCCGAAGCTCTCTTCGTTCGCGGCCACGTCCCTCGGCAGCATCAGGCGCACGGCTCTGCAATGCTCCTTCGCGTCTCTTGCCTTCGAAGTCTGCTTCCTTGGCTTCGCTTCAAGTCATCTCGTCCAGCGGTCCCTCAGATGCTCCAAGCGCACGGCTTCCGCAAAGTCATCCATCACCGACTCAAGGACCGAGGTTGTGAGGGTGAACCCGCCACGGCTCCATGTGCGAATTACTAAGTCCTGCAAGACTCCAACGCACATATCAAATAACAATACCAACCTAACTTAAACCCTTTGCCACACACATCAAAACTTTATCATGACAAGAGATTGCCCTAACAGTTTGTTGGTTGCTTTGGGATGACTTTGAAGACCTTGAAATGCAGTAGCACATCGCCTCAAATAGCCCCTCCAAAACCTTGCCCGAAGACCCCCTCAAGCCTCCTCTTATAGAGCTGAAGCTTCTCGTCTGCAGCGGTCAACCGCCGCCGATCGAGGCCTCGCCTCCGAGACTTCGCCAAGCCTCGACTCGATCTCCCGATCAACTGGTCTTCCCTTGCCAAGACTCCTCGTCCGAGACTTCACTGCTAAGAGGCCACGCCTCCTGGACTTCACTGCCAAGACTCCTCGTCCAGGACTTGACTTGCCAAGCACGGTCTCCCAAACCTACCGGGACTTCCATCGCCAACTCCCCATTGGTCTTTCCAACACCAAGTGTTCAGTCTCCCTTGACCAACTTGGATTTTCCCTTGCCAAGTTACCATACTTGGACATTTCCTTGCCAAGTCACCATACTTGGATTTCTCCACACCAAGTGTCCGATTAACCTTAACTGATTTGGATTTCTCCAATAGTCTCCCTCATATAACCTTGGATGTCTCATACCATCCATTAGTCATATGGTCAAACCATATTGTAAACCATTATCGAACATCAAAATCCTATTCGAGTCTCACTTGAGTCTGGTCAATCGTGACCCAGGTCTATTGCACCAATAATCTCCCCCTTTTTGATGTTTGACAATACCGTTAAGTTAGGTTATCCCATAGCCCAACTTGACTCTTCTTATGCCAAAGCATAACGAAGTGTTCCCAAATCAGAATTTCAAATTTTTGAAATTTTTGGGGTTTAGTGTATATTAGGGTTAATCATTACTTAAGATCCTAACTTAACCTCTTCCATTTCTCCCCCTTCTTGACACACATAAAAAAGTCCATCAAGATTTATCATGTCTCATTTTACAATGAGATTCTTCCTTCTCCTCATTGGTCAAAATTCATCTTGAATGCTTTCATTCTCCTAAGTTATCTATCACTAAATGAAAAGCAATCTTCCATTTTCCCCTCTTTTTATAAACCATTATCCATCATACCTAGATGGAAAATCTCCCACTAAAAGCTTACTCCCCCTTGACCATTGCACTAACAATATCCTTGGAGAGTTCCTAAGCCAATAGAGACCTTAAACAATAGAAAATAAGGATAAAAGTTCAAACTTGAACTTTAAGTTCCTTTAGAAAATGATTTTTACCCTAACTAACTCTCCAATTCATTTTCAATGAAAATCTCACCCTTTCAATGCTTATCTAAGCATATTAAAGGTGTAGTAGTTATCTAGTCTAGGATTATGATTAGATGGCTTAAACCAACATTGGTAAGCCAAAACAGTGCCAACAGTCGACTAAGAAGGCTCTCAGTCGAATGACAACATCTCGATGAGGCGCCTACTGACAGTTTCAAAATATCCAAACCAATTTTTAAACCAATTTCAGAAATACATAAATAATTCTAGAAAATTCAAAAAATCATGAAATTTTAACCACACATTACTTATTCCAAACACTATAGGAGAAAAATAGTTTTCTATGAAAATAACTTTTAAATTCAAAGAATGATACAAAGTTCAAAAGCATTAAAACTTTCAGTGTTTTAAGCCAACTTTGTTTCAATCTTCTCAATGATGATTACTATCAAAAGATAGACTTCATCAATATTTTCCAAAATGATTTTAAAATGTTTTCAAAACCTTAATTTCAATCATGGTCTATGTGCTTAGTATACATGACTTGTATACTAGCTTTCCTCATGATTTATACCTATGATTGAGATGAGTTTGAGTTCATCTAGATGCAACATCTATGCACCTTGAATTTAACTCATTTTTCTAGCATCTCACATATATCTAGGTGTATCAATACACATCCAAGTCAAGTGTTCTTATGAGATGTGGGTTTTCATTTTCTTAATCTGCCTCATGCATTTTCCTAGGCAATTCTATTTGATTCTCTTATGCATGAGACATCAAATCATATTATAGTCCTTAAATCAATTTTTATTAATCCTAAATGCATGAATGATGATTATAACATCATAGATAGCATGAATTAGTACATAGCCAATAATCATAATGTTATGACATATAAATAAAAAAATCTAAACACTAACATGATATAAAAATTAAACCTAAACATTATCATGACATTTTATATGATTAAATGAAATATGATGTCATGACATGACAATGCAAACAAGGCATGATAAGTATAATATACAAGGGTATATAATACCTAAGTGTTAAGTTCAAATTGTCATTTCTAGGATTAAGACCACATTTGTCATATTACTACTTATCTCTCAAGTGTGTCAAAAATCTAAAATGACACACTATGACCTCTAAATCTAAATTGTGTCAATTTGATCAATTTTTCAACTTCCATACATTCATTGGCACATCCTAAAATCTTTTAGGACATAATTCAATCTCATTTCCAAGGAATCTCAAAAACCTTGAAAATGTCATAAAGTGTCACCTTTATCATGGTTAGGTTAACTACCTATCCATTCAAGGTTGACACACCCTAAACCCATCTAGCGTGAGAGTATCATGCTCCTAGGAACCCAATACCTATTGGAGCTCCTTGGGTTTACTAGGTACTCACTAGGGATAACTTCTCTTAGTACTTTTCTAATGACCCTCCTAGACTTGGAAGCCTTGGTCATTTTGGTCTTGTCAAGGTTAACCCTAGGGATTGCTTCCCTTGTAACCTTGTTAGTGGCTTTCCTAGGTTTCATTGAAACCTTAGCCACTAGACACTTACTATGGTCAACTCTAGGGATGACTTCCCTTATCACCTTGGTACTCCTAGACCTAGAACTTGTTCCATAACTATATGGAACACTATGATAGGTAGGCTTATCTACCTTAAACCTAGGCTTGTGACCCAAGTTTTGTTTGTCCTTAGATGCACCTTGCCTCCTAGAACCTACACTTTGATCATTTGACTCCTGAATTGAAATTTTCATCTTATAAAGGGTCTTTTCTAATTTTTCAAGCTTTGATCTTAAAGCTTAATTTTCTTTTTCTAATACCTTAATTTTTGAATTTTCATTGTTTCTTGAGATATTCTTCTTTCCAAGCATATGTCTAGTCCATTTAGGGGTAATGCCTAAATTATTGTTCTCTACTTTCCTATCCTTAGGTAAGGTTGATCTAGCATTTCCCTTAGATAAATTGGCATAATTAGCACCTAAATAATAAAATCTATTTCTAGCATGCTTTTCGTGAACAATAGCAAGTGCATTAAAATTATGAGCATGTTTTCTAACATTACGTAAAGGAAGAGCATTATTTAAATTTACCGTAGGGATTGCCTTAGCTCCCCCTACACTAGAACTCTCTCCTTTTCCCTTCCGAGGGTGACTCCCCCTAGGACATTGACTCGAGTAATGTCCCTCGTTTGTTGCACTTAAAGCATATTATATGCTCCTTCTCTTACGAATTGGGGCTCTATCTTCCATTGACTTTTCTTCGGCCCTTGGTGTCGATTGAGCTTTCTTGACTCTTTTTGGGCATTTACTCTTATAGTGTCTTAATCCCCTACACTCAAAGCATGTTATATGAATTTTATCTTTAACAATTGCATTTAAATTACCTTCTTGAATGATTGGATAACTTTGGACTTCTTCTTCATTTCTCTCGGAGGTAGAGGGCTCCTCCTCTGGCTCTTGTTTCGGGGTTGAAGATATAAGCTCCCCCTCAATTCTTGAAGTGGAGGCTTCTACAATTTCTTCTATCTCGGAAGTTGAACACCTATCATATTCCAGATCTTCACTCTCTTGAGAGGATGAACATTCCAATTCTTTGGATTTATCCTCATCCTCTTGGATCATGGAAGTTTCGCCATTGAGCTTAGCAAGTTTGCTCCATAATTTTTTAGCATCCACGAACTTTCCTAATTTGCACAAAATGTTATTAGGTATTAAATTAACTAAAATGTTCATTACCTTTTCATTTTCTTCAATCTTTGGACTTCTCTCTCAGTCCATTTATTCCGGTCTAGGGTTCTCCCCTTCTTGTCCGTTAGAGTCTTGAACCCTTCCGTTAGTGCGGACCACTCCTCTATGTTCATTTGAAAGAAGAATTCCGTCATCGTCTTCCATTGAGCAAATCCTCCAAATCCATAGGGTGGTGGAAATCGAACATCGCGTCCAAATCCGTCTTCAAATTCCATCGCCTCTAGCTTTAGCTCCCTCGGCAGTTAGTCCAATTGAAGACCTCTTGTAGATATTGGAGTGTCTTCTTCTTCTTAGAGCCGACCGAGCTCTGATACTACTTGTAGGACCGTTGGTGTCGCTATAGGGGGGTGACTAGCAATTCGCATCAATCGATGATGGAATTCGTTGTGCTTGTCTACAATTATTAGTACGCAGTGGAAATATGAATATAAGCACAAAACACAATACACACAACAACACACAGATTTAACATGGTTCAGAACCCTAGTTCCTACTCCATGGCTGAGCCCTAGCGAGCTGTAGTGATGCAAACCACCACTATCAAACTTCTCCTTCTCGGTGACACATCAGAGGTGGAGGAACCTCTTACAAGTCTCTTACAATAATAAGAATAAGTTAGAACAACAATAACAAAAGCAAATGGAAGAATAAGTGAATACACTTTACAAATTAGGGCTTTTGAATCCTTGCTTGTTGGTTTCTTTGGGATGACTTTGAAGGCCCTGAAATGCAGCAACACCTTGCTTCAAATCGCCCCTTCAAAACCTTGCCCGAAGACCCCCTCAAGCCTCCTCTTATAAAGCTCCGTCAAAGCTTCTCGATCTGCAACAGTCGCTTTGCCAGTCGAGGCACTGCCTCGACTGATGCCCCAGTCGAGGCGCTACCTCGACTGATGCCCCAATCGAGGTGCCAGTCGAGTCTGCCTTGCGTCTGAGCAGCTATTTTCATGCCTGTTCTGAAGTCAGTCGAGGTGTCCAGTCGATGTGTCACCTCGACTGCTATGGGTCTCTGCTCAAAGCATGCTACTCCAATCGAGGTGGTCGTCGACTGCGCCTAGCTTCTGTTCGAGTGAAAGAAGCACCAGTCGAGGTGCCTCCTTGACTGCTATGGCTTTCTCAACAACTGTGAAGCCAGTCGAGCTAACTCTTAAGACCTAACCTCGTCCAGTCAAGGTGTCGCCTCGACTGATATCCCAGTCGAGGTTGTCGTCGACTGCGCCTTGCTTTTGTTCGAGTGAAAGAAGCACCAGTCGAGGCACCACCTCGACTGATACCCCTTACCAGTCAAGGCGCCGCCTCGACTACAGTCCATTCGAGGGGTTGGTCGAGGTCTTCTTGCTCCTGTTTGCTCTGAAGCGAAGCCCGGTCGGCCCACGAGTGGCCACCACAAGTATGATTCCTTCATACTTGATACTCACCCTAAGCCTAGACCTAAGCCTTCAACCCACTTTCATCAGCCTCATGCCTCCCGGATCCCTCGAGTCGGTGACTCTTCATCTTTGCGCTAGCCTTCAAGTGCTTCCATTGGCTATCATCATGCTCTCGGGTCTACCTTTGCCAAGAGGCCTCACCTCCAGGACTTCTCTTTGTCAAGCTCGATCTCCCTGATCAGCTGGATCTTCCCTTGCTAAGACTCCTCGTCTGGGATTTCACTGTCAAGAGGTCACGCCTTCGGGACTTCATTGCCAAGACTCCTCATCCGGGAATTCACTTGCCAAACACGGTCTCCCAGACTTGTCGGGACTTCCCTCGTCAACTCCCCGTTGGTCTTTCCAACACCAAGTGCCCCATCTCCCTTGACCAACTTATATTTTCCCTTGTCGAGTATCCATACTTGGACTTTTCCTTGCCAAGTCACCGTACTTGGACTTCTCCACACCAAATGTCTGGTCAACCTTAGCCGACTTGGATTTCTCCCATAGTCTCCCTCATATAACCTTGGGTGTCTCATACCATCCACTAGTCATATGGTCAAACCATATTATAAACCATTGTTGAACATTAAAACCCTACTTGAGTCTCACTCGAGTCTGGTCAATCGTAACCTGGGTCGATTGCATCAATAATTTGGACTAATATAAAATTCGATATTATCTTGTTGTTATATGTCATTGGATTGACGAAACTTGGATTATGCAAAAAAGAATTTTATCTTTAGATAAATTAGAATCATCACATAATAGATATACTATAGTTAGATATGTTTTAAATGTTGTTAAAGTTTATGACATACAAAACAAAATAATGTCGATCACATTAGATAATGCGAGTGCCAAAAATATAGCGATTAGATACCTTAAAGATTTATTAAGACCAATTTTAGAAGGTAATTTGTTTCATATTAGATGTGCTTGTTATATTATCAACTTATGTGTGAAATGTGCCTTTGATGAACGCATGGCTACTGCGATAGCAAAATTCAAAGTATGTGGGAAGTTATTACGTGAAAGAAGATATGGTTATTATTGGAAAGCACTAGTCATTGTTAACGGAATTAAATATAAAAAAATTTCCTCTTCCTGTTGCAATTCGATGGAATTCTTTATATTACTTGATTAATACATTGTTACATTTTAAAGTCTACTTACACCATATTACAGTGATATTGCCTAACTATGATTGGATATTTTGAGTAATTGTATTTATTTGTTGGAAATTTTTAAAGAAGCAATCAAGAAATTTTTTGACATAAACTACCCTACTACAACTATGTTTCTACCTCTACTTTTCAATATATTTTTTAAATTCATTGAATATCATACCGATATGGTTATGAGTGAATTTGTTACAAGTATGGAAGATAAATTTTAAAAAAATTGGGAGACTATATCAATTGTTCATGGCCTAGCAACATTGCTAGATCCTAGTCAAAGTCAAGGTGACTTAGAAATTTTTTTTGAATATTATGCTAACTTTCTTAAGAAGAATATTGACGATCAAAAGAAGTCAATCATGCATTCTCTTCAAGAATTGTTTGACTTGTACGCTAATGAATATGGTGGAGCGAGTAAGTAGTTGGAGATGGAGGAAGAGTCGAAAGAAGCAAGCAAAATAGGAGCATTCAATTTCTTTCAAAGTTTGAAATGACAAAAGCTGAAAGGAAAATCAGCTACAATAATAAAGTGAATGAAATACAAATTTATTTAAGCTAATATTTTCAAACTCCAGAAATTTTGATGTTCTAGAATGGTAGAGAGCAAATTCACAACTTTATCCAGTCTTAGGTGCAATTGCAAGAGATGTACTAGCAGTTCAATGTTCAGCCATTACTTCGGAATCAATATTTTCAACATGCGACAGAATCATTGACAAACAAATAACTAATTTAAAGGCAGAAACTCTTAGCATACTAACATGTTTACAAGATTGGTTTGTGATAGAAAAAAAAGAATATGAGCACCAGCAGAATAGACAAATTTGCAAGCTCAAGTTTATAGAAAAATGCAGAGTATTCCAAATATATTTTAGTAAATCATGATGAAATTTAAATGTTTAATGTACCCATCAATGTTTCATTTATATTTATTTTTTTGTATGGTGTATTTGTTAACTCAAAGTACTTAATAAAATTATATTTTCTCTATCATATAAAAAAAATTATATTCATATCATGCTATTCAAATATCAATTTAATTATTACGAGAACTATGATACATTATCCTCTGTCATTATAGGTTTTGTTACATTTTTAGATGTTTGTTTTTTTTTATAGTATATGCCATCTTATTTTGCAGGTTAAGACATTGGAATTTTCAAGGATTGCCCAAGAAGGAAGTGTTGTGAATCGATACGGTGATTGTCGTCGGGAGGAGTCAAACTGATATCAGATCGTCGGGACTAGTGTGCAATACTATCTCCGTAAAACAATATTGCTTTGCTACAGGTGCTTACGGATAGCAGCAATTCGTTTTCCAAGATACAACGACGATGTCTCGAAATAGCAACACTATAATTTTCGAGACTTACGAACCTTCTCGTAGGCTTTTTGGACTCTGGATGCAGAAGATGGGAGGAATTGAATGAATGGATTGAGAGTATATTGAGTGAACTTGAGTTGAGTTGAGTGAATTCCATCATTTAGAGGATCCTATTTATACAAGTGAAAAGGTGAGGTACCATTTGGTGATTGGCTATATCCTTTTGTTAGGATGCATCTGGGTCGTTCGATCTGGAGGGTTGTAACCCTTCAGATTGCCCTTTGATCTCAGCTATTTGATCTGAATGTAGTGATCCACTCGATCAACCTTTATTACCAACGATTAGATCGTGACTCTTCGCGATCAATGCTCCAGATCGTGTTACTTGCGATCCATCATCCCTCTTTGATTCAACGGTTACCATCTGCCTGCCCAGTTAGCATCCCAATCATCTCTCTCTATCCCAATCGAGTGCCACATAAGGACGATACATCACCCGAGTACCACATAGACACTGCCAAGTCATCTGGAGCATAAATTTAAGTTCCTCAATGCACGTGCAAAGTGCAAAGTGCACCAACAAAGCACTCATTGCGCGCGTGCATGCGTGGCGCCCTACGGGCTCACAGGTGCAAGCACCTGCTCGCTCGTTAGAAGAGAGCATCTATGCTTTTTGTGTTAACTTTATTAACACAACTAGACATGACAAATCTGGACACGATACGAACACGATCTGCTTTTTTCGTATTTGGATCGTGCATTTTTGGATTTGTGTCTATTTTGTATTTATCCGTTAGACACATAAAAATTGTATGTCGGATTAGTGTCTTGTCTTTTGGATTCGTTAGATCCATTAGACCTGTTTATTTTTTTTTTACTTAAAAAAATCTAAACATGAAAAAGAAAGGAAATAGATGATATTTACGTAATCTCTACAAGTTTAAATGATGATGACAATCTTTGAAATTCATTTTATGTTTTTACGATAATTCTATGGTGCAATATACTTGTAATCCCAATTGGATAGCGTGGATTGTGGGGATTGTTAATTTTTTGTAAGATCTTTTATTTAAGTTATTACATTATCGTGTACTTATAAGTCTTTTTGTGTCTATTGGTTTGGATCATGTCTAGTAATCTATTTTATACTTTGTTTAAGTTATTGCATTTTCGTGTAATTATGGATCGTTTCGTATCTATTGGCTCGGATCGTGTCTTGCAATCCGTTTTATACGTATTTTTTTATGTCTAATGGATCGTATCGTGTCTACCTGAAATTAAGTGGTTCGTATTCGAATTGAACCCGTTGACACAAAAAATTAAATGGATTGAATATGGATTAACATTTTCGGATTGTGTCTAGATCGTGTCAAGACACGAATCCGATCCATTATCCGATTTGTCGGATCTAAACATAACAACATATATAAGGAAACAAATCCCTTTTGGAATTTTCGATGTAGGACTATTCCTCATCTACTTTCTTTTATAACATTAATCTACAATTAATATTATTTTTGGATGACTTTAAACAATTAATTTCTTATTCATTCGTAATCGATTTGGAGCAAATTAATAGTCTAAATTCATCTACGTGAAATATAGATTTCGATTTTGAAGTCAATTTATACTTTCATTGATTGATGACATCTCAATTTTTCTTTACAAAATTATATTAGTCATTTAAGATTCAATATCCAACATGAAGCAATAGAGTTTAAGGCTTTAAGCATTCTTGGAAAAGGCATCCAAGGGTCTCGTGGCAGGAGGTAGTCAGGTATAAGTAAATAAGATTCACGAGGCTGCAGATTAGAATACGTATCTTTCAACTTTCCATTATTATAGAAGCTATCTATTCTGTTATACATTCTCCGTATCAAATCTTTTCTGGTTGGTCATCATCGTAATATATTTCTTTTTAAATGCTGTGGAATCGATTTGAATCTCGAAACTGATTCGAATCGATCCGGAATCAATATGGAACTAATCCGGAACCAATTCGAATCGATCTAGAATCGATTCGAATCGGTCCGAACCCAATCCACTTACTACTGATTTGAATAGTAAATTGAATTAAATTTTAATATTGAAATCAAAATCGATTTGGAATCGATTTTGAATCAATTCCAATCGATTTTGACATCGACGAATTCACAACTGATCAAAATCGGAACTAGAATAGAGAATCCAATAAACATGTCTAGACATGACCACTTCCAAGGACACAGAAGGCATGACCTCTTCCTTTCTTGTGTGAAATCAAATTCATATGAAAATGGTAAACTATTCCTATCAAGTTGAAAATATACATGTAATTATCACAGAAAACTACTTCCATTAGCTTCTTTTTCTAAAAAAAAAGGAAAAAAAAAAAAAAAAAAAACAAGCAAGTAGCAGTGCTTCAGGTGGATTGGGAGCATCACCACCTGTCACTTGGGTGTCCCCTCCTACTTATTGATAAGTGTTAGTATTGTGATCTCGCTGCCGTCTAATTGGGATAACTTGAGTTTGTAAAGTTTTGAGGTGTTAATTGAAAATATCGGTATACTAACAAGTATGTTGATTTTGAGTGAATAAATTTTAGAGGGAATTTATTTATTGAGAATTTGCTAAACGAACCTCTGTCTTCCCTCTATAATAGTCGTATGAATTGTTTTAGTTTAATTGAGAATTCCAAGGATTTAGGTGTTTTTTTTTTCTTAAATTTCTTAGCCAAGCTAAATACGATAACTAACAATGTTGCAGAAGTGGATCTTTAAAATAAATAAATAAATAAATAAAGGAGAGATTGAGTAGGTAGGTCCAAATCTTGTTTAGTCTTTAGGGACTTCATTTTACCAGACTTTATCCTTTTTTTATCTCTTTGAAGTGGGAAAGATATTAGAAATAGTGGACGACAAAGAATGACGTCATGCCACCATAGTAATCCGCCATTGATCCAATCCTCTTTCTTCCATCTAATCATCTTGTCCTTTAAAACCTAATTGCACTTGTGATCCAAAGATGATGAGAGAGGTGGTAAGACATCAACCAAGTCTTTAGACTTTAATTAAGACTTTATTAAATGTTTCAAAGGAGGGAATTGATTATTAATCAAGTAGAAGAATGACTAACTAGAGTGAGGTTATTTACTTCTAAATGGGAATCAAGGATATCTCTTTTAGGCACGTTTCATTCACAACACTTAGGCATGTTTGATGAGGAATAATCAATTTTATAATATAATTAAGATTATATTAAAAGATAGATTAATTTATTTGATACAATTTTAAAGACGTAATATAATATAATTGAATAACAAAAGAGGAGGAAAGATTCGTAATCTAAATTACAAAGGAAATAATATGTAATTCGATTATATTACAGACTCAATATTTATTATGACAAATATATCATTTTTTTTATTTTTTTCATTGCTCTTCGACGGTCACGATGTGATCGCGATCGATCGGCCGATCGGTCGATACGAGATAGCGAGCTGGCCGACGCTTAGACGTTAGTAGTCGGTCGATCGTTTGGCCGATTGGTGCAGGTCGGTGACCAATCGATAGTCGTTGGTAGGCGGTTGTCGACTCATCGCCGTCGCTATCGCCAACAATGAGCAACCAAGGATGGTGATGATTATATTCAGACGAAATTATAAAAGTATTTTTATCATCTTATAATAATATGAATTACATTCCTTATAACAAATAATGAACATCAAACAAAAGAATGTAATAACTTTTATAATCAAATATTACATACCGATTACTAACCAAATACAGTATTTTATATTACATTACATTATAAGCTTAATTATATTACAAGCTTGATTATATTACTTCGACCGTACCAAACGCAGCCTTAGTTTATTCCTTCGTATGCATAAATGTCTGCCCAATATAAAAAAAAATCTTGTTTTATTCGAGAACCTTGGTTAGAAGAAAATTTTGATCACTAATAATTTTGTTTTAAAAAAAAGATTCTAGAAAAGATAAATTAGTTATTAGATTCTCCACGCATCCTTCATATACATTGCATTTATGCATGCATCCATTAACAAAAAAGAGATTTTTTTTAGAAAAATATTACAAAAAGGAAATGATGGGTTCAAGCCACGAAGTGTCATCTCGATCGTAAAGTCTTAATAAGAAATTGTGATTGATTTTAATTATACTAAATTTGATGTTTTGTATTCTAAAGATTTCTTTTTTTTTTTTTTTTGGGGCCAATTACCTAGGAATATCCGCATGTTTAAATGTATTTCGAGAAACAAAACTTTGCCGATGATATTATTCTTTGAAATGTAATTATCTCATCACTCTAAATTAATCCCTTGTTTTGAGCATGAAGTGGTGGTGGGGAAGAAGAGGACAACCTCGCTAGGTCCTTGAAATGAAGACAAACACTTAGCTTGTAAACAAAAACAATGTGTCATTAGGGAAAACATTAATTATATTCACATGAATATAATTAAGACATTCAACTTTTTCTACTTAAATATTAAGCTCACATTATTCTTCATATTTATATCTATCTATCTATCTATCTATATATATATATATATATATTCTCACCTTTAACCGAACTTTAAAGCACTTTTTTTTCATCAAAAGTTAAAACAATGCATCTTCTCATTCGAACTCTTTTGGTGCATACCAATTCAGTTTTCCTATAAAAATCAACTCCATCATGAGGGGAAAAAAATGATGTTCCACGTTTGACAAGATATAGATCAAGTTATAGTTATCAGCTGTTGACTTTGCACGATGCCTGTCTGAGTAGTACCAAAAATAAAAATAAAAGAAAAAAGGAAAAAATGAAAATCACTGCGCAAGGCCATTACTTTCATTAATTAAAACAGCAAATCACAGCCATTACAAAAGAATAACTAAAACTCCAACATCAGTTAGTCTTCACAGCTTCTGATCACGTACAGTAAGACTTAAATCTGTTTAGAAATCCAAAAAACGAAAAATAAAAAGAGCAATTTATATACACTATACACAACTGATAATATATAAATTATATTAGAATGCATGTATAATACTCATGCACAAGGCCAAGTGTCAGACAAACAAGACGTGAGAGGCTCTGGCAATAAGATCAATGAGGAGAGGGCTATACCATATGAATCAATAACCAAATCCTATGTTAAACCGTATAATCCATAGCTCGTCCAGTCATCGAAATCATCGAAATGCCGCGACACCACAGAGGAAATCTCGGTGGTGTTGTGATCAGTGCTAAGGCCAGTATCCTGCGAAGGGCAGCCCAAGGATTGGTTTGAGCACTGCTCCACCTTGCAGTGCTTCTTGATCATGGCGCTGGATGCTGCAGCTTCCTCGTCGTAATTGCCACCAGCAGCCAAAGCCCTGAGCATTGCCTCATCATGGTGCAAGCAGCTCAATTGTTCGCGAGGAAGAGGATTTGAGATCACCATCTGTTGCTGTTGCTGGCTCTGATCAAAACCTTTGAAGTCAAAAAATGCTGCTGCCTGAT
Organism: Wurfbainia villosa; assembly: GCA_025175895.1. Lineage (NCBI taxonomy): Eukaryota > Viridiplantae > Streptophyta > Magnoliopsida > Zingiberales > Zingiberaceae > Wurfbainia > Wurfbainia villosa. The sequence goes on along the minus strand of CM046004.1, from coordinate 41,829,686 downwards.
CTTGATCAAGGAAGCTTGAGCTAGGCATGCCGATCATGCTGGAGTACTCAAGGTAGTTGGGGAGATCCATTAGGGGAGGCAAAGTGGTTGACTGCACAATCTCATCCGGGGTAGAGTTTTTCTTAGGCGCTGCCCCCAAATTCTTGTGGAACACCCTGCACACAACCCACTCATCCTGCAATTAATTAATCACAACACAATTCAGCTGTTGTTCTCCTAAAGAAAATTTCAAGTTGAGATCAAAGGATAGGATTAGGATTATCGATTAATTTACAAGTAGATTATATTGTACGTACGACCTTTGCAGATTTGGGGAGACTGGGGACGGGATTCTTGCCTTCGAGCCTGAACTCATGCATGACCCAATTGGTCTTCTCACCCTTGGGGGCTCTTCCTTTGTAGAAAACAAGGGTCTTCTTCATGCCAACGAGGAGCCCCTTGCCTCTGTAAATTTCCTTATCCTTTCCTGTGGCTTTCCAGTAGCCAGCTTTGGTAGCCCGGTTGGTTCTCATCCCGGTAGGGTATTTCCTATCCCTGTGATAGTAGAAGTACATCTCCTTCTCCCCCATCTTCGCCTTGCCTGAGTGCACCCATGAAACCAGGATTAAATAATCAATCGACAAGTTAAACTAAAACTGAAATAAAATTTAGATTTTTTTCCTTACTTGGAAGATCCCAAGGCTCACACTTGTTGAGGTCCACCTCTCCCATGGCTCTAGCAGTGAAGCCATGGTTGAGGATCTTTGGTGTGAGGTAGTGGGTGGCGATCTCTTCATCCGTGGGGTGGAATCTGAAGCCAGGGGGCAAATCCATGCGCTCATCCTCCATCGCAATTGCACCTCGATCGACAAGAATTCAGGAGCTGGGGGAGCCAAGGAGAAGGAAAGGATGTATGGTATGAATCCAAGGAGGATTATTAAGAAAGAAGAGAAGAGAGGGAAGAGGAAGAGTTAAATAGAATCAGGAAGCAGTGACATTACAGATATCCTTGTTGCCCAAGCCACTTGCAAGAGAAGCCTCCATGGAGAGGATACCCCACAACTAGATAGCTAGCTAGCCAGCCATTTCTTTAATGTTGCTGTCATTGCCCATAATATTCTTCTTCCTCCACCTTATTTAATAAAAACACTGTGCTTAATTTGTTTTCATCCTCCAAAATTAAATTAAACTCAACCTTTCAATTAACTTTTAATTTTCTCATTATCACCATTAACTAACATTCAAGAATATGCACTGTTAAGTCCATATGAGAAGGATCTAGTGACTAATACATACAGATATTATATTAGAGGACAACGAATCAATTCATTACAAATACGAGGATGTCATTTCTCCATGCGTTAGTTATTAGTCTTAAGGGTCAAAAATCTATCGTAATTTATCTTCCTTATGATGGTCCGAAGACGTATTGATAGACCATTAAATTGATAAATTCTAATATTTTACACTAGAAAAATATGCACTGCTAGTTGACAAGGAGATCGCCAGAAAAGATGCTGTGGACCATGGCTTCGAACACCTTTCTTGTGAAGGTAATTCTGTGTGAACTGCTTCAGAAATTTACTTCGCGATAAGGTGGAAAGAGGCGGATGCACGGCTGGTTACATGCAGCTGAACCTAATTAATTAATAGATGGCCATTATATTTATTAATGGAAACTGGAGAATTCTGACTTGTGAGGTTCTTGCGTGCCAAAACGTTAGGCTTGTCAAATCTGGACATGAATAGTAGAGTTCAAAGCATAAATTTTTTATCGACAAGGATGAGCTTCTTTGTATTTATTAATAATGTTTTTTTTTATCGATAGAAAGCATAATTTTTTTTTCAGAATAATGAAAAAGAGGGAATAAAAAGGGCCTGGAAATGGGTCCATGCTGAGGCAGAGGATATTGTAGGGCTGATATCAGCCTTTTTCCAAGTTAATTATTTTTTTAATAACTATATTATAAATAAAAAGGCAAGTAGAATTTCGTGGGATCCACCATATTCTATTCTATGGCCAGGAACTAGCCACGTGCCTCTATAAATCCTTTTCATATCATCCAATTAATTAACTATTGGATGACGAAGAGAAAAAGGAATAAGAGAGTGATTTTACTTAAAAGGTAATGGACCAGGTCTGGCTTCAATCACACCTCTGATTAATCGGCAAGCCGTGTGGGACTACCTACCGATTCAATTCATCATTAAATAATTAACTAGGTTTAAGATAATTTACTAAAAAGCTTCCTTTGTAATTTGTCATTTAACAAAAAAGGCTTCTATAAATTTCTTTTGCTAAAAGGTGCCTTACATTTATTTTTTTTCGTATACTATGATTATTTATACTTTAACTCGCAGTAAAATTTATATTTTGAATGGTGAATTTATATTGTATCACAACTAAATATATGGGATTATCTTAGATTTTTTTATTTATAAATTTACTTTTTGTATATTTTGAAGAAAAAATTGTAATTGTATGCGATATGGAAAAAAATAAATTTGAAATTTATTTAGAAAAATGTAATATCAATCAGGAAGGAGGTTTTGTGGTAAAATGCTTTTAAATAAATTAATTAGTGGTGAGGTGGAGATGACGGGGAGAGACCGAGTTGCCTAACAAAACTCATTGCCAACGTTGACTTCTATTTCCATGCTGACCCATCCTGACATCATCTGGTGCCACCGGTGGTCCGGTCTGCTGCCTTTAGCCACCGACCCTTTTTTTTCCTTTTTTTTAAAAAAATATATTTAATATTCAATATTTATCAACTTCGAAGAACAAATTTCACTGCAAGTTGTGAATAAAACCAAACAATTAATTGATTAACTATGGAGCGGGAATGCTTTGCTCTTAATCGAGTGACGCAAATGGCGGCGCGACAGTTGCCGTGGCGTCGAGCGCACGGCGGTGGGCGGTGGCACTGTTGTGAGATGCCCGGCACGCCGCCGTCCTCGCTGGCGACGATGAGCTTGCACATGGCTGGAAGTGACAGATTAATTTATTCGCTAATCAACCCATTTATAATTTAATTGAGCGATTTAGGAAATTAATTAGGATTAGAATTGACTCGAAAAAAGTTTACATTTTAGCAAAAGGCACAATTTGCGGATTAACCATAGGAAACAAAGCAAATTTGTAGTTAATAAAATTGCACGTACGTACATTTGACAAAATTTTAAGGTCTTTATGGTTATTAAGTACTTTTTTAAAAAATATATATAAATAAATTCAGACAACTAAAAAATATTCAACGTTTTTTTGAAGTATTTGTGATTATAAAACACTTAGTAAAAAATATTTTAATTTGAAGTATTTTAGATTGCAAATCCTTTTAATTAAAAAATAATTCATTCGATCTAACATCAAAGTATGAGAGGGAAAAATTTACGGACGATTATATCTCTGATACAAAAAAAATTATAGTTGAGTCTGTTTTTGATAAGAGAAAATGTATAGATGATCCTATTCTTAAGAGGGAAAAATTTTATAGATGATTCTATCCTTGACAAAAAATTTTATAGACAACTCAAAAAAAAAAATTATAAACAATAAGACCCTATCTCTTATAGGAAAAATTTTGTATTCAATCTTATCCTTGACAGAAAAGAATTTATAGGTGAAAAATTATCGACGATCATGTTCTTGAATGGAGAAAATTTATAAACGACTCTATTCCTATCATAAAAAAAAATTATAGATATCTCTGTCCCTGATAAAGAAAAATTTATAAGTGACTCTGTCACTGTCAGAAAAAAATTATAGACAATCCTATCCCTATAGGCTAACTTATTTCTGACAGGAAAAAATTTGTAGACAACTTTGTCCCTAATAGAGAAAATTTTTTGGATGATCCTATCATTGACATGAAAAAATTTATAGGTGACTTTGTCCCTGATAGAACAAAATTTGTAAGCAAGTATGTCCTTAACAGAGGGAAATTGTAACATACCCTATCCCTAACAAGAAAAAATTATAAGCGCTCCTGTCCCTGATAAGGACAAACTTGTAAGCAACTCTGTGTCTAACAGGAAAAAAAATGTATAGGTGATTCTGTTCTTGATAGGAAAAAATTTATAGACGATCTTACTCCTGATAGGAGAAAATTTGTATGTGTTAAAAAAACATAAACATCCAACAAGTAAAGTCTTTTATTAGAACATTATATTGGAGACATGTTATCACAACTGTCCTCATAGACCCCTCTTAAGGTCGATAAAGTTGGCTCTTTCAAGTATGGTACGGCTTGAGGTGAAAGGCATTCCATAGGCACCCTAATCGATTTTCTCCTGTGTCCTACAGATAATATGCTCTTGAGCTCAGCTTTTCAAGCACTCAGTATAGTCCTTCCAAACGAGGTTCCAACTTCCTGATCTCTCTTGTCGATTGTCTATTTTTCCAAACCATGTGACACAAGTAGGGTAGCAGATGGGCTATTCCTTCCACATGCATGGTTAGAAGAGAGCTAGCGAGAGAACATAAGAGGAGGAAACTCAAAAAACAAAGAACTAACCTCTAGGGTTTAATGAATCCAAAATAACCTTGTTAATAAAAAAAGAATGCCCTACATGATCCGTAGCCTAGGTTTAAATAGAAAAGAAAGCTAGAAAAAGTAGTAACTAACAAAATAATATGAAAATTCAAAAGAAATCAAGAAAAGGATAAAAATAACCCTAATTAATCAATCACAAAGGTGATGAACCACAGACGTCTCGGGTGACACGGTGAGGGTGTGCCAAGTTCTAGAATTGGTGTTGATGGTCTTGTTGGTGCAATCGACCCAGGTCACGATTGACCAGACTCGAGTTGAACTCGAATAGTGTTTTGATGTTTAACATTGATGTCTGACAATGTGTTGGGGAGATTGTTGGTGCAATCGACCCAGGTCATACTTGATGTTTGATGATGGTTTGACCATTGTCATGGGAGAAGTCCAAGTCTTGTGTACTCGGCATGGAAAGTCCAAGCATGGGTCTTGGCAAGGAAAAGTCTAAGCATAGGTCTTGGCATGGAAAGTCCAACATGGGTTGGCAAGGGAAAGTCCAAGCTTGAGTCTTGGCAATTGAGAAGACCAAGGGGAATATGGGCGGCGTAAAGTCTAAGGGTGGAGTCTTGGTAGCATAAGTCCAATGGTTGGCGACGTAAAGTCCAAGCGGAGTCTTGGCAGTGTAAGCCCAATGTGCCTTGGCGGTGTAGACCACATTAGCATGACAATAGCTGATGGAAGCATCTAAAGGTTAGCGTATGGATGAACAAGTCATGGATGACTTGGAGGGATCCGATAGACGTGAGACTGACGGAGGTGGCTAGAAGGTTTAGCTCTAGGCTAAGGGTGGTCTAGTAAGTATGGGGGAACCATACTTGGGGTAAAACCTCATGTTTAAGGTGTATCAGTTAACTGGGACTATGGTCAGTCAACTGATGTGAGTCGATTAGAGTTCGACTGCTGGAATTGGCCTAGCAGTCGACTGCCAGCATTGGGTAGTCGATTGATGGCTTGAGCAGTCGACTAATCTAGAGATCAATCGACTGCTAGTCGGGAATTTGGGCACAAAAGCTTCTCGAGTCGACTTATGGTCTATCTGTTGGAACTTATATGACGTTGTTCATGCCGTTATGAGACAACGGCTACAGGGGAAGTCGACTGATGGTCCCGATCAGTCGACTGCTAGGCAGAATCCAGTTCAAGGAGAAGCTTTAAAGGGAGCTCATGGAGGAGGTTTTCGCTAGCGGTTACTAGGGCTATTTGGGGCAATTTGCTGGTGCATTTCAGGCTCTCCAAGTGCAGCTCAAGCAACCAAATAAGCAAGCAATCAAAAGCACTTTGTAAAGTATTTTTCCTTTACTTGTAGTGTATTTCATACTTGTATTAGCTTGCATTTGTTGTATTACTTTTGTAATCACTGTAAGAGGTTTCTCCACCTCTGACTTATTGTCGAGAAGGATTATTAGTGATTAGTGGTGTGTGTTTTGTTAGTAATATATGAGAGATGTCCTAAGGCAATCGCCTTATATTTGAACCATTTATATGATAAATGAAGATTCAGTATTTGAGTATACATGGTTTCATGTAATTGATTAGATCTTAAACTCATTTACTGAATATCCACGATACGATTCATAGCATGAGAGAATTTGTGATTGGATCACAACTAGTGAGTATCTCTACATGTGTAATTGTGATGTATCATAATTATCCCTAGTCGATGAATTAATGAATTTGGACATCATCAATTCTGTCGAGATTAGCACGAGGTATACTCCTTGGTGTATCCAAGCAGCTGATTCTCACTGGCTGGAGATATTGTGATGTCCGGAGTTAATCGTGGATGCTAGTTATGGTAACTAGTTCATTGGAGTGACCAGCTGTAAGACTTCATATGGTTATCTGCATATATGGATATGTCAATGAAGTTCTTACTGCAGCTTAAGTACAATGTTCCTTTGCCTTGCGATATTCAAGTCATCTTGGTCATGAAGACTTATGCTTTGACATCTTAAGCAAGCATTTTTGAAGAGATGTGGACCTGGGATGATTGGGCATAAGTCGAAGTGATCGAAGGTGTTTGAATAGCGTATAAAGGATTCACCACTCCTTAGTCTTTGTCTAAAGCATTATATGTGCAGTAACTAGAATCCGTAGGACGAGGAAATGATACTTGGGCTAGGTGTGACGTAGTCAACCTAGTGGGTACTAACACTATAGACCATGTCTTGAACCAAGTGGGTATAAGATGGATTAAGGGAATGGGGCACGATTCATTGTAGCTACAGAAGGGTTTCAGAAATAGTTCTGGATCAACCGTTGATCTTTTCGGTTAATTGGGGATCATGATGTACTACTAGGTGCCACTCATGATCGTTCTATAATTAATGGTTAATTATAGACAACCAACATAAACCGAGAACCTATTTGTTCACACGCACAACGAGCATAATCCGAAGGATTTAAAACGATCTTGAGAATGATATTCTCAGATCGAGAGAAACTAGGTTTGGTTGGACCAAACAAGGATCAAGCATGAAATCATTTCAGTCGCAATGGAAGCATGGATGGGCCGTGTCTTATGAAGACATGATGGATGAACCAAATTGGTTTGGTTCTAATCCAATGGTGAAGAATAAATCAAAGGGGTTTGGTTTCTTTTAAATGAATGAACCAAAGTTGGTTCGGTTCGTTTTAACTTAAAATAGACCAATACGGTTTAGTTTATTTTAACTTAAGTTATTAGAGCGGGTTAACAGGTTTTGGTTATGAACCAATAACCGTTAGGAGAATGTGTTCTCTATAAAAATATGGCTTAAGGGTTTTTCGTGGATAACTTTTGGTTGTTGGAAAAACCTAGCCGCCCAATCCTCTCCCTCTCTTACCGCCACCCAAGCTCTCCTTGCCGCCCAGCTTTTGTGCCGCCGTCCCAGCTACTGCCCACGTGTTAGTAATATATGAGAGATGTCCTAAGGCAATCGCCTTATGTATGAACCATTTATATGATAAATGAAGATTCACTATTTGAGTATACATGTTTTATGTATTTGATTGGATCTTAAACTCATTTCTTGAATGTCCACGATACGATTCACAGCATGAGAGAATTTGTGATTGGATCACAACTAGTGAGTATCTCTACATGTGTAATTGTGATGTATCGGAATTATCCCTAGTCGATGAATTGATGGATTTGGACACCATCAATTCTGTCAAGACTAGCACGAGGTATACTCCTTGGTGTATCCAAGCAGCTGATTCTCACTGGCTGGAGACATAGTGATGTCCGGAGTTAATCGTGGATGCTAGTTATGGTAACTAGTTCATTGGAGTGACCAGCCGTAAGACTTCATATGGTTCTCTGCATATATAGATATGTCAATGAAGTTCTTACTGTGGCTTAAGTGCGATGTTCCTTTGACTTGCGATATTCAAGTCATCTTGATCATGAAGACTTATGCTTTGACATCTTAAGCAAACATCTTTAAGGAGATGTGGACCCGGGATGATTGGGTATAAGTCGAAGTGATCGAAGGTGTTTGAATAGCCTATAAAGGATTCACCACTCCTTGCGAGGAGATGTATACCCATGGCCTCTCGTCGGATTGTTACTAAAGTCTTTGGCCAAAGCATTACATGTTTAGAGTAAGGTACTCTTGATACATGTGGAGTAACTAGAATCCGTAGGGACGAGGAAATAATACTTGGGCTAGGTGTGACGTAGTCGACCTAGTGGGGATGACACAATAGACCATGTCCCTGAACCAAGTGGGTATAAGATGAGTGAAGGAATGGGGCACGATTCATTCGAGTCTTGAAGGGTTTTGAAATAGTTGGATCAACCGTTGATCTTTTCGGTTAATTGGGGATCATGATGTACTACTAGGTGCCACTCATGATCGTTCTATAATTAATGGTTAATTATAGACGGCCAACATAAACCGAGAACCTATTTGGTCACACGCACAACGAGTGTAATCCAAAGGATTTAAAACGAGCTTGAGAATGGGATTCTCAGACCGAGAGAAACTATGTTTGGTTGGACCAAACATAAAGCGAGCATGAAATTGTTTCAGTCGCAATGGTAGCGTGGATGGGCCGTGTCTTATGAAGACATAATGGATGGACCAAAATGGTTTGGTTCTAATCCAATGGATGAGAATAAACCAAAGGGTTTGGTTTATATTAAACGAATGAACCAAAGGTTGGTTCGGTTCGTTTTAACTTAAAATAAACCATCATGGTTTGGTTTATTTTAACTTATCCTAATGGAGCGGTTAACGGGCCTAATGGTTATGCCTACACCTTCCATTAATATGGTTAGAACCAGAGTTCCGTTTCTTGTTTGGGTTGTTGGACTCTCTCCAAGCCTGGCTCAAACCCGAACATGTTCAAACTATGGAATAGTTTAATACTAATATGGTAAGAGTCAAAGGTCAATCGTTAGTTTTGGTTGTTGGACTCTCTCCAAACTGGGCTAATTAGTTGAATGTACTCTAACCATATTAAAACTATGTCTTGATTAATGGGTTGGCTTTAACCTGGAGCATCGGCTTGTTGGACTCTCTCCAAGGCCGATCTGAAGGGAGGTGAAGTTGCGTGCTATGTATATTGTTGGGTTTTCCGAGCCACAAAAACCGCTTTTTGCGTTGCGAAAACCTTGGAAGCCCCCGCCACGGATCTGTGTGAAGTATAAAATATAAAACTAACATGTATATGTTTAATACCTTTAGATCTACTCTAGATCTACATGATAAGAAGTTACCCTCGATGCGACACCCTTCGCAAATCCCGCTCGTCCAAAAGGTTCGCCGGAACTCGAGAGTGTCAAGTGCACACTCTTCTATTAGTATCCACACAAGCAATAGGTGGAGAAAAATACCTTAGAGTGTGCTAGCACCCTTTAGGAATTTCGGCCAAGAAGGATTAGGAGAGCAAGAGAGGAAGAACCAAGGAAGAAGATGAAGTTACACAACTTAACTTCACACTTTCATAACCCACTATAAGGGGGTTACATGCATGCATGTAACTCCAAGAACCAATGGCTCTTGGTCTCCCTCATGAGGTGGCACCCCATGATGTGTCAATGATGGTGTGGAGCATCATCATTGGCCGGCCATGCCAAGTCATCATCATGACATGACATTTGGTCAAGTCAAACTTGACCTTTCATCTTCCCTCTCAAGTCAAGTCAAACTTGACCTCTTATCTCCCATGGTTGATCAAATCCAACCACTTGATTCAAGTCAATTTGATTTAATGAATCTCTATTCATTAATTTAAATTGACTAAATGAATCAAATCTAAATTATACTCATTCAACACTTGAATCAAATTGAGTCCAACTCAATTAGTCTAATTAGGATTACTATTAATCCAATTTGGTTCATCCCATGAACCTAATCCTCATGGTTCATCATATGAACCTAATCTCATCTAATTGTCCTTAGTGTGTGACCCTATAGGTTCTTGTAACGTTGGCAATGTCCCTAAACCGATTTAGGAACATAAGCAATGAGCGGTATCTAGCAACACATCATTGCTACCTAAGTTACAAGAATATTGAGCTCCAACATCACCTTTGTGACTACTAATTGTGACTCTCACAATATGTGACAATGTCCCTCTATCCTTGACATCTAGATTGACCAATCGAGGCATAGACCGTGTCATCCTCGGTACAATCTATATCTTGAACTCCAAGTAGACTCACTCTAATCAAATGAGCTCAATATCTCATATTGACTCATTTGGGCATGGCCATGCACTTCGTGGTCTCACTCTATCAAGAATATTGATGTCACCCCCGTTATATAGGAGGGATAGATCCCATCTACATCACTCACATCCCTCCGCATAATTTATTACATACCCAGTAATCGCCTTTATAGTCCACCTATTTACGGGTGACGTTTGACGAAGCCAAAGTATGCAACTCCTTATGTAGGGAACCATGGTGACTTCAGGTCTAAGGACTAATAGTCATACTAATAGCCACATGAGAAAGTATATGACACTCATATAACGATCCATGATACTTTCTCATGGTGGGTCATTCAGTATACATTCTCCAATGCATACCCATGTGTCAACTTGATATCTCATATCCATGACTTATGAGGTCAAGTCATCGTGTTGACCTACATGCTAGTCTCTACGCATTAACATTGTCCCTGAATGTTAATACTCGACTATGAATGATTAAGAGTAGTGTTCTATATATCATCTCATTATCGATTCAACCAATCGATTGATATAGATAAGAACCTACTACTCAAGGACATTATTATATTTAGTTATTTGGCACCAATACAAGTAAATATAATAACCATGCCTTTATAAATAGGAATATGATACAATAAAGTCCATACAACAATCATCACATGATTGACTCTAGGGCTTTCACTAACACATATGATGCATACTTGTTAATGAGTTAACAACCCGATATATGTGTGAACATTCAATTAGTTGATAGCATATTGTGATAGTTGCATATATGTGATATGCAATCGGTATATTTGATACCTACCATCGTAGTTATGAATGACTTGTTGGACTCTCTTCAAGGTTGTTCATATATATGATGGATATCAACCCATTCAGAGATGGATCTACGATCTCCCGAAGTGATTTTGGGGTTTTTGAAATTTGAAAAATGAATGAGACTTATAAATATATGTTGATGCATTTAAAATCATCTTTCTCATATATGCTCAATTTGTATTTCTAGATTAATCGCTTGATCATAATGTCTTTGAATTTGTGCTCTATTTTGAATTTCAAATAAATTGACTGGGTCGAACTTCTTGGACTGGCTTTTGGATTCAGCCTGAGAATTATTCTCAAGGTTGAAAAGCTTGTGAAGGTCCTCGAAGCGTCTCTTCCCGCTCGTCCTAGTGACAATGCAACTATGGACTAAGTGTTGGCCTATCAAAAACATGTGACTGATTCTGAAATGGCGAGTTGCATCATGCTAGCTGTGATGGTACCTGAGATGCGGAAGCAACATGAGCATATGGATGCTCATACCATAGTCTTTTATCTTTATGAGTTGGTTGATGAGCAAGTGAGATTCGAAAGATTCGAAGTATCCAAGCTCCTCTTCACCTCTGAGATGCAAGAATGTTCATCTGTAGTACTGCTTAATATGCTGAAGACTGTGGAGCCTTTTGTGAAGCATGAGCAGGGGACAGTATTGTAAGTTGATTCCTCGAAGAAAGGTTCTAAGAGAAAGTCAAAGGAACAGTAGAAGGGGAAGAAAAAGGCTAAAAAGGCAAAACCAGCTCAAAAGGGCACTTGCCATCATTATGGCAAGGAGGGCCACTGGCGAAGAAATTACAAGATTTATCTTGCGTCCGTGAAGAAGAATAAGGCATTGGATGCCCCATCTTCTTCAGATATCTTCGTTATTGATTGTCATTCTATTTCCTCAAACACTTGGGTATAGGATACTGGGTGTGGCTCACATATATGTAATGACATACATGGGTTAAGGAATAGAAGAAAACTTGTCAAAGGAGAGTCAAATTTACGTGTTGGGAATGGAGCAAAGGTTGCTGCACTCGCCATCGGAACGTATTTGTTGAAACTCCCTACAGGACTTGTCTTAGAACTGGACAATTGCTTTTATGTTCCTTCGTTGATAAAGAACATCATTTTTATTTCTTGTTTAAATAGAAATGGGTACCATTTGACTTTTAGTAACAATTGTTGTTACGTAACTTTGAATGACGTACTTTATGGGACTGAAACTTTGAGCAATGGTATTTATACGTTAGACGTATCCAGTGACGTTTTCAATATCGAAGTGAGCAACAAGTGTGCTCGAAAGGATAATCAATTAGACTCCTATATGTGACATTGTTGTCTTGGCCATGCAAGTAAGAAACGCATGTCTGAATTACACCAATTTGGAATTCTGGAATCGTTTGAATTGAATTCATACGATACATGCGAATCATGCTTAAAAGGCAAGATGACTAAGTTACCTTTTACAGGAAAAGGTGAATGAGTGGGAGAGTTGCTAGGTCTAATACATACTGATGTATGTGGACCTATGTCAACTCAAGCTTTGGGAGGCTATAACTACTTCATCACCTTCACCGATGATCACTCACAGTTTGGGTATGTGTTCTTGATGAAACACAAGTCTGAAGCCTTTGAAAGGTTCAAAGAATTCAGAAATGAAGTAGAGAAACAACATGACAAGAGTATTAAAATACTTTGATCGGATCGAGGTGGTGAATACTTAAGTCAAGAGTTTCTAGATTATCTAAGAGACAATGGTATATTGTCTCAATGGACTCCGCTATATACACCACAGCATAATAGTGTATCTGAGAGGCGTAATCGGACCTTGTTGGACATGGTCAGGTCAATGATGAGTCATGCGACTCTTCCCAAGTCCTTTTGGGGCTATGTACTTCAGACAACTGTTTACTTGTTAAATAGAATGTCAACCAAGGTAGTCTCTACTACTCCATATGAGATATGGAATAGTAAGAAACCTCATGTATCTTACTTGAAGATATGAGGTTGTCCTACTTATGTGAAGTGGATTGTATCAAACAAATTGGATGCTAAGTATGATAAATATCTATTTATTGGATACCCTAAGGAAACAAGGGGTTACCAATTCTATTATCCTGTGGAACAAAAGGTGTTTGTTTCAAGGCATGCTGTGTTTCTAGAGAAAGAGTTTCTCTTGCAAGAAAACAGTGGGAGTGTTGTCGAGCTTGAGGAGGCTCGAGAGACTCAAATAGACATTGATGAGATACCTGGCGAAGCACAACATCCAATAACTCATAGTGATGAGCAATCGGCTGGACCTATTGAGACACCACATCTTCGTAGATCTGGTAGAACACGTAATATTCCTGAGAGATATGGATTTCTCGTAAGTGAATCGAACGACGTATTACTCATTGATGATGAGGAGCCTACCAATTATGAAGAAGTTTTGAAAAGTTCAGAAAGGGACAAATGGCTTGAAGCCATGAAGTCGGAAATGGATTCCATGTATGAAAATCAAGTTTGAAACATGGTTGATCCACCTGAAGGCATAAAGCTTATAGGGTGCAAGTGGGTTTTCAAGAAGAAAACCGACATGGATGGTAATGTGATTACCTATAAGGCTAGATTGGTGGCGAAAGGATATCGTCAAAAGCAAGGTGTTGATTATGACAAAACCTATTCGTCTGTTGTTATGCTTAAATCCATTCGGATGCTCCTGGCCATAGCGGCTCATTATGATTATGAGATATGATAGATGGATGTGAAAATAACTTTCTTTAATGGAAATCTACTTGAGGATGTGTATATGATACATCCTGAGGGTTTCACATCGGTTGATAAAACCAAGGTATGCAAATTACGACGGTCCATATATGGATTGAAGCAAGCATCCAGGAGCTGGAATATCCATTTTGATGAGACAATCAAAAATTTTAATTTCTCACAAAATCCAGACGAACCTTGTGTGTACAAGAAGGTTAGTGGGAGTGTAGTCGTGTTCATATTATTGTATGTCGATGACACATTACTTATAGGAAATGATGTTTCTGTCTTACAATCAATTAAAATTTGGTTGTTTAAGATGTTCTCCATGAAAGACCTAGGAGAATCAACCTACATCCTCGAGATTAAGATCTATAGAGATAGATCGAAACGGTTGCTTGGTCTTTCACAGTCTACATATATAGACCGAGTGCTAAAGAGGTTTAGCATGTCGAAATCCAAGAAAGGTTTCCTACCCATCAGGCATGGGATACACCTTTCGAAGTCTATGTGTCCACACACAGAAGACGAGAGAATTTGCATGAGTAAGATTTCCTATGCATCCGTAATAGGAACTATCATGTATGCTATGTTATGTACGAGGCCCGATGTATCGTATGCTCTGAGTGTCACAAGCAGATACCAATTTGATCTAGGAATGGATCATTGGGCGGCTGTTAAGATGATCCTTAAGTACTTGAGAAGAACTAATGATGTGTTCCTAATACATGGAGAAGGGTACATGGTGATACGTGGGTATACAAATGCTAGCTTCCAGATAGACAAGGATGATTCCAAGTCTCAGTCTGGGTATGTATTCACCTGGAATGGAGGCGCAATAAGTTGGAAAGGTTCCAAGCTTGACACTATGGTGGATTCTGCCACTAAGACAGAAAACATTGCAGCTTTGGAAGCAACAAAGGAAGCGGTTTGGATCAAGAAGTTCATCTCTGAACTTGATGTGGTCTCATCAATGATCTAAACATGTGCTTCGCCACTATCATTTGATCAAAGAGATCATAAGTAGGAAGGAAATATAAATCGAGAAGATTCCCACTAAAAGGAACTTAGCAGATCCTTTAACTAAGGCATTACCTCAAAGTAAGTTTGAGGGTCATGTTAGAGCTTATGGTATTGGATACCGTAGCGATTAGCATTAGGCCAAGTTGGAGTTCGTTAGTAATATATGAGAGATGTCCTAAGGCAATCGCCTTATGTATGAACCATTTATATGATAAATGAAGATTCACTATTTGAGTATACAAGGTTTCATGTATTTGATTAGATCTTAAACTCATTTACTGAATATCCACGATACGATTCACAGCATGAGAGAATTTATGATTGGATCACAACTAGTGAGTATCTCTACATGTGTAATTATGATGTATTGGAATTATCCCTAGTCGATGAATTGATGGATTTAGACATCATCAATTCTGTCGAGACTACGGGTGCCACTAATGATCATTCTATAATTAATGGTTAATTATAGACGGCCAACATAAATCGAGAACCTATTTGGTCTCATGCACAACGAGCGTAATCCGAAGGATTTAAAACGAGCTTGAGAATGAGATTTTCAGGCCGAGAGAAACTAGGTTTGGTTGGACCAAACAAGGATCGAGCATGAAATCGTTTTAGTCGCAATGGAAGAATGGATGGGCCATGTCTTATGAAGACATGATGGATGAACCAAATTGGTTTGGTTCTAATCCAATGGTGAAGAATAAACCAAAGGCGTTTGGTTTCTTTTAAATGAATGAACCAAAGTTGGTTCGGTTCATTTTAACTTAAAATTGACCAATGCGGTTTGATTTATTTTAACTTAAGTTATTGGAGCGGGTTAACGGATTTTGGTTATGAACCAATAACCGTTAGGAGAATGTGTTCTCTATAAAAACATGGCTTAAGGGTTTTTCATGGATAACTTTTGGTTGTTGGAAAAACCTAGCCGCCCAATCCTCTCCCTCTCTTGTCGCTGCCCAAGCTCTCCTTGTCGTCTAGCTTTTGTGCCGCCATCCCAGCTGTTGCCGGCGTCCAAGCTGCTGCCGGCCATCCTCCGGCGACCCTCCGGTGACTCACCTTAGTTCCGGCAACCAAGGGTTGGCCGACCATCCTTGTTGGCCGGCGCAACATCCTCCACCAAGCTGTCCAATTTTCTGAACAGCTTGTTTCCTTACATGTTGGAGCGTCGTTTGGACGATGTTTTGAGCTCCGACAGCGGCTACTTTATCAGGGATTCGATCTTCGATAATCCTCATAGGTGGAGGATGAAGGATTCGTCAAACGGTTGACGAATACCTCTCCAGAGAAGCGAGTTTTGGGGACTCAATTTTGAATCTGAATTTTGATTCGGATTGTGATCTTCTCTTGATTACATCATCTTCGACACGAGGCTAGTGACTCGTATGAAGATGAGGCTCGTGACTTTGTGAAGTCATCCCGAAGATACTCGGCGTGGATATGGATAGAGGCGATTCTAGCGAGGGTCGCTCCGGTTGATGCCTTTCCCGCTACACGTGATACGTCATGTATACGTAGAATAATTTTCTTTTATTGCAAAATTTGAAACTACCGTTATGTCTACACATATTGTACTATGCATGCGTGTGGTGTGTTTGATGTAATAAATTAGATTTATTGCTTTTTTATTTATTCCGCTGTGCACATATTTACGAAATATGTTCGAACACACACTCGCCACGGTTTCGGAAATCCAACATGTTTGTTGTTGGGATGTATACTGAAAGCCTAACCTTTGTATGAACATCTTCATTTTGAAATTAGAATCACATGATCATTGTTTGTATATTTATAGTTATGCATATTGTCTAATACTTTACATTGTAGATAGCATGGTGTGTGGTGTCGCATAGAAGATCATGTTATCAGTTCCTTGTAGAGTATAAGTAAAGGCTCACAACCAAGATGGTTTTGGACAAACCATTGGCATGGTTGTAGTGTAATTTGGTATTGGTTTATCTTGACCATAGAATTACGTTAGTACACTTTGTGTGTATTGAGCAGGACCGATTTAGAGGTGATTCAATTTATACTGACTATATAATTGAATCGAACCTCGGATATTATAGTGTACATGCTCTTAATCCCAATATAATAACGGACACATGTACTTAATATTTATTTCTTTGATTTACCAATGGGCGAGATTTATGGGTTAAATCAATAGGCTCGGTAAGTTGGGAAATGATATTATTTACATGGTGTGCCGTTGATTATAGGAGAAAACCGTGTCCTATGTATTAGGATGATGATGTTGTTAGTTATATATGAGAGATGTCCTAAGGCAATCGCCTTATGTTTAAACCATTTATATGATAAATGAAGATTCACTATTTGAGTATACATGTTTTCATGTATTTGATTAGATCTTAAACCCATTTACTGAATGTCCACAATACGATTCACAGCATGAGAGAATTTGTGAATGGATCACAACTAGTGAGTATCTCTACATGTGTAATTGTGAAGTATTGAAATTATCCCTAGTTGATGAATTGATGGAGTTAGACATCATCAATTCTGTCGAGACTAGCACGAGGTATACTCCTTGGTGTATCCAAGCGGTGATTCTCCTTTGGTGGAGACATAGTGATGTCGGAGTTAATCGTGGATGCTAGTTATGGTAACTAGTTCATTGGAGTGACCAGGTAGTAAGACTTCATATGGTTCTCTGCATATATAGATATGTCAATGAAGTTCTTCGTGGCTTAAGTCGATGTTCCTTTGACTTGCGGTATTCAAGTCATCTTGATCATGAGACTTATGCTTTGACATCTTAAGCAAACATCTCTAAGGAGATGTGGACCAGGATGATTGGGTATAAGTCGAGTGATCGAAGGTGTTTGAATAGCCTATAAAGGATTCACCACTCCTTGCGAGGAGATGTATACCCTATGGCCTCTCGTCGGATTGTTACTAAAGTCTTTGGCCAAAGCATTACATGTTTAGAGTAAGGTACTCTTGATACATGTGGAGTAACTAGAATCAGTGGGGCGAGAAATGATACTTGGGCTAGGTGTGGCGTGAGTCGACCTAGTGAGGTGACACAATAGACCATGTCACGAACCAAGTGGGTATAAGATGAGTGAAGGGAATGGGGCACGAATCATTCAAATCTTGAAGGGTTTGAGAAATAGTTCGGGATCAAGTTGATCTTTTGGTTAATTGGGGATCATGATGTACTACTAGGTGCCACTCATGATCGTTCTATAATTAATGGTTAATTATAGACGGCCAACATAAACCGAGAACCTATTTGGTCACACGCACAACGAGTGTAATCCAAAGGATTTAAAACGAGCTTGAGAATGAGATTCTCAGACCGAGAGACACTATGTTTGGTTGGACCAAACATAAAGCGAGCATGAAATTGTTTCAGTCGCAATGGAAGCGTGGATGGGCGTGTCTTATGAAGACATAATGGATGGACCAAAATGGTTTGGTTCTAATCAATGGATGAGAATAAACCAAAGGGTTTGGTTTATATTAAGCGAATGAACCAAAGGTTGGTTGGTTCGTTTTAACTTAAAATAAACCATCATGGTTTGGTTTATTTTAACTTATCTTAATGGAGGCGGGTTACGGGCTAATGGATTATGATTTAATAACCATTAAGAGAATTAGTTCTCTATAAAATAGGGCTTAAGGGTTTTGTGTAAACCTAATTGAGGCAACCCTAATTGGCCGCCCACCCTCTCTCCCTCTTGTTGTTGGCGTCAACAACAAGAGCGCCGCCAACCCCATTGAGCTGCTGCCATCTCCTTGGCATCAAGCTTGGCCGGTGGACCTCCGGCGACCCTCGGTGATCTCCCTTGGGTTGGTGTAAGGTGAGACTCCATCTCTTCTTTAGCCGGCGCCTATCTCCTCCACCAAGCTGTCAGTTTCTGGACAGCTTCTTCTCTCGTCGGGCGTCGTTTGGGCGGCGGTTAGTGCTCCGACAGCGGCTAACATACGGGATTTGATCTCCGGTAATCCTCTGAGTGGAGGGCGAAGGATTCGTCAATCGGTTGTGAATACCTCTCGGAGAAGCAAGTCTTGAGGACTTGTTTTAGGTCGAATTTGGATTGGATCGTGATCATCTCGATCACGCGTCGTCTTCAACACGAGGCTAGTAACCCGTCACGAAGACGAAGCTCGTGGCTTAGCGAAGTCATCCCGAGCTCGGCGTGGATACGGATAGAGACGATTCTTACGAGGATCGTTCCGGTTGATGCCGTTCCCGCTACACGTCATACGAAAGGTATAACGTAGTTTAATTTCCTTTTATTGCAATTTTAATTTACGGTTATGTCTACACTTGTTGTAATAGCATGCGTGTGTTGTGTGTGTTGTAATAAATAGGAGTATTTATTATTTTTATTGCTTCCGCTGTGCTCATGTTTACGAAACATGATCGAACACACACACGCCGCAGTGCCGGAAACCCAACATGGAGCTCCGACAGTGGCTACCTTGTCGGGGATTCGATCTCCGGTAATCCTTATAGGTGGAGGATGAAGGATTCGTCAATTGGTTGATGAATACCTCTTCGGAGAAGCAAGTTTTGGGGACTTATTTTCGAATCCGAATTTTGATTCGGATTGTGATCTTCTCTCGATCACATCGTCTTCGACACGAGGCTAGTGACTCCTACGAAGACGAGGCTCGTGCCTTTGTTAAGCCATCCCGATGATACTCGGCATGGATACAAATAGAGGTGATTCTAGCGAGAGTCGCTCCGGTTGATCTCATTCCCACTGCATGTGATACGTTAGGTATAACTAGAGTAATTTTCTTTATTGCAAAATTTAAAACTACGATTATGTCTACACATGTTGTACTATGCATGCGTGTGATGTGTGTGTTGTAATAAATTAGATTTATTGCTTTTTAATTCTTCCACTGTGTACATGTTTACGAAACATGTTCGAACACACACTCGTCGCTGTGCTGGAAACCCAACAGTGGTATCAGAGCCCAGGTTGTGTTTCGACATAATCGTAAAATTATTTTGTGATAGTCGTAATTGTATTTATGGAAATTTTCTACTTTTGGAAAGTTTAGAAGTATTTATGGAAAATTTCTAATTTTGGAATGTTTAGAAGTATTTATGAAAATCTTCTACTTTTGGAAAGTTTAGAAGTATTTATAGAAATTAACACTTTCTATAAATAAAATATTTGATTAGATTTGGAAATTTGTTTCCTAATTTAATTATGATTTGATTTGGAGAATCAAATCTAAAATATATTTTTATTTCCATAAATAGTTTTGATAATTTAGGAAATTTGTTTCCTAAATTAAATTTGACTTTCCTTAATTAACACTTTCCATAAATAAAATATGTGATTAAATTTGAAAATTTATTTCCTAATTTAACTATGATTTGATTTGGAGAATCAAATCTCAAACATATTTTATTTCCATATATCGTTATGACATATAAGAAAATTTTTTACATACCATAATTGTATGCCATGTAATTGCATTAGATTCATATCATTATGCCATGCGTGTCGTAACATGTAGATGTATGTCATGTATGTCATGTCATGTAGATAGTAGTTATTTGCATGCAAAGAGGATGAGACTTTAAAACCCTTATACAATATTAAAGCCTACACATTCCATTAATATGCGGTAATTTACCAAACAACGTTCCTGAAGTTTGGAATTGCCCAAAAAGCACCCCATAGTTTCATATTTACCAAATGACATGCGTAATTCCCAAATTACCCCTCCCGCCAAACAGCCTGCAATTTAATGCTGAGAGAGAATTTGCATCCATCCGAGCCACAACTGGAAATCCTGAGCCATCCAAACGTCACTTCCAGCCGCGTGGAAGCGCCAGCCCCCTGCTGTTGATGAGCACCACACGCAGCTTTCCTCCGCAAACCAATTGAGCAAAACCATTTTTGATGAAACTCTAGTAGAAACTCTAGATATTATCAACGACATCACTGCTCCAACGAATATCCGGGTAGGGTTTCGGAAGTTAGGCTTATTTCGATCCTACATAGTATTATCATGTATGTATGTGTTTTTATTCTTGAGACTACTATGAGGTTAATAAATGCATTGTAGGTGGTTGTATAACCAAGTTTGCCACGCACCCATAAATACGAGGTAGGAATATCATACCAAAGTTTGGCACGCACCCATAATTGTGATGCAGGAGGTTCATAACCAAGTTTTGTCGCCACCTAAACAAATTCCACCTAACTTAAAAGGTGATGCTTCGAATTAAATCCCAGGATTACTGAAGTTTCTTGATTGATATTCCCAGCACTAGGAGATTCAATCTGTCTGAGAGAGTAGGTGGTGTTGGGAATGAAATTCCCAGCACCACTGTGTCCCTCAAATTTAAAATCCCAGCACCATGGGAGATTGAAGCTGGCTGGCCTAGATAAAAAGTGATGTTGGGAATTTAAATCCCAGCAACATCGTGGTCATGGGCTTCAAATTCTCAGCACCATTAAGGTTCAAGAAATTCGGGATAAAAGGTGGTGCTGGGAATTGAAATCTCATCACCACCATGGTGCTGGGATTAAAACTCCCAACACCATGGAGATTCAACAGTTCGGGATAAAAGGTGGTGCTGGCAATTGAAATCTCGTCACCATTGTGGTCCTGCGATTAAAACTCCCAGCACCATGGGGATTGAACTGGTCGAGATAAATGGTGGTGCTAGGAATTTATATCCCAGCACCACCGTGGTAATGAGATTCAAACTTCCAGCAACACCATGGTGTTGGGAATCTAATTCACAGGACCAGGAAGATATAAGTTGCCGAGATTAAAGGTGGTGCTGGGAACTGAAACTCCAGCAACACTGTGGTCTTGCGATTAAAACTCCCAGCACTATGGGGATTGAACTGGTCAAGATAAATGGTGGTGCTGAGAATTTATATCCCAGCACCACCGTTGTAATGAGATTCAAACTCCCAGCAACACCATGGTGCTGGGAATCTAATTCACAGGACCAGGGAGATATAAGTTGTCGAGATTAAAAGTGGTGCTGGGAATTGAAACCCTAACAACACTGTGGTCATGCTATTAAAACTCCCAGCACCATGGAGATTCAACTAGTCAAGATAAATGGTGGTGCTGGGAATTTATATCCCAGCACCACCGTGGTAATGAGATTCAAACTCCCAGCAACACCATGGTGCTGGGAATGTAATTCCCAGCACCAGGGAGATATAAGTTCCCGAGATTAAAGGTGGTGTTGGGAACTGAAACCCCAGCAACATTGTGATCCTGCTATTAAAACTCCCAGCAAAATAGAGATTGAACTGGTCGAGATAAATAGTGGTGTTGGAAATTTATATCCCAGCACCACCGTGGTAATGAGATTCAAACTCCCAGCAACACCATGGTGCTGGGAATGTAATTTCCAACACCAGGGAGATATAAGTTGCCGACATTAAAGGTGGTGCTGAGAACTGAAACCCCAGCAATACTGTGGTCCTGCGATTAAAACTCCCAGTACCTTAAAGATTGAACTCGCCGAGATAAATGGTGGTGTGGGAAATTTATATCCCAGCACCACCGTAGTCCTGGGATTCAAACTCCCAGTAATACAATGGTGCTGGGAATGTAATTCCCAGCACCAGGAAGATATAAGTTGCCGAGAATAAAGGTGGTGCTGGGAACTGAAACCCCAGCAACACTGTGGTCCTGCGATTAAAACTCCCAGCACCAGG
The DNA here is from genome assembly GCA_025175895.1 of Wurfbainia villosa. Taxonomy (NCBI): domain Eukaryota; kingdom Viridiplantae; phylum Streptophyta; class Magnoliopsida; order Zingiberales; family Zingiberaceae; genus Wurfbainia; species Wurfbainia villosa. Next base: position 41,807,227 of record CM046004.1, on the reverse strand, counting down.
GAGATTGAACTGGTCGAGATAAATGGTGGTGCTAGGAATTTATATCCCAGCACCACCGTGGTCTTGGGATATAAATTTCTAGCACCATGGAGAGGGAACCTGACCGAGAAAAATAGTGGTGTTGGCAATTTATATCGGAGATAAATAAAGTCCTCTAGGCGAGTGGAGTGCAAGCGTGGCCTAAACTATCATTCTCCACCTTTCCTTAGGCTCCCAAACAATAGTTCTAAAAATTAATGCTCCGTGCCAACATTCAGACGAGTGTGCCAATTGGCATGCTCCGTGCCAATTGGCACGCACCCATAACTGCTGGCAGGAGTGTCGGAACTAAGTATCCCTCTGTGCATAAACCTTCTAAATGTCTTCCTCTTCCATTCCATATCAACCGTTCCTAATTTCAACATTGATAGGTCCATCAATGGGTTTCAGTCAAAACCCATTGATGACCCAATCCACCTCAAATTTGTAGGTTAGTGAAGTGCATAATTGGGAAACCTAATCCTAAACTCTCATCCTCCACTTGTCCTCAGGCTTCTAAACCCTAGTTAAAAAAATTCATCCTTCTTGCCTACCACACTACATATAATTGTTTTGATTTTAAAAACCTTTGTAGGGACGACCCCCTTCCTGATGAAGTGTTTACATTTTTGGAAACAATTGAATCAAATTTGAAGGATAGAGAGTTAGATGATCAAGATTCCATAAATCTATCCCCAAGTAATATTCCATCTTCATCTCAGTTTACTAATGTGGGGAATAGAATTACTAGTGATCAACACCTTGATATAAATAGAGAAGCTTCTTCCATACTCGAAGAAGAGTTTGTCACTGCTACTACAGTAGTTCATGAATATTTTGAACAAACTTGGAGTGAAGAGGAGTTACGTGATATACAAGTGATAGAAAAGTTAGAATATACAAATCCTTCGGAAGAATTCTTAGCTGATGATATCCAACATGAAGAAGGTGAGTTAAACCCAGATCAGTACAGTGACTTAGAGGAAGTGTTCCCAATTGCTGATGATCCCTATGTTTTAAATCCATGAATAACACAATTGTCAAATGTCAGTTCATCAGATCCAAATGAATTTTTCACTGGATAAGTTTTTTCCTCCCGACAAGAGTTTAAAGATGCACTAGTAAGGCATGCGATGCTAAAAAACTTTAGATACAAGCCAATTGACACCAGACTTAATAGAATTAAAGTTATTTGCTTCAATCAGCCATGTTCATGGAGATTAGTTGCAAGTGGAGACGTGGAGTTCACTGTCACAAAATATATAAAGCAGCATGAATATGACACAGTTAGGGAAACAACAGATCACCATGCTTGCACATCCACATTTGTAGTAAACCAGATTATAGGACGGTTAGCTACTTCTGATGATTACAAACCAAGTTCAATTCGAAGAGAAATGCAAGATAGATTTGTTGTTCACATTTCATACAAGAAAGCATACACAGCCAGACAGAAAGCATTAAAAAGAGTGGTTAGTGATTTTGATCAGACCTATATTGATCTTCCAATGTACTTGCATGAGTTAAGAGTTAGAGATCCTAATACCTATGTTGCAGTACTAAGAAATGGTGAAAATCAATTCCAGCGATATTTTTGGGCATTTGGTACTTGTGGAAGAGTATTCAGGTCTTATTTGTAAAAACTAATTGGAATTGATGCTACACATATCACTGGCAAGTATCCTGGTGTGTTGCTAATGACTACTGTCGTTGATGGTAATGCAAAAATTATGCCAGTTGCATTTGAAATTGTCGAAGTTGAATGTGGATCTGCCTGGGAGTGGTTTTTGGATCATGTAAAGACATTCCTTGCTGTCCTGTCGGAGTTGTTGAGCATTGTATCGGATAAACATCGGGGGATTATATCAGCAGTTAACAAAGTGTATCCATCTGGCCATCATGTTTTTTGTTGCTATCACTTGTCTTGTAACATGGTAATAGATACCCGGAATAGATCCTCATTAGGTTTATTTTGCGCAGCAGCAAGAGCCAATACAACAGTTGAGTTTGATCAATTAATGCAGAACATGGATGACAAACACAAGGATGCATATGCGTGGCTACAAAAGATCGATCCAAAAAGATGGGCCAATGCACACTTTCCTAGGAGGAGGTACACAATGTTAACCACTAATTGTTCTGAGAGTTTAAATGCATTATTCAAGGAAACACGTGAACTCCCCATCACCAGTTTAATTGATAACACTAGAAGAAAGGTTGCTCAATGGTTCTTTAACCGTAGGGAAGAATCTTCAAAAAGGTCAGGTTTTCTAGCACCTTATGCCATTAAAGAGATTGATGAAAGGAGAGAAAGAACTCGATTATATTCAATATTCCCATACTCACAATCGAAAATGGAAGTACAGACAATAGCTTCTTCGTATATTGTTGATTTGGAGAGGCACAGTTGCATCTGTGGTGAGTTTCAAATTTCAGGAATTCCTTGCTCGTATGCTATTACAGTCATCATATATCGGAACATGGATCCATACCATTATTGTGAGCATTATTTTCTAAGGGAAACTTGGGAGGCCACTTACATGGATCATATTTACCCATATCGAAGTAAGAAATTTTGGCCTAATGGTGACAAAATTTTTGGAGTTCTACCTCCTCGTAGCCTTGTGCAGCCGGGGCGAAGAAAAAAGGCACGCATTGAGTCTAAACATACTGGGAGGGTGAAAAATAAATATAGCAGATGCAAATAGCTTGGGCATAATAGAAGGTCTTGTAGAATGCCACCGCATACTAATTCCTAATTGTAAATAGTGGTCGTGTAAATATTTGTAAAGGAAACAATGTTTATATTAGACGACTTATTTATCAAATACTTACTATGCAATTAATTTGTGTGTGGTAGTTGTATTAAATGCGGCAAGGGTGTTTTGGGAATATCATAAACCAACCCTCTGGCATCCTCATTAACTCGTTTTCGTTAGGCTACATAAAGTGTAAAATCATCGAGGAGCTTCTTAACCCCTTCATTTACAATAGATCATCTCCTTCATGGCTTCCCGAGGCAAACACAACCCTGGGGAGAAGTCTTCTTTCTCCTCGAACGTTGAGGAGGGCTCCTCGGCCCCTCCTCCGACTCAGCGCATCTTTGTACCAACACTAGAGAAGTAACGTGCTGTTCTGATAAGGCGCTTGGAGACCGCGAGGCGTGACCAGGAGGGGCGACCCAACGCTTGGAGGTTGTTCTCTAGGATGAGCAAAATGTACATGCTGCTTTGGCGCAAGTGGAGAGATGGATGGCAGAATGAGAGGGTGCTCGATCGAGGCGGGGGAACGAGCATGGATTCTCTTAGATTTGTACCTGGATCATCTTAAATGTGTATGTCATATATATCTCTAAATATGTTTTGGTTGACCTACCTAAATGAATGTTGATCTATTTTGCATTATCGTGGCCTGCCTTAAACTTATGGCCTAACTAATTGAATGTTAAGCTATTTTGCAAAACTGTAATATAAATATGGGCCACCGCACCTGATCCGTTAATATAAAACTCCTCGGTGGTAGTTCAAACATCTCAAGATGGAATTTCATTTCTCTTTCACTCCTTTCGATCTGTCTCTCGTGGAATTGCCTGACGCTTCAATTTTCGATGTTTGTAAGTTTTGTAGATTACTTAACTTCTTTCGTTGACTATAATCTGTGTCGCTATTGCTCCTTCCGATCTATCTAGGGTTTTTCCATTTTCGTCAACGATATCGTTTAAAGTCGGGCCTGATAGGGTTTAGGGTTTTAATAAACCATTTGAGCAGAGGTAACGTTTGTTTCTATCAGCACACATGTTTCAATCCATTTCATCTATTAGTTTCAAATCGCCGTATTACAATGCATTTAGTTCATAACCTAATGTAGTATTTTCAGTTCACGATGGCTTCAACTAGTGAATCATCAAGCGATACTTCTGGAAGAATCCGTGCATTGATGCGAGGAAGAACAAAGAGAATGAACTGGAAAAGCAACGTTTCATAGTTTAAAAAATTTATTGCAAGTGTGCCACTGACTGTGGAAGAAGAAACCCTGATTCGGAGCTCCCCCTTTGCGTGGGTTTTGGACATTCCAGATATTACCCATGTCAGACCCTTCGTTCAAAATATGTTTGATAATTGGGACTGCAAGGAGAAATGTTTTATATTCCACGACAAGAAATTACATTTCACAAAGACAGATGTCTCCCTCATCCTTGGTCTTCCAGATGATGGACTCGTAGTTCCTATGAATAATGAAGCTCCCTCTTGTCAGTATATTTGCTGTAACACCCTAAATTTTAATTCCTATATTTTTATTAGAGAAAATTTGAAATAAGAATAAGAATAGAAATAATAAAAATAGGAATAGAATAATAATAATAATAAAATAGAAATAATTAATAATAGGAATTAAAAAAAAAGTTCGAAAAAATAGTTCGTTAGCCGAGGCTCGAACTATGAACCGTTGGTTTGGGAGAATATGCTTCCCACCACTAAGTCATAAGATTACCAATGAGTAGGATATAACAAAATATATCTATAGGCGAAAAAAAAGAGAGATTGATTAATTTGACTAATTATTTAAAGGGGATAATTAGATTAAGGAAAAACCCTAATTTATATATACTTTTTATTTCTTTCCCCTCTATAAATTTCACGCCGAAGCCTCATCCTCCTCTTCTCTCTCCCTCTCATTTTTTTTATTTCCAGCCGCCTCTCTCTCTCTCCCTCTCATTTTTCCAGCAACCTCTCTCTCTTCTCTCCTAAATTCCTTGTGCCGAAACCCACTCACGCCTAAATCTCTCGGTGGTTTTTTTCTGCGCCGTGAGCACCCAATCGCCGACCAAGGGTTTTCTTCGAGAAATATTTTTTGAAGAACGTGATTGATTCTTCCCTTTATTTTTCCTCCACCGTGGGATAATTCAAGAGGGGATTTTTAAGAGAAATCTCCGCAAGGACTTCGTAGAGTATCACGCTAAAGTAAAGGAACACGTAGGAGATCTTTTCCTTACGAAATCTAGCGGTATAAATTGGTGAAAAACGTAGGAGGTAAGTATTGCTCACCTGCAATATAAGTAGTTATCGTATATCATTGATATGTTTTTATGTGCATGTTATTTTCAGTTATGTGATTTTACCATTATGTTATGGGTAATTCAGCATCATGTTTAGATCCATGATAAGAATGTGATTTATGATCATGCATGTTGTAGATGAGTTGTAGCTTACAATTATATGCATGAGGTAAAGTAAGATGTAAAAATATTTCCTTTATAAAGAAAATTTAAAGATGCTTCCCGTTCGAATTGGGGATTAAGAGCACAATGATCTTCAGTATGCTTGCCACTTCAGTTTTGGGGGTCAAGAGCATAATGATCTTTATGGTGCTCCCCATTCATGGTTTAGGGGATTAAGAGCATTTTTTTTCAGTATGTATAAGAATATAAGTATAAAGGAAGTATTTTACTTTTAACAGGGCATGTACCGGGCATCAGTTTCGCCCACGGGCCAAGGCCCTCAGTCTCAGTTACCTGGTAGGTTCGGTGGTTGGCCACTCTGGCCTATTAGGAAAGCGCGCATTGGTACTATGCCGGGCCCATATCTAGGATGATTATTATTTTGAAGTATCAGTATAAGTATAAGTAAAAGTTTTCAAATTAATCATTCCAGTTCAGATACACTGTTTATAAGTTTTAAAATACTTAAGAGCATGATTTATACAAGAGACAAGTAATCAGAGTTATGATTTCCAGTTATGTTTGCATGTGTATCAATGTATCCAGGGCAAGAGAACTAGTTGCATGATTTCATACAGTGCATATTTTTGTGAGCATAGAAAGTACTTACTAAGCGTTATTGCTTACAGTTTGCATTTCCTTATACTGCAGATAAAGGTAAAAAAAAGCTTCAGTAAGGTGGCATGGTGGATGAAGTGCTGGGTGTGTGTGGCGACGGAATAGTGGAAGTAAAAGATCCTAAGTGCAGATGTCTAAATCAAATTTTTAGTTTCTTGTTTTCTTTTGATATTGTTGAAGTTCAACTGGATTATTTATGGTTGAGATCAAAGAATGCTAGAGTTATATTTGGTTAGTTTTAATACTTGCATGTTAGGTGAAGATCTTGAAATGATTATTGTTTAAGTGATGTCAAGGTCCTTATGATTATTTTAGTTGTTAGCATATTGCATTAGTATATTGCATGAATTAAAGATAAAGACAGTAAAGTAGTGACATCTCCCTTGGTAGAGAGTGGAAAGACTAGGGGGGTGTTACATTTGCAATATTTCATGGAAGCTGATTGCTCTAACAAGCATCTGGAGGAATTAATGAAGAGTTCCATATCTCCAGATAATTTAGTATCTGAAAAATTTTATTGTCAGTTGTTTATTTTATATTTTTTCTCTTGTATGTTTTTTACTACCACCAGCAGTAAGCCTAGAATACCTATGTGATCACTTATAGATTGTGTAGACGATTTTGATAACTTAGGTAGGTACAATTGGTGCGAAGCACTTTATACCTACATGGCTCCTCAAATGGAGTCAATTGGTATGGGAGTGACATTGCGACCAAAAGCAGAGGTTGGTGGTGGATCTACGAGACCATTGCTTAAGGGTTTCACACACTTATTGGCTGTAAGTGAATATATTTTATGTTTTCCACAAAGAGTATAGATCAATCTGTCTATTAACAACTAATTTTGTCATTCCAGGTATGGATGTATGAGCATTTGTGTATCCTACCTCCACACGTCCCTCATGCTTTGCCAAGAATGCTGAGATGGAGGTGGAGTTCCACAAATGTAAGGGTCGTTAAGAAGATGGTAGATGGTCTCCTACCAGATAAAATCATTATTGATATAATGCCAGCACAGTCAGAGCTGCATCTAATACAGAACACTTCTCCACCTAGAATTTGTGCATCAACTCCTCAACTCAAAACTCAGCTCGACGCAAGAGAAATGGCATGTCCAGTATGCCAGGAGAATACAAAAATAATTTCAACTCTAAGCACCAAGCTAGTTGAAGCAAGGTCTAACTTTGAAAGCACCTCCCTACTTAAGGATGCGACCATCGAAGAAAAAGAAAAGAAAAAATAGGAGCTTCTTCAATAGTTAGAGGAGGTCAGAAGCAGGAAGGACAATGAGATAAGTGAAAGGGATAATATAATTTCTAAAAAAGAAGCATTAATCGCTGAAAAGGACAGTTTAATATTGGATCTTCAACTGAATTTATAATCTCGGGATATAGAGGGGTTACAATCACAGCCCATACAAGCTGTACATACCCAACAACCTTCTCCTGCATACACTAGGCGGAAGGTTTATGTGCAGAAGAGGGCTCTTCATGGTGTATCACCCTTTACACGTACAAGCGTCCCTCCTGCATGGTTTGCTAACATTCCTAAAAGAAGGAGAGTTGAAACTCAAATAGTCCCTAGCAAGGCTATTGAGTATCCCTCAGCAGACCCTAATATCGCTCCTGAAGAGCCAAATTTTGAGCAGGAGTCAGGCCAGGATAAAAAAGGGAAATCAATTGCCAAGGAGTGTGAACTTGAAATATTAGATATTGCTACACAAGTCTCCACAGACAAACAACCAACACTCGACGAAGTCAAGACAAGGATATTGGAGGTGAGCATAAGTTATCTTGTCCAATCCTATTTTTCAGACAAAATATTTCTATCCCCATAGTTTTTTTTGTATACAGCAAGCTTATAAAGAATTCAACAATAAGATGGATCCAACAGTCGGGGAGTGTTTATTGAAACTAAAAAAATGGAGTAAGACAGTAAAAAAAATGGAGTGTTTATAATAGTAATCTTATGTTTTGAGAGTTGCTAATAACCCTTTCCTTGTGTAGTGTGATAACGATATTTGTCGTGGTACCGTTTCAAATTAATTACCGAACCCCTTAATTACACTAACATAGCATAGTGAATGGCCTGGATCGTTTCCCAACAAGTGTAATCGACAGAATAGTAAACTTAGGATAACTAATTATTGCTTTTGGTTTTCTAATGAAGATAGGGGTTTGGGATTTGAGATCTAACCTACAATTGCAAGGTAATTAAAATCCTAAACTAATATGCAATAACTAAAACAAACAAAGCAGGAATTAAACCAATTAAAATTGGAAAAGGAAATAATCTAATCAACCCAAGATATGCCCGGTGAATGACCAAGGTCCTTCGGCTAAGTCCAGCGAAGCTCAATCGAGACTCCGCAAGTGACAGTGGATGTGGGATGGTGCAAACTCCTGAATCCAGTAGTTTGATGGACACTCCGAACTCTCGCGGATCCGGTTGAGCTCGAAGAAGTGTCGTCGGAGCGGAACTTCTCCTCGAATCTGAAAGAGAAGGTGGATGAGTTGTGAGATGGAGGACGTCGCCGAAATCACTCGAAGAGGCAGTTCTCCTCGAATCCGAAGGAGAAAAGTGGGTGGAGGCAAGGTGGACGCGGATGCTAAGGCTCAAGGGAAGAAAAGATTTAACTAACAACCTAATGAAAACATGATTAAAAGAAAGCAATTAAAGTAAAGCATGAAATTAAATCTAATCTAACTAACTAGGGCCTAATTACTCTAAGAGCCATTTAATCAAACACTACATGTGCATGGAACAAATTAAACTAAACGTGTGCAATTCAAAACGTGGAAGATTGAAATTATTTCAAACATCACAATCTGAAATGAACAACAATCAAAACACATCAAAATGAAGGAATTCTTTGGAAATTGCCGCGTAGTCTTTGTTGGATAAAGGTGGAAAGAGCTGCCGGTGGTGGATGGCCTGAGTAGATGTAGCGGCTGGAATGAGATGAAACCGGAGGTGTGGAGGATGGAATGGGCGGAGTAGAAGCTAGGATTCCAGCTCCCATCCGTGGATGAAGGAGAAGTGGCCACTGGCGGCATCGGGCTTGCGTGCGGGAAGAAGATGGACCGCCGGTGGTGGAGTGGCACCGGTCTCTTCTGGAGCTAGGAATGGGCGGAGGATCTGATGGCTGCGACAAATCTTGATCGGTGGAGATGTGGAAGATGGGTTGCTGATGGCGGAGGAGACCACCGGTCACCAGTGAAGGAGGGGATCCCCTTCCTCTCCGGCAACCGGTGAGAGGAAGGCAGCGCCTTGGTGTATCGTCGATCAGCGTGAAGAGAGCGTCATTGCTTTGGTGGAGAAGTGTTGGTTTTATTAAATGCATTTTGGTAGCCGTCGATCAAAGAAGCCTTCAATCTCATCCGTCCATTATAGCTAGGTTAATTACTCCGATTAATCCACTAATGGTGTGCATCCAATCAATTTGAAATTACTCGACTACGGATGGGCCGGATCTGATCAATCTGGATAGATAATCACAATCGGCTAAATCTGGACGAAGGGCTCAGATGTATAGATCAAAATGTATGGACCGGATCTCTCCAGATCTGGGTAGATGGCTCAGAATCAAGCTGCTTTCATCAGACGGTCCATATCGTTCAAATCTGATCTCTTGATTAAATTGCCCTCAATCACGATGAAAGGTTCAGATTGATCCAGCTTAAAATGTCCTTCTAGCCCTAGATGAAGCCATATTTGATCTAACTCGAGTCTAATCCATTGGTTCATCTCGATCTCCTACAAATAAAGACAAAATTTGCATATAAGTCCAGAATTTAGGAGAATTTACAATAAGGTCCAAAAATATATCTAACTCATAAAATATACAAATAATTGATAATTAATCACTCGAGAGGATAAAAACAATGATATTAAGGACCAAAATAATCCGACAAAATGACAGTTATCATAGTGTGACAGTATCAGGACCAGTGTGGATGACCGATGCTATTAACTTATACATGGACTCTTTCCTTACAATATTTGATTGGAATGTTTTGACACATGGGGATTGCTTAAGTGCTTATTTTTCAGTCTTAGCTAATGAGTGCAAGGTGACTGATAAGGCGTACTATAACTCAATATTTTGTAGGGCTGGATTCCCGGTAAATTTTTGCCCCTTTTGCATGGAATTGTCAACTTTAAAGCTTCGGTGTTTTGATAGATTTTTTTTATACATAGGATATGTTTAATATTATGTACGCCCAAGCATTTGAGCAAACTTTTAAAACACCAGACAATCCAATCAGATACATATTTTGTCCAATAAACCGTGACGAGCACTGCCACCTACTAGTGGTGGACTTGGAAAATGCAATGTGTTGGTGCAGTAGGCACCTAAGTCGAACCTAAGTTTTGATTATAGCAAACGATACAAAGTTAAGCATATATTGTTATCTCATGAGCTAAATCAAGTGTGCAGAAAAGTCTCAACGCTGGAGCTGAAGGCTAGCGACACCCGGAGGAAGCCGTGGTGGTCGAGCGACACTCAAGAAACTTCGGAGGGAGCCGAAGGAATTGAGTGGAAGGCCGGAAGCAAAAGCAACACGTAAGTACTGAGGTAAGCTCGTGTGTGCGAGCGTAAGTAAGGTCGTATCCTCTTTACGGGGATGATCTTAAGCGTAGATCCGACCAAAGACTTCTTATAGATGGTCTAGGTCGAGATCGGATGGTCGACGACCATCGAAATTATGTTTTTGTTGAGATAACCTTACCTTGCAGCTAGCATCGATCATTGCCGACTTGGAGGACTCGGCGTCAAGCGGTCGGTGGCGAAGGTCGACAATCGGTGATCTTGCCATCGATCGTGATCTTGCCATCGATCGATGATGATAGCCATCGATTATTTCTTGGTCAAAGGATCAGCCTCGAGTAGTCAAGAGTTATCACCATTTTTCAAGGGGTTTTGTGCCCATTTGTGATTGGCTAAAGACCCATTCGATGAGGGGCTCAAAGGCTATAAAAGGAGGGCCAAACCTAGGGTTTTTCATCAATTCAAAAGCTTCCAAGTGCTTCCGATACGGTCCGACTCTCTGACATCCCTACGACGAAGCGCTGCCGAGACGACGACTAGAGCTTCAACCTCCAACCTTTAAAAGTTCTAAATTGTATTTCAGCTTATTCCTTTTAGTAAAGCTTTCATTATAATGAGGAGATGGGGAGTGTCCTTCTACCTCGGGCTTTTTGTATCCATCTAACTCCTACCTCCAACGAGGAGGAGTTCTTTAGTAGTTTGTCCTCCGTACGTGGTCAAGGACCACTAGGGCCTTGGAGTAGTAGCCTTTGGCTACGAACCAAGTAAATCTCTTGTGTCTATTGTCTCCTTTACTTATTGTTTTGTTTATCTTTCCGCTGCATATAAGTTTATTTTTTAAAAACGAATTCATACTAAAAAGTTTCTATCGCTATTCACCCCCCCTCTAGCGATCCGATCGATCCAACAATTGGTATCAAAGCCAGGTTGCTAAGATTTGGTGAAACCACCAATCTAGCCTTTTTACAGATTTATTTTTCTTTTAATTCTGTTTTTTTTTTATTTATTTCGCTTTGTTAAGTTTTTCTTCCGCACTACTAATCCAAGACGCGAGTCTTGGTACTTGTTTTCGTGTTTTTGTCGTTGTTAGTTTCTTCGTCTCCGTCTATTTGTGTCTTTTGTTCTAATGGCCCATCTCGAGGGTTTTAGCACCGTCCGACCTCCGTTTTACAACGGAGATGACTTCCGTTATTAGAAGGGTCGGATGGAATGCTTTCTCAAAAGCCAAATCGATATGTGGATCATAATCCAAACGGGTTTCACACTTCCGACTAATGAAGTGGGTGACTCCTTGGATTATGATCAATGGACCATTGCGACAAAACGACAAGTTGAAGCCGATGCCAAGGCAACACAAATCCTCCAATGCGGCCTATCCAAGGAGGAGCTAAATCGCGTCGGCCCCTTCATAAGTGCAAAAGATCTTTGGACGAAACTAGTGGAGCTACACGAAGGGACCGATGAAGCCAAGGTATGTAAGCGTGATCTTCTTTTCAATAAACTATATAACCTAAAAATGCAGAAACACGAGTCCGCGACCCAACTTCATGCCTGAGTCCAGGACATAGTCAACAACCTACACGTAATCGGGCAAAAGGTTGAAAACCGCAACCTTATAAGGTATGTTCTAAACTCGTTTCCGAGGACTACCTTGTGGGCATCCATGGTCGATGCCTACAAGGTCTCCAAGGATCTTTCTAAAATTAGGTTAGATGAACTCTTTTCCGATTTCGAATTACATGAGCAGTCCAACTCAGAACCCGAGAGGGGTATAGCCTTGTTTGCAGGATCAAAGAAGAAGAAAATCGCAAGCAAGCCACCACCAACCGAGGAGGAAGACGAGTCCGAAGAAGAAGTTGACCCGGAGTTGACTGCCGAACTAATGAACCTAGCTCGAAGGATAGCCAAGGGACAAAAGCGAACCACAACTCGACCCAACCAAGGTAAGTCTAAAAGTTCTAATATTAGGTGTTATGAGTGTAACAGATTTGGACATATCAAGTCCGAGTGCCCCAAACTCAACCACAAAGCACCTAAGCACAAGAAGGCTCTCAATGCGACATGGGAAGAAGCGTCATCCGAAGAAGACGAAGACCACGTCTTCATGGCGAAATCGATTGAGTCAGACACGGAGACCGAACCTGAACTTGAGTCGGAACCTGAGGATGACTCGGACTACGAAGCTACCTTCAAGTCAAGCCACGGATACGCATCCGGTTCAAAAGATACCCTTAAAGTAAGTCAAACTTTATTTAATACTTTACATAATACGGTTAGGTTTTTGTCTAGGAAGTTAGCTAAGTCCGAGTCCAAGGTCGAGACCCTTGTTGAGGAGGTTAAACTCCTCAAACACAAGGTCTCCCTAACCTCTTCGGCTAGTCGAGTTTAAGAGAAGGACTCAACTCGAGTTGAAAAGCTCGAAGTTGAGAACTCTCTCTTGAAAAGTCAAGTCGAAGATCTTAGGAACACGTTGGAAAGGTTCACTTCGGGATCCAAAGGACTTGACCTCCTACTTGGATCTCAAAGGGTCGTGTACAACAAGGCTGGACTAGGGTTTAACTCAAACACGACTAATAGGTCGTATATGTCGATTGTAAGTCGACATAGGAAACATGTCCAAGCATGGGTCCCTAAGAACCTTTTGATTTCAACTCTAGGATCCAACCGTCTTTGGATTCCAAAGGACCAAATCCACTATGTGGATAGACCGAACCGATTCAACGGTCTAGGGGGAGCCAGTACAAAACATGTTTGTGCTTTAACTTAGAAATTGCATGCTTTAACTTAGAAAGTTTGTGCTTTAACTTAGAAATTGCATGTTTTAACTTAAAAAGTGTGTGCTTTAACTTAGAAATTGCATGCTTTAACTTAGAAAATTTGTGCTTTAAAACTTGTGAACTCACTTAGAACATGAACATAACCAACTAAAATTCTTCGAAAAGATTGAGCCTCGGGGAGCCTCTTTTCAAAAACATAACCATCTAAAATTCTTCGAAAAGATTGAGCCTCGGGGAGCCTCTTTTCAAAAATAACCAGTTAGACTAGGAGATAGTCTTAGGTGAGTCAAGTCATCATTTTCTTGAAAATGGCTTTGTCTAAGGAAGTGGTCGATGATCCGATAAAAGAAGGCCCCTGTGCCTCGCCACGACACTGAATCTTAAAAAGGTAAACTTGACAAGCCTAGGTTTAAATCCAAATCTAACATAAAATTACTTGAACCTAAATGCACTTAATCAACTTAATTGGAAGTCATCTCACAAAAAACACATAAGTATAACATGATTGATCATATAGACACAGGTGAGATGATCTAGGTTTAACAACTTACAACCAATTTAAAAAAAAAAATCTAACATCCAATCCAACCATCTTGTGTGTAGGATCAATGGATGTTGGACAGCGGTTGCTCCCGACACATGACCGGGGATCAACTCAAATTCACAAAGCTTCGATTCAAACGACAAGGATCGGTAGCCTTTGGGAATAACGGCAAGCTCAAAATCATCGGATCAGGTGATATCGAGCTTAACTCGAATTTTGTTATTAAAAATGTATTACTTGTAGAGAATTTTGAATATAACCTGCTTAGCGTAAGCCAATTATGTGACAATAACTATAAGGTCGTATTTTTAGAAAATGAATGTGTAATTAAAAAAACAATACTCAAAGGAACTAGGACAAATAACATTTATACAATTAACTTAATCAAATCCTCAGCCAAATGTCTTATGACACAGGAAGAGGAATCATGGTTGTGGCACCGACGACTCGGTCACTCGCACCCAAGACTCGTCCACAAGATGAGTCAGAGTGGCTTAGTCAGAGGCTTACCCAACCTCAACAACTTGGTTAATAAAATCTGTAATGCTTGTCAACAAGGAAAACAACCTAGGACACAACACAAGTTAACTAACCAAGAACGAACCTCAAGTGTACTTGAGTTCCTGCATATGGATCTATTCGATTCACATGGAGCCAAGTCACTCAATAAAAATCAATATTGCTTAGTCATAATTGACGACTACTCCAGGTTTACCTGGGTTAGGTTCATCAAACATAAAAATGATACCCTAGATCAATTAATCAATCTATTCAAATTAATCGAGAATCAAAAAGACCTTAAGGTTAAAAGACTTAGAAGCGATCATGGTGGTGAATTCGAAAATCAAAGGTTCACCGACTGTAACCTAAGCGGATACCACCATGAATTCTCTTGCCCTAGGACCCCTCAACAAAATGGCCTAGTGGAGCGGAAAAACCGAACTCTACAAGAAGCCGCTAGGACCATGTTGAAGCAGAATATGACCTACCCGATAGGTTTTGGGCGAAGTAGTACAGTCAAAATAGGATCCTTATGGTAAAAGGCACCTTAAGACCTCATACGAGATTTATCACGATAAAGTACCCAACATCAAGTACTTTAGGGTATTTGGGTGTAAAGGTACATATCCTAAACACTAAGGATTACCTAGGAAATTTACATCCAAAACCACGACCGAAATCTTTCTAGGATACTCGACTACAAGTCGAGCTTATAGAGTATATAACCACGACACCCTTAGAGTCGAGGAGACTATCAATGTAGTATTTGATGAAGGACATGAACCTACAAAACCCCCAGCAACCCCAATTAGCGAGCCGATTCATACTAGACCTAACTCTGATCCGGAGATCAGGTCTAGTGTTAATCCTAACCTAAGTCAACCAAGTCACTCTATTGATCAAGTGATAGATGACTCCAACCAAACTAGTGTTCAACCAAGTCACCCCATTGATCAAGCATTAGGTGACACAAACCCAACCCAATCTAGGATTGGACTAACCACCCTATCGATCAAGTGATAGGAGATCCTAATCTAGGAGTTCGTACTAGAGCATCCTATAGGAACCTTAGTCAAATTTCCTTAATTTCAAAGATAGAACCCAAATCAATTGAACAAGCTCTTCTTGATCCCGATTGGATTATTGCAATGCAAGAAGAGCTAGCTCAATTTACTAGGAATGAAGTGTAGGAATTAGTACCACCACCTAAAGACAAAACGATAATTGGAACAAGGTGGGTGTTTCGAAATAAGCTTGATGATAAAGGTGAAGTAGTTAGGAACAAGGCTAGGTTAGTCGCCAAAGGGTTTAGCCAAGTCGAAGGCTTAGATTACGACGAAACCTATGCCCCAGTAGCTAGACTCGAATCCATTCGAATGTTGCTAGCTTATGTCGCACATCGAGGATTTAAGCTGTTTCAAATGGATGTTAAGTCGGCATTCCTAAATGGATACATTAAAGAAGAATTTTATGTCAGCCAACCCCCCGGATTCGAAAATCTAGATAAACCCGACCATGTTCTAAAACTTAAGAAAGCTCTCTATGGACTTAAACAAGCTCCTCGAGCTTGAGTGCGAGACTTTCAATCCATCTTAAGTCAAAAGGGTTTAACCAAGGCTTAGTTGACCCAACTCTCTTCGTAAAAACCTTAGGTAAAGAAATTTTCATAGCTCAAATTTACGTAGACGATATAATTTTTGGAACCTCTAACTCAGCCTTACTAAATGAGTTCGTTTCACTCATGGAAAATGAGTTCGAAATGAACTTGGTAGGCGAGTTAAGTTTCTTTTTAGGTCTACAAATTAAACAAACTAAGGATGGTATATACCTATATCAACAAAAATACACCAAGGAGTTAATTAAAAGATTTGGAATGCAAGACGCTAAGGTAATAAACACTCCAATGGCGATAAATGTTACCATAGGAGAAGACCTAGAAAGTAAGTCCATTGACTTAAAATACTATAGGAGCGTAATAGGGAGTCTCCTATACTTAACTGCGAGTCGACCCGACATTTTATTCGCAGTAAGTATGTGCGCCAGGTTTCAAACCTGTGCTAAGGAGTCTCACCTAACCCTAGTTAAGCGTATCCTTAGATATCTTAAGGGTACACTTAACGTTGGTATTTGGTACCCTAGATCTATGGAGTTCGAACTAATCGGCTACTCCGATTCGGATTATGCCGGTAGTAAGCTCAATAGAAAGAGCACGAGTGGTTGTTGTCAACTTCTCGGCTCGAGTCTAGTGAGTTGGTGCAGTAGGAAACAACATTGTGTTGCTTTATCTACCACCGAAGCCGAATACATCGCGATGGGTGAGTGTGTCACGCAGCTTCTTTGGATGAAGCACACTCTCCGCGACCTTAAGTTAGACTTTACGAATACTAAACTTCACGTAGATAACATTAGTTCAATTAATCTTACAAAGAATCCGATATGTCACTCTAGGACCAAACATATAGAGGTCAAACACCATTTCATTCGAGAACATGTGGCCAACGGAGCCATACACCTCGAATACGTCGAATCGAAGTCTACCTTGGCAGATCTATTTACTAAACCCCTACCCGAAGCCGAATTTAGTCTATTAAGACGAAAATTGGGCATGTGCATAATAGAATAGGTACATGCAAATTATATGTTCTTACTACTATTTCTTTAATTTCATGGAACTAGCATAGGACATACCTTAGATATCATGCACCTATAGATTAAAGGAGCCAGTACATCTCACAACACATAGGACTAATGTGTTTGTGTACTTAGCCACGTAGATGGGCGTGAGATGTTAGGACCTTACTCCTGGTTCCAGATGTAGAGCTAGTGCATCGCTATGAACCACGGAGTATAATCATACATACTAACCGACTCTGACCAGGACTGGTTGATCTTACATATCAATCAAGCCAAATATGAGTCAAACATTTTATAGATGAGCTTATTTTCAGTATATTTTTTTATAAAAAATGGGGAACATGCTTGGACTTTAAATTTAACACTTATTTTGTTTTCCACACACCCCTTACTCTTTTCGATATACGGCAAAAGGGGGAGAAAAAGGCCAAAGTTAAGGGGTCAAAGGCCAAAGTTAAGGGGTCAAATTTTTTTTTGATAACTTAACTCTTACTTCATATTTAAACCAAAAGTTAAAACTTAGTTAACTTTTACCAAAAGGCCAAAGAATTCTTAACTTAAACTTATTTGTGCCATCTACGTTTTACTTAAACTTATTTTTTAAACTTTATGTCGTTAATATTTTACTTAAGGGGGAGAAAGGGCTTAACTAAAAAGTTTTACTAAGGCCAACTTTAAGTAATGTTAATTACTTAAAGCAACCCTCAAGGGGGAGGATTAAGGTCTTTCTTCAAGACTCACCCTCGGTCAAGGGGGAGGTTTCCTCAAGGGGGAGTACTTGAAGAAAATCCTTACTACTCCAACTTAATCTTCATATTTTTTGTTTCTCATGCACATTATTACTCTTCATGCTTGCTATTTACTTAACTTTGTATGTGGGTTTGCCATAAATCAAAAAGGGGGAGATTGTTGGTGCAGTAGGCACCTAAGTCGAACCTAAGTTTTGATTATAGCAAACGATACAAAGTTAAGCATATATTGTTATCTCATGAGCTAAATCAAGTGTGCAGAAAAGTCTCAACGCTGGAGCTGAAGGCTAGCGACACCCGGAGGAAGCCGCGGTGGTCGGGCGACACTCAAGAGACTTCGGAGGGAGCCGAAGGAATTGAGTGGAAGGCCGGAAGCAAAAGCAACACGTAAGTACTGAGGTAAGCTCGTGTGTGCGAGCGTAAGTAAGGTCGTATCCTCTTTACGGGGATGATCTTAAGCGTAGATCCGACCAAAGACTTCTTATAGATGGTCTAGGTCGAGATCGGATGGTCGACGACCATCGAAATTATGTTTTTGTTGAGCTAACCTTACCTTGCAGCTAGCATCAGTCGACTGCCAGCTTGGAGGACTCGACTAACCTTACCCCCGTAACAAGCTGTTTCCAGCCCCAAAATCCAACGTTTAGTACCCTTTCGGGGACATCGAAGGTCGTAAGTTTCAAATTTTTGTTAGTTTCTTATCCTCCTTATTTATTTCTGTTTTTTTTCCTATTATTTCCCGCATTACTAATCCAAGACCAAGTCTTGGAATTCTCTTTGGTTTTTATTTGTGTTTTGCAAGATACTTAATGGCTCACATTGAGGGATATAGCACCACCCGACCTCCATTCTTTAACGGAGATGATTTTCGTTATTGGAAAGGTCGGATGGAGTGTTTCTTGAAAACACAAGTCGAGACTTGGATAATAATCCAAACCGACTTTGCTTTACCCACCAATGATCAAGGAGAACCCTTGGATTTCAACAAGTGGACAAATGCAACCAAGAGGCAAATCGAAGCCGATGCAAGAGCAACCCAAATATTGCAATGCGGCTTGTCCAAGGAGGAACTCAACCGCATCGGACCATTCATTAGTGCCAAGGACCTATGGAATAAATTAATCGAGCTACACGAAGGAACGTCCGATGCTAAGTTATGTAAACGTGACCTTCTTTTCAATAAGTTGTATAACCTCAAGATGCAGGAACACGAGACGGCAACGCAACTACACGCCCGCGTCCAGGACATTGTCAACGGCCTACACACCATCGGACACAAGGTCGAAAACCGTGACCTACTAAGGTACGTTCTTAATTCATTTCCTAGGACTACCTTGTGGGCATCCATGGTCGATGCCTACAAGGTCTCTAAGGACCTATCGAAGCTTAGGTTAGATGAATTATTTTCCGAGTTTGAACTTCATGAGCAAACTAACGTGATCCAGGCCGAGAGAGGTATTGCTCTACTTGCAGGACAAAGAAGCAAGCCACCTACTAGGCAAGTAGATGAACTCGAACCCGAAGACGAATCCGAATCCGAAGAGGAGGCCATAATAGTCAACATTGTGCGGAGAATAGTTCGACAAGAAAGGAGGAAATTGAAGAATGAGAACCAAAAGAAAAAGGGAGCAAGGAAAGCCTTCCATGCAACTTGGGACAACAAAGAAGACATAGCTTTCATGGCAAAATCGATTGAATCAGACACGGAGACCGAACCTGAACTTGAGTCAGAACCTGAGGATGACTCGGACTACGAAGCTACCTTCAAGTCAAGCCACGGATACGCATCCGGTTCAAAAGATACCCTTAAAGTGAGTCGAACTTTATTTAATACTTTACATAATACGGTTAAGTTTTTGTCTAGGAAATTAACTAAGTCCGAGTCTAGGGTTGAGTCGTTACTTGAGGAGGTTGAAACCCTCAAGCAGAGGCTACTCTAACCTCTTCAACTAGTCAAGTTCAAGAGGGAAACTCAACCCAAATTGAAAAACTTGAGGAGGAGAATTCTCTCTTGAAAGAACGAGTTCAAGAGGTTGAGGCTAGGTTGGAAAGGTTCACATTGGGATCTAAGAACCTTAATCGACTACTTGGAACCCAAAGAGCCGTGTACAACAAAGTCGGACTCGGATTTAAGTCAAAGACTACGAATAGGTCTTATATGTCTATCGTAAATCGTAGTCATCAAAGAGTCCAAGCATGGGTCCCAAATGTTTTATTAAATTCACATATAAGGACTAACAAGGTTTGGATTCCCCAGGATCAAGTTCATTATTTGAATAGACCATATTGGTTCAATGGTCCAGGGGGAGCTAACACTAAAATAGTATACCCGCTTACTTAGCAAAACCATTGCATGCTTAGAATTTTTGTTAACTTGTGAACTTACTTAGAACACGTACATAACCAACTAAAATCCTTCGAAAAGATTGAGCCTCGGGGAGCCTCTTTTCAGTTAGACTAGGAAATAGTCTTAGGTGAGTCAAGTCATCATTTCCTTGAAAATGGCTTTGTCTAAGGAAGTGGTCGATGATCCGATAAAAGAAGGCCCCTGTGCCTCGCCACGACCTGGAAGCCATGATCTTGAAAAGGTAAACTTGACAAGCCTAGGGTCAAATCCAAATCTAACATAAAATTACTTGAACCTAAATGCGCTTAATCAACTTAATTTTAAAATCATCTCACAAAACATATAAGGTGAACAAATTCTGCGACACATAGAATGGGTGAGATGTTAAGGATAATTGAAATATACTTAAAACAATCTCTTCAAAATACTACCTATTTTCTCAACTATTGTACTTAACAACTCTTAGGCCAAAGTTTAGCGCCCCCTACATCTCTTATACTTCATATATTTGACTAAGGGGGAGAGCAAACTAACCCTAAAGGTTATATTATAAATCTTTAGATTATTGGTGCAGAGGGGCACACCTCGAACCAATCTATCTAACTACTGCTAGACGTATGCTTGGACTCATATTTGATTTATCTAGATGCATGCATATACGATATTGTTTTCAAACCCCTATTTTATACAAAAACCCCAAATTTTTTTTTTGATTTATGGCAAAAGGGGGAGAAGAGCAAAAGTTAAGGGGGAGTAACATAAAATTTAATTTTGAAAATTAAATTATTTCTTTCAACACTCACCTAGGGTTAAGGGGGAGTTTTGGTTGAGGGGGAGTTTTTGAAAATGACATTCATCATTTACTATACTGGTTTTATGCTTTAATTTTCCTTAACTTTGTGTTGGTTTGCCATAGATCAAAAAGGGGGAGATTGTTGGTGCAGGGGTACTAGATAATCGAACCTGTATTTTGATTATGGTAAAGACACAAAGTTAAGTTTATATCGTTATCTCACGAGCTATCGAGTGTACAGAAAAGTATTAAAGCTGGAGCTGAAGGCTAGCGACACCCGGAGCAAGCCGTGGTGGTCGGGCGACACTCGAGTGACTCGGAGGAGCCGAAGGAATCGAGTGGAAGGCGGAAGCAAGCTACTATCGAGGTAAGCTCGTGTGAGTGAGAGATTGTAAGGTCGTGTCCTCTTACGGGATGATCGTGGCTGACGATCCGACTAAGACTTCTGTGGAAGGTCTAGGTTCGAGATCGACGGTTAAACCGTCGTATTTATCATTTTCGAGCTAACCTCTTCGCGAAGTGGCCAAGCGGGCGCCATTGGACATGGAGCGGCCGATCGATGCCCATCGGTCGATCGATGGGAGGCATCGATCGTGATGGCGATGATTCGACTTTAGCTAGGTCAAAACGGATAACGTTTGACGCGGCCACTTCGCGATAAAAATTTGGAAAAATTCATGATCCGTTCCAAAGAAATAGAAGACAAATTCAGAGGCTAAAGTCTATAAAAGGAGGGGAGGATTCATCTCCAAAGAACATCAATTTTATTCATCAAGTGCTCCTACAACGCCAACGCTCCAACACCGTCATAACGCCGACGCGACGCCAAGTTCCAATCTTCTTCGTCGGCAGCAGATTCAAGTAATATTTTTGATATTGTATTCTTTGTTTTTCTTCATAACGAGGTGAGGTAGGCTTGTTGCGTCATCCTCGTATATTCGGTTTTGTGATCGTTGTCTCCTACCTCCAACGAGGAGGAGACGTTATAGTGCTTTGCCCTCCGTACGCGGTCTAGGACCGATAGGGCCTTGGAGTAGCAACCGCCGGGTTGTGAACCAAGTAAAATAAACGTGTCATTTTATTTTCCGCTGCTTACTCGCTTACTCGTGCCTTAACGAACGATTACGAACGAAAGATTTTCGATCGCTATTCACCCCCCCTCTAGCGACGCTTTTCGATCCAACAGAATCTTCCCAAGTCCTTTTGGGGCTATGCACTTCAGATAGCTGTTTACTTGTTAAACAGAGTCCCGACCAAGGTAGTCTCTACTACTCCATATGAGATATGGGCTAGTAAGAAACCTCATTTATCTTACTTGAAGATATGGGGTTGTCCTGCTTATGTGAAGTGGACTGTGTCAAACAAATTGGATGCTAAGTCTGATAAATGTCTATTTATTGGATACCCTAAGGAAACGAGAGGTTACCAATTCTATCATCCCTTGGAACAAAAGGTGTTTGTTTCAAGGAATGCTGTGTTTCTAGAGAAAGAGTTTCTCTTGCAATAAAACAGTGGGAGTGTCGTTGAGCTTGAGGAGGCTCGAGAGACTCAAATAGACATTGATGAGATACCTAGTGAAGCACCTCGACCGATGACTCATAGTGATGAGACATCGGCTGAACCTATTGTGACACCACATCTTCGTAGATCTGGTAGGACACGCAACATTCCTGAGAGATATGGATTTCTTGTAAGTGAATCTAACAACGTGTTACTCATTGATGATGAGGAGCCTACCAATTATGAAGAAGTTCTGAAAAGTTCAGAAAGGGACAAATGGCTTGAAGCCATGAAGTCGGAAATAGATTCCATGTATGAAAATCAAGTTTGGAACTTGGTGGACCCACCTGAAGGCATAAAGCCTATAGGGTGCAAGTGGATTTTCAAGAAGAAAATTGACATGGATGGTAATGTGATTACCTATAAGGCTAGATTGGTGGCGAAAGGGGATCGTCAAAAGCAAGGTGTTGATTATGACGAGACCTATTCACCTGTAGCTATGCTCAAATCCATTCGGCTCCTGGCCATAGCGACTCATTATGATTATGAGATATGACAAATGAATGTGAAAACAACTTTCCTTAATGGAAAGCTACTCAAGGACGTGTATATGATACAACATGAGGGTTTCACATCGGTTGATAAAACTAAGGTATGCAAACTGCGACGGTCTATATATGGACTGAAGCAAGAATCCAAGAGCTGGAATATCGTTTTGATGAGACAATCAAAAAGTTGTGATTTCTCACAAAATCTGGACGAACCTTGTGTATACAAGAAGGTTAGTGGGAGTGCAGTCGTGTTTCTAGTATTGTATGTCGATGACATATTACTTATAGGAAATGATGTTTCTGTCTTACAGTTAGTTAAAATTTGGTTGTCCAAGACATTCTCCATGAAAGACCTAGGAGAAGCAACCTACATCCTCGGGATTAAGATCTATTGGGATAGATCGAAACAGTTGCTTGGTCTTTCGTAGTCTACATATATAGACCGAGTACTAAAGAAGTTTAGCATGTCGGAATCCAAGAATGGTTTCCTACCCATCAGGCATGGGATACACCTTTCGAAGTCTATGTGTTTGCGCACAGAAGACGAGAGGATTTGCATGAGTAAGATTCCCTATGCATCCGCAATAAGATCTATCATGTATGCTATGTTATGTACGAGGCCCAATGTATCGTATGCTCTGAGTGTCACGAGAAGATATCAGTCGACTGATATGCAAATATCAGTCGACTGATGATAACAAAATTCAATTTTCAACCTAATTAACTAATTTTTTATCAGTTCGATTTGTTCGGTTTTGTTGAAAAGTTCGGTCGATTGGATTTATTCGATTTTGATTTAATCGGTTCTGTCGGTTCGATTATTAAGCGATTGCTCACCCCTATGCCCGACTCATATAATAGGCCAGTATGAACAATTACTATTATACATCAATAATAGTTCAAATACATCACTAACAACAATTTATTTCAAATACATTTTCTGAATAACTTTGATGATCAACTTAAAGCTTATATATGTAATATGCATTTTAACCAACCATTTCAAAGATTGAAAGACCTTGATGACCTTTCAAAGAAGTGAGTTATGTCAAAGAAAAATATAATATATCTATTGAAGCTATATATTGAACTCAACATTATTTTTATCAGTTGCGATTGTCATTATAGGGAGAGTATTTTTTGCTATGAGAATTGTGAAAGACAGATTGTATAATCGAATGAGTGATGATTGGATGAAATGATAATTTTATTATTTATGTAGAAAAAAATATATTTCTAATGGTTGATAATGAAATTATTATACCAAGTTTCAAAATATAAAAATTCAAAAAGAATTGGTTGATTTAGTTCAATTTACTATATCCAGATTTCTTTTCCAATCCACACAGTTAGGTCCAGTAATTTATTTTCCTTTAGTATCACAGCAAGTGGGTTGATAGTCATTTTTAAACACCTAAAAATCACATAGATCAAAACATTATATTTCAAAAATTTATTGATTCCTCAAACAATAAAATTTTAAAATCAACCAACACCTCAAAACACCGAGAATATCGTATGCCACGATAGTGTGGACGTATACGAATTCTACATTTGTAAGAGGAGGTTTTATCCATTAATTTTATTATCTTGTCAACCTTACTTTTTGACAAATAAAATTAATAGTTAGTTCCTCTTCGGCCCTCCAAATAAAAGCAGTGACTCCGATAGGAAGGATACTCCTATTTGCATTTAAGTGTTCACCATTACCCGATACTAAGGCAATTATCTCGGATTATGTGCCTTCCGATGGGGAAGTACACACGCTCCTAAATAATTTCCTATAACCATATTTGACCTAGTGATTTGCAAAACAAACTCATCCGATGGGGAGGAAGGCACTCAGAGCCGACACGCAAGTTTGTTTGCATCACATGTCAAATTGTAATGGAGGCCATGGAAATTTAAAAAAATATCCCTCTCCCATTTAGTAATTTAAAATGAGGAATTTTCCAAGCACACAACATGCATATCAAACAAGAAGCAATAAATATGAAAAAAATATTTTCCAACTATTATGGCTTTTGTTTTACAATATGCCTCCCGTCGTATCGCCATCTCATCCGCTCCTTCCTACGCCATGTACAAGCCATCCGGAGATCCGAGTCGAGAAAAATTATTTTAATTTACATCCATCGATCCTATACTCCAAAAAGGAGTGTACATGAAATCTAGATCGAAAGTAAACTAAAATAAAAGAGTGGCTAAACAATGCCGTACTTAATTATAAAAATTAAATACTAGCCTCGTCAACCCCGAGGATTCAAATAATATTACAATTACACACATCCAATCACATACACACACATATGGCCATAATAGTTGGAATCTTATGCCTGCAACCAAAAAGTTAGCCTACGCACATCCTACTATTATCTGACACACATAATATATGATAAGTGCATAAAAGTAAACGAATCCTAAACACACAAAAATGGAAACCGTGACTCTGATACGACTTGTAGGGAATTGCTTCCCGCTTCGGTCGCTCGTGCATGGCGATCCTATCTACGTCTCCGGATTAAAAAAAAATAATCCTTATGAAGACGGATTACCCAAGCAACCGATCCATCATTGTGCTATTCGATTCGAGTGGTCTCTTGAACAAATTTATTGTGCAAGCAACTTAACTCTTTTCCTCGATTTGCCGCAGAATAGATGATGTAGGGATCGCCGATTTTTTTATTTATCTTCGGGGTCCATGTAAATTAACCACATACAATTACAAACAAATTGCATAGAACAAGAAAGAAACCAAAATAAGAATTATACCTCTTGATCTTCTATTGTATGACCTATCCTCTTCTTCGACGTTGTGTGGGCAATGATCTTCCATGAATTGAAGCCTCCTAGATCCCATATATTCCTTTCTTTGTTCGCTCCAAACAAAGGAAGATAACCAAAAAATTCTTCTCCTATCTAGAGTCGACCACCAAGCCACCAACCATGGTTGTTGCCATTGGCCAAGGAGAGGAAGAAGGGATATGGGCGTCGGCCAAGTGTTCCAAGGGAAGAAACCCTAACACTTGTTGCCGCCGGCCAAAGGAGAGGGAAAGGGTGGAGGTTGCTGCCGGCCAAGTGGAGAGGAAGAAGCTTGTTGTCGCCGGCCACTAGAGAGGAAGACAAGGAAACCCTAGGAAAAACCCTAATTCCTTGCGCCGCCCAAGCCTCTCAATGCCAACTCCAAACCCTAGCCTCCCCAAGAATCTTGCCGCCCACTCAAAAACCCTAATCTCCAAAAGGATATCTCACGCCCAAGCCTTGAAACCTTATTTATAGATTTCTCTAAAGCCTCCTTTTAATCGTGTCCATTGGATATAAGCTTCATGAGGCTTTTAATATTAGGCTACAATAGGGACCATGATGAGGAGTTGGATCTTGGCCACCCAATGGATCCGAACCACACAAATATGATCCATCAATGATGATCAATTCTACTATAGGATTATCATTGATCTACCTCACCAACCCCCATAAATAAATATGGGCTCCATATATTAATTGTACAAATGTCTCCCTGTGTTTAAGATATCGAATATCCGTTAATTAATTAATTTATTGACAATTAATTAATCAACATATAACTCCATAAGTAGTACCACTCATCCTCATCATCATGCCGGACCAAGTCCATTTGCAGGGTTCACATGATGATCCTTATGAGCTCTTCAAGGGGACATCATCATCCTAATACATAGGACACGATTTCCTCCTATAATCAATGAAACAACATGTAAATAATATTATTTCCCAACTTATTGAGCCTATCGATTTAATCTATAAATCTCGCCCATTGGTAAATCAAAGAAATAAATACTAAGTACATGTGCCCGTTATTATATCAAGATTAAGAGCATGTACACCATAATATCCGAGGTCCGATTCAATTATATAGTCAGCAATAAATTGAATCACCTCTAAGTCAGTCCTGCTCAATACACACAAAGTGTACTAGTGTAATTCTATGGTCAAGACAAACCAATACCAAATTACACTATAACCATACCAATGGTTTGTCCAAAACCATATTGGTTATGAGCCTCTACTTATACTCTACAAGGAACTGATAACATGATCTTCCGTGTGACACCACACACCATGTTATCTACAATGTAGTGTATCAGACAATATGCATAACCATAAATATTCAAACAATGATCATGTGATTCTTATTTCAAAAATAAAGATGTTCATACAAAGGCTAGGCTTTCAGTATACATCCTAACAATCTCCCACTTATACTAAAAGACTATGCTTCCATTATACTGCCATACATCTGATTCCCATTCCCTCCACATACCTATCAAAAGCTCTCGCTAGAAAGGCCCTAGTGAAAGGATCTACCAGGTCATCCTCTGATGCAATCTTGGCGACAACAACTTCTACCCTCTTTACGATCTCTCATATCAGGTGGTACTTGCGCTCTATGTGTTTACTTGCCTTATGGGCTCGTGGTTCCTTCGAGTTTGCAACTGCACCACTATTATCACAATAAATTGTGATAATTCTAGGCAAACTAGGAATCACATCCAAGCCCATCAAGAAGTTCCAGAGCCATACAACTTCTTTGGTTGCCTCAAAGGCTACCACATACTCAGCTTCCATGGTGGAGTCCGCCATGCATTTCTGCTTGACACTCCTCCATACAATGGCTCCACCTCCCAAAGTAAACACAAAACCCGAGGTAGACTTACTGTTATCCCTATCTGATTGGAAGTCAAAATCTGTGTAACCCACAGGGAGTAATTGATCTGCATGGTATACCAACATATAATCCCTAGCCCTTCTCAGGTACTTCAATATATGTTTTATCGTAGTCCAATGTCTATATCCTGGATTACTCTGATATCTGCTAACCATGCCAACAGCAAAGAAGATATTCGGCCTCGTACATAACATAGCATACATGAGGCTTCCTACCACCGAAGCATAAGGAACCACCTTCATCTCCTCTATCTCCTTTGATGTTCTAGGACACATCTCTTTAGATAAAGGTACTCCATGCCTAAAAGGTAGAAAACCTTTCTTGGAGTTCTGCATGCCAAAATGAGCCAAAATAGTGTCTATGTATGAAGCTTAAGATAAGCATAACATCCTTTTCCTGTGATCCCTTATAACCTTGATCCCAAGGATGTGTTCCACTTCTCCCAAGTCCTTCATATCAAACTGTTTGGACAACCATACCCTTACGTCTAATAACTCTTTGACATTGTTGCCAATTAACAAAATATCATCTACGTATAGTACAAGAAATACCACTACATTTCTGTCACATCTCTTGTATACACAAGACTCATCCGGACTTTGAATAAATCCAAAAGACTGGATTACCTCATCAAAGCGGATGTTCCAAGATCTCTAAGCTTGCTTCAATCCATAAAAGGACCAATTAAGCTTGCACATAAGATGCTCTTTGCCCTTTGCAATGAATCCCTCTGGTTGCTTCATATAGATGTTTTCCTTAAGACTTCCATTAAGGAAAGATGTCTTGACATCCATCTACCACACCTCATAATCTATATGAGCAGCAAAAGATAAGAGAATCCGGACAGACTTAAGCATGGCTACAGGAAAAAGGTCTCCTCATAATCGATACCCTCTTTCTGAGTATACCCTTTCATAACAAGCCTTGCTTTGAAGGTCTCAACCTTCCCGTCTATTTTTCTCTTTCTTTTGTAGATCCACTTGCATCCAATGGTTTTTACATCATTGAGTGGTTCTACTAGCTTCCAAACCTAATTTGAATCTATAGATTCTATCTCAGAATTCATTGCACTTTGCCAAGATACCGCATATTTATCTTGGATTGCCTCGTTATATGTCCAGGGATCAGGTTCATGTTCGCCAGTGACGAAATCAGAAGATTCTCTCAAGAACATAAATCTATCAGGTTGTCTAACAACCCTCCCACTATGATGAGGTATCACCTGTGTATCTTCTGTGATACACGGTGCAGTCACTTGTGGTATATCCTCTTATACCGGTGGTACTGAAGTAGTGACTTCTCCTCTCAATTCCTCTAGAATAATCTTACTCATGGTCTTGTGGTTAATCACATAGTCTTCCTCTAAAAATCTTGCGTTCGTGCTAATGATCACCCTCTGATCTCTAGGACTATAGAACAAACCACCTTTCGTTCCTCTAGGATAACCTACGAACATGCACACTTCTGTACAAGGTTCCAACTTACTAACATCTGCCTTCAGCACATGTGCTAGACTCCCCCAAATCTGAATATGTCTCAGACTAGTCTTTCACCCAGTCTATAATTCTATGGGAGTAGAAGATACTGATTTAGATGGTACCAAGTTTAGAATATACACTACCGTATCCAAAGCATACCACCAGAATGAATCTGGTAACTCAGAATAACTCATCATCGATCTAACCATCTCCATAAGAGTCCTATTCCTTCGCTCCGCTACACCATTCTGCTGGGGTGTGCCAGGTGCAGACAATTGGGATTGAATCCTAGCCTCTGATAAGTAATTCCTAAACTCTCCTAAGAGGTACTCACCACCACGATCAGATTGTAGTGTCTTGATACTTTTACCTTGACGTTTCTCCACATCAGCCATGAATTCTTTGAACCTGTCAAAGCATTCAGACTTGTTGCGCATCAAGTAAATGTATCCATATCTTGAATAATTGTCTATAAAAGAGACAAAATATTCAAAACCACCTCTAGCTTGGATAGACATAGGACCACACAAATCAAAATGAACCAATTCCAACACATCTTTGGCTCTATACCCCTTGGCCTTAAAAGGCCTCTTGGTCATTTTACCTTCCAAGCAAGATTCACAGGTTGGAAAATCTTCCACCACTAATGAACCCAAAGGTCCATCAGCTATCAACCTTTGAATTCAACTCAGGATAATATGACCTAACCATAGATGCCAAAGATATGTTTGGTTCATTTTCGAAGGTTCTTTTCTCTTATTAGATGTAGAAGATGAGTTATTTACTTCTATTAGCATCGTGGGAGCTTTTGGTTCAAGCGTATATAAATTTCCTATCAATGCACCAGAACAGATAATCTCCCTATTCCTTTTTAATAACAACTCTGTCATTGAAAGAAATAGAATATCCATCCAAAAACAATTTAGAAACCGAAATCAAATTCTATCTAAATAATGGTACATAAAAGCAATTTTTCAAAACCAAAGTTTTATTCTTATCAACAGATAAATAAATATCTCCCATTGCAATAGCCACTACATTCGTAGCATCACCCAAGTAAACGGTAATCTCCCCCTCAGCTAGTCGTCTGGTTTCCTGGAACCCCTGCAAAGTATTGCAGACATGATCAGTAGCTCCCGTATCTACACACCAGGTGTCGGTAGATAACACCGCTAAACATGTTTCAATGACTAGACCAAAAGATATACCTTTGTTCTTCTTCCGGTTGGGATAGTCCTTCTTCTAATGTCCACTCTGCTTGCAAATGAAGCACTTGCCTTTCGGCTTCTTCACTCCTCCCTAAGATCCTCCTGCCACCTTTGCTCCACCTTGTTTCTTCTTCTTTTTGCCTTTCACCTTAGAAGTAGAAACCTTCTGAGCAACCATGACCTGAGCCTGAGCACTCTACCAAAAAAGTCCCTCTGCCACTTAGAGTTCTGTCAGAAGCTTCGCCAATGAATACAACCTCTTGTTCATGTTATAGTTCAGACGAAATTGCTCAAAACTCCTAGGTAGAGATTGGAGAATGATATCGACCTGGGTTTCCCCATCGATCTCAGCTCCAAGGACTTCCAGCTCATTCAAATGAGCCATCATCTTGAGAACAAGATCCCTCACGGGTGTTCCCTCAATCATGGTGGTCGTCATCAAGTTCCTCATGGTTTCCTGCCTAGCAACCCGATTCTGGTGTCTGAAAAGTTCCTTGAGATTGAGCATCATGTCATAAGCAGTAGGCATGACTTGATGCTGATGTTGCAATACATTTGACATAGAAGCCAAAATGTAACACCATGCCATCTCATCATCCTTTATCCACTTCTTATAACTCTTTTTCTCCTTTTCCCCAGAATCATCCATAGGCTTAGGAGGATACTCTTTGAGAAGTACATACTTGTACTCCTCAGCAGTCAAGACTATATCCAGATTCCTTTTCCAACCCACATAGTTAGGTCCAGTAAGTTTATTTTCCTTTAGTATCACAGCAAGTGGGTTGAAAGTCATTTTTGAAAAACCTAAGAATCACATAGATCAAAATATTAGATTTTAAAAATTTATTGATTCCTCAAACAATAAAATTTTAAAATCAACCAACACCTCAAAACACCGAGAATATCGTATGCCACGATAGTGTGAATGTATACGAATTCTACATTTGTAAGAAGAGGTTTTACCCATTAATTTTATTATTCTGTCAACCTTACTTTTTGATAAATAAAATTAATAGTTGGTTCCTCTTCGGCCCTACAAATAGAAGCAGTGACTCCGATGGGGAGGATACTCCTATTTGCATCTAAGTGTTCACCATTACTCGATACTAAGCAATTATCTCGGATTATGTGCCTTTCGATGGGGAAGTACACACGCTCCTAAATAATTTTCTATTTTCATATTTGACCTAGTGATCTGCAAAACAAACTCATCCGATGGGGAGGAAGGCACTCAAAGCCGACGCGCAAGTTTGTTTGCATCACATGTCAAATTGTAATGGAGGCCATGGGAATTTAAAAAAATATCCCTCTCCCACTTAGTAATTTAAAATGAGGAATTTTCCAAGCAAACAACATGCATATCAAACAAGAAGCAATAAATATAAAAAAAATATTTTCCAACAATTATGGCTTTTGTTTTCCTATATGCCTCTCGTCGTGTCACCATCTCATCCGCTCCTCCCTATGCCATGTACAAACCATCTAGAGATCCGAGTCGAGAAAAATTATTTTAATTTACATTCATCAATCCTTTACTCCACAAAGGAGTGTACATGAAATTTAGATCGAAAGTAAACTAAAATAAAAGAGTGGCTAAACAATCCCATACTTAATTACAAAAATTAAATACTAGCCTCGTCAACCCGAGGATTCAAATAATATTACAATTACACACATCCAATCACATACACACACATATGGCCATAATAGTTGGAATCTTATTGTTGGATCGAAAGTGTCGCTAGAGGGGGGGGGGGTGAATAGCGATACGGTGTCGTTAAAAACTTTTGCAATAAGTAAAAAGCAAGTAGAGAATGCACAACGGAAATATAAAGTAGACAAGATATTTTTACGTGGTTCACAATCTTTCGATTGCTAATCCACGGCCCTAGTGATCCTTGATCACGTACGGAGGGCAATTCACTAAAACCACTCCTCTTCGTTGGAAGTAGGAGCAACGATTACAAAAAGAAATCAAGGCAAAGGGACACTCCCCCTTTCCTTGTTACGATTAAAGCACAAAGACAATTTAAAGAAGTAGAACTTAAATAAATATACCGACAACTCTTATAAGTAGAAGATGTAGCTTTCGTTGTCGGTGGCACTTCGTCGTAGCAAATGTGAGTAGTAGTAGCGGCGTTACGACGGCGTGTTGAGAGCTCTTGAATTCTTGTTATTTGCTTGGCTTGAACATGTCTATTTATGGATATTGATCTATGAATTTAGACATAGGTAGTGTCCAAGGTGAGGTTCTTATCCCAACTCAAGGATGAGGTGTTTCATCCAACCACCTTGTGCCACCTCCAACCTTCTTGTGCGCCAACTCAAGGATGAGGTGTTTCATCCAACCACCTTGTGCCACCTCCAACCTCCTTGTGCGCCAACTCAAGGATGAGGTGTTTCATCCAACCACCTTGTGCCACCTCCAACCTCCTTGTGCGCCAACTCAAGGATGAGGTGTTTCATCCAACCACCTTGTGCCACCTCCAACCTCCTTGGGCGCCAACTTGAGGATGAGGTGTTTCATCCAACCACCTTGTGCCACCTCCAACCTCCTTGGGCGCCAACTTGTTGGAGCCATTCAACTTGTGCCACATCATGGGAGCCAACCATCTTGTGCCAACTCACCTTATTTTGGGCGTCCACCACAAGGAAGCTTGGTGATGGTTTGGATGTCCACCTTGATGCCACATCACCCTTTGTACCAAAACACGAGTCAAGTCCAAATTCACCCCCTTGAAATTCGAGCTCTTCTCGAGGCTGGAACTTGACTAGCAGTTGACTGTAGTCAAAGGGTTTTGGACTGCAGTACAAGTTAGCTTAAAATATAGAGTACGATGGTTCTAACCATCTGATCTCGACCTAGACCTTCCATTGGAGGTATTGGGTCGGATCTACGCTTAACGACCTTGCTTCGCTTTCACACGAGCTTACCTTGTAGCCTCGCTTCCGGTCTTCACCCGAGTACCTCCGGTCTTCACCCGAGTACCTCGGCTTCCTCCAAGTCCTCTGGCGTTCGACCACCCTGTTCCCACGGTCGCAGACCTTCCGCTCAACTTGAGCATTTCTGCACACTTAATTGAGCTCGTAAGATAACAAATATACCCTTAACTATTGAGCCTTTTGCCATAATCAAAATACCGGTTCGACTTTGGTGCCCACTGCACCAACTATCTCCCCCTTTTTGATTCATGGCAAACCGACACAAAAGTTAAGGAAAAATTAAGCATAACAGTAAGCTAGCATAATGATTAAGCATGAATGAGCTAGCATAAAGATTAAATATGAATGAGCTAGCATAATGATTAAGCATGAATGAGCTAGCATAATGATTAAGTATGAATGAGAAATATTATTGTTTCAAGTTCTCCCCTTTGAGGTAACCTCCCTTGACCAAGGTGAGTTCTTGAAAATAATTTTTACTCCCCTTAATAGTTGCTTAAGTAAACGGAATTACTTAATATAAAAGGTAATAATTTTGTTTACTTTCTTCCTTACTTTTGTGACTTTCTCCCCTTTGCCTTAACTCAAAAAGTTTGTAAATATATTTTAGGGTTTGTAAGTCCAAGCAAGTTCCCAATATAAATATATATTTTTTTAAAATAATAATAAGCTTGAAAATATGTTCATCTAAAATGTACAACTCCGGTTGGACTTGATTGATATAGAATGATCAATAAGTCTTGAAGGAGTTGATTAATTTTAAATAATTATACTCCATGGTTCATGTAGATGCAATCAATCTACATCTCGAACTGTGAGTAAGGTCCTAACATCTCACGCCTGCTCATTGGCTAAGTACACAAACACATTAGTCCTATGTGTTGTGAGATGTGTTGGCTCCTTAAATCTATAGGTATATGATTTCTAAGGTAAGACTTAGGCTAATTTCATAAAAAGAAGCAAAAGTAGAGTACATATATAGAAAAATTTAAATCCTACTCTATTACGCACATAACTAACTTTCGTCTTAATAAACTAAATTCGGCTTCGGGTAGTGGTTTGGTGAAGATGTCCGCTAGGTTTGATTTGGACTCAACATACTCTAGTTGTATAGTTCCATTAGTTACATGTTCCCTAATGAAGTGGTGTTTAACTTCTATATGTTTTGTCCTAGAATGACATATTGGATTTTTAGTTAAGTTAATTGAACTAATGTTATCTATGTAGGTTTTAATGTTGTTAAAGATTAAGCTAAAGTCTTGGAGAGTGTGCTTCATCCACAGGAGCTGAGAGACACACTCACCCATCGCAACGTATTCGGCTTCGGTGGTAGATAAGGCAACGCAATGCTGCTTCCTACTGCACCAACTTACTAGACTCGAGCCAAGGATTTGACAACAACCACTCGTGCTCTTGTAGGTTATACTCGTTTAACATTGTCCTAGCGGCTTCTTGTAGGGTTCTATTTTTCCGTTCGACTAACCCATTTTGTTGTGGGGTTCTAGGACATGAAAACTCATGGTGGTATCCGTTTAGGTTACAGAAATCTATAAACCTGTGGTTTTCGAATTCACCACCATGATCGCTTCTAAGTCTTTTAATCTTAAGGTTCTTTTGATTTTCGATTAACCTACAAAGATTGATTAGTTGGTCTAGGGTATCATTTTTATGTTTGATAAACCTAACCCAAGTAAATCTAGAATAGTCGTCAATTATGACTAAGCAAAATTGACTACCATTGAGTGACTTAGCTCCAAGTGAATCAAATAGATCCATGTGTAGGAGCTCAAGAACACTTTTGGTTCGTTCTTGATTAGTTAATTGATGTTGTGTCCTAGATTGTTTACCTTGTTGACAAGCATTACATATTTTATTATCCAAGTTGTTTAGTTTAGGCAAACCTATAACCAAGCCACTCTGACTCATCTTGTGGACGAGTCTTTGCGAGTGTCCAGTCTTCTGCCATAACCAAGATTCCTCTTGTGTCATAAGACACTTGGTTGAGGAGTTGGGTAAATTTATTGTGTAGATGTTGCTACTCCTAGTTCCTTTAAGTATTATTTTAGATGTTGCATTTATTTTGATTACGCATTCATTTTCTAGAAATATGACCTTATAATTGTTATCACACAATTGGCTTACACTAAGTAAATTATATTGAAAGTTTTCTACTAATAAGACATTTTGAATTGTAAAGTTAGAGTTGAGCTCAATATCACCGATCCGATGATTTTGAGCTTGCCGTTATTTCAAGGCTACCGATCCTTGTCGTTTGAATCGTAACTCAAAATTTGAGTTGATCCCGGTCATGTGTCGAGTAACCATCATCCAACATCCATTGATCCTACACATAAGGTAGTTGGATCGGATATTGGAATTACTAAAGGGTTGTTTGTAAGTTTTTAAACCTAAATCATCTCACCAATATCTACATGATCAAAACATGTTATTCCTATGTGTTATTGTGAGATGACTTTCAATTTTACTTGATTAATTTTAATGAATTTAAATTAACCAACATTAGGTTAGATTCGGATTTAGTCTAAGCTCATCAAGTAATCTTTTCAAGAGATTAGCTTCCAGGTCGTGGCGAGGCACAGAGGCCTTCTTTGATCGGAACAACTACCACTTCCTTAGACAAAGCTAATTTCAAGAAATTGATAACTCGACTTACTTGAGACTACGTCTTGGTCTAACTAGTTATTTTTGAAAAGAGGCTCCCCGAGGCTCAATCTTTTCGTAGGATTTTAGTTGGTTTATTTTTGAAAAGAGGCTCCCCGAGGCTCAATCTTTTCGCAGGATTTTAGTTGGTTATGAGTCCTATCTAACCATTCTAAAAATAAAGGAAAAACTAAGCATGCAATTTCTAAGACTTAACAAAAATACATTTTGTATTGGCTCCTCCTGGACCATTGAATCGAGTGGGTCTATTCACATAGTGAATTTGGTCCTTGGGAACCCAATACATGTTAGATCCTAAAGTTGAAATCAAAGTGGTCTTAGGGACCCATGCTTGGACATTTTTCTTATGTTGGTTTACTATAGACATATATGACTTATTGGTTGTATTTGAGTTAAACCCGAGTCCTGCCTTTTTGTACACGGCCCTTTGTGATCCAAGTAAGAGGTCAAGTCCCTTGGATCCCAAAGTGAACCTTTCCAACGTGTTCCTAAGGTCTTCGACTTGTGTTTTCAAAAGCGAGTTCTCAACTTCAAGCTTTTCAACTTGAGTTGAGTCCTCCTCTTGAATACGAGTAGTCGAAGAGGTTAGGGAGACCTCATGTTTGAGAAGGTTAACCTCCTCAATTAGGGTCTCGACCTTGGACTCGGACTTAGCTAGTTTCTTATTTAAAAATTTAATTGCACCATACAAAGTATTAAGTAACGACCGACTTACCCTTAATGATTCTTTTGAACCGGATACGGATCCGTGGCTTGTCTTGAATGGAAGCTCATCATCGGATTCGACTCGGACTCTTCTTGGTTTCGAGTCGTGCTCGGTCGGCTTGGCCATTAGAGCTTGGATATCGTCTTCTTCCTCCGACAACTCCTCCCAAGTAGCGTTTAGCGCTTTCTTGGTCTTTGATGCGTTATTCTTTAGCTTTGGGCACTCGGACTTGATGTGACCGAACCTGTTGCACTCATAGCATCTAAAATTAGAAGTATTTGAATTAGGTTTAGGCTTACCTTGAGTTGTTGGTCGTTTTCGTCTCTTGAGCATCTTCCGACCTAGATTGACTAGTTCGGATTCTATTCGAGTCTACTTCCGATTCGGACTCGTCTTCTTCCTTCGGGGTGGCTTGCTTGCGGGCTTCTTCTTCTTGGAACCTCGCAACTAACGCAATACTCTTCTCGGCCGACCACGTTAGTTTGCTCATGTAATTCAAGTTCAAAACAATTGCCTAACCTAATTTTAGAAAGGTCCTTGGAGACCTTGTAGGCATCGACCATGGATGCCCACACGGTGGTCCTAGGAAACGAGTTAAGAGAATACCTGATACGGTCGCGATTCTCGACCTTTTGTCCGATGGCATGGAGTTGGTTGACGATGTCTTGGATACGAGCATGTAGTTGAGTTGCGGTCTCGTTTTCCTGCATTTTCAAGTTATACAATTTATTTAAAAGTAAATCTCTTTTACATACCTTCGTCGGTGCCTTCGTAGTTCCACTAGCTTGGTCCATAAGTCCTTTGCACTAATGAAGGGGCCGACGCGGTTGAGCTCTTCCTTGATACAACCCACATTGCAAGATTTGAGTTGCCTTGGCATCGGCTTCTACTTGTTTTTCATGGAATTTGACCATTGATCGTAACCCAAAGATTCACCATCTTCATTAATAGGAAGTGTGAAACCGGTTTGATTACGATCCACATCTCGATTTGGGTTTTAAGAAAGCATTCCATCCGACCCTTCCAATAACGAAAGTCATTACGCTGTAAACGGGGGTCGGGCGGTGCTAAACCCTTCGAGATGGGCCATTTAAAACAAGAAGAAGAACGACAAAAGAATCTTGCAAAACACACACGAAAGAATATTCCAAGACTTTCGCCTTGGATTAGTAGTGGGAAGTAAAAAGATATATAAAATGTAACTTGCAAAAGAAATAAACAATCAAATGCGAATGTCGCTGAAGTTCCGAGGACAACCTTACTCGGATCTAACCCAAGGACAACCTTATCCGATCCTAAAGCCTCTAATGCAATTCTATATGTAGGAGAAGATAAGCAAGTGAAATAATTATACGAAAACAGAAATAAATAAATAAAAATCTGTGAAAAAAAAAACAAAGCTAGATTGGTGGTTTCACCGAATCTTAGCGCCGACTCTCGATACCAATTGTTGGATCGAAGTGTCGCTAGAGGGGGTGAATAGCGATACGGTGTCGTTAAAAACTTTTGCAATAAGTAAAAAGCAAGTAGAGAATGCACAGCGAAATATAAAGTAGACAAGATATTTTTCGTGGTTCACAATCTTTCGATTGCTAATCCACGACCCTAGTGATCCTTGATCACGCACGAGGGCAATTCACTAAAACCACTCCTCTTCGCTGGAAGTAGGAGCAACGACATACAAAAGAAATCAAGGCAAAGGGACACTCCCCCTTTCCTTGTTACGATTAAAGCACAAAGACAATTTAAAGAAGTAGAACTTAAATAAATATACCGACAACTCTTATAAGTAGAAGATGTAGCTTTCGTTGTCGTGACTTCGTCGTAGCAAATGTGAGTAGTAGTAGCGGCGTTACGACGGCGTGTTGAGAGCTCTTGAATTCTTGTTATTTGCTTGGCTTGAACATGTCTATTTATGGATATTGATCTATGAATTTAGACATAGGTAGTGTCCAAGGTGAGGTTCTTATCCCAACTCAAGGATGAGGTGTTTCATCCAACCACCTTGTGCCACCTCCAACCTTCTTGTGCGCCAACTCAAGGATGAGGTGTTTCATCCAACCACCTTGTGCCACCTCCAACCTCCTTGTGCGCCAACTCAAGGATGAGGTGTTTCATCCAACCACCTTGTGCCACCTCCAACCTCCTTGTGCGCCAACTCAAGGATGAGGTGTTTCATCCAACCACCTTGTGCCACCTCCAACCTCCTTGGGCGCCAACTCCAGGATGAGGTGTTTCATCCAACCACCTTGTGCCACCTCCAACCTCCTTGGGCGCCAACTTGTTGGAGCCATTCAACTTGTGCCACATCATGGGAGCCAACCATCTTGTGCCAACTCACCTTATTTTGGGCGTCCACCACAAGGAAGCTTGGTGATGGTTTGGATGTCCACCTTGATGCCACATCACCCTTTGTACCAAAACACGAGTCAAGTCCAAATTCACCCCCTTGAAATTCGAGCTCTTCTCGAGGCTGGAACTTGACTAGCAGTTGACTGTAGTCAAAGGGTTTTGGACTGCAGTACAAGTTAGCTTAAAATATAGAGTACGATGGTTCTAACCATCTGATCTCGACCTAGACCTTCCATTGGAGGTATTGGGTCGGATCTACGCTTAACGACCTTGCTTCGCTTTCACACGAGCTTACCTTGTAGCCTCGCTTCCGGTCTTCACCCGAGTACCTCCGGTCTTCACCCGAGTACCTCGGCTTCCTCCGAAGTCCCTCTGGCATTGCCCGACCACCTCGGTTCCCACCGGGTGTCGCAGACCTTCCGCTCAACTTTAGCATTTCTGCACACTTAATTGAGCTCGTAAGATAACAAATATACCCTTAACTATTGAGCCTTTTGCCATAATCAAAATACCGGTTCGACTTTGGTGCCCACTGCACCAACACTTATGCCTGCAACAAAAAAGTTAGCCTACGCACATCCTACTATTATCCGACACACATAATATATGATAAGTGTATAAAAGTAACCGAATCCTAAACACACAAAACCAAAAATCGTGGCTCTGATACCACTTGTAGGGAATTGCTTCGAGCTTCAGTCGCTCGTGCATGGTGATC
Organism: Wurfbainia villosa; assembly: GCA_025175895.1. Classification (NCBI taxonomy): domain Eukaryota; kingdom Viridiplantae; phylum Streptophyta; class Magnoliopsida; order Zingiberales; family Zingiberaceae; genus Wurfbainia; species Wurfbainia villosa. Next base: position 41,767,633 of record CM046004.1, on the reverse strand, counting down.
CTATCTACGTCTCCGGATTAAAAAAAAAATAATCCTTGACGAAGATGGATTACCCAAGCAACCAATCCATCATTGTGCTATTCAATTTGAGTGGTCTCTTGAACAAACTTGTTGTTCAAGCAACTTAACTCTTTTCCTCGATTAGCCATGGAATAGATGATGTACGGATTGTCGGTTTTTGTGTTTATCTTCGGGGTCCAAGTAAATTAACCACATACAATTACAAACAAATTGCATAGAACAAGAAAGAAACCAAAACAAGAATTATACCTCTTATTTACCTCTTGATCTTCTATTGTATGACCTATCCTCTTCTTGGACGTTGTGTGGGAAATGATCCTCCAAGAATTGAAGCCTCCTAGATCGCGTATCTTCCTTTCCTTGTTTGCTCCAAACAAAGGAAGATAACCAAACAATTCTTCTCCTATCTAGAGCTGACCACCAAGCCACCAACCTTGGTTGTTGCCGCTGGCCAAGTGCTCCAAGGGAAGAAACCCTAACACTTGTTGCCGCCGGCCAAAGGAGAGGGAAAGGGTGGAGGTTGCTGCCGGCCAAGTGGAGAGGAAGAAGCTTGTTGCCGCTGACCACTAGATAGGAAGACAAGGAAACCCTAGGAAAAACCCTAATTCCTTGCGCCGCCCAAGCCTCTCAATGGCAACTCCAAACCCTAGCCTCTCCAAGAATCTTGCCACCCACTCCAAAACGCTAATCTCCAAAAGGATATCTCACACCCAAGCCTTGAAACCTTATTTATAGATTTCGCTCAAGCCTCCTTTTAATCGTGTCCATTGGATTTAGGCTTCATGAGGGTTTTAATATTAGGCTACAATAGGGACCATGAGGAGGAGTTGGATCTTGGCCACCCAATGGATCCGAACCACACAAACCTGATCCATTAATGATGTTTCATTCCACTAGAGGATTATCATTGATCTACCTCACCAACCCCCATAAATAATTATGGGCTCCATATATTAATTGTACAAATGTCTTCCTGTGTTTAAGATATCGAATGTCCGTCAATTAATTAATTTATTGATAATTAATTAATCAACATCTAACTCCATGAGTAGTAACCCCATATAAATAATATTATTTCCCAATTTACCGAGCCTATCGATTTAATCGATAAATCTCGCCCATTGATAAATCAAAGAAATAAATACTAAGTACATGTGCCCATTATTATATCGGGATTAAGAGAATGTACACCATAATATCCGAGGTCCGATTCAATTATGTAGTCAGCAATAAATTGAATCACCTCTAAGTCGGTACTGCTAAATACACACAAAGTGTACTAGTGTAATTCTATAGTCAAGATAAACCAATATCAAATTACACTACAACCATACCAATGATTTGTCCAAAACAATCTCGGTTGTGAGCCTCTACTTATACTCTACAAGGAACTGATAACATGATCTTCCGTGTGACACTACACACCATGTTATCTACAATGTAATGTATCAGACAATATGCATAACCATAAATATACAAACAATGATCATGTGATTCTTATTTCAAAAATAAAGATTTTCATATAAAGGCTAGGCTTTCAGTATACATCCCAACACTAACTATGTTGATTGGAAAAGAAATCTCGACATTGTCTTAACTACTGAGGAGTACAAAGATGTACTCTTCGAAGAGTGTCCTCCTAAGCCTGCGGATGATTCTGGTGAAAAGGAGAAAGAGAGTTATAAGAAGTGGATCAAGACTGATGAGATGGTGCGGTGTTATATTTTGGCTTCTATGTCAAATGTATTGCAACATCAGTATTAGACCATGACAACTGCCTATGACATGATGCTCAATCTCAAGGAACTTTTCGAACACCAGAATCGGGCTACAAGGCAGGAAGCCATGAGAAACTTGATGACGACCACAATGTTTAAGGGAACACCCATGAGGGATCATCTTCTTAAGATGATGGCTCATTTGAATGTGCTAGAAGTCCATGGAGCTGAGATCGATGGGGAAACCTAGGTCGATATCATTCTCCAATCTCTACCTAGGAGTTTTGAGCAGTTTTGCCTGAACTACAACATGAATAATTGGTTGTATTCGTTGGCGTAGCTTCTGACAAAACTCCAGGCAGTAGAGGGGCTTTTTCGTCAGAGTTCTCAGGTTTTGGTTGCCCAGAAGGTTTCTACTTCTAAGTCGAAAAGCAAGAAAAAGAAGAAACAAGGTGCAGTGAAGGTGGTTGGAGGATCTCAGGGAGGAGTGCAAAAGCCAAAAGGCAAGTGCTTCACTTGCAAGCAGACTGGACATTGGAAGGTGGACTGTCCCAATCATAAATAGAACAAAGGTATATCTTTTGGTCTAGTCATTGAAACATGTTTAGCAGTGTTATTTATCGGCACTTGGTGTGTAGAAATGGGAGCCACTGATCATGTCTGCAACTCTTTGTAGGGGTTCGTGGAAACCAAATGACTTGTTGAGGGGGAGATTACCATCTACATGGGCAATGCTACGAAGGTGGCGGCTATTGTAGTGGGAGATGTTTATTTATCTTTTGATAGGAATAAAATTTTGGTTATGAGAAATTGCCTTTATGTACCTTCATTTAGAAAGAATTTAATTTCAGTTTCTAAATTGTTTTTGGATGGATATTCTATTTCTTTTAATGATAGAGTTGTTAGGGAGATTATCTGTTCAGGTACGTTGTTAGGAAATTTGTACACTCTTGAACCAAAAGCTCCTACGATGTGAATAGAAATAAATAACTCATCTTCTAAATCTAATAAGAGAAAAGAACCTTCAAAAATGAACCAAATATATCTTTGACATCTAAGGTTAGGTCATATTAACCTGAGTAGAATTCAAAGGTTGATAGCTAATGGACCTTTGGGTTCATTAGTGGTGGAAGATTTCCGAACCTGCGAATCTTGCTTGGAAGGTAAAATGACTAAGAGGCCTTTTAAGGCCAAGGGGTATAGAACCAAAGATGTGTTGGAATTGGTTCATTCTGATTTTTGTGGTCTTATGTCTATCCAGGCTAGCGATGGTTTTGAATATTTCGTCTCTTTTATAGACGATTATTCAAGATATGGATACATTTACCTGATGCGCCGCAAGTCCGAATGCTTTGACATGTTCAAAGAATTCAAGGCTGATGTGGAGAAACGTCAAATTAAAAGTATCAAGACACTACGATCTGATCGTGGTGGTGAGTACCTCTTGGGAGAGTTTAGGAATTACTTATCAAAGGCTGGGATTCAATCCCAATTGTCTGCACCTGGCACACCCCAGCAGAATGGTGCAGCGGAGCGAAGGAATAAGACTTTTATGGAGATGGTTAGATTGATGATGAGTTATTCTGAGTTACCAGATTTGTTCTAGGGGTATGCTCTAGATATGACAGTGTATATTCTGAACTTGGTACCATCTAAATCAATGCCTTCTACTCCCACAGAATTGTAGACTGGGCGAAAGCCTAGTCTGAGACATATTCGGATTTAGGGGAGTCCAGTACATGTACTGAAGCTAGATGCTGGTAAGTTGGAACCTCGTACAGTAGTGTGCTTGTTCGTAGGCTATCCTAGAGGAACGAAAGGCAGTTTGTTCTATAGTCATAGACATAAGAGGGTGATCATTAGCATGAATGCCCGATTTTTAGAGGAAGACTATTTGATGAACCACAAGCCCATGAGCAAGATTGTTCTGGAGGAATTGAGAGGGGAAGTCCCTACTTCAGTACCAATGGTACAAGAGGATATACCACAAGTGACTGCATCGCGTGTCATAGAGGATACATAGGTGATACCTTGTCGTAATGGGAAGGTTGTTAGACAACCTGAGAAATTTATGTTCTTGGGAGAATCTTCTGATTTCGTCCCTAGCGAACATGAATTTTATCCCTGGACATATGACGAGGAAATCCAAGATAAAGATGCAGTATCTTGGCAAAGGGCGATGAATTCTGAGATAGAATCTATGGATTCAAATCAGGTCTCGGAGTTAGTAGAACCTCCCAATGGTGTAAAAGCCATTGGATGCAAGTGGATCTACAAAAGAAAGAGAGGAACAGACGGGAAGGTTGAGACCTTAAAGGGTTTACTCAGAAAGAGGGCATCGATTATGAGGAGACCTTTTCGTCGGAAGCCATGCTTAAGTCTATCTGAATTCTCTTATCTTTTGCTGCTCATATGGATTATGAGGTTTGGCAGATGGATGCCAAGACAACTTTCCTTAATGGAAGTCTTGAAGAAAACATCTATATGAAGCAACCAGAGGGATTCATTGCAAAGGGCAAAGAGCATCTTGTGTGAAAGCTTAATCGGTCCATTTATATTTTGAAGCAAACTTCAAGATCTTGGAACATCCACTTTGATGAGGTAATCTAGTCATATGAATCTATTCAAAGTCCGGATGAGTCTTGTGTATACAAGAGATGTAACGGAAACGTAGTAGTATTTCTTGTACTATACGTAGATGACATTTTGCTCATTGGAAACAATGTCAAAGTGTTGTCGGACGTAAGGGTATGGTTGTCCAAACAATTTGATATGAAGGACTTGGGAGAAGTGGGACACATCCTTGGGATCAAGTTTATAAGAGATCGTAAGAAAAGGATGTTGTGCTTATCTCAAGCTTCATACGTAGACACTATTTTTGTAGGGATGTATACTGAAAAGTCTACTTTTTGTCTGAACATCTTTATTTTGAAATAAGAATCACATGATCATTGTTTGCATTTTTATAGTTATGCAATATTGTCTAATACATTACATTGTAGATAACATGGAGTGTGGTGTCACACGGGAGATCATGTTATCGGCTCATTGTAAAGTATAAGTAAAGGCTCACAACCGAGATGACTTTGGACAAACCATCGGAATGGTTGTAGTGTGATTTGATATTGGTTTGTCTTTACCATAGAATCACACTAGTGCACTTTGTGTGTATTGAGCAGGACCGACTTAGAGGTGATTCGATTTATTGCTGACTACATAATCGAATCGGACCTCAGATATTATTATGTACATGCTCTTAATCCCGATATAATAACGGGCACATATACTTAGTATTCATCTGTTTGATTTACCAATGGGCGAGATTTATAGATTAAATCGATAGGCTCGGTAAGTTGGGAGATGATATTATTTATATGGTGTGTCGTTGATTATAGGAGGAAACCGTGTCCTATATGTTAGGATGATGATGTCCCCTTGAGAAGCTCATAAGGTTCATCATGTAAACCCTGCAGGTGGACTTGGTCCGGCATGATGAAAAGGTTGAGTGGTACTACTCAAGGAGCTAGATGTTGATTAATTAATGGTCAGTAAATTAATTAATCAATGGACATTCGAGATCTTAAACACGGGGAAAAAAATGTACAAATAATATATGGATCTCATATTATCATATGGGGGTTGGTGAGATAGATCGATGATGATCATTTAGTGGATTGGATTATCATTAGTGGATCGGACTTTATGTGGGCTTGATCCATGGGTGGCCAAGACCCAACTCCTCCTCATGGTCCCTAATGTAGCCTATTAACACCTCATGAAGCTTAGATCCAATGGATAGAAATAAAACTCTAGATCCATAGGTAGAGATTAAATCTCTAAGATCCGACGGTTGAGATTAAATCTCTAGATTTGATGGTTGAGATTAAATCCCTAGAACCAATGGTAGAGATTAAAAGGAGGCTTATACCTAACTCTATAAAAGGAGCTTGATGGGTTGGCATGGAGATTAATCCAAGGAGAGCTTGGGTTTTGGGCGGCAAGAGAGGAATCCTAGTTGAGATAGGATTAGGGTTTGGAGGCTTAGGGTTTTGGAGGCTTGGGCGGCACCAAATATGGAAGTTGTTCCTTTTCTTCTTCTTCCTTCAACTTGGCCGGCGTCTAGCAGCCTCTCAAGCTCTTTTCCATCCCTTGTACGGCACCCAAAAGACTCTCCTCTCTTCTCCTTGAGTGGTGGAAACAAGACTTAGGGGTCTCCCTTGGTGTCTTGGTCGGTTTCCATCATCATCTCCTCCTCCTAGTTGGCCGGTGGCAAGGATTCCTTTTGTTCCTTGTTGGTTGGTTTTAGGGAGGAGAAGATCCTTGTTTCTATTCTTCCTTTTTCTTTGGAAGAGCAAGGAAGGAAGATTTGCGATATAGGAGCTTCGACTTTTGGTAGATTGTCGCCCACACGACGTCCGAAAGGAGGAAGGTCATACATTAGAAGATCGAGAGGTATATCGATTCTCTAATTTTTATATGTTACATGTTTGTATTTGTTTTTCAATTATGAGCATGATATAATTCTGTTTTGTGGATAAATAATACTTGGATCCCGATCATAAATACAAAAACCGGTGATCCGGACATCGTCTATTCCGCGGCTATTCGTAGAATAGAGGATGGCCGCTTGAACAACGACTTTGTTCAAGTGACCTCTCTAAACGAATAGCACGACAATGACTTGGTTGTTTGGGCAATCCCTTTTGTCTAGGATTAAATTTTTTAATACGGGGACATCGAGGGGATCGCCATGAACAAACGACCAAGGAGAAGTAGGAAGCGAAGTTTCCTCTCACGGACTCGATAAGCAAAACCCTTCAATTGGTATCAGAGCCAAGGTTTCCGGTTTTGTGTATTTAGGATTCGGTTAATTTTTATGCACTTTTCATATATTATATGTGCCGGATAATAGTAGGATATGCGTATTTTAACTCTTTGGTTGCAGGCATAAGATCCGACTATTATGACCATATGTGTGTATGTGATTGTATGTGTGTAAATGTTTATTTTGTTGAATCCTCGGGGTTGACGAGGCTAGTATTTGATTTTTTGTAAATTAGATACGACAATGTTTAGCCACTCTTTATTTTATTTTACTTTTGATCTAGATTTCATGTACACTCCCTCGTGGAGTATAGGATCGATGGATGTAAATTAAAATAGGTTTTAGTCTCGGCTCGGATCTCCGGATAGCTCGTACATGGCGTAGGAGGAGCGGACGAGATGGCGATGCGACGGGAGACATATTGAAGACAAAAGCCATAATAGTTGAAAAATAATTTATTTTTCATATTTATTTCTTTTTGTTTGATATGCATGTCGTAGGCTAGGAAAATTCCTCAATTTCAAATTACTAAGTGGGAGAGGGAAATTTTTTTAAAAATTCCCACGGCCTCCATTATGATTTGACAAGTGATGCAAACAAACTTGCGCGTTAGCTCTGAGTGCCTTCCTCCATATCGGATGGGTTTGTTTGCGGATCACAAGGTCAAATATGGTTATAGGGAATTATCAAGGAGCGTGTGTACTTCCCCATCGGAAGGCACATAACCCGAGATAATTACCTTGGTACCGAGTAATGGTGAACACTTAGATATAAATATAAGTATCCTCCCCATCGGAGTCACTGCTTTTATTTGTAGGGCCAAAGAGGAACTAACTATTAATTTTACTTGTAAAAAAGTTAAGTTGACAAGATAGTAAAATTAATGGGTAAAACCTCCTCTTACAAATGTAGAATTCGTATACGTCCACACTATCGTGGCATATGATATTCTCGGTATTTTGAGGTGTTGGTTGATTTTAAAATTTTATTGTTTGAGGAATCAATAATTTTTTGAAATCTAATGTTTTGATTTATGTGATTCTTAGGTTTTCTTTCAAAAAGACTTTTAACCCACTTGCTGTGATACTGAAAGAGAACAAACTTACTGGACCCAACTATGTTGATTGGAAGAGGAATCTAGACATTGTCTTGACTGTTGAGGAATACAAATATGTACTCCTCGAACAGTGCCCTCCCAAGCCTACAGATGATTCTGGGGAAAAGGAGAGAAAGAGCTATAAGAAGTGGATTAAGGCCAATGAGATGGCGTGGTGTTACATTTTGACATCTATGTCAAATGTACTGCAACATTAGCATCAAGCCATGCCCACTGCTTATGATATGATGCTCAATCTCAAGGAACTTTTTGGACACCAGAATCGGGCTGCGAGGCAAGAAGCCATGAGAAACTTGATGATGACCTCCATGATCGAGGGAACACCCGTGAGGGATCATGTTCTCAAGATGATGACTCATTTGAATGAGCTGGAGGTCCTAGGAGCTGAGATCGATGGGGAAACCCAGGTCGACATCATACTCCAGTCTCTACCTAGGAGTTTTGAGCAGTTTCGCCTGAACTACAACATGAACAAAAGGTTGTATTCGTTGGAAGAACTTCTGACAGAACTCTAGGCGGCAGAGGGAATATTTCGTCAGAGTGATCAGGCGCATGCCGTGGTGACCCAAAAGGTTTCTACTTCTAAGCCGAAAGGCAAGAAGAAGAAGAAACAAACTGGGGCGAAGGTGGTGGGAGGTACTCAGGGAGGAGTGAAGAAGCCGAAAGACAAGTGCTTCACTTGTAAGCAGACTGGACACTGGAAGAAGGACTGTCCCAACCGCAAGAACAAAGGTATATCTTTTGGTCTAGTCGTTGAAACATATTTAGCGGTGTTATCTACCGGCACCTAGTGTGTAGATACGAGAAGCCACTGATCATGTCTGCAATACTTTGCAGGGGTTCCAGGAAACTAGACGACTGGCTGAAGGGGAGATTACCGTGTACTTGGGCAATACCACGAAGGTGTCGGCTATTGCAGTGGGAGATGTTCATTTATCTTTTGAGAAAAATAAACTTTTGGTTCTTAAGAATTGCCTTTATGTACCCTTATTTAGAAAGAATTTAATTTCAGTTTCTAAATTGTTTAAGGATGGATATTCTATTTCTTTTAATGACAGAGTTGTTATAAGAAGGAATAAAGACATTATCTGTTCGGGGTGCATTGATAGGAAATCTGTACACACTTGAACCAAAACCTCCCACGATGCAAATTGAAGTTAATAACTCATCTTCTAATTCCAATAAGAGAAAAGAACCTTCGAAGATGAACCAAACATATCTTTGGCATCTTAGGCTTGGTCACATTAACCTAAGCAGAATTCAAAGGTTGATAGCTGATGGACCTTTGGGTTCATTAGTGGTGGAGGATCTCCCAACCTGTGAATCTTGCTTCGAGGGTAAAATGACCAAGAGGCCTTTTAAGGCCAAGGGGTATAGAGCCAAAGATGTGTTAGAATTGGTTCATTCTGATTTGTGTGGTCCTATGTCTATCCAGGCTAGAGGTGGTTTTGAGAATTTCGTCTCTTTTATAGACGATTACTCAAGATATGAATACATTTACCTGATGCGCCATAAGTCTGAATGCTTTGACAAGTTCAAAGAATTCAAGGCTGATGTGGAGAAACGTTAAGGTAAAAGTATCAAGACACTACGATCTGATCGTGGTGGCGAGTACCTCTTGGGAGAGTTTAGGGATTTATTATCAGAGGCTGGGATTCAATCCCAATTGACTACACTTGGCACATCCCAGCAGAATGGTGTAGCAGAGCGAAGGAATATGACTCTTATGGAGATGGTTAGATCGATGATGAGTTATTCTGACTTTCCAGATTCGTTCTGGGGATATACTCTAGATACGGTGGTGTACATTCTGAACTTGGTTCCATCTAAATCAGTGCCTTCTACTCCCATAGATTTGTGGACTGGGTGAAAGCCTAGTCTAAGACATATTCGGATATGGGGGAGTCCAGCACATGTGCTGAAGGTAGATGCTGGTAAGTTGGAACCTCGTACAGAAGTACGCATGTTCGTGTTGGGTTTCCGGGACCGCGGCGAGTGTGTGTTCAAACATGTTTCATAAACATGTGCACAGCGGAAGGAATAAAATAATAAATCTAATTTATTACAACACACACATCACACGCATGCATAGTACAACATGTGTAGACATAACCGTAAATTCAAATTTTGCAATAAAAGGAAACTTAAACTACGTATACCTAACATATCACGTGTAGCGGGAAAGGCATCAACCGAAATAATTCTCGCTAGAATCGTCTCTATCCGTATCCATGCAGAGTATTTTCGGGATGACTTCACAAAGTCATGAGCCTCGTCTTCGTACGGGTTACTAGCCTCATGTTGAAGACGATGTGATCGAGAGAAGATCACGATCCGAATCAAAATTCGGATCCAAAACGAGTCCTCAAAAACTCGCTTCTCTGGAGAGGTATTCGCCAACCGTTTGATGAATCCTTCGTCCTCCACCTATGAGGATTATCGGAGATCGAATCCCTGGCAAGGCTACCGCTGTCGGAGCTCCAAACATCATCCAAACGACGCTATGACGAGAAGGAAACAAGCTGTCCAGAAAACTTGACGGCTTTGGTGGAGGAATAGGGCCAGCCAAAAAGGGAAGGTTGAAGCTCACCTTATTGCCAAACCCAAAGGAGATCACCGGAGCTTCTCCGGCAGCAGCTCGACGCCGGCAAGAGGGAAGGACAACACCTTCTGGATGCCGGCAAGGGAGCTAGGTGGTGGGCTGTTGGGTTTCCGGCACCGCGGCGTGTATGTGTTCGATCACGTTTCGTAAACATGAACACAGCGGAAGCAATAAAAATAATAAATCTATATTTATTACAACACACACAACACACGCATGCATATTACAACAAGTGTAGACATAACCATAAATTTAAATTTGCAATAAAAGGAAATTTATCTACGTTATACCTTTCGTATGACGTGTAGCGGGAACGGCATCAACCGGAACGATCCTCGCTAGAATCGTCTCTATCCGTATCCACGCCAAGTTCCTCGGGATGACTTCGCTAAGTCACGAGCTTCGTCTTCGTACGGGTTACTAGCCTCGTGTTGAAGACGACGTGATCGAGAGATGATCACGATCCGAATCCAAAATCGGATCCTAATATGAGTTCTCAAAACTCGCTTCTCCGGAGAGGTATTCGTCAACCGATTGACGAATCCTTCGTCCTCAACCTCAGAGGATTACCGGAGATCGAATCCCCGGTAAGTTAGCCACTGTCGGAGCTCTAACCGTCGTCCAAACGACGCTCCGACGAGAGGAGAAGAAGCTGTCCAGAAAACTGGACAGCTTGGTGGAGGAGTAGGCGCCAGCCAAAACAAGGAAGCCAAGTGCTCACCTTTTCACCGAGGCCTAGGAAGATCACCGGAGGGTTGCCGGAGGATCACCGGCTGAAGCTTGGACGCCGGCAAGGACTTGGACGGCGGCACAAGAAGCTGGGCGGCAATGGAGTTGGGCGACAATGAGGGTTGGGTGGCAACTCCTTGGGGCAAGGGTTTTGGATTGACTCCCACTTGGCCTAATGCCAATCGCTACAGTATCCAATACCATAAGCTCTAACATGACCCTCAAACTTATTTTGAGGTAATGCTTTAGTCAAAGGATCCGCTAAGTTCCTTTTAGTGGGAATTTTCTCTATTTGTATTTCGTTCCTACTGATGATCTCTCTGATAAGATGATAGCGGCGAAGCACATGTTTGGATCGTTGATGAGACCTTGACTCTTTCGCCTATGCAATTGCTCCATTGTTGTCGCAGTAGACCGATATTGCTTCAACAATGGCCGGAATCACACCAAGTTCATGAACGAACTTCTTGATCCAAACCGCTTCCTTTGCTGCTTCCGAAGCTGCAATGTATTCTGCCTCAGTGGTAGAATCCGCTACAGTCTCTTGTTTGGAACTTTTCCAACTCACTGCGCCCCCATTCAAGGTGAACACGTATCTAGACTGAGACCTGGAATCATCCTTGTCTGTCTGGAAGCTGGCATCCGTATACCCGCGTATCACCATGTCCCCTTCTCCATATATTAGGAACACATCCTTAGTTCTTCTCAAGTACTTAAGGATTGTCTTAACAGCCACCCAATGATCCATTCCTGGATCGGACTGGTATCTGCTCGTGACACTCAGAGCATACGATACATCGGGCCTCGTACATAACATAGCATACATGATAGATCCTATTGCGGATGCATAGGGAATCTTACTCATGCAAATCCTCTCATCTTCTGTGCGCAGACACATAGACTTCGAAAGGTGTACCCCATGCCTGATGGGTAGGAAACCTTTCTTGGATTCCGACATGCTAAACCTCTTTGCTTTTCGGTCTATATATGTTGACTGCGAAAGACCAAGCAACCGTTTCGATCTATCTCTATAGATCTTAATCCCGAGGATGTAGGTTGCTTCTCCCAGGTCTTTCATGGAGAATGTCTTGGATAACCAAACCTTCACTGACTGTAAGATTGAGACATCGTTTCCTATAAGTAATATGTCATCGACATACAATACTAGGAACACGACTGCACTCCCACTAACCTTCTTGTACACACAAGGTTCGTCTGGATTTTGTGAGAAATCAAACTTTTTGATTGTCTCATCAAAACGGATATTCCAGCTCCTGGATGCTTGCTTCAATCCATAAATGGACCGTCACAATTTGCATACCTTGGTTTTATCAACCGATGTGAAACCCTCAGGCTGTATCATATACACGTCCTCGAGCAGGTTTCCATTAAGGAAAGTTGTTTTCACATCCATCTGCCATATCTCATAATCATAATGAGCCGCTATGGCCAGGAGCATCCGAATGGATTTAAGCATAGCTACAGGCGAATAGGTTTCGTCATAATCAACACCTTGTTTTTGACGATATCCTTTCGCCACCAATCTAGCCTTATAGGTAATCACATTACCATCCATGTCGATTTTCTTCTTGAAAACCCACTTGCACCCTATAGGCTTTATCCCTTCAGGTGGGTTAACCAAGTTCCAAACTTGGTTTTCATACATGGAATCCATTTCCGACTTCATGGCACCAAGCCACTTATCCCTTTCTAAACTTGTCAGCACTTCTTCATAACTGGTAGGCTCCTCATCATCAATGAGTAACACGTCGTTCGATTCACTTACGAGAAATCCATATCTCTCAGGAATATTGCGTGTTCTACCAGATCTACGAAGATGTGGTGTTACAATAGGTCCAGCCGATTGCTCATCACTATGAGTTGTCGGCCGTTGTGCTTCACCAGGTATCTCATCAATGTCTATTTGAGTCTCTCGAGCCTCCTCAAGCTCGACGACACTCCCACTGTTTTCTTGCAAGAGAAACTCTTTCTCTAGAAACACAGCATGTCTTGAAACAAACACCTTTTGTTCCACAGGATGATAGAATTGGTAACCCCTTGTTTCCTTAGGGTATCCAACAAATAGACATTTATCAGACTTAGCATCCAATTTATATACGTCTGATCCTTCACATAAGCAGGACAACCCCATATCTTCAAGTAAGATACATGAGGTTTCTTACCATTCCATATCTCATATGGAGTAGTTGAGACTACCTTGGTAGGCATTCTGTTTAACAAGTAAACAGCTGTCTGAAGTGCATAACCCCAAAAGGACTTGGGAAGAGTTGCATGATTCATCATTGACCTGACCATGTCCAACAAGGTCCGGTTACGCCTCTCAGATACACCATTATGCTGTGGTGTATAGGGCGGAGTCCATTGAGACAATATACCATTGTCTCTTAGGTAATCAAGAAACTCCTGACTCAAGTATTCACCATCTCGATCCGATCGAAGTATTTTAATACTTTTGTCATGTTTCTCTACTTCATTTCTGAACTCTTTGAACCTTTCAAAGGCTTCAGACTTGTGTTTCATCAAGAACACATACCCAAACTGTGAGTGATCATCGGTGAAGGTAATGAATTAGCTATAGCCTCCTAATGCTTGAGTTGACATAGGTCCACATACATCAGTATGTATTAGACCTAGTAACTCTTCCACTCGTTCACCTTTTCCAGTAAAAGGTAACTTAGTCATCTTGCCTTTTAAGCATGATTCGCATGTATCGTATGAATCCAATTCAAACGATTCCAGAATTCCACATTGGTGTAATTTGGACATGCGTTTCTTGCTTATATGGCCAAGACGACAATGCCACATATAGGAGTTTATTTGATTATCCTTTCGAGCACGCGTGTTGCTCGCTTCGATATTGAAAATGTCACTGGATACGTCCAACGTATAAATGCCATTACTCAAGGTTCCAGTTCCATAAAGTACGCCATTCAAAGTTATATAACAACAATTGTTACTAAACGTCAAATGGAAACCATTTCTATTTAAACAGGAAATAGAAACAATGTTCTTTATTAGAGAAGGAACATAATAGCAATTGTCCAGTTCTAAGACAAGTCCTACAGGGAGTTCCAACAAATACGTTCCGATGGCGAGTGCAGCAACCGTTGCTCCATTCCCAACACGTAAATTTGACTCTCCCTTGACGAGTCTTCTTATATTCCTTAGCCCATATATGTCATTACATATATGTGAGCCACACCCAGTATCAAATACCCAAGTGTCTGAGGAAATAGAATGACAATCAATAAAGAAGATTTCTGAAGAAGATGGGGCATCTGATGCCTTATCCTTCTTCACGGACTCAAGATAAATCTTGCACTTTTTTCGCAAATGGCCCTACTTGCCATAATGATGGCAAGTGCCCTTTTGAGCTGGTTCTGCCTTTTTAGCCTTTTTTCTTCTTCCCCTTCTGTTGTTCCTTTGACTCCCTCTTAGAACCTTTCTTCGAGGAATCAACTAACAACACCGTCCCCTGCTCATGCTTCTCAGAAGGCTCCACAGTCTTCAGCATATTGAGCAGTACCACAGATGAACCTTCTTGCATCTTAGAGGTGAAGAGGAGCTTGGAGACTTCGAACCTTTTGAATCTCACTTGCTTATCAAACAACTCATAAAGATGAAGGACTATGATATGAGCATCCATATGCTCATGCTGCTTTCGTAGCTTGGGTTCCATCGCGGCTAGCATGATGCAACTCACCATTTCAGAATTATTCACATGTTTCTGATAGGCCAACAATTGGTCCAGAGTTGCATTGTCACTAGGACGGGCGGGAAGAGGCGCTTCGAGGACATACGCAAGCTTTTCCACCTTGAGAACAATTCTCAAGTTTCTAAGCCAGTCCAGGAAGTTAGGCCCAGTCAGTTTGTTTGAATCCAAAATAGTGCGCAAATTCAAAGACGTCATGATCAATTTATTGATCTAGAAATACAAAACGAGCATATATGAGAAAATGATTTTAAAATGCATCAATATACATTTATAAATCCCATTCATTTTTCGAATTTCAAAAACCCCAAAATCACTTCGGGAGATCGTAGGTCCATCTCCGAATGGGCTGATATCCATCATAGTTATGAACAACCTTGGAGAGAGTCCAACAAGCCATTCATAACTACGACGGTAGGTATCATCTATACCGATTGCATATCACGTATATGCAACTATCACAATGTGCTATCAACTTATTGAATGTTCACACATACGTCGGGTTGTTAACACATTAACAAGTATGCATCACATGCATAGCACCCAACTTCACCTCCCTTTACATCGACCTTGGAGAGAGTCCAACAAGCCGATGCTCTAGGTTAAAGCCAACCCATTAATCGGGAAATAGTTTTAATATGGTTAGAGTGCATTCAACCAATTAGCCCAGCTTGGAGAGAGTCCAACAACCAAAGCTAACGATTGACCTCTGACTCTTACCATATTAGTATTAAACTATTCCATGGTTTGAACATGTTCGGGTTCGAGCCGGGCTTAGAGAGAGTCCAACAACCCAAACAAGAAACGGAACTCTGGTTCTAACCATATTAATGGAAGGTGTAGGCTTTAATATTGTTTAAGGGTTTTATGTCTCATCCTCTTTGCATGCAAATAACTATTATCTACATGGCATGGCATACATGGCATACATCTACATGTCACGACACGCATGGCATAATGTTATGCATCTAATGCAATTACATGGCATACAATTATGTCATGTATATGTTTCCTTATATGTCATAACTATTTATGGAAATAAAATATGTTTAAGATTTGATTCTCCAAATCAAATCATAATTAAATTAGGAAACAAATTTCCAAATCTAATCACATATTTTATTCATGGAATTATTTGATTAAGGAAAATCTATTTAGGAAACTAATTTCCTAAATCATTAAAACTACTTATGGAAATAAAATATTTTAAGATTTGATTTCCCAAATCAAATCATGATTAAATTAGGAAACAAATTTCCAGAATCTAATCAAATATTTTATTTATGGAAAATATCAATTTCCATAAATACTTCTAACTTTCCAAAAGTGGAAGATTTCCATAAATACTTCTAGACTTTCCAAAATTGAAAAATTTCCATAAATACTTCTAAATTTCCAAAATTAGAAAATTTCCAGAAATACATTATGACTATCGCAAAACCATTTTTACGATTATGTCGAAACACAACCTGGGCTCTGATACCACTGTTGGGTTTTCGGCACCGCGGCGTGTGTATGTTCGATCATGTTTCGTAAACATGAACACAGCGGAAGCAATAAAAATAATAAATCTACATTTATTACAACACACACAACACAGGCATGCATATTACAACAAGTGTAGACATAACCATAAATTTAAATTTGCAATAAAAGGAAATTTATCTATGTTATACCTTTCATTTATGGCGTGTAGCGGAACGACATCAACCGAACGATCCTCGCTAGAATCGTCTCTATCCAGTATCCACGCCGAGTTCCTCGGGATGACTTCCGCTAAGCCACGAGCCGTCTTCGTACGGGTTACTAGCCTCGTGTTGAAGACGACGTGATCGAGAGATGATCACGATCCGAATCCAAATTCGGATCCTAATACGAGTTCTCAAAACTCGCTTCTCCGGAGAGGTATTCGTCAACCAATTGACGAATCCTTCGTCCTCCACCACAGAGGATTACCGGAGATCGAATCCCTAGGAAGTTAGCCGCTGTCGGAGCTCTAACCGTCGTCCAAACGACGCTCCGACGAGAGGAGAAGAAGCTGTCCAGAAAACTGGACAGCTTGGTGGAGGAGTAGGCGCCGGCCAAAACAAGGAAGCCAAGTGCTCACCTTTTCAGCGAGGCCTAGGAAGATCACCGGAGGGTCGCCGGAGGATCACCGGCTGAAGCTTGGACGCCGGCAAGGACTTGGACGGCGGCACAAGAAGCTGGGCGGCAATGGAGTTGGGCGGCAATGAGGGTTGGGTGGCAACTCCTTGCTAGGGCTTGGATTAGGGCTTAATTATCCATTAAGCCTTCTTTTATAGAGAACTAATTCTCTTAATGGTTATTGGATCATAACCATTAGGCCCGTTAACCCGTTCCATTAAGATAAGTTAAAATAAACCAAACCATGATGGTTTATTTTAAGTTAAAACGAACCGAACCAACCTTTGGTTCATTCGTTTAAAATAAACCAAACCCTTTGGTTTATTCTCCTCCATTGGATTAGAACCAAACCATTTTGGTTTATCCATTACGTCTTCATAAGACTCGGCCCATCCACGCTTCCATTGCGACTGAAACAATTTCATGCTCGCTTTATGTTTGGTCCAACCAAACCTAGTTTCTCTCGGTCCGAGAATCCCATTCTCAAGCTCGTTTTAAATCCTTTGGATTACGCTCGTTGTGCGTGTGACCAAATAGGTTCTCGGTTTATGTTGGCCATCTATAATTAACCATTAATTATAGAACGATCATGAGTGACACCTAGTAGTACATCATGATACCCAATTAACCGAAAAGATCAACGGTTGATCCAGAACTATTTCTGAAACCCTTCAGCAGCTCGAATGATTCGTGCCCCATTCCCTTCACTCATCTTATACCCACTTGGTTCAGGACATGGTCTATTGTGTCAGTCCCCACTAGGCTGACTACGTCACACCTAGCCCAAGTATCATTTCCTCGTCCTACGGATTCTAGTTACTCCACATGTATCGAAGAGTACCTTACTCTAAACATGTAATGCTTTGGCCAAAGACTTTAGTAACAATCCGACGAGAGGCCATGGGTATACATCTCCTCGCAAGGAGTGGTGAATCCTTTATAGGCTATTCAAACACCTTCGATCACTTTGACTTATACCCAATCATCCCGGGTCCACATCTCCTTAGAGATGTTTGCTTAAGATGTCAAAGCATAAGTCTCTATGATCAAGATGACTTGAATATCGCAAGTCAAAGGAACATCGCACTTAAGCCACAATAAGAACTTCATTGACATATCTATATATGCAGAGAACCATATGAAGTCTTACGGCTGGTCACTCCAATGAACTAGTTACCATAACTAGCATCCATGATTAACTCCGGACATCACTATGTCTCCAGCCAGTGAGAATCAGCTGCTTGGATACACCAAGGAGTATACCTCGTGCTAGTCTCGACAGAATTGATGGTGTCCAAATCCATCAATTCATCGACTAGGGATAATTCCGATACATCAAAATTACACATGTAGAGATACTCACTAGTTGTGATCCAATCACAAATTCTCTCATGCTGTGAATCGTATCGTGGACATTCAGTAAATGAGTTTAAGATCCAATCAAATACATAAAACATGTATACTCAAATACTGAATCTTCATTTATCATATAAATGGTTCATACATAAGGCGATTGCCTTAGGACATCTCTCATATATTACTAACATGGGCGGCAGCAAGGGGGGCTTTTGGCACCGACTTCACCAAGGAGAGGAGGGGGCGGCAACTATTAGGGTTGCAAGGCTTTGGATTAGGATTTAACAAAAACCCTTAAGCCCTATTATATAGAGAACAAATTTTCTTAATGGTTATCGGATCATAACCAAAGGCCCGTTAACCCGCTCCATTAATTTAAGTTAAAATAAACCAAACCATGATGGTTTATTTTAAGTTAAAACGAACCGAACCAACTTTGGTTCATTCATTTAAAACAAACAAAACCCTTTGGTTTATTCTCCTCCATTGGATTAGAACCAAACCAATTTGGTTCATCCATCATGTCTTCATAAGACATGGCCCATCCACGCTTCCATTGTGACTGAAACAATTTCATGCTCGCTCCATGTTTGGTCCAACCAAACCTAGTTTCTCTCGGTCTGAGAATCTCATTCTCAAGCTTGTTTTAAATCCTTCGGATTATGCTTGTTGTGCGTGTGACCTAATAGGTTCTTGGTTTATGTTGGCCGTCTATAATTAACCATTAATTATAGAACAATCATGAGTGGCACCTAGTAGTACATCATGATCCCCAATTAACTGAAAAAATCAACGGTTGATCCAAAACTACTTCTGAAACCCTTCAGCAGCTCGAATGAATCGTGCCCCATTCCCTTCACTCATCTTATACCCACTTGGTTCAGGACATGGTCTATAGTGTCAGTCCCCACTAGGTTGACTATGTCACACCTAGCCCAAGTATCATTTCCTCGTCCTACGGATTCTAGTTACTGCACATGTATCGAAGAGTACCTTACTCTAAACATGTAATACTTTGGCCAAAGACTTTAGTAACAATCCGACGAGAGGCCATGGGTATACATCTCCTCGCAAGGAGTGGTGAATCCTTTATAGGCTATTCAAACACCTTCGATCACTTCGACTTATAGCCAATCATCTCGGGTCCACATCTCCTTAGAGATGCTTGCTTAAGATGTCAAAGCATAAGTCTTCATGATCAAGATGACTTGAATACCGCAAGTCAAAGGAACATCGCACTTAAGCTACAGTAAGAACTTCATTGACATATCTATATATGCAGAGAACCATATGAAGTCTTACGGCTGGTCACTCCAATGAACTAGTTTCCATAACTAGCATCCACGATTAACTCTGGACATCACAATGTCTCCAGCCAGTGAGAATCAGCTGCTTGGATATACCAAAGAGTATACCTCATGCTAGTCTCGACAGAATCAATGGTGTCCAAATCCATCAATTCATCGACTAGGGATAATTTCAATACATCACAATTACATATGTAGAGATACTCACTAGTTGTGATCCAATCACAAATTCTCTCATGTTGTGAATCATATCATGGACATTAGTAAATGAGTTTAAGATCTAATCAAATACATGAAAACATGTATACTCAAATAGTGAATCTTCATTTATCATATAAATGGTTCAAACATAGGGCGATTGCCTTAGGACATCTCTCATATATCACTAACAAACTCCCACTTGGCCTAATACCAATCACTACGGTATCCAATACCATAAGCTCTAACATGACCCTCAAACTTACTTTGAGGTAATGCCTTAGTCAAAGGATCTGCTAAGTTCCTTTCAGTGGGGATTTTCTCGATTTGTATTTTTTTTCTACTGATGATCTCTCTGATAAGATGATAGCGGTGAAGCACATGTTTGGATCATTGATGAGACCTTGGCTCTTTCGCCTGTGCAATTGCTCCATTGTTGTCGTAGTAGATCGGTATTTCTTCAACAATGGCTGGAATCACACCAAGTTCATAAATGAACTTCTTGATCCAAACCGCTTCCTTTGCTTCTTTCGAAGCTGCAATGTATTCTGCCTCAGTGGTAGAATCCGCTACAGTATCTTGTTTGGAACCTTTCTAACTCACTGCGCCCCCATTCAAAGTGAACACGTATCCAGACTGAGATCTAGAATCATCCTTGTTTGTTTGGAAGCTGGCATCCGTATACCTGCGTATCACCATGTCCCCTTCTCCATATATTAGGAACACATCCTTAGTTCTTCTTAAGTACTTAAGGATCGTCTTAACAACAATCCAATGATCCATTCCTGGATCAGACTGGTATCTACTCGTGACACTCAGAGCATATGATACATCGGGCCTCGTACATAACATTGTTGGGATGTATACTGAAAGCCTAGCTCTTTTGTATGAACATTTTTATTTTTGAAATAAGAATCACATGATCATTGTTTGCACTTTATATTTATTATATGTGTGCATATTGTCTAATATTTTACATTGTAGATAACATGGTGCTTGGTGTGGCACAGAAGATCATGTTATCAGTCCCTTGTAGAATATAAGTAGAGGCTCACAACCAAGATGGTTTTGGACAAACCATTGGCATGGTTGTAGTGTAGCTTGGTATTGTTTTGTCTTGAACATAGAGTTACACTAGTACACTTAGGTGTATTGAGCAGGACCGACATAGAGGTGATTCAATTTATTGCTGACTACATAATTGAATCGGACCTCGGATATTATGTTGTACATGCTCTTAATCCCAATATAATAACGGGCACATGTACTTAGTATTTATTTCTTTGATTTACCAAAGGGTGAGATTTCTATGGATTAAATCAATATGCCCGGTAAGTTGGGAAATGATATTATTTACATGGTGTGCCGTTGATTATAGGAGGAAACCGTGTCCTATATATTAGGTTGATGATGTCCCCTTGAGGAGCTCATAAGGTTCATCATGTAAACCCTGCAGGTTGACTTAGTCAACATGATGATAAGGTTGAGTGGTACTACTCGAGGAGTTAGATGTTAATTGATTGATGGTCAGTAAATCAATCAATTGACGAACATTCGATATCTTAAACACGGGGAGACAGATGTACAAATAATATATGGAGCCCATATTAATTTATGGGGGTTGGTGAGGTAATTCAATGATGATCCTCTAGTGGAATGGAACATCATTGATGGATCAAGTTTGTGTGGTTCCGATCCATCGGGTGGCAAAGATCCAACTCCTCCTCATGGTTCCTATCATAGCCTAATATAATCCTCATAAAGTCTAGATCCAATGATGGAAAACAAATCTCTAGAACCGACGGTTGAGATTAAATCTCTAGAACCGACGATTGAGATTAAATCTCTAGAACCGACGGTTGAGATTAAATCTCTAAATCCGACGGTTGGGATGAAACCCTAGATCCGACGGTTGGGATGAAACCCTAGATCTGACGGTTGGGATGAAACCCTAGATCCGACGGTTGGGATGAAACCCTAGATCCGACGGTTGGGATGAAACCCTAGATCCGACGGTGGAGATTAAATCCCTAGATCCGACGGTGGAGATTAAAGGAGGCTTAAGCCTAACTCTATAAATAAGGCTCTAAGGCTTGGGCGGCCACAACTTAATGAGAGGAAGTTGGATGGTTTTGGAGATTAGGGTTTTGCCAATCCTAAGGTGGGCAGCAAGAAACCCTAAGGGAGTTAGGGTTTTGCCTATCTTAAGGTGGGCGACAAGAAACCCTAGAAGGCAAGGAGGTTGGGCGGCTAAGGTTTGGAAGCTAAGGTGGGCGGCAACTATAGGAGAGGTGTTCTTCTTCCTAAGGTGTGGCCGACTCCTACCTCTTCTTCCTTCTACCTTGGTCGGGGCTCAACCGATTTCCTCTTCTCCTCTTCTTTTCCTCTTGGCCGGCGGCACAAAGGAGCTAGGGATTGTTCCCTAGTTCGGTTCCTTGGTTGGCCATCTTGTTCTCTCCATTCTTGGGGCTGGCGGCATCAATCCTTTGTTAGCATTCTTGGGGTCGGCGGCATCTCATATGGAATAGTAGAGACTACCTTGGTTAGCATTCTGTTTAACAAGTAAACAGCTGTCTGAAGTGCATAGCCCCAAAAGGACTTGGGAAGATTCACATGATTCATCATTGACCTGACCATGTCCAACAAGGTCCGATTACGCCTCTCAGATACACCATTATGCTATGGTGTATATGGCGGAGTCCATTGTGACAATATACCATTGTCTCTTAGATAATCAAGAAACTCTTGACTTAAGTATTCACCACCTCGATCCGATCGAAGTATTTTAATACTCTTGTCATGTTGTTTCTCCACTTCATTTCTGAATTCTTTGAACCTTTCAAAGGCATCAAACTTGTGTTTCATCAAGAACACATACCCAAACCGTGAGTGATCATCGGTGAAGGTAATGAAGTAGCTATAGCCTCCTAAAGCTTGAGTTGACATAGGTCCACATACATCAGTATGTATTAGACCTAGCAACTCTCCCACTCGTTCACCTTTTCCTGTAAAAGGTAACTTAGTCATCTTGCCTTTTAAGCATGATTTGCATGTATCGTATGAATCCAATTCAAACGATTCCAGAATTCCACATCGGTGTAATTCGGACATGCGTTTCTTGCTTACATGGCCAAGATGACAATGCCACATGTAGGAGTCCATTTGATTATCCTTTCGAGCATGCTTGTTGCTCGCTTCGATATTGAAAATGTCACTGGATACGTCCAACGTATAAATGCCATTGCTCAAAGTTCCAGTTCCATAAAGTACGCCATTCAAAGTTATATAACAACAATTGTTACTAAACGTCAAATGGTAACCATTTCTATTTAAGCAGGAAATAGAAACAATGTTCTTTATTAGAGAAGGAACACAATAGCAATTGTCCAGTTCCAAGACTAGTCCACTAGGGAGCTTCAGCAAATAAGTTCCGATGGCGACCACAACAACCTTTGCTCCATTGCCAACTCGCAAATTTGACTCCCCTCTGACGAGTCTTCTTCTATTCCTTAGCCCATGTATGTCATTACATATATGTGAGCCACACCCAGTATCTAATACCCAAGTGTCTAAGGAAATAGAATGACAATCAATAACGAAGATACCTGAAGAGGATGGGGCATCGGATGCCTTCTTCTTCTTTATGGACTCAAGATAAATCTTGCAGTTTCTTCGCCAGTGGCCTTCCTTGCCACAATGATGGCATGTGCCTTTTGTGCTGGTTTTGCCTTCTTTGCCTTCTTGTTCTTCCCTTTCTTCTATTCCTTTGCCTTCCTCTTAGAACCTTTCTTTGAGGAATCAACTAACAGAACCACCTTCTCCTCATGCTTCACAGAAGGCTCCATTGTCTTCAGCATATTGAGGAGCTAAGGAATAGTGGATTCTAATTTGTTTATCCGATAGTTCATCACAAATTGTGAGAAACTCTTGGGCAAACAATGAAGAATTAAGTCAATACTTAATTTATGATCCATCACAAACCCGAGGGTGGCAAGCCGCTCAATGTACCCATTCATCTTTAGCACAAACTGCACTACAGACGAACCTTCTGCATCTTTGTGGTGAAGAGGAGCCTGGAGACTTCGAACCTTTCGGATCTCACTTGCTCATCAAACAACTCATAAAGATGGAAGACCATAGTATTAGCATCCATATGCTCATGCTGCTTTTGTAGCTCAGGTACCATCGCAGCTAGCATGATGCAACTCGCCACCGTAATCTACCATACATGCTGATAGACCAACATTTGGTCTGGAGTTGCATCGTCCTTAGGACGGTTGGGAAGAGGCTCTTCAAGGACATATGCTAGCTTTTTCGCCTTGAGAACAATTCTCAGGTTTCTAAGCCAGTCCAGGAAGTTAGGCCCAGTCAATTTGTTTGAATCCAAAATAGTGTGCAAATTCAAAGACGTCATGATCAATCGATTAACCTAGAAATACAAAACGAGCATATATGAGAAAATGATTTTAAAATGCATCAATATACATTTATAAATCCCATTCATTTTTCGAATTTCAAAAACACCAAAATCACTTCGGGAGATCGTAGGTCCATCTCCGAATGGGCTGATATCCATCATAGATATGAACAACCTTGGAGAGAGTCCAACAAGCCATTCATAACTACGATGGTAGGTATCAACTATACCGATTACATATCACGTATATGAAACTATCACAATGTGCTATCAACTAATTGAATGTTCACACATACATCGGGTTGTTAACACATTAACAAGTATGCATCATATGCATAGCACCCAACTTCACCTCCCTTTACATCGACCTTGGAGAGAGTCCAACAAGCCGATGCTCCAGGTTAAAGCCAACCCATTAATCGAGAAATAGTTTTAATATGGTTAGAGTGCATTCAACCAATTAGCCCCGCTTGGAGAGAGTCC
Source organism: Wurfbainia villosa (assembly GCA_025175895.1). Lineage (NCBI taxonomy): Eukaryota > Viridiplantae > Streptophyta > Magnoliopsida > Zingiberales > Zingiberaceae > Wurfbainia > Wurfbainia villosa. The sequence continues at coordinate 41,742,982 of CM046004.1, read as the reverse complement.
AACAACCAAAGCTAACGATTGACCTCTGACTCTTACCATATTAGTATTAAACTATTCCATGGTTTGAACATGTTCGGGTTCGAGCCGGGCTTGGAGAGAGTCCAACAACCCGAACAAGAAATGGAACTCTGGTTCTAATCATATTAATGGAAGGTGTAGGCTTTAATATTGAATTAGGGTTTTTATGTCTCATCCTCTTTGCATGCAAATAACTATTATCTACATGACATGACATACATGGCATACATCTACATATCATGACACGCATGGCATAATGATATGCATCTAATGCAATTACATGACATACAATTATGTCATGTACAATATTTCCTTATATGTCATAACTATTTATAGAAATAAAATATGTTTAAGATTTGATTCTCCAAATCAAATCATGATTAATTTAGGAAACAACTTTCCAAATCTAATCAAATATTTTATTTGTGGAAATAGTTGATTAAGGAAAGTCAATTTAGGAAACCAATTTCCTAAATCATCAAAACTACTTATGAAAATAAAATATTTTAAGATTTGATTTCCCAAATCAAATCATGATTAAATTAGGAAACAAATTTCCAAAATTTAATCAAATATTTTATTTATGGAAAATATCAATTTCCATAAATACTTCCAACTTTCCAAAAGTAGAAGATTTCCATAAATACTTCTAGACTTTCCATAATTGAAAAATTTCCATAAATACTTCTAACTTTCCAAAAGTAGAAAATTTCCAGAAATATCATTATGACTATCGCAAAATATTTTTACGATTATGTTGAAACACAACCTGGGCTCTGATACCACTGTTGGGTTTCCTGCACCGCGGCGAGTGTGTGTTCGAACATGTTTCGTAAACATGTGCACAGCGGAAGGAATAAAATAATAAATCTAATTTATTACAACACACACATCACATGCATGCATAGTACAACATGTGTAGACATAACCGTAAATTCAAATTTTGCAATAAAAGGAAACTTAAACTACGTATACCTGACGTATCACGTGTAGCGGGAAAGGTATCAACCGAAACGATTCTCGCTAGAATCGTCTCTATCCGTATCCACGCCGAGTATCTTCGGGATGACTTCACAAAGTCATGAGCCTCGTCTTTGTACGGGTTACTAGCCTCGTGTTGAAGACGATGTGATCGAGAGAAGATCACGATCCGAATCAAAATTCGGATCCAAAACGAGTCCTCAAAAACTCGCTTCTCCGGAGAGGTATTCGTCAACCGTTTGATGAATCCTTCGTCCTCCACCTATGAGGATTACCGGAGATCGAATCCCCGGCAAGGCTACCGCTGTCGGAGCTCCAAACGTTGTCCAAACGACACTCCGACGAGAAGGAAACAAGCTGTCCAGAAAACTGGACAGCTTTGGTGGAGGAATATGGCCGGCCAAAAAGGGAAGGTTGAAGCTCACCTTATTGCCAAACCCAAAGGAGATCACCGGAGCTTCTCCGGCAGCAGCTTGACGCCGGCAAGAGGGAAGGACAACACCTTCTGGACGCCAGCAAGGGAGCTAGGTGGTGGGCGGCGGCAAGGGGGGCTGTTGGCACCGACTCCACCAAGGAGAGGAGGGGGCGACAACTATTATGGTTGCAAGGCTTTGGATTAGGATTTAACAAAAACCCTTAAGCCTTATTTTATAGAGAACAAATTCTCTTAATGGTTATCGGATCATAACCAAAGGCCCGTTAACCCGCTCCATTAATTTAAGTTAAAATAAACCAAACCATGATGGTTTATTTTAAGTTAAAACGAACCGAACCAACTTTGGTTCATTCGTTTAAAACAAACCAAACCCTTTGGTTTATTCTCCTCCATTGGATTAGAACCAAACCAATTTGGCTCATCCATCATGTCTTCATAAGACACAGCCCATCCAAGCTTCCATTGTGACTGAAACGATTTCATGCTCGCTCCATGTTTGGTCCAACCAAACCTAGTTTCTCTCGGTCTGAGAATCTCATTCTCAAACTCATTTTAAATCCTTCGGATTACGCTCGTTGTGCGTGTGACCAAATAGGTTCTCGATTTATGTTGGCCTTCTATAATTAACCATTAATTATAGAATGATCATGAGTGGCACCTAGTAGTACATCATGATCCCCAATTAACTGAAAAAATCAACGGTTGATCCAAAACTACTTCTGAAACCCTTCAGCAGCTCGAATGAATCGTGCCTCATTCCCTTCACTATTCTTATACCCACTTGGTTCATGACATGGTCTATAGTGTCAGTCCCCACTAGGTTGACTACGTCACACCTAGCCCAAGTATCATTTCCTCGTCCTACGGATTCTAGTTACTACACATGTATCGAAGAGTACCTTACTCTAAACATGTAATGCTTTGGCCAAAGACTTTAGTAACAATCCGACGAGAGGTCATGGGTATACATCTCCTCGCAAGGAGTGGTGAATCCTTTATAGGCTATTCAAACACCTTCGATCACTTCGACTTATATCCAATCATCCTGGGTCCACATCTCCTTAGAGATGCTTGCTTAAGATGTCAAAGCATAAGTCTTCATGATCAAGATGACTTGAATGCCACAAGTCAAAGGAACATCACACTTAAGCTACAGTAAGAACTTCATTGACATATCTATATATGCAGAGAACCATATGAAGTCTTACGGCTGGTCACTCCAATGAACTAGTTTCCATAACTAGCATCCACGATTAACTCCGAACATCACAATGTCTCCAGCCAGTGAGAATCAGCTGCTTGGATACACCAAAGAGTATACCTCGTGCGAGTCTCGACAGAATCAATGGTGTCCAAATCCATCAATTCATCGACTAGGGATAATTTCGATACATCACAATTACACATGTAGAGATACTCACTAGTTGTGATCCAATCACAAATTCTCTCATGCTATGAATCGTATCGTGGACATTCAGTAAATGAGTTTAAGATCTAATCAAATACATGAAAACATGTATACTCAAATAGTGAATCTTCATTTATCATATAAATGGTTCAAACATAAGGCGATTGCCTTAGGACATCTCTCATATATCACTAACAGTTCGTTGGCTATCCCAGGGGAACGAAGGGTGGTTTGTTTTATAGTCCTAGAGATCAGAGGGTGATCGTTAGCACGAATGCCAGATTTCTAGAGGAAGACTATGTGATGAGCTTCAAGCCCAAGAGTAAAATTGTTCTGGAGGAGTTAAAAGGGGAAGTCACTTCTTTAGTACCACCGGTACAAGAGGATATACCACATGTCACTGCACCGCGTGTCACAGAGGATACACAGGTGATACCTCATCGTAGTGGGAGGGTTGTGAGACAGCCATATAGATTCATGTTCTTAGGAGAATCTTCTGATTTGGTCCCTGGCGAACATGAACCTAATACCTGGACATATGACGAGGCAATCCAAGATAAAGATGCAACATTTTGGCAAAGTGCAATGAATGCTGAGATTGAATCTATGGATTCAAATCAGGTCTGGGAGCTAGTAGAGCCACCCGATGGTGTAAAAACCATTGGATGCAAGTGGATCTACAAGAGAAAGAGAGGAATAGATGGGAAGGTTGAGACCTTCAAAGCAAGGCTTGTTGCGAAGGGGTATACTCAGAAAGAGGGTATTGATTATGAGGAGACCTTTTCGCCAGTAGCCATGCTTAAGTCTATCCAGATTCTCTTATGCATAGCAGCTCATATGGATTATGAGGTGTGGCAGATGGATGTCAAGACAACTTTCCTTAATGGAAGTCTTGAGGAAAACATCTATATGAAGCAACCAGAGGGATTCATTGCTAAGGGCAAAGAGCATCTTGTATATAAGCTTAATCGGTCCATTTATGGATTGAAGCAAGCTTCGAGGTCTTGGAACATCCGCTTTGATGAGGTAATCCAGTCTTATGGATTTATTCAATGTCCGGATGAGTCTTGTGTATACAAGAGATGTGACGGAAACATAGTGGTATTTCTTGTACTATACGTAGATGACATTTTATTGATTGGCAACAATATCAAGGTGTTATCAGACGTAAGGGTATGGTTGTCCAAACAGTTTGATATGAAGGACTTGGGAGAAGTGGGACACATCCTTGGGATCAAGGTTATAAGGGATCGCAGGAAAAGGATGTTGCGCTTATCCCAAGCTTCATACATAGACACGATTATGGAGCATTTTAGCATGCAGAACTACAAGAAGGGTTTTCTACCTTTCAGGCATGGAGTTCCTTTATCTAAGGAGATGTGTCCTAGATCATCTGAGGAGATAGAGGAGATGAAGGAGGTTCCTTATGCTTCGGCAGTAGGAAGCCTCATGTATGCAATGCTCTGTACGAGACCAGATATCTGCTTTGCCATGGGCATGGTTAGTAGATATCAGAGTAATCCAGGATAGGGACATTAGACTGCGGTAAAACATATATTGAAGTACCTGAGAAGGACTAGGGATTATAGGCTGGTTTACCGGGCAGACCAATTACTCCCTATGGGTTACATGGATTCCAACTTCCAATCTGATAGGGATAACATTAAGTCTACCTTAGGTTTTGTGTTTACTTTGGGAGGTGGAGCCATTGTATGGAGGAGTGTCAAGCAGAAATGCATGACAGACTCCACCATGGAAGCTGAGTATGTGGCAGCCTCTGAGGCGGCCAAAGAAGCTGTGTGGCTCAGGAACTTCTTGATGGACTTAGATGTGATTTCTAGTTTGCCCAGAACTATCATAATTTATTGTGATAATAGTGGTACAGTTGCAAACTCGAAGGAACCACGAGCCCATAAGGCTAGTAAACACATAGAGTGCAAGTACCACCTGATACGAGAAATCGTAAAGAGAGAAGTTGCTGTGGCCAAGATTGCATCAGAGGATAACCTGATAGATCCTTTCACTAAGGCCCTTCTGGCGAGAGCTTTTGATAGGCATGTGGAGGGAATGGGGATCAGATGTATGGCAGTTTGAGGACAACATAGTCTTTTAGTATAAGTGGGAGATTGTAGGGATGTATACTGAAAAGTCTACTTTTTGTATGAACATCTTTATTTTGAAATAAGAATCACATGATCATTGTTTGCATTTTTATAGTTATGCAATATTGTCTAATACATTACATTGTAGATAACATGGTGTGTGGTGTCACACGAGAGATCATGTTATCGGCTTCTTGTAAAGTATAAGTAAAGGCTCACAACCGAGATGGCTTTGGAAAAACCATCGGAATGGTTGTAGTGTGATTTGGTATTGGTTTGTCTTGACCATAGAATCACTCTAGTGCACTTTGTGTGTATTGAGCAGGACCGACTTAGAGATGATTCGATTTATTGCTGATTACATAATCGAATCAGACCTCAGATATTATTATGTACATGCTCTTAATCCTGATATAATAACGGGTACATATACTTAGTATTCATCTCTTTGATTTACCAATGGGCGAGATTTATAGATTAAATCGATAGGCTAGGTAAGTTGGGAGATGATATTATTTATATGGTATGTCGTTGATTATAGGAGGAAACCGTGTCCTATATATTAGGATGATGATGTCCCCTTGAGGAGCTCATAAGGTTTATCATGTAAACCCTGCAGGTGGACTTGGTCCGACATGATGAAAAGGTTGAGTGATACTACTCAAGGAGTTAGATGTTGATTAATTAATGGTCAGTAAATTAATTAATCGACGGACATTCGAGATCTTAAACATGGGGAGAAAATGTACAAATAATATATGGAGCCCATATTATCATATGGGGGTTGGTGAGGTAGATCGATGATGATCTTTTAGTGGATTGGATTATCATTAGTGGATCGGACTTTATGTGGGCTTGATCCATGGGTGGCCAAGACCCAACTCCTCCTCATGATCCCTAATGTAGCCTATTAACACCTCATGAAGCTTAGATCCAATGGATAGAAACAAAACTCTAGATCCATAGGTAGAGATTAAATTTCTAAGATCCGACGGTTGAGATTAAATCTCTAGATCCGACGGTTGAGATTAAATCCCTAGAACCAATGGTAGAGATTAAAAGGAGGCTTATCCCTAACTCTATAAAGGAGCTTGATGGGTTGGCGTGGAGATTAATCCAAGGAGAGCTAGGGTTTTGGGCGGCAAGAGAGGAATCCTAGTTGAGATAGGATTAGGGTTTGGAGGCTTAGGGTTTTGGAGGCTTGGGCGTCACCAAATAAGGAAGTTGTTCCTTTTCTTCTTCTTCCTTCAACTTGGACGGCGTCCAGCAACCTCTCAAGCTCTTTTCCAGCCCTTGGCCGGTGCCCAAAAGACTCTCCTCTCTTCTCCTTGAGTGGTGGAAACAAGACTTAGGGGTCTCCCTTGGTGTCTTGGTCAGTTTCCATCATCATCTCCTCCTCCTAGTTGGCCGGCGACAAGGATTCCTTTTGTTCCTTGTTGGTTGGTTTTAGGGAGGAGAAGAACCTTGTTTCTATTCTTCCTTTTGCTTTGGAAGAGCAAGGAAGGAAGATTTGTGATATAGGAGCTTCGACTTTTGGTAGATCTTCGCCCACACGATGTCCGAAAGGAGGAAGGTCATACATTAGAAGATCGAGAGGTATATCGATTCTCTAATTTTTATATGTTACATGTTTGTATTTGTTTTTCAATTATGAGCATGATATAATTCTGTTTTGTGGCTAAATAATACTTGGATCCCGATCATAAATACAAAAACCGACGATCCAGACATCGTCTATTCCGCGGCTAATCGTAGAATAGAGGATGGTTGTTTGAACAACGAGTTTGTTCAAGTGACCTCTCTAAACGAATAGCACGATGATGACTTGGTTGTTTGGGCAATCCCTTTTTTCTAGGATTAAATTTTTTAATCCAGGGACATCGAGGGGATCGCCATGAACAAACGACTAAGGTGAAGTAAGAAGCGAAGTTTCCTCTCACGGACTCGATAAGCAAAACCCTTCAATTTTGGCTCTTTTTAGCATGCAGTACTCCAAGAAAGGTTTTCTACCTTTTAGGCATGGAGTACCTTTATCTAAAGAGATGTGTCCTAGAACATCAAAAGAGATAGAGGAGAAGAAGGCGGTTCCTTATGCTTCGGCGGTAGGAAACCTCATGTATGCTATGTTATGTACGAGGCCTGATATCTGCTTTGTCATGGGCATGGTTAGCAGATATCAGAGTAATCCAGGATAGGAACATTGGACTGCGGTAAAGCATATATTGAAGTATCTGAGAAGGACTAGGGATTATATGCTGGTATACTAGACAGATCAATTACTTCCTGTGGGTTACATAGATTTTGACTTTCAATCAGATAGGGATAACAGTAAGTCTACCTCAGATTTTGTATTTACTTTGGGAGGTGGAGCCATTGTATGGAGGAGTGTCAAGCAGAAATGCATGGCGGACTCCACCATGGAAGCTGAGTATGTGGCAACCTCTGAGGCAGCCAAAGAAGCTGTATGGCTCAGGAACTTCTTGATGGACTTGGATGTGATTCCTAATTTGCCTAGAACTATTACAATTTATTGTGATAACAGTGGTGCAGTTGCAAACTCGAAGAAACCACGAGCCCATAAAGTAAGTAAACACAGAGTGTAAGTACCACCTGATACGAGAGATCGTAAAGTGAGGAGAAGTTGCTATCGAGAGGATAACCTGACAGATCCTTTCACTAAGACCCTTCCAGAGAGGGCTTTTGTTAGGCATGTGGAGGGAATGAGAATCAGATGTATGGAAGTTTGATGGCAGCATAGTCTTTTAGTATAAGTGGGAGATTGTTGGGATGTATACTGAAAGCCTAGCCTTTGTATGAATATCTTCATTTTGAAATAAGAATCACATGATCATTGTTTGCATATTTATAGTTATGCATATTATCTAATACTTTACATTGTAGATAACATGGTGTGTGGTGTTGCACAGAAGATCATGTTATTAGGTCCTTGTAGAGTATAAGTAAAGGCTCACAACCAAGATGGTTTTGGACAAACCATTGGCATGGTTGTAGTGTAATTTGGTATTGGATTATCTTGACCATAGAATTACACTAGTACACTTTGTGTGTATTGAGCAGGATCGATTTAGAGGTGATTCAATTTATACTGACTATATAATTGAATTGGACCTCGGATATTATGGTATACATGCTCTTAATCCCGATATAATAACGGACACATGTACTTAATATTTATTTCTTTGATTTACCAATGGGCGAGATTTATGGGTTAAATCAATAGTCCCGGTAAGTTGGAAAATAATATTATTTACATGGTGTGCCATTGATTATAGGAGGAAACCATGTTTTATGTATTAGGATGATGATGTCCCCTTGAGGAGCTCATAAGGATCATCATGTAAATCCTACAGGTGGACTTGGTCCAACATGATGATAAGGTTGAGTGATACTACTCATGGAGTTAGATGTTAATTAATTAATTGTCAATAAATTAATTAATTAACGGACATTCGATATCTTAAATACGGGAGATATTTGTTCAATTAATATATAGAGCCCATATTTAATTATAGGGGTTGGTGAGGTAGATCAATGATAATCCTCTAGTGGAATGGATTATCATTAATGGATCTGTTTTTATGTGGGTCGGATCCATTGGGTGGCCAAGATCCAACTCCTCATGGTCCCTATTATAGCCTATTAAAACCCTCACAAAGCCTAGATCCAACGGACACGATTAAAAGGAGGCTTGGGCGAAATCTATAAATAGATTCCAAGGCTTGGGCGAAAAAAAGGGTTTTGTTTTGAATCTAATTTTTTCTTCTCCTCCCCTCCTAGGGACGGCGGCAAAAACCCAACAATTATGGTTTTTGGCCGGCGCCTTCTCCCTCCCTTCCCTTTGGTGGTCGGCGCCCTTCTTCCTCAAGCAAGGGCCGGTGGATACAAATAAAGGGCAGCCCTCTCCATCTCTTGGTGACTGGCAGTTAGGGTGCTTTCACCCTTCTTCTTTGGCCAGTGACAACAACCTCCCTTTGTGGGTGGTTCTTACCTTTGTTCTCCCTTAGGTCGGCGACAACAAGGAAGGGGAGCTCTCCTTGGTGGTCAGCACAAGCAAGGGAGATGGAGAAGGGTGTTCGGCCAAGAGGAGAAGAAGGGGACAACTTGTGTTGGAGCGAGCAAGAAGGAGAAAAGGTGGTCTAGGTGGCTTCATTTCTTGGAAGATCGTTGCCCACACAACGTCCAAGAAGAGGATAGGTCATATAATAGAAGATCAAGAGGTAAACAAGAGGTATAATTCTTGTTTAAGATTCTTTCTTGTCCTATGCAATTTGTTTGTAATTGTATGATCATGGACCTCAAAGATAAACATAAAAATCAACGATCCATACATCATCTATTCCGCGGCTAATCGAGGATAAGAGTTAGGTTGCTTGAACAACAAGTTTGTTCAAGCAACTACTCAAATCGAATAGCACGATGATGAATCGGTTGCTTGGGTAATCCATCTTCATCTGGATTAATTTTTTTGGGACATATGATAGGATCGCCATTCACAAGCGACCAAAGCAAAGCGAGAAGCGAAGCTTCAACCTTAATTTACATCGCTAGGGCTTTTAGAGCCCAATCCGTGGAGTAAGAACCATATGATTCCGAACCACGTTATATCTTATTGTTGATCTTGTGATTGTTGTTATTTGTATTCGTGTTATTATTATTTCCACTGCGCTAACACAATTTGTAGAAACAAATGATCAATTTCCATCCACGATGAAAATGCGCTATTCACCCCCTTCTAGCGGTCACGAATGTTCCTACAATTGGTATCAGAGCCCGGGGCTCTTCTATGGATTAACAACCGAGAGCAAAGACACTAGAGGGAACAAGATGGAATTTGAAGAAAAATTAGGATGAGACATCAACACACCGCCACCATATGACCAAGAGGATTTTTCAGCATGGAGGGCGAGAATGGAGGCATTCTTGATGATGGACATAGAAGATTGGTTCATCATCATGGAAGGCTTTGAACCCCCTAGGGATAAGAAGGGAAATGTTCTAAAGTTGAAGAAGTGGACCCAAGAGCAACATCTTAAGTTCAAGACCGAAGTCAAGGTAACAAAACTTCTAGAAGATTTGATACCTAATGATATTTTGTCTAGAATAGGTGAATATCAAGATGCCAAGGAGCTTTGGAGCAAATTGGCAAAGCTCCATGAAGGTTCATCACTGGCCAAGAAGAAGGACCATCACCGACTTCAAGTGAAGAACAATCACAAGAAGTCGAAGAGTGCTCATCGACTCAATTGGAGGAGACCGAGGAAGCAAGCACATCATCCTCACAAGCAAGTGAGGATTTGGAAGTTGAAGAGGAGTCAACATCTGGGTCAAAGGAAGAGGAAGAATTGGAGGAGATTAGGGCATCCTCAATACCAGAGCAACAAGAAGAACCATCTACCTTCGGTCGAGAGGAAGAGGAAGCTCGGGATTCCCCTACCATGGAAGGTAACTCAAGCATTTCAATTAAGAATAAAAATCATATTATATGCTTTGAGTGTAGGGAGCAAGGACACTACAAGAGTAAGTGTCCAAAAAGAGTTAAGAAGACTCCACCGGTGCCTAAAAGTTAAGAGAAGTCAAATGAAGCCGGAACCCCAATTAGGAAGAGCAAGGAGCACGTGGTGTGTTTCAAGTGCCAACAACGGGGCCACTATAGGAGTCAATGCCCAAGTAGAAAAGAAGGAGCATCACATATAGAGGGAGCTTCTAAAGCTAACCCTAAGGTATATTTCATTAATGCACCTTCAAATTTTGATATCAAAAGGCATGCTAGGAATAATGTTAATAATATTGCTATTGTTCATGAAAAGCATGCTAGGAATAACAAATACTATTGTCTAGGTGCTAAGAGCATCAACCTTAGGAATAAGGAGAAATTTGGGACTAATGTCCCTAAAAATATTTTACCTAAGGCAAGTATTAGAAAAATTGAAGATCATCTAGGCTTTACTCCAAAGAAATCTAGACATATGCCTTGGAAGGGAAAAAATGACCAAAGAAACAATGGGCCCTCCAAAATTGAAAAATTAGAAGTTGAAAATCAAGTCTTGAGGTCAAGGCTTGAGAAACTAGAAAAAACCCTTGCAAAAATGCAAAATCAAATACAAGGGTCAAACGATATAAAATCTAGGTCAACCTAAGCCCAAGGAAACCTACCACAATGTTCCATTTGATTATGGAACTCAAGTTAGGTCTAGGAAAACCAAGGTCAATAGGGAAGTCATCCTTAAGGTTGACCAAGGTAGATGCTTAGTGGCTAGGGTTTCAATGAAACCTAGGGAAGCGATTAAGAAGGTCAAAGGGGGAGTTACCTCTAGAGTTGACCTAGGCAAGACCACAATGACCAAGGCTTCTAAGCCTAGGAGAGTCATTAGGAGGGTATCTAGGGAGGTCATCCCTAAGGAATACCTAGTTAACCCAAGGAGCTCCAATAGGTATTGGGTTCCTAGGAGCGTGATCGATTCACGCCAGATGGGTTTAGGTCTGCCAACCTTGAATGGATGGGTAGTTAACCTAACCATAGTAAAGGTGACACTTTAGGTCATTTTCAAGGTTATGGATACCTTGGAAATAAGTTTGAATTTAAATCCTAAAAGATTTTAGGATGTACCAATATAATTTATGGAAGTTGAAAAATCAATCAAATTGGCATAATAGGTTTAGAGGTTGAGATGTGCCATTTTGGGTTTTTGGCACACTTGGGAGATAAATGGTAATATGGAAAAATGGGTCTAATTTCCACAAATGGCAATTAATGTTAAAATTTAGGTATTATATACCTTTATATTTTATTTTCCATGATTGATTTGCCATACAACATGTTATGACATCATATCTATTTTTTATATAATATGTCATGATCATGCTTAGGATTAAGGTTAAATGTCATGTAAGCTTAGATTCCATTTTATGCCATGACATCATGATTATGAGCATATGCTTATTTATATCATCATTAATGCCATAATCATTCATGCATTAATAAAAATTGATTTAAGGATAATTGGCATGACTTGAAGTCCCATGTATAAGGGAATCAAGTAGTGTTGCCTTAGAAAAATGCATGAAACCCTAGTTTAGGATGAACAAAACTCACATCTCATATTACATTGACATGTATGTGTATTGATACACTCTAGATACATGTGAGATGCTAGGATATGAGTTAAGTTCAAGGTGCATAGTTTTTGCATCTAGATGAACTCAAACCCATCTAAAATCATGTGATGGATCATTGGGAAAGCTTATGTTCAAGCCATGCACATTGAGCCCAAAGAATATGATCCAATATAAGGTTTTAAAAATATTTTAAAATCATTTTTAAAAACCTTGATGCATTCTATCTTTTGATAGAAGTCACCATTGATGATGTTGATACAAAGTGAGCTAAGACATTAAAGTTTTTCTTCACTTTTGAACTTTGTATCAATTTCACTATTTTATAGGTAAATTATTTTCAAACTATTTTTCACCCATTATATTCCATGTAAGTAATGTGCATATGAAATTTCAAAATTGTTCGAAATACATATATTTACTTACGTTTGAAACATTTTCAAACTTTATTTCTGAAAACCTAATTTCTGAAAATCAAGGATCAATCGACTGTTACAGTTTATCAGTCAACTGATGATGATTTCAGTCGATGGTTCTTTGGAAGAGTTGACTGATAGGTTGATTTCGGGTAAACAAGGATGTTTAACCTATATTTCAGCTATGTTAGGGTTCCCTAACCACTCCTAACCCTAGGATATGCTTTAGAAAGCATTAGAAAGGGTGAAAATCCATTGGATATTAATTAGGAGAGTTGTTAGGGTGATGTATCAATTTTAAGGTGTGGGAAAGTTCAATGTTGAACTTTGGACCTTATTTTTGATGGTTTAGAGTGCCTATTGGCTTAGGGACTTCCTAAGGACATTATTGGTGCAATGGTCAAGGGGGAGAAAGCCTTTAGGGGGAGGTATCCATCATTGGATGATGGATGTATATTCTTTCTCATGAGGGGGAGAAGTGGGAATTTGAGATGCCCAATTTAGAAATTGGGAGAGTTTATAGGAGTGCCTCTCTTGAGTAATATGAGACTTATCACTAGGAAGAGTGAAGGCATCCTAGGTGTTTTGGACCAAGGGAGAGATTGTAAGATCTCATTGGGATATGAGACATTGACCTCCTTAGGGAGAACCTTTTTGATGTATGTCAAAAAGGGGGAGAATTAATGGGAGAACGTTAGAATTACCAATTTGGGAAAATTGGTAAGGGAATTTGAGTTAGGGGCCTAACTCAAGGGTGTTTTTGTCAAACATAAAAAGTGAGAGATTATTGGTGCAATTGACCCAGGTCACGATTGACCAGACTCGAGTAGTGTTTTGAAGTTTGACATTGATGTCTGACAATGTATTGGGGAGATTGTTGGTGCAATCGACCCAGGTCATACTTGATGTTTGACGATGGTTTGACCATTTTCATTGGAGAAGTCCAAGTCTTGTGTACTTGGCATGGAAAGTCCAAGCATGGGTCTTGGCAAGGAAAAGTCCAAGCATGGGTCTTGGCATGGAAAGTCCAACATGGGTTGGCAAGGGAAAGTCCAAGCTTGAGTCTTGGCAATTGAGAAGTCCAAGGGGAATATTGGCGGCGTAAAGTCCAAGGGTGGAGTCTTGGCAGCATAAGTTCAATGGTTGGCAGCGTAAAGTCCAAGCGGAGTCTTGGCAGCATAAGCCCAATGTGCCTTGGCGGTGTAGACCACACTAGCATGACAATAGCTGATGGAAGCATCTAAAGGCTAGCGTATGGATGAACAAGTCATGGATGACTTGGAGGGATCCGATACGTGTGAGGTTGACGGAGGTGGCTAGAAGGCTTAGGTCTAGGCTAAGGGTGGTCTAGCAAGTATGGGGGCACTATACTTAGGGTAAAACCTCATGTTTGAGGTGTATCAATCGACTGGGACTATGGTCAGTCGACTGATGTGAGTTGGCCAGAGTTTAACTACTGGAATTAGCCTAGCAGTCGACTGATGGCCTGAGCAGTGGAATGATCTGAAGATCAGTCGACTGCTGGTTGGGAATTCAGGCACAGAAGCTTCCTGAGTCGACTGTTAGGGTTTGATAGTCGAGTGAAGGCTCGATCCGTCGACTGATGGGCATGATCAGTCGACTGATGGTCTATCTGTTGGAACTTATCCGACGTGGCTCATGCCGTTGTGAGACAACGGCTACAGGGTCAGTCGACTGCTAGGCAGAATCTAGCTCAAGGAGAAGCTTTAAAGGGAGCTCATGGAGGAGGTTTTTGCTAGCGGTTACTAGGGCTATTTGGGATGATTTGCTGATGCATTTTAGGCTCTCCAAGTGCAGCTCAAGCAACCAAACAAGCAAGCAATCAAAAGCTCTTTGTAAACTGTTTTTCCTTTACTTGTAGTGTATTTCATACTTGTATTAGCTTGCATTTATTGTATTACTTTTGTAATCACTGTATGAGATTTCTCCACCTCCGACTTATTGTCTAGAAGGAGTATTTATGATTAGTGGTGTGTGTTTGCATCGCTAGGGCTTTTAGAGCCCAATCCGTGGAGTATGAACCATACGACTCCGAACCACATTATATCTTGGTGTTGATCTTGTGATTGTTGTTATTTGTATTCGTGTTATTATTATTTCCGCTGCGCTAACGCGATTTATAGAAACAAATGATCAATTTCCATCCACGATGAAAACACGCTATTCACCCCCTCTAGCAGTCACGAATGTTTCTACAGGTCTGACATGGGCCTGTCAGGTGACACAGTCGAGGTGTGCCAAATTCTAAAATTGGGGTTGATGGTCTGACACGAGTGTGTCGATCAACATGGCCTGGGTGTATAGGTTGACATGGGCATGTCAGGTGACATGGCAAGGTCGTGTCAAATTCTGGAATTGTGATTGATGGTCTAACATGAATGTATTGCTCGACATGCTCGGGGTGTGTTGACGACATGGCCTAGGTGTGTAAGCTGACATGGGCATGTCAGGCGACATGGCTAGGGCATGTCAAGTTTTGGAATTGTGACTGATGGTCTAACATTGATGTGTCGATCGACATGCTCAGGGTGTGTTGACTGGCATGGGTGTGTCGGGTGACATGACCTGGATGTGCCACAATTTGGTGTTTCGATGAAAGAAGAAGAAGACTTTATATGTTGTTAGATGCATCTGATGTCGGATCGTAAAAGCGTCGCTAGAGGGGGGGGTGAATAGCGAGCGTAAAACTTTTCGTCTTTTCGTTCATTCGATTAAAAATATGAGTAATGCAGTGAAAAAATAAATAAGATAAATTTATTTTCACTTGATTCACAACTCACCGGTTGCTACTCCAAGGCCCCGCGATCCTTGACCGTGTACAAAGGGGCAATCCAGTATAGAGTCTCCTTCTCGTTGGAGGTAGGAGACAACGATCACAAAAATGAAAGCTCGAGGATAAGACAACAAACATACCTCACTTCATTACGATTAAAATCACGAATACAATAAATAAAACAACCTAGCTACTGCCGACGAAGAAGTTGTAAGTTTGGCGTTGCGTCAGCGTTATAACAGCATTACAGTGTTAAAGCATTGGCATTGCGGGAGCACTTTGAGAGCAATCTTGATGATCTTGGGTTTGAGTCCTCTTCTCCTTTTATAGACTTGTGCTTTGGAATAACTCTAGATCTAGATCCTCAACTTGTGGAACTTATCACGAGGTGACACCTTATCTTATCGCGAAGTGGCGGCGTCAAACGTTATCCTTTTTGCCTTGTCTATTTGGTTGATTCATCTCCATTAGTCGACTGATGCCCTTCATCAGTCGACTGATGTGCAACAGTCGATTGCCAGTAGCCAGTAGTCAACTGTCAGCCTGGTCACTTCCCTGCAATAAGAGATTAGCACGAAATATCGTAAATATGACGGTTCCTTACCATCCGATTTCGACCTAGACCTTCCACTGGAAGTCTTAGTCGGATCGCCACCTACGGTCATCCTCGTACAGAGGACACAACCTTACCATCTCTCTTCGCACTCGTGCTTACCTCTGGTCCTTTATGACCTGTGGCTTTACTTTCGGTCTTCACCTGGGTTCTTCAACTTCCATGAAGTTCGTTTCTCGACTCGAGATTCTCTGGGTGTCGCTGACCTTTGGCTTAGCTTAACCATTTTTGGCACACTTAATTCAGCTCATGAGATAATAATATGACCTTAACTTTGGATCTTTGCCATAATCAAAACCTAGGTTCGATTATCTGGTGTCCCTGCACTAACAATCTCCCCCTTTTTGATCTATGGAAAACCGACACAAAGTTAAAAGAAATTTAAAGCATAAAATAAGTAGAGTAAATGATAAGCACCTTTTAAAAACTCTTCCTTAACCTTAGGTGAGTTTTGATAAAGATACTTTATTTTTTAAAATTAAATTTTGTATTACTCCCCCTTAACTTTCGCTCTTCTCCCTTTTTTTCCTTAAATAAAAATAATCGAGGTGTTTATATAAAATAGGGGTTTTAAAAAACAACATCGTATAAGCATGCGTCTAGAATTATTAAGGATAAATCAACTATGAGTCCAAGCATGCATCTAGCATTAGTTAGATAGATTGGTTTGAGGTATGTCCCTCTGCACCAACTGCAAAGGTTTTTAATATAACCCTTAGGGTTAGTTTGCTCTCCCTCTTAGTCAAATATATGAAGTATAAGAGATTTAGGGGCGCTAAACTTTGGCCTAGAGAGTTGTATACCTAGTATTGGCCAATCGAAGTTATAATTATTCGTTAAGTGCAAGAAAATAAGTAGCATTTTGAAAAAGTTATGTTAAGTGTATTTCAATTATCCTTAACATCTCACTCATTCTATGTGTCTCAAAAATGCGTTTGCCTTATATGTTTTGTGAGATGATTTTAACTTGATTAAAGTTAGTCAACCTTGGGTTAGATTCGGATTTGACCCTTAGTTTGTCAAGTAAACTTTTCAAGAAATTGGCTTCCAGGTCATGGTGAGGCAGAGGGGTCTTCTTTGATAGAAATAATGACCACTTCCTTAGACAAAGCCAAATTCAAGAAATTGATTACTTGAGTCACTTAAGATTATGTCCTGGTCTAACTAGTTTAGGATATGGCGAGGTAGCTTTAGCTAGTTCAACTCAGCCAAGTGCACCTAGCTAGATACGCCTTATCTAGCTCAAATACATGATATGTTGTTTCCCTAACGTACTATCATCTCGTCGCATTCTGATACTATGTTGTCAAAGTTGGCTAACTATTTGGCCTATCTAGTCGTTCTAAAAAGTAAAACAAAATAACTAATCATGCAATGACTTTGCTAAGGAAGTGGGTATACTATTTTAGTGTTAGCTCCCCCTGGACCATTGAACCAATATGGTCTATCCACAAAGTGGACTTGATCCTGGGGAATCCAATACTTATTATTCCTTATATGTGAGTTTAATAAAACCTTTGGGACCCATGCTTGGACTCGTTGATGACTACGATTTACGATAGACATATAAGATCTATTCGTAGTCCTTGAACTAAACCTGAGTCAAGCTTTGTTGTACATGACTCTTTGGGTTCCAAGAAGTCAGTTAAGATTCTTAGATCCTAACGTGAATCTTTCCAACCTAGCCTTGAGCCCTTGAACTCGTCCTTTCAAGAGAGAATTCTCCTCCTCAAGCTTTTCAACTTGAGTTGAGTTTCCCTCTTGAACTTGACTAGTTGAAGAGGTTAGATTAGACTCTTGCTTGAGAATTTCAACCTCCTCGAGCAATGACTCGAGTCTAGACTTGAACTTAGTTAATTTCCTACTTAACATTTTAATTGCATGGTAAAGATTGCTAATTAATGAATGACTTACCTTAATTTTTTCTTTTGACCCCCGCTTTGAGTCTCTTCTCGAAGTTGTCCTCAGAGTTAGAGTCGGAGTTGGATTCATATTCGGCTACACACTCTGACTCGGACTCTAACAGTATAGCCATGAATGCCACGTCGACGCCTTCTTCTTCGTCGTCCCAAGTTGCTTGAAAGGCCTTCTTTGATCCCTTTTGCTTTGGCTTCATTTTTGATTTGAAGTGCCCCTTCTTCTTATTTTTCAACTGCTCCCTTTCTTTTCAGATTATCCTCTGCACCATGTTTACTATCTCGGTCTCTTCTTTTGATTCGAACTCGGATTCACCCTCAGGTTCGGATACTTCTTCTTGCTCGGGAGGTGGCTTGCTCTTCTCCTTTCTTCTCTGACCTGCAAGCAAAGCAATATCTCTCTCGGTCCAAACCACGTTAGTTTGTTCGTGAAGTTTAAATTCAGAGAAAAACTCGTCTAACCTAATTTTTGATAGATCCTTAGAAACCTTATAGGCATCAACCATGGATGCCCACAAGGTGGTCCTAGGGAAGGCATTGAGTGCATACCTTATTAGGTCTCGATTGTCGACTGCTTGCCCTATCGAGTGGAGACCATTGATGATGTCTTGGATCCGTGCATGTAGTTGGGTGGCGGTCTCATAAACCTGCATTTTTAGATTATACAATTTATTTAACAATAAATCCCTTTTACATACCTTAGCATCGTCAGTTCCTTCGTGAAGCTCGATGAGGTTGTTCCACAAGTCCTTTGTGCTTATGAACGAGCCGACCGGTTGAGCTCCTCTTTGGATAGCCCACATTGTAGAATTTGTGTGGCTTTTGCATCTGTTTCAATTTGTCTTTTAGCTGTGTTGGTCCACTTATCGAAGTCCAGGGGCTCACCTCAATCATTGGTGGGTAGAGCAAAGCCGATTTGGATGATTATCCAAGTCTCGACTTGTGTTTTTAGAAAACACCCCATTTGACCTTTCCAATAACAGAAATCATCTTCGTTAAAGAACATAGATCGGGTGGTGCTATACCCCTCAATGTGGGCCATTAATTATCTTTCAAAATACACAACCAAAAGAAGAGTACCAAGGCTTCGTCTTGGATTATTAGTGCAGGAGAAGAAAGTAAAAAAAAATCATGAATCAAAAAATACGAAAAGAAAGTCAAAAAAGTGCTAGATTGGTGGTTTCATCAAATCTTAATGCCCCGCTCTGATACCAATTGTTGGATCGTAAAAGTATCGCTAGAGGAGGGGGGGGGGGTGAATAGCGAGCGTAAAACTTTTCATCTTTTCGTTCATTCGATTAAAACTATTAGTAATTAATGGTTCTTGTGTTGAGATGTATACTGAAAAGTCTATCTTTTATATGAACATCTTTATTTTTGAAATAAGAATCACATGATCATTGTTTGCATATTTATGATTATGCATATTGTCTCATACATTACATTGTAGATAACATGGTGTGTAGTGTCACATGGGAGATCATGTTATCAGTTCCTTGTAGAGTATAAGTAAAGGCTCACAACCAAGATGGCTTTGAACAAACCATTGGTATGATTGTAGTGTGATTTGGTATTGGTTTGTCTTGACCATAGAATTACACTAGTACACTTTATGTATATTGAGAAGGAGTGACTTAGAGGTGATTTGATTTATTGCTGACTACATAATCGAATCGGACCTCAGATATTATGTTGTACATGCTCTTAATCTCAATATAATAATGGGCACATATACTTAGTATTCATTTCTTTGATTTACCAATGGGCAAGATTTATAGAGTAAATCGATAGGCTCGGTAAGTTGGGAAATGATATTATTTATATGGTGTGTTATTGATTATAGGAGGAAACCGTGTCCTATATATTAGGATGATGATGTCCCCTTAAGGAGCGCATAAGGTTCATCATGTAAACCTTGACTTGGTCCGGCATGATGATAAGGTTGAGTGGTACTACTCATGGAGTTAGATATTGAATAATTAATTGTCAGTAAATTAATTAATTGACGGACATTCAAGATCTTAAACACGGGGAGATAAATGTACAAATAATATATGGAGCCCATATTAACTTATGGGGGTTGGTGAGGTAGATCAATGATAATCCTCTAGTGAAATGAATTATTATTAATGGATCGGACTTTATGTGGGCTTGATCCATTGGGTGGCCAAGATCCAACTCCTCCTTATGGTCCCTATTGTAGCCTATTAAAACCCTCATGGAGCCTAGATTCGACGATGAAAAATGAAACTCTAGATCCGACGGTGGAGATTAAATCTCTAGATCCAACGGTGGAGATTAAATCTTTAGATCCGACGATGGAGATTAAATCTCTAGATCCAACGGTTGAGATTAAATCCCAAGATCCGTCGGTTGAGATTAAATCCCTAGATCCGACGGTGGAGATTAAAAGGAGGCTTAAGCCTAGCTCTATAAAAGGAGGCCAAGGCTTGGGCATGCAACATAGAAGGAAGATTAGGTTTTGGCTTGGGCGGCAAGGCTTTTAGGGTTAGGGTTTGGGGAGGCAAGCTAAGGTTTGCTCCTCCTAGGGCCGACAACAACAAGAAGGGAGGTTTAGATTTTCTTCTTCTCCTCTTTTCCTTGGTCGGTGACTCTCTCCCTCAAGCTTTGGTCGGCGCTTTCTCCTCTCCTTTGGCCGGCAGCAACCTCTCTTCAAGGTTGGCCGGCGATCCTTTTCTCCTCCTTGGCCAGTGGAAACATCAAGTCCATTGACTTGGTGGCCAGTTCTAGATAGGAAGAAGAGTTTTGTTTCTATACTTCCTCTTGTTCAGAGCGAGCAAGGAAAGGAAGATCGTGATCAAGGAGGCTTCATCTCTTGGAGGATCATTGCCCACACAACATCCAAGAGGAGGATAGGACATACGATAGAAGACCTTGAGGTAAACAAGAGGTATAAATCTTGTTTTGCTTTCTTTTTGTTTCTTTGTATGTTGCATGTTTTTATTATGTGGCTAATTTACTTGGACCCCGAATACAAATACAAAAATGGCGATCCGTACATCGTCTATTCTGCGGCTATTCGAAGAATAGAGGTAGGTTGCTTGAACAACAAGTTTGTTCAAGTGACCACTCTAATCGGATAGCACGACGATGGAACGGTAGCTTGGGTAATCCCTAATTGTCATGGATTAATTTTTTTAATCCGGGGACGAAGACGGGATCGCCATGAACAAGCAACCGAGTTGAAGTGGGAAGCAAAGTTTCCTACCTTCAAGTGGTATTAGAGCTATAGTTTCCGATTTTGTGTGTTTAGGATTCGGTTACTTTTATGCACTTTTCATATATTATATGTGTCAGATAATAGTAGGATGTGCATAGGTTAACTTTTTGGTTGCAGGCATAGGATCCAACTATTATGGCCATATGTATGTATGTGATTGTATGTGTGTAATTGTATATATTTTGAATCCTCGGGGTTGACGAGGCTAGTATTTAATTTTTGTAATTAAGTATGACACTGTTTAGCCACTCTTTTATTTTAGTTTACTTTCGATCTAGATTTCATGTACACTCCTTCGTGGAGTATAGGATCGATGGATGTAAATTAAAATAGTTTTTCTCGGCTCGGATCTCCAGATGGCTTGTACATGACGTAGGGAGGAGCAGACGAGATGACGATACGACGGGAGACATATTGGAGACAAGAGCCATAATAGTTGAAAAATATTTTTTTCTATTTATTGCTTCTTGTTTGATATGCATGTCGTAGGCTAGAAAAATTCCTCAATTTTAAATTACTAAGTAGGAGAGGGATATTTTTATAAATTCCCACGACCTCCATTATAATTTGACATGTGATACAAACAAACTTGCACGTCGGCTCTGAGTGCCTTCCTCCCCATCGGATGAGTTTGTTTGCGGATCACAGGGTCGAATATGGTTATAGGAAATTATTAAGGAGTGTGTGTACTTCCCTATCGGAAGGCACATAACCCGAGATAATTACCTTGGTACCAAGTAATGGTGAACACTTAGATACAAATAGGAGTATCCTCCCCATCGGAGTCACTACTTTTATTTGTAGGGTCGAAGAGGAACCAACTATTAATTTTATTTGTCAAAAAGTTAGGTTGACAAGATAGTAAAATTAATGGGTAAAACCTCCTCTTACAAATGTAGAATTCGTATACGTCCACACTATCATGGCATACGATATTCTCGATATTTTGAGTGTTAGTGATATATGAGAGATGTCCTAAGACAATCGCCTTATGTTTGAACCATTTATATGATAAATGAAGATTCACTATTTGAGTATACATGTTTTCATGTATTTGATTAGATCTTAAACTCATTTACTGAATGTCCATGATACGATTCACAGCATGAGAGAATTTGTGATTGGATCACAACTAGTGAGTATCTCTACATGTGTAATTGTGATGTATCGGAATTATCCCTAGTCGATGAATTGATGGATTTGGACACCATTGATTCTGTCGAGACTAGCACGAGGTATACTCCTTGGTGTATCCAAGCAGCTGATTCTCACTGGCTGGAGACATTGTGATGTCCGGAGTTAATCGTGGATGCTAGTTATGGTAACTAGTTCATTGGAGTAACTAGCCGTAAGACTTCATATAGTTCTCTGTATATATAG
Organism: Wurfbainia villosa; assembly: GCA_025175895.1. NCBI lineage: Eukaryota > Viridiplantae > Streptophyta > Magnoliopsida > Zingiberales > Zingiberaceae > Wurfbainia > Wurfbainia villosa. Next base: position 41,720,543 of record CM046004.1, on the reverse strand, counting down.
ATATGTCAATGAAGTTCTTACTGCAGCTTAAGTGCGATGTTCCTTTGACTTGCGGTATTCAAGTCATCTTGATCATAAAGACTTATGCTTTGACATCTTAAGCAAGCATCTCTGAGGAGATGTGGACCCGGGATGATTGGGTATAAGTCAAAGTGATTGAAGGTGTTTGAATAGCCTATAAAGGATTCACCAATCCTTGCGAGGAGATGTATACCCATGGCCTCTTGTCGAATTGTTACTAAAGTCTTTGGCCAAAGCATTACATGTTTAGAGTAAGGTACTCTGCGATACATGTGCAGTAACTAGAATCCGTAGGACGAGGAAATGATACTTGGGCTAGGTGTGACGTAGTCAGCCTAGTGGGGATTGACACTATAGACCATGTCCTGAACCAAGTGGGTATAAGATGAGTGAAGGGAATGGGGCATGATTCATTCGAGCTGCTGAAGGGTTTCAGAAGTAGTTTTGGATCAACCGTTGATCTTTTCGGTTAATTGGGGATCATGATGTACTACTAGGTGCCACTCATGATCGTTCTATAATTAATGGTTAATTATAGATAGCCAACATAAACCGAGAACCTATTTGGTCACACGCACAACGATCGTAATCTGAAGGATTTAAAACGAGCTTGAGAATGAGATTCTCAGACTGAGAGAAACTAAGTTTGGTTGGACCAAACATAGAGCGAGCATGAAATCGTTTCAGTCCCAATGGAAGCGTGGATGGGCCGTGTCTTATGAAGACATGATGGATGAACCAAATTGGTTTGGTTCTAATCCAATGGAGGAGAATAAACCAAAGGGTTTGGTTTGTTTTAAACGAATGAACCAAAGTTGGTTCGGTTCGTTTTAACTTAAAATAAACCATCATGGTTTGGTTTATTTTAACTTAAATTAATGGAGTGGGTTAACGGGCCTTTGGTTATGATCCGATAACCATTAAGAGAATTTGTTCTCTATAAAATAGGGCTTAAGGGTTTTTGTTAATCCCTAATCAAAAAGCATTGCAACCCTAATTGTTGCCGCCCCCTCCTCTGCTTGGTGTAGTTGGTGCCAACCCTAGTGCCGCCGCCCACCACCACCTAGCTCCCTTGCCGGCGTCCAGAAGGTACTGTCCTTCCCCCTTGCCGGCGTCGAGATGTTGCCGGAGGAACTCCGGTGATCTCCTTTGGGTTCGGCAATAAGGTGAGCTTCAACCTTCCCTTTTGGCCGGCCCCTATTCCTCCACCAAAGCTGTCCAGTTTTCTGGATAGCTTGTTTCTTTCTTGTCGGAGCATCGTTTGGATAACGTTTGGAGCTCTGACAGCGGTAGCCTTGCCGAGGATTCGATCTCCGGTAATCCTCGTAGGTGGAGGACGAAGGATTCATCAAACGGTTGACGAATACCTCTCCGGAGAAGCGAGTTTTTGAGGACTCATTTTGGATTCGAATTTTTATTCGGATCGTGATCTTCTCTCGATCACATCGTCTTCAACACGAGGCTAGTAACCCGTACGAAGACGAGGCTCGTGACTTTGTGAAGTCATCCCGAAGATACTCGGCGTGGATACGGATAGAGACGATTCTAGCGAGAATCGTTCTGGTTGATGCCTTTCCTGCTACACGTGATACGTCAGGTATACGTAGTATAAATTTCCTTTTATTGCAAAATTTGAATTTACGGTTATGTCTATAAATATTGTACTATGCATGCGTGTGATGTGTGTGTTGTAATAAATTAGATTTATTATTTTATTCCTTCCGCTGTGCACATGTTTACGAAACATGTTCGAACACACACTCGCCGCGGTGCCGGAAACCCAACAGTGGTATCAGAGCCCAGGTTGTGTTTTGACATAATCGTAAAATTATTTTGCGATAGTCATAATGGTATTTCTGGAAATTTTCTACTTTGGAAAATTTAGAAGTATTTATGGAAAATTTTAATTTTGGAAGGTCTAGAAGTATTTATGGAAATCTTCTACTTTTGGAAAGTTGGAAGTATTTATGGAAATTGATATTTTTCATAAATAAAATATTTGATTAAATTTGGAAATATGTTTCCTAATTTAATCATGATTTGATTTGGGAAATCAAATCTTAAAAATATTTTATTTCCATAAGTAGTTTTGATGATTTAGGAAATTGGTTTCCTAAATTGGCTTTCCTTAATCAACTCTTTCCACAAATAAAATGTGTGATTAGAGTTGGAAATTTGTTTCCTAATTTAATCATGATTTGATTTGGATAATCAAATCTTAAACATATTTTATTTCCATAAATAGTTTTGACATATAAGGAAATTTTGTACATGACATAATTGTATGCCATGTTATTGCATTAGATGCATATCATAATGCCATGCGTGTCGTGACATGTAGATGTATGCCATGTATGTCATGCCATCTAGATAATAGTTATTTGCATGCAAAGAGGATGAGACATAAAAAAAACCCTTACTCAATATTAAAGCCTACACCTTCCATTAATATGGTTAGAACCAGAGTTCCGTTTCTTGTTTGGGTTGTTGGACTCTCTCCAAGCCTGGCTCGAACCCGAACATGTTCAAACCATGGAATAGTTTAATACTAATATGGTAAGAGTCAGAGGTCAATCGTTAGCTTGGGTTGTTGGACTCTCTCCAAGCCGGGCTAATTGGTTGAATGCGCTCTAACCATATTAAAACTATTTCTCGATTAATGGTTTGGCTTTAACCTGGAGCATCGGCTTGTTGGACTCTCTCCAAGGTCGATGTAAAGGGAGGTGAAGTTGGGTGCTATGCATATGATGCATACTTGTTAATGTGTTAACAACCCGATGTATGTGTGAACATTCAATTAGTTGATAGCACATTGTGATAGTTGCATATATGTGATATGCAATCGGTATATTTGATACCTACCATCGTAGCTATGAATGACTTGTTGGACTCTCTCCAAGGTTGTTCATATCTATGTTGGATATCAGCCCATTCGGAGATGGACCTATGATCTCCTGAAGTGATTTTGAGGTTTTTGAAATTCGAAAAATGAATGAGATTTATGAATGTATATTGATGCATTTTAAATCATCTTTCTCATATATGCTCATTTTGTATTTCTATTTTAATCTATTGATCATGATGTCTTTGAATTTGCGTTCCATTTTGGATTCGAATAAATTGACTGGGTCAAACTTCTTGGACTGGCTTAGAAACTTGAGAATTGTTCTCAAGGTTGAAAAGCTTGCAAATGTTTTCGAAGCGCCTCTTCCCGCCCGTCCTATTGACAATGCAACTCTAGACCAATTGTTGGCCTATCAGAAACATGTAACTGATTCTGAAATGGCGAGTTGCATCATGCTAGCCACGATGGTACTTGAGCTGTGGAAGCAACATAAACATATGGATGCTCATACAATAGTCTTTCATCTTTATGAGTTGGTTGATGAGCAAGTGAGATTCGAAAGGTTCGAAGTCTCCAAGCTCCTCTTCACCTCTGAGATGCAAGAAGGTTCATTTGTGGTACTGCTCAACATGCTGAAGACTGTGGAGTCTTTTATGAAGCATGAGCAGGGGATAGTGCTGTAAGTTGATTCCTCGAAGAAAGGTTCTAAGAGGAAGTCAAAGGAATAGTAGAAGGGGAAGAAAAAGGCTAAAAGGGCAGAACCAGCTCAAAAGGACACTTTCCATCATTATGGGAAGGAGGGCCATTGGCGAAGAAATTACAAGATTTATCTTGAGTTCGTGAAGAAGAATAAGGCATCGGATGCCCCATCTTCTTCAGATATCTTCGTTATTGATTGTCATTCTATTTCCTTAGAGACTTGGGTATTGGATACTGGGTGTGGCTCACATATATGTAATGACATACATGGACTAAGGAATAGAAGAAGACTCGTCAAGGGAGAGTCAAATTTACGTGTTGGGAATGGAGCAAAGGTTGCTGCACTCGCCATCGGAACGTATTTGTTGAAACTCTCTACAGGACTTGTCTTAGAACTGGACAATTGCTTTTATGTTTCTTCGTTGATAAAGAACATCATTTCTATTTTTTGTTTAAATAGAAATGGGTACCATTTGACTTTTAGTAACAATTGTTATTACATAACTTTGAATGGAGTTCTTTATGGGACTGGAACTTTAAGCAATGGTATTTATACATTGGACGTATCCAGTGACGTTTTCAATATCGAAGCGAGCAACAAGCATGCTCGAGAGGATAATCAATTAGACTCCTACATGTGGCATTGTCGTCTTGGCCATGCAAGCAAGAAACGCATGTCTGAATTACACCGATGTGGAATTCTGGAATCGTTTGAATTGGATTCATACGATACATGTAAATCATGCTTGAAAGGCAAGATGACTAAGTTACCTTTTATAGGAAAAGGTGAACGAGTGGGAGAGTTGCTAGGTCTAATACATACTGATGTATGTGGACGTATGTCAACTCAAAGCTTTAGGAGGCTATAACTACTTCATTACCTTCACCGATGATCACTCACTGTTTGGGTATGTGTTCTTGATGAAACACAAGTCTGAAGCCTTTGAAAGGTTCAAAGAGTTCAGAAATGAAGTAGAGAAACAACATGACACGAGTATTAAAATACTTCGATCGGATCGAGGTGGTGAATACTTAAGTAAAGAGTTTCTAGATTATCTAAGAGACAATGGTATATTGTCTCAATGAACTTCGCCATATACACCATAGCATAATGGTGTATCTGAGAGGCGTAACCGGACCTTGTTGGACATGGTCAGGTCAATGATGAATCATGCGAATCTTCCCAAGTCCTTTTGGGGCTATGCACTTCAGATAGCTGTTTACTTGTTAAATAGAATGCCAACCAAGGTAGTCTCTACTACTCCATATGAGATATGGAATAGTAAGAAACCTCATGTATCTTACTTGAAGATATGGGGTTGTCCTGCTTATGTGAAGTGGACTGTATCAGATAAATTGGATGCTAAGTCTGATAAATGTGTATTTATTGGATACCCTAAGGAAACAAGGGGTTACCAATTCTATCATCCTGTGGAACAAAAGGTATTTGTTTCAAGGCATGTTATGTTTCTAGAGAAAGAGTTTCTCTTGCAAGAAAATAGTGGGTGTGTCGTCGAGCTTGAGGAGGCTCGAGAGACTCAAATAGACATTGATGAGATACCTGGTGAAGCACAACAGCCGATAACTCATAGTGATGAGCAATCGGCTCGACCTACTGTAACACCACATCTTCATAGATCTGGTAGAACACGCAACATTCCTGAGAGATATGGATTTCTCGTAAGTGAATCGAACAACGTATTACTCATTGATGATGAGGAACCTACCAATTATGAAGAAGTGCTGACAAGTTCAGAATGGGATAAGTGGCTTGAGGCCATGAAGTTGGAAATGGATTCCATGTATGAAAACCAAGTTTGGAACTTGGTTGACCCACCTGAAGGCATCAAGCCTATAGGGTGCAAGTGGGTTTTCAAGAAGAAAACCGACATGGATGGTAATGTGATTACCTATAAGGCTAGATTAGTGGTGAAAGAATATCTTCAAAAACAAGGTGTTGATTATGACGAGACCTATTCGCCTGTAGCTATTCTTAAATCCATTCAGATGCTCTTGGCCATAGCGGCTCATTATGATTATGAGATATGGAAGATGGATGTGAAAACAACTTTCCTTAATGGAAACCTGCTCGAGGACGTGTATATGAAACAGCCTGAGGATTTCACATCGGTTGATAAGACCAAGGTATGCAAATTGCGATGGTCCATACATGGATTGAAGCAAGCATCCAGGAGCTGGAATATCCATTTTGATGAGACAATCAAAAAGTTTGATTTCTCACAAAATCCAGACGAACCTTGTGTGTACAAGAAGGTTAGTGGGAGTGCAGTCATGTTCCTAGTATTGTATGTCGATGACATATTACTTATAGGAGACGATGTTTCAGTCTTACAGTCAGTTAAGATTTGGTTATCCAAGACATTCTCCATGAAAGACCTGGGAGAAGCAACCTACATCCTCGGGATTAAGATCTATAGAGATAGATCGAAACGGTTGCTTGGTCTTTCACAGTCTACATATATAGACCGAGTGCTAAAGAGGTTTAGCATGTCAGAATCCAATAAAGGTTTCCTACCCATCAGGCATGGGATACACCTTTCTAAGTCTATGTATCCGCGCACAGAAGACGAGAGGATTTGCATGAGTAAGATTCCCTATGCATCCACAATAGGATCTATCATGTATGCTATGTTATGTATGAGGCCCGATGTATCGTATGCTCTGAGGGTCATGAGTAGATACCAGTCTGATCTAAGAATGGATCATTGGGTGGCTGTTAAGACGATCCTTAAGTACTTAAGAAGAACTAAGGATGCGTTCCTAATATATGGAGAAGGGTACAAGGTGATACGTGGGTATACGGATGCCAGCTCCAGACAAACAAGGATGATTCCATGTCTCGGTCTGGGTATGTATTCACCTAGAATGGAGGCGCAATAAGTTGGAAAGGTTCCAAGCTTGATACTATAGCGGATTCTGCCACTAAGGCAGAATACATTGCAGCTTTGGAAGCAGCAAAGGAAGCGGTTTGGATCAAGAAGTTCATCTCTGAACTTGATGGGGTCTCATCAATGATCCAAACATGTGCTTCGCCGCTATCATCTGATCAGAGAGATCATTAGTAGGAAGGAAATACAAATCGAGAAAATCCCCACTGAAAGGAACTTAGTGGATCCTTTGACTAAGGCATTACCTCAAAGTAAGTTTGAGGGTCATGTTAGAGCTTATGGTATTGGATACCGTAGCGATTGGCATTAGGCCAAGTGGGATTTTGTTAGTGATATATGAGAGATGTCCTAAGGCAATCGCCTTATGTTTGAACCATTTATATGATAAATGAAGATTCACTATTTGAGTATACATGTTTTCATGTATTTGATTAGATCTTAAACTCATTTACTGAATGTCCACGATACGATTCACAACAAGAGAGAATTTGTGATTGGATCACAACTAGTGAGTATCTCTACATGTGTAATTGTGATGTATCGGAATTATCCCTAGTCGATGAATTGATGGATTTGGACACCATTGATTCTGTCGAGACTAGCACGAGGTATACTCCTTGGTGTATCTAAACAGTTGATTCTCACTGGCTGGAGACATTGTGATGTTTGGAGTTAATCGTGGATGCTAGTTATGGTAACTAGTTCATTAGAGTGACAAGCCGTATGACTTCATATGGTTCTCTGCATATATAGATATGTCAATGAAGTTCTTACTGCAGCTTAAGTGCGATGTTCCTTTGACTTGTGGTATTCAAGTCATCTTGATCATAGAGACTTATGCTTTGACATCTTAAGCAAGCATCTCTGAGGAGATGTGGACCCGGGATGATTGGGTATAAGTCGAACTGATCGAAGTTATTTGAATAGCCTATAAAGGATTCACCACTCCTTGCGAGGAGATGTATACCCATGGCCTCTCGTCAGATTGTTACTAAAGTCTTTGGCCAAAGAATTACATGTTTAGAGTAAGGTACTCTTCGATACATGTGCAGTAACTAGAATCCGTAGGATGTGTTGGGATGTATACTGAAAGCCTAGCTCTTTTGTATGAACATCTTTATTTTGAAATAAGAATCACATGATCATTGTTTGCATATTTTTATGGTTATGCAATATTGTCTAATACGTTACATTGTAGATAACATGGTGTGTGGTGTCACACGGGAGATCATGTTATCGGCTCCTTGTAAAGTATAAGTAAAGGCTCACAACCGAGATGACTTTGGACAAACCATCAGAATGGTTGTAGTGTGATTTGGTATTGGTTTGTCTTGACCATAGAATCAGACCAGTGCACTTTGTGTGTATTGAGCAGGACCAACAAAGAGGTGATTCGATTTATTGCTGACTACATAATCGAATTGGACCTCAGATATTATTTAGTACATGCTCTTAATCCCGATATAATAACGGGCACATATACTTGGTACTCATCTCTTTGATTCACCAATGGGCGAGATTTATAGATTAAATCGATAGACTCGGTAAGTTGGGAGATGATATTATTTATATGGTGTGCCGTTGATTATAGGAGGAAACCGTGTCCTATATATTAGGATGATGATGTCCCCTTGAGGAGCTCATAAGGTTCATCATGTAAACCCTGCAGGTGGACTTGGTCCGGCATGATGAAAAGGTTGAGTGGTACTACTCAAGGAGTTAGATGTTGATTAATTAATGGTTAGTAAATTAATTAATCGACGGACATTCGAGATCTTAAACACGGGGAGAAAATGTACAAATAATATATGGAGCCCATATTATCATATGGGGGTTGGTGAGGTAGATCAATGATGGACCTTTAGTGGATTGTATCATCATTAGTGGATCGGACTTTATGTGGGCTTGATCCATGGGTGGCCAAGACCCAACTCCTCCTCATGGTCCCTAATGTAGCCTATTGACACCTCATGATGCTTAGATCCAAAGGATAGAAACAAATCTCGAGATCCAAAGGTAGAGATTAAATCTCTAGATCCGACGGTTGAGATTAAAACTCTAGATCCGACGGTTGAGATTAAATCCCTAGAACCAATGGATGAGATTAATTCATGGCTTATCCCTAACTCTATAAAATGATGGCATGGAGTTGGCGTGGAGAATTGATTGAAGAGAGCTAGGGTTTTTGGAGTTGGAGCGTGGTTAGGAATTAGGGTTTGGAGCTTGGGCGGCACCTATTAAGGAAAGTCTTTCCTTAGTTGTTCTTCTTCCCCAAGCTGCCGACGCCCATCTTCTTCCTTCCAGACCTTGGCCAGCGTCCAAAACAAGCCTTCTCCTTCTCCTTGTCCGGTGGAACAAAGGTTTAGGGTCTTCCCTTGGAGCTTTTGGCCGGCCACACCCAAAACTCCTTCTCTTTCCTTCTTTTGTTGGCCGGCGGCAAGGATACTCCTTGCTTCTTGTTGGCTGGTTTTAGGGAGGTAAATATCCTTGTTTCTATTCTTTCTCTTGCTTTGGAAGAGCAAGGAAGGAAGTGTTGCGATCTAGGAGCTTCAACTTTTGGTGGATCGTCGCCCACACGACGTCCAAAAGGAGGAAGGTCATACATTAGAAGACTAGGAGGTATACCTATTCTTCTTTCTCATTTATTCATTGCTTGTATTTATTTTTGATTTATGAGCATGTTATATTTCTGTAAATGGCTAAATAATACTTGGATCTCGAGTATAAACACAAAAACCGGCGATCCGGACATCGTCTATTCCGCGGCTACTCGTAGAATAGAGGATGGTCGCTTGAACAACTAGTTTGTTCAAGTGACCTCTCTAAACGAATAGCACGACGATGACTTGGTTGCTTTGGGAATCCCTTTTGTCTAGGATTAAATTTTTAATCCGGGGACATCGAAGGGATCACCATGGTCAAGCAACCGAGGCGAAAGGGAAGCGAAGTTTCCCCTCACGGATCAACCCCAACATTTGGTATCAGAGCCAAGGTTTCCAGTTTTGTGTGTTTAGGATTCGGTTAATTTTTATGCACTTTTTTATATATTATATGTGTCGGATAATAGTAGGATATGCGTAGTTTAACTCTTTGGTTGCAGGCATAAGATCCGACTATTATGGCATGTGTGTGTATGTGATTGTGTGTGTAAATGTTTATTTTGTTGAATCCTCAGGGTTGACGAGGCTAGTATTTAGTTTTTGTAAATTAAATACGGCATTGTTTAGCCGCTCTTTATTTTATTTTACTTTCGATCTAGATTTCATGTACACTCCCTCGTGGAGTATAGGATCGATGGATGTAAATTAAAATAGGATTTAGTCTCGGCTCGGATCTCCGGATGGCTCGTACATGGCGTAGGAGGAGCGGACGAGATGGCGATGCGACGGGAGTCATATTGAAGACAAAAGCCATAATAGTTGGAAAATAATTTATTTTTCATATTTATTGTTTTTTGTTAAGATATGCATGTCGTAGGCTAGGAAAATTCCTCAATTTTAAATTACTAAGTGGGAGAGGGATATTTTTATAAATTCCCGCGACCTCCATTACAATTTGACAAGTGATGCAAACAAACTTGCGCGTCGGCTCTGAGTGCCTTCCTCCCCATCGGATGGGTTTGTTTGCGGATCACAAGGTCGAATATGGTTATAGGAAATTATCAAGGAGAGTGTGTACTTGCCCATCGTAAGACACATAACCCAAGATAATTACCTTGGTACCGAGTAATGATGAACACTTAGATACAAATATAAGTATCCTCCCCATCGGAGTCACTGCCTTTATTTGTAGGGCCAAAGAGGAACCAACTATTAATTTTACTTGTCAAAAGTTAGGTTGACAAGATAGTAAAATTAATGGCTAAAAACCTCCTCTTACAAATGTAGAATTCGTATACGTCCACACTATCGTGGCATACGATATTCTCGGTGTTTTGAGGTGTTGGTTGATTTTAAAAATTTTATTGTTTGAGGAATCAATAATTTTTTTTGAAATCTAATGTTTTGATTTATGTGATTCTTAGGTTTTCTTTCAAAATGACTTTCAACCCACTTGCTGTGATACTGAAAGAGAACAAACTTACTGGACCCAACTATGTAGATTGGAAGAGGAATCTAGATATTGTCTTGACTGCTGAGGAATACAAATATGTACTCCTCGAAGAGTGCCCTCCCAAGCCTGCAGATAATTCTGGGGAAAAGGAGAGAGCTATAGGAAGTGGAACAAGGCCGATGAGATGGCACGGTGTTACATTTTGGCATCTATGTCAAATGTACTCCAACATCAGCATCAAGCCATGCCCACTGCCTATGAGATGATGCTCAATCTCAAGGAGCTTTTCGGACACCAGAATCGGGCTGCGAGGCAAGAAGCCATGAGAAACTTGATGACGACCACCATGATCGAGGGAACACCCGTGAGGGATCATGTTCTCAAGATGATGGCTCATTTGAATGAGCTGGAGGTCCTAGGAGCTGAGATCGATGGGGAAACCCAGGTCGATATCATACTCCAGTCTCTGCCTAGGAGTTTTGAGTAGTTTCGCCTCAACTACAACATGAACAAGAGGTTGTATTCATTGGCGGAACTTCTGACAGAACTCCAGGCGGTAGAGGGACTATTTCGTCAGAGTGCTCAGGCGCATGCTGTGATGACCCAGAAAGTTTCTACTTCTAAACCGAAAGGCAAGAAGAAGAAGAAACAAATCGGGGCAAAGGCGATGGGAAGTACTCAGGGAGCAGTGAAGAAGCCGAAAGGCAAGTGCTTCACTTGTAAGCAGACTGGACACTGGAAGAAGGACTGCCCCAACCACAAGAACAAAGGTATATCTTTTGGTCTAGTTGTTGAAACATGTTTAGCGGTGTTATCTACCAGCACCTGGTGTGTAGATACGGGAGCCACTGATCATGTCTGCAATACATTACATGGGTTCCAGGAAACCAGATGACTGGCTGAGGGGGAGATTACCGTGTACTTGGGCGATGCCACAAAGGTGGCGGCTGTTGCAATGGGAGATGTTCATTTATCTTTTGAGAAAAATAAACTTTTGGTTCTTAAGAATTGCCTTTATGTACCCTTATTTAGAAAGAATTTAATTTCAGTTTCTAAATTATTTATGGATGGATATTCTATTTCTTTCAATGACAGAGTTGTTATAAAAAGAAATAGGGACATTATCTGTTCGGGTACATTGATAGGAAATTTGTACACACTGGAACCAAAATCTCCCACGATACAAATTGAAGTTAATAACTCATCTTCTAATTCCAATAAGAGAAAAGAACCTTCGAAGATGAACCAAACATATCTTTGGCATCTTAGGTTTGGTCACATTAACCTAAGAAGAATTCAAAGGTTGATAGCTGATGGACCTTTGGGTTCATTAATGGTGGAGGATCTCCCAACCTGTGAATCTTGCTTGGAGGGTAAGATGACCAAGAGGCCTTTTTAAGGCCAAGGGGTATAGAGCCAAAGATGTGTTAGAAATGGTTTATTCTGATTTGTGTGGTCCTATGGCTATCTAGGCAAGAGGTAATCTTGAATATTTCGTCTCTTTTATAGATGATTATTCAAGATGTGGATGACACTACGATCTGATCGTGGTGGTGACAACCTCTTGGGAGAGTTTAGGAACTACTTATCAGAGGTTGGGATTCAATCCCAATTGACTGCACCTGGCACACCCCAGCAGAACGGTGTAGCAGAGCGAAGGAATAGGACTCTTATGGAGATAGTTAGATCGATGATGAGTTATTCTGACTTGTTTTAGAGATCAGAGGGTGATCGTTAACACGAATGCCAGATTTCTAGAGGAAGACTATGTGATAAGCCACAAGCCCAAAGGTAAAATTGTTCTGGAGGAGTTAAAAAGGGAAGTCACTTCTTTAGTACCACCGGTACAAGAGGACATACCACATGTCACTGCACCGCGTGTCACAGAGGATACACAGAAGATACCTCGTCGTAGTGGGAGGGTTGTTAGACAACCTCTTAGATTCATGTTTTTGGACAAATCTTCTGATTTGGTCCCTAGCAAACATGAACCTGATCCCTAGACATACGACAAGGCAATCCAAGATATAAATATAGCATCTTTGCAAAGTGCAATGAATGCTGAGATTGAATCTATGGATTCAAATCAGGTCTGGGAGCTAGTAGAATCACCCGATGGTGTAAAAACCATTGGATGCAAGTGGATCTACAAGACAAAAAGAGGAATAGATGGGAAGGTTGAGACCTTCAAAGCGAGGCTTGTTGCGAAGGGGTATACTCAGAAAGAGGGTATCGATTATGAGGAGACCTTTTCAGAGTAGCCATGCTTAAATCTATCCGGATTCTCTTATGCATAGCAGCTCATATGGATTATGAGGTGTGGCAGATGGATGTCAAGACAACTTTCCTTAATGGAAGTCTTGAGGAAAACATCTACATGAAGCAACCAGAGGGATTCATTGCTAAGGGCAAAGAGCATCTTGTATGTAAGCTTAATCGGACCATTTATGGATTGAAGCAAGCTTCGAGATCTTGGAACATCCGGTTTGATGAAGTGATCCAGTCTTATGGATTTATTCAAAGTCCGGATGAGTCTTGTGTATACAAGAGATGTGACGGAAACGTAGTGGTATTTCTTGTACTATATGTAGATGACATTTTGTTGATTGGCAACAATATCAAGGTGTTATCGGACGTAAGGGTATGGTTGTCCAAACAGTTTGATATGAAGGACTTGGGAGAAGCGAGACACATCCTTGGGATCAAGGTTTAAGGGATCGTAGGAAAAGGATGTTGTGCTTATCCCAAGCTTCATACATAGAAACAATTTTGGATCGTTTTAGCATGCAGAACTCCAAGAAGGGTTTTCAACCTTTCGGGCATGGAGTTCCTTTATCTAAGGAGATGTGTCCTAGATCATCTGAGGAGATAGAGGAGATGAAGGCGGTTCCTTATGCTTCGGCAGTAAGAAGCCTCATGTATGCGATGCTATATACGAGACCCGATATCTGCTTTGCTGTGGGCATGGTCAGTAGATATCAGAGTAATCCAAGACAGGGACATTGGACTGCGGTAAAGCATGTATTGTAGTGCCTGAGAAGGACTAGGGATTATATGCTAGTTTACCGAGCAGACCAATTACTCCCTGTGGGTTGCATGGATTGCGACTTCCAATCAGATAGGGATAACAGTAAGCCTACCTCAGGTTTTGTGTTTACTTTGGGAAGTGGAGCCATTGTATGGAGGAGTGACCAGCAGAAATGCGTGGTGGACTCCACCATGGAAGCTGAGTATGTGGCAGCCTATGAGGCAGCCAAAGAAGTTGTATGGCTCAGGAACTTCCTGATGGACTTGGATGTGATTCCTGGTTTGCCTAGAACTATCACAATTTATTGTGATAATAATGGTGCAGTTGCAAACTCGAAGGAACCACGAGCCCATAAGGCTAGTAAACACATAGAGCGCAAGTACCACCTGATACGAGAAATCGTAAAGGAGGTAGAAGTTGTTGTCGCCTAGATTGCATCAGAGGATGACCTGGTAGACCCTTTCACTAAGGCCCTTCTAGCGAGAGCTTTGATAGGCATGTGGAGGGAAGGGGAATCGAGATGTATGGCGATAAGGACAAAGATAGTCTTTTAGTATAAGTGGGAGATTGTTGGGATGTATACTGAAAGCCTAGCTCTTTTGTATGAACATCTTTATTTTGAAATAAGAATCACATGATCATTGTTTGCATATTTTTATGGTTATGCAATATTGTCTAATACGTTACATTGTAGATAACATGGTGTGTGGTGTCACACGGGAGATCATGTTATCGGCTCCTTGTAAAGTATAAGTAAAGGCTCACAACCGAGATGGCTTTGGACAAACCATCGGAATGGTTGTAGTGTGATTTGGTATTGGTTTGTCTTGACCATAGAATCACACTAGTGCACTTTGTGTGTATTGAGCAGGACCAACAAAGAGGTGATTCGATTTATTGCTGACTACATAATCGAATCGGACCTCAGATATTATTTAGTACATGCTCTTAATCCCGATATAATAACGGGCACATATACTTGGTACTCATCTCTTTGATTCACCAATGGTCGAGATTTATAGATTAAATCGATAGATTCGGTAAGTTGGGAGATGATATTATTTATATGGTGTGCCATTGATTATAGGAGGAAACCGTATCCTATATATTAGGATGATGATGTCCCCTTGAGGAGCTCATAAGGTTCATCATGTAAACCCTGCAGGTGGACTTGGTCCGGCATGATGAAAAGGTTGAGTGGTACTACTCAAGGAGTTAGATGTTGATTAATTAATGGTTAGTAAATTAATTAATCGACGGACATTCGAGATCTTAAACACGGGGAGAAAATGTACAAATAATATATGGAGCCTATATTATCATATGGGGGTTGGTGAGGTAGATCAATGATGGACCTTTAGTGGATTGTATCATCATTAGTGGATCGGACTTTATGTGGGCTTGATCCATGGGTGGCCAAGACCCAACTCCTCCTCATGGTCCCTAATGTAGCCTATTAACACCTCATGATGCTTAGATCCAAAGGATAGAAACAAATCTCGAGATCCAAAGGTAGAGATTAAATCTCTAGATCCGACGGTTGAGATTAAAACTCTAGATCCGACGGTTGAGATTAAATCCCTAGAACCAATGGATGAGATTAATTCATGGCTTATCCCTAACTCTATAAAAGGATGGCATGGAGTTGGCGTGGAGAATTGATTGAAGAGAGCTAGGGTTTTTGGAGTTGGCGGCAAGGTTAGGAATTAGGGTTTGGAGCTTGGGCGGCACCTATTAAGGAAAGTCTTTCCTTAGTTGTTCTTCTTCCCCAAGCTGCCGGCGCCCATCTTCTTCCTTCCAGACCTTGGCCAGCGTCCAAAACAAGCCTTCTCCTTCTCCTTGGCCGGTGGAACAAAGGTTTAGGGTCTTCCCTTGGAGCTTTTGGCCGGCCACACCCAAAACTCCTTCTCTTTCCTTCTTTTGTTGGCCGGCGGCAAGGATACTCCTTGCTTCTTGTTGGCTGGTTTTAGGGAGGTAAATATCCTTGTTTCTATTCTTTCTCTTGCTTTGGAAGAGCAAGGAAGGAAGTGTTGCGATCTAGGAGCTTCAACTTTTGGTGATCGCCCACACGACGTCCAAAAGGAGGAAGGTCATACATTAGAAGACTAGGAGGTATACCTATTCTTCTTTCTCATTTATTCATTGCTTGTATTTATTTTTGATTTATGAGCATGTTATATTTCTGTAAATGGCTAAATAATACTTGGATCCCGAGTATAAACACAAAAACCGGCGATCCGGACATCGTCTATTCCGCGGCTACTCGTAGAATAGAGGATGGTCGCTTGAACAACTAGTTTGTTCAAGTGACCTCTCTAAACGAATAGCACGACGATGACTTGGTTGCTTTGGGAATCCCTTTTGTCTAGGATTAAATTTTTAATCTGGGGACATCGAAGGGATCACCATGGTCAAGAAACCGAGGCGAAGGGGAAGCGAAGTTTCCCCTCACGGATCAACCCCAACAGGATGAAGAAATGATACTTGGGCTAGGTGTGACATAGTCAGCCTAGTGGGGACTGACACTATAGACCATTTCCTGAACCAAGTGGGGACTAACACTATAGACCATTTCCTGAACCAAGTGGGTATAAGATGAGTGAAGGGAATGGGGCACGATTCATTCGAGCTGCTGAAGGGTTTCAGAAGTAGTTCTGGATCAACCGTTGATCTTTTCGGTTAATTGGGGATCATGATGTACTACTAGGTGCCACTCATGATCGTTATATAATTAATGGTTAATTATAGACGGCCAACATAAACTGAGAACCTATTTGGTCACATGCACAACGAGTGTAATCCGAAGGATTTAAAACGAGCTTGAGAATGAGATTTGTTGGATCGAGAAGCGTCGCTAGAGGGGGGGGGGTGAATAGCGATCGTAAAACTTTTTGGCATTTCGTTCGAGTAGACAACTAAATGAGTAAACACAGCGGAAAATAAAGAGACATGTTTATTTTACTTGGTTCACAACCCAGCGGTTGCTACTCCAAGGCCCTATCGGTCCTAGACCGCGTACGGAGGGCAAATCACTATAATGTCTCCTCTTCATTGGAGGTAGGAGACAACGATCACAAAACCGAAATTACGAGGATGAGGAAACAATCCTACCTCACCTCGTTACGAATAAAAATAAAGAATACAATATCAAAATATGTTACTTTCTACTGCTGCCGACGAAGAAGATCGGAACTTGTCGTCGTGTCGGCGTTATGACGGTGTTGGAGCGTTGGCATTGTAGGAGCACTTGATGAATAAACTTGATGTCCTTTGGAGTTGGAATCCTCCTCCTTTTATAGACTTTGGGCTCTGAATATGTCTCCCATTTTTTTGGAACGGATCACAAAGTTTTCCAAATTTTATCGCGAAGTGGCCGCGTCAAACGTTATCCGTTTTGACCTAGCGCAAAGGCTGAGTCGTCGCCATCAGTCGACTGATGCCTCCCATCATCACCGATGGGCATCACGATCGCTTCCATGTCTAGCATCATGACCGGCTAGCCCGCCACTTCCCTGCAGTGAGAGGTTAGCTCGGAAAATGATAAATACGACGGTTTCTAACCGTCCGATCTCGACCTAGACCTTCCACAAGAAGTTTTAGTTGGATCGCCGCCTACGGTCATCCTCGTATAGAGGACACGACCTTACCATCTCTCACTCACACAAGCTTACCTCGATTCTTACTGTGATGCTTTCGCTTCTGGCCTTCCACTCGATTCCTTCGGCTCCCTCCGAAGTCACTCGAGTGTCGCCCGACCACCGCAGCTTCCTCCGGGTGTCGCTAGCCTTCGGCTCTAGCTTTAGTACTTTTCTGCACACTCGATTTAGCTTGTGAGATAACGATGTAAACTTAACTTTGTGTCTTTGCCATAATCAAAACACAGGTTCGATTATCTAGTGCCCCTGCACCAACAATCTCCCCCTTTTTGATCTATGGCAAACCAACACAAAGTTAAGAGAAATTAAAGCATAAAACAAGTATAGTAAATGATGAATGCCATTTTCAAAAACTCCCCCTTAACCAAAACTCCCCCTTAACCCTAGGTGAGTTTTGAAAGAGATACTTTAGTTCAAAATCAAATAAATTTTGTGTTACTTCCCCTTAACTTTCGCTCTTCTCCCCCTTTTGCCATAAATCAAAACAAACGTTGGGGTTTGTTATGTAAAAATGAAGTTTGTTATATAAAATAGGGGTTTAAAGACAATATGGTATATGCATGCATCAAGATAAATCAGCTATGAGTCCAAGCATGCGTCTAGCAGTAATTAGATAGATTGGTTCGAGGTGTGTCCCTCTGCACCAATAATCTAAAGGTTTGTAATATAACCCTTTAGGGTTAGTTTGCTCTCCCCCTTAGTCAAATATATGAAGTATAAGAGATGTAGGGGGAGCTAAACTTTGGCCTAAGAGTTGTTAAGTACAATAGTTGAGAAAATAAGTAGTATTTTGAAGAGGTTGTTTTAACTATATTTCAATTATCCTTAACATCTCACATGTGTCTATATGATCAAGCATGTTATACTTATGTATTTTTGTGAGATGACTTCCAATTAAGTTGATTAAGTGCTTTTAGGTTCAAGTAATTTTATGTTAGATTTGGATTTGACCCTAGGATTGTCAAGTTTACCTTTTCAAGATCATGGCTTCCAGGTCGTGGCGAGGCACAGGGGCCTTCTTTTATCGGATCATTGACCACTTCCTTAGACAAAGCTATTTTCAAGAAAATGATGACTTGACTCACCTAAGACTATTTCCTAGTCTAACTGGTTATTTTTTTTGAAAAGAGGCTCCCCGAGGCTCAATCTTTTCGTAGGATTTTAGTTGGTTATGTACGTGTTCTAAGTGGGCTCACACGTTTTAAAGCACAAACTTTCTAAGTTAAAGCATGCAATTTCTAAGTTAAAGCACAAACATATTTTGTACTGGCTCCCCCTAGACCGTTGAATCAGTTCGGTCTATCCACATAGTGGATTTGGTCCTTGGGAACCCAGTACGGGTTGGATCCTAGAGTTGAAATCAAAAAGCTCTTAGGGACCCATGCTTGGACTCTTTGATGACTACGATTTACGATAGACATATAAGACCTATTCGTAGTCTTTGACTTAAATCCGAGTCCGGGTTTATTGTACACGGCTCTTTGGGTTCCAAGTAGTCGATTAAGGTTCTTAGATCCCAACGTGAACCTTTCCAACCTAGCCTTAACCTCTTGAACTTGGTCTTTCAAGAGAGAATTCTCCTCCTCAAGTTTTTCAATTTGAGTTGAGTTTCCCTCTTGAACTTGACTAGTTGAAGGGGTTAGAGTAGCCTCTTGCTTGAGGGTTTCAACCTCCTCAAGTAACGACTCAACCCTAGACTCGGACTTAGTTAATTTCCTATTAAGCATTTTAATTGTAATGTAAAGCATACTAATTAAAGAGCGATTAACCTTGACTTTCCCTTTTGGTCCGGCTTTGAGTTTTCTCTCGATTCTCTCGAAATAATCTTCGGGGTCGGAGTCGGAGTTGTAGTTGGACTCGGCTTCGGATTCTGACTCGGACTCCTCCGTTCTTGCCATGTAAGCTATGTCTTCTCTGTTGTCCCAAGTTGCATGGAAGGCTTTCCTTGCTCCCTTTTTCTTTTGGTTCTCATTCTTCAATTTCCTTTTTTCTTGTCGAACTATTCTCCGCACAATGTTGACTATTATGGCCTCCTCTTCGGATTCGGATTCATCTTTGGGTTCGAGTTCATCTACTTGCTTAGTAGGTGGCTTCCTTCTTTGTCCTGCAAGTAGAGCAATACCTCTCTCGGCCCGGACCATGTTAGTTTGCTCATGAAGTTCAAACTCGGAAAATAATTCATCTAACCTAAGCTTCGAAAGGTCCTTAGAGACCTTGTAGACATCGACCATGGATGCCCATAAGGTAGTCCTAGGGAAAGCATTTAAAGCGTACCTTATAAGGTCCCGGTTTTCTATGGCTTGCCCGATCGAATGAAGACCGTTGACGATATCTTGGATCCGCGCATGTAGTTGGGTGGCGGTCTCATGATCCTGCATCTTTAGATTGTACAATTTATTTAAAAGTAAATCTCTTTTACATACCTTAGCATCAGCCGTCCCTTCGTGCAAATCAATCAATTTGTTCCAGAGGTCTTTGGCGCTAATGAATGGTCCGATGCGGTTGAGTTCCTCCTTGGACAAGCCGCATTGCAATATTTGGGTTGCTCTTGCATCGGCTTCGATTTGCCTCTTGGTTGCATTTGTCCATTTGTTGAAATCCAAGGCCTCTCCTTGATCATTGGTGGGTAGAGCAAAGCCGGTTTGGATTATTATCCAAGTCTCGACTTGTGTTTTTAGAAAACACTCCATCCGACCTTTCCAATAACTGAAATCATTTCCGTTAAAGAACGGAGGTCGGGTGGTGCTATACCCCTCAATGTGAGCCATTAAATATCTTGCAAAATATGAATAAAAACCAAAGAGAATTCCAAGACTTGGTCTTGGATTAGTAGTGCGAGAAATAATAGGAAATAAATAGAAATAAATAAGGAGAATAAGAAACTAATAAAAACTCGAAACTTACGACCTTTGATGTCCCCGAAAGGGTACTAAACGTTGGATTTTGGGGCTGGAAACAGTTTGTTACGAGGGTAAATCCTGATAAGAAATGTAGATCTTTCTGAGAGCTTCGATTTGGTATGTAGATCGTTATGTGAGTCCACTTGTGCGAAAAGTTATGGCCGTTTTACCGTCGGCTACTCCAAGAGAGAAAACTTGCAAGCACACAACCAAAAGAAACGTACCAAGACTTCGTCTTGGATTAGTAGTTCGGGAGGAAAAAGACCAAAAAAAAATACGAATTGAAAAATACGAACAAAAAACCAAAACGTGCTAGATTGGTGGTTTCACCAAATCTTAGCGCCCCCGCTCTGATACCAATTGTTGGATCGAGAAGCGTCGCTAGAGGGGGTGAATAGCGATCGTAAAACTTTTTGGCATTTCGTTCGAGTAGACAACTAAATGAGTAAACACAGCGGAAAATAAAGCGACACATTTATTTTACTTGGTTCACAACCCAGCGGTTGCTACTCTAAGGCCCTATCGGTCCTAGACCGCGTACGGAGGGCAAATCACTATAACGTCTCCTCCTCGTTGGAGGTAGGAGACAACGATCACAAAACCGAAATTACGAGGATGAGGCAACAAGCCTACCTCACCTCGTTACGAATAAAAATAAAGAATACAATATCAAAATATGTTACTTGCTTTGTGAAGAAGATCGGAACTTGTCGTTGCGTCGGCGTTATGACGGTGTTGGAGCGTTGGCGTTGTAGGAGCACTTGATGAATAAACTTGATGTCCTTTGGAGTTGGAATCCTCCTCCTTTTATAGACTTTGGGCTCTGAATATGTCTCCCTTTTTTTTGGAACAAATCATGAAGTTTTCCAAATTTTATCGCGAAGTGGCCGTGTCAAACGTTATCCGTTTTGACCTAGCGCAAAGGCTGAGTCGTCGCCATCAGTCGACTGATGCCTCCCATCAGTCGACTGATGGGCATCAGTCGACTGCCAGCCTGGCCACTTCCCTGCAGTGAGAGGTTAGCTCAGAAAATGATAAATACGACGGTTTCTAACCGTCCGATCTCGACCTAGACCTTCCACAAGAAGTTTTAGTCGGATCGCCGCCTACGGTCGTCCCCGTATAGAGGACATGACCTTACCATCTCTCACTCACACGAGCTTACCTCGATTCTTACTGTGACGCTTTCGCTTCCGGCCTTCCACTCGATTCCTTCGGCTCCCTCCGAAGTCACTCGAGTGTCGCCCGACCACCGCAGCTTCCTCCAGGTGTCGCTAGCCTTCAGCTCTAGCTTTAGTACTTTTCTGCACACTCGATTTAGCTCATGAGATAACGATGTAAACTTAACTTTGTGTCTTTGCCATAATCAAAACACAGGTTCGATTATCTAGTGCCCCTGCACCAACAAGATTCTCAGACCGAGAGAAACTAGATTTGGTTTGACCAAACATGGAGCGAGCATGAAATCATTTCAGTTGCAATGGAAGCGTGGATGGGCCGCGTCTTATGAAGACATGATGGATGAACCAAATTGGTTTGGTTCTAATCCAATGGAGGAGAATAAACCTAAGGGTTTGGTTTGCTTTAAACGAATGAACCAAAGTTGGTTCGGTTCGTTTTAACTTAAAATAAACCATCATGGTTTGGTTTATTTTAACTTAAATTAATGGAGCGGGTTAATGGGCCTTTGGTTATGATCCGATAACCATTAAGAGAATTTGTTCTCTATAAAATAGGGCTTAAGGGTTTTTGTTAATCCCTAATCAAAAAGCCTTGCAACCCTAATTGTTGCCGCCCCCTCCTCTCCTTGGTGTAGTCGGCACCTACCCTAGTGCCGCCGCCCACCACCACCTAGCTCCCTTGCTGGCATCCAGAAGGTACTGTCCTTCCCCCTTGCCGGCGTCAAGCTGCTGCCGGAGGAGCTCCGGTGATCTCCTTTGGGTTCGGCAATAAGGTGAGCTTCAACCTTCCCTTTGGCGTATGCTTCGTTCCAGTTACGTATTGCTTTAGGCTGTCCATTTCTCTACAGCTTGTTTACATCGGATCATTTGGATAGCGTTTGGAATCGACAGCATTGTGCGGGATTCGATCTCCGGTAATCCTCATAGGTGGAGGATGAAGGATTCGTCAAACGGTTGACGAATACCTCTCCGGAGAAGCGAGTTTTTGAGGACTCGTTTTGGATCCGAATTTTGATTCGGATCGTGATCTTCTCTCGATCACATCATCTTCAACACGAGGCTACTAACCTGTACGAAGACAAGGCTCGTGACTTTGTGAAGTCATCCCGAAGATACTCGGCGTGGATACGGATAGAGACGATTCTAGCGAGAATCATTCCGGTTGATGTCTTTCCTGCTACACGTGATATGTCAGGTATACATAGTATAAAATTCCTTTTATTGCAAAATTTGAATTTACGATTATATCTACACATGTTGTACTATGCATGCGTGTGATGTGTGTGTTGAAATAAATTAGATTTATTATTTTATTCCTTTCGCTGTGCACATGTTTACGAAACATGTTCGAACACACACTTGCCGCGGTGCTGGAAACCCAACATTGAGGTGTTGGTTGTTTTTAAAATTTTATTGTTTGAAGAATCAATAATTTTTTGAAATCTAATGTTTTGATCTATGTGATTCTTATGTTTTTTCAAAATGACTTTAAACCCGCTTGCTGTGATACTAAATGAAAATAAATTTACTGGACCCAATTATGTTGATTGGAAGAGGAATCTTGACATTGTCTTGACTGCTGAGGAATACAAATATGTACTTCTCGAAGAGTGCCCTCCTAAGCCTATGGATGATTTTGGGAAAAAGGAGAAGGAGAGTTATAAGAAGTGGATTAAGGCTGATGAGATGGCGCGATGTTACATTTTGGCATCTATGTCAAATGTACTGCAACATCAACATCAAGCCATGCCCACTGCTTATGACATGATGCACAATCTCAAAGAGCTTTTCGGACTCCAGAATCAGGCTACAAGGCAGGAAGCCATGAGGAACTTGATGACGACCACCATGATCGAGGGAACACCCGTGAGGGATCATGTTCTCAAGATGATGACTCATTTGAATGAGCTGGAAGTCCTCGGAGCTGAGATCAATGGGGAAACCCAGGTCGATATCATTCTTCAGTCTCTACCTTGTAGTTTTGAGCAGTTTTGCTTGAACTACAACATGAATAAAAGGTTGTATTCGTTGGCGGAGCTTCTGATAGAACTCCAGGCGGCAGAGGGGCTATTTCGTCAGAGTGCTTAGGCGCAGGCCATGGTTGCCCAAAAGGTTTCTACTTCTAAGATGAAAGGCAAGAAGAAGAATAAACAAGCTGGGGCAAAGGTGGTGGGAGGATCTTAGGGAGGAGTGAAGAAGCCGAAAGGTAAGTGCTTCACTTGCAAGCAGACTGGACACTGGAAGAAGGACTGCCCCAACCGGAAGCAGAACCAAGGTATATCCTTCGGTCTAGTCATTGAAACATGTTTAGCGGTGTTATCTACTAGCACCTGGTGTCTAGATACGGGAGCCACTGATCATGTCTGCAATACTTTGCAAGGGTTCCAGGAAACCAGATGACTGGCTGAAGGGGAGATTATCATCTACTTGGGTGATGCTACGAAGGTAGCGGATGTTGCAGTGGGAGATGTTTATTTGACTTTTGAGAGGAATAAAGTTTTGGTTCTTAAGAATTGCCTTTATGTACCTTTATTTAGAAAGAATTTGATTTCGATTTCTAAATTGTTTATGGATGGATATTCTATTTCTTTTAACGACAGAGTTGTTATAAAAAGGAATAGGGAGATTATCTGTTCTGATGCATTGATAGGAAATTTATATACACTTGAACCAAAAGCTCCCACGATGCAAATAAAAGTAAATAACTCATCTTATAATTCTAATAAGAGAAAAGAACCTTCGAAGATGGCATCTAAGGCTAGGTCATATTAACCTAAGCAGAATTTAAAGGTTGATAGCTGATGGACCTCTGGGTTCATTAGTGGTGGAAGATTTCCCAACCTGCGAATCTTGTTTGGAGGGTAAAATGACTAAGAGGCATTTTAAGGCCAAGGGGTATAGAGCCAAAGATGTGTTGGAATTGGTTCATTCTGATTTGTGTGGTCCTATGTCTATCCAGGCAAGAGGTGGTTTTGAATATTTTGTCTCTTTTATAGACGATTATTCAAGATATGAATACATTTACTTGATGCGCCGCAAATCTGAATGCTTTGACAAGTTCAAAGAATTCAAGGCTGATGTGGAGAAACGTCAGGGTAAAAGTATCAAGACACTACGATCTGATCGTGGTGGTGAGTACCTCTTGGGAGAGTTTAGGAATTACTTATCAGAGGGTGGGATTCAATCCCAATTGTCTGCACCTGGCACAACCCAGAAGAATGGTGTAGCAGAGCGAAAGAATAGGACTCTTATGGAGATGATTAGATCGATGATGAGTTATTCTGAGTTGCCAGATTCGTTCTGGGGGTATGCTCTAGATACTACAGTGTATATTCTGAACTTGGTACCATCTAAATCAGTGCCTTCTACTCCCACAGAATTGTGGACTGGGTGAAAGCCTAGTCTGAGACATATTCAGATTTGGGGGAGTCCAGCACTTGTGCTGAAGGTAGATGCTGGTAAGTTGGAACCTCGTACAGAAGTGCGCATGTTCGTTGGCTATCCTAGAGGAATGAAAGGTGGTTTTTTTTATAGTCCTAGAGATCAGAGGGTGATCGTTAGCACAAACGCCAGATTTCTAGAGGAAGACTATGTGATGAACTATAAGCCCACGAGTAAGATTATTCTGGAGGAATTGAGAGGAAAAGTCACTGCTTCAGTACCACCGGTACAAGAGGATATACCACAAGTTACTGCACCGCGTGTCACAGAGGATACACAGGTGATACCTCGTCGTAGTGGGAGGGTTGTTAGACAGCCTGATAGATTCATGTTCTTAGGAGAATCTTCTGATTTGGTCCATGGCGAACATGAACCTGATCCCTGGATATATGACGAGGCAATCCAAGATAAAGATGCGGTATCTTGGCAAAGTGCGATGAATACTGAGATTGAATCTATGGATTCAAATCAGGTCTGGGAGCTAGTAGAACCACCCAATAATGTAAAAACCATTGGATGCAAGTGGATCTACAAAAGAAAGAGAGGAATAGACGGGAAGGTCGAGACCTTTAAAGCGAGGCTTGTTGCGAAGGGGTATACTCAGAAAGAGGGCATCGATTATGAGGAGACTTTTTCCCCGGTAGCCATGCTTAAGTCTATCAGGATTCTCTTATGTATTGCTGCTCATATGGATTATGAGGTGTGGCAGATGGATGTCAAGACAGCTTTCCTTAATGGAAGTCTTGAGGAAAACATCTATATGAAGCAACCAGAGGGATTCATTGCAAAGGGAAAAGAGCATCTTGTGTGTTAGCTTAATCGGTCCATTTATGGATTGAAGCAATCTTCGAGGTCTTGGAACATCCTCTTTGATGAGGTAATCCAGTATTATGGATTTATTCAAAGTCTAGATGAGTCTTGTGTATACAAGAGATGTGACGGAAATGTAGTGGTATTTCTTATACTATACGTAGATGACATTTTGTTAATTGGCAACAATGCCAACCTGCTATCAGGCGTAAGGGTATGGTTGTCCAAACAGTTTGATATGAAGGACTTGGGAGAAGTGGGACACATCCTTGGGATCAAGTTTATAAGGGATCGGAAGAAAAGGATGTTGTGCTTATCTCAAGCTTCATACATAGACACCATTATGGATCATTTTAGCATGCAAAACTCCAAGAAAGGTTTTGTACCTTTCAGGCATGGAGTTCTTTTATCTATGGAGATGTTTCCTAGAACATCTAAGGAGATAGAGGAGATGAAGGTAGTTCCTTATGCTTCGACAGTAGGAAGCCTCATATATGCTATGCTATGTATGAGACCGGATATCTGCTTTGCCGTTGGCATGGTTAGCAGATATCAGAGTAATCCAGGATAGAGACATTGGACTGCAGTAAAGCATATATTGAAGTACCTGAGAAGGACTAGGGATTATATGCTAGTTTACCAGGCAGATAAATTACTCCCTGTGGGTTACACAGATTCTGACTTCCAATCAGATAGGGATAACTTTTTGTGTTTACTTTGGGAGGGGGAGCCATTGTATGGAGGAGTGTCAAGCAGAAATGCGTGGCAGACTCTACCATGGAAGCTGAGTATGTGGCGGCCTCTGAGGCGGCCAAAGAAGCTGTGTGGCTCAGGAACTTCTTGAGGGACTTAGATGTGATTTCTGGTTTGCTCATAACTATCACAATTTATTGTGATAATAGTGGTGCAGTTGCAAAATCGAAGGAACCACGAGCCCATAAGGCAAGTAAACACATAGAGCGCAAGTACCACTTGATACGAGAAATCATAAAGCGAGGAGAAGTTACTGTGGCCAAGATTGCATCAAAGGATAACCTGGCAGATCCTTTCACTAAGGCCCTTCCAGCGAGTGCTTTTGATAGGCAAGTGGAGGGAATTGAAATCAGATGTATGGCAGTTTGAGGACAACATAGTCTTTTAGTATAAGTGGGAGATTGTTGGGATGTATACTGAAAAGTCTATCTTTTGTATGAACATCTTTATTTTTGAAATATGAATCACATGATCATTGTTTGCATATTTATGTTTATGCATATTGTCTCGTACATTATATTGTAGATAACATGGTGTGTAGTGTCACACGGGAGATCATGTTATCAGTTCCTTGTAGAGTATAAGTAAAGGCTCACAACCAAGATGACTTTGGACAAACCATTGGTATGGTTGTAGTGTGATTTGGTATTGGTTTGTCTTGACCATAGAATTACACTAGTACACTTTGTGTGTATTGAGCAGGACCGACTTTGAGGTGATTCAATTTATTGCTGACTACATAATCTGTTAGGGCAATCAACCCGTGATATGGTTTTGATGTGTGTGGCAAAGGGTTTAAGTTAGGTTGTTATTGTGATTTGATATGTGCGTTGGAGTCTTGCAGGGCTTAGTAATTCGCACATGGAGCCTTGGTGAGTTTCACATCTCATGACTCGGTCCTTGAGTGGGTGAAGGATGGCTTTGCAAAAGTCGTGCGCTTGGAGCATCCGAGGGACCGCTGGACGAGGAGCTTGGAGTGAAGCCGGAGGAAGTAGGCTTCTGGACGAGACGTAAAGGATGACACTGCAGAGCCGTGCACTTGGCGCATCCGAGGGACGTGGCCGGACAAAGACAACTTCGAAGGCGAGGGACTCAAAGGGATGAGAGTTAGCGAATGTAACCCGGGAAGGGGTAGTGCTCTTAGGTGAAACTTGGCCATTTGGCTAAGTGTCAGATGAGATTTCCTGACACCAATCGATTGCCATGAAATGGAAGTCGACTGCTCTAAGTCGAACGGGGTTCGAATGGTATCCGACTGATGGATTTTTGGCCCAACAGTCGACTAGTCGAGAGGGTTTTAGGCACAGAACCTCTTGTAGCCGACTGGGCAGTCGACTATGAGGCATCAGTCGACTGATGGATACATCAGTCTACTGCCAAGGGATCCGTTGGACTACAACGGTCAGGATCCGACGTGTTCGGAGGCCGTTGTAGTGGCGGCAGTCGACTGCCAAGGGCAACAATCGACTGGTGGCGGCCAATGGGAAGAAATCAGCCCTCTCTATAAAAAGAGAGGGTGTGGGATTTTAAATGACTAATGCTTAAGTCTTAAACGATCATCCAAGTGCCCCACAATCTTTCAACTCCTTCTCCTAGTTTTCTTTCACATTTATTGTAAGAAGGAGTGTTTGAGTTGTAAGAAGGTTTACCTCCACCTTGCTTGGGCTAAAGGGAGAGACTAATAGTGAATTGGTTGCGGAGTGATTCACCGTGGATGAATCGGACCGTGGATTAGCGGCGAGGCCATGAACCATGTTATATTTCGGTGTTAGCATTGTTTGGTATTCTTATTTATATTTGCTTGTCTTGTTTTGTTTCTGTTGCTTTAATATTATTTGTAGACAAGCGAATTCCACCATCGAACGAAAGAGGGCTATTCACCCCCCTCTAGCCGACCAACCACATACACATCGATCGATCCTCTACAAGTTGTATCAGAGCAAGGAAAGCTTGTCGAGGACTAACCTCCACAACAAGCACATTCAAGAATGGCCGGCTCCAACATTCACCCACTGAAGTTTGAAGGAGAATTCTCTTGGTGGAAGAAGAGAATGGAGGTATTTTTCGAAACTGATTTCGAAATTCTTTTAATTATGGAAAACGGTTTCAAAATGCCTAGGGATGAAGAAGGGGAGCCATTGGAAAAATCAAGGTGGAGCAAGAGGCAAAGGGAAGAGTACTTGGCAAACTCAAAAGCCAAACATCACCTCTACAATGTACTCCCCCAACAAGAAGTAAACCGGATAGGAGAGTGTGCTAGCGCCAAGGAGATGTGGGAGAAACTAATAGAGATTCATGAAGGCACATCTGAGGCGAAGCTAGCAAGGAGAGATGTCCTTCGCTCCCAATTATCCAATATCAAACTCGAAAAGGGAGAGAAGGTAAAATCCCTACACTCTAGATTTAAGGAAATTCTAACCGGTTTGACAAGTTTAGGTGAAAAACTCTCCAACCGGGATATGGTAATGAAGGCCATAGATGCCTTTCCCTGGTCCTCAAGATGGAGCTCTATGGTGGACTCCTTCTACATCTCAAAGAACTTAGAAGTGAGTACCTTGGAGGAGTTCTTCTCAACTATGGAGCTCCACGAAACAAGGCTTGAAGGAATAGTAGAAGAGCCTAGAATTCAACCTTCAAGAAAAGTAGCTTTGATGGACAACAAAGGGAAAAAGAAGATGGAGAATTCATCTTCCTCCGATGAAGCATCATCCTCTTCCTCCATGGATAGCACGGAAGAAGCTTACATGGTAAGGACGGTAAGGCGTGCATTGAAAATTTTTAAATTTAATAAATCTAATGATAGGAGAAGAAGACCAAGGGGGAAGGTGATATGCTATAATTGCCAAGGAGAGGGACACATAAGGGACAATTGTCCCCTCCTAAACAAGAGCAAAGAAGAGAGGAGGAAGAAGGAAGAAAAGAAGAAGAAGGGGAGCATGAAGAAAAAGGAAGAAGAGAAGAAGGCCAAGGAAAAGGGGAGGGAAAAGGCATTAAAAGCAAAGACATGGGATGATCCCTCTTCATAATCTTCATCCGAAGAAGAGGAAGAACATGTCTACTCAAACCTTGCCCTAATGACATTTGACGACCTAGACTCCTCCTCCTCCGAAAATGAAGAAGCAAGTTCTAGTGAGGAGAGCTCGAGTGAAGGGGGAGCTTCTTCTACATCCTCATCATCGGAAGAGGATTTGGTAAGTGAGGTAACAAATCTTTCCCCTAAGAAAATTATGTCAATTATTTCTAGCCTCACTAAGGATTTGTTTAGGGCAAAGAAGAAAAATAAATGCATGCTAGATCAAATTAAAGACTTAGAAGAAAACTAGAAAAAGCATGCTTAAATGATAATGAAAATATTTCTTCTAGTCATGATGATGCATGCTCACATGATCACTATATGCTATTTGATGTTAATGATGCATGTATGGAGGAAAATAGAGCTTTAAGGGAAAAGGTAGATCATTTGACCAAGACCCTAGAAAAGTTTACAATAGGCTCCAATACCCTTAACATGATAATTGGGAGCCAAAGAGCAAGCTTCAATAAGAAAGGCCTAGGATATAAAGAAAATAAAAATGAAAAGGCCTATAAATGTTTAATTGCTAGGGGCCATAGCAAAAATAAGACAATTGCTAGAAAATGGATCCCTGAGGAGTATTTAGTGAACCCCATAGGAAAGAATTTATTTTGGGTTCCTAAATCCATCCTTAAGGGTTAGGAAAACCCTAGGATAGTCAACTATATGGAACTTACCTATATCATGTCTTTGGTTGACATAGGATGACGGGACAATATTTTTGAAATAGTGTTGGGTGATGATAATGCACCTATAAATAGATAAATCATGCTTTAGGTGATATTTGCCTTATTATCATGATGTAATACCTAATGCATGATCATAATTTGATGATTACATTTGTTTCATGGTCATAATATAAAATTCATACATATATGTCTTTATGATCATGTGGGATATTAGGATGATACTTAACCATGGGTAGAAATGCATGAAATTAAGGGTTAAGTATATACAAATACCTTTAGGATACATCTCACACTCACCATAGGCTACCTTGATTGAAAACTTAGCATGAGTGAGATGCTAGGATGATACTCATGGTCCACTAATGCCTATGGCATTTAGATGGTCATGTAAAGTGTCAAAATAGCAATAATAGACCAATCATGAGGAAAACTTATGTTTAATTCATAGACATATTGTCCAAAGATCATGGTTGGATATTTCATATATTTTCAAAACAATTTCTTACTTTAAAATCTGTGTGTTCATGTTTTGAAACAATTCAAACCAAAACTAGGTATTAAATGTGATACTAACTTGATAAAAAACCTAGTTGTTTTTAAAGCTTTTAGATTTTTGGCAAATCTTTGAAAATATAATGATTTTTCATGGAAAATTATTTTTCATTGATAAAGAACCTTACAAGAAATATGTTCCCCAAATTTCACTATTTTTTGAATTTTCTGGAATTTATAGTGCATTTCTGAATTTCGTCCAGAAAATCAGAAATCCTGATTTCCTTATGCCAGTCGACTGCCATACTGATAGCAGTTGACTGATGTACTGTGCACGAGCACAGTAAACTGATTTTATCAGGTTTTTGAGTGATTGTGATTTTTTCTTCTCTCTAGACTTGATGCCATATAAACCTTGTTTCATCTTTTTTATGGTGTCAAAGGGGGAGAAAGATATATGTTCAAGTAAAAGGGGAATGCATTTAGGGGAAGTTTCATGTATTAAGGGGGAGAGTTGCTAATCATGTTATTCACATGCTTTCTTTCCTTAATATTTTATCAAATGTTTTTACTTAACTTAAACGGATTGCCACACATCAAAAAGGGGGAGATTGTTAGGACAATCAACCCATGATATGGTTTTGATGTGTGTGGCAAAGGGTTTAAGTTAGGTTGTTATTGTGATTTGATATGTGCATTGGAGTCTTGCAGGGTTTAGTAATTCGCACATGGAGTCTTGGCGAGTTTCACATCTCATGACTCGGTCCTTGAGTCGGTGAAGGATGGCTTTGCGGAAGCCATGCGCTTGGAGCATCCGAGGGACCGCCGAACGAGGAGCTTGGAGTGAAGCCGGAGGAAGTAGACTTCAGGGCGAGATGCAAAGGATGGCACTGCAGAGCCGTGCGCTTGGCGCATCCGAGGGACATGGCCAGACAAAGACAACTTCGAAGGCGAGGGACTCCAAGGGATGAGGGTGAGCGAATGTAACCCGGGAAGGGGTAGTGCTCTTAGGTGAAACTTGGCCATTTGGCTAAGTGTCGACTGAACGGGTGGTATCCGATCGATGGGTTTTGGCCCGAATCATTAAGAAGACCATCGATCGCGATGGCGTGATCGAGTCGAGAGGGTTTTGGGCACAGAACCTCTCGTAGCCGACTGGGCAGTCGACTACGAGGCATCAGTTGACTGATGGATACATTAGTCGATTGCCAAGGGATCCGTTGGACTACAATGATCGGGATCCGACGTGTTCGGAGGCCGTTGCAGTGGCGACAGTCGACTGCCAAGGGCGGCAGTCGACTGCTGGTGGCGGCCAACGGGAAGAAATCAGCCCTCTCTATAAAAAGAGAGGGTGTGGGCTTTTGGATGGCTAATGCTTAAGTCTTAAACGATCATCCAAGTGCCCCACAAGCTTTCAACTCCTTCTCCTAGTTTTCTTTCACATTTATTGTAAGAAGGAGTGTTTGGGTTGTAAGAAGGTTTACCTCCACCTTGCTTGGGCTAAAGGGAGAGACCAATAGTGAATTGGTTGCGGAGTGATTCACCGTGGATTAATCGGATCGTGGATTAGCGGCGAGGCCGTGAACCACGTTATATTTCGGTGTTAGCATTGTTTAGTATTCTTATTTATATTTGCTTGTCTTGTTTTGTTTCCGTTGCGCTAATATTATTTGTAGACAAGCGAATTCCACCATCGAACGAAAGAGGGCTATTCACTCCCCTCTAGCCGGCCAACCACATACACATCGATCGATCCCCTACATAATCGAATCAGACCTTAGATATTATGTTGTACATGCACTTAATCCCGATATAATAACGAGAACATATACTTAGTATTCATTTCTTTGATTTACCAATGGGCGAGATTTATAGAGTAAATCGATAGGCTTGGTAACTTGGGAAATGATATTATTTATATGGTGTACTGTTGATTATAGGAGGAAATCGTGTTCTATATATTAGGATGATGATGTCCCCTTGAGGAGCTCATAAGGTTCTTCATGTAAACCCTGCAGGTGGACTTGGTCTAGCATGATGATAAGGTTGAGTGGTACTACTCATGGAGTTAGATGTTGATTAATTAATTATCAGTAAATTAATTAATCGACCAACATTCGAGATCTTAAACACTGGGAGATAAATTTACAAATAATATATGGAGCCCATATTAACTTATGGGGGTTGGTGAGGTAGATCAATGATAATCCTCTAGTGGAATGTATTATCATTAATGGATCGGACTTTATGTGAGCTTGATCCATTGGGTGGCCAAGATCCAACTCCTCATTATGATCCCTATTGTAGCCTATTAAAACCCTCATGGCGCCTAGATCCGATAATGGAAAATGAAACTCTAGATCCGACGGTGGAGATTAAATCTCTAGATGTAACGGTGGAGATTAAATCTTTAGATCCGACGGTGGAGATTAAATCCCAAGATCCGACGGTTTAGATTAAATCCCTAGATCCGACGGTAGAGATTAAAAGGAGGATTAAGCCTAGCTCTATAAAAGGAGGCCAAGGCTTGGGAGTGCAACATAGAAGGAAGATTAGGTTTTGGCTTGGGCGGCAAGGCTTCTAGGGTTAGGGTTTGGGGCAGCAAGCTAAGGTTTGCTCCTCTAGGGCCGGCGGCAACAAGAAGGGAGGTTTTGGTTTTCTTCTTCTTCTCTTTTCCTTGTCCGGTGACTCTCTCCCTTAAGCTTTGGTCGGCACTTTCTCCTCTCCTTTGGCCGGCAACACCTCTCTTCAAGGTTGGCCAGTGATCCTTTTCTCCTCCTTGGTCGGCGTCAACATCAAGTCCATTGACTTGGTGGCCTGTTCTAGATAGGAAGAAGAGTTTTGTTTCTATACTTCCTCTTGTTCGGAGTGAGCAAGAAAAGGAAGATCGTGATCAAGGAGGCTTCATCTCTTGGAGGATCGTTGCCCACACAACGTCCAAGAGGAGGATAAGACATACGATAGAAGACCTTGAGGTAAACAAGAGGTATAAATCTTGTTTTGCTTTCTTTTTGTTTCTTTGTATGTTGCATGTTTTTATTATGTGGATAATTTACTTGGACCCCGAATATAAACACAAAAATCGGCGATCCGTACATCGTCTATTTCGCGGCTATTCGAATAATAGAGGTAGGTTGCTTGAACAACAAGTTTGTTCAAGTGACCACTCTAATCGGATAGCACAATGATGGAACAGTAGCTTGGGTAATCCCTAATTGTCATGGATTAATTTTTTTAATCCGGGGACGAAGACGGGATCGCCATGAATAAGCAACCGAGTTGAAGTGGGAAGCGAAGTTTTCTACCTTCAGCTTGCTCCTTTGAATCACCAAGATCCCCCTTCTTCTCCTTATGGATAGCTGGGTCTATCACTAAGAAAGAGACCAAGGGGACATAGTGAAGATTGGCCGGCTTCTCGGTGCGGCCACTCTAACGATCAATTCAGTATGAGTATGAGAAGCAAAGTAATGAATTGGAAAAGAAGAGAGATCTCAGAGATACCAAATGGAGAACAAAAAACCATCCTCCCGATCTCGTCGTCTTTTGCCCCTTTTATAGACGGAGCCCCCTGCCTTCTCCTAGTGGTGAATGTACGTAAATGCCCATTTGCCAAGCTATCCTCCTAACCGCTTTTCCCGGTTCTGATTCAAAAATATCTCCTACCACGTGTTAAACTCAAAAAGAAAGATATATATAATTATTTTAAACTAACCACCCTCAGCCTTTCATCATTACCTTTCACCCTTCAGCACGTCCCTTTTTCCCTTTGGTTGATGCACTGACCACCCTGGACTCATCCAAACCCCTTATACGTACTCCAACTATTAGTGATATATGAGAGATGTCCTAAGACAATCGCCTTATGTTTGAACCATTTATATGATAAATGAAGATTCACTATTTGAGTATACATGTTTTCATGTAGTTGATTAGATCTTAAACTCATTTACTGAATGTCCACGATACGATTCACATCATGAGAGAATTTTTGATTGGATCACAACTAGTGAGTATCTCTATACGTGTAATTGTGTTGTATCGGAATTATACCTAGTCGATGAATTGATGGATTTGAACACCATTGATTTTGTCGAGACTAGCACGAGGTATACTCCTTGGTTTATCCAAGCAGCTGATTCTCACTGGCTAGAGACATTGTGATATCCGGAGTTAATCGTGGATGCTAGTTATGGTAACTAGTTCATTGGAGTGATCAGCCGTAAGACTTCATATGGTTCTCTGCATATATAGATATGTCAATGAAGTTCTTACTGTAGCTTAAGTGTGATGTTCCTTTGACTTGCGGTATTCAAGTCATCTTGATCATAAAGACTTATGCTTTGACATCTTAAGTAAGCATCTCTAAGGAGATGTGGACCCGGGATGATTGGGTATAAGTCGAAGTGATCGAAGGTGTTTGAATAGCCTATAAAGGATTCATCACTCCTTGCGAGGAGATGTATACCCATGGCCTCTCATCGGATTGTTACTAAAGTCTTTGGCCAAAGCATTACATGTTTAGAGTAAGGTACTCTTCGATACATGTGCAGTAACTAGAATTCGTAGGATGAGGAAATGATACTTGGGCTAGGTGTGACATAGTCAACCTAGTGGGGACTGACACTATAAACCATGTCCTGAATCAAGTGGGTATAAGATGAGTGAAGGGAATGGGGCATGATTCATTCGAGCTGCTGAAGGATTTCAGAAATAGTTCTGGATCAACCGTTGATCTTTTCGGTTAATTGGGAATCATGATGTACTACTAGGTGTCACTCATGATCGTTCTATAATTAATGGTTAATTATAGACGGCCAACATAAACTGAGAACCTATTTGGTCACACGCACAACGAGCTTAATCCGAAGGATTTAAAACGAGCTTGAGAATGAGATTCTCAGACCGAGAGAAACTAGGTTTGGTTGGACCAAACATGGAGCGAGCATGAAATCGTTTCAGTCGCAATGGAAGTGTGGATGGGCCGTGTCTTATGAAGACATGATGGATGAACCAAATTGGTTTGGTTCTAATCCAATGGAGGAGAATAAACCAAAGGGTTTGGTTTGTTTTAAACGAATGAACCAAAGTTGGTCCGGTTCATTTTAACTTAAAATAATCCATCATGGTTTGATTTATTTTAACTTAAATTAATGGAGCGGGTTAGCGGGCTTTTGGTTATGATCCGATAACCATTAAGAGAATTTGTTCTCCATAAAATAGAGCTTAAGGGTTTTGTTAAGCCCTAATCCAAAGTCCAAGCAACCCTAAGTTGCCGCCCCCTCCTTCTCCTTGTGAAGTCGGCGCCAACTCTCCTTGCCGCCTCCCACCACCACCCAAGCTCCCTTGCCGGCGTCCAGCAGCTGCCGTCCTCTCCCCTTGCCGGCATCGAGCTGCTGCTGGAGGAGCTCCGATGATCTCCTTTGGGTTCGGCAAGAAGGTGAGCTTTAACCTTCCCTTTTGGCCGACCCCTATTCCTCCACCAAAAGCTTGTTTCCTTCTCATCGAAGCGTCATTTGATCGATGTTTGGAGCTCCTACAGCGGTATCCTTGCCGAGGATTCGATCTCCGATAATCCTCATAGGTGGAGGACGAAGGATTCATCAAACGGTTGACGAATACCTCTCCGGAGAAGCGAGTTTTTAACCCGTATGAAGACAAGGCTCATGACTTTGTGAAGTCATCTCGAAGATACTCGGTGTGGATATGGATAGAGACGATTCTAGCGAGAATCATTCCGGTTGATGCCTTTCCCGCTACACATGATACGTCAGGTATATATAGTATAAATTTCCTTTTATTGCAAAATTTGAATTTACGGTTATGTCTACACATGTTGTACTATGCATGCGTGTGATGCATGTGTTGTAATAAATTAGATTTATTATTTTCTTCCTACCGCTGTGCACATATTTACGAAACATGTTCGAAAAACACTCGCCGCGGTACCGAAAACCCAACACCAACAACTTTGGGATTAACAACTGCCCAGGAACCATAATACTGCCCTAGCCTCATTTATACGACCCTTGGAAATACTCAAGACTGTTCTGGCTCTGTACTTACTGTCCTGAGAATATATATATATATTTTTGGTGCAGTAAGCACCTAAGTCGAACCTGAGTTTTGATTATAGAAAACGATACAAAGTTAAGCTCATGTGGTTATCTCACGAGCTGAATCGAGTCTGTAGAAAAGTGCTAAAGCTGGAGCTGAAGGCTAGCGACACCCGGAGGAAGCCGTGGTGGTCGGGCGACACTCGAGTGACTTCGGAGGGAGCCGAAGGAATCGAGTGGAAGGCCAGAAGCAAAAGAGACATGGTAAGCATCGAGGTAAGCTCGTGTGTGCGAGGCTAAGTGAGGTCGTATCCTCCTTACGGGGATGGTCTTAAGCGTAGATCCGACCAAAGACATCCCATCGATGGTCTAGGTCAAGATCGGACGGTCGAAGGCTGTCGAGATAATGTTTTCTTTGAGCTAACCTTGACTTGCAGCAAGCATCGATCATTGCCCGGCTTGGAGGACTCATTGCCGTCAATCGGTCGGCAATGAGGTCGGCCTCGTGATGGCCATCAGTCGATTGATGATGGCCATCAGTCGACTGATGATGGCCATCAGTTGAATGATGGTCAATGATCAGCTTCGAGGAGTCAAGGCTTATCACCCCATTTCAAGGAGATTGGTGCTCAATTGTGATTGGCTAGGGTTCCTCTCGAAAAGGGGCTCAAAGGCTATAAAAGGAGGGCCAATCCTAGGGTTTCTTCATCAATTCCAAGCTTCCAAAAGCCTCCGCAAAGCTACAACTCTCCGACAACGAAGTCTTTCTTTTTCGACGTCTATGTTTAATTTTCTTTATTTTTTGTACGTCGGTATTAGCTTTATATCAGTTGTTTATTTACTTGTTTCGGAGCTTTTATCGTATACGAGGAGAGGGGGAGTGTCCCTCTACCTCAAGTTTTTGTTCCTTCTTGTATCGATTAACTCCTACCTCCAACGAGGAGGAGTTCGTTTAGTGTTTTGCCCTCCGTGCGTGGTGAAAGACCACTAGGGCCTTAGAGTAGTAGCCGAAGGCTACGAACCAAGTAAAATATTTGTCTTCTATTTTTATTGTTTATCTTTTCCGCTGCAAATCAATTATCTACTCGGTTTTTAAACGAACGAACGAAAAGAAAGTTTTAACGCTATTCACCCCCCTCTAGCATTTCAAATCGATCCAACAATTGGTATCAGAGCCGGGGGTTGCTAAGATTTGGTGAAATCACCAATCTAGCCATTTTATAGATTTTATATTTTTTTTTAATTCTATTTTATCTCTTTTTGTTAGATTTTCTTCTGCACTACTAATCCAAGACGCAAGTCTTGGTACT
Organism: Wurfbainia villosa; assembly: GCA_025175895.1. Taxonomy (NCBI): domain Eukaryota; kingdom Viridiplantae; phylum Streptophyta; class Magnoliopsida; order Zingiberales; family Zingiberaceae; genus Wurfbainia; species Wurfbainia villosa. The sequence goes on along the minus strand of CM046004.1, from coordinate 41,682,630 downwards.
TTTGTGTGTTTTTGTCGTTGCTAGGATTTCATTTTAGTCTCCTTGTTTTTTTGTTCCAATCGCCCATCTCGAGGGTTTTAGCACCGTTCGACCTCCGTTTTACAACGGAGATGATTTCCGTTACTGGAAAGGTCAGATGGAATGCTTTCTCAAAACCCAAATCGATATGTGGATCATAATCCAAACGGGTTTCACACTTCCGACTAACGAAGTGGGTGAATCGTTGGGTTATGATCAATGGACCATTGCGACAAAATGACAAGTCGAAGCCGATGCCAAGGCAACACAAATCCTCCAATGCGGCTTGTCCAAGGAGGAGTTAAATCGCGTCGGCCCCTTCATCAGCGCAAAGGACCTATGGACAAAGCTAGTGGAGCTACACGAAGGGACCGATGAAGCCAAGGTATGTAAGCGCGACCTTCTATTTAATAAATTATATAATCTAAAAATGCAGGAACATGAAACGACAATGTAACTCCACGCTCGCGTCCAGGACATAGTCAACAATCTACACGCAATCGGCAAAAGGTCAAAAACTGCGACCTTATAAGGTATGTCCTAAACTCCTTTCCGAGGACTACCTTGTGGGCATCCATGGTCGATGCCTACAAGGTCTCCAAGGATCTCTCTAAACTTAGATTAGATGAACTTTTTTCTGATTCCGAACTTCATGAGCAGTCTAACTCGGAACCCGAGAAAGGTATAGCACTATTTGCAGGTTCAAAGAAGAAAACCGCCAACAAGCCACCCCCGAAGGAAGAAGAGGATGAGTCTGATTCAGAGGTCGACTCAGAAATGGAGGCCGAACTAGTCAACCTAGTTCGGAGGATAGTCAAGGGCCGAAAATGAGCCGTCACTCGACCCAACGAAGGTAAGCCTAAAAGTTCAAACATAAGATGTTATGAATGCAACAGGTTTGGACACATTAAGTCCGAATGCCCAAAACTCAAGAGCAAGGCACCAAAACACAAAAAGGCACTTAACGCTACTTGGGAAGAAGCTTCCGAAGAAAAAGATAATGATCGAGTCCTCATGGCTAAACCGGTGGAATCGGAGATGGAGTCAGAACCGGAACTTGAATCAGAAATCGAAGACGAGTCGGACTGCGAAGCACTATTCAAGACGAGCCACGGATATGCATCCGATTCAAGGTAAGTCAGTCTCTTATTACTACACTTTATAGTGCAATTAAGTTTTTAAATAAAAAGTTAGCTAAGTCCGAGTCCAAGGTCGAGACCCTGGTTAAGGAAGTTAAACTCCTCAAACACGAGGTCTCCCTAACCTCTTCGACTAGTCGAGTTCAAGAGAAGGACTCAACTCGGGTTGAAAAACTCGAAGTTGAGAACTCACTCTTGAAAAGTCAAGTCGAAGATCTTAGGAATACGTTGGAAAGGTTTACTTTGGGATCCAAAGGACTTGACCTCCTACTTGGATCGCAAAGGGCCGTGTACAACAAGGCCGGGATAGGGTTTAGCTCAAACACGACCAATAAGTCGTATATGTCAATTGTAAGTCGACATAAAAAATGTGTCCAAGCATGGGTCCCTAAGACCACCTTGATTTCAAACTTAGGATCAAACCAGTACTTGGTTCCCAAGGACCAAATCCACTATGTTGAGAGACCGAATCGATTCAACGGTCCAGGGGGAGCTAGTACGAAATTTGTTTGTGTTTTAACAGAGAAATTGTATGCTTAGGTTTTTATTTAGTTTGATTTTTTCTTTTTAGAATGGTTAGATAGGACTATAACTCGTCAATACTTGATAATATAGTACCAGGATGCGGCGAGATGATAATATGCTAGGAAAGCGGAGTCTTGTGTATTCGGGCTAGATAAGGCGTATCTAGTTCGGTGCACTTGACCGAGCGAAACTAGCTGAAGCTACCTCACCATATCCTAGACTAGTTAGACCAGGAAGTGGTCTTAGGTGAGTCAAGTCTCTATTTTCTTGAAAATGGCTTTGTCTAAGGAAGTGGTCATTGTTCCGATCAAAGAAGGCCTCTGTGCCTCGCCACGACCTGGAAGCCATGATCTTGAAAAGGTGACTTGATGAGCCTAAGGTCAAATCCGAATCTAACGCAAGGTTGACAAGTGTTTAAGTCATTAAATTTAATTCAACTAAAATTGGAAGTCATCTCACAAGAACATATAGGATTAACATGTTTGATCATGTAGAAATGGGTGAGATGATTTAGGTTAATAATTTTCAACCAATTTTTAATAAATCCAATATCCGATCCAACTACCTTGCGTGTAGGATCCATGGATGTTGGACAATGGTTGCTCCCGACACATGACCAGGGATCAACTCAAGTTTTCGAAGCTTCGATTCAAACGACAAGGATCGGTAGCCTTCGGAAATAACGGCAAGCTCAAAATCATCGGATCAGGTGATATTGAGCTTAACTCAAATTTTGTCATTCAAAACGTTTTGTTAGTAGAAAATTTTCAATATAATCTTCTCAGTGTAAGCCAATTTTGTGATAATAACTATAAGGTCATATTTCTAGAAAATGAATGCGTAATTAATACAAACGAAACCTCTAAAACAATTCTTAAAGGGACTAGAAATAACAACATTTACACTATCAACTTAATCAACTCCTCAACTAAGTGTCTTATGACACGACAAGAGGAATCATGGTTGTGGCACCGACGACTCGATCACTCACACCCAAGACTCATCCACAAGATGAGTCAGAGTGATTTAGTCAGAGGTTTGCCTAACCTCAACAACTTGGATAATAAAATATGTAATGCTTGTCAACAAGGTAAACAATGTAGGACACAACATCAACTAACTAGTCAAGAACGAACCAAAAGTGTGCTTGAGCTCCTACACATGGATCTATTTGATTCACACAGAGCTAAGTCACTTAACGGAAGTAAATTCTGTTTAGTCATTATTGATGACTACTCTAGATTTACTTGGGTTAGGTTCATCAAATACAAAAGTGATACCCTAGATCAATTAATCCTCCTATTTAAGTTAATAGAAAATCAACAAAGCATTAAAATCAAAAGACTTAGGACCGATCATGGTGGTGAAATCGAAAACCATAGGTTTACAGAATTCTGTAACCTAAATGGATACCACTATGAGTTCTCTTGCCCTAGAACTCCACAACAAAATGGCCTAGTAGAACGCAAAAATAGAACCCTACAAGAAGCCGCTAGGACAATGCTTAATGAGTATAACCTACCTGATAGGTTTTGGGCGGAAGCCGTGAGTACGGCGTGCTATGTCCAGAATAGGATCCTTATGGTAAAGAGGCACCTTAAGACCTCATACGAGATTTATCACGATAAAATACCTAACATCAAGTACTTTAGGGTATTTGGGTGTAAGGTACATATCCTAAACACTAAAGATTACCTAGGGAAATTTACATCCAAAACCACGACCGGAATCTTTCTAGGATACTCGACTACAAGTAGAGCTTATAGAGTATATAACCATGACACCCTTAGAGTCAAGGAAACTATTAATATAGTATTCGATGAAGGACACGAACCTACAAAACCCTCGGCAACCCCAGTTAGCGAGCTGATTCATACTAGACCTAACTCTGATTCGGAGATCAGGTCTAGTGTTAATCCTAACCTAAGTCAACCAAGTCACTCTATTGATCAAGTGATAGATGACCCCAACCAAACTAGAACTCAAACAAGCCATCCTATGGATCAAGTTGTAGACTCAAATCCAAATCCAACTAGGACTCAAACGAATCATCCTATCGACCAAGTGATAGGTGATCCAAGTCTAGGAGTTCGAACTAGAGGCTCATACAGAAACCTTAGTCAAATATCTTTGATTTCTAAAACTGAACCCAAAACTATTGACCAAGCTCTTCTTGATCCCGATTGGATTATTGCAATGCAAGAAGAGTTGGCTCAATTCACTAGGAACGAAGTATGGGAATAAGTACCACCACCTAAAGATAAAACAATCATTGGAACAAGGTGGGTGTTTAGAAATAAAATTGATGATAAAGGTGAAATAGTTAGAAATAAAGCTAGACTAGTTGCTAAAGAGTTTAGTCAAGTCGAAAGTTTAGATTACGACGAGACCTATGCCCCAATAGCTAGATTAGAGTCCATTCGAATGCTATTAGCATATGCAGCACATCGAGGATTTAAATTGTTTCAAATGGATGTGAAATCTGCATTCTTAAATGGATACATTAAAGAAGAAGTTTATGTTAGTCAACCCTCCTGTTTCGAAAGTTTAGACAAACCCGATCATGTCCTTAGATTAAAGAAAGCTCTTTATGGACTTAAACAAGCTCCGCAAGCTTGGTACGAGAGACTTTCAATTTATCTTAAGTCCAAAGGCTTTAACCAAGGTGTAGTTGACCCAACTCTTTTCGTAAAAACCTTAGGTAAAGACATATTCATAGCCCAAATCTACGTAGATGATATTATTTTCGGAACCACCAACTCAATCCTACTAAATGAGTTTATTTCACTTATGGAAAGCGAATTTGAAATGAATTTAGTAGGCGAATTAAGTTTCTTCTTAGGATTACAAATTAAACAAACTAAAGATGAAATATACCTACATCAACGCAAATATACTAGGGAATTAATTAAACACTTTGGAATGCAAGACGCTAAAATTATTAATACCCCAATGACAACTAATGTTAATATAGAAGAAGATGTAATTGGAAACCCAATTGATTTAAAATACTATAGGAGCATAATAGGGAGTCTCCTTTACTTAACTGCAAGCCGACCTGATATCTTATTTGCAGTGAGTATGTGCGCAAGGTTTCAAACCTGTGCCAAGGAGTCTCACCTAACTCTAGTCAAGCGTATCCTTAGATATCTAAAGGGTACACTTAATGTCGGTATTTGGTATCCTAGATCTACCGAGTTCGAACTAACCGACTACTCCGATTCAGACTATGCCGGTAGTAAGCTCGATAGAAAGAGCACGAGTGGTTGTTGTCAACTTCTCGGCTCGAGTCTAGTGAGTTGGTGCAGTAAGAAGCAACACTGTGTTGCCTTATCTACCACAGAAGCCGAATACATCGCGATGGGTGAGTGTGTCACTCAACTTCATTGGATGAAGCACACTCTCCGCGACTTTAAGTTAGACTTTACGAATACTAAACTTCACGTAGATAACATTAGTTCAATTAATCTTACTAAGAATATGATATGTCACTCTAGGACCAAACATATAGAGGTCAAACACCATTTCATTCGAGAACATGTGGCCAACGGAGCCATACAACTCGAATACATCGAATCGAAGTCTAACTTAGCAGACCTATTTACTAAACCCCTACCCGAAGCCGAATTTAGTCTATTAAGACGAAAATTGGGCATGTGCGTAGTAGAATAGGAACTTGCAAATTATATTTTCTTACTACTATTTCTTAAATTTCATTTTTATGGAACTAGCATAGGACATACCTTAGATATCATGCACCTATAGATTTAAGGAGCCAATACATCTCACAACACATAGGACTAATGTGTTTGTGTACTTAGCCACGTAGATGGGCGTGAGATGCTAGGACCTTACTCCTAGTTCCAGATGTAGAGCTAGTGCATCGCCATGAACCACAGAGTATAATCGTACATACTAACCGACTCTGACCAGGACTGGTTGATCTTTTATATCAATCAAGCCAAATATGAGTTGAACATTTTATAGATGAATTTATTTTCAATATATTATTTTCAAAATAATGTGGAACATGCTTAGACTTTAAATTTAACACTTATTTTTTGTTTTCCACACACACCCTCACTCTTTTCGATATATGGCAAAAGGGGGAGAAAGGCCAAAGTTAAGGGGTCAAATTTTTCTTGATAACTTAACTCTTACTTAGTTAAGGGGTCAAAAATTTTTTTTAAACCAAAAGTTAACTTTAAGTTTTGAAAACTTATTAAAGGACAAGTTAAGAGAATTCTTAACTTAAACTTATTTGTGCCATCAACGTTTTACGTATTTTTAAACATTATGCCCTTAATGTTTTACTTAAGGGGGAGAAAAGGGCCAAGTTAAGAAGAACTCTTAACTTAAACATTTTACTAAGGCCAACTTTAAGTAATGTTAATTACTTAAAGCAACCTTCAAAGGGGAGGATTAAGGTCATTCTTCAAGACTCACCCTCGGTCAAGGGGGAGGTTTCCTCAAGGGGGAGTATTTGAAGAAAATTTTTATTACTCCAACTTAATCTTCTTTATTTTTTGTTTGTTTCTAATGCACATTATTCTTAATGCTTGCTATTTACTTAACTTTGTATGTGGGTTTTCCATAAATCAAAATGGGGGAGATTGTTGGTGAAGTAAGCACCTAAGTCGAACCTGAGTTTTGATTATAGCAAACGATACAAAGTTAAGCTCATGTCGTTATCTCACGAGCTGAATTGAGTCTGTAGAAAAGTGCTAAAGCTGGAGCTGAAGGCTAGCGACACCCGGAGGAAGCCGCGGTGGTCGGGCGACACTCGAGTGACTTCGGAGGGAGCCGAAGGAATCGAGTGGAAGGCCGGAAGCAAAAGCGACATGGTAAGTATTGAGGTAAGCTCGTGTGTCCGAGCGTAAGTGAGGTCGTATCCTCCTTATGGGGATGGTCTTAAGCGTAGATCCGACCAAAGACATCCCATCGATGGTCTAGGTCGAGATCGGACGGTCGAAGGCTGTTGAAATAATGTTTTCTTTGAGCTAACCTTGACTTGCAGCAAGCATCAGTCGACTGTCAGCTTGGAGGACTCGACTGCCGTCAATCAGTCGACTGCCGGAGGTCAGCACTCGACTGATGGTCAATGATCAGCTTCGAGGAGTCAAGGCTTATCACCCCATTTCAAGGAGATTGGTGCTCAATTGTGATTGGCTAGGGTTCCTCTCGAAAAGGGGCTCAAAGGCTATAAAAGGAGGGCCAATCCTAGGGTTTCTTCATCAATTCCAAGCTTCCAAAAGCCTCCACAAAGCTACAACTCTCCGACAACGAAGTCTTTCTTTTCCGACATCTATGTTTAATTTTATTTATTTTTTGTACGTCGGTATTAGCTTTATATCAGTTGTTTATTTACTTGTTTCGGAGCTTTTATCGTATACGAGGAGAGGGGGAGTGTCCCTCTACCTCAAGTTTTTGTTCCTTCTTGTATCGATTAACTCCTACCTCCAACGAGGAGGAGTTCGTTTAGTGTTTTACCCTCCGTGCGTGGTCAAGGACCACTAGGGCCTTGGAGTAGTAGCCGAAGGCTACGAACCAAGTAAAATATTTGTCTTCTATTTTTATTGCTTATCTTTTCCGCTGCAAATCAATTATCTACTCGGTTTTTAAACGAACGAACGAAAAGAAAGTTTTAACGCTATTCACCCCCCTCTAGCATTTCAAATCGATCCAACAATTGGTATCAGAGCCGGGGGTTGCTAAGATTTGGTGAAATCACCAATCTAGCCATTTTACAGATTTTTTATTTTTTTTAATTCTGTTTTATCTCTTTTTGTTAGATTTTCTTCCGCACTACTAATCCAAGACGCAAGTCTTGGTACATTCGTGTGTTTTTGTCGTTGCTAGGTTTTCATTTTAGTCTCCTTGTTTTTTTGTTCCAATCGCCCATCTCGAGGGTTTTAGCACCGTTCGACCTCCGTTTTACAACGGAGATGATTTCCGTTACTGGAAAGGTCAGATGGAATGCTTTCTCAAAACCCAAATCGATATGTGGATCATAATCCAAACGGGTTTCACACTTCCGACTAACGAAGTGGGTGAATCGTTGGGTTATGATCAATGGACCATTGCGACAAAATGACAAGTCGAAGCCGATGCCAAGGCAACACAAATCCTCCAATGCGGCTTGTCCAAGGAGGAGTTAAATCGCGTCGGCCCCTTCATCAGCGCAAAGGACCTATGGACAAAGCTAGTAGAGCTACACGAAGGGACCGATGAAGCCAAGGTATGTAAGCGCGACCTTCTATTTAATAAATTATATAATCTAAAAATGCAGGAACATGAAACGGCAACGCAACTCCACGCTCCCATCCAGGACATAGTCAATAATCTACACGCAATCAGCAAAAGGTCGAAAACTGCGACCTTATAAGGTATGTCCTAAACTCCTTTCCGAGGACTACCTTGTGGGCATCCATGGTCGATGACTACAAGGTCTCCAAGGATCTCTCTAAACATAGATTAGATGAACTTTTTTCTGATTTTGAACTTCATGAGCAGTCTAACTCGGAACCCGAGAAAGGTATAGCACTATTTGCAGGTTCAAAGAAGAAAACCGCCAACAAGCCACCCCCGAAGGAAGAAGAGGATGAGTCTGATTCAGAGGTCGACTCGGAAATGGAGGCCGAACTAGTCAACCTAGTTCGGAGGATAGTCAAGGGCTGAAAATGAGCCATCACTCGACCCAACGAAGGTAAGCCTAAAAGTTCAAACATAAGATGTTATGAATGCAACAGGTTTGGACACATTAAGTCCGAATGCCCAAAACTCAAGAGCAAGGCACCAAAACACAAAAAGGCACTTAACGCTACTTGGGAAGAAGTTTCCAAGGAAGAAGATAATGATCGAGTCCTCATGGCTAAACCGGTGGAATCGGAGATGGAGTCAGAACTGGAACTTGAATCAGAAATCGAAGACGAGTCGGACTGCGAAGCACTATTCAAGACGAGCCACGGATACGCATCCGATTCAAAAGATACACTCAAGGTAAGTCGGTCTCTTATTACTATACTTTATAGTGCAATTAGGTTTTTAAATAAAAAGTTAGCTAAGTCCGAGTCCAAGGTCGAGACCCTGGTTAAGGAAGTTAAACTCCTCAAACACGAGGTCTCCCTAACCTCTTCGACTAGTCGAGTTCAAGAGAAGGACTCAACTCGGGTTGAAAAACTCGAAGTTGAGAACTCACTCTTCTCAGTGTAACCCAATTGTGTGATAATAACTATAAGGTCATATTTCTAGAAAATGAATGCGTAATTAATACAAACGAAACCTCTAAAACAATTCTTAAAGGGACTAGAAATAACAACATTTACACTATCAACATAATCAACTCCTCAACTAAGTGTCTTATGACACGACAAGAGGAATCATGGTTGTGGCACCGACGACTCGGTCACTCACACCCAAGACTCATCCACAAGATGAGTCAGAGTGATTTAGTCAGAGGTTTGCCTAACCTCAACAACTTGGATAATAAAATATGTAATGCTTGTCAACAAGGTAAACAATGTAGGACACAACATCAACTAACTAGTCAAGAACGAACCAAAAGTGTGCTTGAGCTCCTACACATGGATCTATTTGATTCACACGGAGCTAAGTCACTTAACGGAAGTAAATTCTGTTTAGTCATTTTTGATGACTACTCTAGATTTACTTGGGTTAGGTTCATCAAATACAAAAGTGATACCCTAGATCAATTAATCCTCCTATTTAAGTTAATAGAAAATCAACAAAGCATTAAAATCAAAAGACTTAGGACCGATCATGGTGGTGAAATCGAAAACCATAGGTTTACAGAATTCTGTAACCTAAATGGATACCACCATGAGTTCTCTTGCGCTAGAACTCCACAACAAAATGGCCTAGTAGAACGCAAAAATAGAACCCTACAAGAAGCCGCTAGGACAATGCTTAATGAGTGTAACCTACCTGATAGGTTTTGGGCGGAAGCCGTGAGTACGGCGTGCTATGTCCAGAATAGGATCCTTATGGTAAAGAGGCACCTTAAGACCTCATACGAGATTTATCACGATAAAATACCTAACATCAAGTACTTTAGGGTATTTGGGTGTAAGGTACATATCCTAAACACTAAAGATTACCTAGGGAAATTTACATCCAAAACCACGACCGGAATCTTTCTAGGATACTCGACTACAAGTAGAGCTTATAGAGTATATAACCATGACACCCTTAGAGTCGAGGAAACTATTAATATAGTATTCGATGAAGGACACGAACCTACAAAACCCCCGGCAATCCCAGTTAGCGAGCCGATTCATACTAGACCTAACTCTGATTCGGAGATCAGGTCTAGTGTTAATCCTAACCTAAGTCAACCAAGTCACTCTATTGATCAAGTGATAGATGACCCCAACCAAACTAGAACTCAAACAAGCCATCCTATGGATCAAGTTGTAGACTCAAATCCAAATCCAACTAGGACTCAAACGAATCATCCTATCGACCAAGTGATAGGTGATCCAAGTCTAGGAGTTCGAACTAGAGCCTCATACAGAAACCTTAGTCAAATATCTTTGATTTCTAAAACTGAACCCAAAACTATTGACCAAGTTCTTCTTGATCCCGATTGGATTATTGCAATGCAAGAAGAGTTGGCTCAATTCACTAGGAACGAAGTATGGGAATTAGTACCACCACCTAAAGATAAAACAATCATTGGAAAATGGTGGGTGTTTAGAAATAAAATTGATGATAAAGGTGAAGTAGTTAGAAATAAAGCTAGACTAGTTGCTAAAGAGTTTAGTCAAGTCGAAGGTTTAGATTACGACGAGACCTATGCCCCAATAGCTAGATTAGAGTCCATTCGAATGCTATTAGTATATGCAGCACATCGAGGATTTAAATTGTTTCAAATGGATGTGAAATCTGCATTCTTAAATGGATACATTAAAGAAGAAGTTTATGTTAGTCAACCCCCTGGTTTCGAAAGTTTAGACAAACCCAATCATGTCCTTAGATTAAAGAAAGCTCTTTATGGACTTAAACAAGCTCCGCAAGCTTGGTACGAGAGACTTTCAATTTATCTTAAGTCCAAAGGCTTTAACCAAGGTGTAGTTAACCCAACTCTTTTCGTAAAAACCTTAGGTAAAGACATATTCATAGCCCAAATCTACGTAGATGATATTATTTTCGGAACCACCAACTCAATCCTACTAAATGAGTTTATTTCACTTATGGAAAGCGAATTTGAAATGAATTTAGTAGGCGAATTAAGTTTCTTCTTAGGATTACAAATTAAACAAACTAAAGATGGAATATACCTACATCAACGCAAATATACTAGGGAATTAATTAAACACTTTGGAATGGAAGACGCTAAAATTATTAATACCCCAATGACAACTAATGTTAATATAGAAGAAGATGTAATTGGAAATCCAATTGATTTAAAATACTATAGGAGCATAATAGGGAGTCTCCTTTACTTAAGCTATGACGATATCTTATTTGCAGTGAGTATGTGCGCAAGGTTTCAAACCTGTGCCAAGGAGTCTCACCTAACTCTAGTCAAGCGTATCCTTAGATATCTAAAGGGTACACTTAATGTCGGTATTTGGTATCCTAGATCTACCGAGTTCGAACTAACCGACTACTTCGATTCAGACTATGCCGGTAGTAAGCTCGATAGAAAGAGCACGAGTGGTTGTTGTCAACTTCTCGGCTCGAGTCTAGTGAGTTGGTGCAGTAGGAAGCAACACTGTGTTGCCTTATCTACCACCGAAGCCGAATACATCGCGATGGGTGAGTGTATCACTCAACTTCTTTGGATGAAGCACACTCTCCGTGACTTTAAGTTAGACTTTACGAATACTAAACTTCACGTAGATAACATTAGTTCAATTAATCTTACTAAGAATATGATATGTCACTCTAGGACCAAACATATAGAGGTCAAACACCATTTCATTCGAGAACATGTGGCCAACGGAGCCATACAACTCGAATACGTCGAATCGAAGTCTAACTTAGCAGACCTATTTACTAAACCCCTACCCGAAGCCGAATTTAGTCTATTAAGACGAAAATTGGGCATGTGCGTAGTAGAATAGGAACTTGCAAATTATATTTTCTTACTACTATTTCTTAAATTTCATTTTTATGGAACTAGCATAGGACATACCTTAGATATCATGCACCTATAGATTTAAGGAGCCAATACATCTCACAACACATAGGACTAATGTGTTTGTGTACTTAGCCACGTAGATGGGCGTGAGATGCTAGGACCTTACTCCTGGTTCCAGATGTAGAGCTAGTGCATCGCCATGAACCACAGAGTATAATCGTACATACTAACCGACTCGACTCAGAGGGTTGATCTTTTATATCAATCAAGCCAAATATGAGTCGAACATTTTATAGATGAATTTATTTTCAATATATTATTTTCAAAATAATGTGGAACATGCTTGGACTTTAAATTTAACACTTATTTTTTATTTTCCACACACACCCTCACTCTTTTCGATATATGGCAAAAGGTGGAGAAAGGCCAAAGTTAAGGGGTCAAATTTTTCTTGATAACTTAACTCTTACTTAGTTAAGGGGTCAAAAAATTTTTTTAAACCAAAAGTTAACTTTAAGTTTTGAAAATTTATTAAAGGCCAAGTTAAGAGAATTCTTAACTTAAACTTATTTGTGCCATCAACGTTTTACTTATTTTTAAACATTATGCCCTTAATGTTTTACTTAAGGGGGAGAAACTTAAACATTTTACTAAGGCCAACTTTAAGTAATGTTAATTACTTAAAGCAACCTTCAAAGGGGAGGATTAAGGTCATTCTTCAAGACTCACCCTCTGTCAAGGGGGAGGTTTCCTCAAGGGGGAGTACTTGAAGAAATTTTTTATTACTCCAACTTAATCTTCTTTATTTTTTGTTTGTTTCTAATGCACATTATTCTTAATGCTTTCTATTTACTTAACTTTGTATGTGGGTTTTCCATAAATCAAAATGGGGGAGATTGTTGGTGAAGTAAGCACCTAAGTCGAACCTGAGTTTTGATTATAGCAAACGATACAAAGTTAAGCTCATGTCGTTATCTCACGAGCTGAATTGAGTCTGTAGAAAAGTGCTAAAGCAGGAGATGAAGGCTAGCGACACCCGGAGGAAGCCGCGGTGGTCGGGCGACACTCGAGTGACTTCGGAGGGAGCCGAAGGAATCGAGTGGAAGGCCGGAAGCAAAAGTGACATGGTAAGTATCGAGGTAAGCTCGTGTGTGCGAGCGTAAGTGAGGTCGTATCCTCCTTACGGGGATGGTCTTAAGCGTAGATCCGACCAAAGACATCCCATCGATGGTCTAGGTCGAGATCGGACGGTCGAAGGCCGTCGAAATAATGTTTTCTTTGAGCTAACCTTGACTTGCAGCAAGCATCGGTCATTGTCGACGGAGGACTTGATCGCTGCCAATCACGATCGCTGAGTCGACTCGTGATGCTACTATCGCCGATCGATGATGGACATCGATCGATGGTCAATGATCAGCTTCGAGGAGTCAAGGCTTATCACCCCATTTCAAGGAGATTGGTGCTCAATTGTGATTGGCTAGGGTTCCTCTCGAAAAGGGGCTCAAAGGCTATAAAAGGAGGGCCAATCCTAGGGTTTCTTCATCAATTCCAAGCTTCCAAAAGCCTCCGCAAAGCTACAACTCTCCGACAACGAAGTCTTTCTTTTCCGACGTCTATGTTTAATTTTCTTTATTTTTTGTACGTCGGTATTAGGTTTATATCAGTTGTTTATTTACTTGTTTCGGAGCTTTTATCGTATACGAGGAGAGGGGGAGTGTCCCTCTACCTCAAGTTTTTGTTCCTTCTTGTATCGATTAACTCCTACCTCCAACGAGGAGGAGTTAGTTTAGTGTTTTGCCCTCCGTGCGTGGTCAAGGACCACTAGGGCCTTGGAGTAGTAGCCGAAGGCTACAAACCAAGTAAAATAATTGTCTTCTATTTTTATTGCTTATCTTTTCCGTTGCAAATCAATTATCTACTCAGTTTTTAAACGAACGAACGAAAAGAAAGTTTTAATGCTATTCACCCCCCTATAGCGTTTCAAATCGATCCAACAATTGGTATCAGAGCCGGGGGTTGCTAAGATTTGGTGAAATCACCAATCTAGCCATTTTACAGATTTTTTATTTTTTTTTAATTCTGTTTTATCTCTTTTTGTTAGATTTTCTTCTGCACTACTAATCCAAGACGCAAGTCTTGGTACTTTCGTGTGTTTTTGTCGTTGCTAGGTATTCGTTTTAGTCTCCTTGTTTTTTTGTTCCAATCGCCCATCTCGAGGGTTTTAGCACCGTCCGACCTCCGTTTTACAACGGAGATGATTTCCGTTACTGGAAAGGTCAGATGGAATGCTTTCTCAAAACCCAAATCGATATGTGGATCATAATCCAAACGGGTTTCACACTTCCGACTAACGAAGTGGGTGAATCATTGGGTTATGATCAATGGACCATTGCGACAAAATGACAAGTCGAAGTCGATGCCAAGGCAACACAAATCCTCCAATGCGGCTTGTCCAAGGAGGAGTTAAATTGCGTCGGCCCCTTCATCAGTGCAAAGGACCTATGGACAAAGCTAGTGGAGCGACACGAAGGGACCGATGAAGCCAAGGTATGTAAGCGCGACCTTCTATTTAATAAATTATATAATCTAAAAATGCAGGAACATGAAACGGCAACGCAACTCCATGCTCGCGTCCAGGACATAGTCAACAATCTTCACGCAATTGGCAAAAGGTCAAAGACTGCGACCTTATAAGGTATGTCCTAAACTCCTTTCCGAGGACTACCTTGTGGGCATCCATGGTCGATGCCTACAAGGTCTCCAAGGATCTCTCTAAACTTAGATTAGATGAACTTTTTTCTGATTTCGAACTTCATGAGCAGTCTAACTCGGAACCCGAGAAAGGTATAGCACTATTTGCAGGTTCAAAGAACAAAACCGCCAACAAGCCACCCCCGAAGGAAGAAGAGGATGAGTACAATTCAGAGGTCGACTCGGAAATGGAGGCCGAACTAGTCAACCTAGTTCGGAGGATAGTCAAGGGCCGAAAATGAGCCGTCACTCGACCCAACGAAGGTAAGCCTAAAAGTTCAAACATAAGATGTTATGAATGCAACAGGTTTGGACACATTAAGTCCGAATGCCCAAAACTCAAGAGCAAGGCACCAAAACACAAAAAGGCACTTAACGCTACTTGGGAAGAAGCTTCCGAGGAAGAAGATAACGATCGAGTCCTCATGGCTAAACCAGTGGAATCGGAGATGGAGTCCGAACCGGAACTTGAATCAGAAATCGAAGACGAGTCGGACTGCGAAGCACTATTCAAGACGAGCCACGGATACGCATCCGATTCAAAAGATACACTCAAGGTAAGTCGGTCTCTTATTACTACACTTTATAGTGTAATTAAGTTTTTAAATAAAAAGTTAGCTAAGTCCGAATCCAAGGTCGAGACCCTGGTTAAGGAAGTTATACTCCTCAAACACGAGGTCTCCCTAACCTCTTCGACTAGTCGAGTTCAAGAGAAGGACTCAACTCGGGTTGAAAAACTCGAAGTTGAGAACTCACTCTTGAAAAGTCAAGTTGAAGATCTTAGGAATACGTTGGAAAGGTTTACTTTGGAATCCAAAGGACTTGACCTCCTACTTGGATCGCAAAGGGCCGTGTACAACAAGGTCGGGCTAGGGTTTAGCTCAAACACGACCAATAAGTCGTATATGTCGATTGTAAGTCGACATAAAAAACGTGTCCAAGCATGGGTCCCTAAGACCACCTTGATTTCAAACTTAGGATCAAACCAGTACTGGGTTCCCAAGGACGAAATCCACTATGTGGAGAGACCGAATCGATTCAACGGTCCAGGGGGAGCTAGTACAAAATTTGTTTGTGTTTTAACTTAGAAATTGTATGCTTAGGTTTTTATTTAGTTTGATTTTTTCTTTTTAGAATGGTTAGATAGAACTATAACTCGTCAATACTTGATAACATAGTACCAGGACGCGGCGAGATGATAATATGCTAGGAAAGCGGAGTCTTGTGTATTCGGGCTAGATAAGGCGTATCTAGTTCGGTGCACTTGACCGAGTGGAACTAGCTGAAGCTACCTCGCCATATCCTAGACTAGTTAGACCAGGAAGTGGTCTTAGGAGAGTCAAGTCTCTATTTTCTTGAAAATGGATTTGTCTAAGGAAGTGGTCATTGTTCCGATCAAAGAAGGCCTCTGTGCCTCGCGATGACCTGGAAGCCATGATCTTGAAAAGGTGACTTGATGAGCCTAAGGTCAAATCCGAATCTAACGCAAGGTTGACAAGTGTTTAAGTCATTAAATTTAATTCAACTAAAATTGGAAGTCATCTCACAAGAACATATAGGATTAACATGTTTGATCATGTAGACATGGGTGAGATAATTTAGGTTAATAATTTTCAACCAATTTTTAATAAATCCAATATCCGATCCAACTACCTTGCGTGTAGGATCAATGGATGTTGGACAGTGGTTGCTCCCGACACATGACCAGGGATCAACTCAAGTTTTCGAAGCTTCGATTCAAACGACAAGGATCGGTAGCCTTCGGAAATAACGGCAAGCTCAAAATCATCGGATCAGGTGATATTGAGCTTAACTCAAATTTTGTCATTCAAAACGTTTTGTTAGTAGAAAATTTTCAATATAATCTTCTCAGTGTAAGCTAATTGTGTGATAATAACTATAAGGTCATATTTCTAGAAAATGAATATGTAATTAATACAAATGAAACCTCTAAAACAATTCTTAAAGGGACTAGAAATAACAACATTTACACTATCAACTTAATCAACTCCTCAACTAAGTGTCTTATGACACGACAAGAGGAATCATGGTTGTGGCACCGACGACTCGGTCACTCACACCCAAGACTCATCCACAAGATGAGTCAGAGTGATTTAGTCAGAGGTTTGCCTAACCTCAACAACTTGGATAATAAAATATGTAATGCTTGTCAACAAGGTAAACAATGTAGGACACAACATTAACTAACTAGTCAAGAACGAACCAAAAGTGTGCTTGAGCTCCTACACATGGATCTATTTGATTCACACGGAGCTAAGTCACTTAACAGAAGTAAATTCTTTTTAGTCATTTTTGATGACTACTCTAGATTTACTTGGGTTAGGTTCATCAAATACAAAAGTGATACCGTAGATCAATTAATCCTCCTATTTAAGTTAATAGAAAATCAACAAAGCATTAAAATCAAAAGACTTAGGACCGATCATGGTGGTGAAATCGAAAACCATAGGTTTACAGAATTCTGTAACCTAAATGGATACCACCATGAGTTCTCTTGCCCTAGAACTCCACAACAAAATGGCCTAGTAGAACGCAAAAATAGAATCCTACAAGAAGCCGCTAGGACAATGCTTAATGAGTATAACCTACCTGATAGGTTTTGGGCGGAAGCCGTGAGTACGACGTGCTATGTCCAGAATAGGATCCTTATGGTAAAGAGGCACCTTAAGACCTCATACGAGATTTATCACGATAAAATACCAAACATCAAGTACTTTAGGGTATTTGGGTGTAAGGTACATATCCTAAACACTAAAGATTACCTTGGGAAATTTACATCCAAAACCACGACCGGAATCTTTCTAGGATACTCGACTACAAGTAGAGCTTATAGAGTATATAACCATGACACCCTTAGAGTCGAGGAAACTATTAATATAGTATTTGATGAAGGACACGAACCTACAAAACCCCCGGCAACCCCAGTTAGCGAGCCGATTCATACTAGACCTAACTCTGATTTGGAGATCAGGTCTAGATTTAATCCTAACCTAAGTCAACCAAGTCACTCTATTGATCAAGTGATAGATGACCCCAACCAAACTAGAACTCAAACAAGCCATCCTATGGATCAAGTTGTAGACTCAAATCCAAATCCAACTAGGACTCAAACGAATCATCCTATCGACCAAGTGATAGGTGATCCAAGTCTAGGAGTTCGAAATAGAGCCTCATACAGAAACCTTAGTCAAATATCTTTGATTTCTAAAACTGAACCCAAAACTATTGACCAAGCTCTTCTTGATCCCGATTGGATTATTGCAATGCAAGAAGAGTTGGCTCAATTCACTAGGAACGAAGTATGGGAATTAGTACCACCACCTAAAGATAAAACAATCATTGGAACAAGGTGGGTGTTTAGAAATAAAATTGATGATAAAGGTGAAGTAGTTAGAAATAAAGCTAGACTAGTTGCTAAAGAGTTTAGTCAAGTCGAAGGTTTAGATTACGACGAGACCTATGCCCCAATAGCTAGATTAGAGTCCATTAGAATGCTATTAGCATATACAGCACATCGAGGATTTAAATTGTTTCAAATGGATGTGAAATCTGCATTCTTAAATGGATACATTAAAGAAGAAGTTTATGTTAGTCAACCCCCCGATTTCGAAAGTTTAGACAAACCCGATCATGTCCTTAGATTAAAGAAAGCTCTTTATGGACTTAAACAAGCTGTGCAAACTTGGTACGAGAGACTTTCAATTTATCTTAAGTCCAAAGGCTTTAACCAAGGTGTAGTTGACCCAACTCTTTTCGTAAAAACCTTAGGTAAAGACATATTCATAGCCCAAATCTACGTAGATGATATTATTTTCGGAACCACCAACTCAATCCTACTAAATGAGTTTATTTCACTTATGGAAAGCGAATTTGAAATGAATTTAGTAGGCGAATTAAGTTTCTTCTTAGGATTACAAATTAAACAAACTAAAGATGAAATATACCTACATCAACGCAAATATACTAGGGAATTAATTAAACACTTTGGAATGCAAGACGCTAAAATTATTAATACCCCAATGACAACTAATGTTAATATAGAAGAAGATGTAATTGGAAACCCAATTGATTTAAAATACTATAGGAGCATAATAGGGAGTCTCCTTTACTTAACTGCAAGCCGACCTGATATCTTATTTGCAGTGAGTATGTGCGCAAGGTTTCAAACCTGTGCCAAGGAGTCTCACCTAACTCTAGCCAAGCGTATCCTTAGATATCTAAAGGGTACACTTAATGTCGGTATTTGGTATCCTAGATCTACCGAGTTCGAACTAACCGACTACTCCGATTCAGACTATGCCGGTAGTAAGCTTGATAGAAAGAGCATGAGTGGTTGTTGTCAACTTCTCGGCTCGAGTCTAGTGAGTTGGTGCAGTAGGAAGCAACACTGTGTTGCCTTATCTACCACCGAAGCCAAATACATCGCGATGGGTGAGTGTGTCACTCAACTTCTTTGGATGAAGCACACTCTCCGCGACTTTAAGTTAGACTTTACGAATACTAAACTTCACGTAGATAATATTAGTTCAATTAATCTTACTAAGAATATGATATGTCACTCTAGGACCAAACATATAGAGGTCAAACACCATTTCATTCGAGAACATGTGGCCAACGGAGCCATACAACTCGAATACGTCGAATCGAAGTCTAACTTAGCAGACCTATTTACTAAACCCCTACCCGAAGCCGAATTTAGTCTATTAAGACGAAAATTGGGCATGTGCGTAGTAGAATAGGAACTTGCAAATTATATTTTCTTACTACTATTTCTTAAATTTCATTTTTATGGAACTAGCATAGGACATACCTTAGATATCATGCACCTATAGATTTAAGGAGCCAATACATCTCACAACACATAGGACTAATGTGTTTGTGTACTTAGCCATGTAGATGGGCGTGAGATGATAGGACCTTACTCCTGGTTCTAGATGTAGAGCTAGTGCATCGCCATGAACCACAGAGTATAATCGTACATACTAACTCACTCTGACCAGGACTGGTTGATCTTTTATATCAATCAAGCCAAATATGAGTCGAACATTTTATAGATGAATTTATTTTTAATATATTATTTTCAAAATAATGTGGAACATGCTTGGACTTTAAATTTAACACTTATTTTTTGTTTTCCACACACACCCTCACTCTTTTCGATATATGGCAAAAGGGGGAGAAAGGCCAAAGTTAAGGGGTCAAATTTTTCTTGATAACTTAACTCTTACTTAGTTAAGGGGTCAAAAATTTTTTTTAAACCAAAAGTTAACTTTAAGTTTTGAAAACTTATTAAAGTCCAAGTTAAGAGAATTCTTAACTTAAACTTATTTGTGCCATCAACGTTTTACTTATTTTTAAACATTATGCCCTTAATGTTTTACTTAAGGGGGAGAAAAGGGCCAAGTTAAGAAGAACTCTTAACTTAAACATTTTACTAAGGCCAACTTTAAGTAATGTTAATTACTTAAAGCAACCTTCAAAGGGGAGGATTAAGGTCATTCTTCAAGACTCACCCTCGGTCAAGGGGGAGGTTTCCTCAAGGGGGAGTACTTGAAGAAAATTTTTATTACTCCAACTTAATCTTCTTTATTTTTTGTTTGTTTCTAATGCACATTATTCTTAATTCTTGCTATTTACTTAACTTTGTATGTGGGTTTTCCATAAATCAAAATGGGGGAGATTGTTGGTGAAGTAAGCACCTAAGTCGAACCTGAGTTTTGATTATAGCAAACGATACAAAGTTAAGCTCATGTCGTTATCTCACGAGCTGAATTGAGTCTGTAGAAAAGTGCTAAAGCTGGAGCTGAAGGCTAGCGACACCCGGAGGAAGCCGCGGTGGTTGGCCAACACTCGAGTGACTTCGGAGGGAGTCGAAGGAATCGAGTGGAAGGCCAGAAGCAAAAGCGACATGCATGGTAAGTATCGAGGTAAGCTCGTGTGTGCGAGCGTAAGTGAGGTCGTATCCTCCTTACGGGGATGGTCTTAAGCTTAGATCCGACCAAAGACATCCCATCGATGGTCTAGGTCGAGATCGGACGGTCGAAGGCCGTCGAAATAATGTTTTCTTTGAGCTAACCTTGACTTGCGGAAGCATCGATCAATCGACGGAGGACTCATTGCCGTCAATCGATCGACTTGAAGGTCAACACTCGTGATCGCCATCGATCGATGATGATGGCCATCAGTCGACTGATGGTCAATGATCATCTTCGAGGAGTCAAGGCTTATCACCCCATTTCAAGGAGATTGGTGCTCAATTGTGATTGGCTAGGGTTCCTCTCGAAAAGGGGCTCAAAGGCTATAAAAGGAGGGCCAATCCTAGGGTTTCTTCATCAATTCCAAGCTTCCAAAAGCCTCCGCAAAGCTACAAGTCTCCGACAACGAAGTCTTTCTTTTCCGACATCTATGTTTAATTTTCTTTATTTTTTGTACGTCGGTATTAGCTTTATTCAGTTGTTTATTTACTTGTTTCGGAGCTTTTATCGTATACGAGGAGAGGGGGAGTGTCCCTCTACCTCAAGTTTTTGTTCCTTCTTGTATCGATTAACTCCTACCTCCAACGAGGAGGAGTTCATTTAGTGTTTTGCCCTCCGTGCGTGGTCAAGGACCACTAGGGCCTTGGAGTAGTAGCCGAAGGCTACAAACCAAGTAAAATATTTGTCTTCTCTTTTTATTGCTTATCTTTTCCGCTGCAAATCAATTATCTACTCGGTTTTTAAACGAACGAATGAAAAGAAAGTTTTAACACTATTCACCCCCCCTCTAGCGTTTCAAATCGATCCAACATATATATAGTAGTATAAGTGAGGCTAGGGCAGCATAAATAGGTCCAATATGGTTCATTGATTAAAAATACTTTACTGCAACCCCCTCCTACATACTATCTCTGCTTCTCACTAACTCCCCAGCACTCCCTCTGCGATTCCTCCTCTAAAAACCCTAACCCCCTTGCCCGAAACCCTTCATTCTCCAACAACTCCCTTTCTGCCATGGCCTCCTCATCCACCATCGCTCCTTTGTACGAAACTACAACCAGTCAACTCAACTTCAACCATTCTTTCTTCCGCCGCGACCCCAAATACATCCTCGAAAACTCCACCATCGTCATCTCCAATCAATCCCGACGCTCCCATCTACCCCCAGCTAGAACCAGTACCCTATTCACAGGGCCACTCGAAGGAGGTCTCCGTCTACCTCTCCCAACATCCCTCTACCACATTCTCTTCTTTTATGGCATTCCAGTTAATTAACTAACACCCAATTCCCTTTGCATCCAAGTTGGCACCTTCATCTTCCATCATCTCAACATCCCATAAGTACCCCACATATTCCACTGTCTTTATCAATTGAAAATGGTCAATCAAGGCATTTTCTATTTCATGGCCTGTCAAGGCTACCAGTTCCTAACTGATATACCTTCTTCCAATAAGGGTTGGAAAGAGCTCTATTTCTTTATTGCTGTAGATCCTCCTCTACCCTTTCTCTCTCGTTGGAAAACTGCCCTTCCAGATCTCCCTAACCCAAAAACCGTTAAGACCAATATTGACTTCCCCTCTATCAAAGCTAAGTTGAAGAACAAATATTTCAGCATCACAAAGCTCATAAAGGAGCCCATCTTATCCTATTACGGGCTATCTCCCATACCTTCACTGGACACTAATCCCATTGGTAAGCTTCCCTTTTCCCTTTATTTTTTATACAGTAATTGTCTTTATAGAAAATACTGCCATTCTACTCCACAACCTATAAACTAGCAACATATAATGTTTTCTTATCATATTTTCCCAGCACCATGTATCAAAAACTCCCCTAGTTAAAAACCTGCACAACCCTTTAACATTGCCACTCCGTGCCAAAAATTGAACTGTTACTATCAGATTTTAGATTTTTACTGCACTACTAATAATTCCTAATCACCTTTTATCCTTGCAGAAGACATGATGGGCACAACCATCACTAAGACCTTGGCCCTCAAGTAGAAGAAAAGAAAAAGGTCAGATACTACATCATCCTCGACCCCTGAACCCCTTACCTCAGTAAGAAACCTCTACTCAACCTTTATTTACTTATAACAAATATGTTCACCATTCCTAACAGTATGACATATTTCTTTGGCACAAGTTTCTCCCATATTAACACAAGTCCCCATTATCACTTCAGATGACCTAGATCAACCCCCCCAAACACACACACACACATATTCCTTAACACCACACTTCCTCCTCAAACAGACCCAATCCCCAATTTTTTTTCCTTCATCATTCCCGCATTTTCCTCCAATCCTATTTCCATTGTTCCCCCCTTGAATCCTCTTCCATCCTCTAATTTACCTACACCCGGTCCTCCCTCTTATACCCCCATCGAACCCATTTACATTTCCTTCTCTCCCTCTTCCTCTTCAAAAGATGATCACCCCTGTGTTGGGATGTATACTGAAAGCCTAGCCTTTGTATGAACATCTTCATTATGAAATAAGAATCACATGATCATTGTTTGCATTTTATATTTATTTATGCATATTGTATGATACTTTACATTGTAGATAACATGGTGTGTGGTGTCACACAGAAGATCATGTTATCAGTTCCTTGTAGAGTATAAGTAGAGGCTCACAACCAAGATGGTTTTGGACAAACCATTTTCATGGTTGTAGTGTAATTTTATATTGGTTTATCTTGACCATAGAATTATACTAGTACACTTTGTGTGTATTTAGCAGGACCGATCCAGAGATGATTCAATTTATACTGACTATATAATTGAATCAGACCTCATATATTATGGTGTACATTCTCTTAATCCCGATATAATAACAGGCACATGTACTTAGTATTTATTGTTTTGATTTACCAATGGGAGAGATTTATGTGTTAAATCGATAGGCCTGGTAAGTTGGGAAATTATATTATTTACATGGCGTGTCATTGATTATAGGAGGAAATCGTGTCTTATATATTAGGATGATGATGTCTCCTTGAGGAGCTCATAAAGTTCATCATGTAAATCCTGCAGGTGGACTTGGTCCAACATGATGATAAGGATGAGTGGTACTACTCATGGAGTTAGATATTAATTAATTAAATTGTCAGTAATTTAATTAATTAATGGACATTCGATATCTTAAATACGGAGAGATATTTTGTATAAATAATATGTGGAGCCCATATTTAATTATGGGGGTTGGTGAGGTTGATCAATGATGATCCTCTAGTGGAATGGATCATCATTAATGGATTGGGTTATATGTGGTTCGGATCCATTGGGTGGCTGAGATCCAACTCCTCCTCATTGTTGGATCGAGCAGATCGCTAGAGGGGGGGGGGTGAATAGCTATAAAATCTTTCGTTCGACTTCGTTCGTTAAAACACAAGTGAACACAACGGAAGATAAATTCAAAACAAAAGAGACAAAAGACACGAGGGTTTTTTACTTGGTTCGTAGCCAAAGGCTACTACTCCAAGGCCCTAGTGGTCCTTGACCATGCACGGAGGGAAGAATACTAAAGAACTCCTCCTCGTTGGAGGTAGGAGTTAAACAGATATATGAAATCACAAATACTCGAGGTAGAGGGACACTCCCCTCTCCTCGCTATAATGAAAGCTTTACAAGATAAGAAAAATGAAATACAATTAAAACTTTTGTTACCGACGACTTCAAAGATTGGAGGTTGAAGCTCTAGTCATCGTCTCGGTAGCGCTTCGTCGTAGGGATGTCGCAGAGTCATAGCGTATCGGAAGCACTTGGAGGCTTTTTTGAATTGATGAAAAACTCTTAGAGAAGCCCTCCTTTTATAGCTTTTGAGCCCCTCATCGAATGGGTCTTCAACCAATCACAAATAGAAACAAAGCTCCATGGAATTAGGTGATAAGGCTTGACTCCTCGAAGCTGATCCTTGACCATCAGTCGATTGATGGCAGTGCCAGTCAAGTCACAACACTTAGTAGTCGATTGATTTCAGGCAGTCGAGTGGCTCTTATGGACAGTCGACTGATGCTTACTGAAATCACAAGTTAGCTTACCAAAAACATAATTTCGACGTCCATCGACTGTCCAATCTCGACCTAGACCATCCATGGGATGTCTTTAGTTAGATCTACGCTTAAGACCATCCCCGTAAGGAGGATACAGCCTCACTTACGCTCACACACATGAGCTTACCTCGATACTTACTTTGTAGCTCTCGCTTCCGGCCTCCCACTCGATTCCTTCGGCTCCCTCCGAAGTCACTCGAGTGTCGCCCGACCACCGCGGCTTCCTCCGGGTGTTGCTAGCCTTTAGCTCCAGCTATAGCACTTTTCTACTCACTCGATTTAGCTCGTGAGATAACGATATGGGCTTAACTTTGTATCGTTTGCTATAATCAAAACTTAGGTGCCCACTGCACCAACAATCTCCCCCTTTTTGATCTATGGTAAATCCACATACAAAGTTAAGAAAATAATATGCACGAAGAATAATGAAGATTAAGTAGTAGTAGTAGAGATTTTCTTCCAAGTCTCCCCCTTGAGGAAACCTCCCCCTTGACCGAGGGTGAGTCTTGAAAGAAGATCTTAATCCTCCCCCTTGATGTTTGCTATTTAGGAAGAGTTTAAGTAATTAACAATTGCTTAAATTTGGCCTTAGTAAGAAAAATTTAAGTTAAGAAGACTTCTTAACTTGGCTATTTCTCCCTTTTTAAAATAGTTAAGTAAAAAAACCATTTACTTAACTTTTGTCCATGAGAATAAGTATGAACTATTAAGTTAAGTTATCAAAAAAATTGATCCCTTAACTTTGGCCTTTTTCTCCCCCTTTTGCCATATATCGAAAAGAGTGGTGGGGTTTTGAAAAAGAAGAAAATATAGGTATTAAGTTTAAGTTTCAAGTCCAATCATGTTCTATATTATTTTGAAAATAATATACTAAAAATAAGCTCATCTATTGAATGTTCAACTCTTATTTGACTTGATTGATATGAAGGATCAACAAGTCATGGTTAGAGTCAGTTAATATATATGATTATACTTCGTGGTTCATGGCAATGCACTAGATCTACATCTGGAACTAGGAGTAAGGTCCTAACATCTCACGCCCATCTACATGGCTAAGTACACAAACACATTAGTCCTATGTGTTGTGAGATGTATTGGCTCCTTAAATCTATAGGTGCATGATATCTAAGGTATGTCATATGCTAGTTCCATGAGAAAGTAAAAATATGAAAATATAATTTGGAAATTCCTATTCTACTATGCACATGCCCAATTTTCATCTTAATAGACTGAATTCGGCTTCGGTTAGGGGTTTAGTAAATAGATCTACCAAGTTGGACTTCGATTCGACGGATTCGAGTTGTATGGCTCCGTTGGCCACATATTCTCGAATGAAATGATGTTTGACTTCTATATGTTTGGTCCTAGAGTGACTTATTGGATTTTTAGTTAGGTTAATTGAGCTAATATTATCTACATGAATTTTAGTGTTTGTAAAATCTAACTAAAAATCTCGGAGAGTGTGCTTCATCAAAAGAAGTTGAGTGACACACTCACCCATCGCGATATATTCAGCTTCGGTGGTAGATAAGGCAACACAGTGTTGCTTCCTACTGCAACAACTCACTAGACTCGAGTAGAGAAGTTGACAACAACCAATCGTACTCTTTCTATCGAGCTTACTACCGGCATAGTCCGAGTCAAAGTAGCCAATTAGTTTGAACTCGGTAGATCTAGGGTACCAAATACCGACATTAAGTGTACCCTTTAGATATCTAAGGATACACTTAACTAGAGTTAGGTGAGATGTTAGTAATATATGAGAGATGTCCTAAGGCAATCGCCTTATGTATGAACCATTTATATGATAAATGAAGATTCACTATTTGAGTATACATGGTTTCATGTATTTGATTGGATCTTAAACTCATTTACTGAATGTCCGCGATACGACTCACACCATGAGAGAATTTGTGATTGGATCACAACTAGTGAGTATCTCTACATGTGTAATTGTGATGTATCGAAATTATCCCTAGTCGATGAATTGATGGATTTGGACACCATCAATTCTGTCGAGACTAGCACGAGGTATACTCCTTGGTGTATCCATGCAGCTGATTCTCACTGGCTGGAGACATTGTGATGTCCGGAGTTAATCGTGGATGCTAGTTATGGTAACTAGTTCATTGGAGTGACCAGCCGTAAGACTTCATATGGTTCTCTGCATATATAGATAAGTCAATGAAGTTCTTACTGTAGCTTAAGTGCGATGTTCCTTTGACTTGCGGTATTCAACTCATCTTGATCATAAAGACTTATGCTTTGACATCTTAAGCAAACATCTCTGTGGAGATGTGGACCCGGGATGATTGGGTATATGTCGAAGTGATCGAAGGTGTTTGAATAGCCTATAAAGGATTCACCACTCCTTGCGAGGAGATGTATACCCAAGGCCTCTCATCGGATTGTTACTAAAGTCTTTGGCCAAAGCATTACATGTTTAGAGTAAGGTACTCTTTGATACATGTGCAGTAACTAGAATCCGTAGGATGAAGAAATGATACTTGGGCTAGGTGTGACGTAGTCAGCCTAGTGGGGACTGACACTATAGACTATGTCCTGAACCAAGTGGGTATAAGATGAGTGAAGGGAATGGGGCACGATTCATTCGAGCTGCTGAAGGGTTTCAGAAATAGTTCTAGATCAACCGTTGATCTTTTCGGTCAATTAGGGATCATGATGTACTCCTAGGTGCCACTCATGATCGTTCTATAATTAATGGTTAATTATAGATGGCCAACATAAACCGAGAACCTATTTGGTCACACGCACAACAAGCGTAATCCGAAGGATTTAAAACAAGCTTGAGAATGAGATTCTGAGACCGAGAGAAACTAGGTTTGGTTGGACCAAACAAGAAGCGAGCATGAAATTATTTCAGTCGCAATGGAAGCGTGGATGGGCCATGTCTTATGAAGACATAATGGATGAACTAAAAAGGTTTGGTTCTAATCCAATGGAGGAGAATAAACCAAAGGGTTTGGTTTATTTTAAACGAATGAACCAAAGTTGGTTCGGTTCATTTTAACTTAAAATTAACCATCATGGTTTGGTTTATTTTAACTTATATTAATGGAGCGGGTTAACGGGCCTTATGGTTATGATCCAATAACCATTAAGAGAATTAGTTCTCTATAAAAGAGGGCTTAAGGGTTTGTTAAGCCCTAATTCAAAAACCCTAACCTAGAGTTGCCACCCACCTCTCCCTTTTGAAGAAGTTGTCGCCAACGCCAACCCAGTGCCGCCTTCCTCCAACCGCCACCAGCCGCTGCCTTCTCCACTTGCCGCGCCGAGCTGCTGCCGGAGGAGCTCTGGTGATCTCCCTTGGGTTCGGTAATAAGGTGAGCTTCCACCTTTCCTTTGGCCGGCCCCTACTCCTCCGCCAAAAGCTGTCCAGTTTTCTGGACAGCTTGTTTCCTTCTCGTCGGAGCGTCGTTTGGACGACGTTTGCAGCTCCGACAGCGCCTTACTTACCGGGGATTCGATCTTTGGTAATCCTCATAGGTGGAGGACGAAGGATTCGTCAAACGGTTGACGAATACCTCTCTGGAGGAGCGAGTTTTGAGGACTCGTCTTTGGATCCGAATTTGGATTCGGATCGTGATCTTCTCTCGATCACATCGTCTTCAACACGAGGCTAGTAACCCGTAAGAAGACGAGACT
Organism: Wurfbainia villosa; assembly: GCA_025175895.1. Classification (NCBI taxonomy): domain Eukaryota; kingdom Viridiplantae; phylum Streptophyta; class Magnoliopsida; order Zingiberales; family Zingiberaceae; genus Wurfbainia; species Wurfbainia villosa. The sequence goes on along the minus strand of CM046004.1, from coordinate 41,654,374 downwards.
CGTGACGTAGTGAAGTCATCCCGAAGATACTCGGCGTGGACACGGATAGAGATGATTCTAGCGAGGATCGTTCCGGTTGATGCCGTTCCCGCTACACATGATACGTAAGGTATACGTAGTTAAATTTCCTTTTATAGCAAAATTTAAATTTACGATTATGTCTACACATGTTGTATTATGCATGCGTTTGATGTGTCTGTTGTAATAAATGTAGATTTATTATTTTTTTCCTTTTGCTGTGCACATGTTTACGAAACATGTTCGAACACACACTCACCGCGGTGCCGGAAACACAACAATGGTATCAGAGCCCAGGTTGTGTTTCGACATAATCATAAAAATGTTTTGCGATAGTCATAATGATATTTCTGGAAATTTTCTACTTTTGGAAAGTTAGAAGTTTTTATGAAAATTTTTCAATTTTGGACAGTCTAGAAGTATTTATGGAAATCTTCCACTTTTGGAAAGTTGAAAGTATTTATGGAAATTGATATTTTCCATAAATAAAATATTTGATTAGATTTGGAAATTTGTTTCCTAATTCAATCAGGATTTGATTTGGGAAATCAAATCTTAAAATATTTTATTTCCATCAGTAGTTTTGATGATTTAAGAAAATTTGTTTCCTAAATTGACTTTCCTTAATCAACTATTTCCACAAATAAAATATGTGATTAGATTTGGAAATTTGTTTCCTAATTTAATCATGATTTGATTTGGAGAATCAATTCTTAAACATATTTTATTTCCATAAATAGTTATGACATATAAGGAAATATTGTACATGACATAATTGTATGTCATGTAATTGAATTAGATGCATATTATTATGCCATGCGTGTCGTGATATGTTGATGTATGCCATGTATGTCATGCCATGTAGATAATAGTTATTTGCATGCAAAGAGGATGAGACATAAAAACTCTAACTCAATATTAAAGCCTACACCTTCCATTAATATGGTTAGAACTCGAGTTCCGTTTCTTGTTCGGGTTGTTGGACTCTCTCCAAGACTGGCTCGAACCCGAACATGTTCAAACCATGGAATAGTTTAATACTAATGGTAAGAGTCAGAGGTCAATCGTTAGCTTTGGTTGTTGGACTCTCTCCAAGCCAGGGCTAATTGGTTGAATGTGCTCTATCCATATTAAAACTATTTCTTGATTAATGGGTCGGCTTTAACCCGGAGCATCGGCATGTTGGACTCTCTCCAAGATCGATGTAAAGGGAGGTGAAGTTGGGTGCTATGCAAAAGATGCATACTTGTTAATGTGTTAACAACCCGATGTATGTGTGAACATTCAATTAGTTGATAGCATATTGTGATAGTTGCATATACGTGATATGCAGTCGGTTTAGTTGATACCTACCATCGTAGTTATGAATGGCTTGTTGGACTCTCTCTAAAGTTGTTCATATCTATGATGGATATCAGCCCATTCGGAGATGGACCTACGATCTCCCGAAGTGATTTTGGGGTTTTTGAAATTCGAAAAATGAATGGGATTTATAAATGTATATTGATGCATTTTAAAATTATTTTCTCATATATGCTCATTTTGTATTTCTAAGATTGATCATGATGTCTTTGAATTTGCGTTCCATTTTAGATTCGAATAAATTGACTGGGCTGAACTTCTTGGACTGGCTTAGAAACTTGAGAATTGTTCTCAAGGTTGAAAAGCTTGCAAATGTCCTCGAAGCGCCTCTTCCCGCCCGTCCTAGTGACAATGCAACTCTGGACCAATTGTTGGCCTATCAGAAACATGTGAGTGATTCTGAACAAATGAGTTGCATCATGCTAGCCATGATGGAACCCAAGCTACGGAAGCAGCATGAGCATATGGATGCTCATATCGTAGTCCTTCGTCCTTATGAGTTGTTTGATAAGCAAGTGAGATTCGAAAGGTTCGAAGTCTCCAAGCTCCTCTTCACCTCTGAGATGCAATAAGGTTCATCTGTGGTACTGCTCAACATGCTGAAGACTGTGGAGCCTTCTGAGAAGCATGAGCAGGGGACGGTGTTGTTAGTTGATTCCTCGAAGAAAGGTTCTAAGAGGGAGTTAAAGGAACAACAGAAGGGGAAGAAGAAAAAGGCAAAAAAGGCAGAACCAGCTCAAAAGGGCACTTGCCATTATTATGGCAAGGAGGGCCATTGGCGAAGAAATTGCAAGATTTATCTTGAGTCTGTGAAGAAGAATAAGGCATCAGATGCCCCATCTTCTTCAGATATCTTCGTTATTGATTGTCATTATATTTCCTTAAACACTTGGGTATTGGATACTGGGTGTGGCTTACATATATGTAATGACATACATGGGCTAAGGAATGGAAGAAGACTTGTCAAGGGAGAGTCAAATTTACGTGTTGGGAATGGAGCAAAGGTTGCTGCACTCACCATTGGAACATATTTATTGAAACTCCCTACAGGACTTGTCTTAGAACTGAACAATTGCTTTTATGTTCCTTCGTTGATAAAGAACATCATTTCTATTTCTTGTTTAAATAGAAATGGTTACCATTTGACGTTTAGTAACAATTGTTGTTATATAACTTTGAATGGCGTACTTTATGGAACTGGAACTTTGAGCAATGGAATTTATACGTTGGACGTATCCAGTGACATTTTCAATATCGAAGCGAGCAACAAGCGTGCTCGAAAAGATAATCAATTAGACTCCTACATGTGGCATTGTCGTCCTGGCCATGAAAGCAAGAAACGCATGTCCGAATTACACCGATGTGGAATTCTGGAATCGTTTGAATTAGATTCATACGATACATGCGAATCATGCTTGAAAGGCAAGATGACTAAGTTACCTTTTACAGGAAAAGGTGAACGAGTGGGAGAGTTACTAGGTCTAATACATACTGATGTATGTGGACCTATGTCAACTCAAGCTTTAGGAGCCTATAACTACTTCATTACCTTCACCGATGATCACTCACGGTTTGAGTATGTGTTATTGATGAAACACAAGTCTGAAGCCTTTGAAAGGTTCAAAGAATTCAGAAATGAAGTAGAGAAACAACATGACAAGAGTATTAAAACACTTCAATCGGATCGAGGTTGTGAATACTTAAGTCAAGAGTTTCTTGATTATCTAAGAGACAATGGTATATTGTCTCAATAGACTCTGCCATATACACCACAGCATAATGGTGTATCTGAGAGGCGTAACCAGACCTTGTTGGACATGGTCAGATCAATGATGAATCATGCGAATCTTTCCAAATCCTTTTGGGGCTATGCACTTCAGACAACTATTTACTTGTTAAACAGAATACCAACCAAGGTAGTCTCTACTACTCCATATGAGATATGGAATGGTAAGAAACTTCATGTATCTTACTTGAAGATATGGGGTTGTCCAGCTTATGTGAAGTGGACTGTATCAGACAAATTGGATGTTAAGTCTGATAAATGTCTATTTATTAGATACCCTAAGGAAACAAGGAGTTACCAATTCTATCATCCTGTGGAACAAAAGGTGTTTGTTTCAAGGCATGCTGTGTTTCTAGAGAAAGAGTTTCTCTTGCAAGAAAACAGTGGAAGTGTCGTCGAGCTTGAGGAGTCTCGAGAGACTCAAATAGACATTAATGAGATACCTAGTCAAGCACAACAGCCGATAACTCATAGTGATGAGCAATCGGCTGGACCTACTGGAACACCACATCTTCGTAGATCTGGTAGAACACACAACATTCCTGAGAGATATGGATTTCTCGTAAGTGAATCGAACGACGTGTTACTCATTGATGATGTGGAGCCTACCAGTTATGAAGAAGTGCTGACAAGTTCAGAAAGGGATAAGTGGCTTGAAGCCATGAAGTCGGAAATGGATTCCATGTATGAAAACCAAGTTTGGAACTTGGTTGACCCACCTGAAGGCATCAAACCTATAGGGTGCAAGTGGGTTTTCAAGAAAAAAACCGACATGGATGGTAATGTGATTAACTATAAAGCTAGATTAGTGGCGAAAGGATATCGTAAAAAATAAGGTGTTGATTATGACGAAACCTATTCGCCTGTAGCTATGCTTAAATCCATTCGGATGCTCCTGGCCATAGCGGCTCATTATGATTATGAGATATGGCAGATGGATGTGAAAACAGCTTTCCTTAATGGAAATCTGCTCGAGGACGTATATATGATACAGCCTGAGGGTTTCACATCAGTTTATAAAACCAAGGTATGCAAATTGCGACGGTCTATATATGGATTGAAGCAAGCATCCAGGAGCTGGAATATCCGTTTTGATGAGAAGATCAAAAAAGTTTGATTTCTCACAAAATCCAGACGAACCTTGTGTGTACAAAAAGGTTAGTGGGAGTGCAGTCGTATTCCTAGTATTGTATGTCGATGACATATTACTTATAGGAAATGATGTTTCAATCTTACAGTCAGTTAAGGTTTGGTTATCCAAGACATTCTCCATGAAAGACCTGGGAGAAGCAACCTACATCCTCGGGATTAAGATTTATTGAGATAGATCGAAATGGTTGCTTGGTCTTTCGCAGTCTACATATATAGACCAAGTGCTAAAGAGGTTTAGCATGTCGGAATCCAAGAAAGGTTTCCTACCCATCAGGCATGGGGTACACCTTTCGAAGTCTATGTGTCCGCGCACAGAAGATGAGAGGATTTGCATGAGTAAGATTCCCTATGCATCCGCAATAGGATCTATCATGTATGCTATGTTATGTACGAGGCCCGATGTATCGTATGCTCTGAGTGTCACGAGCAAATTATAGTTTGATCCAGGAATGGATCATTGGGTGACTGTTAAGTCGATCCTTAAGTACTTAAGAAGAACTAAGGATGCATTCCTAATATATGGAGAAGGGTACATGGTGATACGTGGGTATACGGAAGCCAGCTCCAGACAAACAAGGATGATTCCATGTCTTAGTCTGGGTATGTATTCACCTGGAAAGGAGGCGCAATAAGTTGGAAAGGTTCCAAGCTTGACATTATAGCGAATTCTACCACTAAGGAAGAATATATTGCAGCTTTGGAAGTAGCAAAGGAAGCGGTTTGGATCAAGAAGTTCATCTCTGAACTTGATGTGGTCTCATCAATGATCCAAACATGTGCTTCGCCGCTATCATCTGATCAGAGAGATCATTAGTTGGAAGGAAATACAAATCGAGAAAATCCCCACTGATAGGAACTTAGCGGATCCTTTGACTAAGGCATTACCTCAAAGTAAGTTTGAGGGTCATGTTACAGCTTATGGTATTGGATACCGTATCGATTGGCATTAGGCCAAGTGGGAGTCTGTTAGTAATATATGAGAGATGTCCTAAGGCAATCGCCTTATGTATGAACCATTTATATGATAAATGAAGATTCACTATTTGAGTATACATGGATTCATGTATTTGATTGGATCTTAAACTCATTTACTGAATGTCCGCGATACGACTCACAGCATGAGAGAATTTGTGATTGGATCACAACTAGTGAGTATCTCTACATGTGTAATTGTGATGTATTGGAATTATCCCTAGTCAATGAATTGATGGATTTGGATACCATCAATTCTGTCGAGACTAGCACGAGGTATACTCCTTGGTGTATCCAAGCAGCTGATTCTCATTGGCTGGAGACATTGTGATGTCCGGAGTTAATGGTGGATGCTAGTTATGGTAACTAGTTCATTGGAGTGACCAGCCGTAAGACTTCATATGGTTCTCTGCATATATAGATATGTCAATGAAGTTCTTACTGTAGCTTAAGTGCGATGTTCCTTTGACTTACGGTATTCAAGTCATCTTGATCATAAAGACTCATGCTTTGACATCTTAAGCAAGCATCACTGTGGAGATGTGGACCCGGGATGATTGGGTATAAGTCGAAGTGATCGAAGGTGTTTGAATAGCCTATAAAGGATTCACCACTCCTTGCGAGGAGATGTATACCCAAGGCCTGTCGTCGGATTGTTACTAAAGCCTTTGGCCAAAGCATTACATGTTTAGAGTAAGGTACTCTTCGATACATGTGCAGTAACTAGAATCTGTAGGACGAGGAAATGATACTTGGGCTAGGTGTGACGTAGTCAGCCTAGTGGGGACTGACACTATAGACCATGTCCTGAACCAAGTGGGTATAAGATGAGTGAAGGGAATGGGGCACGATTCATTCGAGCTGCTGAAGGGTTTCAGAAATAGTTTTGGATAAACCGTTGATCTTTTCGGTTAATTGGGGATCATGATGTACTACTAGGTGCCACTCATGATCATTCTATAATTAATGGTTAATTATAGATGGCCAACATAAAACGAGAACCTATTTGGTCACACGCACAACGACCGTAATCCGAAGGATTTAAAACGAGCTTGAGAATGAGATTCTCAGACCGAGAGAAACTAGGTTTGGTTGGACCAAACAAGAAGCGAGCATGAAATTATTTCAGTCACAATGGAAGCGTGGATGTGCCGTGTCTTATGAAGACATAATGGATGAAGCAAAATGGTTTGGTTCTAATCCAATGGAGGAGAATAAACCAAAGGGTTTGGTTTATTTTAAACGAATGAACCAAAGTTGGTTTGGTTCGTTTTAACTTAAAATAAACCATCATGGTTTGGTTTATTTTAACTTATATTAATGGAGCAGGTTAACGAGCCTTATGGTTATGATCCAATAACCATTAAGAGAGTTAGTTCTCTATAAAAGAGGGCTTAAGGGGTTGTTAAGCCCTAATCCAAAAACCCTAACCTAGAGTTGCCGCCCACCTCTCCCCTTTGAAGAAGTCGGCGCCAACCCTAGTGCCGCCGCCCCTTCTCTTCCAACCGGCGACCAGATGCTGCCATCTTCTCCACTTGCCGGCGTCGAGCTGCTGCCGGAGGAGCTCCGGTGATCTCCCTTGGGTTCGGTAATAAGGTGAGCTTCCACCTTTCCCTTGGTCGGCCCCTACTCCTCCACCAAAAGCTGTCCAGTTTTCTAGAAAGCTTGTTTCCTTCTCGTCGGAGCGTCGTTTGGACGACGTTTGGAGCTCCGACAATGCCTTACTTACCGGGGATTCGATCTCTGGTAATCCTCATAGGTGGAGGACGAAGGATTCGTCAAACGGTTGACGAATACCTCTCCGGAGAAGCGAGTTTTGAGGACTCGTCTTTGGATCCGAATTTGGATTCGGATTGTGATCTTCTCTCGATCACATCATCTTCTACACGAGGCTAGTAACCCATATGAAGACGAGGCTCGTGACTTAGTGAAGTCATCCCAAAGATACTCGCCGTGGACACGGATAGAGACGATTCTAGCGAGGATCGTTCCGGTTGATGTCGTTCCCGCTACACGTGATACGTAAGGTATACGTAGTTAAATTTCCTTTTATTACAAAATTTAAATTTACGATTATGTATACACATGTTGTATTATGAATGCGTGTGATGTGTGTGTTGTAATAAATGTAGATTTATTATTTTTTTTCCTTCCGCTGTGCACATGTTTACGAAACATGTTCGAACACACACTCGCCGCGGTTCCGGAAACTCAACAGTGGTATCAGAGCCCAGGTTGTGTTTCGACATAATCGTAAAATTATTTTGCGATAGTCATAATGATATTTCTTGAAATTTTCTACTTTTTGAAAGTTAGAAGTATTTATGAAAATTTTTCAATTTTGGAAAGTCTAGAAGTATTTATGGAAATCTTCCACTTTTGGAAAGTTGGAAGTATTCATGGAAATTGATATTTTCCATAAATAAAATATTTGATTAGATTTGAAATTTTTTTTCCTAATTTAATCATGATTTGATTTGGGAAATCAAATCTTAAAATATTTTATTTCCATAAGTAGTTTTGATGATTTAGGAAATTGGTTTCCTAAATTGACTTTCCTTAATCAACTATTTCCACAAATAAAATATGTGATTAGATTTGGAAATTTGTTTCCTAATTTAATAATGATTTGATTTGGAGAATCAAATCTTAAACATATTTTATTTCCATAAATAGTTATGACATATAAGGAAATATTGTACATGACATAATATTATGCCATGTAATTGCATTAGATGCATATCATTATGTCATGCGTGTCGTGACATGTAGATGTATGCCATGTATGTCATGCCATGTAGATAATAGTTATTTGCATGCAAAAAGGACGAGACATAAAAACCCTAACTCAATATTAAAGCCTACACCTTCCATTAATATGGTTAGAACTCGAGTTCCGTTTCTTGTTCGGGTTGTTGGACTTTCTCCAAGACCGGCTCGAACCCGAACATGTTCAAACCATGGAATAGTTTAATACTAATATGGTACGAGTCAGAGGTCAATCGTTAGCTTTGGTTGTTGGACTCTCTCCAAGCCGGGCTAATTGATTGAATGTGCTCTAACCATATTAAAACTATTTCTTGATTAATGGGTCGGCTTTAACCTGGAGCATCGGCTTGTTGGACTCTCTCAAAGGTCGATGTAAAGGGAGGTGAAGTTGGGTGCCATGCATATGATGCATACTTGTTAATGTGTTAACAACCCGATGTATGTGTGAACATTCAATTAGTTGATTGCACATTGTGATAGTTGCATATACGTGATATGCAATCGGTATAGTTGATACCTACCATCGTAGTTATGAATGGCTTGTTGGACTCTCTCCAAAGTTGTTCATATCTATGATGGATATCAGCCCATTCGGAGATGGACCTACGATCTCCCGAAGTGATTTTGGGGTTTTTGAAATTCGAAAAATGAATGGGATTTATAAATGTATATTGATGCATTTTAAAATTATTTTCTCATATATGCTCGTTTTGTATTTCTAAGATTGATCATGATGTCTTTGAATTTGTGTTCCATTTTGGATTCGAATAAATTGACTGGGCCGAACTTCTTGGACTGGCTTAGAAACTTGAGAATTGTTCTCAAGGTTGAAAAGCTTGCAAATGTCCTCGAAGCGCCTCTTCCCGCTCGTCCTAGTGACAATGCAACTCTGGACCAATTGTTGGCCTATCAGAAACATGTGAGTGATTCTGAACAAATGAGTTGCATCATGCTAGCCATGATGGAACCCAAGCTACGGAAGCAGCATGAGCATATGGATGCTCATATCGTAGTCCTTCGTCCTTATGAGTTGTTTGATAAGCAAGTGAGATTCGAAAGGTTCGAAGTCTCCAAGCTCCTCTTCACCTCTGAGAAGCAAGAAGGTTCATCTGTGGTACTGCTCAACATGCTGAAGACTGTGGATCCTTCTGAGAAGCATGAGCAGGGGACGGTGTTGTTATTTGATTCATCGAAGAAAGGTTCTAAGAGGGAGTCAAAGGAACAGAAGGGGAAGAAGAAAAAGGTAAAAAAGACAGAACCAGCTCAAAAGGGCACTTGCCATTATTATGGCAAGGAGGGCCATTGGCGAAGAAATTGCAAGATTTATCTTGAGTCCGTGAAGAAGAATAAGGCATCAGATGCCCCATCTTCTTAAGATATCTTCGTTATTGATTGTCATTCTATTTCCTTAAACAGTTGGGTATTGAATACTGGGTGTGGCTTACATATATGTAATGACATACAAGGGCTAAGGAATGGAAGAAGACTCGTCAAGGGAGAGTCAAATTTACGTGTTGGGAATGGAGCAAAGGTTGCTGCACTCACCATTGGAACGTATTTATTGAAACTCCCTACAGGACTTGTCTTAGAACTGGACAATTGCTTTTATGTTCCTTCATTGATAAAGAACATCATTTCTATTTCTTTTTTAAATAGAAATGGTTACCATTTGACGTTTAGTAATAATTATTGTTATATAACTTTAAATGGCGTACTTTATGGAACTAGAACTTTGAGCAATGGAATTTATACGTTGGACGTATCCAGTGACATTTTCAATATCGAAGCGAGCAACAAGCGTGCTCGAAAAGATAATCAATTGGACTCCTACATGTGGCATTATCGTCTTGGCCATGAAAGCAAGAAATGCATGTTCGAATTACACCGATGTGGAATTCTGGAATTGTTTGAATTGGATTCATACGATACATGCAAATCATGCTTGAAAGGCAAGATGACTAAGTTACCTTTTACAGGAAAAGGTGAATGAGTGGGAGAGTTACTAGGTCTAATACATACTGATGTATGTGGACCTATGTCAACTCAAGCTTTAGGAGCCTATAACTACTTCATTACCTTCACCGATGATCACTCACGGTTTGGGTATGTGTTCTTGATGAAACACAAGTCTGAAGCCTTTGAAAGGTTCAAAGAATTCAAAAATGAAGTAGAGAAACAACATGACAAGAGTATTAAAACACTTTGATCGGATCGAGGTGGTGAATACTTAAGTCAAGAGTTTCTTGATTATCTAAGAGACAATGGTATATTGTCTCAATGGACTCCGCCATATACACCACAACATAATGGTGTATCTGAGAGGCATAACCGGACCTTGTTGGACAAGGTCAGGTCTATGATGAATTATGCGAATCTTCCCAAGTCCTTTTGGGGCTATGCACTTTAGACAACTATTTACTTGTTAAATAGAATGCCAACCAAGGTAGTCTCTACTACTCCATATGAGATATGGAATGGTAAGAAACCTCATGTATCTTACTTGAAGATATGGGGTTGTCCAGCTTATGTGAAGTGGACTGTATCAGACAAATTGGATGCTAAGTCTGATAAATGTCTATTTATTGGATACCCTAAGGAAACAAGGGGTTATCACTTCTATCATCCTGTGGAACAAAAGGTGTTTGTTTCAAGGCATGCTGTGCTTCTAGAGAAAGAGTTTCTCTTGCAAGAAAATAGTGGGAGTGTCATCGAGCTTGAGGAGGCTCGAGAGACTCAAATAGACATTGATGAGATACCTGGTGAAGCACAACAGCCGATAACTCATAGTGATGAGCAATAGGTTGGACCTACTGTAACACTACATCTTCGTAGATCTGGTAGAACACGCAACATTCCTGAGAGATATAGATTTCTTGTAAGTGAATCGAACGACGTGTTACTCATTGATGATGAGGAGCCTACCAGTTATGAAGAAGTGCTGACAAGTTCAGAAAGGGATATGTGTCTTGAAGCCATGAAGTCGGAAATGGATTCCATGTATGAAAATCAAGTTTGAAACTTGGTTGACCCACCTGAATGCATCAAGCCTATAGGGTGCAAGTGGGTTTTCAAGAAGAAAACCGACTTGGATGGTAATGTGATTAACTATAAAGCTAGATTAGTGGCAAAAGGATATCATCAAAAACAAGGTGTTGATTATGATGAAACCTATTCGCCTGTAGCTATGCTTAAATCCATTCGGATGCTCCTGGCCATAGCGGCTTATTATGATTATGAGATATGGCAGATGGATGTGAAAATAACTTTCCTTAATGGAAATCTGCTCGAGGACGTGTATATGATATAACCTGAGGGTTTCACATCGGTTGATAAAACCAAGGTATACAAATTGCGACTGTCCATATATGGATTGAAGCAAGCATCCAGGAGCAGGAATATCCGTTTTGATGAGACGATAAAAATGTTTGATTTCTCACAAAATCCAGACGAACCTTGTGTGTACAAGAAGGTTAGTGGGAGTGCAGTCGTGTTCCTAGTATTGTATGTCGATGACATATTACTTATAGGAAACGATGTTTCAATCTTACAGTCAGTTAAGGTTTGGTTATCCAAGACATTCTCCATGAAAGACCTGGGAGAAGCAACCTACATCCTCAGGATTAAGATCTATAGAGATAGATCGAAATGGTTGCTTGGTCTTTCGCAGTCTACATATATAGAACGAGTGCTAAAGAGGTTTAGCATGTCGGAATCCAAGAAAGGTTTCCTACCCATCAGGCATGGGGTACACCTTTCGAAGTCTATGTGTCCGCGCACAGAAGACGAGAGGATTTGCATGAGTAAGATTCCCTATGCATCCGCAATAGGATCTATCATGTATGCTATGTTATGTACGAGGCCCGATGTATCATATGCTCTGAGTGTCACGAGCAGATACTAGTTTGATCCAGGAATGGATCATTGGGTGACTGTTAAGTCGATCCTTAAGTACTTAAGAAGAACTAAGGATGCATTCCTAATATATGGAGAAGGGTACATGGTGATACGTGGGTATACAGAAGCCAGCTCCAGACAGACAAGGATGATTCCATGTCTTAGTCTGGGTATGTATTCACCTGGAATGAAGGTGCAATAAGTTGGAAAGGTTCCAAGCTTTACACTATAGCGAATTCTACCACTAAGGCAGAATATATTGCAGCTTTGGAAGCAGCAAAGGAAGCGGTTTGGATCAAGAAGTTCATCTCTGAACTTGATGTAGTCTCATCAATGATCCAAACATGTGCTTCGTCACTATCATCTGATCAGAGAGATCATTAGTAGGAAGGAAATACAAATCGAGAAAATCTCCACTGAAAGGAACTTAGCGGATCCTTTGACTAAGGCATTACCTCAAAGTAAGTTTGAGGGTCATGTTACAGCTTATGGTATTGGATACCGTAGCGATTGGCATTAGGCCAAGTGGGAGTCTGTTAGTAATATATTAGAGATGTCCTAAGGCAATCGCCTTATGTATGAACCATTTATATGATAAATGAAGATTCACTATTTGAGTATACATGGTTTCATGTATTTGATTGGATCTTAAACTCATTTACTGAATATCCGCGATACGACTACAACATGAGAGAATTTGTGATTGGATCACAACTAGTGAGTATCTCTACATGTGTAATTGTGATGTATCAGAATTATCCCTAGTCGATGAATTGATGGATTTGGACACCATCAATTCTGTCGAGCCTAGCACGAGGTATACTCCTTGGTGTATCCAAGCAGCTGATTCTCACTGACTGGAGACATTGTGATGTCCGGAGTTAATCGTGGATGCTAGTTATGGTAACTAGTTCATTGGAGTGACCAGCCGTAAGACTTCATATGGTTCTCTGCATATATAGATATGTCAATGAAGTTCTTACTGTAGCTTAAGTGCGATGTTCCTTTGACTTGTGGTATTCAAGTCATCTTGATCATAAAAACTTATGCTTTGACATCTTAAGCAAGAATCTCTATGGAGATGTGGACCCGGGATGATTGGGTATAAGTCGAAGTGATCGAAGGTGTTTGAATAGCCTATAAAGGATTCACCACTCCTTGCGAGGAGATGTATACCCAAGGCCTTGTTGGTGCAGGGGCACTAGATAATCGAACCTGTGTTTTGATTATGGCAAAGACACAAAGTTAAGTCTACATTGTTATCTCACAAGCTAAATCAAGTGTGCAGAAAAGTGTTAAAGCTGGAGCTGAAGGCTAGCGACACCCGGAGGAAGCCGCGGTGGTCGGGCGACACTCGAGTGACTTCGGAGGGAGCCGAAGGAATCGAGTGGAAGGCCGGAAGCGAGAGCTACTATCGAGGTAAGCTCGTGTGAGTGAGAGATTGTAAGGTCTTATCCTCTTTACGGGGATGACCGTAGGCGGCGATCCGACTAAGACTTCCTGTGGAAGGTCTAGGTCGAGATCGGACGGTTAGAAACCGTCGTATTTATCATTTTTCGAGCTAACCTCTTATTGCAGGGAAGTGGCCAAGCTGGCAGTCGACTGATGCCCATCAGTCGACTGATGGGAGGCATCAGTCGACTGATGGCGACGATTCAGCTTTTGCGCTAGGTCAAAACGGATAACGTTTGACGCGGCCACTTCGCGATAAAATTTGGACAACTTCATGATCTGTTCCGAAATAAGAGGAGACAAATTCAGAGGCCAAAGTCTATAAAAGGAGGGGAGGATTCCATCTCCAAATCACATCAAGTTTATTCATCAAGTGCTCCTACAACGCCAACGCTCCAACATCGTCATAACGCCGACGCGACGTCAAGTTTCGATCTTCTTCGTCGGCAGCAGAATCAAGTAATATTTTTGATATTGTATTCTTTGTTTTTCTTCATAACGAGGTGAGGTAGTCTTGTTGCCTCATCCTCGTATATTCGGTTTTGTGATCGTTGTCTCCTACCTCCAACGAGGAGGAGACGTTATAGTGCTTTGCCCTCCGTACGCGGTCTAGGACCGATAGGGCCTTGGAGTAGCAACCGCTGGGTTGTGAACCAAGTAAAATAAACGTGTTCATTTATTTTCCGTTGTGCTTACTTTGCGTATCGAACGAACGAAAAAGAAAAGATTTACGATCGCTATTCACCCCCCCCTCTAGCGACGCTTCTCGATCCAACAGGCCTCTCGTCGAATTGTTACTAAAGTCTTTGGCCAAAGCATTACATGTTTAGAGTAAGGTACTCTTCGATACATGTGCAGTAACTAGAATCCGTAGGACGAAGAAATGATACTTGGGCTAGGTGTGACGTAGTCAGCCTAGTGGGGACTGACACTATAGACCATGCCCTGAACCAAGTGGGTATAAGATGAGTGAAGGGAATGAGGCATGATTCATTCGAGCTGCTGAAGGGTTTTAGAAATAGTTCTGGATCAACCGTTGATCTTTTCGGTTAATTGGGGATCATGATGTACTACTAGGTGCCACTCATGATCGTTCTATAATTAATGGTTAATTATAGACGGCCGACATAAACCGAGAACCTATTTGGTCACACGCACAATGAGCATAATCCGAAGGATTTAAAACGAGCTTGAGAATGAGATTCTCAGACCGAGAGAAACTAGGTTTGGTTGGACCAAACAAGAAGCGAGCATGAAATTGTTTCAGTCGCAATGGAATCGTGGATGGGCCGTGTCTTATGAAGACATAATGGATGAACCAAAATGGTTTGGTTCTAATCCAATGGAGGAGAATAAACCAAAGGGTTTGGTTTATTTTAAACGAATGAACCAAAGTTGGTTCGGTTCATTTTAACTTAAAATAAACCATCATGGTTTGGTTTATTTTAACTTATATTAATGGAGCCTGTTAACGGGCCTTATGGTTATGATCCAATAACCATTAAGAGAATTAGTTCTCTATAAAAGAGGGCTTAAGGGTTTGTTAAGCCCTAATCCAAAAACCCTAACCTAGAGTTGCCGCCCACCTCTCCCCTTTGAAGAAGTCGGCGCCAACCCTAGTGCCGCCGCCCCTTCTCCTCCAACCGGCAACCAGCTGCTGCCGTCTTCTCCACTTGCCGGCGTCGAGCTGCTGCCGGAGGAGCTCCGGTGATCTCCCTTGGGTTCGGTAATAAGGTGAGCTTCCACCTTTCCTTTGGCCTGCCCCTACTCCTCCACCAAAAGCTGTCCAGTTTTCTGGACAGCTTGTTTCCTTCTCGTCGGAGTGTCGTTTGGACGACTTTTGGAGCTCCGACAGCACCTTACTTACCGGGGATTCGATCTCCGGTAATCCTCATAGGTGGAGGACGAAGGATTCGTCAAACGGTTGATGAATACCTCTCCAGAGAAGCGAGTTTTGAGGACTCGTCTTTGGATCCGAATTTGGATTCGGATCGTGATCTTCTCTCGATCACATCGTCTTCAACACGAGG
The DNA here is from genome assembly GCA_025175895.1 of Wurfbainia villosa. Classification (NCBI taxonomy): domain Eukaryota; kingdom Viridiplantae; phylum Streptophyta; class Magnoliopsida; order Zingiberales; family Zingiberaceae; genus Wurfbainia; species Wurfbainia villosa. Next base: position 41,638,939 of record CM046004.1, on the reverse strand, counting down.
CTAGTAACCCGTATGAAGACGAGGTTGGTGACTTAGTGAAGTCATCCTGAAGATACTCGGCGTGGACACGGATAGAGACGATTCTAGCGAGGATCGTTCTGGTTGATTCCGTTCCTGCTACACGTGATACGTAAGGTATACGTAGTTAAATTTCCTTTTATTGCAAAATTTAAATTTACAGTTATGTCTACACATGTTGCATTATGCATGCGTGTGATGTGTGTGTTGTAATAAATGTAGATTTAATTTTTTTTTCCTTCCGCTGTGCACATGTTTACGAAACATGTTTGAACACACACTCACCGCGGTGCCGGAAACCCAACATGAGATTCCTTGGCACAGGTTTGGAACCTTATGCACATACTTACTGCAAATAAGATATCAGGTCGACTGACAGTTAAGTAAAGAAGACTCCCTATCACTCTCCTATAGTATTTTAAGTCAATTGAATTTCCGGTTACATTTTTTTCTATATTTACATTTGTTGCCATTGGGGTATTAATAATTTTAGTGTCTTGCATTCCAAAGCGTTTAATGAATTCCCTAGTATATTTGCATTGGTGTAAATATATTCCATCTTTAGTTTCTTTAATTTGTAGACCTAAGAAGAAACTTAACTCACCTACTAAATTCATTTCAAATTCAGTTTCCATAAGTGAAATGAATTCATTTAGTAGGATCGAGTTGGTGGTTCCGAAGATGATATCATCTACATAGATTTGGGCTATGAATATGTCTTTACCTACGATTTTTACGAAAAGGGTTGGGTCGACTAAACCATGGTTAAATCCTTTGGACTTAAGATAAACCGAAAGCCTCTCATACCAGGCTCGAGGAGCTTGTTTGAGTCCATAGAGAGCTTTCTTTAATCTAAGGACATGGTCAGGTTTATCTAGACTTTCGAAATCAAGGGGTTGGGTGACATAAATCTCTTCCTTAATATATCCATTTAAGAATGCTGACTTTACATCAATTTGAAACAACTTAAATCCTCGATGTGCAGCATATGCTAATAACATTCGGATGGACTCTAATCTAACTACTGGGGCATAGGTCTCATCATAATCTAAACCTTCGACATGACTGTTAGTAATATATGAGAGATGTCCTAAGGCAATCGCCTTATGTTTGAACCATTTATATGATAAATGAAGATTCACTATTTGAGTATACATATTTTCATGTATTTGATGAGATCTTAAACTCATTTACTGAATGTCCACGATACGATTCACAGCATGAGAGAATTTGTGATTGGATCACAACTAGTGAGCATCTCTAGAAGTGTAATTGTGATGTATCGAAATTATCCCTAGTCGATGAATTGATGGATTTGGACACCATTGATTTTGTCGAGACTAGAACAAGGTATACTCCTTGGTGTATCCAAGTAGCTGATTCTCACTGGCTGGAGACATTGTGATGTCCGGAGTTAATCGTGGATGCTAGTTATGGTAACTAGTTCATTGGAGTGACCAGCCGTAAGATTTCATATGGTTCTCTGCATATATAGATATGTCAATGAAGTTCTTACTGCAGCTTAAGTGCGATGTTCCTTTGACTTGCGGTATTCAAGTCATCTTGATCATAAAGACTTATGCTTTGACATCTTAAGCAAGCATCTCTAAGGAGATGTGGACCCGGGATGATTGGGTATAAGTCGAAGTGATCGAAGGTGTTTGAATAGCCTATAAAGGATTCACCACTCCTTGCAAGGAGATGTATACCCATGGCCTCTCATCGGATTGTTACTAAAGTCTTTGTCCAAAGCATTACATGTTTAGAGTAAGGTACTCTTCGACACATGTGCAGTAACTAAAATCCGTAGGATGAGGAAATTATACTTGGGCTAGGTGTGACGTAGTCAACCTAGTGGGGACTGACACTATAGACCATGTCCTGAACCAAGTGGGTATAAGATAAGTGAAGGGAATGGGGCACGATTCATTCGAGCTGCTGAAGGGTTTCAGAAATAGTTCTAGATCAACCGTTGATCTTTTCGGTTAATTGGGGATCATGATGTATTATTAGGTGCCACTCATGGTTGTTCTATAATTAATGGTTAATTATAGACGGCCAACATAAATCGAGAACCTATTTGTTCACACACACAACGAACGTAATCCGAAGGATTTAAAATGAGCTTGAGAATGAGATTCTCAGACCGAGAGAAACTAGGTTTGGTTGGACCAGACATGGAGCGAGCATGAAATTATTTCAGTTGCAATGGAAGCATGGATGGGCCGTGTCTTATGAAGACATGATGGATGAACCAAATTGGTTTGGTTCTAATCCAATGGAGGAGAATAAACCAAAGGGTTTGGTTTGTTTTAAACGAATGAACCAAAGTTGGTTCGGTTCATTTTAACTTAAAATAAACCATCATGGTTTGGTTTATTTTAACTTAAATTAATGGAGCGGGTTAACGGGATTTTGGTTATGATCCGATAACCATTAAGAGAATTTGTTCTCTATAAAATAGGGCTTAAGGGTTTTGTTAAGCCCTAATCTAGTGGTTGCCGCCCAACCCCCTCTCCTCTCCAAGTCTTGTCAGCGCCAACTCTCTTGCCGCCGCCCAGCTCCCTTGCCGGCATCCAGAAGGTGCTATCCTTCCCTCTTTCCGGCATCGAGCTGCTGCCGGAGGAACTCCGGTGATCTCCTTTGGGTCCGGCGACAAGGTGAGCCTCAACCTTCCTTATTTGGCCAGCCACTATTCCTCCACCAAAGTTGTCCAGTTTTCTGGACAGCTTGTTTTCTTCTCGTTGGAGTGTCGTTTGGACGACGTTTGGAGCTCCGACAGCGGTAGCCTTGTCGGGGATTCGATCTCCGGTAATCCTCATAGGTGGAGGACGAAGGATTCGTCAAACGGTTGACGAATACCTCTCCGGAGAAGCGAGTTTTTGAGGACTCATTTTGGATCCGAATTTTGATTCAGATCGTGATCTTCTCTCAATCACATCATCTTCAACACGAGGCTAGTAACCCGTACGAAGATGAGGCTCGTGACTTTGTGAAGTCATCCCGAAGATACTCTGCGTGGATACGGATAGAGACGATTCTAAAGAGAATCGTTCCGGTTGATGCCTTTCCCGCTACACGTGATATGTCAGGTATACGTAGTATAAATTTCTTTTTATTGTAAAATTTGAATTTACGATTATGTCTACACATGTTGTACTATGCATGTGTGTGATGTGTGTGTTGTAATAAATTAGATTTATTATTTTATTCCTTCCGCTGTGCACATGTTTACGAAACATGTTCAAACACACACTCGCCGCGGTGCCCGAAACCCAACATTGGTATCAGAGCCCAGGTTGTGTTCCGACATAATCGTAAAATTATTTTGCGATAGTTATAATGGTATTTCTGGAAATTTTCTACTTTTGGAAAGTTAGAAGTATTTATGGAAATTTTTAATTTTGGAAAGTCTAGAAGTATTTATGAAAATCTTCTACTTTTGAAAAGTTGGAAGTATTTATGGAAATTTATACTTTCCATAAATAAAATATTTGATTAGATTTAAAAATTTGTTTCCTAATTTAATCTTGATTTGATTTGGGAAATTAAATCTTAAAAATATTTTATTTCCATAAGTAGTTTTGATGATTTAGGAAATTGGTTTCCTAAATTGAATTTCCTTAATCAACTATTTCCACAAATACAATATGTAATTAGATTTGGAAATTTGTTTCCTAATTTAATCATGATTTGATTTGGAGAATCAAATCTTAAACATATTTTATTTCCATAAATAGTTATGACATATAAGGAAATTTTGTACATGACATAATTATATGCCATGCAATTGCATTAGATGCATATCATTATGTCATGCGTGTCGTGACATGTAGATGTATGCCATGTAGATAATAGTTATTTGCATGCAAAGAGGATGAGACATAAAAACCCTAACTCAATATTAAAGCCTACACCTTCCATTAATATGGTTAGAACCAGAGTTCCATTTCTTGTACGGGTTGTTGGACTCTCTCCAAGCCTGGCTCGAACCTGAACATGTTCAAACCATGGAATAGTTTAATACTAATATGGTAAGAGTCAGAGGTCAATCGTTAGCTTTGGTTGTTGGACTCTCTCCAAGCCGGGCTAATTGGTTGAATGCACTCTAACCATATTAAAACTAAATCTCGATTAATGGTTTGACTTTAACCTAGAGCATCAGCTTGTTGGACTCTCTCCAAGGTCGATGTAAAGGGTGGTGAAGTTGGGTGCTATGCATATGATGCATACTTGTTAATGTGTTAACAACCCGATGTATGTGTGAACATTTAATTAGTTGATAACACATTGTGATAGTTGCATATACGTGATATGCAATCGGTATAGTTGATACCTACCATCGTAATTATGAATGGCTTGTTGGACTCTCTCCAAGGTTATTCATATCTATGATGGATATCAGCCCATTCGGAGATGGACCTACGATCTCTCGAAGTGATTTTGGGGTTTTTTGAAATTCAAAAAATGAATGGGATTTATAAATGTATGTTAATGCATTTTAAAATCATTTTCTCATATATGCTCATTTTGTATTTCTAAGATTGATCATGATGTCTTCGAATTTGCGTTCCATTTTGGATTCGAATAAATTGACTGGGTCAAACTTCTTGGACTGGCTTAGAAACTTGTGAATTATTCTCAGTGATTGAAAAGCTTGCAAATGTCCTCGAAGTGCCTCTTCCCGCCCCGTCCTAGTGACAATGCAACTCTGGACCAATTGTTGGCCTATCATAAACATGTGACTGATTCTGAAATGGCGAGTTGCATCATGCTAGCCACGATGGTACCTGAGCTGCGGAAGAAGCTTGAGCAATTGGATGCTCATACAATAGTCTTTCATCTTTATGAGTTGGTTGATGAGCAAGTGAGATTCGAAAGGTTCGAAGTCTCCAACTCCTCTTCACCTCTGAGATGCAAGAAGGTTCATTTGTGGTACTGCTCAACATGCTGAAGACTGTGGAGTCTTCTATGAAGCATGAGCAGGGGACGGTGCTGTAAGTTGATTCCTCGAAGAAAGGTTATAAGAGAAACTCAAAGGAATAGCAGAAGGGGAAGAAAAAGGCTAAAAAGGCAGAACCAGCTCAAAAGGATACTTGCCATCATTATGGCAAGGAGGGCCATTGGCGAAGAAATTGCAAGATTTATCTTGAGTTCGAGAAGAAGAATAAGGCATCAGATGCCCCATCTTCTTCAGATATCTTCGTTATTGATTGTCATTCTTTTTCCTTAGACACTTGGGTATTGGATACTGGGTGTGGCTCACATATATGTAATGACATCCATGGACTAAGGAATAGAAGAAGACTCGTCAAGGGAGAGTCAAATTTACGTGTTGGGAATGAAGCAAAGGTTGCTGCACTCGCCATCGGAACGTATTTGTTGAAACATCCTACAAGGCTTGTCTTAGAACTGGACAATTGCTTTTATGTTCCTTTGTTGATAAAGAACATCATTTCTATTTCTTGTTTAAATAGAAATGGTTTCCATTTGACGTTTAGTAACAATTGTTGTTACATAACTTTGAATGGGGTTCTTTATGGGACTGGAACTTTAAGCAATGGTGTTTATACGTTGGATGTATCCAGTGACATTTTCAATATCGAAGCGAGCAACAAGTGTGCTCGAAAGGATAATCAATTAGACTTCTACATGTGGCATTGTCATCTTGGCCATGTAAGCAAGAAATGCATGTCCGAATTACACCTATGTGGAATTCTGGAATCATTTGAATTGGATTCATATGATACATGCGAATCATGCTTGAAAGGCAAGATGACTAAGTTACCTTTTACAGGAAAAGGTGAATGAGTGGGAGAGTTGCTAGGTCTAATACATACTGATGTATGTGGACCTATGTCAACTCAAGCTTTAGGAGCCTATAGCTACTTCATTACCTTCACCGATGATCACTCACGGTTTGGGTATGTGTTCTTGATGAAACACAAGTCTGAAGCCTTAGAAAGGTTCAAAGAATTCAGAAATGAAGTAGAGAAACAACATGACAAGAGTATTAAAATACTTCGATCGGATCGAGGTGGTGAATACTTAAGTCAAGAGTTTCTTGATTATCTAAGAGACAATGGTATATTGTCTCAATGGACTCCGCCATATACACCACAACATAATGGTGTATCTGAGAGGCAAAACCGGACCTTGTTCGACATGGTCAGGTCAATGATGAATTATGCGAATCTTCCCAAGTCCTTTTGGGGCTATGCACTTCAGACAGCTGTTTACTTGTTAAATAGAATGCCAACCAAGGTAGTCTCTACTACTCCATATGAGATATGGAATGGTAAGAAACCTCATGTATCTTACTTGAAGATATGGGGTTGTCCAGCTTATGTGAAGCGGACTGTATCAGACAAATTGGATGCTAAGTCTGATAAATGTCTATTTATTGGATACCATAAGGAAACAAGGGGTTACCACTTCTATCATCCTGTGGAACAAAAGGTGTTTGTTTCAAGGTATGCTGTGTTTCTAGAGAAAGAGTTTCTCTTGCAAGAAAAACAGTGGGAGTGTCATCGAGCTTAAGGAGGCTTGAGAGACTCAAAGAGACATTGATGAGATACCTGGTGAAGCACAACAGCCGATAACTCATAGTGATGTGCAATCGGTTGGACCTATTGAAACACTACATCTTCGTAGATCTGGTAGAACACACAACATTCTTGAGAGATATGGATTTCTCGTAAGTGAATCGAACGACGTGTTACTCATTGATGATGAGGAGCCTACTAGTTATGAAGAAGTGCTGACAAGTTTAGAAAGGGAAAAGTGACTTGATGCCATGAAGTCGGAAATAGATTCCATGTATGAAAACCAAGTTTAGAACTTGGTTGACCCACCTGAAGGCATCAAACCAATAGGGTGTAAGTAGGTTTTCAAGAAGAAAATCGACATGGATGGTAATGTGATTACCTATAAGGCTAGATTAGTGGCGAAAGGATATCGTCAAAAACAAGGTGTTGATTATGACGAAACCTATTCGCCTGTAGCTATGCTTAAATCCATTCGGATGCTCCTGGCCATAGCGGCTCATTATGATTATGAGATATGGCAGGTGGATGTGAAAATAGCTTTACTTAATGGAAACCTGCTCGAGGACGTGTATATGATACTGCCTGAGGGTTTCACATCGATTGATAAAACCAAGGTATGCAAATTGCGACGGTCCATATATGGATTGAAGCAAACATCCAGGAGCTGGAATATCCATTTTGATGAGACAATCAAAAAGTTTGATTTCTCACAAAATCCAGACGAACCTTGTGTGTACAAAAAGGATAGTGGAAGTGCAGTCGTATTCCTAGTATTGTATGTCGATGACATATTACTTATAGGAGACGATGTTTCAGTCTTACAGTCAGTTAAGATTTGGTTATCCAAGACATTCTCCATAAAAGACCTGGGAGAAGCAACCTACATCCTCGGGATTAAGATCTATAGAGATAGATCGAAATGATTGCTTGGTCTTTCGCAGTCTACATATATAGACCGAGTGCTAAAGAGGTTTAGCATGTTAAAATCCAAGAAAGGTTTCCTACCCATCAAGCATGGGATACACCTTTCGAAGTCTATGTGTCCGCACACAAAAGACGAGAGGATATGCATGAGTAAGATTCCCTATGCATCCGCAATAGGATCTATCATGTATGCTATGTTATGTACGAGGCCCGATGTATCATATGCTCTGAGTGTCACGAGAAGATACCAGTCTGATCCAGGAATGGATCATTGGGTGACTGTTAAGACGATCCTTAAGTACTTAAGAAGAACTAAGGATGCGTTCCTAATATATGGAGAAGGGTACATGGTAATACGTGGGTATACGGATGCCAGCTCCAGACAGACAAGGATGATTCCGTGTCTTAGTCTGGGTATGTATTCACCTGGAATGGAGGCGCAATAAGTTGGAAAGGTTCCAAGCTTGACACTATAGCGGATTCTGCCACTAAGGCAGAATACATTGAAGCTTTGGAAGCAACAAAGGAGGCGGTTTGGATCAAGAAGTTCATCTCTGAACTTGATGTGGTCTCATCAATGATCCAAACATGTGCTTCACCTCTATCATCTGATCAGAGAGATCATCAGTAGGAAAGAAATACAAATCGAGAAAATTCCCACTGAAAGGAACTTAGCGGATCCTTTGACTAAGGCATTACCTCAAAGTAAGTTTGAGGGTCATGTTAGAGCTTATGGTATTGGATACCGTAGCGATTGACATTAGGCCAAGTGGGAGTTTGTTAGTAATATATGAGAGATGTCCTAAGGCAATTTCCTTATGTTTGAACCATTTATATGATAAATGAAGATTCACTATTTGAGTATACATGTTATCATGTATTTGATTAGATCTTAAACTCATTTACTGAATGCCCATGATACGATTCACAGCATGAGAGAATTTTTGATTGGATCACAACTAGTGAGCATCTCTACATGTGTAATTGTGATGTATCAGAATTATCCCTAGTCGATGAATCGATGGATTTGGACACCATTGATTCTGTCGAGACTAGCACGAGGTATACTCCTTGATGTATCCAAGTAGCTGATTCTCACTGGCTGGAGACATTGTGATGTCCGGAGTTAATCGTGGATGCTAGTTATGGTAACTAGTTCATTGGAGTGACCAGCCGTAAGATGTCATATGGTTCTCTGCATATATAGATATGTCAATGAAGTTCTTACTGCAGCTTAAGTGCGATGTTCCTTTGACTTGCGGTATTCAAGTCATCTTGATCATAAAGACTTATGCTTTGATATCTTATGCAAGCATCTCTAAGGAGATGTGGACCCGGGATGATTGGGTATAAGTCGAAGTGATCGAAGGTGTTTGAATAGCCTATAAAGGATTCACCACTCCTTGCGAGGAGATGTATACCCTTGTCCTCTCGTCGGATTGTTATTAAAGTCTTTAGCCAAAGCATTACATGTTTAGAGTAAGGTACTCTTCGATACATGTGCAGTAACTAGAATCTATAGGACGAGGAAATGATACTTGGGCTAGGTGTGACGTAGTCAACCTAGTGGGGACTGACACTATAGACCATGTCCTGAACCAAATGGGTATAAGATGAGTGAAGGGAATGGGGCACGATTCATTCGAGCTGTTGAAGGGTTTCAGAAATAGTTCTGGATCAACCGTTGATCTTTTCGGTTAATTGGGGATCATGATGTACTACTAGGTGCCACTCATGATCATTCTATAATTAATAGTTAATTATAGACAACCAACATAAACCGAGAACCTATTTGGTCACACGCACAACGAGCGTAATCCGAAGGATTTAAAACGAGCTTGAGAATGAGATTCTCAGACCGAGAGAAACTAGGTTTGGTTGGACCAGACATGGAGCGAGCATGAAATTGTTTTAGTCACAATGGAAGTGTGGATGGGTCGTGTCTTATGAAGACATGATGGATGAACCAAATTGGTTTGGTTCTAATCCAATGGAGGAGAATAAACCAAAGAGTTTGGTTTGTTTTAAACGAATGAACCAAAGTTGGTTCGGTTCATTTTAACTTAAAATAAACCATCATGGTTTGGTTTATTTTAACTTAAATTAATGGAGCGGGTTAACAGGCTTTTGGTTATGATCCGATAACCATTAAGAGAATTTGTTCTCTATAAAATAGGGCTTAAGGGTTTTGTTAAGCCCTAATCTAGTGGTTGCCGCCCAACCCCCTCTCCTCTCCAAGTCTTGTCGGCGCCAACTCTCTTGCCGCCGCCCAGCTCCCTTGTCGGCGTCCAGAAGGTGCTTTCTTTCCCTCTTGCCAGCATCGAGCTGCTGCCTGAGGAGCTCCGGTGATCTCCTTTGGGTCTGGCGACAAGGTGAGCCTCAACCTTCCTTATTTGGCCGGCCCCTATTCCTCTACCAAAGCTGTCCAGTTTTCTGGACAGCTTGTTTCCTTATCGTTGGAGCGTCATTTGGACGAAGTTTGGAGCTTCGACAGTGGTAGCCTTGCCGGGGATTCGATCTCCAATAATCCTCATAGGTGGAGGACGAAGGATTCGTCAAACGGTTGACGAATACCTCTCCGGAGAAGCGAGTTTTTGAGGACTCATTTTGGATCCGAATTTTGATTCGGATCGTGATCTTCTCTCGATCACATCGTCTTCAACACGAGGCTAGTAACTCGTACGAAGACGAGGCTCATGACTTTGTGAAGTCATCCCGAAGATACTCGGCGTGGATACGGATAGAGACAATTCTAGCGAGAATCGTTCCGGTTGATGTCTTTCCCACTACACGTGATATGTCAGGTATACGTAGTATAAATGTCCTTTTATTGCAAAATTTGACTTTACGGTTATGCCTATACATGTTGTACTATGCATACGTGTGATGTGTGTATGTAATAAGTTATATTTATTATTTTATTCCTTCTGTTGTGCACATGTTTACGAAACATGTTCGAACAAACACTCGCCACGGTGCCGGAAACCCAACATTGACTAAACCCTTTAGCGACTAATCTAGCTTTATTTCTAACTACTTCACCTTTATCATCAAGTTTATTTCTAAACATCCACCTTGTTCGAACGATTGTTTTATCTTTAGGTGGTGGTACTAATTCCCATACTTCGTTCCTAGTGAATTGAGATAGCTCTTCTTGCATTGCAATAACCCAATCGGTATCAAGAAGAGCTTGGTCAATAGTTTTGGGTTCAATTTTGCAAATCAAGGAGATTTGACTAAGGTTTTGGTATGAAGCTCTAGTTCGAACTCCTAGGCTTGGATCACCTATCACTTGGTCGATAAGATGATTCATTTGAGTCCTAGTTTGGCTTGGGTTAGAGTAACCTATCGCTTGGTCGATAATATGACTTGGCTGATTTGGGTTAGGATTGATCTCAAGATCGGAGTTGAGTCTGGTATGAATCAGCTCGCTAATTGGGGTTGCTAGGGGTTTTGTAGGTTCGTGTCCTTCATCAAACATTACATTAATAGTCTCCTCGAGTCTAAGGGTGTCATGGTTATATAGGCTCTACTCATAGTCGAGTATCCTAGAAAGATTCTGATCGAGGTTTTAGATGTGAATTTCCCTAGGTAATCCTTAGTGTTTAGGATATGTACCTTACATCCAAATACCCTAAAGTACTTGATGTTAGGTATTTTATAATAATAAATCTCGTACGAGGTCTTAAGGTGCCTTTTTACCATAAGGATCATATTTTGGACATAACACAATGTACTAACGGCTTCCGCCCAAAACCTATCGGGTAGGTTATACTCGTTTAACATTGTCCTAGCGGCTTCTTGTGTTGGATCGAAGCGGATCGCTAGAGGGGGGGGGTGAATAGCGATAAATTTTTTTTTTTTAAATCGTTCGATAGACAATTAAATGCAGCAGAAATGTAAATAAAAACTAAATGAGACAAATAGTTTTTTTACTTGGTTAGTAGCCTTCGGCTACTACTCCAAGGCCCTAATGGTCCTAGACCGTGTACGGAGGGCAATTCACTAAAACACTCCTCGTTGGAGGTAGGAGTTTTACGATTACAAAAGCCTTCGAAGCAAAAAGATAGAGAGACAAACCCTCTCTTCTATTAAAGTAAAATGCAACGAAAAGCCTCGATTAAAAAGAATTGCAATATTGAAAGCAATAACAAATTAAGATTATACCAACAACTAAACAAAAGAAACTTTAAGCTAGGGTTATTGGCAGCACTTCGTTGTTGTAGAGTCGTCGGAGAGTTGCAGCGTAACGGAGGCTTTTGAGCACTTAGAATTGAGGATGAAACCCTAGGTTTGGCCCTCCTTTTATAGCCTTTAAGCCCCTCAACGAATGGGTCTTCAACCAATCACAAATGGGCACAAAACTCCTTGAAAAATGGTGATAAAGCTTGACTCCTCGAGGCTGATTTTTGACCACCGGTTGAACTGGCCGGTTGAACTGATGGCCAAGATTTTTGACTACAATAAAGAGTTAGCTCAAAATATAAGTGGATTCGATGGCCACTTGCCGTCCGATCTCAACATAGACCTTCCATGGGAAGTCTTGGGTCAGATCGTCGCCTAAGATCATCCCCGTAAAGAGGATACGACCTCACTTACGCTCGCACACACGAGCTTACCTCGATACTTACGTGTCGCTTTTGCTTCCGGCCTTCCACTCGATTCCTTCGGCTTCCTCCGAAGTAACTCGAGTGTCGCCCGACCACTGCGGCTTCCTCCGGGTGTCGCTAGCCTTCAGCTCCAGCATTGAGACTTTTCTGCACACTTGATTTAGCTCGTGAGATAACAATATAAGCTTAACTTTATATCATTTACTATAATCAAAACTTAGGTTTGACTTAGGTGCCCACTGCACCAACAATCTCCCCCTTTTTGATTTATGGCAAACCCACATACAAAGTTAAGACAAAAATAAGTATGAGATTATGCATGAATGAGTAGGAGTATAAAAAATTCTTTTTCAAGTGCTCCCCCTTGAGGAATCCTCCCCCTTGACCGAGGGTGAGTACTTGAGAAAGAGTTTTAACTCTCCCCCTTGATATGTACTACTAAGAAAAATAATTAAGTAACCAAAATTACTTAATATTGGCCATAGTGTTTAAAATAAGTTTTAAGTTAAGAAACCAAATGATTTCTTAACCTTGGCCTTTTGTTAAAAGTTAAATAAGTTTTCAAAACTTAAAGTTAACTTTTGGTTTAATTATGAAGTAAGAGTTAAGTTATCAAAAAAATTTTTTTGACCCCTTAACTTTTGTCCTTTTTCTCCTTTTTTCTCCCCCTTTTTAGTATATCGAAAAGAGTAAGGGGTGTGTGGAAAACAAAATAAATGTTAAATTTAAAGTCCAAGCATGTTCCACATTTTTATTTTTAAAAATTATATACTGAAAATAAGTTCATCTATAAAATGTTCGACTCATATTTGGTTTGATTGATATGAAGGATCAACCAGTCCTGGTCAGAGTCGGTTAGTATGTATGATTATACTCCGTGGTTCATAGCGATGCACTAGCTCTACATCTGGAACCAGGAGTAAGGTCCTAACATCTCACGCCCATCTACGTGGCTAAGTACACAAACACATTAGTCCTATGTGTTGTGAGATGTATTGGCTCATTAAATCTATAGGTGCATGATATCTAAGGTATGTCCTATGCTAGTTCCATGAAAAAAAAAAGAAATAGTAGTAAGAAAATATAATTTGCAAGTTCCTATTCTATTACGCACATGCCTAATCTTCGTCTCAAGAGACTAAATTCCGGGTAGTGGTTTAGTAAATATATGCGCTAGGTTAGACTTGAGTCAACATATTCGAAGTTGTATGGAGCCGTTGGCTACATGTTCTCGAATGAAATGGTGTTTTACCTCTATATGCTTTGTCCTTGAATGGCATATAGGGTTCTTAGTTAGATTTATCGAACTTATGTTGTCTAACAAAATTTTAGTTTTGGTGAAGTCCAACCTAAAGTCTCGAGAGTGTGCTTCATCCAAAGAAGCCGAGTTACACACTCACCCATCGCAACGTATTCGGCCGGTGGTAGATAAGGCAACACAATGTTGCTTCCTCGCACTAACTCACTAGACTTGAGCCGAGTAGTTGACAACAACCACTCATGCTCTTTCTATCGAGTTTACTACCAGCATAATCCGAATCGGAGTAGCCGATTAGTTCGAACTCTGTAGATCTAGGGTACCAAATACCAATGTTAAGTGTACCCTTAAGATATCTAAGGATACGCTTAACTAGGGTTAGGTGAGACTCCTTAGCACAGGTTTGAAACCTGGCGCACATACTTACTGCGAATAGGATGTCGGGTCGACTCGCAGTTAAGTATAGGAGACTTCCTATCGCGCTCCTATAGTACTTTAAGTCAATGGACTTACTTTCTAGGTCTTCTCCTATGTTAACATTAATCGCCATTGGGGTGTTTATTATCTTAGCGTCTTGCATTCCAAATCTTTTAATTAAGTCCTTAGTGTATTTTTGTTGATATAGGTATATACCATCCTTAGTTTGTTTAATTTGTAGACCTAAAAAGAAACTTAACTCGCCTACCAAGTTCATTTCAAACTCACTTTCCATGAGTGAAACGAACTCGTTTAGTAAGGCTGAGTTAGAGGTTCCAAAAATTATATCATCTACGTAAATTTGAGCTATGAATATTTCTTTACCTAAGGTTTTTACGAAGAGAGTTGGGTCAACTAAGCCTTGGTTAAACCCTTTTGACTTAAGATGGATTGAAAGTCTCTCATACCAAGCTCGAGGAGCTTGTTTAAGTCCATAGAGAGCTTTCTTAAGTTTTAGAACATGGTTGGGTTTATCTAGATTTTCGAATCCGGGGGGTTGGCTAACATAAACTTCTTCTTTAATGTATCCATTTAAGAATGCCGACTTAACATCCATTTGAAACAACTTAAATCCTCAATGTGCGGCATAAGCTAGCAACATTCGAATGGATTCGAGTCTAGCTACTGGGGCATAGGTTTTGTCGTAATCTAAGCCTTCGACTTGACTAAACCCTTTGGCGACTAACCTAGCCTTGTTTCTAACTACTTCACCTTTATCATCAAGCTTATTTCGAAACACCCACCTTGTTCCAATTATCGTTTTGTCTTTAGGTGGTGGTACTAATTCCCACACTTCATTCCTAGTAAATTGAGCTAGCTCTTCTTGCATTGCAATAATCCAATCGGGATCAAGAAGAGCTTGTTCAATTGATTTGAGTTCTATCTTTGAAATTAAGGAAATTTGACTAAGGTTCCTATAGGATGCTCTAGTTCGAACTCCTAGATTAGGATCTCCTATCACTTGATCGATAGGGTGGTTAGTCTGAATCCTAGATTGGGTTGGGTTTGTGTCACCTAATGCTTGATCAATGGGGTGACTTGGTTGAACATTAGTTTGGTTGGAGTCATCTATCACTTGATCAATAGAGTGACTTGGTTGACTTAGGTTAGGATTAACACTAGACCTGATCTCCGGATCAGAGTTAGGTCTAGTATGAATCGGCTCGCTAATTGGGGTTGCTGGGGGTTTTGTAGGTTCATGTCCTTCATCAAATACTACATTGATAGTCTCCTCGACTCTAAGGGTGTCGTGGTTATATACTCTATAAGCTCGACTTGTAGTCGAGTATCCTAGAAAGATTCCGGTCGTGGTCTTGGATGTAAATTTCCCTAGGTAATCCTTAGTGTTTATGATATGTACCTTACACCCAAATACCCTAAAGTACTTGATGTTAGGTATTTTATCGTGATAAATCTCGTATGAGGTCTTAAGGTGCCTCTTTACCATAAGGATTCTATTTTGGACATAGCATGCCGTACTCACGGCTTCTGCCCAAAACCTATCGGGTAGGTCATATTCGTTCAACATGGTCCTAGCGGCTTCTTGTAGAGTTCGGTTTTTCCGCTCCACTAGGCCATTTTGTTGAGGGGTCCTAGGGCAAGAGAATTCATGGTGGTATCTGTTTAGGTTACAGAAGTCGGTGAACCTTTGATTTTCGAATTCACCACCATGATCGCTTCTAATTCTTTTAACCTTAAGGTTTTTTTGATTCTCGATTAATTTGAATAAATTGATTAATTGATCTAGGGTATCATTTTTATGTTTGATGAACCTAACCTGTGTAAACTGGAGTAGTGCCGTCAATTATGACTAAGCAATATTGACTTTTATTGAGTGACTTGGCTCCATGTGAATCGAATAGATCCATATGCAGGAGCTCAAGTACACTTGAGGTTCGTTCTTGGTTAGTTAACTTGTGTTGTGTCCTAGGTTGTTTTCCTTGTTGACAAGCATTACAAATTTTATTAACCAAATTGTTAAGGTTGGGTAAGCCTCTGACTAGGCCACTCTGACTCATCTTGTGGACGAGTCTTGGGTGCGAGTGACCGAGTCGTCGGTGCCACAACCATGATTCCTCTTCCTGTGTCATAAGACATTTGGCTGAGGATTTGATTAAGTTAATTGTATAAATGTTATTTGTCCTAGTTCCTTTGAGTATTGTTTTAGCTGTTTCATATGTTTTAATTACACATTCATTTTCTAAAAATATGACCTTATAATTATTGTCACATAATTGGCTTATGCTAAGCAGGTTATATTCAAAATTCTCTACAAGTAATACATTTTTAATAACAAAATTCGAGTTAAGCTCGATATCACCTGATCCGATGATTTTGAGCTTGCCGTTATTCCCAAAGGCTACCGATCCTTGTCGTTTGAATCGAAGCTTTGTGAATTTGAGTTGATCCCCGGTCATGTGTCGGGAGCAACCGCTGTCTAACATCCTTTGATCCTACACACAAGGTGGTTGGATTGGATGTTAGATTATTATATTTTTTTTAAAAAAAAATTGGTTGTAAGTTGTTAAACCTAGGTCATCTCACCAGAGTCTATATGATCAAGCATGTTATACTTATGTGTTCTTTGTGAGATGACTTCCAATTAAGTTGATTAAGTGCATTTATGTTTAAGTAATGTTAGATTTGGATTTGACCCTAGGCTTGTCAAGTTTACCTTTTCAAGATCATGGCTTCCAGGTCGTGGCGAGGCACAGGGGCCTTCTTTTATCGGATCATCGACCACTTCCTTAGACAAAGCCATTTTCAAGAAAATGATGACTTGACTCACCTAAAATTATTTTCTCGTCTAACTAGTTATTTTTGAAAAGAGGCTCCCCGAGGCTCAATCTTTTCGAAGGATTTTAGTTGATTATTTGAAAAGAGGCTCCCCGAGGCTCAATCTTTTCGAAGGAAGGCTCAATCTTTTCGAAGGATTTTAGTTGGTTATTTGAAAAAAGGCTCCCCGAGGCTCAATCTTTTCGAAGGATTTTAGTTGGTTATTTACGTGTTCTAAGTGAGTTCACGAAAGAAAAAAAAACAAAAATAAATCTAAGCATGCAATTTCTAAGTTAAAACACAAATATGTTTTGTACTGGCTCCCCCTAGATCGTTGAATCGGTTCGGTCTATCCACATAGTGGATTTGGTCCTTGGGAACCCAGTACGAGTTGGATCCTAGAGTTGAAAATCAAAGTGGTCTTAGGGACCCATGCTTGGACACATTTTTTATGTCTACTTACGATTGACATATATGACTTATTGGTCGTGTTTGAGCTAAACCCTAGTCCGGCCTTGTTGTACATAGCCCTTTGCGATCCAAGTAGGAGGTCAAGTCCTTTGGATCCCAAAGTAAACCTTTCCAACGTATTCCTAAGATCTTCGACTTGACTTTTCAAGAGTGAGTTCTCAACTTCGAGTTTTTCAACCCGAGTTGAGTCCTTCTCTTGAACTCGACTAGTCGAAGAGGTTAGGGAGACCTCGTGTTTGAGGAGTTTAACTTCCTCAACCAGGGTCTCGACCTTGGACTCGGACTTAGCTAACTTCCTAGACAAAAACCTAACCGTATTATGTAAAGTATTAAATAAGGTTCGACTCACCTTAAGGGTATCTTTTGAACCGGATGCGTATCCGTGGCTTGACTTGAAGGTAGCTTCGTAGTCCGAGTCATCCTCAGGTTCTGACTCAAGTTCAGGTTCGGTCTCCGTGTCGGACTCAATCGATTTTGCCATGAAGACGTGGTCTTCGTCTTCTTCGGATGACGCTTCTTCCCATGTCGCATTGAGGGCCTTCTTGTGCTTAGGTGCTTGGTGGTTGAGCTTGGGGCACTCGGACTTTATATGTCCAAACCTGTTACACTCATAACACCTAATATTAGAACTTTTAGGCTTACCTTGGTTGGGTCGAGTTGTGGTTCGCTTTCATCCCTTGGCTATCCTTCGAGCTAGGTTCATTAGTTCGGCAGTCAATTCCGGGTCAACTTCTTCTTCGGACTCATCTTCCTCCTCGGTTGGTGGTGGCTTGCTTGCGATTTTCTTCTTCTTTGAACCTGCAAACAAGGCTATACCCCTCTCAGTTTCCGAGTTGGACTGCTCATGTAATTCAAAATCCGAAAAGAGTTCATCTAATCTAAGTTTAGAAAGGTCCTTGGAGACCTTGTAGGCATCGACCATGGATTCCCACAAGGTAGTCCTCGGAAAAGAGTTTAGAACATACCTTATAAGGTCGCGGTTTTCGACCTTTTGCCCGATTGCGTGTAGGTTGTTGACTATGTCTTGGACACGGGCGTGGAGTTGCGTCGCGGACTCGTGTTCCTGCATTTTTAGTGTGTACAATTTATTGAACAACAAATCACGTTTGCAAACCTTAGCTTGATCCGATCCTTCGTGTAACTCGATCAGCTTTGTCCAAAGGTCCTTTGCGCTAATGAAGGGGCCGACGCGATTTAACTCCTCCTTGGACAAGCCGCATTGGAGGATTTGTGTTGCCTTGGCGTCGGCTTCGACTTGTCGTTTTGTCGCAATGGTCCATTGATCATAATCCAAGGAGTCACCCACTTCATTAGTCGGAAGTGTGAAACCCGTTTGGATTATGATCCACATCTCGATTTGGGTTTTGAGAAAGCATTCCATCCGACCCTTCCAATAACGGAAGTCATCTCCGTTGTAAAATGGAGGTCGGACGGTGCTAAAACCCTCGAGATGGGCCATTAGAACAAAAGACAAAAAGGGACGAAGACGAAGAAACTAGCAATGACAAAAACACAAAACAAGGTACCAAGACTCGCGTCTTGGATTAGTAGTGCGGGAGTAAATTTAACAAAGCAAAATAAATCAGAAATAAAAGAAAAATAAATCTGTGAAAAATGGCTAGATTGGTGGTTTCACCAAATCTTAGCAACCCCCGGCTCTGATACCAATTGTTGGATCGAAGCGGATCGCTAGAGGGGGGGGTGAATAGCGATAAAAACTTTTCTTTTAAATCGTTCGATAGACAATTAAACGCAGCGGAAATGTAAATAAAAACTAAATGAGACAAATAGTTTTTTTACTTGGTTCGTAGCCTTCGGCTACTACTCCAAGGCCCTAATGGTCCTAGACCGTGTACGGAGGGCAATTCACTAAAACACTCCTCGTTGGAGGTAGGAGTTTTACGATTACAAAAGCCTTCGAAGCAAAAAGATAGAGAGACAAACCCTCTCTTCTATTAAAGTAAAATGCAACGAAAAGCCTCGATTAAAAAGAATTGCAATATTGAAAGCAATAACAAATTAAGATTATACCAACAACTAAACAAAAGAAACTTTAAGCTAGGGTTGTTGGCAGCACTTCGTTGTTGTAGAGTCGTCGGAGAGTTGCAGCGTAACGGAGGCTTTTGAGCACTTAGAATTGAGGATGAAACCCTAGGTTTGGCCCTCCTTTTATAGCCTTTAATCCCCTCAACGAATGGGTCTTCAACCAATCACAAATGGGCACAAAACTCCTTGAAAAATTGTGATAAAGCTTGACTCCTCGAGGCTGATTTTTGACCACCGATTAATTGGCCGGTTGAACTAGCACCGGTTGAACTAGCCGGTTGAACTGATGGCTAGGATTTTTGACTACAATAAAGAGTTAGCTCAAAATATAAGTGGATTCGACGGCCACTTGCCGTCCGATCTCAACATAGACCTTCCATGGGAAGTCTTGGGTCGGATCGTCGTCTAAGATCATCCCCGTAAAGAGGATACGATCTCACTTACGCTGGCACATACGAGCTTACCTCGATACTTACGTGTCGCTTTTGCTTCCATCCTTCCACTCGATTCCTTCGGCTCCCTCCGAAGTAACTCGAGTGTCGCCCGACCATCGCAGCTTCCTCCGGGTGTCGCTAGCCTTCAGCTCCAGCATTGAGACTTTTCTGCACACTTGATTTAGCTCGTGAGATAACAATATAAGCTTAACTTTATATCGTTTTCTATAATCAAAACTTATGTTCGACTTAGGTGCCCACTGCACCAGCATCTTGTAGGGTTCTATTTTTACGTTCTACTAGGTCATTCTGTTGTGGCGTTCTAGGGCATGAGAACTCATGGTGGTATCCATTTAGGTTACAGAATTCTATAAACCTGTGGTTCTCGAATTCACCACCATGATCACTCCTAAGTCTTTTGATTTTAAGGTTTTGTTGATTTTCTATTAGTTTAAATAGGTTGATTAATTGATCTAGGGTATCACTTTTGTGTTTGATGAACCTAACCCAAGTAAATCTAGAATAGTCGTCAATTATGACTAAGCAGAATTGACTCCCATTAAGTGACTTAGCTCTGTGTGAATCAAATAGATCCATGTGTAGGAGCTCAAGAACACTTTTGGTTCGTTCTTGATTAGTTAGTTGATGTTGTGTCCTAGATTGTTTACCTTGTTGACAAGCATTACATATTTTATTATCCAAGTTGTTGAGGTTAGGCAAACCTCTGACTAAGTCAATTTGACTCATCTTGTGGATGAGTCTTGGGTGCGAGTGACCGAGTCGTCGGTGCCACAACCAAGATTCCTCTTGCTGTGTCATAAGACACTTGGTTGAGGAGTTAGTTAAATTAATAGTATAAATATTGTTATTTCTGGTTCCTTTAAGAATTGTTTTAGAGGTTTCATTTGTATTAATTATGCATTCATTTTCTAGAAATATGACCTTATAGTTATTATCACACAATTGACTTACACTAAGTAAATTATATTGGAAATTTTCTACCAATAAGACATTTTGAATAACAAAGTTTGAGTTGGGCTCAATATCACCTGACCCGATGATTTTGAGCTTATCGTTGTTTCCGAAGGCTACCGATCCTTGTCGTTTGAATCGAAGCTTCGAAAACTTGAGTTGATCCCTGGTCATGTGCCGGGAGCAACCACTGTCCAACATCCATTGATCCTACATGCAAGGTAGTTGGATCGGATATTGGAATTATTAAAGGTTGGTTGTAAATTATTAAACCTAAATCATCTCACCCATGTCTACATAATCAAGCATGTTAACCTTATATGTTCTTGTGAGATGACTTCCAATTTTACTTGATTTAAATTTAATGATTTGAACACTTGTCAACCTTGCGTTAGATTCAGATTTGACCTTAAGTTCATCAAGTCACCTTTTCAAGATCATGGCTTTCAGGTTATGGCAAGGCACATAGGCCTTCTTTGATTGGAAAAATGGCCACTTCCTTAGACAAAGCCATTTTTAAGAAAATAGAGACTTGACTCACCTAAGACCACTTCCTGGTCTAACTAGTCTAGGATACGGCAAGGTAGCTTCAGCTAGTTCCACTAGGTTAAGTGCACCGAACTAGATACACCTTATCTAGCCCGAATACACGAGACTCTGCTTTCCTAGTATATTATCATCTCGCCGCATCCTGGTACTATGTTACCAAGTATTGATGAGTTATAGTTCTATCTAACCATTCTAAAAAGAAAAATTAAAATAAATAAAGGACCTAAGCATGCTATTTCTGAGTTAAAGCACAAACAAGTTTTGTACTGGCTCCCCCTGGATCGTTGAATCAGTTCGGTCTCTCCACATAGTGGATTTGGTCCTTGGGAATCCAGTACTTGTTGGATACTAAGTTTGAAATCAAAGCGGTCTTAGGGACCCATGCTCTGACACATTTTTTATGTCGACTTACAATCGACATATACGACTTGTTGGTCGTATTTGAGCTAAACCCTAGTCCGACCTTGTTGTACACGACCCTTTGCGATCCAAGTAGGAGGTCAAGTCCCTTGGATCCCAAAGTAAACCTTTCTAACGTGTTCCTATGATCTTCGACTTGACTTTTTAAGAGTGAGTTCTCAACTTTGAGCTTTTCAACCCGAGTTGAGTCCTCCTCTCGAACTCAACTAGTCAAAGAGGTTAGGGAGACCTCGTGTTTGAGGAGTTTAACCTCCTCAACCAGGGTCTCAACCTTGGACTCGGACTTAGCTAATTTCCTAGTTAAGAATTTAATCGCACTGTAAAGAGTACTAATAAGGGATCGACTTACCTTAAGTGTATCTCTTGAACCGGATGTGGATCCGTGGCTTGTCTTGAATAGAGCTTCGTAGTCCGATTTATCTTCGGGTTCAGACTCGCGCATTGGTTCTGACTCCGTCTCTGATTCAGCCGGTTTAGCCATGAAAACGTGATCATCATCTTCTTCTTCTGACGCTTCTTCCCACGTAGCATTGAGTGCCTTTTTGAGTTTTGGTGCTTTGCTCTTGAGCTTCGGACATTCGGACTTGATATGTCCAAACCTGTTGCATTCGTAACACCTAACATTAGAACTTTTAGGCTTACCTTCATTGGGTTGAGTGACGGTTCACTTTCAACCCTTGCCATCCTTCGAACTAGGTTGACTAGTTTGGCTTCCATTTCTGGGTCGACCTCTGAATCGGACTCATCTTCTTCTTCCTCCTTTAGGGGTGGCTTGCTCGCGTTTTCTTCTTTGAACCTACAAAAAGTGATATACCCTTCTCGGGTTCCGAGTTAGACTGTTCATGGAGTTCGAAATACGAAAACAATTCATCTAATCTAAGTTTAGAAAGATCCTTAGAAACCTTGTAGGCATCAACCATGGATGCCCACAAGGTGGTCCTAGGAAATGAGTTTAGTACGTACCTGATAAGGTCACGGTTTTCGACCTTTTGTCCGATTGCTTATAGGTTGTTGACGATTTCTTGAACCCGAGCATGCAATTGTGTTGCCGTCTCTTGTTCCTACATTTTTAGATTATACAACCTATTGAAAAGGAGATCACGCTTACATACCTT
The DNA here is from genome assembly GCA_025175895.1 of Wurfbainia villosa. NCBI lineage: Eukaryota > Viridiplantae > Streptophyta > Magnoliopsida > Zingiberales > Zingiberaceae > Wurfbainia > Wurfbainia villosa. Next base: position 41,616,322 of record CM046004.1, on the reverse strand, counting down.
GGCTTCATCGGTCCCTTCGTGTAGTTCGATCAACTTTGTCCATAAGTCTTTGGCACTGATGAATGGGCTGACGCGATTAAGCTCCTCCTTGGACAAGCCGCATTGGAGGATTTGAGTCGCCTTGGCATCGACTTCAACTTGTCTTTTTGTAGCATTGATACATTGGTCATAATCCAAAGATTCACCCACTTTGTTAGTCGGAAGTGTGAATCCTGTTTGAATTATGATCCACATCTCGATTTAGGTCTTAAGGAAGCACTCCATCCGACCCTTCCAATAATGGAAGTCATCTCTGTTGTAAAATGGAGGTCGGACGGTGCTAAAACCCTCAAGATGGGCCATTGATACAAAAAAAACAAGAGAATGAAGAAGAAAAACCTAGGAACTACACAAACGATCGAAATGTACCAAGACTCACATATTGGATTAGTAGTGCGGGAGAAAAACTAAACGAATGAAAGACTAAAAAAAAATTCGAAATAAACAGAAATAAAAAGGAAAATAAATCTGTAGAAAAGCTAGATTAGTGGTTTCACCAAATTTTAGCACCCCCGGCTCTGATACCAATTGTTGGATCGAGCGGATCGCTAGAGGGGGGGTGGGGGTGAATAGCGATAAAATCTTTCGTTCGACTTCGTTCATTAAAACACGAGTGGATACAGCGGAAGATAAATTCAAAATAAAATAGACAAAAGACACAAGGGTTTTTACTTGGTTCATAGCCGAAGGCTACTACTCCAAGGCCCTAGTGGTCTTTGACCACGCACGGAGGGCAGAATATTAAAGAACTCCTCCTCGTTGGAGGTAGGAGTTAACTGTATAAACGAAATCACAAAAGCTCGAGGTAGAGGAACACTCCCCCTCTCCTCACTATAATGAAAGCTTTAGAAGATAAGAAAAATGAAATACAATTATAACTTTTATTACCGATGACTTCAAAGGTTGGAGGTTGAAGCTCTAGTCATCGTCTCGGCAGCGCTTCGTCATAGGAATGTCAAAGAGTCGTAGCATATCGGAAGCACTTGGAGGCTTTTTTGAATTGATAAAAAACCCTTAGAGAATCCCTCCTTTTATAGCTTTTGATCCCCTCATCGAATGAGTCTTCAACCAATCACAAATAGGCACAAAAGCTCCTTGGAATGAGGTGATAAGGCTTGACTTCTTGAAGCTGATCCTTGACCATCAGTCGACTGATGGTAGTGCCAGTCGAGTCGCAACACTCAGCAGTTGACTGATTTCTGGCAGTCGAGTGGCTCTTGTGGACAGTTGACTGATGCTTACTGAAATCACAAGTTAGCTTAACAAAAACATAATTTCGACGACCATCGACCGCCCAATCTCGACCTAGACCATCCATGGGATGTCTTTGGTCGGATCTATGCTTAAGACCATCCCCATAAGGAGGATACGACCTCACTTACGCTCACACACATGAGCTTGCCTCGATACTTACTTTTTAGCTCTCGCTTCTGGCCTCCCACTCGATTCCTTCGGCTCCCTCCGAAGTCACCGAGTGTCGCTCGACCACCGCAGCTTCCACCGGGTGTCGCTAGCCTTCATCTCCAGCTTTAGCACTTTTCTGCACACTCGATTTAGCTTGTGAGATAATGGTATGGGCTTAACTTTGTATCGTTTGCTATAATCAAAACTTAGGTTCGACTTAGGTGCCCACTGCACCAACACTCATGGTTCCTATTGTAGCCTATTATAAATACCTCATGAAGCCTAGATCTATATAAGGATGTGGAGAGCCTTGGAAGAAATACAAGTTGTGCTAGGGTTTGTGTTGGAGAGGCTTGGGCGGCAACAAGAGTTGGGTTAGGGCTGGCGGCAACAAGAGGTGGCTAGGGTTTTTGCATCTTCTTCCTCTCTTGGCCAGGGCCTCCTCTCCTTCTCCAAGGGTCGGCGGCAACATACCTTCTTCCTTGGGATTTGGCCGGCGCCTCTTCCACCTCTCCTAGGGCTGGCGACAACAAAGGATAGGGTGCCTTCTTCCTTTTTCTTGGTCGGAACATCCTCTCCCTCTCCTTAGGGCCGACAGACACCAAGCTTGGTGGTTGGTGGTCGACACAAGTAAGGAGAAGAAGGGAGTTTGTTCTTTCTTTGTTCGGAGTGAGCAAGGAAGGGAAGACACACGATCTAGGAGGCTTCGATTCTTGGAAGATTGTCACCCACACGACGTCCAAGAAGAGGATAGGAATACAATAGAAGATCAAGAGGTAAAATAAGAGGTATAATCTTGTTTAATTTTGATTCTAGTTCTTTTGTATTTTGTATGTTATTGATTAACATGGACCCTGATGATAAACACAAAAGTCGGTGATCCGTTCATCATCTATTCCGCGGCTAATCGAGGAAAAGAGTAAGGTTGCTTGAACAATAAGTTTGTTCAAGCGACTACTCAAATCGAATAGCACGATGATGAATCAGTTGCTTTGGTAATCCATCTCCATCCAGATTAGTTTTTATTAATAAAATTTTAATCTGGAGATGTGTGATAGGATCGCCATGCATAAGCGACCGAAGCTCAGAAGCAATTCCCTTCAAGTGGTATCAGAGCCATGGTTTCCGATTTTGTGTGTTTGGATTTGATTACTTTCATGCATTTATCATATATTGTATATGCCGGATAATAGTAGGATGTGCGTAGGCCAACTTTTTATTTACAGGCATAAGATCCAACTATTATAGCTATGTGGATGAATGTGATTGTGTGTGTGTGATTGTAACTAATTATTTGAATCCTCCGGGTTGACGAGGCTAATTAATATTTATTGTTTGTAATTAAATATGGCATTATTTAGTTGCTCATTTTAATTTACTTTCGATCTAGATATGTCGTACACTCCTTCATGGAGTATATGATCAATGGATGTAAATTAAAATAGTTTATCTTGGCTCGGATCCTTTTGTAGCTTGCACATTGTAAAGGGAGGAGTGGATGAGGTGGCGACACGACGGGAAGCATATTGGAAAACAAAAGCCATAATAGTTGGAAAGTTTTTTCATGATTATTTCTTATTGTTTGATATGCATGTTGTGTGAAAATTCCTCAATTTTAAATTACTAAGTGGGAGAGGGACATTTTTTTTAGTTCTCGCGGCCTCCATTACAATTTGACATGTGATGCGAACAAACTTGCGCGTTGGCTCTGAGTGTCTTCCTCCATATCGGATGAGTTTATTTTGCAGATCACTTGGTCAAATATGGTTATAGGAAATTATTTAGGAGCGTGTGTACTTCCTCATCGGAAGGCACATAATCCGAGGTAATTGCCTTAGTATCGGGTAATGGTAAACACTTAGATGCAAATAAAAGTATCCTCTCCATCGGAGTCACTGCTTTTATTTATAGGGCCGAAGAGGAACCAACTATTAATTTTATTTGTCAAAAAGTAAGGTTGACAGGATAATAAAATAATGGGTAAAACCTCCTCTTGCAAATGTAGAATTCGTATACGTCCACACTATCGTGGCATACGATATTCTCGGTGTTGGTTGATTTTAAAATTTTATTGTTTGAGGAATAAATAAATTTTGAAATCTAATATTTTGATCACTGTGATTCTTAGGTTTTTTCAAAATAGCTTTCAACCTACTTGCTGTGATTCTGAAAAAAATAAACTTACTGGACCAAACTATGTTGATTGGAAATGGAATCTTGACATTGTCTTGACTGCTGAGGAGTATAATTATGTATTCTTCGAAGAGTGTCCTCCTAAGCCTACGGATGATTCTAGTGAAAAGGAGAAAGAGAGTTATAGAAAGTGGATCAAGGCTAATGAGATGGAACGGTGTTACATTTTGCCTTCTATGTCAAATGTATTGCAACATCAGCATCAAGCCATGAATACTACCGATGACATGATGCTTAATCTCAAGGAACTTTTCGAACACCAGAATCGAGCTGCTAGGTAGTAAGATATGAGGAACTTGATGACGACCACCATGATTGAGGGAACACCCGTGAGGGATCATGTTCTCAAGATGATGTCCCATTTGAATGAGCTGGATGTACTTGGAGCGGAGATTGATGGGGAAACCTAGGTCGATATCATTCTCCAATCTCTACCTAGAAGTTTTGAGCAGTTTCGCCTGAACTACAACATGAATAAAAGGTTGTATTCATTGGCGGAGCTTCTGACAGAACTCCAGGTAGCAGAGGGGCTTTTTCATCAGAGTGCTCAGGCCATGGTTGCTCAAAAGTTTTCTACTTCTAAGCCGAAAGGCAAGAAGAAGAAGAAACAAGGTGTAGCAAAGGTGGAGGGAGGATCTCAGGGAGGAGTGAAGAAGCCGAAAGACAAGTGCTTCACTTGCAAGCAGACTGGACATTGGAAGGCAGACTGTCCTAACCGAAAATAGAACAAAGGTATATCTTTTAGTTTAGTCATTGAAACATGTTTAGCAGTGTTATCTACTTGTACCCAGTGTGTAGATACAGGAGCCACTGATCATGTCTTCAATTCTTTGCAGGGGTTCCAGGAAATCAGACGACTAGCTGAGGGAGAGATTACCGTCTACATGGGCAATGCTATGAAGGTGGCAGCTATTGCAGTGGGAGATGTTTATTTATCTTTTGATAAAAATAAAACCTTGGTTATGAGAAATTACCTTTATGTACCTTCATTTAGAAAGAATTTGATTTCAGTTTCTAAATTGTTTATGGATGGGTATTCTATTTCTTTTAATGAAAGAGTTGTTATAAAAAGGAATGGGGAGATTATCTGTTCTAGTGCAATGGTAGAAAATTTATACACTCTTGAACCAAAAACTCCCACGATGCAAATAGAAATAAATAACTCATCTTCTAAATCTAATAAGAGAAAAGAACCTTCGAAAAATGAACCAAACATATCTTTGACATCTAAGGTTAGGTCGTATTGGCTTGAGTAGAATTCAAAGGTTGAAAGATGATGGACCTTTGGGTTCATTGGTGGTGGAAGATTTCCCAACCTGCGAATCTTACATGGAAGGTAAAATGACCAGGAGGCCTTTTAAGGCCAAGGGGAATAGAGCAAAAGATGTGTTGGAATTGGTTCATTCTGATTTGTATGGTCCTATGTCTATCCAGGATAGAGGTGGTTTTGAATATTTCCTCTCTTTTATAGATGATTATTCAATATATGAATACATTTACTCGATGCGCTGCAAGTCTGAATGCTTTGACAGGTTCAAAGAATTCAAGGCTGATGTGGAGAAATGTCAAGGTAAAAGTATCAAGACACTATGATCTGATCGTGGTAGGGAGTACCTCTTGGGAGAGTTTAGGAGTTACTTATCAGAGGCTGGGATTCAATCCCAACTATCTTCACATGGTACACCCCAATAGAATGGTGTGGCGGAGCGAAGGAATAGGACTCTTATGGATATGGTTAGATCGATGATGAGTTATTTTGAGTTACCAGATTCGTTCTGGGGGTATGCTCTGGAAACAATAGTGTATATTCTGAACTTGGTACCATCTAAATCAGTACCTTCTACTCCCACAGAATTGTGGACTAGGTGAAAGCCTAGTCTGAGACATATTCAAATTTGGGGTAGTCCAGCACATGTGCTAAAAGGAGATGGAGGTAAGTTGGAATCTTTTCTAGAAGTGTATCTGTTCGTAGGCTATCCTAGAGGAACGAAAGGTGGTTTTTTCTATAGTCCTAGAGATTAGAGGGTGATCGTTAGCACGAATGCCTGATTTTAGAGGAAGACTATGTGATGAACCACAAGCCCAAGAGCAATATTGTTCTGGAGGAATTAAGAGGGGAAGTTACTACTTCAGTACTAATGGTACTAGAGGACATACCACAAGTGAATGTACCGCATGTCACAGAGGATACACAGGTGATACTTCGTCATAGTGGGAGGGTTGCTAGACAACCTGATAGATTTATATTCTTAGGAGAATCTTCTGATTTGGTCCCTGGCGAACATGAACCTGATCCTTGAACATATGATGAGGCACTCCAAGATGAAGATGCGGTATCTTGGTAAAAACCGATGAATTCTGAGATAGAATCTATGGATTCAAATCAAGTCTGGGAGCTAGTAGAACCACCCAATGGTGTAAAAGCCATTGGATGCAAGTGGATCTACAAAATAAAGAGAGGATCAGACGGGAAGGTAGAGAACTTCAAAGAAAGGCTTGTTGCGAAAGGGTATACTCAGAAAGAGGTTATCAATTATGAGGAGACCTTTTCGTCGGTAGCCATGCTTAAGTCTATCCGGATTCTCTTATCTATTACTACTCATATGGATTATGAGGTTTGGTAGATGGATATCAAGACAGCTTTCCTTAATGGAAGTCTTGAAGAAAACATCTATATGAAGCAACCAGAGGGATTCATTGCAAAGGGCAAAGAGCATCTTGTGTGCAAATTTAATCGGTTCATTTATGGATTAAAGCAAGCTTCGAGATCTTGGAACATCCATTTTGATGAGGTAATCCAGTCATATGGATTTATTCAAAGTTCAGATAAGTCTTGTGTATACAAGAGATGTGACGGAAATGTAGTGGTATTTCTTGTACTATACTTAGATAACATTTTGCTCATTGGCAACAATATCAAAGTGTTATCAGATGTAAGGGTATGGTTGTCCAAATAATTTGATATGAAGGACTTGGGAGAAGTGGAACACATCCTTGGGATCAAAGTTATAAGGGATTGCAAGAAAAGAATGTTGTGCTTATCTCAAGCTTCATACATAGGCACTATTTTAGCTCGTATTAGCATGCAGAACTCCAAGAAAGGTTTTCTACCTTTTCGGCATGGAGTACCTTTATCTAAACAGATGTGTCCTATAACATCAAAGAAGATAGAGGAGATGAAGGCAGTTCCTTATGCTTCGGTGGTAGGAAGCCTCTTGTATGCTATGTTATGTATGAGACCGGATATCTACTTTGTCATGGGCATGGTTAGCAGATATCAGAGTAATCTAGGATAGGGACATTGGACTACGGTGAAGCATATATTGAAGTACCTGAGAAGGACTAGGGATTATATGCTAGTATACCAGGCAGATCAATTACTCTCTATGGGTTACACAGATTCTGACTTCCAATCAGATAGGGATAATAGTAAGTCTATCTCAGGTTTTGTGTTTACTTTGGGAGGTAGAGCCATTATATGGAAGAGTGTCAAGCAGAAATGTGTGGCGGACTCCTCCATGGAAGCTGAGTATGTGACAACCTCTAAGGATGCCAAAGAAGTTGTATGACTCAGGAACTTCTTGATGGACTTGGATGTGATTCCTAGTTTGCCCAGAACTATCACAATTTATTGTGATAACAGTGGTGTAGTAGCAAACTCGAAGGAACCATGAGTTCATAAGGCAAGTAAACACATAGAGCACAAGTATCACCTGATACGAGAGATCGTAAAGCGAGGAGAAGTTGCTGTCGCAAAGATTGCATCAGAGGATAACCTGGCAGATCCTTTCACTATGGCCCATCCAGCGAGAGCTTTTGATAGGCATGTGGAGGAAATGAGAATCAGATGTATGACAGTTTGATGGCAGCATAGTCTTTTAGTATAAGTGGGAGATTGTTGGGATGTATAGTGAAAGCCTAGCCTTTGTATGAACTTATTCATTTTGAAATAAGAATCACATGATCATTGTTTGAATTTTATACTTATTTATGCACATTGTCTGATACTTTACATTGTAGATAACATGGTGTGTGGTGTCACATAGAAGATTATGTTATCAGTTCCTTGTAGAGTATAAGTAGAGGCTCACAACCAAGATGGTTTTGGACAAACCATTGGCATGATTGTAGTGTAATTTGGTATTGATTTATCTTAACCATAGAATTACACTAGTACACTTTGTGTGTATTGAGCAGGACTGATCCAGAGGTGATTCAATTTATACTGACTATATAATTGAATCATACCTTAGATATTATGGTGTACATGCTCTTAATCCCGATATAATAACGGGCACATGTACTTAGTATTTATTTCTTTCATTTACCAATGGACGAGATTTATGTGTTAAATTGATAGGCCTGGTAAGTTGGGAAATAATATTATTTACATGGTGTGTCGTTGATTATAGGAGGAAACCGTGCCTTATATATTAGGATGATGATGTCTACTTGAGGAGCTCATAAAGTTCATCATGTAAATCTTGTAAGTGGACTTGGTCCAACATGATGATAAGAATGAGTGGTACTACTCATGGAGTTAGATATTTAGATATTAATTAATTAAATTGTCAGTAATTTAATTAATTAATGGATATTCGATATCTTAAACATGGGAAGATATTTTGTACAAATAATATGTTGAGCCCATATTTAATTATGGGGGTTGGTGAGGTAGATCAATGATGATCCTCTAGTGGAATGGATCATGATTAATGGATCGGGTTATATGTGGTTCAGATCCATTGGGTGGTCAAGATCCAACTCCTTCTCATGGTCCCTATTGTAGCCTATTATAAATACCTCATCAAGCCTAGATCTATATAAGGATGTGGAGAGCCTTGGGAGAAATAAAAGTTGTGCTAGGGTTTGCGTTGGAGAAGCTTGGGCGGCAACAAGAGTTGGGCTTGGGCCAGCGGCAACAAGAGGTGGCTAGGGTTTTGCATCTTCTTCCTCTCTTGGCCGGCGCCTCCTCTCCTTCTCCAAGGGTCGGCGACAACATACCTTCTTCCTTGGGATTTGGCCGGTGCCTCTTCCACCTCTCCTAGGGCCAGCGGCAACAAAGGATAGGGTGCCTTCTTTCTTTGTCTTGGCCGACACATCCTCTCCCTCTCCTTAGGGCCGGTGGACACCAAGCTTTGTGGTTGGTGGTTGGTACAAGCAAGGAGAAGAAGTGAGATTATTCTTTCCTTGTTCGGAGCGAGTAAGGAAGGGAAGACACATGATCTAAGAGGCTTCGATTCTTGGAAGATCATCGCCCACACGACGTCCAAGAAGAGGATATGAATACAATAGAAGATCAAGAGGTAAAATAAGAGGTATACTCTTATTTAATTTTGATTCTAGTTCTTTTGTATTTTATATGTTATTGATTAACATGGACCCCGATGATAGACACAAAAACCGAAGATCCGTTCATCATCTATTCCACGGCTAATAAAGGAAAAGAGTAAGGTTGCTTGAACAACAAGTTTGTTCAAGCGACTACTCAAATCGAATAGCACGATGATGAATCGGTTGCTTGGGTAATCCATCTCCGTCCGGATTAGTTTTGATTAATAAAATTTTAATCCGGAGATGTGTGATAGGATCGCCATGAACAAGAGACCGAAGCTCAGAAGCAATTCCCTTCACCCTGATCTCTTTACTCCCTCATAAACCACAAAATCCCTTACTTTCCATCAACCATCCTACCCCTGATCTTACATCCTCCACCCCTTTGGACTTACTGGTATAGGCTGTATCAGATTCCGACCCTAACCATCTTCCTTTTACTCTTCTCGTTATGCCATCTCCAGCTCCTCTTCCTTCAAATCCTTCCTCTAGCACTCCCCCAGATAACCTTCCCCCCATACCAGTTTCCCCTCCCCAACAACATCCTCATTCCCCCTTCCAAGAATTGACATTCCTACTTTTATTCAAGAGCTGAAAGAAAGATTCCTCATAGTAAGTTTCTCACTTAATGTCTTAATTTCACATTCTTAATAGTTTGTCTTACACAACCCTTTCCAATTTTCAAAGGACCCTAAGACTCCAAGTTTTCGAGCAATGGTACACTGACCCTCAGAACTAGCTCAACCAACCTTCCACCTCTATTATAGAGCCAACCCCACCTGTAATTATACCTCGAGGCATTCCAGCTGATTCTACAGAAACAATACACCATCTGGGCATACAGACTGATCCCCCTTCCTCCCTCAGCCGAGCAGCTAGGGAGAACAAGCTTCAACAACAAATAAACTGACTACAACTCCAAGTTGCATCATTTTCTACTGACCGGGACCAAATAAATGAAAAAAACTTACACTTAAAGGAAGCCCACATCAAGCGACTATAGGAACAACTTAAGATATCAGAGCAAACCATATGCCGCCAACAATCTGAGCTCTCCTATTGGAAACAAAAGGAGATCAACTGTCACCTTCATTCTGGTGACTTGTTTCAACCCCTAGAAAACATTATAGAAGCTCACCAGAATCTGAAAGCAACTGTCTATGATAGTTTGGATGAATTTCACTTCAAATTCAACATTCTGAAGCAACATTTCAACATGCTAGCTACTACTGCCCACGCTCATCTTACCAGAGCCAACTAACTTCATCAAGAGCTATCTGAACTAAAAGAGATAGAAGGCGAAAGATGGGTAAGAGAGCAAACCAGACTCCTAAAAAGATTCTCCAAACACTTGAGCAAATACTTTCAAAGAGGCTTCGAAGGTGCTCTGCACCAGGCGAACAAGAAGAAATATTTCATCTCTGGCACCCCCCTACCATGAGATCGACCTAGAAGAAACGTACAACAGTATTCCTCTGGAGGCCCTAATGATTGATTCTGACACTGATTCAGAACGATAGGTTTCTATTCTTGTAATATTTCTGAAGAATTACATTTCAGCTCCCAAATCAATCTTGTATATATTCTAAACCTCTTTGATAATGAATGCCTACCTTTTTTTCCTTTTTATTTTGAAACATGCCCACATCTACACTATTTTACATTGCTCTTATTCAGGCTCCTCGACCTTCTTTATAAAAAATGCACCCCATATTAATTATACTATCAACTTATGCACAATTTCCCCCATATCCTTCCTTTATCTAAATAGCAACACCAAACAGAATATCTTCCACCCATTCCGGCCTCACTTGTCCTTCAACAATTACCCCGTCATATTATGCTATAATAGCAACTATTATACCCCCATCTTACCCTATTAACCCCTGAATTCTTCACCTACCCTGGATTTGTACCTTAACAACCTTACACTACTCCATCCCCAGCTCCCCGCCTCACTACATCCAGAGGGAAAAGCTGTTATTTCCTTCCCATTTCCCCATTCATCTCCCCTATAAATACAAAACTTTTTCCTCCTCAAACCCTGCTAAGAACCTCCTCCAGCTTCACTATCCCTTAATTTCCAGAAAATACAACCTACTACCTCAATCCCCTGACCATAGTTTGCTTCCACACGCTCTAAAATGACAGGGAAACATTGTCGATCCCTCTCTTCTCGCTTACAACTCCCTTCCGGTTATCACATTATCACAGCTAACTCGACTGAACGCCTTCATCTTCCTCCAGGGCGCACCAAAGCTTTTTTCTTGGAACAAATAGAAGCTGGTCTATTTTTTCCCCTTCATCCCTTTCTTCTTGAAGTGTCAGAGTACTTTTCCATTCCCTTAAACCAACTAAGCCCCAATTCTTTTTGATTTATGCTAAGTTTTTACCTTACTAGCTCATTTTTATCGATTACTCCCTCAACCTTCCTTTTCCATTATTTTTTCCAAATAAAATAATCTGACATAGGTATATTCTATTTTCAAGCCCAATCAGACTTCTAATTTCTCACAGGCATCCCTTCCTCCCATAAAGGCTGGAAAGAACATTATTTCTTCGTGCACTCCACTTCCCCTTTTCCTTTCCCCTCCACCTGGTTAACTACTCTTTCTCCTTGACCCCCTCTAGACTCCTATCAAGACAATGAAGAATATTAGATGATTACCTTATCATTCTCAGAGGAGCTATTTGACCTAACCCACCTTTTAACCAAATCTGCAATGTCACTCATTCGAAATAGCTATCCCTTGCAGTCAACTGGCATGCTTGGTAAGCTTCCCAACCTTTACAGTCTATTTCTATATTTTCCAAATTTAACTTACATTTCATATTCTAGAGTCTCTCCTACTACAAGCTGCTAACAAAAACCCCCCATCATCTCCCAAAAATGTTGTTCCACCTCCTTATCAACTAACACTTCTTCAGCCTCAAACTCCTCCCGCACCCATTTCCTCCTTTTCCATACCCGATCTCCTAGATTTTCTACTCTCCAGTATTAACGAGGTTAGTATATTACTTTCCCACAGCTTCCTCTTCTTAATACTAATACTTTCTTTTTCAGGGCATCAACAACATAAGCCATTTAAATAACCAATGGATTCAATATATTGACATTCTTAAAAAAAAAAATACAGGAGTATCAAACAAGAGAATCATCACTACAACAAGCCTATTATAGACTCGAAAGAAAATTGCAGGCCTCTCTTATAAAAGCCCAAGGCGATCGAGCAAAATTATCACCTCTTCAATTCCAGACCACCTTCCTACAAAATACGCTAGATATCATGAAATCCTGACCACTTTTCGAAAGAAACAGTACTGCTCAAGAACCCCTCTGGACTTCATCTGCCATCAATGATCTATTTCTAGATAGAGGATTTGCCTTTCTACAATGGGGCTTCCAGAACTACACCGCACAATTCAAAGCAGCCGACTATCCTCCATCTGGGCACTCTCTTAGTTTTTTAGACATGGGCAGTACCATTGATCGTACTCCCCCTGAGTTACTATCCTTTCCCTTTCCTCCTAGAGATAAAATGTGATTTGTACCCCCTTTGGCTTGGTTTTATCCCCTTTTGTTAAAAATTATTACAACATATTTCCTCTGATTAAATCCAAGACATAGTTAACCATGCTTTATAACATCCCAACTAGAATAAAACCGCTCTGAAAATAACTGTTCATTAAAATTGCCCAAGAAATAAATGCCCCTTTCAAACAGACTTTATTACTAAAACAACCCTTTCTTGCTAATATCGCAACTGCTCCAGCAAACATACTACTATTTTCCATAAACAACCCGTCAATCGCAAAACTTATATTCCCCAGATGCCACTGTTTTCATTAATAACCCCTTAAATTCTCCAACCCCCTCAATATCATTTATAAATCTTTGAAAACCCTCCCTTATTTGCTTATCTTCTTCCCTCTTCAGCCTTTAAAACCCAGTCTCCCCAACCCCTTCCTTCATTCTCCCCATTTTCCTTTACCCCTTCTTCCATGGCTTCTCCTTCCCACCCTATTTTCATCAATTCTGACACCTCCACTGAGTCACCAACCCACTCCACAACCACCTCTGCATATCACCTTCGATGTTTTACAGGACCCTTTCATTCCCCATTCCCCTCCTTTGCGAACCGCCTATGGCGTCCTCCCATATTGCAATAGTGAGCTCAACTAGAACCCGTGCCAGCTTCTGAAGAAAGCACTCCCATAGCAAGTAGGGAAAATTTATCCGTGGGCGCGTCTTCCCCCTAATTTCCTTTACATGAAAAGATGCTCCAGACATTTTCATTTTTATGTAAAACTATGTATTTTCCTTTTGATATGTTAAGTGCTATGTATCGCATTGTTGAGATGTATACTGAAAAGTCTATCTTTTGTATGAACATCTTTATTTTAAAATAAGAATCACATGATCATTATTTGCATATTTATGGTTATGCATATTGTCTAATACATTGCATTGTAGATAACATGGTGTGTGGTGTCACACGGGAGATCATGTAATCGGCTCCTTGTAAAGTATAAGTAAAGGCTCACAACTGAGGTGGTTTTGCACAAACCATTGGAATGGTTGTAGTGTGATTTGATATTGGTTTGTCTTGACCATAGAATCACACTAGTACACTTTGTGTGTATTGAGCAGGACCGACTTAGAGGTGATTCGATTTATTGCTGACTACATAATCAAATCGGACCTCAAATATTATATTGTACATGCTCTTAATCCCAGTATAATAACGGGCACATATACTTAGTATTCCTTTCTTTGATTTACCAATGGGCGAGATTTATAGATTAAATCGATAGGCTCGGTAAGTTGGGAAATGATATTATTTATATGGTGAGCATTTGATTATAGGAGGAAACCATGTCCTATATATTAGGATGATGATGTTCCCTTTAGGAGCTCATAAAGTTCATCATGTAAACCCTGCAGGCGGACTTGGTCTGGCATGATGATAAGGTTGAGTGGTACTACTCATGGAGTTAGATGTTGATTAATTAATGGTCAGTAAATTAATTAATCAACGGACATTCGAGATCTTAAACACGGGGAGAAAAATGTACAAATAATATATGGAGCCCATATTAACTTATGTGGGTTGGTGAGGTAGATCAATGGTAATCCTTTAGTGGATTGGATTATCATTAATGGATCGGACTTTATGTGGGATTGATCCATTGGGTGGCCAAGATCCAACTCCTCCTCATGGTACCTATTGTAGCCTATTAAAGCCTCATGAAGCCTAGATCCAATGGATGAAAACAAAACTCTAGATCCAATGGTAGAGATTAAATCTCTAGATCCGACGGTTGAGATTAAATCTCTAGATCTGACGGTTGAGATTAAATCCCTAGAAACAATGGTGGAGATTAAAACAAGGCTTATCCCTAACTCTATAAAAAGGGGCTTTAGGGTGGGCAGCAAGGAGAATTAGAAAAGGAATAGGATTAGGGTTTGAGAGGCTTAGGGTTTGGAGGTGTTGGGCGGCCTCAATTAAGGAAAGATTTCTCTTTTCTCTTCCTCTTCCTAGTTGGCCGGCGCCCAAGGTTTTCTTCCTCTCCCTTTCCCGGCGTCCAAACTTTCTCCCCTATTCTCCTTGGCCTGTGGAAAGAAGTCTAGGGTCTCTTCCCTTAGAGTTTTGGCCGGCGTTCACTCCCCTTTGTTCTTCTTCTTGGCCGGCGGCAAGCACCTAGCTTGGAGTTTGGTGGTTGGTTGAAAGAAGGAGAAGAGCTTTGTTTCTTATTCTTCCTCTTGTTCGGAGCGAGTAAGGAAGATTGGTGATCTAGGAGCTTCGACTTTTGGAAGTTCGTCGCCCACATGATGTCCAAAAGGAGGAAGGACATACAATAGAAGATCAAGAGGTATAACATTTGTTTATATTCTTTTGTAAGTTGTCTATATTTGTTCTTCAATCATATATATGTTATATATTCTGTTTTGTGGCTAATATAATGGACCTCGAATATAAATATAAAATCCGGCGATCCGTACATCGTCTATTCCGCGGCTATTCGTAGAATAGAGGTTGGTGGTTTGAACAACAAGTTTGTTCAAGTGACCACTCTAATCGAATAGCACGATGATGAAATGGTTGCTTGTGTGATCCCTTTTGTCTAGGATTAAATTTTTTTTAATCCGGGGACGTCGATGGGATCGCCATGAACAAGCGACCGAGTTGAAGTGGGAAGCGAAGTTTCCTACCTTCAAGTGGTATCAGAGCCACGGTTTCCAGTTTTGTGTGTTTAGGATTCGATTACTTTTATACACTTTTCATATATTATATGTGCCGGATAATAGTAGGATATGCGTAGGTTAACTCTTTGGTTGCAGGCATTAGATCCAACTATTATGGCCATATCTGTGTAATTGTATATTTTGTTGAATCCTCGGGGTTGACGAGGCTAGTATTTAATTTTTGTAATTAGATACGACATTGTTTAGCCAGCCTTTTTATTTTAGTATACTTTTGATCTAGATTTCATGTACACTGCCTCGTGGAGTATAGGATCAATGGATGTAAATTAAAAAAGTTTTTAGTCTCGGCTCGGATCTCTGGATGGCTCGTACATGGCGTAGGGAGGAGCAGACGAGATGGCGATACGACCGGAGACATATTGAAGACAAAATCCACAATAGTTGGAAAATATTTATTTTTCATATTTATTGCTTATTGTTTGATATGCATGTCGTAGGCTTGAAAATTCCTTAATTTCAAATTAATAAGTGGGAGAGGGATATTTTTATAAATTCCCACGACCTCCATTACGATTTGACATGTGATGCAAACAAACTTGCGTGTCGGCTCTGAGTGCCTTCCTCCCCATCGGATGAGTTTGTTTGCAGATCACAAGGTCGAATATGGTTATAGGAAATTATTAAGGAGCGTGTGTACTTCCCCATCGGAAGGCACATAACCCCAGATAATTACCTTGGTACCAAGTAATGGTGAACACTTAGATACAAATATAAGTATCCTCCCCATCGGAGTCGTTGCTTTTATTTGTAGGGCCAAAGAGGAACCAACTATTAATTTTACTTGTCAAAAAGTTAGGTTGACAAGATAGTAAAATTAATGGGTAAAAGCTCCTCTTACAAATGTAGAATTCGTATACGTCCACACTGTCGTGACATATGATATTCTCGGTGTTTTGAGGTGTTGGTTGATTTTAAAATTTTATTGTTTGAGGAATCAATGATTTTTTAAAACTAATGTTTTTGATCTATGTGATTCTTAGGTTTTCTTTTAAAATGACTTTCAACCCGCTTGCTGTGATACTGAAAGAAAATAAACTTACTGGACCCAACTAAGTTGATTGGAAGAGGAATCTTGACATTATCTTGACTGCTGTGGAATACAAATATGTACTCCTCGAAGAGTGCCCTCCTAAGCCTGCGGATGATTATGGGGAAAAGGAGAAGGAGAGTTATAAGAAGTGGATTAAGGCCGAAGAGATGGCGCGGTGTTACATTTTAGCATCTATGTCAAATGTACTGCAACATCAGCATCAAGCCATGCCCACTGCTTATGACATGATGCTCAATCTCAAAGAGCTTTTCAGACACCAGAATCGGGCTGCTAGGCAAGAAGCCATGAGGAACTTGATGACGACCACCATGATCGAGGGAACACCCGTGAGGGATCATGTTCTCAAGATGATGGCTCATTTGAATGAGTTGGAAGTCCTCGGAGCTGAGATCGATGGGGAAACCCAGGTCGATATCATTCTCCAGTCTCTACCTAGGAGTTTTGAGCAGTTTCGCCTAAACTACAATATGAACAAGAGGTTGTATTCGTTGGCGGAGCTTCTGACAGAACTCCAGGCGACAGAGGGGCTATTTCGTCAGAGTGCTCAAGCACAAGCCATGGTTTCCCAAAAGGTTTCTACTTCTAAGCCGAAAGGTAAGAAGAAGAAGAAACAAGCTGGGGCAAAGGCGATGGGAGGAACTCAGGGAGGAGTGAAGAAGCCGAAAGGCAAGTGCTTCACTTGTAAGTAGACTGGACACTGGAAGAAGGACTTCCCCAACCGCAAGCAGAACAAAGGTATATCTTTTGGTCTAGTCGTTGAAACATGTTTAGCGGTGTTATCTACCGACACCTGGTGTGTAGATACGGGAGCCACTGATCATGTCTGCAATACTTTGCAGAGGTTTCAGGAAACCAGACGACTGTTGAGGGGGAGATTACCGTATACTTGGGTGATGCCACGAAGGTGGCGGCTGTTGTAGTGGGAGATGTTTATTTATCTTTTGAGAAAAATAAAGTTTTGGTTCTTAAGAATTGCCTTTATGTATCTTTATTTAGAAAGAATTTAATTTCAATTTCTAAATTGTTTATGGATAGATATTCTATTTCTTTTAATGACAGAGTTGTTATAAAAAGGAATAGGGAGATTATTTGTTCAAGTGCATTGATAGGAAATTTATACACACTTGAACCAAAAGATCCCACGATGCAAATAGAAGTTAATAACTCATCTTCTAAATCCAATAAGAGAAAAGAACCTTCGAAGATGAACCAAACATATCTTTGGCATATTAGGCTTGGTCATATTAACCTAAGCAGAATTCAAAGGTTGATAGCTGATGGAACTCTGGGTTCATTAGTGGTGGAAGATTTCCCAACCTGTGAATCTTGCTTGGAGGGTTAAATGACCAAGAGGCCTTTTAAGGCCAAGGGGTATAGAGCCAAAGATGTGTTGGAATTGGTTCATTTTGATTTGTGTGGTCCTATGTCTATCCAGGATAGAGGTAGTTTTGAGTATTTCGTCTCCTTTATAGATGATTATTCGAGATATGGATACATTTACTTGATGTGCTGCAAGTCTGAATACTTTGACAAGTTCAAAGAATTCAAGGTTGATGTGGAGAAACGTCAAGGTAAAAGTATTAAGACACTACGATCTGATCATGGTGGTGAGTACCTCTTGGGAGAGTTTAGAAATTACTTATCAGAGGCTAGGATTCAATCCCAATTGTCTGCACCTAGCACACCCCAGCAGAATGGTGTAGCAGAGCGAAGGAATAGGACTCTTATGGAGATGGTTAGATCGATGATGAGTTATTCTGAGTTTCCAGATTTGTTCTGGGGATATGCTCTAGATACGATAGTGTATATTCTGAACTTGGTCCCATCTAAATCAGTGCCTTCTACTCCCACAGAATTGTGGACTGGGCGAAAGCCTAGTCTAAGACATATTCGGATTTGGGGGAGTCCAGCACATGTGCTGAAGGCGGATGCTGGTAAGTTGGAACCCCATATAGAAGTGTGCATGTTCATTGGATATCCTAGAGGAATGAAAGGTGGTTTGTTTTATAGTCCTAGAGATCAGAGGGTGATCGTTAGCACGAACGCCAGATTTCTAGAGGAAGACTATGTAATGAACCACAAGCCCATGAGTAAGATTGTTCTGGAGGAATTGAAAGGGGACATCATTTCTTCCGTATCACTGGTACAAGAGGATATACCATAAGTCGCTGCACCGCGTGTCACAGAGGATACACAAGTGATACCTCGTCGTAGTGGGAGGGTTGTTAGATAGCCCGATAGATTCATGTTCTTGGGAGAATCTTCTGATTTGGTCCCTGGCAAACATGAACCTGATCCATGGACATATGATGAGGCAATCCAAGATAAAGATGCAGTATCTTGGCAAAGTGCAATGAATGTTGAGATTGAATCTATGGATTCAAATCAGGTCTGGGAGCTAGTAGAACCACTCAATGGTGTTAAAATAATTGGTTGCATGTGGATCTATAAAATAAATAGAGGAATAGACGGGAAGGTTGAGACCTTCAAAGTGAGGCTTGTTGCGAAGGGGTATACTCAGAAAGAGGGTATCGATTATGATGAGACCTTTTCGCCGGTAGCCATGCTTAAGTCTATCCGGATTCTCTTATGCATTTCCGCTCATATGGATTATGAGGTATGACAGATGGATGTCAAGACAGCTTTCCTTAATGGAAGTCTTGAGGAAAACATCTATATGAAGAAACTAGAAGGTTTCATTGCAAAGGGCAAAGAGCATCTTGTATGTAAGCTTAATCGGTACATTTATGGATTGAAGAAAGCTTCGAGGTCTTGGAACATCCGCTTTGATGAGGTAATCCAGTCTTATGGATTTACTCAAAGTCCAAATGAGTCTTGTGTATACAAGAGATGTGACGAAAACGTAGTGGTATTTTCTGTACTATACGTAGATGATATTTTGTTAATTGACAATAATGTCAAGGTGTTATCGGATGTAAGGGTATGGTTGTCCAAACAGTTTGATATGAAGGACTTGGGAGAAGTGCTACACATCCTTGGGATCTAGGTTATAAGGGATCGCAGGAAAATGATGTTGTGCTTATCTCAAGCTTCATACATAGACACAATTATGGATCGTTTTAGAATGCAAAACTCCAAGAAAGATTTTCTACCTTTAAGGCATGGAGTTCCTTTATCTAAGGAGATATGTCCTAGAACATCTGAGGAGATAGATGAGATGAAGGCAATTCCTTATGCTTCGGCAGTTGGAAGCCTCATGTATGCTATGCTATGTACGAGACTAGATATCTGCTTTGTCGTGGGCATGGTCAGCAGATATCAATGTAATCTAGGACAGGGACATTGGACTGCGGTAAAGCATATATTGAAGTACCTGAGAAGGACTAGGGATTATATGCTAGTTACCAGGCAGACCAATTACTCCCTGTGGGTTATATAGATTCTAACTTCCAATCAGACAGGGATAACAGTAAGTCTACCTCAGGTTTTGTGTTTACTTTGGGAGGTGGAGCCATTGTATGGAGGAGTGTCAAGCAGAAATGCATGGCGGACTCCACCATGGAAGCTGAGTATGTGGCAACCTCTGAGGCGACCAAAGAAGCTGTGTGGCTCAGGAACTTCTTGATGGACTTGGATGTGATTCCTGGTTTGCCCAGAACTATCACAATTTATTGTGATAATAGTGGTGTAGTTGCAAACTCGAAGGAACCACGAGCCCATAAGGCAAGTAAACACATAGAGCGCAAGTACCACCTGATACGAGAAATCATAAAGAGAGGAGAAGTTGTTGTGGCCAAGATTGCATCAGAGGATAACCTGGAAGATCCTTTCATAAGGCCCTTCCAGCGAGAACTTTTGATAGGCATGTGGAGGGAATGGGAATCAGATGTATGGCAGTTTGAGGACAACATAGTCTTTTAGTATAAGTGGGAGATTATTGGGATGTATACTGAAAAGTCTATCTTTTGTATGAACATCTTTATTTTAAAATAAGAATCACATGATCATTGTTTGCATATTTATGGTTATGCATATTGTCTAATACATTGCATTGTAGATAACATGGTGTGTGGTGTCACACGGGAGATCATGTTATCGGCTCCTTGTAAAGTATAAGTAAAGGCTCACAACCGAGATGGTTATGGACAGACCATTGGAATGATTGTAGTGTGATTTGGTATTGGTTTGTCTTGACCATAGAATCACACTAGTACACTTTGTGTGTATTGAGCAGGATCGACTTAGAGGTGATTCGATTTATTGCTGACTACATAATCGAATAGGACCTCAGATATTATATTCTACATGCTCTTAATCCCGATATAATAACGGCCACATATACTTAGTATTCATTTCTATGATTTACCAATGAGCGAGATTTATAGATTAAATCGATAGACACAGTAAGTTGGGAAATGATATTATTTATATGGTGTGTCGTTGATTATAGGAGGAAACCGTGTCCTATATATTAGGATGATGATGTCCCCTTGAGGAGCTCATAAGGTTCATCATGTAAACCCTGCAGGTGGACTTGGTCTAACATGATGATAAGGTTGAGTGGTACTACTCATGGAGTTAGATGTTGATTAATTAATGGTAAGTAAATTAATTACTCGACAGACATTCGAGATCTTAAACACGGGTAGAAAAATGTACAAATAATATATGGAGCCCATATTAACTTATGGGGGTTGGTGAGGTAGATCAATGATAATTCTTTAGTGGATTGGATTATCAATAATGGATCGGACTTTATGTGGGCTTGATCCATTGGGTGGCCAAGATCCAACTCCTCCTCATGGTCCCTATTTTAGCCTATTAAAACCTCATGAAGCCTAGATCCAATGGATGAAAACAAAATTCTAGATCCAATGGTAGAGATTAAATCTCTATATCCGACGGTTGAGATTAAATCTCTAGATCTGACGGTTGAGATTAAATTCCTAGAACCAATGGTGGAGATTAAAACAAGGCTTATCCCTAACTCTATAAAAAGGGGCTTTAGGGTGGGCGGAAAGGAGAATTAGAAAAGGAATAGGATTAGGGTTTGAGAGGCTTAGGGTTTGGAGGTGTTGGGCGACCTCAATTAAGGAATGATTTTCCTTTTCTTTTCCTCTTCCTAGTTGGCCGGCACCCAAGGTTTGCTTCCTCTCCCTTTCTCGGCATCCAAACCTCCTCCCCTTTTCTCCTTGGCCAGTGGAAGGAAGTCTAGGGTCTCTTCCCTTAGAGTTTTGGCCAGCGTTCACTCCCCTTTGTTCTTCTTCTTGGTCGGCGGCAAGCACCTAGCTTGGAGCTTGGTGGTTGCTTGAAAGAAGGAGAAGAGCTTTGTTTCTTATTCTTCCTCTTGTTCGGAGCGAGCAAGGAAGGAAGATTGGTGATTTAGAAGCTTCGACTTTTGGTAGATCGTTGCCCACATGACGTTCAAAAGGAGGATGGACATATAATAGAAGATCAAGAGGTATAATGTTTGTTTATATTCTTTTGTAAGTTGTCTATATTTGTTCTTCAATCATATGTATGTTATATTATCTGTTTTGTGGCTGATATAACTTGGACCCCGAATATAAACACAAAACTCGGCGATCCGTACATCGTCTATTCTGCAGCTATTCATAGAATAGAGGTTGGTGGTTTGAACAACAAGTTTATTCAAGTGACCACTCTAATCGAATAACACGACGATGATACGGTTGCTTGGGTGATCCCTTTTGTCTAGGATTATTTTTTTTTAATCTGGGGTCGTCGATGGGATCGCCATGAACAAGCGACCGAGTTGAAGTGGGAAGCAAAGTTTCCTACCTTCACGCATAATAATAAAAATTTCTAATATCAGAATATCCTTTCAAAAATTTTCACAATACTCTGGCTTTACAAGCAACGCAAAAATATTTTTCCAAAAATAAAATCACACTTTTCCTAAAGTTATTGATAAAACTAGCAGATACACTTATACAATAATAGAATGTCCACGACACACCTCTTTTTCTAAAAATTAAAAATGCAAATTTCACAACATATTTATCCACTAAAATAGGGTCGCAAATGATATACATTCCAAGGCCTCGACAATAAACTTCCTTGGGAATCCTTCAAATAATAGGCCCGCACTCTTGCTCGGCTTTCAACTTGAAAAGGTCCCTACCACTTAGGTCCTAGCTTGCCCTTGGATCCCTCAGGTAGCACTTTCTTTAGCACCAAATCTCCCACCTGAAAACAATGAGGCACTACCTTTTTATTATAGGATTTCATTACCTGTGACCTATACCTTTCAGCATTATACACATCCATATCCCTCTTTTCTTGAATCAAATCTAACTCCATACTTCTAACTGCGCTATTACCATTCAAGAGATAGTTCAATATTCGTGCAGATTATATTCCTACTTCTACGGGTAACACAAACTTTGACCCATACACCATACTGAATGGAGTGGCTCCTGTGGCTCTCATGGCAGTAGTTCGAAAAGACCACAAAATGCTAGGCAATTCTTCCACCCAGCTTCCTGCCACATGCTCCAACTTGGTTTTTAATCCAGGTACCAATTCCCTATTAGTCACTTCCACTTGCCCATTACTTTGGGGATAAGCCACATATGTGAATGCCTATTCAATTTTAAAATCTTGACACCATTTTGCTAACTTCTTACCCTGAAACTATCGCCCATTATTAGATATCAACCTTCTAGGAATACCAAAGCGACATACAATATTTTTCCATAGGAACTTTAATACCATCTACTCAGTAATACAAGTCAAAGGTTCAGCCTCTACTCACTTAGAAAAATAATCTATAGCTACAAATAAGAACTTCTTTTGCCCAGTCCCAATCGGAAAAGGTCCTATTGTATCCATACCCCATTGATCAAAGGGACAGGTCGCTACTACTTCCTTTATCATTCCGCTGGCTGATGCTGCCAATTATGATGCTTCTGATAGCTCTCACATTGTCGCACTAACTGTTCAGAGTCTCTCATCAAGGTAGGCTAAAAATACCCAGCTAACAACACCTTTTGAGCTAATGCCCGCCCTCATATATGACTGCCACATGCCCCTTCATGAACCTCCTTCAATACGTAATCTTCTTCTGTTTTCCCCAAACAACATGATAAAAGCCCAGAACAAGTTCTTTTATATAAAATTCCCTTTATCATATAGAAACAACTAACTTGCTGTTTAAACTGCTGCACCTTTACAGGGTCATTTGACACCTTTTTATCCGTAAAAAATGAAATTAACTCTCTCCTCCAATCATCTTCAATCACTTCTCTTGCTCCTTCGTTCTGTGGCTACAACTTGATCTGTGCAATTATGTCACAAGTATCTTAATTTCCCAGTGAGCTAGCCAACTGAGCCAACTCATCAGCTTTTTGATTTTCTACCCTAGTTATTTTCTTTATCGATACCTCCGAAAAGTCTCCTTTAGCCTTTTCTACCAACTCACAATATCTTCGACACTTATCATCCTTTACCTCAAATCCTCCTACAGTTTGTTGTACCACTAACTGAGAGTCCATATACACAACTACCCATTCTGCTCCTACATTCTTAGCAGCTTAAAAAGCTATCAATAAAGCTTCATACTCAGCCTCATTATTGGAGGCTCTGAAATGCAACCTAACTGCTAGCTTAACTTCTTCCCCTTGTGGTGAAATCAGAATCACTCCTACCCCGCAACCCTCCTTCTTAGAAGATCCATCTGTATATATCCTCCATGGTTCACATTCTTCCCTATGCATGGTTTCCACTAAGAAGTTAGCTAATGCTTGCACTTTGATAGAGGTACGAGGCTGATAAGTAATGTCATACTCACTGAGCTCAATAGCCCGTTTAATAAGCTTACCCGTAGCTTCCGGATGTGTAAGTATTCTTCCCAGAGGAGTATCAGTGAGTACCACTAAAGAATGAGATAAAAAATAAGGTCGCAACCTTCAAACAGTCCGAACCAGACCCTAGGTCAATTTCTCTAAATTAGTATAACAAACCTCAACCCCTTTCAACAGATAACTAATATAATAGATTGGATGCTGTTGACCCTTGTCCTCCCGAATCAATACTGAACTTACAGCGACCTCTGAGAGAGCCAAATAAACCCATAACACGTCTCAAGGTTGAGGTTTAGCTAAAAAAGGGGGTTCCCCTAAATATTCTTTCAGAGATTGAAAGGCTTCATTACAATGTTCATCCCATTGGAACCACGTAGCTCTTTTTAGTATTTTAAAGAAAGGAAGGCTCCTATCTGTCGATCGAGATATGAATCTGGACAGAGCAATAATCTTGCCTAACAACCTCTGCACTTCCTTCAAATTTCTTGGAGGTTACATTTGTCGAATAGCCTCAATTTTAATAGGATTAGCCTTTATACCTTACTTAGTAACCACATAACCTAAGAAACAACCCTGCGTTACCCCAAACACACATTTCTCTGGATTCAATTTCATCTTATATTGTCGCAAAGTACTGAAGGTTTCCTCCAGATCAGATATTAACTGCTCAGATTATAGAGTTTTAACCAAAATATCATCTACGTACACCTCCACATTTCTTCCCAACTGTTTCTCAAAGATCATATCCATTAGCCTCTGGTAAGTGGCCCTGACATTTTTTAGCCCGAAAGGCATGACCACATAGCAGAAAGTTCCTTCGACCATAATAAAACTGACCTTATTCTGATCTTCCCTAGCTAATGGTATTTTATGGTACCCCTAATAAGCATCCATCATCGAAAAAAATTGATGCCCAGTAGTAGAGTCCACTAACTGATCAATACGAGGCAGAGGATAACAATCCTTAGGACAAGCTTTGTTAAGATCTCTAAAGTCCACACACATTCTCCATTTTCCCGATGGCTTAGGCACCAACACCATGTTAGACAACCAAGTTTGATATTGTACCTCTCTGATATGCCTAGCCTTCAGCAATTTACCTATTTCTTCCTTAATAATAGCATCTTTTCCTGCTTCAAAATGTTGACGCTTCTGCTTTATAGGAATTATCGTAGGTAAAATATACAGTTTATGCTCCATAATGTTAGGATCAATTCCTAACAAGTCTTGCAGAGACCATGCGAAAACATCCATAATTTTAATAAGGCATTGTATCAAATCTACTTTAATTTGCACAGGAAGATCCCAAGCAATAAAGGTAACATGTTCAACACACTTATCATCCAACACAATCGCTTCTTTATCAGATTCTTCAATCTTCTCAGTAGCCCCCTTTTGAACAAAACACACTATATCTCCATACTTAAATTGCTGCAAAGACTTATCAACAAACTTCCCCTTCTTTCTCGTTCTAATAGCATCCACATAGCATCTGCGGGAGAGCTGCTGGTCCCCTTTTACCTCCCCTACTTCACTCCCTACAGGAAACTTAAGATTCTGATGGTAAGGAGAAGCCACAGCCTGCAAACTGCTCAAAATAGGTCTTCCCAGAATAGCATTGTAGGAAGAAGTCATGTCTACCACAGTAAAATTGATAAGTACTATTTCTCTCCTTAGCTCTTCCCCCAAGGATAAAGGTAACTTAATCTGGCCCAACGACTGCACTTCATGCCTAGAAAATCCATATAAAGAAGCTCCTACTGGCTATAAATCAGTGACAACAACTCCCATTTGCTTTAAGGCTGCCCAATACAGAATATCCACCGAGCTACCCAGGTCTACAAAAACCCTTCCCATATCAAAATTGGTAATAAAAGCTCGAATGACCAAAGCATCAGTGTGAGGAGTTAACACTCCCCTTAAATCATTATCATCAAAGCCTATTATGGGTCCCCTAGCTCTGGGCAGAACAACCACAGTTGCACACTCCTCTCTACTGTGTCTTTTTCGTGCCCTATTAGAATCCCCATTAGTGGAGCCCCTAGATATCATATTGATGGAACCCCTTATAGGGGCTGATTAACAGGTTCAACTCGATCGGGCACTATTTTCCTTATCTGTACCTGCTGCACCGACCTATTTATAAGAGGTCTGGGATTACCTCTTCCATAATTTCTTCCTCCAAACCCTTGCAGATAAGGAGCCGGATTCATAACTAAATTTTGAATACGATGGTGAGATCCCATAATTCTCTGCAATTCCAAGTCCAACTGCAGACAATTCTAAGTATTATGTCCATATTCTTGATGAAAAACACAGAAAGTAGGAGATGGTAATCTCCTAGGCCCTCTATCAGCCCCAAAGGGTCTCCGCAACAGCCTCTTCTCTATACAAATATTCATAGCCCTCTCCTTAGAGAACTGGGGTAGGGGAGCATGCAAAGTTCAATCTCTTATAGGGCGCACAAGCCTCACCCATTCAATTCTCTCTTTGGGTCTTTCCGTTACCTTGAAATCCTGTGATGTTCGCCGAGACTTCTGAGCATCTTCTAAATTAATAAAATTCTCAGCCATGGACAACATATCTTCAAAGCTTATAGGAGGCTTCTTAGCTAGGGATTTAAAGAAGTCCCCCTCTCTGATCCCTTGGGTAAAAGCTCCCATCTGTAGGATCAAGTGAATCGAGAGGGGGGGGTGAATCTCGGTGTTTTATAATTTAATTTATTTTCTAAAATTATTTTCTAATAAGAGTATGCAGCGAAAATTGAAAGCAATTTAGACACAGGCAGTTTACTTGGTTCACAACCCTAACTGGGTTGCTACTCCAAGGCCCGTAGCTCTCCCGAGAGCTACCTCGTTGGGCAATCACTATAATATCCTCCGATTCGAGAACTCTTGACTTCGGAGGATTTCACTTTTTACAAGTATGAGAGAAGGGTAACAACCTACCCTCTCTTGAAATTAAATACAAAAGCGAACTAAAAGTAAACTAAGACTACTTTATACTGACACTACTGAAGATCCAGATTCAGGCTCAGGGTGTCGGAAAAGAGTCCTTTTTGAACGTTGAAGCTCTTGTGATCGTGAGAAAATTTTGACAACACTTCGACATTGATTCAATTAATATGTAGGATTTGGTCGAGCATAACTTTTATAAACTTTTTTCAGTCGACTGGAATGTCTTCCAGTCGACTCTACATCAGCCCATCGATATGGAATTCATGGTCTTCCAATCGACTGAAACCTCTCCAGTCGACTCCACGTACTTGGCTTCGCATCGAAAAATTTCCCTCTTCAGTCGACTGAAGCCCTTTCCATCTACGTCGCATGATCACCGATCGATCACTAACTGATTCTGCCAAATAGGTATCCAGTCGATTGATACACCTCCAATCAACTGGACTTCAGTCGACTTGAATCCATTCAGTCGACTGATCCCTGCAAAACAGGATTAGCACAAAATAGATAATATGAAATGCGATAACAGTAGTAATACTGCTTGATCTCGACTACTAAGTCCCATGTGGACTTTTTGTTGAATCGACACCTAGCTTTGTCCCCCTATAGAGGACTCGGCCTCACCTCTTCACTGGAGGCTTACCTGCCGGCTACCTACCGGACTTACTGATGCGCATGGATACGACCTCAAATCTCGCGACGGATACTGTCGAGGACTCAAAGCGTGCACTTGCGCTCAACGTTCGCAAGTGAACGGATGTTGTCAAGTAATAAAGATTATCGATCCCACAGGGACAGGGATTCAAATACAAATGTACTACGTGGTGGTAATTGTTCGGACATGATCTCTAAGAGGTTTCAGTTGGTGAGGGCTATTGGTGGACTCTACTCTGTATGGTGTCACACGGAAGAGGAAAGGAGTGTGTCGAGGTCTTCAAAGATGATTCTAGGACTTCAATTTCACATGTGTATCACAAAACAATGTTGTCAATTGACGTTGTCTAGACGTTAACCTACGGTTTTGTGGAAGGGACATCATACACTCTCCCGCAGAGCCGCCGCATCTACTGGGAGCTATCTCCGCCTAAAAGGACGAGATAGACGGTACGAGGATGCCAAATCAATCCCTATGGTGGACTGTTTTCGATTCCACCGCACCCTTCTCCCCGCAGTTGCAGGAGATCAGGTTTACCCCTAGGTTCCTTAATTAAATCTCCTAAATTTTAGATTGCGAGGGTTGTTAACCCTCGTATCGCCTAAGCACAATGGAAAGAAAGTCAAACACACATAGATATAGTAAAGAGCAACTACCAATTGTCAAATCAAACTCATGGGCAGAATTTAACATGAACCAACATTGTTTATGTCCACAAGCTACTCCCTAATCCTAGAAGCGAAAGTACTACTCCATGTATACGAGAGAAGAATCACAAAGCATGTCTAAGTTTGAATACATAAGGAATAAAACACAAAAATAAAGATATACAATGCTTTCGTGATCTTCTCTCCGGCGTTGAATTGCAAGGTGTGGACCTCCGATGACATTCCTCCTCCCCGTTGCGAGTTACCAAAGCTTTTTAGGGCTTCGGCGTGCCATCCTAGACGTTGTGCTTCCCCCTAGGGTTTGGCCAGAGCCATCCTTATATAGACATTGCCTCGGACTGTTGCAAAATCTGAAAAAAGCTCTAGTCGTGCAAATCTGTCAGGCCGCCACACGACCGTGTGTTTCCACATGGCTAGGCCGTGTGCGGCCCTAGGGTGCTGATCTCGCTCATTGGACACGACCGTGTGAATCCACACGCACTGGCTGTGTCCCACTTTGCGTCTAGCTGCAAAATGCCCTTTTTTTGCTTCGAAAATGCATCTTTTTCACCCGAAAAGCTAACGTGCACACAAAAGTACAACGAGCAAACCTCCGAACTAGAAAATAGGAATTACGTGCAAAAATAGAGTAACATATGCATGAAAATAACACAAAATGCAATGATATGTAAGCGAAAACTGAAGGGTTTTGTCCCGGAAGTCGGAGCTCTGATACCACTTGAAGGTAGGAAACTTCGCTTCCCACTTCAACTCGGTCGCTTGTTCATGGCGATCCCATCGATGTCCCTGGATTAAAAAAAATTTAATCCTAGACAAAAGGGATCACCCAAGCAACTGTTTTATCGTCATGTTATTCGATTAGAGTGGTTACTTGAACATACTTGTTGTTCAAGCGACCAACCTCTATTCTACGAATAGCCGCGGAATAGACGATGTACGGATCGCCGGCTTTTGTGTTTATGTTCGGGGTCCAAGTATATTTAGCCACATACATAAAGTAAACAACCACATACAACATGAACATAATTGAAAAACAATTATAGACATAATATAAAAGAACACTAATCAAAATAAACAAGATTACACCTCTTGTTATACCTCTTGATCTTCTATTGTATGTCCTTCCTCCTTTTGGACGTCGTGTGAGCGACGATCTTCCAAAAGTCTAAGCCTCCTAGATCACCAATCTTCCTTTCCTTGTTCACTACGAACAAAGGAATATCATAAAACAAAACTCTTCTTCCATTCTAGAATCGACAACCAAGTCAATAGACTCGATGTTGCCGCCGGCCAAGGAAGAGAACATGGAGTATGGGACCTGGCCAAAGGAGAATCAATAAGAGCATGGGCGTCGGCCAACACTTGGAGAAGAGAAAAGAAACCAACCCTTCTCCTTGTAGCCGCCCAAAACCCTAACCCTAGCTCTCCTAATTATCGGCCAAGGAAGAGGGATAGGTTGCCGGCAACACCTTAGGAAGAAGATGAAAGGAGTTTCTCCTCTTGTTGCCGCCTACTCCAACACCCAAAACCCTAGCCGCCCACTCCTAATCCTAACATAACTAGGATTGCTTGCTGCCCAAGGGAAGCAAACCCTAATCCCCTAAGCCATCAAGCCTTGTCGCCCACCTTAATTCTCTATTTATAGAGTTGGGCCCAAGCCTTGTTTTAATCTCCACCATTGGTTCTAGGTATTTAATCTCAACCGTCGGATCTAGAGATTTAATCTCAACCGTCGGATCTAGAGATTTAATCTCTACCTTTAGATCTAGAGTTTTGTTTTCATCCATTGGATCTAAGCTTCAAGAGGTTTTAATAGGCTACAATAGGGACCATGAGGAGGAGTTGGATCTTGGCCACCCAATGGATCAAGCCCACATAAAGTCCGATCCATTAATGATAATCCATTCCACTAGAGGATCATCATTGATCTACCTCACCAACCCCCATAAATTAATATGGGCTCCATATATTATATGTACATTTTCTCCCCGTGTTTAAGATCTCCAATGCCCGTTGATTAATTAATTTACTGACCATTAATTAATCAACATCTAACTCCATGAGTAGTACCACTCAACCTTTTCATCATGCCGGACCAAGTCCACCTGAAGGGTTTACATGATGAACCTTATGAGCTCCTCAAGGGGACATCATCATCCTAATATATAGGACACGGTTTCCTCCTATAATCAATGACACACCATATAAATAATATCATTTCCCAACTTACCGAGCCTATCGATTTAATCTATAAATCTCGCTCATTTGTAATTCAAAGAAATGAATACTAAGTATATGTGCCCGTTATTATATCGAGATTAAGAGCATGTACAATATAATATCTGAGGTCCGATTCGATTATGTAGTCAGCAATGAATCGAATCACCTCTAAGTCGGTCCTGCTCAATACACACAAAGTGTACTAGTGTGATTCTATGGTCAAGACAAACCAACACAAAATCACACTACAACCATACCAATGGTTTGTCCAAAGCCATCACAGTTGTGAGCCTA
Organism: Wurfbainia villosa; assembly: GCA_025175895.1. NCBI lineage: Eukaryota > Viridiplantae > Streptophyta > Magnoliopsida > Zingiberales > Zingiberaceae > Wurfbainia > Wurfbainia villosa. The sequence goes on along the minus strand of CM046004.1, from coordinate 41,585,452 downwards.
TACTTATACTTTACAAGGAGTCGATAACATGATCTCCCGTGTGACACGACACACCATGTTATCTACAATGTAATGTATTAGACAATATGCATAACCATAAAAATATGCAAACAATGATCATGTGATTCTTATTTCAAAAATAAAGATGTTCATATAAAAGATAGACTTTTCAGTATACATCCCAACAAAAACTACTCCTAAAACCCTATATGTTTTGCTCACATCACTTCCCCCAGACTTCAATATTTGCTTGTCCTCAAGCAAACCTCAATGCCTTGAAAATTTAAAAAGATATTATTCCATAATTAGCATGTTAACTAAATTTATCAGGTGGTATTTGCAATCAAAGCAAAACAAATATATTCTAGAAGTTCACTAAGTTAGCTTCTCGTGCTCGTGCTAAGCGAACCATTCTTAGGGGATGCCCGTTTCATTGTGAGTTAAGTCGTCACCCCATAACTTTCCTAAGGTTTCTGGCTCTTAGGCACTTACCTGCCCAAAGCGAGGGTCATTCCCTAGATCTAGTATAAAGTCTTAAAGGCGTGCTCGGTATTGAGATAAATTGGTAGGTCCAAAGCCATCTCAGTTGTGAGCCTATACTTATACTTTACAAGGAACCGATAACATGATCTCCCGTGTGACACCACACACCATGTTATCTACAATGTAATGTATTAGACAATATCCATAACCATAAAAAATATGAAAACAATGATAATGTGATTCTTATTTCAAAAATAAAGATGTTAATACAAAAGATAGACTTTTCAGTATACATCCCAACAATCTCCCACTTATACTAAAAGACTTTGTTGTCCTTAAACTGCCATACATCTGATTCCTATTCCCTCCACATGCCTATCAAAAGCTCTCGCCAGAAAGGCCTTAGTGAAAGGATCTACTAGGGTATCCTCTTATGCAATATAGGCGACATCATCTTCTACCTCCTTTACAATTTCTCGTATCAGGTGGTACTTGCGCTCTATGTGTTTACTTGCCTTATGGACTCGTGGTTCCTTCGAGTTTGCAACTGCACCACTATTATCACAATAAATTGTGATAGTTCTGAGCAAACCAGGAATCACATCCAAGTCCATCAAGAAGTTCCTGAGCCACACAGCTTCTTTGGCCGCCTCAGAGGCTGCCATATACTCAACTTCCATGGTGGAGTCCGCCATGCATTTCTGCTTGACACTCCTCCATACAATGGCTCCTCCTCCCAAAGTAAACACAAAACCTGAGATAGACTTACTGTTATCCCTATTTGATTGGAAGTCGGAATCTGTGTAACCCACAGGGAGTAATTGGTCCGCCTGGTAAACTAGCATATAATCCCTAGTCCTTCTCAGGTACTTCAATATATGCTTTACCACAGTCTAATGTCTCTGTCCTAGATTGCTCTGATATCTGCTAACCATGCCCATGACAAAGCAGATATCTGGTCTCGTACATAGCATCACATACATTAGGCTTCCCACCGCTGAAGCATAAGGAACCGCCTTCATCTCCTCTATCTCCTCAGATGATCTAGGACACATCTCCTTAGATAAAGGAACTTCATGCCTGAAAGGTAGAAAACCTTTCTTGGAGTTTTGCATGCTAAAACGATCCATAATCGTATCTATGTATGAAGCTTAGCATAAGCACAACATCCTTTTCCTGCGATCCCTTATAACCTTGATCCCAAGGATGTGTCCCACTTCTCCCAAGTCCTTCATATCAAACTGTTTGGACAACCATACTCTTACATCCGATAACACCTTGATATTGTTGCCAATCAACAAAATGTCATCTAGTACAAGAAATACCACTACGTTTCTGTCACATCTCTTGTATACACAAGACTCATCCGGACTTTGAATAAAACCATAAGACTGGATTACTTCATCAAATCGGATGTTCCAAGACCTCGAAGCTTGCTTCAATCCATAAATGGACCGATTCAGCTTACATACAAGATGCTCTTTGCCCTTCGCAATGAATCCCTCTGGTTGTTTCATATAGATGTTTTCCTCAAGACTTCCATTAAGGAAAGTTATCTTGACATCCATCTGCCACACCTCATAATCCATATGAGCTGCAATGCATAAGAGAATCCGGATAGACTTAAGCATGGCTACAGGCGAAAAGGTCTCCTCATAATCGATACCCTCTTTCTGAGTATACCCCTTCGCAACAAGCCTCGCTTTGAAGGTCTCAACCTTCCCATCTATTCCTCTCTTTCTTTTGTAGATCCACTTGCATCCAATGGTTTTACACCATTGGGTGGTTCCACTAGCTCCCAGACCTAATTTGAATCCATAGATTCAATCTCAGTATTCATTGCACTTTGCCAAGATACTGCATCTTTATCTTGGATTGCCTCGTCATATGTCCAGGGATCAGGTTCATGTTCGTCAGGGACCAAATCAGAAGATTCTCCCAAGAACATGAATCTATCAGGCTGTCTCACAACTCTCCCACTACGATGAGGTATCACCTGTGTATCCTTTGTGACACACGGTGTAGTGACTTGTGGTATATCCTCTTGTACCGATGGTACTGAAGAAGTGACTTCCCCTTTCAATTCCTCCAGAACAATTTTACTCATGGGCTTGTGGTTCATCACATAGTCTTCCTCCAGAAATCTAGCGTTCGTGCTAACGATCACCCTTTGATCTCTAGGACTATAAAACAAACCACCTTTCGTTCCACTAGGATAGCCAACGAACATGCGCATTGCATTTAGAGGATTCCAACTTACCAAAGATCCGCTTCAAAGACATATGCCGACTCCCCAAATCCGAATATGTCTTAGACTAGGCTTTTGCCCAGTCCACAATTCTATTGGAGTAGAAGGCACTGATTTAGATGGAACCAAGTTCAGAATGTACACCGCCATATCTAGAGCATATCCCTAGAATGAATCTGGCAACTCAGAATAACTCATCATCGATCTAACAATCTCCATAAGAGTCCTATTCCTTCATTCTGCTACACCATTCTGCTGGGGTGTGCCAGGTGCAGACAATTGGGATTGAATCCCAGCCTCTGATAAGTAATTCCTAAACTCTCCCAAGAGGTACTCACCACCACGATCAGATCGTAGTGTCTTGATACTTTTACCTTGAATTCTTTGAACTTGTCAAAGCATTCAGACTTGCGGCGCATCAAGTAAATGTATCCATATCTCGAATAATCATTTATAAAAGAGACGAAATACTCAAAACGACATCTAGCCTGGATAGACATAGGACCACACAAATCAGAATGAACCAATTCTAACACATCTTTGGCTCTATACCCCTTGGCCTTAAAAGGCCTCTTGATCATTTTACCCTCCAAGTAGGATTCGCAGGTTGGGAAATCTTCCACCACTAATGAACCCAGAGGTCCATCAACTTTCAACCTTTGAATTCTTCATAGGTTAATATGACCAAGCCTAAGATGCCAAAGATATGTTTTGTTCATCTTCGAAGGTTCTTTTCTCTTATTGGAATTAGAAGATGAGTTATTAACTTCAATTTTCATCGTGGGAGCTTTTGGTTCAAGTGTGTATAAATTTTCTATCAATGCACCCGAACAGATAATGTCCCTATTCCTTTTTATAACAACTCTGTCATTAAAAGTAATAGAATATCCATCCTTAAACAATTTAGAAACCGAAATTAAATTCTTTCTAAATAAAGGTACATAAAGGCAATTCTTAAGAACCAAAACTTTATTTTTCTCAAAAGATAAATGAACGTCTCCCACTGCAACAGCCGCCACCTTCGTCGAATTGCCTAAGTAAACGGTAATCTCCCCTTTAGCTAGTCGTCGGGTTTTCTAATACCCCTACAAAGTATTGCATACATGATCAGTGGCTCCCGTATCTACACACCAGGTGCCGGTAGATAACACCACTTAACCATGTATCAACGACTAGACCAAAGGATATACCTTTGTTCTGCTTTCGATTGGGACAATCCTTCTTCCAATGTCCATCCTGCTTGCAAGTGAAGTACTTGCCTTTCGGCTTCTTCACTCCTCCCTGAGATCCTCCCACCAGCTTTTCTCCACCTTTTTTCTTCTTCTTCTTGCCTTTCGGCTTAGAAGTAGAAACCTTCTGAGCAACCATGGCCTGAGCCTGAGCAAGCCTTTCTGTCGACTAGAGAATGATATCGACCTAGGTTTCCCCATCGATCTCAGTTCCAAGGACTTCCAGCTCATTCGCAGGCTTATGAGGACACTCTTTGAAGAATACATACATGTACTCCTCAGCAGTTGAGACAATATCAAGATTATTTTTTCCAATCAACATAATTATGTACAGTAAGTTTATTTTCCTTTAGTATCACAGCAAGTGGACTGAAAGTTATTTTTGAAAATCCTAAGAATCACATTGATCATTACTTTAGATTTCAAAAAATTACTAATTCCTCAAACAATAAAATTTTAAAATCAACCAACACCTCAAAACACCGAGAATATCGTATGCCACGATCGTGTGGACGTATACGAATTCTACATTTGTAAGAGGAGGTTTTACCCATTAATTTTACTATCTTGTCAACCTAACTTTTTGACAAATAAAATTAATAGTTGGTTTCTCTTCGGCCCTACAAATAAAAGCAGTGACTCCGATGGAGAGGATACTCCTATTTGCATCTAAGTGTTCACCATTACTCGATACCAAGGAAATTATCTCGGGTTATGTGCCTTCCGATGGGGAAGTACACACTCTCCTAAATAATTTCCTATAACCATATCTGACCCTGTGATCCACAAACAAACTCATCCGATGGGGAGGAAGGCACTCAGAGCTGACGCGCAAGTTTGCTTGCATCACATGTCAAATTGTAATGGAGGTCGTGGGAATTTATAAAAATATCCCTCTCCCACTTAGTAATTTGAAATTGAGGTATTTTCTAGCCTACGATATGCATATCAAACAATAAGCAATAAATATGAAAAATAAATATTTTCCAACTATTATGGCTTTTGTCTTCAATATGTCTCCCGTCGCATCGCCATCTCGTCCGCTCCTACGCCATGTACGAGCCATCCGGAGATCCGAGTCGAGACTAAAAAACTATTTTAATTTACATCCATCGATCCTATACTCCACGAGGGAGTGTACATGAAATCTATATCGAAAGTAAACTAAAATAAAAAGAGTGGGTAAACAATGTCATATTTAATTTATAAAAAATTAAATACTAGCCTCATCAACTCCGAGGATTCAACAAAATATACAATTACACACATACAATCACATACACACATATGGCCATAATAGTTGGATCCTATGCCTGCAACCAAAGAGTTAACCTACGCATATCATACTATTATCTGACACATATAATATATGAAAAATACATAAGAGTAACCGAATCCTAAACACACAAAACTGGAAACTGTGGCTCTGATACCACTTGAAGGGTTTTGTCCCGGAAGCCAAAGCTCTGATACCACTTGAAGGTAGGAAACTTCGCTTCCTACTTCAACTCGGTCGCTTGTTCATGGCGATCCCATCGATGTCCCTGGATTAAAAAAAATTTAATCCTAGATAAAAGGGATCACCCAAGCAACTGTTTCATCGTCGTGTTATTCGATTAGAGTGGTTACTTGAACAAACTTGTTGTTCAAGCGACCAACCTCTATTCTACGAATAGCCATGGAATAGACGATGTACGGATCGCCGGATTTTGTGTTTATATTCGAGGTTCAAGTATATTTAGCCACATACATAAATTAAACAACCACATACAACATGCACATAATTGAAAAACAATTATAGACATAATACAAAAGAACACTAATCAAAATAAACAAGATTATACCTCTTGTTATACCTCTTGATCTTCTATTGTATATCCTTCCTCCTTTTGGACGTCGTGTGGGCGACGATCTTCCAAAAGTCGAAGCCTCCTAGATCAACAATCTTCCTTTCCTTGTTCACTCTTAACAAAGAAAGATCATAAAACAAAACTCTTCTTTCTTTCTAGAACCGGCCACTAAGTCAATAGACTCGATGTTGCCGCCGACAAAGGAAGAGAACATGGAGTATGGGAACCGGCCAAAGGAGAATCAATAAGAGAATGGGCGCCAGCCAACACTTGGAGAAGAGAAAAGAAACCATCCCTTCTCCTTGTAGCCGCCCAAAACCCTAACCCTAGCTCTCCTAATTGCCGGCCAAGGAAGAGGGGAAGAAGGATAGGTTGAGCACCGGCCAAAACAAAGGGAAGAAGGATAGGTTGCCGGCAACACCTTAGGAAGAAGATGAAAGGAGCTTCTCCTCTTGTTGCCGCCTACTCCAACACCCAAAACCCTAGCCACCCACTCCTAATCCTAACCTAACTAGGATTGCTTGCCGCCCAAGGGAAGCAAACCCTAATCCCCTAAGCCATCAAGCCTTGCCGCCCACCTTAATTCTCTATTTATAGAGTTGGGCTCAAGCCTTGTTTTAATCTCCACCATTGGTTCTACGGATTTAATCTCAACCGTTGGATCTAGAGATTTAATCTCTACCTTTGGATCTAGTGTTTTGTTTTCATCCATTGGATCTAAGCTTCATAAGGTTTTAATAGGCTACAATAGGGACCATGAGGAGGAGTTGGATCTTGGCCACCCAATGGATCAAGGTAACATAAAGTCCGATCCATTAATGATTATCCATTCCACTAGAGGATCATCATTGATCTACCTCACCAACCCCCATAAATTAATATGGGCTCCATATATTATATGTACATTTTCTCCCCATGTTTAAGATCTCGAATGTCCGTCGATTAATTAATTTACTGACCATTAATTAATCAACATCTAACTCCATGAGTAGTACCACTCAACCTTTTCATCATGCCGGACCAAGTCCACCTGAAGGGTTTACATGATGAACCTTATGAGCTCCTCAAGGGGACATCATCATCCTAATATATAGGACACGGTTTCCTCCTATAATCAATGACACACCATATAAATAATATCATTTCCCAACTTACCGAGCCTATCGATTTAATCTATAAATCTCGCCCATTGGTAAATCAAAGAAATGAATACTAAGTATATATGCCTGTTATTATATCGGAATTAAGAGCATGTACAATATAATATATGAGATCCGATTCGATTATGTAGTCAGCAATGAATCGAATCACCTCTAAGTCGGTCCTGCTCAATACACACAAAGTGTACTAGTGTGATTCTATGGTCAAGACAAACCAACACCAAATCACACTACAACCATACCAATGGTTAGTCCAAAGCCATCTCAGTTGGGAGCCTATACTTATACTTTACAAGGAGCCGATAACATGATCTCCCGTGTGACACCACACACCATGTTATCTCCAATGTAATGTATTAGACAATATGCATAACCATAAAAATATGCAAATAATGATCATGTGATTCTAATTTAAAAAATAAAGATGTTCATACAAAAGATAGACTTTTCAGTATACATCCCAACAAAAACTACTCCTAAAACCCTATATGTTTTGCTCACATCACTTCCCCAGACTTAAATCTTTGCTTGTTCTTAAGCAAACCTCAGTGCCATGAAATTTTAAAAAGATATTGTTCCATAATTAGCATGTTAACTAAATTTATCAGGTGGTATTTGCAATTAAAGCAAAACAAATATGTTCTAGAAGTTCACTAAGTTAGCTCCTCGTGCTCATGCTAAGCGAACCATTCTTAGGGGATGCCCGTTCCATGGTGAGTTAAGTCGTCACCCCATAAATTTTCTAAGGTTTCTGGCTCTTAGGCACTTACCTGCCCAAAGCGAGAGTCGTTCCCTAGATCTAGTATAAAGTCTCAAAGGCGTGCTCAGTATTGAGAGAAATTGATAGGTGTTTCCCTAGTAACCTAACTCGGTCTCAAAGGGGCACCTAGTCATTTCCACCCACGACAATTGTTTTTTATCCCTCATAATCTTTTTTTCTCTTCTCTTTTTTTTTTCCATTTTTCTTTTATTTATCTTTTTCTTTTCTCTCTTTTATTTTTTAGCTCACTGGGATTTTGATTTTTCCGAATGGGCTTACATAATTCGAGCATCTCCAGTGACTAAAATGTTAAACCTATAGTCACCTATGGATTCCAAAGTACTAGACTACTGAAGTGAATCATAACTAGGTATGCACTAGATTCTCCCTTTCAGAATGTTCGACATGTGTAAGTGCAAAAACAAAGCTAACCAGTGTAAGTCTAGAACATTCAATAGAGCGAATAAAATAAAATACCACAAGATAAATGGAGTTAAGCTACCTATGGGAACAACTCAAGCTAGCAACTTTCAAAAATACAACTGAGGTAGCTTTACAGACAACAAAAATTAAGTATTGAAAGAAACTCAACAACTCAGGCATGAATAAATGAAAATACCAGAAAAGAAACTACTCATAGGAAACAAAACAAAATAAACCTTGGGGTCTCCCCCCAGACTTAAACGAAAATATACCTCTAATATGGTGGACGAGGTGGAAAGTCTGGGAGCCTAGGCATCTCTGGATCCTAGGAGAAACTGCTGCTAAGCCTTTGATGCCACATATACATGTGGTTGATCTGGGAGCTGGTGGATGCAGCGGCTGCTCGGTGCTCCTCCTCCCTAGCCCACTACGCCTGCTGGGCATGCATGTGTTGCCATATCTCCCTACGGTAGGCGGCCTCATCCTGGCGATGAACAACCTCCTCCTGGAAGTATATGCGAGCCTCATCGTAGAACTCCTCAGCCCACCAGAAATGCTCCCGGAATCCTTGGAAATCCGCCTGCTGGTAGGCACTCTGCTCCTCCCATTGCTGTCTCTGCGTCTGCTGCTCAGTGTAAATGTCATCGAGGCACGATCGGAACTTCGAGAAATCATAGGCCAACGTACCTGCATCCTGCTCAAAAGTAGAAAAAGGTGGTGGTGCAGGTGTAGGCTCATGTCGACGTGGACTAGGTGGGCTCCTATGCATGTGTGGACTGGAGGGAGAGTGATACAAAGGTGGAGAGATGGGCGCTGATATGGATGGTCCCTCATGTGGAGGGGACTCCACTATTAGGTTCAAGGGCCAGTTGGCGCATATAGCGATGGTGGTACGATCCGGGTCGGGGAGCCTAAGGGCCGTAAGATTTTTTCTTACAAAGCATAAGGAGTCTCCTTCTCTCACAATCATTTTCATGGCCATGCATACTCCTAGGTCGATCCTAGGGATCCCCTCTATACTCTCTAATGCTATGTAATCGTACCCCATCCTATGGAAAATGTGGGTAAGTAGGCCTCCCACATTGATCTCTCCTCGTGTTGCTTTGCCCATCTTCACTAAGTGTCTAATGAACTGAGATCCTACATCGATGTTACTCCTTTCTTGTAGCATATCCCATAGGCAAAGTAGCTCGCTAGCTCTAACTACACCGTCACTCGCCCCACGATCAAATATAGCACTGGCCATGATGCGGTGGAGGTATCGAAAGACGGGGTTTTGGAGGCACGACGCTTTGGCCCTAGATGGGTCATAAGTGTGCTCCCCTATCAACTCAGTCCAAACTATTCAAGAGTTGTACCCATTAGGGGTCCTTCTCTCTCCCCCCACTTGGTAAGCCAAAGCATGAGTTCCATTGGTGAAGGGTCCACTCATGCTCAATGTTAAAAATCCTAAAAGTTATCCTACCCTCCTCGCTCTCTCTACCCGTTAAAACTTCCGCCTCTAAGGAACTTTAAAATTCCAAAACTATCCTAGGGTAGGTTAGGTGCCTTATTCCCATAATATCTTCCCACCCCATTTTTGCAAATAGAGTTTGCATATCACCCAACAACCCTAAAGATTCTAGAAAATCTTCATCTAAGTACCTAGTAGCAGTTAGTTTACGAGTAGAGAGCATATTGTATCTATCTCTTTGTTCATTATTGCGAAAAAGTAGAGTAGGTAGGGTGTTACCCTCCTCTGGAGCTTGAGGGGCATCGACTCTCCTTGTTCGTCGCTCCGAGGTGCCGGATTGGGGTGCTATAGGCTTGGTCCTTCTCATCTTTGCTTCATTTGGCTTCTTTAGAGGTTAAAAAATGCTTCTAGATGGTGGGGAAGATGAAATCACACGGCTAGGGCAAGAACTTTTGAAGCACACGGCACAAATGGGGTGAAAACACACGGCTCGCCCATTTTAACCTCGCGCGCCATGGGCGTGTGAAAACACACGACCAGGCCATGTGTGCCTCGGGTTGGTCGGGCACGACCATGGAAAAACACACGGCCAGGCCATATGTCCCCATTTTTTCGCCCATTTATGCACCACAGTCCGAATTTTCTCATACACTTCGCCGTGTAGGCTAATATGCATTTCATTTTTGCCTAGCATAGTTCTTTTCTAGTCCTAACTCTAAATGTGATGGAAATCAAAACTAAAATCTAACAAATGTATGCAATGTAATCAAAAAGGGAAATCTAAAACTAAACTTGGGTTGCCTCCCAAGAAGCGCTTTGTTTAAGGTCGTTTAGCTCGACCACACTCTACTATCAACTCAGCTCTGGTGGTTCAGTGAACCTCCATTCATCCGTCTTGGGATCTTCATCTGGATGTTTCAGTTTCATGCTGCTAAATGTGAAGCCATCGAGGTAGGGAGCTCTGTGCTTCGAAAGGCTGAAAAGGATGATCTCCCCATCTACCTCTAGGGAGATCTGGTGTGCCTTCACATCTATGCACGCCCCTGCAGTCGCTAGAAAAGGCCTTCCCACAATGATGGGATTCTGGGGATTTGGTCCTTTGTCCAGTATGATGAAGTCCGTGGGTATCACGAAATCTCAATCATCACAAGCACGTGTGGTAGTAGGCCAACGGGCTCCTTGACTGAATCATCCCCCATACGAATACCAAGATTCGCTAGTTGGAGCCCGCTCTGTCCCATCTTCAAATAGTATACATAGGGCATCACACTGACTGATGACCCCAAGTTGCATAGCCCTTCATCGAAGCTCTCCCCATAAATTGAGCAGGGAATAACGAATTTACCAAGGTCCTCAAGCTATATTGGAATCTTCTCTTCAAATTCTGCTCGGTCAGGTAGGGTGGAAACCATGGTTGCACACCCCTTGGCGAATTGGCTACTTTGCCCTACTCCTTCCTCTTTTCCTTGACTCGTCAGATAGCTCTTCACAGGTTGCGACACGGATTAGGCTATTTCGGCCACTTGTGTCTCCAACATCCTGGTATGACTTGCAAGGCCGTCAACCGTGTCCTTCAAGTCTCTGAGTGATTCTTCAGACTTCTGATGTTGGCGATGAAATTCCTTATTGGCCTTAGTTTGGGTAGCGATGAAGTCCTCCATCATCAGTTCCAGTCTGGACTTTTGTGGTCGCTGCCCATTGCCCTACTACTGCCCATACCCCCATGATGGTTGGGAGTTTCCCGAGTTATTCTTATAGGAGAAATTCGGGTGATTCCTCCATCCGGGATTGTAGGTATTGGAGTATGGGTTGTGGATCCTTTGGTCATAGTCCCCAATCACGTCACAGTGCTCAATCTGCTCGTTTGAGGTCCCCTACCCTCCATAGTGGTCCTCTCGATACGCTGTCGCTCCCTCTCCAAAATCAATGGTTGCGCATGCAGATGAAGGATTCAAAGATTCAAACTGTCTACTGAGCACATCCATCCTTGCTGAAAGGTGGTCCATGGAGTTGACAATGTATCATCCTGCTGCAGGTGTAGGTTGACCACGTTTAGAAGCCCATTGATGGTGGTTATGGGCCACCTCTTCGATAAGCTCTTCCGCTTCCTCTATGGTCTTATTCATCAGTGCTCCTCCTACGGCAGAATCTAGGGACATCTTCGTGGCGTAAGCGATCCCATTATAGAAAATGTGGATCACCAACCACCTCTCTAGTCCGTGGTAGGGGCATTGGTAGAGTAGCCCCTTGTAGCGATCCCAAGCCTCGAATAGGGACTCCCCCTCCTTCTGGTGAAAGCTTATGATAAGATGGCACATGTGAGCAGTCTTACTTGGCGGGAAGTATTTATTCAGAAACTGCTGCTCACATTGCTCCCATGTGGTGATGCTGCTAGAAGGTAGGGAGTGAAGCTATGCCTTAGCCTTATCCTGCAGTGAAAATGGGAACAGGCTTAGGCAGATCGCGTTAGTAGGGACTCCGTTCATTTTCATCATTGAGTAGATTTCAAGAAATGCCTCAAGGTGCCGGTTCAGGTCTTCAGTCGCAGCAGCCTCGAATTGGCTCTGGTGGACCATATGTATAAGTGTCGGCTTCAGCTCAAAGTTATTTGCTGAAATAGACGGTCCATCTATACTCGGACTGAATCTTCTAGCGCTAGGAGCTACGTAGTCCCGTAGAGGTCGGCTACCTATGTTCACCTCGAATGCAGCTTGATCCTCCATCTTTTGCTATTCTGCTCTCCGACGGTGAAAGATTCACTCAATTTCTAAGTCGATCGGAATTAGACCTTCCGACCCTAATCGTCTAAGCATACGACGAACCAAACCACAAAGTTAAGAGTGCTAATCTAATTCTAAAAACAAAAAATAAATCAATCTAGCAAATAAAAATCTAAGATGCAATAAGTAAATAGAAAACTACTGCTAAAAATAAAAACTAAATCTATATATGGAAAATATAGAACTAAAGCAAATAAGATAAACTAGAAAGAAAATAAAGCAAGCAAATAATCTAATCCTAAGTCCGATCCAATTTACCACTGTCGATTTGATCTCGAATCGATCAGTCCTAGGCAACGACGCCAAAAACTTGATGCGCACGAATGCGACCTCAAATCTTGCGATGGATACCGTCGAGGACTCAAAGAGTGCGCTCGCGCTCAACGCCCGCAAGTGCACGGATGTCATCATGTAATAAAGATTATCGATCCCACAAGGACTGGGATTCAAATACCAATGTACTCAGTGGTGGTAATTGTTCGGACGTGATCTCTAAGAGGTTTCGGTTGGTGAGGGCTGTCGGTGGACTCTACTCTGTACGGTGTCACAAAGAGGAGGAAAGGAGTGTGCCGAGGTCTTCAAAGGTGATTCTAGGACTTCGGTTTCGCTTGTGTATCACAGAATAAAGTTGTCAATTGGCGTTGTCTAGACGTTTACCTAGGATTTTATGGAAGGGACATCATACACTCTCCTGCAGAGCCGCCGCATATGCTGGGAGCTATCTCCGCCTAAATGGACGGGATAGACGGTACAAGGATGCCAAATCAATCCCTACGGTGGACCATTTTCGATTCCACCACACCCTTCTGCTCGCAGTTGTAGGAGATTAGGTTTACCCATAGGTTCCTTAATCAAATCCCCTAAATTTTAGATTGCGAGGGCTGCCACCCCTCGTATCGCCTAAGCACAGTGGAAAGAAAGCCAAACACGTATAGATATTGATGGGAATCGCTTCGGAGGCTCATTGGCTCCCATGTCCCCGGATTAAAATTTTCACTAATGAAGGATTAATCCGGATGGGATGAGCTTCCTTGGCAACACCATTTCGTCGTCGTGCTAACAACTTGAGTGGTCGCTCGAACAAACTAGTTGTTCAAGCAACTCTACTCTTCTAGTTGGTTAGCCGCGGAAGAGACGACGGACGGATCGCCGGTTTTTGTGTTTGTCTTCGGGGTCTATGATTATACAACATATATTCATATACGAACATGCATAATCAAAACAAATAAGAACATGCTCAGATCTGTACATAAAGTTAAAATAACTTTATACCTTACGATCTTCTACCGTATGTCCTATCCTTCTCGTGGACGACGTGTGGACGAAGATCCTCCACGAGTAGAAGCCTTCTAGATCGAGTTTTCCTCTACCTTGTCCGCTGCGAACAAAGAGAAAAACCACAAATACCTTTCCTATCTAGAACCGGCCACCAAGCTAGGAAGTTTGATGCAACCAGCCAAGGAATGGATGAAGATCGCCGCCACCAATGGAATGATGATGCCCGCCCACCTAGAGGAATTGGATGAAGATGATCTTGCCGGCCACCAACGAGAGGAGAACCGCCGGCAAAGGAAGAAGAGAATGGCTAAGGTGAAGGGCGCCGGCCAAGGAAAGCTTGAGTGAATTGGGCGCCGGCAACAATGATGGAAGAAGATGGTTGCCGCCCAACCTAGCTCCAAACCCTAGCCGCCCAACTCTTTCCCAAACCCTAATCCCTATTCGAAAATCTATATCTTTTTTGCCGCCCAACCCTAAGCCATATATTTATAGAATTTAGGAGAAAGTTGGTTAGCCTAAAATATAGGAACTAACTCCTATATTCTTGCCGCCCAACCAACCTTATCCCCTTTAAGATTTGTTGCCGCCCAACCAAGGATGAGCCAAACCCTAATTCTATAATTTAGGCTTAAGCTTCCTCTAATCTCCACCGTCGGATCTAGGATTTAATCTCCACCGTCGGATCTAAGATTTCATCCCAACCGTCGGATCTAGGATTTCATCCCAACCATCGGATCTATGGATTTAATCCAACCGTTGGTTCTAGGGTTTCATCCTAACCATCGGATCTATGGATTTAATCCAACTGTTGGTTCTAGGTTTTGTTTTACATTCTTGGATCTAGACTTCACAAGGATTATATTAGGCTACGATAGGGACCATAAGGAGGAGTTGGGTCTTGGCCACCCGATGGATCGGAACCACACAAACTTGATCCATCAATGATGTTCCATTCCACTAGAGGATCATCATTGAACTATCTCACCAACCCCCATAAATTAATATGGGCTCCATATATTATTTGTACATTAATCTCCCCGTGTTTAAGATATCGAATGTCCGTCAATTAATTGATTTACTGACCATCAATTAATTAACATCTAAGTCCTCGAGTAGTACCACTCAACCTTATCATCATGTTGACTAAGTCAACCAGCTGGGTTTACATGATGAACCTTATGAGCTCCTCAAGGGGACATCATCAACCTAATATATAGGACACGGTTTCCTCCTATAATCAACGGCACACCATGTAAATAATTTTATTTCCCAACTTACCGGGCTTATTGATTTAATCCATTTAAATCTCACCCACTGGTAAATCAAAGAAATAAATACTAAGTACATGTGCCGTTATTATATCGGGATTAAGAGTATGTACAACATAATATCCAGGTCGATTCAATTATGTAGTCGGACTAAATTGAATCACCTCTATTTGGTCTGCTCAATACACCTAAGTGTACTAGTGTAACTCTATGTTCAAGATAAAATAATACCAAGCTACACTACAACCAGGCCAATGGTGTGTCCAAAACCATCTTGGTTGTGAGCCTCTACTTATATTTTACAAGGGACTGATAACATGATCTTCTGTGCCACACCAAGCACCATGTTATCTACAATGTAAAATATTAGACAATATGCACACACATATAACAAATATATAAAGTGCAAACAATGATCATGTGATTCTTATTTCAAAATAAAATGTTCATACAAAAAGAGCTAGGCTTTCAGTATACATTCTAACAATCTCCCACTTATACTAAAAGACTAAGCTGTCATCACAGTGCCATACATCTGATCCCCATGTCCTCCACATGCCTATCAAACGCTTTCGCTGGAAGGGCCTTAGTGAATGGATCCGCCAGGTTATCCTCTGATGCAATCTTGGCGACAGCAACTTCTCCTCGCTTTACGATCTCTCGTATAAGGTGGTACTTGCGCTCTATGTGTTTACTGCCTTATGGGCTCGTGGTTCCTTCGAGTTTGCAACTGCACCACTATTGTCACAATAAATTGTGATAGTTCTGGGCAAACCAGGAATCACTTCCAAGTCCATCAAGAAGTTTCTGAGCCATACAGCTTCCTTGGCTGCCTCAGAGGCTGCCACATACTCAGCTTCCATGGTGGAGTCCGCCACGCATTTCTGCTTGACACTCCTCCATACTATGGCTCCACCTCCAAAAGTAAACACAAACCCCAGGGTAGACTTACTCTTGCCCCTATCTGATTGGAAATCCGAATCCGTGTAACCTACAGGGACTAATTGATCTGCCCGGTAAACCAGCATATAATCCCTAGTCCTTCTCAGGTACTTCAATATATGCTTTACGCGATCCAATGTCCTGTCAGATTACTCGATATCGCTAACCATGCCCAGCAGCGGATATCTGGTCTCAAATACATAGCATAGCATACATAAGGCTTCCTCTGCCAAGCATAAGGAACCGCTTCATGTCCTCTATCTCCTTTGATGTTTTGGGACACATCTCTTTAGATAAAGGAACTCCATGCCTAAAAGGTAGAAAACCTTTCTTGGAGTTCTCATGCTAAAACGAGCAAGGATAGTGTCAATATATGAAGCTTGAGACAAGCACAACATCTTTTCTTGCGATCCCTTATAACTTTGATCCCAAGGATGTGTCCCACTTCCCCAAGTCCTTCATGTCAAACTGTTTGACAACCATACCCTTACGTCCGATAACACTTTGATATTGTTGCCAACTAACAAAATGTCATCTACGTATAGTACAAGAAACACCACTACGTTTAGTCACATCTCTTGTATACACAAGGCTCATCCGGACTTTGAATAAATCCATATTTGGATTACCTCATCAAATCGGATGATCCAAGATCTAGAAGCTTGCTTCAATCCATAAATGGACCGATTAAGCTTACATACAAGATGCTCTTTGCCTTTAGCAATGAATCCCTCTGGTTGCCGCATATAGATGTTCTCCTCAAGACTTCCGTTGAGGAAAGGCATCTTGACATCCATCGCCATATCTCATAATCCATATGAGCTATAGATAAGAGAATCCGGATAGACTTAAGCATAGCTACCGTGAAAGGTCTCCTCATAATCGATACCCTCTTTACGAGTATACCCTTTCAGCAAGCCTATTTGAAGGTCTCAACCTTCCCGTCTACTCCTCTCTTGCTCTTGTAGATCCACTTGCATCCAATGGTTTTTACACCATCGGGTGGGGCTACTAGCTCCCAGACCTGATTAGAATCCATAGATTCTATCTCTAAATTCATCGCACTTTGCCAAGACACTGCATCTTTATCTTGGATTGCCTCATCATATGTCCAAGGATCAGGTTCATGTTCACGGGGACTAAGTCCAAGACTCTCCCAAAAACATGAATCTCGGGTTGTCTAACAACCTCCCACTTATGACGAGGTGCCTCCTGTGTATGCTCTATGACACGCGGTGCAGTGACTTGTGGTGTCTCCTCTTGTACCGGTGGTATTGAAGTCGGTGCTTCCCCCGTCAACTCCTCAAGAACAATCCTACTCGTGGGCTTGTGGTTCATTACATAATCCTCCTCTAGAAATCTGGCGTTCGTGCTAACGATCACCCTCTGATCTCTAGGATTATAAAATAAACCACCTTTCGTTCCCTTGGGGTAGCCAACAAACATGCACACTTCTGTACGAGATTCCAACTTACCAGCATCTCCCTTCAGCACATGTGCTGGACTACCCCAAATCCGAATATGTCTTAGACTAGGCTTTCGCCCAGTCCACAACTCTGTGGGAGTAGAGGGTACTGACTTAGATGGAACCAAGTTCAAAATGTGTGCTGCTGTTTCCAGAGCAAACCCCCAGAACGAAACAGGTAACTCAGAATAACTCATCATCGATCTCACCATCTCCATAAGAGTCCTATTCCTTCGCTCTGCTACACCATTCTGCTGGGGTGTGCCAGGTGCAGATAATTGGGATTGAATCCCAGCCTCTGATAAGTAACTCCTAAACTCTCCCAAGAGGTACTCGCCACCACGATCAGATCGTAATGTCTTGATACTTTTACCTTGACGGTTCTCCACATCAGCCTTGAATTCTTTGAACTGTCAAAGCATTGACTTCTGGCGCATCAAGTTAATTTATCCATATCTTGAATAATCATCTATAAAAGAGACGAAATATTCAAAACCACCTCTTGCTGGATAGACATAGGACCACAAAAATCAGAATGAACCATTCTAACACATCTTTGGCTCTATACCCCTTGGCCTTAAAAGGCCTCTTGGTCATTTTACCTTCCAAGCAAGATTCGCAGGTTGGGAGATCCTCCACCACTAATGAACCCAAAGGTCCATCAGCTATCAAACTTTGAATTCTGCTAAGGTTAATATGACAAAGCCTTAGATGCCAAAGATATGTCTGGTTCATCTGCGAAGGTTCTTTTCTCTTTTTAGACTTAGAAGATGAGCTATTTATTTCTATTTGCATCGTGGGAGTTTTTGGTTCAAGAGTATATAAATTGCCAACCAATGTACCAGAACAGATAATATCCCTATTCCTTTTTATAACAACTCTGTCATTAAAAGAAACAGAATACCCATCCAAAAACAATTTAGAAACTGAAATTAAATTCTTTCTAAAAGTAGGTACATAAAGACAATTTCTTAAAACCAAAACTTTATTCCTATCAAAAGATAAATAAACGTCTCCCACTGCAATAGCCGCCACCTTTGAAGCATTGCCCATGTAGACGGTAACCTCTCCCTCAGCTAGTCGTCGGGTTTCCTGGAACCCCTGCAAAGTATTGCAGACATGATCAGTGGCTCCTGTATCTACACACCAGGTACTGGTAGATAACACCGCTAAACATGTTTCAACAACTAAACAAGAAGATATACCTTTGTTCTTTCGGCGAGGACAGTCCGCCTTCCAATGTCCAGTCTGCTTGCAAGTGAAGCACTTGCCTTTCGGCTTCTTCACTCCTGCCTGGGGTCCCACTGCCACTTTCTTCGCTCTACCTTGCTTCTTCTTCTTCTTACCTTTCGGTTTAGAGGAAGAAACCTTCTGAGCGACCATGGCTTGAGAACTCTGACGAAAAAGCCCCTCTCACGCTGGAGTTACATCGAAGCTCAACGAATACAACCTCTTGTTCATGTTGTAGTTGAGGCGAATCGCTCAAAACTCCTAGGAAGAGACTGGAGAATGATATCGACCTGGGTTTCCCCATCGATCTCAGCTCCGAGGACTTCCATCTCATTAAGATGAGCCATCATCTTGAGAACATGATCCCTAACGGGTGTTCCCTCGATCATGGAGGTCGTCATCAAGTTTCTCATTGCCTCCTGCCTAGCCGCCCTACTCTGATGTCCGAAAAGTTCCTTGAGATTGAACATCATGTCATAAGCGGAAGCCATGGCGTCGATGATCTTTATAGATGCCAAAATGTAACAGCGCCATCTCATCGCCTTGACCCATTTCTTATAACGTTCTTTCTCCTTTTCGTAGTCATCGGTGGGCTTAGGAGGCAGACCTCGAAGAGTACAAATTTGTACTCCTCATGATTAAGACAATATCCAGTTTCTTTTTCCAATCAATGTAGTTTGGACGGTAAGTTTGTTTTCTTTTAAAATCACAGCAAGTGGGTTGAAAGCCATTTGAAAATCCTAAAAATCACAATGATCAAAAAATATCAGATTTCAAATAATATTGATTCCTCAAAACAATAAAATCCCGAAATCAACCAACACCTCAAAACACCGAGAATATCGCATGCCACGATAGTGTGGACGTATACGAATTCTACATTTGTAAGAGGAGGTTTTACCCATTAATTTTATTATCTTGTCAACCTTACCTTTTGACAAATAAAATTAATAGTTGGTTCCTCTTTAGCCCTACAAATAAAAGGAGTGACTCCGATGGGGAGGATACTTTTTATTTGCATCTAAGTGTGCACCATTACACGATACTAAGGGAATTATTTCGGATTATGTGCCTTACCGATGGGGAAGTACACACGCTCCTAAATAATTTCCTATAACCATTATTTGACCTAGTGATCCGCAAACAAACCCATCCGATGGGGAGGAAGGCACTCAGAGCCAACACACAAGTTTGTTTGCATCACACGTCAAATTGTAATGGAGGCCGCGGGAATTAATTAAAATGTCCCTCTCCCACTTAGTAAATTGCAATCGAGTAATTTTAAACATACACAACATGCATATAAAACAAATAAGCAATAAATATGGAAAAATCAGAATTTTTTTCCAACTATTATGGCATTGTTCTTCAATACGCATCCCGTCGTGTCGCCACCTCGTCCGCTCCATCTTTTTCCGTGCGCAAGTCACCAAAGAGTTCCGAGCCGAGATAAATCATATTAATTTACATCCATCGATCCTCTACTCCACGAAGGAGTGTACAAATAATCTAGATCGAAAGTAAACTAAAATGAGCGGCTAAACAATGCCGTATTTAATTACAAAAATTAAATACTAATCTAGCCTCGTCAACCCCGAGGATTCAAATAATAAATTTTTACACACATCCATTCACATACACACACATGGCCATAATAGTCGGATCTTATGCCTGCAACCAAAGAGTTAAACTACGCATATCCTACTATTATCCGGCACATATAATATATGAAAAATGCATAAAAATTAACCGAATCCATAACACACAAAACCAGAAACCGTGGCTCTGATACCATTTGATGATGGGAATCGCTTCGGAGGCTCATTGGCTCCCATGTCCCCGGATTAAAATTTTCACTAATGAAGGATTAATCCGGATGGGATGAGCTTCCTTGGCAACACCATTTCATCGTCGTGCTAACAACTTGAGTGGTCGCTCGAACAAACTAGTTGTTCAAGCAACTCTACTCTTCTAGTTGGTTAGCCGCGGAAGAGACGACGGACGGATCGCCGGTTTTTGTGTTTGTCTTCGGGGTCTATGATTATACAACATATATTCATATACGAACATGCATAATCAAAACAAATAAGAACATGCTCAGATCTGTACATAAAGTTAAAATAACTTTATACCTTACGATCTTCTACCGTATGTCCTATCCTTCTCGTGGACGACGTGTGGACGAAGATCCTCCACGAGTAGAAGCCTTCTAGATCGAGTTTTCCTCTACCTTGTCCGCTGCGAACAAAGAGAAAAACCACAAATACCTTTCCTATCTAGAACCGGCCACCAAGCTAGGAAGTTTGATGCAACCGCCGGCCAAGGAATGGATGAAGATGCGCCGGCCACCAATGGAATGATGCCGCCGGCCCACCTAGAGGAATTGGATGAAGATGATCTTGCCGGCCACCAACGAGAGGATAACCGCCGGCAAAGCAAGAAGAGAATGCCTAAGGAGAAGGGCGCCGCCAAGGAAAGCTTGAGTGAATTGGCGCGCAACAATGATGGAAGAAGATGGTTGCCGCCCAACCTAGCTCCAAACCCTAGCCGCCAACTCTTTCCCAAACCCTAATCCCTATTCAAAATCTATATCTTTTTTGCCCAACCCTAAGCCATATATTTATAGAATTTAGGAGAAAGTTGGTTAGCCTAAAATATAGGAACTAACTCCTATATTCTTGCCGCCCAACCAACCTTATCCCCTTTAAGATTTGTTGCCGCCCAACCAAGGATGAGCCAAACCCTAATTCTATAATTTAGGCTTAAGCTTCCTCTAATCTCCACCGTCGGATCTAGGATTTAATCTCCACCGTCGGATCTAAGATTTCATCCCAACCGTCGGATCTAGGATTTCATCCCAACCATCGGATCTATGGATTTAATCCAACCGTTGGTTCTAGGGTTTCATCCTAACCATCGGATCTATGGATTTAATCCAACCGTTGGTTCTAGGTTTTGTTTTACATTCTTGGATCTAGACTTCACAAGGATTATATTAGGCTACGATAGGGACCATAAGGAGGAGTTGGATCTTGGCCACCCGATGGATCGGAACCACACAAACTTGATCCATCAATGATGTTCCATTCCACTAGAGGATCATCATTGAACTACCTCACCAACCCCCATAAATTAATATGGGCTCCATATATTATTTGTACATTAATCTCCCCGTGTTTAAGATATCGAATGTCCGTCAATTAATTGATTTACTGACCATCAATTAATTAACATCTAACTCCTCGAGTAGTACCACTCAACCTTATCATCATGTTGACTAAGTCAACCAGCTGGGTTTACATGATGAACCTTATGAGCTCCTCAAGGGGACATCATCAACCTAATATATAGGACACGGTTTCCTCCTATAATCAACGGCACACCATGTAAATAATATTATTTCCCAACTTACCGGGCTTATTGATTTAATCCATTTAAATCTCACCCACTGGTAAATCAAAGAAATAAATACTAAGTACATGTGCCTGTTATTATATCGGGATTAAGAGTATGTACAACATAATATCCGAGGTCCGATTCAATTATGTAGTCAGCACTAAATAGAATCACCTCTATTTCGGTCCTGCTCAATACACCTAAGTGTACTAGTGTAACTCTATGTTCAAGATAAAATAATACCAAGCTACACTACAACCATGCCAATGGTTTGTCCAAAACCATCTTGGTTGTGAGCCTCTACTTATATTTTACAAGGGACTGATAACATGATCTTCTGTGCCACACCAAGCACCATGTTATCTACAATGTAAAATATTAGACAATATGCACACACATATAACAAATATATAAAGTGCAAACAATGATCATGTGATTCTTATTTCAAAATAAAATGTTCATACAAAAAGAGCTAGGCTTTCAGTATATATTCTAACAGATATAGTAAAGAGCAACTACCAATTGTCAAATCAAACTCATGGGCAGAATTTAACATGAACCAACATTGTTTATGTACACAAGCTACTCCTAAATCCTAGAAGCAAAAGTACTACACCATGTATACGAAGGAAGAATCACAAAGCATGTCGAAGTTTGAATACATAAGGAATAAAATGCAGAAATAAAGATATACAATGCTTTCGTGATCTTCTCTCCAGCGTTGAATTGCAAGGTGTGGACCTCGGACGACGTTCCTCCTCCCCGTTGCGAGTTATCGAAGCTTTTTAGGGCTTCGGCATGCCATCCTAGCTGTCGTGCCTCCCCCTAGGGTTTGGGCGGAGCCATCCTTATATAGACATCGCCTCGGACCGCTGCAAAATCCAGAAAAGCCCTAGTCGTGCAAATCTGTCGGACCACCACACGGTCGTGTGTTTCCACATGGCCAGGCCGTGTGTGGCCCTAGGGTGCTGTTCTCGGCCATTGGACACGGTCGTGTGAATCCACACGCCCTGGCCGTGTCCCACTCTGTGTCTAGCTACGAAATGTCCTTCTTTTGCTCCGAAGACACATCTTTTTGACCCGAAAAGCTAACATACACACAAAAGTACAATGAGCAGACCTCCAAACTAAAAAATAAGAAATGCGTGCAAAAATAGTGTAACATATGCATGAAACTAACACAAAATGCAATGAGATGTGAGCGAAAATTACTCCTAAAACTCTATATGTTTTGCTCACATCACTTACCATTCTTGACATCCAATCTAACCCACTAGGGCTTCCACCAGCTATCCAGTCTGCCTGACCCAGCTAGACTTTTTGTCGATTGTCCGGTCTCCGGACCCAACCGATCTTCATGCCAAATGTCTGGTCCACATGACCCATATGGACTTCATGTCTGGTGTCTGGTCCTTCTAATCTGTCAAGATACGTGCCTAGTATCCGGTCAACACGACCTACTAGAACTTCTTGTTAAGTCTGCACACTTAACACTAATATTAGAACACAAGTGAATCCTAACATTTAACTATGGTTCATACATCAAAACTAAGGAGTGATGCTCACTGCATCAACAATCTTCCCCTTTTTGATGTATGACAACACATCAGTTAAAGTTAGGAGAATCAAATACCAATCTCCATATTTTGACATGTATAAGAAATGAACTATCAACTTTTGTCATGAATATTTGATGCATAAATTTAACCATGTATGAGATGCATTAGTCCTTATCAAAATTTTGCATCTTCTTAACTTTATATCTTTTTTTTTTAAATCTATAATTTTATATCTCTTCTCTCCCCCTTTGGCATACATCAAAATAAAGATTAAGTATAAAATGCCAACATAATGTAGTGGACAGTTGAAGTTTCACAAACATGAGAAATTATCAAACTCAAAAATAAAAATATTTCGACCTTGAAATTTGATTTAATATAAGCTTTTCAACAATATTTATAACTTTTCAAATACTTTCAAACTATAAAAAATTTCAACTGTTTAATACTCCCTGCAAAATTTTCAAAATTTTCAAAATTTTCAAAACTTTCCCTCTGAATAAAAACTTAGTTTCAAAATTTTTAAAGAATTTTCAAAAATTTTCAATTTTTCAATTTGATGCAAAAATTGATAGGGAATAAGTCCAAGCATGAATTCCTAAATATTATATTTAAATTTTGAAAATACACATCTAAAAATTTTCCTTAAAGAAAATGTCTAACTCTTTACTAGCTCAAATGATATAGTATTAATCATCAAGCTTTGAATTAGAGTTAGTCACCGAAGTGATCGATTTGCTCTTGTAAACCCCATGTTTGTTCATGTCGTTGCACTTGATCTATATCTCGAATTAGGGGTGTAGTCCTAACATCTCACGCCCATGTTCATAGCTCAATACACAAACAGGTAATCCTAGGTGTTTGTGAGATGCGAAGGCTACCTAGATCTATAGGATCATGAAGTCTAGATTGACCTAATCTAGATTAATTTTCAATTTTTTTTTTAAAAATATAATATTACTTTTCAAAATAATTCTGAATGATAAGCATGAAAAATTCCTAATCTACCAAGAATAAACCTAATTGTCTTCTAAGCATACTAAATTCTGCTTCCGGAAGTGGTTTAGTGAATATGTCGGCAAGGTTCGATTTGGACTCAACATAGTTGAGTTCAATATTACCTTTCGCCACATGATCCCTTACAAAATGATATTTAACATCAATGTGTTTAGTGTGTGAGTGATTAATTGGATTTTTAGTTAAATTTATTGAACTTATGTTATCAACTAAAGTTTTTACCTTTTTGTAATATAGTTCAAAATCCTTAAGTGTGTTCATCATCCATAATAGTTGTGCTATACATTCACCTAATGCTATGTATTCTGCTTCAGTTGTGGAAAGTGCAACATAATGTTGCTTCCTACTGAACCAGCTTACTAAGCAAGATCCTAAGAGCTGACATCCTCCACTAGTACTTTTCCTATCTAGTTTACACCCTGCATAGTCTGAGTCAGAATATCCTATTAACTCAAAGTTACTAGATCTTGGGTACCACATACCAACATTAATTATTCCTTTAATGTATCTTAATATACTTTCAACATGTGTTAAATGTGACTCCTTAGCACATGTTTGATATCTAGCACACATGCTTACTGCAAATAGTATGTTGGGTCTACTTGCAGTTAAGTATAGTAAACTACCTCTGGTACCCCTGTAATACTTTAGATCTACAGATTTTCCTTCTTTGTCTTCATTTAATGTAACATTCGTAGCCATAGGTGTTTAAATGTCTTTTGCATTTTCCATACCAAATTTTTTAATCAACTCTCTTGCATACTTATTTTGGTATATATAATTATCGTCTCTTGTTTGTTTTATTTGTAAACCTAGAAAGAAGTTTAACTCACCTACTAAACTCATTTCGAATTCTTATTCCATTAGGATTATAAATTCCTTTAAAAAATTTGAATTTGTTGATCCAAAGACTATATCATCAACGTATATTTGAGCAATAAAAATATCTTTGTTCAAGGTTTTTACAAAAAGTGTTGAGTCAATTTGACCTTGTCTGAACCCTTTATAACTTAAGTATGAAGACAGTCTCTCATACCAAGCTCTAAGAGCTTGTTTTAATCCATATAATGCCCATTTTAATCTATATACATGATTAGGGTATTCTAGGCTCTCAAAACCGGGGGGTTGACCTACGTACACTTCTTATTTTATTACTCCATTTAAAAATGTGGATTTTACATCCATTTGGTATAATTTGAACCCTTTATGTGCCGCATATGCTAGCAACATTCTAATTTCACACAACTGACTTATACTAAGCCAGTTAAATTTATAATTATCTACGAGCAAAACTTTTTGTATAACAAAATTAGATTCTAATTCAATGTTACATGATCCAATTACCTTAAGTTTGCCATTGTTTCCAAAGGCGACTGTTCCTAAGTTCTTGTAGCTTAATTCTGAGAATTTTTGACTATCTCCAGTCATATGTCTGGAGCAGCCACAATCCATAATCCATTGATCCATTCTGGAGTCCAACATAAATTAAAATTTTTAAGATAATTCATACCTTGAGTAAGATGAATTATCTTAAATTCTATTTAGGTTGTAAATTTGTTAATCAAGTAAATTTGTTAAATTAATTATAGTTGAGTATATTAAGTTGGGTTGATTTTAATAAATTAAGTTTTGTTAAGTGAATTTCTTTTAGTTAGGTATGTTTGTTTAGTTTATGTATAGTACATTAAGTTGAGTTTAATTAAGGTAAGTTGTTAAGATAAATTTATTAATCTTAGTTTAAGTATATTAGATTTAGTTAAACTAAATTAACCTAATTAAGCTTAATTAAGATCTAAATCATCTCACCCAGGCTAAGTTTTCAATACACTTATTCCTGTGAGTTTTGTGAGATGAGGATTCCTTTTATCTTAATTAAATTTAATGAGCAATTTCAAAGTGTTTAAACTTGTGTTAGATTCAAGCTTGGTTTGAGTTAGTTAAATAGGTTTTTCCAGTATTGACTTCCTGGTCATGGCGAGGCACATGGCCTTCTTGGTTATCGGAGCAACGACCACTTCCTAGACAAAGTCAAAAAGGAATCAAGTACTTGATTCACTTTAGACTAAGCCTTGGTCTAACTAGTTAAAGACTTAGTGAGTTAGCTTCGGTCAGTTCCACTTGACTTAGTGCACCAGGTCGTGGCGAGGCACATGGCTGTTAGTAATATATGAGAGGTGTCCCAAGGCAATCGCCTTATGGTTGTACCATTTATTTGATAAATGAAGATTCACTATTTGAGTATATATATTTTCATGTATTTGATTGGATCTTAAACTCATTTACTGAATGTCCACAATACGATTCACAGCATGAGAGAATTTGTGATTGGATCACAACTAGTGAGTATCTCTACATGTGTAATTGTGATGTATTAGAATTATCCCTAGTCGATGAATTGATGGATTCGGACGCCATCGATTCTGTTGAGACAAGCATGAGGTATACTCTTTATTTTATCCAAGCAGTTGTTTCTCACTGGCTGGTGACATTGGGATGTCCGGAGTTGATCGTGGATGCTAGTTATGGTAACTACTTCATTGAAGTGACTAGCTGTAAGACTTCATATGGTTCTCTGCATATATGGATATGTCAATGAAGTTCTTACTGCAGCTTAAGTGTGATGTTCCTTCGACTTGCGGTATTCAAGTCATCTTGGTCATGAAGACTTATGTTTTGACATCTTAAGCAAGCATCTCCCAGGAGATGTGAACCCGGGATAATTGGGTATAAGTCGAAGTGACTGAAGGTGTTTGAATAGCTTACAGAGGATTCACCGCTTCTTGCAAGGAGATGTATACCCTATGACCTCTCGTCGGATTATTACTAAAGTCTTTGGCCAAAGCATTACATGTTTAGAGTATGGTACTCTTGTGTACATGTGCAGTAACTAGAATCCGGAGGACGAGAAAGTAAATAGTTGGGCTAGGTGTGACATAGTTAGCCTAGTGGGGAATGACACAATAGACCATGTCCTGAACCAAGTGGGTATAAGATGAATGAAAGGAATGGGGCATGATTCATTGTAGCTGCTGAAGGGTTTCAGAAAAGGTTCTGGGATCAACCGTTGATTTTCTGGTTAATTGGGGATCATGATGTACTACTAGGTGCCACTCATGATCGTTCTATAATTAATGGTTAATTATAGACAACCAACATAAACTGGGAACCTATTTGGTCACACACATAACGAGCGTAATCCGAAGGATTTAAAACGAGTTTGATAATAGGATTCTGAGATTGAGAGAGACTTGATTTGGTTGGACCAAACAAAGAGCGAGTATGAAATTGTTTCAGTCATATCGAAAGCATGGATGGGCCGAGTCTTATGAAGACATGATGGATGAACCAAATTGGTTTGGTTCTAATCCAATGGTGGAAAATAAACCAAAGTGGTTTGGTTTGTTTTAAACGAATGAACCAAAGTTGGTTCGGTTCATTTTAACTTAAAATAGACCAATGCGGTTTGGTTTATTTTAACTTAAGTTATTGGAGCGGGTTAACGGGTTTTGGTTATGAACCAATAACCGTTAAGAGAATGTGTTCTCTATAAAAACACGGATTAAGGGTTATTCGTGGAGAATTAATTGGTTCAAGGGTTTTGGAAACCCTAGCCTTCTTTCCTCCTTCTCGCATCGCCAAGAGGAGTGTCAGTTTTGTCACGCCTAAGTCACAGGCCACTCACTAGCATTATACCCACTGCTCTGGGAATTGCCCATACTATCCTCGAATCATACAGTACCTATTTATGCTGCCCTAGCCTCACTTATATTGTACTAGAATTGCTTATACTACCCTGGAATTACCTACAACACCCTGGAATGGCACATACTAATCTGAATCTCTCCAAACTGCCCTAGAAACACACATACTGGTCTGGAACCCCACATACTGCCTTGGAACTTTACTAGAACTACTTAAACTGCCCTAGAATTGTACATAATGCTGAAAACCTGTCCAAACTGCCCTAGAAATATATGATGGGGTTGGGATTTCAGGGAAGTTTAAGTAAGGCCAATGCAGTTCTAGAGAGGTATAAGAAATTCCAGGGCAGCTTAAGTAAGGACAGTGCAGTTCCAGTGCAGTATAAGCAATTCCAGGGCAGTTTAAGTAAGGCTAGTATAGTTTCAGAGAAGTATAAATAATTCTAGGGCAGTCTAAGTAAGGCCAGTGAAGTTCTAGGGCAGTTTGGATAGGTTTACAATGTTATGTATAGTTCCAGTATCGTTGTAGGGCAGTATGTGGAGTTCCAGACCAGTAGGTGTGTTTCCAGGGAAGTTTGGATAGGTTCAGAATATTATGCATAGTTCTAGGGTAGTTTGGATAGGTTTTCAGCATTAAATACAATTCCAGGGCAGTTTGAGCAGTTCCAGTATAGTTCCATGGCAGTTTGGACAGGTTTACAACATTATGTATAGTTCTAGTATGGTTCCAAGGCAGTATGTGGAGTTCCAGACTAGTAGGTGTGTTTCTAGGGCAGTTTGGATAGGTGCAGGATATTATGCATAGTTCCAGGGTAGTTTAGATAGGTTTTCAACATTATGTACAATTCTAGGGCAGTTTGAGCAGTTTTAGTATAGTTTCAGGGTAGTTTGGATAGGTTTACAGTATTATGTACAGTTCCAGTATGGTTCCAGGGCAGTATGTGGAGTTTCAGACCAGTAGATGTGTTTCCAGGGTAGTTTGGATAGGTTCAGGATATTATGAGTAGTTCCAGGGCACTTTGGATAGGTTTTCAGCATTATGCCCAATTCCAGGGCAGTTTGAGCAATTCTAGTATAGTTCCAGGGTAGTTTGGACAGGTTTTCAGTATTATGTACAATTCTAGGGCAGTTTGAGCAGTTCTAGTATAGTTCCAGGGCAGTATGTGGGGTTCTAGACCAGTATGTGTGTTTCTAGGGTAGTTTGGATAGATTCAGACTAGTATGTGCCATTCCAGGGTGTTGTAGGTAATTCCAGGGTAGTATAAGCAATTCTAGTACAATATAAGTGAGGCTAGGGAAGAATAAATAGGTCCAGTATGGTTCCAGGGCAGTATGGGCAATTCCCAGAGCAGTGGGTATAATTCCAGGGCAATATATATATATATATATATATATTCTCATGATAGTAAGTACAGAGCCAGAACAATCTGAGTATTTCCAAGGGCCGTATAAATGAGGTCAGGGCAGTATTGTGGTTCCTGGGCAGTTGTTAATCCCAGAGCAGTTGGAGTAGGTCTAAGGTGTCTGGATGAGTCTAGGGTGGTTAGTGCATCAGCCAAAGGGAAAAAGGGGCGTGCTGAAGGGTGAAAGGTATTGATGAAAGGCTGAGGAAGGTTAGTTTAAAATAATTATATATATCTTTCTATTTGAGTTTAACATGTGGCAGGAGATATTTTTGAATCAGAAGCGGGAAAAGCGGTTAGGAACACAGCTTGCCGAAGGGGCATTTACGTACATTCACCATTAGGAGAAGGCGGGGGGGGGGGGGGGGGGGGGGGGGCCTTCATCTATAAAAGGGGTAGAAGCTGATGGAATCGGAAGGATGGTTTTTTGTTCTCCATTTAGTATCTCTGAGATCTCTCTTCTTTTCCAGTTCATTACTTTTCTTCTCATACTCATATTGACTTGATCGTCGGAGTGGCCGCGCCGGGAAGCCGGCCAATCTTCACTATGTCCCCTTGGTCTCTCTCTTGGTGATAGACCCAGCTATCCGTAAGGAGAAGAAGGGGGATCTTGGTGATTCAAAGGAGCAAGCACCATTAGTAATGTAATGGAAAAATAAATAAGACAAATTTATTTTTACTTAGTTCATGACCTAGCGGTTGCTACTCCAAGGTCCCGCGATCATTCATTGCGTACGAAGGGGTAATCTACTATAGAGTCTCCTCCTCGTTGGAGGTAGGAGACAACGATCACAAAAATGAAAGATCGAGGATGAGGCAAAAAACCTACCTCACCTTGTTACGATTAAAATCACGAATACAATAAATAAAACAACATAACTGCTGGCGATGAAGAAGTTGTAAGCTTGGTGTTGCATCAGCGTTATGACGGCATTACAACGTTAGAGCTTTGGCGTTATGGGAACACTTTGAGAGCAATCTTGATGATCTTAGGTTCGAGTCCTCCCCTCCTTTTATATAATTATGCCTTGGAATAAGTCTAGATTCAGATCCTCAACTTGTGGAACTTATCACGAGGTGACAGCTTATCTTATCGTGAAGTGGCATCGTCAAACGCTATCCTTTTTTACCTTGTCTATTTGGTCGATTCGCTCCATCACCGACCGATGTGGTCGATCGCAAGACGCCAAATACCAACATCAGCTTGGTCACTCCCCTACAATAAGAGGTTAGCACGAAATATGGTAAATATGATGGTTCCTTACCATCAGATCTCGACCTAGACCTTCTATTGGAAGTCTTAGTCGGATTGCCACATACGGTTGTCCCCGTATAGAGGACATGACATTACAATCTCTCTTCTCACTCGTGCTTACCTCTGGTCCTTTATGACGTGTCGCTTTGCTTCCGATCTTCACCTTGGTTCTTCGACTCCCATGAAGTTCTCCCGGTGTTGCCCGACCACCATGGTTTCTCGACTCGAGATTCTCCGGGTGTTGCTGATCTTCGGCTTAGCTTAACCATTTCCTGCACACTTAATTTAGCTCATGAGATAACAATATGACCTTAACTTTGGATCTTTGCCATAATCAAAACCTAAGTTCGATTATCTGGTGCCCCTGCACCAACATCTGCATAAGGCGCTAGAGGTTAAAAAGAACTCATCTCCGAGTTTAGAGGAGTATCATCACTTGTTCATGAGTAAGAACTCAAATGCTTCAAATTGAGCACGTCGAATATTTACATATGGCTAGAGAGGAGCAATCAGTAAGTGTTGTCATTAATCTTTTTTAGAATTTTACAAGGCCCTATCTTTCTCTCCTTCAGTTTGTTGTATTCTCCAATAGAAAATCGAGTATGAGTTAATACAACCCATACTGAGTCTCCAACTTCAAAAAGTACCTAACGACTATGATGATTAACTTGCTCTTTGTACTTGGCATTACTTCTTTCGATAGTCAGCTTGACTTGATCTGCTTGAAGATGGCCAGTCATTTCTTCCGCCTTAGGGTTGTGCTTAGTGTAAGGGATAGGTGCTAAATCTAGTATATTTGGATGGGTTCAATCTATAGACTATCTCAAAAGAGGTAAATTCGGTGATTTTGTTCTTGGTTCTATTATAAGTAAATTCCACCCAAGGTAGAGCCAAATCCACTCTTTTGACTTAGAACCTACTAGGTGTTAGGGCAATCTCTTACCATGATAAGGTTTTGATGTGTGTGGCAAATGGTTTAAGTTAGGTTGTTATTATGATTTGATATGTGCGTTGGAGTCTTGCAGGACTTAGTAATTCGCACATGGAGCCTTGGCGGGTTCACCACTCAGAACCTCGTGCTTGAGTCGGAGAAGGAGCATTGCAGAGTCGTGCGCTTGATGCTGCCGAGGGACCGTCGGACGAGATGACTTGAAGCGAAACCAAGCCGTGAACGAAGAGAGCTTCGACGAGGGACTTCGAGTGAGATGAGAGAATGAGTGAATTGTAAGTAGCCCATTAGGTGAACTTGGCCGAATGGCTAAGTGTCGAATGAGTTTTTCGACATCGCCGATCACAAAATGGCAATGATCGCCTGAGTCGAATGGGTTCGACCGTATCCGATCGAAGAGTTGTTTTGGGGCCGCAGCAAATAAGCTAGGGGCCGATCACCAAGGCAAAGAATGATCGATTAAGAGGGTTTGGCCATAGAACCACTCGTAGCTGACTGGACAGTTGACTACGGAGGCAGCAGTCGATTGATGGGATCCATCAGTCGACTGCCAAGTGACTACAACGGTTGGGATCCGACGTGTTCGGAGGCCGTTGAAGTGGTGGCAGTCGACTGCCAAGGGCAGCAGTCGACTGGTGGCGGCCAATGGGAAGAAATCAGCCCTCTCTATAAAAAGATAGGGTGTGGGCTTTTGGATGGCTAATGCTCATATTACAAACCATCATCCAAGTGCTCCACAAGTGATAAACTCCTTCTTCTAGATCTCTTTCACATCTATTGTAAAATAAGGAGTGTTCTTGAGTTGTAAGGGTTACCTCCACCTAGCTTACTGCAAATGAGAGACCGATAGTGATTTGTTTGTGGAGTGATTCACCGAGGACAAATCGGGGACCGTGGATTAGCGGCGTAGCCGTGAACCACGTTATATTTCGGTGTTAGCATTGTTTGTATTCTTCTTTGTTTATTTTCGTGTCTTTATTAGTTTTCCGCTTGCGCTAACAATTGTGTAGACGAGCAAATTCCACCATCCAATAACAAAGGGCTATTCACCCCCCCCTCTAGCCGGCCGATCGATCCCCTATAAGTGGTATCAGAGCCAAGAAAAGCTTGTCAAGGACTAACCGCCACAACAAGGACATTCAAGAATGGCCAGCTCAAATATTCATCCGCCAAAGTTCTAGGGGGAATTCTCTTGGTGGAAAAAGAGAATGGAGGTTTTTTTTAGACCGATTTTGAAATTCTTTTGATTATGAAAAATGGTTTCGAATTGCCTAGGAATGAAGAAGGGGAGCTATTGGAAAAATCAAGATAGAGTAAAAGACAAAGAGAGGAGTACTTGGTGAATTCAAAGGCCAAGCACGACCTCTACAATGTACTCCCTCAACAAGAAGTGAATAGGATAGGGGAGTGTGCTAGCGCCAAGGAAATGTGGGAGAAACTAATAGAAATTCATGAAGGCACATTCGAGGAGAAACTAGCAAGGAGAGATGTCCTTCGCTCCCAATTATCCAACATCAAACTCGAAAAGATAGAGAAGGTAAAATACCTACACTCTAGATTTAAGGAAATTCTAACCGGCTTGACAAGTGTAGGTGAAAATCTCTCCAACCGAGATATGGTGATGAAGGCCATAGATGCCTTTCCCCGGTCCTCAAGATGGAGCTCCATGGTGGACTCGTTTTACATCTCCAAGAACTTAGAAGTGAGCACCTTGGAGGAGTTCTTTTCAACAATGGAGCTCCACGAAACAAGGCTTGAAGGAATAGTTGAAGATCCTAGAATTCAACCTTCAAGAGGGGTAGCCTTGATGGCCCACAAAGGGAAGAAGAAGATGGAGATCCCATCTTCATCCGATGATGCATCCTCCTCTTCTTCCATGGATAGCACGGAAGAAGCCTATATGGTAAGGAGGGTAAGGCGTGCTTTAAAAGGTTTTCAATTTAATAAATCTAATGATAGGAGGAGAAGACCAAGGGGGAAGGTGATTTGCTATAATTGCCAAGGAGAGGGACATATAAGGGACAATTGTCCCCTCTTGAACAAAAGCAAGGAGGAGAAGAGAAAGAAGGAAGAAAAGAAGAAGAAGGGGAGCAAGAAGAAAAAGGAAGAAGAAAAGAAGGCCAAAGAAAAAGGGAAGGCCAAGGCATTCAAAGCAAAGACATGGGATGATCCTTCCTCCTCATCATCTTCATCATCATCGGAAGAGGAGAATGCCTTTGTCACCAACTTAGCATTGATGGCCTTTGACGACTTAGATTGCTCCTCCTCCAAAAATGAAGCAAGCTCAAGTGAGGAGAGCTCAAGTGAAGGGGGAGCCTCCTCTACATCCTCATCATCGGAAGATGATTTGGTAAGTGAGGTAACGAATCTACCCCCTAAGCAAATTATGTCTATGATTTCTAGTCTCACTAAGGATTTATTTAGAGCTAAAAAGAAAAATAAATGCATGCTTGAGAAAATTAAGAATTTAGAACAAAAATTAGAAAAAGCATGTTTTAATAATGATAATGATGATGCATGCTCACATGATAACTATATGCCTTTGGATGTTAATGATGCATGCATAGAAGAAAATAAGGCTCTAAGGGAAAAGGTAGACTATTTGACCAAGGCCCTAGAAAAGTTCACAATAGGCTCCAATACCCTTAACATGATAATTGGGAGCCAAATGGCAAGTTTCAACAAGAAAGGCCTAGGTTACAAAGAAAAGAAAAATGAAAAGGCCTATAAATGTCTAATTGCTAGGGGTCAAGATAAAAAGAAAGTAATAGCTAGAAAATGGATTCCTAAGGAATTTTTAGTGAACCCCATAGGTAAGAATTTATATTGGGTTCCAAAATCCATCCTAAAGGGTTAGGAAAACCCTAGGATAGTCAACCATATGACATTCATCTATATCATATGTTTTGGTTGACTTAGGATGTTGGGACAACATTTTTGAATTAGTGTTAGGTGATGAAATTCACCTATAAGTAAATAAATCATGCTTTAGGTGATATTTGCTTTATTATCATGATGTAATACCTAATACATGATAACAATTTGATTAGTACATTTGTTTCATGATCATAATGTGAAATTAATTCATATACATCTTTATGATCATGTGGAATGATAGGATGATACTTAACCTTGATAGAATTGCATAAAAATAATGGTTAAGTATATACAAATACCTTTAGGATACATCTCACACTCACCATAGGCTACTTTGATTGAAAACTTAGCATGGGTGAGATGTTAGGATGATACAAATGTCCACTAGTGCCTATGGTATTTAGATGGTCATTTAAAGTATCAAAATAGCAATAATAGAACAATCATGGGGAAGGCTTATGTTTAATTCATAGACATATTGCCCAAAGATCATGGATGGATATTTCTTATGTTTTCAAAACAATTTCTTACCTTAAAATCTATGTGTTCATGTTTTGAAACAATTCAAAGCAAGACTAGGTGTTAAAATGGATACTAACATGATCAAAAACCTAGTGGTTTTTAAAGCTTTTGGATTTTTGGCAAATACTTGAAAATACAATGATTTTTCATAGAAAACTATTTTTCATTGATAAATATACTTACAAGAAATGTGTTCCCAAAATTTCACTGTTTTTAGAATTTTCTGGAATTTATAGTGCATTTCTAAAATTTGTCCAGAAAATCAGAATTTCGGAATTTATTGTGCCAGTCGACTGCCATACTGATAGCAGTCGACTGCTCGCCTGATAACTTGCCCAGTAATCTCGTTTATCCACTTTTAAGGCATGCTTTGGTTTTTGTTTCTTTCTAGACTTGATGTCATGATGTATAAACATTGTTAATTATTTTTGATGGTGTCAAAGGGGGAGAAATATATATGTTTAAGTAAGGGGGAATATATTTAGGGGGAGTTTCATGTATTAAGGGAGAGAGTTGCTAATCATGTTATTCACATGCTTTCCTTTCTTAATAGTTTATCAAATGTTTTTACCTAACTTAAACGGATTGCCACATATCAAAAAGGGGGAGATTGTTAGGGCAATCTCTTGCCATGATAAAGTTTTGATGTGTGTGGCAAAGGGTTTAAGTTAGGTTGTTATTATGATTTGATATGTGCGTTGGAGTCTTGCAGGACTTAGTAATTCGCACATGGAGCCTTGGCGGGTTCACCACTCAGAACCTCGTGCTTGAGTCGGAGAAGGAGAATTGCAGAGCCATGCACTTGATGCTACCGAGGGACCGCCAGACGAGATGACTTGAAGCGAAGCCAAGGAAGCAGACTTCGGAGGCAAGAGACGCGAAGGAGCATTGCAAAGTCATGCGCTGATCTCGCTGAGACGGCCGATTGCTCTTAGTCGAATGGGTTCGAGTTGTTGCCATATGTGGGCAATGACGAAGATTATCATCCGATCGGGCCAAGGCAGCCGATCGATTTAGAGGGTTTGACCACATAATCACTCGTAGCCGACTGGGCAGTCGACTACGGAGGTAGCAGTCGACTGATGGGATCCATCAGTCCACTGCCAAGTGATCTATTAGACTACAATGGTCGGGATCCGACATGTTCGGAGGCCGTTGAAGTGGCGACAGTTGACTGCCAAGGGCAGCAGTCGACTGGTGGCGGCCAACGGGAATAAATCAGATGTCTCTATAAAAAGAGAGGGTGTGGGCTTTTGGATGTCTAATGCTTATATTCCAAACCATCATCCAAGTGCTCGACAAGTGATAAACTCCTTCTTCTAGATCTCTTTCACATCTATTGTAAAAGAAGGAGTGTTCTTGAGTTGTAAGGGTTACCTCCACCTAGCTTAGTGCAAAGGAGAGACCGATAGTGATTTGGTTGCGGAGTGATTCACCGAGGACGAATCGGGGACCGTGGATTAGCGGCGTAGCCGTGAACCACATTATATTTCGATGTTAGCATTGTTTGTATTCTTCTTTGTTTATTTGCTTGTCTTTATTAGTATTCCGCTTGCGCTAAAAATTGTGTAGACGAGCTAATTCCACCATCCAACGATAAAGGGCTATTCACCCTCCTCTAGCTGGCCGATCAATCCCCTACACTAGGCACCCCAAAAAGTTGCCCAAACTTCTATTGACAAGCTGAATTTTGTAGGATTGATGAGATCGAAAGAGGGGGTGAATCTTGGTAATCAAAATTTTCTTAAACTTTATTTAAAAAACCCTTTTTTCCTTTAACTTTTAAATCAAAGTGAATATACAGCGGAAATATAAAACTAAAGATAAAATATGCAAGCCTTTTTACTTGGTTTGCAATCCCAGTCGGATTGCTACTCTAAGGCCCATAACCCCGCTCAAGGGCTACCTCGTCGAGCAATCACTAAATACTCACCGATTCGAAACCTTTCAAACTCGGAGAGGGTTCACTTATAAGAAATAAACGTGAGGTACAAACCACCTTGTAGGGACCGATTTGTGTATGCTAGAGGGGGTGAATAGTGATTTCGATTTCTTCATTCGATTGCATGCTCATCTACAATACGTTAGTGCACAATGAAATATAGAAATAAAATACATAATAAAAATAATGACAAACACAATCACAAATAATACACACGATTTTATGTGGTTTGAAACCCCAATTTCTACTCCATGGTTGAGCTCTAGTCGAGCTCTAGTGATGCACACCACCACTAACAAACTTCTCCTTCTTGGTTTGACACTGGAGGTGGAGAAACCTCTTACAAGTGCATACAACACAAATACAACAACCAAAAACAAGATAAAAAAGTAAATACAAAACAATGAAGTGAAAATACTTTACAAATGAGAGCTTTTGAATGCTTGATCTTTTGGTTGCTTTGAATGGCTTTGAAGGTCTGGAAAGCAACAACTATTCCCCTTCAAATCCTCTAAGAACCAGCGAATCCAAATCTTCTTGTCGAGCTACTTTTAAGTCATGCACAACCAAGATTTTCGTCTGACAATCGACTGCCAAAAGGCCCTAGTCGACTGTCCATAGTGTCGTTGTCTCACAATGGACTTAATCCACATTAGACTCAATCAATGGATACCTCAGCAGTCGACTGTCCTTACCAACAGTCGACTGCTGCATCACCAATTGCCTTCTCAGTCAACTCCCAGAGCTTCTGTGCTCTGGCCACTTATGATCAGTCGACTACCCATACATGGTAGTCGACTGCTCAAGGCTAGTTGACTGCTAGTGACACAACAGTAGTCGAGCTGTAGTCAACTACTTACCAGTCAACTGATATGAGTCAACTGATCTGTTGAGTGTTGAACACTCGACTAGTCGACTAGTTCATAACCTAGTCGACTGGTAAACCTCAAACATGAGGTTTAACCCAAGTATGATCCCCTCATACTTGATCAACTACTGTTAGCCTAGACCTAAGCCTTCTAGCTACCTCTATCAGCCTTACGCCTTCAGGATCAATCAGAGTCTTTCACAATTCGTTCATCCTTGACACTAGCCTTCAAATGCTTCCATCAACTATGTCATGCTAACCGAGTCCTTTACCAAAGTTCATTTGGACTTATGCTGCCAAGACTATATGCTTGAACTTTACTCTACTAAAACCTCACCCTTGGACTTCCCTATTGCAAAAGTTCACTTGGACTTTACGCCGCCAAAACTACACACTTGGACTTATGCTGCCAAGACTTCACCTTTGGACTTTCCAATTACCAAGTACCCATGACATGGACTTTCAATTGCCAAGACCATTCTTGGACTTTCTACATGCCAAGACCATGCTGTTGGAGATTTGACGGCGCTAGAGGGGGGGGTGAATAGCGTTGACCATACGAAGATGGAATTCAATCGTGATCGTGTCTACAATTTCGTTAGCGCAGCGGAATATAGAAATGAAAGCAATAACGAAATACAACAATCACGCTAACACGATGATATAACGTGGTTCGGAACAACACGGTTCCTACTCCACGGATCGAGCTCTAAAGAGCTCTAGTGATGCACACGCAATCACTAATCAATAATAACTCCTTCTCGGAACAATCCGGAGGCGGAGAAACCTCGTACAAGGATTACACTAAGTAATACACAAGATACAAGCAAATACAAGTAAGAAATACAATGCAAGTAAAGGAAAAACAACTTTACAAGAGCTTTGGATTGTTTGATCTTTGATTGCCTTGAACTAGCTTTGAAGGACTGGAAAGCACCAACTTCCCCCTTCAATTTCGCCCAAGAAAATCGCTTCTAAAACCCTCCTTCCGAGCTGCCTTTATAACCTACGTCGGGCTGGATTTCCGCCTATCAGTCGACTGCCATAAGTCACCAGTCGACTGATGCCACTGTTGTCGTGAGACAACGGATCGATCCACGCTGGAAAAACTCCAACGGATCTCTTGGCAATGATCGCCAACATTGGCGCGGCGATCGCACAAGACTCGTAGTCGATCGTCGGGCCGGCTACGAGCGCTCGTTTCGACAGAACTAGCAATGGCCGATCGCTAACCCTTGGCGATCGCGAGCAATTCGGCTATAAACCGCAATCGAACTGTCGACTCAGGCGTCGAACCGCCATAATGCGGGCCGACCAACCTCAAGAATGAGGTTTTAACCCAAGTATGGTGCCCCCATACTTGCTAGACCACCCTTAGCCTAGACCTAAGCCTTCTAGCCACCTCCATCAGCCTCACGCCTCTCGGATCCCTCCAAGTCATCCATGACTTGTTCATCCATCGCGCTAGCCTCTAGGTGCTTCCCTCGACTATGTCATGCTAACGGTGTCTACACCACCAAGGCACATTGGACTTACGCCGCCAAGACCCCGCTTGGACGTTACGCTGTCAATATCAATCCCCTTGGACTTCCCAAATGCCAAGACTCAAGCTTGGACTTTCCCTTGCCAACCCATGTTGGACTTTCCATGCCAAGACCCATGCTTGGACTTCTCATTTGCCAAGACCCATGCTTAGACTTCTCATGCCAAGTACTCAAGACTTGGACTTTCCCAAATGCCAAGTACCCATGACTTGGACTTCCCATGCGCCAAGTGTCCTACTTGGACTTTTCATGCCAAGTACTCAAGACATAGACTTTCCCATGTGCCAAGTGTCCCACTTGGACTTTTCATGCCAAGTACCCATGACTTGGACTTTAGCTTGCCAAGACCCATGCTTGGACTTCCCATAATCACATG
Organism: Wurfbainia villosa; assembly: GCA_025175895.1. Taxonomy (NCBI): domain Eukaryota; kingdom Viridiplantae; phylum Streptophyta; class Magnoliopsida; order Zingiberales; family Zingiberaceae; genus Wurfbainia; species Wurfbainia villosa. The sequence continues at coordinate 41,545,474 of CM046004.1, read as the reverse complement.
GTCAACCCCAGTCAACCATCAAGGTCTTCCTCGAGTCAAACTCGAGTCCGGTCAAACATGACCTGGGTCGATTGCTCCAACAATCTCCCCAACATATTAACCGACATCAGTGTTAAACATCAATGTCAAACACTTTGTCAAATCCCTTTGTCAAACATCAAAACATCACTCGAGTCAAACTCGAGTCTGGTCAATCGTGACCTGGGCCGATTGCACCAACAATCTCCCCCTTTTTGATGTTTGACAAAAACCAAACAAATCATCTGAGTTAGACCACTAACTCAAATCCCTTACCAATTATCCCAAATTGATAAACACGGGTAAACACTCTCCAAATGTTCTCCCCCAAACATTCTCCCCCTTTTTGACTAACATCAAAAAGGTTTTCTCTCCAAGGAGGTCAATGTCTCATGTCCCAATGAGATCTTACAATCTCCCCCTTGATCCAAAAATAAATACCTAGGATGTCTACCATCTTCCTAGTGATAATTCACATATCACTCAAGAGAGACAATCCTATACTCTCTCCCAATTTCCAAATTGGGTATCAAAAACCCATCAATTTTCCCAATTGATGATACTCTCCCAATAACTTCTCCTCTTCAAGGAGAAAAACACATCCATCATCCCAAGATGGATACCTCCCCCTAAAGGCTTGCTCTCCCTTGACCATTGCACCAACAATGTCCTTGGGAAGCCCCTAAGCCAATAGGAACTCTAAACCATCAAAATTAAGGTTCTAAGTTCAAACTTGAACTTTCCATACCCTAAATTTGATACTTTGACCTAACACTTCTCCTAATCCATATCCAATGGATTTTCACCCTTTATAATGCTTCCCAAAGCATATCCTAGGGTTAGAAGTGGTTAGGGACCTTTACCATGGCTGAACACGGGCTAAACAAACCTTGTTAACCCGAAGACTGCGATGACTCGATAGTAATCGAATCCACTCATTATCAATCGATCACACATTGTAGGCCGATCGATAATCAAAATCTCGATTTTCAGCTATCAGAAATGAATTTTGAAAATTCATAAATAATTATACGTAATTCGAAAAATAGTGAAAATTCATACGTATAATACTTATGACACACAAAATGGGTGAAAAATATTTGAAAATTATTTTACCCATAAAATAGTGAGTTTGATACAAAACTCAAAACCATTGAAATTTTCAATGTTTTGGCCCTATTTTGTATCAACTCTATCAATGGTGATTGCTATCAAAAGATAGACTTCACCAAGGTTTTTCAAAATGATTTTAAAATGTTTTCAAAACCTTATTTTGGATCATATTCCTTGGGCTCTATGTACATGACTTGTACACATGCTCTCCCAATGATCCACAAATGAAACAAGATGAGTTTTAGTTCATCTAGATGCAAAAACTTTGCACATTGAACTCAACTCATATCCTAGCATCTCACATGTATCTAAGGTGTATAAATACACATACATGTCAATTGGATGTGAGATGTGAGTTTTGGTTCATTTAAAACTAGGGTTTCATGCATTTTTCTAGGCAACCCTACTTGATTCCCTTATAAATGGGACTCCAAGTCATGCCATAGTCTTTAAATCAATTTCAATTGAGATTTTCTTAAATGCATGAATGATTATGGGATTAATGATGTTATAAATAAGCATATGCTCATAATCATGATGTCATGGCATAAGATGAAATCTAAAAACACATGACATTTGAAACCTTAATCCTAAACATGAACATGACATATAAAATCATAGAACTAGGCATGATGTCATGACATGGCATATGACAATCAAAGCATGGCATATAAAATGTATAGGTATAGTAATACCTAAATTTTAATATTAATTGCCATTTGATATAGTTAGATATATTTTGCCATATTATCATTAATCTCCCAAGTGTGCCAAAAACCCAAAATAGCACACTAACACTCTAAACCCTAATTGTGCCAATTTGATCATTTTGTCAAACTTCATAACTAATATTGGCACATCCTAAAGTCTTTTAGGATTATAATTCAAATCTATTTCCAAGGTAACCATCACCTTGAAAACATCCTAAAGTGCCACCTTTACCATGATTGAGTTAACTACCCATCCAATCAAGGTTGGCACATCCTAGACCCACCTAGCGTGAATCAATCACGCTCTTAGGAACCCAAAACCGATTTGAGCTCCTAGGGTTAATTAGGTATTCCTTAGGGATAACCTCCCTAGATACCTTCCTAATGACCCTCCTAGGCTTGTTAGCCTTGGTCATTTGGGTCTACCTAGGTTGACTCTAGGGGTAACTCCCCTTGCAACCTTCTTAGTGGCCACCCTAGGTTTCCTTGAAACCCTAGCCACTAGGCACACCCTTTGGTCAATTCTAGGGATAACCTCCCTATTGACCTTGGTCTTCCTAGACCTAGTTAGTGTTCCATAATCTAATGGAACACTATGGTAAGTCACCTTGGGCTTAGGTTTGTGACCCAAACCTTGCTTGCCCTTAGTTGACTTTTGACTCTTAGGTCCTAAGTGTTGACTTTGACTTTTGGACCCTTGATTTTGACCACTAGACCCTTTAAATTGATTTTGTATCTTATTTAGGGTATTTTTCAAGTTTTTCAAGCCTTGACCTCAAGACTTGATTTTCCTTTTCTAATTGCCCAATTTTAGAATTTTGATTTAAATCTTGGGCATTGGACTTTCTAGGCATATGCCTAGTCCATTTAGGATTTAGACCTAGGTGCTCTTGCACCTTTCTAATTGTCTCCCTAGGTAAAATTGATCTTGAGTTATTTGACCTAGGTTTGTCCTTGGGTAAAATATTTTTAGGGACATTAGTCCCAAATTTCTCCTTACTCCTAAGGTAAACACTTTTAGCACCTAAGCAAAATTCCTTACTTCTAGCATGCTCTTTATGAATTGCAAGAGAATTAAAATTTCTAGCATGCTTTTGACTTTTAAATTTAGAAGGTGCATTATTTAAATATACCTTAGGGTTAGCCTTAGCTCCCCCTACATGTGATGCTCCTTCTTGCCCCTTCTTCCTCCCCCTAGGGCATTGACTCCGATAATGCCCCTTTGAGTTGCACTTGAAGCATATGATATGCTCCTTGCTCTTGATATTTGGGGAACTGACATCCTTGATCTTTGGCGCCGGTGGAGCTTTTCTTACTCTCTTTGGGCATTTGCTCTTGTAATGCCCACTTTCCCTACACTCAAAGCAAATTATATGTTCTTTATTTAAAACCAAATTGCTTGAGTTACCTAGTTCGGTGGTGGAAGCTTGAACTTGCTCTTCTTCTTGACCAGAAGTAGAAGCTTCTTCTTGACTTTGCTCTTGCTCCGAAGTGGATGGTCTAACTTCTTCCCCCTCAATCCTAGAGGTGGATGTTTTTTCTACTTCTTCCACTTCTTCTACCGACTCGGAGGTTGACTCCCTATCAACTTCCGAATCCTCACTTGCTTGTGAGGATGAGCTCTCTTCCTCCTTTTCCTTTTCTTCTTGAGTTGAGGGAAGCTCTTCATGGAGCTTTGCCACTTGGCTCCAAAGCTCCTTAGCATCTATATAATTACCTAACATACACAAGATATTGTTAGGTATTAAATCAACCAAAAACTTTATTACCTTGGTGTTTTTTGGAGTTGATCCTCACTCCATCTCTTCTTCTTGAGGAATCCTCCCTTTGGTCCTATTGGATAGCTAAATCCTTCCATTAATATGGACCACTCCTCAAGGTCCTTCATCATCAAAAAATCTTCAATCCTTCTCTTCCAAGAATTGAAGCCTTCTCATCCATAGAATGAATAAGGGATCGGTGTGTTGATGTCCCATCCTAATTGCCCTTGGACTTCCATCTTCACCCTCTAGCTTCTTTGTCCTAGCTCCCGGCGATTAGTCCGTAGAAGAGCCTCGGGCTCTGATACCACTTATTGGAGATTTGACGGCGCTAGAGGGGTGGGTGAATAGCGTTGACCGTACGAAGATGGAATTCAATCGTGATCGTGTCTACAATTTCGTTAGCGCAGTGGAATATAGAAATGAAAGCAATAACGTAATACAACAATAACGCTAACACGATGATATAACGTGGTTCGGAACCACACGGTTCCTACTCCACGGATCGAGCTCTAAAGAGCTCTAGTGATGCACACGCATTCACTAATCAATAATAACTCCTTCTCAGAACAATCCGGAGGTGGAGAAACCTCGTACAAGGATTACACTAAGTAATACACAAGATACAAGCAAATACAAGTAAGAAATACAATGCAAGTAAAGGAAAAACAACTTTACAAGAGCTTTGGATTGCTTGATCTTTGATTGCCTTGAACTAGCTTTGAAGGACTGGAAAACACCAACTTCCCCCTTCAATTTCGCCCAAGAAAATCACTTCTAAAACCCTCCTTCCGAGCTGCCTTTATAACCTGCGGCCGTCGATTTCCACCTATCGATCGCTATAAGTCACGATCGATGCCACTGTTGTCGTGAGACAACGGATCGATACACACTGGAAAAACTCCAACGGATCTCTTGGCAGTCGACTACCAACATTGGCGATCGCCAAAGACCTATAGTCGATTGGCTACGGCCACGAGCATTCTCGTGCTCGACAGTAACTAGCCGATCGCTAACCCTTGGCACGATCGCCGAGCAATTCCAGCTCTAAACTGGCAGTCGAACTCAAGTCGACTCACGGTAGTCGAACCGGCCATAATGCTAGTCGACTGCCAACCTCAAGAATGAGGTTTTAACCCAAGCCGTTCCAGTTACGTATTGCTGATCCGATGTTTTGCTGAGGGGATCCAGAAAAAGCGTGGCGCTGATTCTCCGCGTCTCGGATCTCGAGTACCTAGTCGTTGGCGCTAGCCTCAAGTACTTTGATTTATATATCATGCTAGCAGTGTGTTACCTCAGAGGCACATTGGACTTATCATGAACTGCTTGGATTTCTTCATATCAATCCCCTTGGACTTCCCAAATTCCAAGACTCAAGCTTGGACTTTCCCTTGCCAACCCATGTTGGACTTTCCATGCCAAGACCCATGCTTGGACTTCTCATTTGCCAAGACCTATGCTTGGACTTCTCATGCCAAGTACTCAAGACTTGGACTTTCCCAAATGCCAAGTACCCATGACTTGGACTTCCCATGCGCCAAGTGTCCTACTTGGACTTTTCATGCCAAGTACTCAAGACTTGGACTTTCCCATGTGCCAAGTGTCCCACTTGGACTTTTCATGCCAAGTACCCATGACTTGGACTTTAACTTGCCAAGTACCCATGACTTGGACTTTAACTTGCCAAGACCCATGCTTGGACTTCCCATAATCACATGGTCAACCCCAAGGTCTTCCTCGAGTCAAACTCGAGTCAGGTCAAACATGACCCGGGTCGATTGCTCCAACAATCTCCCCAACATATTAACCGACATCAATGTTAAACATCAATGTCAAACACTTTGTCAAATCCCTTTGTGAAATCCCTTTGTCAAACATCAAAACATCACTCGAGTCAAACTCGAGTCTGGTCAATCGTGACCTGGGTCGATTGCACCAACACATGCTTGGACTTTCACATGCCAAGACCATGCTTAGACTTTTTAATTGCCAAGTACCCATGACTTAGACATTCCTTGCCAAGTATCTAAACTTGGACTTCTCATTTGCCAATAATATTCTTGGACTTCCGAGGTCAAGTGATCCAAAAATCTCTCACAAATAATCTTCCTCATATGACTTTGGATATCTCAATCATCCACTAGTCATATGGTCAAACCTATATAGTCAACTAATGGTCAAATCCATTATCAAATATCAAAACACTACTCGAGTCTAGTCAACCATGACCTGAGCCGATTGCACCAACAATCTTCCCTTTTTGATGTTTGACAACACCTTCAAGTTAGGCTAATAATAACCCAAACTTAACTCTTCCAATGCCAAAGCATAATGAAGGTTTACCTAACTTAAATATCACTTCTTCCCCTTTGGCATACATAAAAAAGCCTAACAAGTTTTCAATGTTTTATCTCCCAATGAGATCCTACATTCTCCCCCTTAGTTCAAAATCATTTAGGATGCCTTCACTCTTCATAGTGATACTACCCTTATCACTAAATGAGAGGCAATTCATAATGAAGTTTTACCTAACCCTCACTTCTCCCCCTTTGGTCAAAATTTCATCCATCATCCCTTGATGAACACACTCCTCCTAAAGGCTTGCTCCCTCTTAACCATTGCATCAACAATATCCTTGGGGAGTTCCTAAGCCTATATAAAACTTAGACTATTAAAAATAAGGGTAAAAGTTCAAACTTTAACTTTAACCTTCCTTAAAATTCGATACTCCACCATAAATAACTCTCTTAATCATATTCAATGTTAATTTCACTCTTCTAATGCTTTCCAAAGCATATCCTAGGGTTAAGAGGTGTTAAGGTACATCGAGGTGTTGATAAATGGCTAAACAACCCTTATTTGACTAATATCAAACACAATAGTCGATTGGGCAGTCGACTAATTTGTGCAAATGCAAAAATCATCTTTAGAAAATCAAAATTGAAATGTGCATAAGTAAATATATGTATTTTAAAAAATCTTAAAAATTCATACGTACATTACTTACATGAAATATAATGGGTGAAAAATAATTTTATAATAAAATAACCATTAAATTACAAAATTGATACAAAGATCAAAACTATTAATAACTTCAATGTTTTTGCCTATCATTGTGCCAACTTGTTCAATGTGTAGGAACGTTGGTGACTACTAGAGGGGGGGTGAATAGCGCGTACGTTGCGTCGATAGAATTCGATCGTGCTTGCTACAAAACTTGTTATACGCAGTGGAATATATATAATAATAAAAACAAATACACAATACAAGCACAATATGCAAGATATAACGTGGTTCGGAACCTCAAGGTTCCTACTCCACGGGTTGGGCTCGAATGAGCCCTAGCGATGTCAAACACCACTAATAATCACAAACACTTCTTCTCGACAACAAGTCGGAGGCGGAGAAACCTCTTACAATGATTACAAAAGTAATACATGTAATAAACAAGAAAATACAAATGAAATAGACAAAACAACATAAAGACAAATTTACAACTATTTCTTTGGATGCTTCCTTATTGATTGCTTGAATTTTGCTTGAAGACCATGATTTTCACTAGAAAATCGCCTCAAAAATGCCCAAGAAATCATTGACAAATCCTCCTCTATGAGATGCTTTTATAACCTGCATTCGGGCAATATTCGTGCCTGGCAGTCGACTGCCATAAGAACCAATCCACTACCAACAGTACCAATGTGAGACAATGGCTTAATCCACGTTGACATTCAAGACAATGGTTACACTGGTAGTCAACTGCTATTACCCAACAGTCGTCTGCCAGGGTCGTAGCCGACTGACCAGTCGGCTATCGAGCATTTTGCTCCCGCAACCCCGACCAACAGTCGATAGCCATCCATTGCAGTCGACTGGCCATAATCCCAATTGACTGCTAAGATTCAACTCGACTGCCAAGTGTCAAAATACTTGACCAATTGACTTGTCCAAAGCCTCAGTCGACTGATAAACTCAACCATGAGGTTTAACCCCAAGTATGATGCCCTTATACTTTCTAGACCACCCTTATCCTAGACCTAAGCCTTTTAGACACCTCCATCAGCCTCACACCTATTGGATCCCTCCAAGTCATCCATGACTTGTTCATTCATACGCTAGCCTTCAAGTGCTTCCATCGACTATTTTCATGCTAAGCTGGTCTATACCGCCAAGGCACATTGGGCTTATGCTGCCAAGACTACCACTTGGACTTTACATCACCAACCATTGGGCTTATGCTACCAAGACTCCACCCTTGGACTTTACGCAACCAATATTAACCCTTGGACTTTCCTTGCTAACCCATGTTGGACTTTCCATTTGTCAAGACTCAATCTTGGACTTTCTCTTGCCAAGACCCATGCTTGGACTTTCGATGCCAACCCATGTCGGACTTTCCCATTGCCAAGTGTCCCACTTGGACTTTCTGTTGAAGCGAAAAGTGCGCTAGAGGGAGAGGGGGTGAATAGCGAGCGTGAAATATTCGTTTCTTTTCGTTCGTTCGATTAAGAATATGAGTAATGCAGTGGAAAAATAAATATGACAAATTTATTTTTACTTGGTTCATAACCCAGCGGTTGCTACTCCAAAGCTCCGCGATCCTTGACCGCGTATGAAGGGGCAATCCACTATAGAGTCTCCTCCTTGTTGGAGGTAGGAGACAACGATCACAAAAACTCGACGATGAGGCAAAAAGCCTACCTCACCTCGTTATGAAAACAACTCCGATTACAATTTAAATAAATTGATACTACCGACGAATATGAATCTGAGATGAAGAGCTCATTGTCGGAGTGTTGGCGCCATAGTGTTGTCATCGAAGCGTAGTGTTGTTGGAGCACTTGGGAGCAAAGAATTAATAATATTTGGGTTCGAGTCCTCCCCTCCTTATATATACTCGTGCCTTGGAATTAGTCCGGATCCAAATCCTCAATTTGTGGAACTTATCACGAGGTGGCACCTTATCTTATCACGAAGTGGCTGCGTCAAACGTTATCCTTTTTGACCTAGCGCACAAGACTGATTCGTCGCCATCAGTCAACTGATGCACTTCATCTGTCGTCTTAGATCAGTCGACTGACAATATTTAGTAGTCGACTGCCAACCTGGTCACTTCCCTACAATAAGGGGTTAGCACAGAATATGGTAAATATGACAGTTCTGTAGGGATCCCGAGCGATAAACAAAATTCGCAGCGGAAAACTTAGGATCCCTCGAGAGATCCAAGCAAAAAAAAATATACTCGTTTCAATTATCGATTCTATCCTATAGGAATCGAGATTACCTTCGAAGCGTGCCCTTCGAATTCCTGTCAGCAACACTTGCAGATCTCAGCGTGGTCAGAATGTCCACGCCTCTATGGTGCACACACACACGATCTTGGAGAGAAGAGGTAAGCCCTTTCGGTTGTGCTAGCAACCACTCCAAGGTCTCACTTTTCCACTCGGTACTTGTCCCTCTTGTGTTGTGAACGAAAAAATAAAATCTTATTTTCTTTTTTTTATTGACCACGTTGAAGAAGAAGAAGCAATCATAATACACCTTAATGAGACATTAAATGCACTTCCTTATTCTCCATGGTAAAATAAAGGAAGTCAATTAATGCTCATTAAATGCACATTAATGCGTTTTAAATGTCATTTAAAACCCCATTTATTAATTCGTGTATTATATTATTAATTCGTGTATTATATTATTAATTCGTGTATTATTCATTTTAGCCTTCTTCTCTTGGTTTGACTTGAGTCTAACTCAACATAAACCAATTTGAGTCCAACTCAAATTTAGCCAAGTAATGAGTCTTACTCATTCTAGTTAATCCAATTAACTAATAATTCATTTTAGTCAAACCAAAATGATTTCCTCTCCAAAATAATATGTTCTTTGTGTGTGACCCTATAGTCTCTCATAACGTTGGCAATGTATCCAAAACCATTTTAGATACATAAGCAATGAGCGGCATCTAGCAATACATCATTGCTACCCAAGTGATGAGAATGTTGAGATCCGACAACCTCTTCCGTGACTATTTTCATATGACAGTGTCTTTCTATCCTTGATATCTCAGATCGATCAATGAGGCATAGACCGTGTCACCCTCTTATCAATCTTTATGTTTCTTGATCCCCAAGTAGACTCACTCAAACAAATGAGCTCAATATCTCATATTGACTCATTTGAGCATGGTCATGCATTTCGTGGTCCTACTCTATCAAGAGGCCAAAGATATCACTCCCGTCATATGGGAGGGATAGATCCCATCTACATCACTCACATCCCTCCGCATAAATCGTTACATACTCAGTGATCGCCGTTATAGTCACCCAATTACGGTGTGACGTTAGACGATACCAAAGTATATAACTCCTTATGTAGGGAACCGTAGTGACTTCAGGTCTAAGGACTATTCATACCAATAGTCACATGAGAAAGTATATGACACTCATATAACGATCCATGATACTTTCTCATGGTGGGTCAATTCAGTATATATAGTCTCCAATATATATACCCATGTATCAATGTGATATCACATATCCATGACTTGTGAGATCAAGTCATCCATTGACCTACATGCTAGTCTCAATGTATCAATATAGCCCTTGTCTATTAATACAATACTCGACTAGGAATATTTAAGAATAGTGTTCTCTATAGCTTCTCATAATCAATTCTACCAATTGATATACTATAGATAACAACCTACTATTCGTGGGCATTATTATATTTATTTAGCTGGCACACGCATAAAGAAATATAATAATCAATCTTTGCCTTTATTAATGCAAGAATATAATACAATAGTTTCCCTCACCAATCATCTCATAATTGGCACTAAGGGCTCATACTAACAATCTCCCACTAGCACTAGTGCCAATCACTGTAATCTCTAAGACCCAATGACCTAGTATGACCATCATGCTTCCTCTGTGCCAAAGCCTTGGTCAAGGGATCCACAATGTTAGCATCAGTGTCTACTCTGCATATCTGAACATCTCCTCTATTGATGATCTCTCGAATGAGGTGATACCGCCGGAGTATGTGTTTGGTCCTCTGATGAGAGCGAGGTTCGTTAGCCTGAGCAATAGCCCCATTGTTGTCACAATTGAGGTCTATTGGGTCTGCTATGCTAGGAACCACCTCAAGTTCAGTGATTAACTTTCGGATCCAAACAGCCTCCTTTCTTTGCGAAGACGCGAATATACTCGTACATTTGTAGAATCTGCAACCGTGTCCTGCTTCGAACTCTTCCAGCTCACAGCGCCACCATTCAAGCAAAATACATACCCTGACTGCGATCTGGAGTCATCCTTGTCAGTTTGGAAGCTCGCATCACTGTAACCCTTTACAGCTAGCTCTTCATTGCCTCCAAATATCAAGAAATATTCTTTTGTCCTTCGCAAGTACTTAAGAATATTCTTGGCAGCTGTCCAGTGACATTCACCGGGATCTGACTGATACCTGCTCGTCATGCATAAAGCATACGAGACATCGGGGCGAGTACAAATCATGGCGTACATGGTAGATCCTATAGCTAATGCATAAGGGATCTGATCTATGCGATCTCTCTCCTCCTTAGAAGAGGGAGATTGAGTCTTCGAAAGACTCATACCATGTGACATTGGCAAAAATCCCTTCTTGGAATTCTGCATGGCAAAACGCTTAAGCACCTTGTCCACATATGTATTCTGACTCAAGACAAGCAATCTCTTAGATCTATCTCTATAGATCTTGATGCCTAGAATATAGGCCGCTTCACCTAAGTCTTTCATTGAAAAACAATTCCCAAGCCAAGTCTTCACAGACTGCAGCATAGGGATATCATTTCCAATGAGCAGTATGTCATCTACATACAATATGAGGAAAACAATTGAGCTCCCACTAACCTTCTTGTAGACACAAGGTTCATCTTCGTTCTTAATGAAACCAAACGTTTTGATCGCATTATCGAAACGAAGATTCCAGCTTCTAGAAGCTTGCTTTAAACCATAAATGGACCTATGCAACTTACAAACCTTTCCAGCATCCTTTGGATCGACAAAACCCTCAGGTTGTGTCATATACACATCCTCGAGTAGATTTCTGTTAAGAAATGCTGTTTTGACATCCATCTACCAGATCTCATAGTCATAGTAAGCTGCAATAGCAAGCATGATCCGAATGGATTTGAGCATCGCAACTGGAGAAAAGGTTTCATCATAGTCAATACCATGAATCTGCTTGAATCCTTTTGCTACCAATCGCCCTTTATAGGTATGCACATTACCTTCCATGTGAGTCTTTCTCCTAAGACCCACTTACACCCAATGGGTTTGACCCCTTCAGGTGGATCAACCAAAGTCCAGACTTGGTTAGTGTACATGGATTCTATTTCGGATCACATGGCCTCGAGCCATTTCTCAGAATCTGGGCTCATTACAGCTTCCTGATAGGATGTCGGCTCATCAAGCATGATACCATCGTTATCATCCAAGAGAAAAGAATATCTCTCAGGTTGATGACGTATCCTATCAGACCTGCACAGAGCTTGGTCTACCTGAACAGGTTGTATCACAACTCCTTGTGATGACTGTTCTTGTTCCATTAAGGTATCAGTGCTATTTTGTGTATCTTGAACTTCTTCAAGATCAATTTTACTCCCACTTATTTTTCTAGAAATAAATTCCCTTTCTAGAAAAACACCATTTCTGGCAACAAACACTTTGCCTTGTGTGGGGTTGTAAAAGTAATATCCCTTAGTTTCCTTGGGATATCCAACGAAATAGCATCTATCTGATTTGGGGCCTAGTTTATCTGATACTTGACGTCGTACGTAAGCCTCACAACCCCAAATCTTCATAAAAGACATCTTGGGACTCTTCCCAGTCCATATCTCATATGGTGTCTTTACGACTGCCTTAGAAGGAACACGGTTAAGTGTGAAAGCGGCGGTCTCTAGAGCATATCCCCAGAAGGAAGGAGGAAGTTCTGTATGACTTATCATTGATCGTACCATATCTAATAGAGTACGATTTCTCCTCTCAGATACACCATTTAACTGTGGTGTTCCAGGTGGAGTGAGCTGAGATCTTATCCCACACTCAACTAGATTGTCACTAAACTCTTGGCTTAGGTATTCCCCACCTCGATCTGATCGAAGCATCTTAATACTCTTACCAAATTGGTTCTGTACTTCATTCTTGAATTCTTTGAACTTTTCAAAGGATTCTAATTTGTGTCTCATAAGATACACATATCCATATCTACTAAAATCATCAGTAAATGTGATGAAGTACTGATAACCTCCTCTGGCTGCGACTTTGAAAGGACCATATACATCACTATGTATGAGGCCTAAAAAATCTGTCGCTCGTTCGCCTTGTCCACTAAATGGAGTCTTGGTCATCTTGTCTAAAAGACAAGATTCACATACCTCATATGATTCAAAATCAAATGAGTCCAGTAATCCATCCTTATGGAGCTGGGCTATTCGACTCTCATTTATGTGACCCAAGTGACAATGCCAAAAATATGTTTGATTCAAATGATTAGATTTGAATCATTTGGTATTTATGTTATAGACTGGGTTTTAAAGGTCTAGAACATAGAGTCCATTCATCAAGTGTGCACTGCAATAGAACATTTCATTTAAATATACAGAACAACACTTGTCCTTAATTATAAATGAAAAACCTTTCTTGTCCAAACAAGATATAAACATAATGTTCTTAGTTATTGCAGGTATGAAATAACACTCTTCAAGTTCTAGAATTAAACCACTGGGTAATGATAAAGAATATGTTCCTACAGCTATAGCAGCAACTCTTGCGCCATTGCCAACACGTAGGTCCACTTCTCCTTTTGTCAAAGATCTACTTCTTCTCAAGCCCTGCACATTGGTACAAATGTGAGAAGCACAACCAGTATCCAATACCCATGAGGAAGAAAAAGATAGATTGACTTCTATAACATGTATATCTGAAGTAGAAGTCTCACTACTTTTCTTCTTCTGAACTTCCTCGAGGTACTTTTTGCAGTTCCTCTTCCAATGTCCAGCTTCCTTGCAGTGGAAGCAAGTCCCTTCCTTGGCCACCCCACCTTTAGGCTTCAATGTTTTGTCCTTATCTTTATTCTAGGTCTTACCCTTGCCTTTAGACTTTTTCTTACCCTTGCCTTTTTTAACCATAAGTACATCATTAGTACCAGGTTGCATCTTCTTAAGATTGCTCTCAGCAGTTCTCAACATGCTTAAGAGCTCAGGCAATGGTTTGTCAATTTTGCTCATGTAATAATTCATGACAAATTGACTAAAGCCTCTAGGCAGCGAATATAGAATAAGGTCAGTGGCCAACTCTTGGCCTAAAGGAAACCCCAATCTTTTAAGGTTCTCAACATACCCAATCATCTTGAGTACATGAGTTCCTACGGGTGTTCCTTCTTGCATTTTGCATGAAAATAATGCCTTAGATACCTCAGATCTCTCGTGCCTCGCCTGCCCTTACATCTAGCAATACATCATTGCTACCCAAGTGATGAGAATGTCGAGATCCGACAACCTCTTCCGTGACTATTATCATATGACATTGTCCTTCTATCTTTGATATCTCAGATCGATCAATGAGGCATATACCGTGTCACCCTCTTATCAACCATATCGAAGGCATCCATGTTCTCATGTTGCTTATGAAGCTCAGAGTTCATGGTTGCAAGCATAAGGCATGATGCATCTAATGCATCATCTTGATGCTTCTTGTATGCATCCTTATCTGCACGAGTAGCATTATTGGCGGGTGGTTCAGAAATGGGTTGCTCTAGGACATAGAGTTTCCGCTCCTGTTTGAGAACTATTCTCAAATTTATGAACCAGTCAATGAAGTTTGCTCCATTGAGCTTGTCCTTCTCAAGGACCGATCGCAGAGAGAGGGTATTTGACGTATTTGAAGACATAGTAATCTACAACAGAAATAATATGCAAAAATGAGTATTATATCTGAAATCATTTATTTTAGGCCTTTAATTAAATGAGACTCCCACTGATTCCCTTAGCTTCAATAGGAGCTAGTCATACCAGTTCTATTAAGCTTCAAGTTCATGTGGGACAAGATCCACATCATACCTCACCTTGAGTTAGCTTTGGCTAATCGCCCAAGATTTAGTATCACTAGGTAGGTAACATTTTACCAATTGCATCGTATGCAACTCTTGGAATAAAGGATCAAGATTCACATTATACCTCATCTTGAGTTAGCTTTGGCTAATCGCCCAAGACTTAGTATAAATGTTTTCTTATCCGTGTCTCCTAACTATTAGGAAATGCCTCTAAGTATTTCTCAATCTAATTGAGACACTTAGTGAAGTCTCATCCAAAGTTTGATAGCGGGACATCACAATTGTCCTCTCGCACTCTACCAAGATAAAATGCGCTGCTTTGCTTTGGCAAACCCAACATAAATGATCGAGGTAGTTTATGAGTACCAAACTTTGGTAGGCATATTCATTTGACTTAATTTTAAGATAACAGATTATCTAGCATGCATCACATACACACAAAATATATCACATATACGCTAAACGTGACATGGTTATGGCCCTTATTCTACGATTTCTCAAGCCAATGAGAAAATCGATTGGTTACCCTAGGGATAGCATCTTCTCCAAGCGCTTCCTTTGGTCAGCATGTGTTGTCAGCATCGTCCTTGTAACATCCACCTTCAATGGACTTTCATTGCTTATTTATTTTGTACATTACAAAATGAGAATACTCGAGTTACATTCGAGTCTAAATCTATTTTACAACTAGAAAATAGAAGTGAAGGCACGACACGTAGGTCGTGAAAAAAAATACAACACCCACATACATATGACGACACGCAGGCCGTATTATGAATTACAACACATAACCACAATCATATTGGGTCCTAGGCCATAACCATGCACCATATACAAATCATTCACAATGATTTAATAAATTATTTTATTTATCAATTTTATTATGTGCAATTTTTAAGCCGCTATGCCGATTAGCCGTAACACCACGGCGGTCCCCCCCGGCAAAATTTTTTTTTGTTAATTCATCTTATGAGTTGCTGCCCATTTTGTCCATCTCTATGAACCCGAGACCTCCAGATGGCCAGGTGTGTTCGACACCGTCCGACTTGAACCAGCCCACTTGGCAGACCATCTGCTTGGCTGAATCAACTCGGACACAGGTGGAGTCAGCACCATCCGACTTGATTCAGCCCACTTGACAGATTATCTGCTTGGCTAAATCAACTCGGACATAGACCGTGTTGGCACCATCCAACTTGATTTAGTCCACTCGGTAGACTATCTGCTTGGCTAAATCAACTCGGACATATACCGAGTCGGCAAAAAAAAACATAATAAAACTAATCTCATGTTTATATCACATAAAACACAAAAAAAAAATGTGTACATTTTTTTTTACAAGTAACTCGATACCCTTTGTAGGGATCGGCGATAAACAAAATTCACAATGAAAACTTAGGATCCCTCCAGATCCAAGCAAAAAAATATACTCGTTTCAATTATCGATTCTATCCTATAGAATCGAGATTACCTTCGGCGTGCCCTTGAATTCCAACGGAACACTTGCGGATCTCAGCGTGGTCAGAATGTCCACGCCTCTACGGTGCACACACACACGATCTTGGAGAGAAGAGGTAAGCCCTTTCGGTTGTGCTAGCAACCACTCCAAGGTCTCACTTTTCCACTCGGTACTTGGCCCTCTTGTGTTGTGAACGAAAAAAATAAAATCTTATTTTCTTTTTTTATTGTCCACGTTGAAGAAGAAGAAGCAACCATAATACACCTTAATGAGACATTAAATGCACTTCCTTATTCTCTATGGTAAAAGAAAGGAAGTCAATTAATGCTCATTAAATGCACATTAATGAGTTTTAAATCCCATTTAAAACCCTATTTATTAATTCATGTATTATATTATTAATTCATGTATTATATTATTAATTCGTGTATTATTCATTTTAGCCTTCTTCTCTTGGTTTGACTTGAGTCTAACTCAACATAAACCAATTTGAGTCCAACTCAAATTAAGCCAAGTAATGAGTCTTACTCATTCTAGTTAATCCAATTAACTAATAATTCATTTTAGTCAAACCAAAATGATTTCCTCTCCAAAATAATATGTTCTTTGTGTGTGACCCTATAGGCTCTCATAACGTTGGCAATGTATCCAAAACCATTTTAGATACATAAGCAATGAGCGGCATCTAGCAATACATCATTGCTACCCAAGTGATGAGAATGTCGAGATCCGACAACCTCTTCTGTGACTATTATCATATGATAGTGTCATTCTATCCTTGATATCTCAGATCGATCAATGAGGCATAGACCGTGTCACCCTCTTATCAATCTTTATGTTTCTTGATCCCCAAGTAGACTCACTCAAACAAATGAGCTCAATATCTCATATTGACTCATTTGAGCATGGCCATGCATTTCGTGGTCCTACTCTATCAAGAGGCCAAAGATATCACTCCCGTCATATGGGAGGGATAGATCCCATCTACATCACTCACATCCCTCCGCATAATTCGTTACATACTCAGTGATCGTCGTTATAGTCACCCAATTACGGTGTGACGTTAGACGATACCAAAGTACATAACTCCTTATGTAGGGAACCGTAGTGACTTCAGGTCTAAGGACTATTCATACCAATAGTCACATGAGAAAGTATATGACACTCATATAACGATCCATGATACTTTCTCATGGTGGGTCAATTCAGTATATATAGTCTCCAATATATATACCCATGTATCAATGTGATATCACATATCCATGACTTGTGAGATCAAGTCATCCATTGACCTACATGCTAGTCTCAATGTATCAATATAGCCCTTGTCTATTAATACAATACTCGACTAGGAATATTTAAAAATAGTGTTCTCTACATCTTCTCATAATCAATTCTACCAATTGATATACTGTAGATAACAACCTACTATTCATGGGCATTATTATATTTATTTAGCTGGCACACGCATAAAGAAATATAATAATCAATCTTTGCCTTTATTAATGCAAGAATATAATACAAAAGTTTCCCTCACCAATCATCTCATAATTGACACTAAGGGATCATACTAACAAGCCATTCATAACTACGATGGTAGGTATCAAATATACCGATTGCATATCACATATATGCAACTATCACATTGTGCTATCAACTAATTGAATGTTCACACATACATCAGGTTGTTAACACATTAACAAGTATGCATCATATGCATAGCACCCAACTTCACCTCCCTTTACATCGACCTTGGAGAGAGTCCAACAAGCCGATGCTCCAGGTTAAAGTCAACCCATTAATCGAGGAATAGTTTTAATATGGTTAGAGTGCATTCAACCAATTAGCCCGGCTTAGAGAGAGTCCAAAAACCAAAGCTAACGATTGACCTCTGACTCTTACCATATTAGTATAAAACTATTCCATGGTTTGAACATGTTCGAGTTCGAGCCGGGCTTGGAGAGAGTCCAACAACTCGAACAAGAAACGGAACTCTGGTTCTAACCATATTAATGGAAGGTGTAGGCTTTAATATTGAGTTAGGGTTTTTATGTCTCATCCTCTTTGCATACAAATAACTATTATCTACATGGCATGACATACATGGCATACATCTACATGTCACGACACGCATGACATAATGATATGCATCTAATGCAATTACATGACATACAATTATGTCATGTACAATATTTCCTTATATGTCATAACTATTTATGGAAATAAAATATGTTTAAGATTTGATTCTCCAAATCAAATCATGATTAAATTAGGAAACAAATTTTCAAATCTAATCACATATTTTATTTGTGGAAATAATTGATTTAGGAAAGTCAATTTAGGAAACTAATTTCCTAAATCATCAAAACTACTTATGGAAATAAAATATTTTTAAGATTTGATTTCCGAAATCAAATCATGATTAAATTAGGAAACAAATTTCCAAAATCTGTGCTTCGTTCAGTTACGTATTGCTATTGACTTTCCAAAAAGTGTAATATTTCAATAAATAATTATAGAATTTCCAAAATTTAAAAATTTCCATAAATACTTCTAACTTTCCAAAAGTAGAAAATTTCCAGAAATATCATTATGACTATCTTAAAACCAATTTTTTACGATTATGTGAAACACAACGCTGATACCACTATTGGGTTTAAGTGTGTGCTCGAACATGTTTCGTAAACATGTGCACAGCGGAAGGAATAAAATAATAAATCTAATTTATTACAACACACACATCACATGCATGCATAGTACAACATGTGTAGACATAACCGTAAATTCAAATTTTGCAATAAAAGGAAATTTACACTACGTATACCTGACGTATCACGTGTAGTGGGAAAGGCATCAACTGGAATGATTCTCGCTAGAATCGTCTCTATCTGTATCCACGCCGAGTATCTTCGGGATGACTTCACTAAGTCACGAGCCTCATCTTCGTACGGGTTACTAGCCTCGTGTTGAAGACGATGTGATCGAGAGAAGATCACGATCCGAATCAAAAATTCGGATCCAAAATGAGTCCTCAAAAACTCGCTTCTCCGGAGAAGAATTCGTCAACCGTTTGACGAATCCTTCGTCCTCCACCTATGAGGATTGCCGGAGATCGAATCCCCGGCAAGAGAGGCGCTGTCGGAGCTCCAAACGTCGTCCAAACGATGCTCCAACAAGAAGGAAACAAGCTGTCCAGAAAACTGGACAGCTTTGGTGGAGACCTTGTGCCGGCCAAATAAGGAAAGCAATGTGCTCACCTTGTCGCCGGAGCCAAGGATGATCACCGGAGCTCCTCCGATAGCAGCTCGATGCCGGCAAGTGGGAAGGAGAAGCGGCAGCTGGTCCGGTTGGAGGAGTTGGGCGCGAGGAGTTGGCGCCGACTAGATGGAGAAGGGATTTTGATTAGGGTTTAACAAAAACCCTTAAGACCTATTTTATAGAGAACAAATTCTCTTAATGGTTATTGGATCATAACCAAAGGCCCATTAACCCGCTCCATTAATTTAAGTTAAAATAAATCAAACCATGATGGTTTATTTTAAGTTAAAATGAACCGAACCAACTTTGGTTCATTCGTTTAAAACAAACCAAACCCCTTTGGTTTATTCTCCTCCGTTGGATTAGAACCAAACTATTTTGGTTCGTCCATCATGTCTTCATAAGACACGACCCATCCATGCTTCCATTGCGACTAAAACGATTTCATGCTCGCTTCTTGTTTGGTCCAACCAAACCTAGTTTTTCTCGGTCTGAGAATCTCATTCTCAAGCTCGTTTTAAATCCTTCAGATTATGCTCGTTGTGCGTGTGACTAAATAGGTTCTCGGTTTATGTTGGTCGTCTATAATTAACCATTAATTATAGAACGATCATGAGTGGCACCTAGTAGTACATCATGATCCCCAATTAACCGAAAAGATCAACGGTTGATCCAGAACTATTTCTGAAACCCTTCAGCAGCTCGAATGAATCGTGCTCCATTCCCTTCACTCATCGTATACCCACTTGGTTCAGGACATGGTCTATAGTGTCAGTCCCCACTAGGCTGACTACATCACACCTAGCCCAAGTATCATTTCCTCATCCTACGGATTCTAGTTACTGCACATGTATCGAAGAGTACCTTACTCTAAACATGTAATGCTTTGGCCAAAGACTTTAGTAACAATCTGACGAGAGGCCATGGGTATACATCTCCTCGCAAGGAGTGGTGAATCCTTTATAGGCTATTCAAACACCTTCGATCACTTCGACTTATACCCAATCATCCCGGGTCCACATCTCCTTAGAGATGCTTGCTTAAGATGTCAAAGCATAAGTCTTTATGATCAAGATGACTTGAATACCGCAAGTCAAAGGAACATCGCACTTAAGCCACAGTAAGAACTTCATTGACATATCTATATATGCAGAGAACCATATGAAGTCTTACGGCTTGTCACTCCAATAAACTAGTTACCATAACTAGCATCCACGATTAACTCCGGACATCACAATGTCTCCAGCCAGTGAGAATTAGCTGCTTGGATACACCAAGGAGTATACCTCGTGCTAGTCTCGACAGAATCAATGGTGTCCAAATCCATCAATTCATCGACTAGGGATAATTCCGATACATCACAATTACACATGTAGAGATACTCACTAGTTGTGATCCAATCACAAATTCTCTCATGCTGTGAATCGTATCGTGGACATTCAGTAAATGAGTTTAAGATCTAATCAAATACATGAAAACATGTATACTCAAATAGTGAATCTTCATTTATAATATAAATGGTTCAGACATAAGGCGATTGCCTTAGGACATCTCTCATATATCACTAACACTTTAGACACATAAGCAATGAGCGGCATCTAGCAATGCATCATTACTACCTAAGTTACGAGAAAGTCGAGATCTGACCTAACCTTTCCGTGACTACTATAATGAATGATCTTGTCCTTCTATCCTTAATATCTAGATTGATCAATGAGGCTTAGATCATATCATCCTCTTATCAATCTTTGTTGATCCCCAAGTAGACTTACTCAAACAAATAAGCTCAATATCTCACATTGACTTATTTGAGCATGACCATGTATTTCATGGTCCTACTCTATCAAGAGGCCTAAAGATATCACTCCCGTCATATGGGAGGGATATATCCCATCTACATCACTCATATCCCTCCGCATAATTTGTTACATACCCAGTGATCGCCTTTATAGTCCACCCTGTTACGGGTGACATTTGACGATACCAAAGTACATAACTCCTTATGTAGGGAACCGTAGTGATTTCAGGTCTAAGTGTTGGAGATCGATTGGCCAGCTAGAGGGGGGTGAATAGCCCTCTTACGATGGATGTCGGAATTCTCTCGTCTACAAAGTGTTAGCGCAAGCGGAATATACAAATACAAATAAAGACAACACAAAAGATAGACAAGCAATACAAACACGAGATGTAATGTGGTTCACGGCTACGCCGCTAATCCACGGTCCGATTCGTCCAAGGTGAATCACTCCTCCAAATATATCCACTAGATCTCTCCTTTGCACAAAGCTAGGTGGAGGTAACCTCTTTTACACAAGGATCACTCTTCTACAATAGAATAGAGATTAGAGCAAATAGAAGAGTAGGGAATCATGTATGGCACTTTGGGAGAAGTTTAGAGCTCAAGCATTTTCCTCCCAAAGCCCCACCCCCTTCCTTTTTATAGAGGAAGAGGGTTTCTTCCTGTTGACACAGGATTAATCGACTGATGCCCTCGATCAGTCGACTGATCTCGTAGCTGTTGCCCAATAACGGCCGCTTTCCACGTTGGATTCCATCCAACAGTATTGGCATCAGTCGACTGATGGCACCCATCAGTCGACTGATGTCAATCAGTCGAGTGCTCAACGAGGTCGACTCCACTCTGTGCGGTGCGCGGTGACATCGATCACGATCGCCCGTCGGCCAGTCGAAGCCATCGATCATCGCCCATGCGCCGATCGGTGATCAACTTGATTCACCTGGACTTAAACTGGGGCCGATCGAACCATCGACTCGAAGCGATCATTATCGTGTCGGAAAACCCATCCGACACTTAGCCAATAGCCAAGTTTCACCTAATAGTTACCCCTTCCCGGGTTACATTCGCTCACTCATCCCTGAGTCCTCGCCTCGGTTCTCTTCGCTCGCGCCACGCCCCTGCAAAGATCAGCACGACTCTGCAATGCTCCTTCGCATCTCTTGCCTCGAAGTCTACTTCCTCTGGCTTCACTCCAAGCTTCTCGTCCGTCGGTCCCTCGGATGCTCCAAGCGCATGACTTCCACAAAGCAATCCTTCACCGACTCAAAGACCGAGTCATGAGATGTGAAACTCGCCACGGCTCCATGTGCGAATTACTAAGTCCTGCACGACTTCAACGCACATATCAAATCAACATAACAAACTAACTTAAACCCTTTGCCACACACATCAAAACCTAATCATGGCAAGAGATTGCCCTAACAATCTCCCCCTTTTTGATGTGTGGCAATCCGTTTAAGTTAGGTAAAAACATTTGATAAAAATTTAAAAGGAAAGAAAGCATGTAAACATAAACATGATATAGCAACATGCAACTCCCCCTTAATCCATGAAACTCTCTCTTCAAATTCTCCATTTTCTCCCCCTATCATAATTTACTTAAACATAATCAATTCTCCCCCTTTGACATCATCAAAAAGATTAACACTAAGTTTATACACTCATGGCATCAAGTCTAATAGAAGAAAAATACCATAAATTAGTTTAAAAACTGAATTCGGCCATTACTGTTCTGATTTATAGGCCACCAGTCGACTGGTTCAGACTACCAGTCGACTGGCACGCAGTTTTTAGAAAATTTTGATTTTCAAACTGAATTTCAGAAATGCGTTAAAAATTCCAAAAAATTTAAAAAATCATGAAATTTTGGGAACATATTTCTTGTAAGGTTCTTTATCAGTGAAAAATAATTTTTCATAAAAAATCATCATATTTTCACATTTTTGCCAAAAATCCAAAAGGTTTAAAAATCACTAGGTTTTTGACCATTCTAGTATCAAGTTTAACACCTAGTTTTGGTTCCAATTGTTTCAAAACATAAATACATAGATTTTAGATTAAGAAATTGTTTTGAAAACATATAAAATATCCAACCATGATCTTTGGGCAATATGTCTATGAATTAAACATAAGCCTTCCCCATGATTGGTCTATTATTGCTATTTTGATACTTCAAATGACCATCTAAATGCCATAGGCATTAGTGGACATTTGTATCATCCTAACATCTCACCCATGCTAAGTTTTCAATCAAAGTAGCCTATGGTGAGTGTGAGATGCATCCTAGGGGGTATTTGTATATACTTAACCATTATATTCATACAATTTTATCAAGGTTAAGTACCACCCTAACAATCTACATGATCACAAAGACATATATGAATTAATTTTACATTATGATCATGAACCACATGTATTCATCAAATAATAATCATGCATTAGGTATTATATGATGATAATAAATAAAGTATCACCTAAGGTATGATTTAAACCTATTTCTCATGATTATGTGCCAAATATCAAAAACATAAATCATGATTGCAAACATACATAGCAATTGCATTAATCATCATGATTTAAGCATTATTAACTATTTATAGGCACGTTATCATCACCTAACACTATTTAAAAATGTTGTCCCGCCATCCTAAGTCAACCAAAATATGATATAGGTCAATTGCATATGGTTGACTACCCTAGGGTTTTTCTAACCCTTAAGGATGGATTTTGGAACCCAAAATAAGTTCTTTCCTATTGGGTTCACTAAAAACTCCTTAGGGATCCATTTTCTAGCAATTACTTTCTTTTTATCTTGTCCCCTAGCAATTAGGCATTTGTAGGCCTTTTCATTTTTCTTTTCTTTATAACCTAGACCCTTTTTGTTAAAGCTTGCCCTTTGGCTCCCTATGATCATGTTCAAGGTGTTGGAGCCAATAGTGAATTTTTCTAGGGCTTTTATTAAATAATCTACCTTTTCCCTTAATGCCCTATTTTTTTCTATGCATGCATCACTAACATCTAATGGCACATAATTATCGTGTGAGCATGCATCATTTAACCTAGAAGAGATATTATCATTTTCATTTAAGCATGCATTTTCTAGATTATTTTTTAATGCCTTAATTTGATCTAGCATGCTTTTGTTCTTCTTCTTAGCTCTAAATAAGTCCTTAGTGAGGCTAGAAATCATAGACATAATTTGCTTAGGGGGTAGATTCGTTACCTCACTTACCAAGTCCTCTTCTTCGGATGAGGATGTAGAGGAGGCTCCCCCTTCACTTGAGCTCTCTCCACTTGAGATTGATTCTTCATTTAAGGAGGAGGAGCAATCCAAGTCGTCGAAGGCCATTAATGCAAGGTTGGAATAGACATGCTCTTCTTCTTCGGATGAGAATGAAGAAGCAAGGTCATCCCATGTCTTCGCTTTGAGTGCCATGGCCTTTCCTTTTTCTTTGGCCTTCTTTTCTTCTTCCTTCTTTTTACTCCCCTTTTTCTTCTTCTTTTCTTCCTTCTTTCTCTTCTCCTCCTTGCTCTTGTTTAGGAGAGGACAATTGTCCCTTATGTGTCCCTCTCCTTGGCAATTGTAGCAGACAATTTTCCCTCTTGGTCTTCTATTCCTATCATGAGATTTATCAAATCTAAAATTCTTAAATGCACGCCTTACCTTCCCTACCATGTAGGATTCTTTCGTGCTATCCATGGAGGAGGTAGAGGCTGCATCGGATGAGGAGGGGATTTCCATCTTCTTCTTCCCCTTATTTGCCATCAAAGCTACTCCTCTTGAAGGTTGGATTCTTGGCTCTTCTTGTATTCCTTCAAGCCTCGTTTCGTGGAGCTCCATTGTTGAGAAAAACTCCTCCAAGGTACTTACTTCCAAGTTCTTGGAGATGTAAAATGAATCCACCATGGAGCTCCATCTTGAGGACCGGGGAAAGGCATCTATGGCCTTCATTACCATATCCCGGTTGGAGAGCTTTTCACCTACACTTGTTAAACCGGTTAGTATTTCCTTAAATCTAGAGTGTAGGGATTTTACCTTCTCTCCTTTTTCAAGTTTGATATTGGACAATTGGGAGCGAAGAACATCTCTCCTTGCTAGCTTTGCCTCGGATGTGCCTTCATGGATTTCTATTAGTTTCTCCCACACTTCCTTGGCGCTAGCACACTCTCCTATCCTATTGACTTCTTGTTGAGGGAGGACATTGTATAGGTGGTGCTTGGCCTTTGAATTTGCCAAATATTCTTTTCTTTGCCTCTTGCTCCACCTTGATTTCTCCAATGGCTCCCCATTTTCATTCCTAGGCAACTCGAAACTGTTTTCCATTATTAAAATGATTTCAAAGTCGGTTTCAAAGAATACCTCCATTCGCTTCTTCCGCCAAGCGAATTCGCCGTCGAACTTCGGTGGGTGAATGTTTGAGCCGGCCATCTTTTGATGAAGAGCTTGTTGCGGCGGTTAGTCCGGTGACAAGCAACCTCGCTCTGATACCACTTGTTGGAGATCGATTGGCCAGCTAGAGGGGGGTGAATAGCCCTCTTACGATGGATGTCGGAATTCTCTCGTCTACAAAGCGTTAGCTCAAGCGGAATATACAAATACAAATAAAGACAACACAAAAGATAGACAAGCAATACAAACACGAGATGTAACGTGGTTCACGGCTACGCCGCTAATCCACGGTCTGATTCGTCCAAGGTGAATCACTCCTCCAAATCTATCCACTAGATCTCTCCTTTGCACAAAGCTAGGAGGAGGTAACCTCTTTTACACAAGGACAACTCTTCTACAATAGAATAGAGATTAGAACAAGTAGAAGAGTAGGGAATCGTGTATGGCACTTTGGGAGAAGTTTAGAGCTCAAGCATTTTCCTCCCAAAGCCCCACCCCCTTCCTTTTTATAGAGGAAGAGGGTTTCTTCCTGTTGACACAGGATCAGTCGACTGATGCCCTCGATCAGTCGACTGATCCCGTAGTCGTTGCCCAATAATGGCCTCTTTCCACGTTGGATTCCATCCAACGGTATTGGCATCAGTCGACTGATGGCACCCATCAATCGACTGATGTCAATCAGTCGAGTGCTCAACGAGGTCGACTCCACTGCGTCTGCGCACAATGACATCACCGATCGCCATCCATCCTTGGTAGCCGATCGATCGCCATCACCGACCGCCCATGCCGCAGAACCGATCGATCAACTTGATTCACCGATTAAACCACCGATCGAACCATCGACTTCAGAGCGGCCGATCGCTGCCATGACATGGCAATGATCGTGTCGAAACCCATCCGACACTTAGCCAATGGCCAAGTTTCACCTAAGAGCTACCCCTTCCCGGGTTACATTCGCTCACTCTCATCTCTCGGAGTCCTTCGCCTTCGAAGTTCTCTTCGTTCGCGGCCATGTCCCTCGGCAGCATCAGGTGCACGGCTCTACAATGCTCCTTTGCGTCTCTTGCCTCAAAGTATACTTCCTCTGGCTTCACTCTAAGCTTCTCATCCGGCGGTCCCTCGGATGCTCCAAGTGCACGGCTTCCGCAAAGCAATCCTTCACCGACTCAAGGACCGAGTCATGAGATGTGAAACTCGCTACGGCTCCATGTGCAAATTACTAAGTCCTGCACGACTTCAACGCACATATCAAATCAACATAACAAACTAACTTAAACCCTTTTCCACACACATCAAAACCTAATCATGGCAAGAGATTGCCCTAACACTAAGGACTATTCATACTAATAGTTATATGAGAAAGTTTATGACACTCATATAACGATCCATAAAACTTTCTCATAGTGAGTCAATTCAGTATATATTCTCTAATATATACCCATTTGTCAACATGATATTACATATCCATAATTCAAAATTAAGAGATTGATACAAAGTTCAAAAGCATTGAAACCTTTCAAAGTTTTGTCTAACTTTGTTTCAATATTATCAATAGTGATTGCTATCCAAATATAGACTTCATCATGGTTTTTCAAAATAATTTTAAAATAGTTTTCAAAACCTTAATTTCAAATCATGATCAATGGGCTAAATGCACATGACTTATACATTAGGTTTCCTCATGATTCATCCATTGATTTATAATGAGTTTGAGTACTTTTGATGCAACATCTATGCACATTGAACTTAACTCATTTTCCTAACATCTCACATGTGTATAGGGTGTATCAATACAAACACAATTCAATTTAACATTTTTGTGAGATGTTGGTTTTTGTTCTTCCTTATCTAATGGTTCATGCATTTTATCTAGGCAACACTATTTGATTCAATTATCATGCCATTGTCTTTAATTTCATTTTAATTATCCTAAATGCATGAATGATGATCATGACATAAAAATGTGCATAATTTAAAATATTTGCCAATAATAATGATGTCATAGCATAAAGATAAACCTAAATACAAACATGACACATTAACTTAAGGATTTTCATGACATTTTATATGATCAAATGAAATATGATGTCATGAGATGGCATATGACCAACAAAGTATGACAAATAAAATATAAAGGTATAAGAATACCTAGATTTCAAGCCTAATTTCAATTTACTAGGATTAAACCCCATTTTGTCATAATAAATCAATTTTCTAAATGTGCCAAAAACTCAAAATGGCACACCATTGACTCTAATCTATCTTGTGCCAATTTTGATTGACTTTTCAAACTTCTCAAATTTTATTGGCACATCCTAAAATCTGTTAGGGCAATCTCTTGTCGTAATATGGTTTTGATGGTGTGGCAAAGGGTTTAAGTTAGTGTGTTATGTTGATTTGATATGTGCGTTGAAGTCGTGCAGGACTTAGTAATTCGCACATGGAGCCGTGGCGAGTTTCACATCTCATGACTCGTGCCTTGAGTCGGTGAAGGATAGCTTTGCGGAAGCCGTGCGCTTGGAGCATCAGGGACCGCCGGACGAGAAGCTTGGAGTGAAGCCGGAGAAGTAGACTTGAGGCAAGAGGCGAAGGAGCATTGCGGCCGTGCTGATCTTTGCCGAGGGGCGTGGCGAAGCGAAGAGAACCGAGCGAGGACTCAGAGATGAGTGGCGATTGTAACCGGGGAAGGGTAGCTCTTAGGTGAAACTTGGCCATTTGGCCAAGTGTCGGATGGGTTTTCGACACGCGGATCATTGCCATGTCATGGCGGTCATTGCTGTCAGTGAGTTAGGTATCATTGGTATCTGACGTGGCGCGTGATCGCCATCGTGGGCGGTCGGCCCGCCAAGACCGGATCCCATTCGGCCGGCGGTCGGTAGTCGATAGGGTTTTGGCCCGCAGAACCCTTTCGTAGCCGGTAGGCGGTCGACTACGGAGCGTGATCTCGTGATGAGGGTCCATCGGTCGGACGTGAGCCTTTGAGGCTAATGCTTATGCTCTAAGTGATCTTCCTAGTGCCCCTGAGCTCTAAACTCTTCTTACTTGTTTTTACTCCATTCTATTTGTAAGAAGAGTGATCTTGATTGTAAAGGTTACCTCCACCTAGCTTGGTGCAAAGGAGAGACCAATAGTGATTGGCTTTGGAGGAGTGATTCACCTCGGACGAATCGGGACCGTGGATTAGCGGCGTAGCCGTGAACCACGTTACATTCTTTGTTAGCGATTATTTTCTTGTATTTCTATTTGCTTGTCTTTATTAGTCTTCCGCTTGCGCTAATTAGTTTTGTAGGCAGGCAGCAATACATCATCAGCGAAGAGGGCTATTCACCCCCTCTCTGGCCGATCGATCCCCTACAAGTGGTATCGAGCAAGGTTGCTTGTCAGGACTAACCGCCGCAACAAGCTCTACATCAAAATGGCGGCTCAACATCCACCCACCGAGTTGAAGGAGAATTCTCTTGGTGGAAAAGAGAATGGAGGTATTCTTGAGACCGATTTTGATATTATGCTTATAATGGAAAATGGTTTTGAGTTGCCTAGGGATGAAAGGGTGAACCAATTGAAAAATCACGTGGACTAAGAAGCAAAGAGAGGAGCACCTTGCAAACTCAAAGGCAAAACATCATCTTCTCAATGTGCTCCCTCAACAAGAGAACAACCGGATCGGAGAATGTGCTAGCGCCAAAGAGATGTGGGAAAAGCTTGTAGAACTCCATGAAGGCACATCCGAGGCCAAGCTAGCTAGGAGAGACCTCCTCCGCTCCCAACTCTCAAACATCAAATTAGAAAAGGGAGAAAAGGTAACTTCCCTACATTCTAGATTTAAAGAAATATTAATTGGGCTAACAAGTGTAGGAGAAAAGCTCTCCAACCGAGATATGGTAATGAAGGCCATAGATGCCTTTCCCCGGTCCTCAAGATGGAGCTCCATGGTGGATTCGTTTTACATCTCCAAGAACTTGGAAGTAAGTACCTTGGAGGAATTTTTCTCAACAATGGAGCTCCACGAAACTAGGCTTGAAGGAATACAAGAAGAGCCTAGAATTCAACCCTCAAGAGGAGTAGCTTTGATAGCAAACAAGGGGAAGAAGAAGATGGAAATCCTCTCCTCCTCCGATGACGAAGCGTCTTCCTCCTCCTCCATGGATAGCACCGAAGAAGCCTATATGGTAAGGAGGGTAAGACGTGCATTTAAGAATTTTAGATTTGATAAATCTCATGATAGGAATAGAAGACCAAGGGGGAAGGTCATATGCTACAATTGCCAAGGAGAGGGGCACATAAGGGACAATTGTCCCCTCCTAAACAAGAGCAAGGAAGAGAAGAAAAAGAAGGAAGAAAAGAAGAAGAAGAAGGGGAGCAAGAGAAAGGAAGAAGAAAAGAAGGCAAAAGGAAAAGGGAAGGCCATGGCACTCAAAGCCAAGACATGGGATGACCTTGCCTCTTCATCCTCATCCGAAGAAGAAGAGCATGTCTACTCCAACCTAGCACTAATGGCTCTTCATGACTCAGATTGTTGCTCCTCCTCCACCGAAAATGAAGGATCAAGCTCAAGTGGGGAGAGCTCAAATGAAGGGGGAGCTTCTACATCCTCATCATCCGAAGAAGAAGAGGATATGGAAACTATGGTAACGAAAGCCTCTCCTAAGAAAATAGTTTCCATAATTTCTAGTTTAACTAAGGACTTATTTGGAATGAAAAAGAAAAATAAAAGCATGCTTAATCAAATTAAGGCATTGGAAAATAAGCTAGAAAATGCATGCTTAAATGATAATATTTCTTCTAGCTTAAATGATGCATGTTCACATGACTACATTCCTTTGAATGTTAATGATGCTTGCATAGAAGAAAATAGGGCATTAAGGGAAAAGGTAGATTATTTGACAAAAGCCCTAGAGAAATTCACAATTGGCTCCAACACATTAAACATGATCTTAGGGAGCCAAAGAGCTAGCTTCAACAAAAAGGGCCTAGGCTATAAGGAAAAGAAAAATGAAAAGGCCTACAAATGCCTAATAGCTAGGGGACAAGATAAGAAGAAAGTAATAGCTAGGAAATGGATCCCCAAGGTATACCTAGTGAACCCAATAGGAAAGAACTTATTTTGGGTTCCAAAATCCATCCTTAAGGGTTAGAAAACCCCTAGGGTAGTCAACCATATGCAATTGATCTATATCATATTTTGGTTGACTTAGGATGACGGGACAACATTTTTTTTTTAGATAGTGTTGGGTGATGATAACGTGCCCATAAATAGATAATAATGCTTAAATCATGATGATTAATGTAATTCCTATGTATATTTGCAATCATGATTTATGTTTTTGAAATTTGGCACGTTATCATGAGAAATAGGTTTGAATCATGCTTTAGGTGAAACCTTGGTTATTATCATCATACAATACCTAATGCATGATTATAATTTGATGAAAACATGTATTTCATGATCATAATGTAGAATTGATTCATATATGCCATTATGATCATGTTAATTGTTAGGTTGATACTTAACCATGATAGAATTACATGAATATATTGGTTAAGTATGCACAAATACCTCCTAGGATGCATCTCACACTCACTATAGGCTAACTTGATTGCAAACTTAGCATGGGTGAGATGTTAGGATGATACAAATGTCCATTAATGCCTATGGCATTTAGATGGTCATTTAAAGTATCAACATAGCAATAATAGACCAATCATGGGGAAGGCTTATGTTTAATTCATAGACATATTGCCCAAAGATCATGGTTGGATATTTCATATGTTTTCAAAACAATTTCTTAATCTAAAATCTATGTATTCATGTTTTGAAACAATTGGATGCA
Organism: Wurfbainia villosa; assembly: GCA_025175895.1. Classification (NCBI taxonomy): domain Eukaryota; kingdom Viridiplantae; phylum Streptophyta; class Magnoliopsida; order Zingiberales; family Zingiberaceae; genus Wurfbainia; species Wurfbainia villosa. The sequence continues at coordinate 41,514,052 of CM046004.1, read as the reverse complement.
AGACTAGGTGTTAAAATGGATACTCTTATGATCAAAAACCTAGTAGTTTTTAAAGCTTTTGATTTTTGGCAAATACGTGGAAATATAATGATTTTTCATGGAAACCTATTTTTTACTGATATATATACTTAAAAGAAATATGTTCCCAAATTTCCGAATTTTTAGAATTTTTTGGAATTAATAATGCATTTCTGAAATTCATCCAGAAAATCGAATTCTTTTTTGTGCTACTGATGCCATACCGATAGCAATGATCGATGGACTGTGAACAAGTACAGTAACTTGATTTTCTCAGGTTTTGACTGATTTTAATGTATGTTTCTCTTTATACTTGATGCCATGAGCTTATAACTTAGTGTTAATCTTTTTGATGGTGTCAAAGGGGGAGAAATAATTATGTTTAAGTTAATTATTTTAGGGGGAGAAATATATGATAGGGGGAGAAAATTTGTATAGAGAGTTTCATGGATTAAGCGGGAGTTGCATGTTGTTATATCATGTTTATCTTTACATGCTTTCTTACCTTAGAATTTATATCAAATATTTTTACCTAACTTAAACGGATTGCCACACATCAAAAAGGGGGAGATTGTTAGGGCAATCTCTTGCCGTAATATGGTTTTGATGGTGTGGTAAAGGGTTTAAGTTAGTGTGTTATGTTGATTTGATATGTGCGTTGAAGTCGTGCAGGACTTAGTAATTCGCACATGGAGCCGTGGCGAGTTTCACATCTCATGACTCGTGCCTTGAGTCGGTGAAGGATAGCTTTGCGGAAGCCAGGCCGCGCTTGAGCATCCGAGGGACCGCCGGACGAGAAGCTTGGAGTGAAGCCGGAGGTAGACTTGAGGCAAGAGACACGAAGGAGCATTGCGAGTCGTGCGCTGATGTGAGGACGTGGCCGAGAACGAGAACTTGAGCGAGGACTCAGGGATGAGAGTGGCGATTGTAACCCGGGAAGGGTAGCTCTTAGGTGAAACTTGGCCATTTGGCCAGTGTCGGATGGGTTTTCGACACCGATCATTGCCATGTCATGGCGATCAGCTGAGTCGAGTAAGTTCTGACCGGTATTCGATGGGGTTTATGCCAGAGCCGATCGCCATGGAATGGCAATGACTACTAGAGGATATCGAGGGCATGGAGTCGTGGCCGATCGGGCGATCGACTACGAGGCGTGATGATCGGTGAGGTCCATCAGTTGACTGCCAAGAGTTCCGTTGGACTACAACGGTCGGGATCCGACGTGTTCGGAGGCCGTTATAGTGACGGCAGTCGACTGCCAAGGGCAGCAGTCGACTGGTGGCGGCCAACGGGAAGAAATCCGCTCTCTCTATAAAAAGAGAGGGTGTGAGCCTTTGAGAGGCTAATGCTTATGCTCCAAGTGATCTTCCTAGTGCCCCACAAGCTCTAAACTCTTCTTACTTGTTTTTACTCCATTCTATTTGTAAGAAGAGTGATCTTGATTGTAAAGGTTACCTCCACCTAGCTTGGTGCAAAGGAGAGACCAATAGTGATTGGCTTTGGAGGAGTGATTCACCTCGGACGAATCGGGACCGTGGATTAGCGGCGTAGCCGTGAACCACGTTACATTCTTTGTTAGCAATTATTTTCTTGTATTTCTATTTGCTTGTCTTTATTAGTCTTCCGCTTGCGCTAATTAGTTTTGTAGACGAGCAAATACCGGCATCCAAACGAAAAGGGCTATTCACCCCCCTCTAGCCGGCCGTATCGATCCCCTACAAAATATTTTAGGATATATTTCTAATTTCATTTTTGAAGTATAACAATACTTTAAAAATGCCCTAAAGTGCTACTTTTACCATGGTTAGGTTAACTACCTATCCATTCAAGGTTGACACACTCTATACCCATCTAGCATGAAGGGATCATGCTTCTAGGAACCCAATATTTATTGGAGCTCCTTGAGTTAACTAGGTACTCGCTCGGAATGACTTCCCAAAGTACCTTCCTAATGACCCTTTTATTCTTGGAAGCCTTAGTCATTTGGGTCTTCTCAAGGTTAACTCGAGGGATAACTTCCCTTGTAACGTTGTTAGTGACTTTCCTAAGTTTCGTTGAAACCTTAGCCATTAGACATCTATCATGGTCAATACTAGGAATGACTTCCCTTGTGACTGTGGTTTTCCTAGACCTAGAGCTAGTCCTATAGTTAAATGGAACATTGTTGGAGGTTGGCATAACCTTCTTGGACTTAGGCTTGTGACCCAATCCTGTCTTTCCCTTAGACGGTTCTTGCCTCCTAAAATCTAGATTTTGACCATTTCACCCATTTAGCATATTTTTCATCTTCTTTAGGGTCTTTTCTAATTTTTCAAGATTTGACCTCAAAGCTTGATTTTCCAATTCCAAATGCCCAATTTTTGAATTTTCATTCTTTTTTTGGGCATTCCCCTTTCTTCTAGGCATATGCCTACCTTTCTTAGGGTTAATGCCTATGTATTCTACCTTTCTATCCTTAGGTGTAGTAGTCCTAGCATTGTCCTTAGGTAAATTGACATGTTTATCACCTAAGCAATAAAATCTATTATTAGCATGTTTATTATTATTAACAATTGAATTAAGACAAAAATTATTACTAGCATGCCTTTTGTTATTGCACAAAGGAATAACATTAATAAAATTTACCTTAGGGTTTGCCTTAGCTCACCCTACATTTGAGCTCTCTACTTTATCCTTCATAGTGAACCCATTGTTGGCATTTGAAGGACACAATGTGCTCTTTGCTCCTTTTTATCGGGGCTCTAGCCTCCTTTGACTTGTCCTTGACTTTAGGTGCCATCGAAACCTTCTTCTTAGTCAATTTTGGGTATTTACTCATGTGATGCCCATGTTCCCTACTCTCAAAGCACTTTATATGATTATTTTTATGAAAAGTGCTTGAGTTACCTATGGATGCATCTTGAGCTTGTTCTTGGTTTCTCCCAGAGGTAGATGGTTATTCTTGCTCTCACTCCGGTGTCGAGTGTTTCTCCTCCCCCTCAATCTTAAAGGTGGAGACTTTCGAGACTTCTACATCTTCCGACTCGGATGTTGAGCACCTCTCAATTTCTAAATTTTCACATTCTTGAGCCGATGAATAACTTGATTCTTTTTCGGCTTTCTCATCTACTTCTTGGGATGGTGAGTGATTCTCATGGAGCTCAATCAACTTGCTCCATAACTCTTTAGCAACCCTATAGCTACCTAACTTTGACAAGATATCATTAGGTACCAAATTTATTAACATTTTGGTTACCTTATCATTGGTCTCGAATTCTTGAATTGATCCTCTTTCTATTTCTTCTTCTTGAGGATCCTTCTCTTCTTGTCCATCGTAGCTTCAAACCCCTTTACCAAGATAAGCCAATTTTCTAAATTACAAATAAGAATATATTTCATTCTACCTTTCTAATAATCAAAATCATCGCGATCGAAGACAAGTAGATTGTTGATGTCATCCCAATCCATCTTTGGCCAACTCATCTTCTTTTACTCCTCTAGCACTTTGCTCCCTCGGTTGTTAATCCTTGAAGAGCATCCTCGCTCTGATATCAATTATAGGGACAGATTTGTGCATGCTCGAGTGTGGTGAATAGCAATTTCATTGATTTCTTCATTCGATCGCGTGCTCGTCTATAATATGTTAGTGAATAATGGAATATAGAAATAAAATGCATGACAAAAATAAAGACAAACACAATCACAAACAATACACACGATTTTATGTGGTTCGAAACCCTAGTTCTTTCTACACGGTCGAGCTTTAGTCGAGATCTAGTGATGCACACCATCACTAACAAACTTCTCCTTCTCTGTATGACATTGGAGGTAGACAAATCTCTTACAATAAATGTCTACAACAATAAACAACAAGATAAAAACAAATACAATAGGCAAATGAAAACTAGAAGTAAAAACACTTTACAAAAGTTTGCTTTGATTGCTTGTACTTTTGTTGCTATGGATTGCTCTTGAAGGTCAAAAATGCAACAAGACTTCCCCTTCAAAATCACTCCAAAAATCATTGCGAAATCCTCCAACTCGAGCTCCTTTTATAACCTACATCAGGCTAGATTTTCTCCTAACAGTCGACTTCCAAAAGGCACCAATCGACTGCTTGCCTATCCATTGTCTCACAATGGACTAATCCATGTTGGATTACTCCAATGGATACCCTAGCAGTCGACTGCTAAGCCAATAGTCGATTCACTAGTCAACTACCAGACATTATATGCTCTAGCCACCTATGATCAGTCGACTGATCAAGGTCGACTGTGTCATAATCTCAGTCGACTGCTTGAGTCAAACTAGGCTTCCAAGTGTCGTGCACTTGGCTAGTCGACTGATCCATAATCACAGTCAGCTGGTAAACCTCAAATATGAGGTTTAGGCCAAGTATGATCCCCTAATACTTGATTGACCACCCTTAGCCTAGACCTAAGCCTTCTAACCACCTCCATCAGTCTCACTCCCTTAGGGTCCATCCGAGTCCTCCACGACTCCTTCACCCTTCACGTTAGCCTTCAGGTGCTTCCATCAGCTATGTCATGCTAACCGGGTCTCCTTTTCATGGGATCATTTGGACTTATGCCACCTTAACTACATTCTTGGACTTTACGTTGCCAAAAACCTCACCCTTGGACTTTCCGATTGCCAAGCCTCAATGCTTGGACTTTCATCAACAAGACTACACATTTGGACTTACGTAGCCAAGACTTCAAACTTAGACTTTTCTATTTGTGCAGTGGCACCAGATATTTGAACCTAGGCTTTGATTATGACAAAGACCCAAAGTTAAGGTCTTATCGTTATATCACATGCTCGGTTAAGTGTGCAAAAATGATTAAGCTAAGCTGAAGGTCAGCGACACCCAGAGAATCTTGAGTCGAGAAATCATGGTGGTCGAGCGACACCGGGAGAACTTCAGATGGAGTCGAAGAACCCAGGTGAAGACCGGAAGCTAAGCTACAAGTCACAAAGAACCAGAGGTAAGCTCAAGTGTGAGTGAAGGTGAGGTCGAGTCCTCCGTACGGGGACATTTTTAGGCGGCGATCTGACTAAGACTTCCAGTGGAAGGTCTAGGTCAAGATCGGACGGTTAGTGGTCGTCGAATTTACCTCTACTTGTATGTTTCAGACTAACTCTTTATTGCAGTCGAATAACCTAGCCATCAATCTACTATAGGCTATTAGTAGTTGACTGCTATTAGAATCAGTCGACTGATGAAGGCCATCAGTCGATTATTATTTAAACTGCCATCTTCGATGAAGGTCAAAGTTGATCCCCTTATCTTTGTTGGAGATCCTTGGAAGGGTTTCTACAATTAAGATTAGCGGAAGAAAAAACAAATATGAAATGACAACACAAAAATAACACGAGCGCTAATAAGAGTATTTAATGTGGTTCGGAGATTATAGTCCTACTCCACGGCAATCCGTAAGGTGGATCAACCCTAGCTAGTCTTCACTAAGAACTCCTTTGGTGATCACACCAAGGTGGAGAAGCCTTCTTTATAATGCACTCTTCTTCTTACAAATGTTGGAAAATGAGAATTAGAGATGAGGAGATTAAAACACAATAGAAAGCTTGAGAGGACTTGGAGAGCTTCAGAGTATAGTTAGAAATGAGAGAACTAGCCCTCTCAAGCTCCCCAAGATCTGTTTTTTTATAGAGAAAAGGTTGATTTTTCCGTTGAGCCTACAATAGTCGACTGGTGAATACCATTAATCGACTACTATCACTGTTACCCAAATCCAATGTCTTCTAATGAAGCCTGATTGCAATCGTCATGGCTCAATGTCTAGATGACCAGTCAACTGCCATAATCATCGATATCAGGTCTCCGTAGACGATCGATCACCGGCTACTCTATACTTGTGGCGGCACCGCCCATAATGGTAGTCGTCGACCCCTTACGTTTGATAGTTTAGTCCGTAGTTGACTATCAGCAGTCGACTGCCCACAATAGTAGTCGACTGCCAGCTTATGTTCGGTAGTTGACTACATTCAGTTCGACTAGGGCATAACCCAGTCGACTGCCAACATCTTCCGGACTTCGAGTGCTAAACACTCGGGACCAGTTCGATTGGCACAATTTTCCAATCGACTGTCACACCTCAAGTATGACTAATTCATACTTGAAACCATACCCTAAGCCTAGACTTAACATTCTAGCTTCTCCATCAGCCTTGTGCCTCCAGGATTCTTCCGAGTCCATGACTCTATCCTTGCGCTTGCCTTTAAAAGCTTCCTTCGATTTCGTCATGCTTTGGGCTTCTTCTTTGCCAAAGTCTGCTTGGACTTTGCACCGCCAAAACTACATGCTTGGACTTATGCTGCCAAGACCTTACCTTTGGACTTCCTTTGCCAAGGTCCGCTTGGACTTTACGCCGCCAAGACTCCACGCTTGGACTTATGCTGCCAAGACCTTCCCTTGGACTTTCCTTGGTAAGATCACACTTGAACTTCTCTTTATAAAGTCTTCATACTTGAATTTTCCTATCACTTAACACATTCACAGTTAGATCACAAATATTGCCTAACTATAAATGATTATCCAAACATCAAAATACATAAGTACTTGGGGCCTTGTTGCACTAACAATCTCCTCCTTTTTGATGTTTGGCAATCATTTAAGTTAGGTCTTGAAATATGTAATAATGAAGGCATCATAAACCATAAATGCATCATACATCCAATGTTCAATAGGAAAATTCTAACTTAAATTCTCCTTTCTTCCCTTTTGACACACATCAAAAAATGAAAGGAATCATAGTGAATGAGTTCATGAATGACTAACCCATGTTATGACTTGAACTAAGGTAGAAAATAGACATAAAGCTCCCCCTTAATCCAAAACTTAGGTTATCATGTGTAAAAAATAAGTTGAGCAAAACATAATATTATACATGAGAATTGAGCCACAACTTTAAACCAACAATTTTAGGGTATTTAAATAGAGACAACACTTAACTCGTGCATCAAATTAGTCTTTATTTCCATACAAGTTATCATAATACACTATAGTAATCATAGTATGGAGTCAGAACACTTAGAATTTTACTTTTAAACCATGAACACAAGGTATTCTGTCCAAAATAGGGCCAATCATCGATCGAGGCAAGAATCAATCAATCAGAAGTTTGCAATCGATTTAAGAAGCTATCAAATATTTCTAAAATAAGTGATATTCATAAGGGTTTAAGAAATGCATAAGTAATTCGGTGAATTTTCAAAATGCATGAAACTTGACATACACATTACTCATGTCTAATACAATGGGTGAAAAATAGAAGACTAAAAATTTACCCATCATATTAGCGGATTGACACAAAATCCAAATTAGTAAAAATTGTGAACTTGTTTGGACAACAATGTATCAATATTATTAATGATGATTGCGATCAAGTTATTTAGACCATTAAGGGTTTCAAAAATGCTTATTAAATTGTGTCAACTCTTAAATTTCAAATAACCAATCTATAAGAATATCAAGAAGAACATACGGATGTAACAAAAATATTCATTTCATTAACACTAGTTTAAAGGCAATGCTTTACATATGTTAAGGAAAAACAAAAAGAAAACAAAATACAGACGATGGCCATCTAAGAGTCAAGGTCATCAGTGTCCATGGTCATCGACTGTGAACAACCGACAGCAGGTGAATGTCCAGGTGCAAGAGGTTGGAGAAGCACCAGTATCTCCTGCTGCTATCGGTCGAACACGCCTAGCTGGGAGAGGACTATGGTCCAGAACTCCTAGTGCTCCAGGCGAAGCTTCTCAAAGCCCGTATCCATTGTCTCCTCAAGTGCCTCGAGACGTGCTACGAAGGCCGAGTCCGGCACAACGTCATCCGCTGCAGCGACATCCTCCTGTGTTAGGACAGGTGGAGCACCACCCACCTGCTGTTGCCCATCCTCTTAGATCATGGACCCACTAGAGGGCTTCAATCCCGCTAAAGAAAAGGACCTAGCATTCATGCGATCATATTTTGTGGATATGGGCTTAATCACCCCCTTGGCTACATCGATGCTGATGGAACCAAGCCACTCACTGATCACATGACCATATGACATATGGATCTTGACATTATTAGGCTTAATGTGTTGGTGCAGGGGCACTAGATAATCAAACCTGTGTTTTGATTATGGCAAAGATATAAAGTTAAGTTTACATTGTTATCTCACGAGCTAAATCGAGTGTGCAGAAAAGTACTAAAGCTAGAGCTGAAGGCTAGCGACACCCGGAGGAAGCTGCGGTGGTCGGGCGACACTCGAGTGACTTCGGAGGGAGCCGAAGGAATCGAGTGGAAGGCCGGAAGCGAAAGCGTCACAATAAGAATCGAGGTAAGCTCGTGTGAGTGATAGATGGTAAGGTCATGTCCTCTATACGGGGACAACCGTAGGCGGCGATCCGACTAAAACTTCTTGTGGAAAGGTCTAGGTCGAGATCGGACGGTTAGAAACCGTCGTATTTATCATTTTCCGAGCTAACCTCTCACTGCAGGGAAGTGGCCAGGCTGGCAATCACCGGACATGGAGCAAGATCGATGCCCATTAGTCGACTGATGGGAGGCATCAGTCGACTGATGGCGACGACTCAGCCTTTGCGCTAGGTCAAAACGGATAACGTTTGACGCGGCCACTTCGCGATAAAATTTGGAAAACTTCGTTATCCGTTCCAAAAAAAAGGGAGACATATTCAGAGCCCAAAGTCTATAAAAGGAGGAGGATTCCAACTCCAAAGGACATCAAGTTTATTCATCAAGTGCTCCTACAACGCCAACGATCCAACACCGTCATAACGCCGACGCGACGACAAGTTCCGATCTTCTTCGTCGGCAGCAGTAGCAAGTAACATAATTTGATATTGTATTCTTTATTTTTATTCGTAACGAGGTGAGGTAGGCTTGTTGCCTCATCCTCGTAATTTCGGTTTTGTGATCGTTGTCTCCTACCTCCAACGAGGAGGAGACGTTATAGTGATTTGCCCTCCATACGCGGTCTAGGACCGATAGGGCCTTGGAGTAGCAACCGCTGGGTTGTGAACCAAGTAAAATAAACGTGTCGCTTTATTTTCTGCTGTGTTTACTCATTTAGTTGTCTACTCGAACGAAACACCAAAAAGTTTTACGATCGCTATTCACCCCCCCCCTCTAGCGACGCTTCTCGATCCAACAATTAGTATCAGAGCGGGGGCGCTAAGATTTGGTGAAACCACCAATCTAGCACATTTTGGTTTTTTGTTCGTATTTTTCAATTCATATTTTTTTTTGTTCTTTTTCCTCCCGCACTACTAATCCAAGATGAAGTCTTGGTACGTTTCTTTTGGTTGTGTGCTTGCAAGTTTTCTCTCTTGGAGTAGCCGACGGTAAAACGGCCATAACTTTTCGCACAAGTGGACTCACATAACGATCTACATACCAAATCGAAGCTCTCAGAAAGATATACATTTCTTACTAGGGTTTACCCTCGTAACAAATTGCTTCCAGCCCTAAAATCCAACGTTTAGTACCCTTTCGAGGACATCAAAGGTCGTAAGTTTTGAGTTTTTATTAGTTTCTTATTCTCCTTATTTATTTTTGTTTATTTCCTATTATTTCCCGCACTACTAATCCAATACCAAGTCTTGGAATTCTCTTTGGTTTTTATTCGTATTTTGCAAGATATTTAATGGCTCACATTGAGGGGTATAGCACCACCCGACCTCCGTTCTTTAACGGAAATGATTTCCGTTATTGGAAAGGTCGGATGGAGTGTTTTCTAAAAACACAAGTCGAGACTTGGATAATAATCCAAACCGGCTTTGCTCTACCCACCAATGATCAAGGAGAGGCCTTGGATTTCAACAAATGGACAAATGCAACCAAGAGGCAAATCGAAGCCGATGCAAGAGCAACCTAAATATTGCAATGCGGCTTGTCCAAGGAGGAACTCAACCGCATCGGACCATTCATTAGCGCCAAAGACCTCTGGAACAAATTGATTGATTTGCACGAAGGGACGGCTGATGCTAAGGTATGTAAAAGAGATTTACTTTTAAATAAATTGTACAATCTAAAGATGCAGGATCATGAGACCGCCACCCAACTACATGCGCGGATCCAAGATATCGTCAACGGTCTTCATTCGATCGGGCAAGCCATAGAGAACCGGGACCTTATAAGGTACGCTTTAAATGCTTTCCCTAGGACTACCTTATGGGCATCCATGGTCGATGTCTACAAGGTCTCTAAGGACCTTCAAGCTTAGGTTAGATGAATTATTTTACGAGTTTGAACTTCATGAGCAAACTAACATGGTCCGAGAGAGGTATTGCTCTACTTGCAGGACAAAGAAGGAAGCCACCTACTAAGCAAGTAGATGAACTCGAACCCAAAGACGAATCCGAATCCGAAGAGGAGGCCATAATAGTCAACATTGTGCGGAGAATAGTTCGACAAGAAAAAAGGAAATTGAAGAATGAGAACCAAAAGAAAAAGGGAGCAAGGAAAGCCTTCCATGCAACTTGGGACAACAGAGAAGACATAGCTTACATGGCAAGAACGGAGGAGTCCGAGTCAGAATCCGAAGCCGAGTCCAACTACAACTCCGACTCCGACCCTGAAGATTATTTCGAAAGAATCGAGAGAAAACTCAAAGCCGGACCAAAAGGAAAAGTCAAGGTTAATCGCTCTTTAATTAGTACGCTTTACATTACAATTAAAATGCTTAATAGGAAATTAACTAAGTCCGAGTCTAGGGTTGAGTCGTTACTTGAGGAGGTTGAAACCCTCAAGCAAGAGGCTACTCTAACCCCTTCAACTAGTCAAGTTCAAGAGGGAAACTCAACTCAAATTGAAAAACTTGAGGAGGAGAATTCTCTCTTGAAAGACCAAGTTCAAGAGGTTGAGGCTAGGTTGGAAAGGTTCACGTTGGGATCTAAGAACCTTAATCGACTACTTGGAACCCAAAGAGCCGTGTACAATAAAGTCGGACTCGGATTTAAGTCAAAGACTACGAATAGGTCTTATATGTCTATCGTAAATCGTAGTCATCAAAGAGTCCAAGCATGGGTCCCTAAGAACTTTTTGATTTCAACTCTAGGATCCAACCCGTACTGGGTTCCCAAGGACCAAATCCACTATGTGGATAGACCAAACCGATTCAACGGTCTAGGGGGAGCCAGTACAAAACATGTTTGTGCTTTAACTTAGAAAGTTTGTGCTTTAAAACGTGTGAGCTCACTTAGAACACGTACATAACCAACTAAAATCCTACGAAAAGATTGAGCCTCGGGGAGCCTCTTTTCAAAAAAAATAACCAGTTAGACTAGGAAATAGTCTTAGGTGAGTCAAGTCATCATTTTCTTGAAAATAACTTTGTCTAAGGAAGTGGTCGATGATCCGATAAAAGAAGGCCCCTGTGCCTCGCCACGACCTGGAAGCCATGATCTTGAAAAGGTAAACTTGACAAGCCTAGGGTCAAATCCAAATCTAACATAAAATTACTTGAACCTAAAAGCACTTAATCAACTTAATTGGAAGTCATCTCACAAAAATACATAAGTATAACATGCTTGATCATATAGACACAGGTGAGATGTTAAGGATAATTGAAATATAGTTAAAACAACCTCTTCAAAATACTACTTATTTTCTCAACTATTGTACTTAACAACTCTTAGGCCAAAGTTTAGCGCCCCCTACATCTCTTATACTTCATATATTTGACTAAGGGGGAGAGCAAACTAACCCTAAAGGGTTATATTACAAACCTTTAGATTATTGGTGCAGAGGGACACACCTCGAACCAATCTATCTAATTACTGCTAGACGCATGCTTGGACTCATAGCTGATTTATCTTGATGCATGCATATACCATATTGTCTTTAAACCCCTATTTTATATAACAAACTTCATTTTTACATAACAAACCCCAACGTTTGTTTTGATTTATGGCAAAAGGGGGAGAAGAGCGAAAGTTAAGGGGGAGTAACACAAAATTTATTTGATTTTGAACTAAAGTATCTCTTTCAAAACTCACCTAGGGTTAAGGGGAGTTTTGGTTAAGGGGGAGTTTTTGAAAATGACATTCATCATTTACTATACTTGTTTTATGCTTTAATTTCCCTTAACTTTGTGTTGGTTTGCCATAGATCAAAAAGGGGGAGATTGTTGGTGCAGGGGCACTAGATAATCGAACCTGTGTTTTGATATTGGCAAAGACACAAAGTTAAGTTTACATCGTTATCTCATGAGCTAAATCAAGTGTGCAGAAAAGTACTAAAGCTAGAGCTGAAGGCTAGCGACACCCGGAGGAAGCTGCGGTGGTCGGGCGACACTCGAGTGACTTCGGAGGGAGCCGAAGGAATCGAGTGGAAGGCCGGAAGCGAAAGCGTCACAGTAAGAATCGAGGTAAGCTCGTGTGAGTGAGAGATGGTAAGATCGTGTCCTCTATACGGGGACGACCGTAGGCGGCGATCCGACTAAAACTTCTTGTGGAAAGTCTAGGTCGAGATCGGACGGTTAGAAACCGTCGTATTTATCATTTTCCGAGCTAACCTCTCACCGAAGATCGGACATGGAGCAGTCGACTGATGCCCATCAGTCGACTGATGGGAGGCATCAGTCGACTGATGGCGATGACTCAGCCTTTGCGCTAGGTCAAAACGGATAACGTTTGACGCGGCCACTTCGCGATAAAATTTGGAAAACTTCGTGATCCGTTCCAAAAAAAAGGGAGACATATTCAGAGCCCAAAGTCTATAAAAGGAGGAGGATTCCAACTCCAAAGGACATCAAGTTTATTCATCAAGTGCTCCTACAACGCCAACGCTCCAACACCGTCATAACGCCGACGCGACGACAAGTTCCGATCTTCTTCGTCGGCAGCAGTAGCAAGTAACATATTTTGATATTGTATTCTTTATTTTTATTCATAACGAGGTGAGGTAGGCTTGTTGCCTCATCCTCGTAATTTCAGTTTTGTGATCGTTGTCTCCTACCTCCAACGAGGAGGAGACGTTATAGTGATTTGCCCTCCGTACGCGGTCTATGACCGATAGGGCCTTGGAGTAGCAACCGCTGGGTTGTGAACCACGTAAAATAAACGTGTCGCTTTATTTTCCGCTGTGTTTACTCATTTAATTGTCTACTCGAACGAAATGCCGAAAAGTTTTACGATCGCTATTCACCCCCCCCTCTAGCGACGCTTCTCGATCCAACATAATGAAGTGGACTATGCAATGAAATGTATTAATATTGATATTCACATCTAATCTTTGATGGAATGCGTGCATAAGAAAGAAGTGTGGGGGCCGAACTAAGGCCAACCCACGGGTAACAATAGGAAGGATACAATGAACAATGACCTTGTAAAGGACATTGTCAGAAGTAGAAAGATCATTGGATGGGAAAAGACTGACTCCCACTGGACGAGGGCTTTGTTAAAAGGTATCATGCAATGAGTCTAAAGAAATGTCCTCGAAAGGAGTCGGGAGAGGCTGAATGAGAGACAGATAAAAGACAAACTCATTCCCGGATGGGCAACATTCAAGGAAGCCTGCCCAGATCTAGAGAGTGAAGTCTAGATCGCATTGAGCAATGTGAGTCTGGTACCTCAGCCCATCTCCAACTGATCGTAAGTTGTTGAAGAATTTCGATAGAAAAGTAGAATTGATTGGGTGTTCACAGAATAATAAGGACTCTAGTTTGTAGAATTGGATAATTTGGATAATGTAAAAAAAATTGGACTGGAAGAATTTTGGGTCTAAAGATCTTGGAGGGATGAGTTGAAATTTATTTGAGTGAAGCAAACTCATGGCCCGGCGTGGGAAAGCGGGCATCGGTAGAGGGTTGAGGGTTTGACGAGCCCTCACCGAAAGGTGGATGGACACTTTTCGATGCTATATGCTTAACTCTAAACAGGGGAAAAGAAAATGCATGACATGAATGAATGCACAACAAAGAAAACAACGGTTAGTATAGGTAAAGAGAGAAGTAATCCAAAATTAGGGTTTAGGGTTCCTAGGTTGCATGGTTGAAAATGGTAAAAGGAATGCCTAAAGCGACGCGGGAAAATAGGGTTCAGTGGAACCCTAGCCAAATGTCATGCCGCAGTAGAGACAAGAGCTCAGAACCCTTGGGAGGAGAGGGATCACGAGGCAAAGGAGGCTTGAACAACATGAAAAAAGGCGGTGGAAGCGCCGGAGAGGAAGAGAAACAGGAGAGAGGGCGTCGGCGAAAGAAAATGGAGAAGAGGGAAAACAGGAGAGGTTGAGTTTTTGTGAGTTGATTTAGGTTGGATAGGCCAAAATATGGCGCTTGATCATGTCAATCGGGCCGAATCGTCGATTTGTTACGCGTGCGGCACGATAGTCGACTGCCTAGAGGACCGGGATGAACCTTGTTCGAGGAAGCCTTATCAGTTGACTGGTGATAAATGCCAATCGACTGCTATCAGTCTGATAGGTTTTTCAGCCATGCTAGTAAATGCGTAACTAATTCAAGAAAGGTCAAAAATTCACAATATTTTGTTGACACATTTTTGAAGTCATTAACTATCAAGGAAAAATAAGTTGAAAAATATATCTTTTCTAGATTTTAAGATTGACACAAAATTGAAATCTAGCAAAAGCTTTAAAGTTTTTCACAAATTTATACCACTTTTACTGATCAAGTACAAACTATTTTTCAAAGTATGTTAAACATAGTTTGAAGGTTATATGATTTGACATTTCCAATCAAGTTTTTAGAGCTAAGTGCACATCAATTGTACACAAGCCTTCCCCAATGATTGGTCCAATTAAGGATTAATGTCTCTAAATAATACTTTGGTTCATAGTAATGCATCATAACAAGCATAATGAATCAAGTGCATCTTCCTAACATCTCACATGATGTCTAAGTGGCTCTATACAAAAGTCATGGCTTCTTAGGTGTATTGTGAGATGCTTAGAGGTATAGTCCTAGATTTTCTATAGGATCATGCAAACCTAGACCTCTATTCTACTAAGCACATTCCAAGTTCTCTCCTAAGTGATGAATAATCCGCTTCGGGAAGATCCTTGGTGAAAATGTCGGCAAGGTTGGACTTAGATTCTATGTAGTTGAGTTCAATGTCTCCCTTTTCCACATGATCTCTAATGAAGTGATGCTTCACTTCAATGTGCTTTGTCCTAGAGTTATGTACTAGATTTTTGGTCAAATTAATGGTACTCACATTGTCACAATAAACTTTAATGTTGGAGTATTGTAGCTCATAATACTCTAGAGTGTGTCTCATCCAAAGTAATTGAGCTACACAACCACCCATGGCTACATACTTAGCCTCGGTGGTGGATAGAGCAATACAAGATTGCTTCCTACTACTCCAACTAACTAGGTAGGATTCAAGAAATTGGCATCCACGACTAGTACTCTCTCGATCCAATTTGCAACCCGCATAATCGGAATCGGTGTACCCAACCAAGTCAAAAGACCTAGTCCTAGGGTACCAAAGTCCTATATTTAGTGTGCCTTTAATATATCTTAAAATTCTTTTAACAATCACTAAATGAGACTCTTTGGCACATGATTAATATCTAGCATACATACCTACTGCAAATAAGATATCGAGTCTACTAGCGGTAAGGTAGAGTAGGCTACCAATCATACTCCTATAATGTTTTAGATCAATTTATTTACCTTCATTATTATTGTCTATTTTGGTGTTAGTTGCCATTGGGGTTGATACTACCTTAGCATTTTCCAAACCAAATTTCTTAATCATTTCTTTGGTATATTTGGTTTGGTATATGTAGATTCCCTCATTGGTTTGTTTAACTTGTAAGCCTAAGAAGAAATTTAATTCTCCAACTAGACTCATTTCAAACTCATTCTCCATATTTTTGATAAGGTCTTGAAGGAGTTCATCATTTGTTGACCCAAAAATGATGTCATCAACATACACTTGGACCACAAAGATGTCCTTTGACTTTAATTTAATGAAAAGAGTTTGATCTACTTGGCCTCTTCTAAAGTCCTTAGAAATTAGGAAAGAAGATAATCTTTCATACCAAGCCCGGGGAGCTTGTTTTTACCCATATAAAGCTTTTCTAAGCTTGTATACGTGGTTTGGATAGTCTATACTCTAAAACCCGGGAGGTTGTTCTACATACACTTCTTCCTTAATGAACCCATTTAGGAATGCCGATTTTACATCCATCTGATAAAGTTTAAATCCAATTTAAGAGGCATATTCTAATAGGAATCTAATTGATTCCAACCTAGCAACCGGGGCATAAGTTTCATCATAGTCAAGCCCCTCAACTTGATTGAAACCCCTTGAAACTAACCTAGCTTTGTTCCTAGTTATGCTTCCTTGATCATCTAGCTTATTTTTAAAAACCCATCTTGTGGTAACAATGGTGCTCTCATTGGGTCTAGGGACTAGCTCTCATACTTGACTCCTCTTAAATTGAGCCAATTCTTCTTGCATTGCTAACATCCAATCCGGATAAGTAATGCATCATTGATTGATTTGGGCTCAAATTGTGAGATGAGAGCTATTTGACTAGTAGGAGCTCTATGAAAAGACCTAGTTCTAATACCTTGGGATAGCTATCCTACAATTGGGTCTAGAGGATGATTTTGATGAATTCTTAATGTTCTAGGAGGTGTATCAAATTGATTTATATCATAGTTATCCTCCTTCCTCCTCTCATCATCAAAATCTCCTCTTCCTCCCCCTTGATCTAATCCTCCCCCTTGATCATTACCTCGTAAAGTCAAGTTTTAAAGTTTTTGGGTAATATCTTGGTTTTTATCATTGATATCATTATCAATGGGGGATTTCCTAGGGTAAGTGTTAGAGGTCTCATCAAATTGAACATTTGAGGATTCCTCAACCTTTTGGGTCCTCTTGTTGTATACTCTATATTCTCTACTAGTGGATGAGTAACCAACTAGGATTCCCTCATCCGCTTTGGACTCAAATTTTCTTAAATTGTCTTTGGTGTTTAAGATGTAGACTTTGCATCCAAAGACTTTGAAATAATGAATTGTAGAAATTGTGCCATACCATAATTCAAATGGTATTTTCCCTAAAAACTTATGGATTAAGACTCTATTTTGCATATAGCAAGTGGTATTAACCGTTTTCGCCCACAAGTAGTTAGGTACAGAATATGCATTAAGTATAGTCCTAGCTGCCTATTGTAGGGCATGATTTCTTCTTTTCACCACCCCATTTTGTTGGGGTGTTCTAGGATAAGAGAACTCATGCTTGTACCCTTATTCTAGGCAAAATTTTGAGAAATTAGAAATCTCAAATTCTCCACCATGATTACTACGGATTTGATTGATTTTGAGATTTCTTTCATTCTCTACTCTTTTGCTAAAACCTATGATTATTCCTAGGGTATCATCCTTATGTTTCGTAAAATAGACCCATGTGTATCTAGAAAAACCATCAACTATGACTAAGCAAAATTTACTACCATTCAAAGAAGGAATACTATGACAATCAAACAAATCCAAATGTAAAAGTTCTAATGGTAAAGAGGTATTAGTTAAAGTTTTACCCTTATGTGATGACTTTGATTGCTTTCCTTCTTGGCATGCATCACACATCTTGTCTTTGATGTACTTCACCTTTGGCAATCCTTTGACTAGATTCAACTTGGCTATCTTGGCAATATTCTTCATGTTGATATGCCCAAGCCTTCTATGCCATAGCCAACCTTCTTCTTCCTTTGCCATAAGGCACTTAGTGGAAATGTTAGAAGCATAGGATAAATCAACATAGTAAATATTGGATTTCCTATATCCTACTACCATACAATCATTCAATTTCTTGTGTCTTATAAAGCATTTTGTAGAGTTGAATTCAACATTAAAGTCGGCATCACATAATTGGCTAATACTAAGCAAGTTGAATTTCATATTTTTGACTAGAAAGACCTTATGAATAGCAAGTTTTGGGGATACATCAATTGTGCTACGAGGATTTGGATGGATTCTAGGTCTTCGATTTCATTTGTGTATTGCAGAACATGCTATAAATTGAATGTATCTAGATTTTCTAGCTAGGGTTTTGTGGAAAGGACATCATACACTATGGTACGAGGATGCCAAATCGATCCCTACGACGAGCCGAAAACGGGACACATTACCAACTCTATCGCATCCTTCTATCCACAGTTGTAGGTGATGAGGCCAACCTCTAGGTTCCTCCTAATATCCCCTAAATCTTAGATACGAGAACTGTCACCCCTCGTATCATCTACACACAGAAGATATAAAATCAAAACACAAAGCTATAGATCTAAACAATCATTCAACTGCAAATATGATTTCAAGAACAGAAACATATTTGAAATAGCAATGTTCTACTCAAAACAAACTACTCCCTAATCCTAGAATCGGAGAATCTACTCCATGAATGCGAGAAAAGAAACACAAGGCATTGTCAAATTAAAATATACAAGATAAAGCATGGAAAGAATATAGATTACAATGCATTGAGGCCCTTCTCTCTAGCATTGAGGTGCAGAACTTGGATCTTGAGTGGTTTCCTTCTTCCCCGTTGTGAGTTCCCGGTGCTTTTTAGGGCACCAGTGTGTCATCCCAGCTGTTTCGCCTCTCCCCTAGGGTTTGGGCATAGCTTTCCTTATATAGACATCACGCCGAATCATTGCGAAATTTAGAAAAAACCCTAGTCACGTCGAATCGCCTGGCCACCACACGGCCGTGTGAAAACACACGGCATGTCCGTGTGAAAACACAAGGCTTGGCCATGTGTCAGGTTGTGGTGGTCATTTTCACCTTGTGGACACGACCGTGTGTAGGCACATGCCCTAGCCATGTTCCCTTCTACGTCCAGTTGCCAAATGTCTTTTTTTTGCTTCGAAAGTGTGTCGTTTTCCCCACGAAATGCTATCCTGCACACAAAAGTATACAGAGCAGATCTCCGAACCAGAAAATAGGAAATGCATGGAAAATAAAGTAAAATATGCATGAAGAAAACATAAAATGAAACGAGATGTGAGCGAAAACTATTCCTAAAACCCTATATGTTTTGCTCACATCAACAACCTCATCTTCATGTCCAAACCGACCGAACTCGAGTAAAAGTCTGAACCTAAGGAAGAGTTTGATTCCGGATCCGACGACGAGTTGCTATTCAAGACAAGCCACGGATCCGTATCCGGTTCAAAAATTTCACTTAAGGTAAGTCGATATTTGCTTAGTACATTGTATAACGCAATCAAATTTCTAACTAGAAAATTAGCTAAGTCTGAGTCCAAGGTCGATACCTTAGTTGAGGAGTTTAAACTCCTTAAACACGAGGTCTCCCTAACCTCTTCGACTAGTCAAGTTCAAGAGGAGGACTCAACTCGAGTTGAAAAGCTTAAAGTTGAGAACTCACTCTTGAAAGGACAAGTCAAAGATCTTAGGCAAACATTGGAAAGGTTTACTTTGGGATCCAAGGGACTTGACCTATTACTTGGATCGCAAAGGGTCGTGTACAATAAGGTCGGACTAGGTTTTAGCTCAAATACGACTAACAAGTCGTATATGTCAATAGTTAATCGCAATAGAAAACAAGTCCAAGCATGGGTCCCTAAGACCACTTTGATTTCTCAATTAGGATCTAACAAGTATTGGGTTCCCAAGGACCAAATCCACTACGTGGAAAGACCGAACCGATTCAATGGTCCAGGAGGAGCTAGTACAAAATTTGTTTGTGCTATTACTTAAAATTAGACTTTGCATGCTTAGGTATTTTTTTTTCTTTTTAGAATGGTTAGATAGGACCTATAATTAGTCACTTCTTGACAACATAGTACTAGGACATAGCGAGATGATAGTACGCTAGGGAAGCGAAGTCCCGTGTGTCCATGTTAGATAAGGCATATCTAGCTCGGTGCACTCAACTAAGTGGAACTAGCTGAAGCTACCTCGTCGTATCCTTAACTAGTTATACCAATAAATAATCTTAAGTGAATCAAGTTATCATTTTCTTGAACTTGGCTTTGTCTAAGGAAGTGGTCGTTGTTCCGATCAAAGAAGGCCTCTGTGCCTCGCCACAACCTGGAAGCCAATTTCTTGAAAAGGTGATTTGACGAGCGAAGGGTTAAATCTGAATTTAACCCAAGGTTGACTAGTTTCATTCCATTAAATTTAAACAAGTAAAATTGAAGTCATATCACAAGAACACATAAGGATAACGTGTTTGATCATGTAGAAAAGGGTGACATGATTCTAAGGACTAATAATCTTGAACCAACCTTTAAATTCCAATATCTGATCCAACTACTATATGTATAGGATCAATGGATGTTGGACAGTGGGTGCTCCTGACATATGACCAGAGACCAACTTAAATTTTCAAAGCTTAGATTCAAACGACAAGGGTTGGTAGATTTCAGAAATAACGACAAACTCAAAATCATCGGATCAGGTGATATTGAGCTAAACTCCAATTTTACAATTCAAAATGTTTTATTAGTCGAACATTTTGAATATAACTTACTTAGCGTAAGCCAGTTGTGTGATAATAACTATAAGGTTATATTCCTAGAAAATTAATGCTTAATTAAAACTAATGAAACCTCTAAAATAATACTTAAAGGAACTAGGAATAGCAACATCTACACAATTAGCTTGCCCAATTCCTCAACCAAGTGTCTTATGACACAGCAAGAGGAATCTTGGTTATGGCATCGATGACTTGGTCACTCGCACCCAAGAGTCATTCACAAGATGAGTCGGAGTGGCTTAGTCAGAGGTTTGCCTAACCTTAACAAGTTAGACAATAAAATCTGTAATGCTTGTCAACAAGGTAAACAACCTAGGGCACAATGTCAACTAACTAACCAAGAACGAACCAAAAGTCTGCTTGAGCTCCTACATTTGGATCTATTCAATTCTCATGGAGCCAAGTCACTAAATGGTAGTCAATTTTGCTTAGTCATAATTAACGACTATTCTAGGTTTACCTGGGTTAGGTTCCTTAAACACAAAAGTGATACCTTAGACCAACTAACCAACTTATGTAAACTAATCGAAAACCAAAAGAACCTTAAGATTAAAAGACTTAGAAGCGATCATGGTGGCGAATTCAAAAACCACAAGCTCACCGACTTCTGTAACCTAAACGGATACCACCATGAAATCTCCTGTCCTAGAACCCCACAACAAAATAGTCTAGTCGAGCGAAAAAATAGAACCCTACAAGAAGCCACTAGAACCATATTGAACGAGTAAAATCTACCCAACAGGTTTTGGGCAGAAGCTATTAGTATGACTTGTTATGTCCAAAATAGAATCCTATTGGTCAAGAGGCACCTTAAGACTTCATACGAAACCTACCATGATAAAAGTGCCTAACATTAAATACTTTAGGGTATTTGGATGTAAGGTACATATCCTAAACACTAAAGACTACCTAGGAAAGTTCACATCCAAAACGTCCACTGGAATCTTCCTAGGATACTCAACTATGAGTAGAGGCTATAGGGTCTACAATAATGAAATCCTTAAAATCGAGGAAACCATTAATGTAGTGTTCGATGAAGGACATGAACCCACAAAACCCATAGTAAAACCAACTGACGAACCAACTCATACCAGACTTGACTTTAACCATGAAATCGAGTCTAGTATCAATCCTAACCCGAGTCAGTCTAGGATTCAATCAAATCATCCTATCGACCAAGTGATAGGTGACCCTAACCCAAGTCATTCTAGGTTACAATCAAATCATCCTATTGACCAAGTGATAGGTGATCCTAACCTAGGGTTTCAAACTAGAGCATCATATCGAAACCTTAGTCAAATCTCATTGATTTCGAAAATCAAACCCAAGTCAATTGAACAAGCTCTTCTTGATCCCGATTGGATTATTGCAATGCAAGAAGAGCTAGCTCAATTCACTAGGAACGAAGTTTGGGAATTAGTACCACCACCTAAAGAGAAATCAATTATTGGAACAAGGTGGGTATTCCGAAACAAACTGATGACAAAGGTGAAGTAGTTAGAAACAAAGCAAGGTTAGTCGCAAAAGGATTTAGTCAAGTAGAGGTGTTAGATTATGATGAAACCTATGCCCCTGTAGCTAGATTAGAATCCATCCGAATGTTGTTAGCATACACTGCACATCGAGTATTTAAACTATTTCAAATGGATGTCAAGTCAACGTTCTTAAATAGTTACATTAAGGAAGAGGTCTATGTTAGCCAACCCCAAGGATTCGAAAGCCTAGACAAACCCAACCATGTGTTTAAACTTAAGAAAGCCCTATATCTACTAAAACAAGCTCCTAGAGCTTGGTATGCTAAGGCTTAGTTGACCCAACTCTTTTCATAAAATTTGTAGGCAAAGAAATTTTTATAGCCCACATTTACATAGATGACATAATATTTGGAACAACTAACTCAATCCTACTAAACGAGTTCATTTCACTAATGGAAAGTGAATTTGAAATGAACTTAGTAGAAGAATTAAATTTCTTCCTAGGATTACAAATTAAACAAACTAAAGAAGGAATATACCTACATCAACAAAAATATGCTAAGGAATTAATTAACCGATTCGGGATGCAAAATGCTAAAATAATTAATACACCCATGGAAACAAACGTTAATATAGGAGAAGATGTAGAAGGAAAACCTATTGACCTAAAATACTATAGGAGCGTGATAGGGAGTCTCCTTTACTTAACTACGAGTCGACCCAATATATTATTCACAGTAAGTATGTGCGCAAGGTTTCAAACTTGTGCCAAGGAGTCGCACCAAACGTTAGTTAAGCATATCCTTAGATATCTAAAGGGCATGCTAAGCGTAGGTATTTGGTACCCTAGATCTACTAAGTTTGAACTAATCGGCTACTCCGACTCGGATTATGTCGATAGTAAACTCGATAGAAAGGGAATGAGTGGTTGTTGTCAACTTTTCGACTCAAGTCTAGTGAGTTGGTACAGTAGGAAGCAACACTGTGTTGCCTTATCTACCACCGAAGTCGAATATGTCGCAATGGGTGAGATGATTAAGGAATAATTATAAATTTTTCAAAAAGCTACCTATTCTTTCAATTATTGTGCTTAAACGAATAAGTATAATTGGCCAATACTAACTATACAACTCTCTAGGGCAAAGTTTAGCACCCCTAACTCTCTTATACCTTATATATTTGACTAAGGGGGAGAGAAAACTAATCCTAAGGGTTATATCACAAAATCATTAAAGTTTTCCTTGAAAATTCACTTATAAGTATTTTGGAAATTAAAAATATTTCAAAAAACTTATTGTTGGTACAGAGGGATAAACCTCGAACCAATTTAACCAAGTTAGAGACACATGCTTGGACTCAATTTCATTTTTTTATGCATGCTATACTATTATGTTTTTCAAACCCCTTATTTTTTATAAAAACCTCCAACCTTATTTTTGATTCTTGTCAAAAAGGGGAGAAGAGCGAAAGTTAAGGGGGAGTATCACAAAAATTTAAATTTACAAAATTAAAGTATTTCTTTCAAAACTCACCTAGGGTTAAGGAGGAGTTCTTTAAAGTGAGTTTATCATTTACTTTATGTGTTTTATGTCTTATACTTTAAATTTCCCTTAACTTTGCGTCAATTTTCCATAGATCAAAAAGGGGAAGATTGTTGGTGCAATAGGCACCAAAATCGAACCTAAGTTATTATTATAGCAAAGACACAAAGTTAGGCTCATAGTGTTATCTCATGAGCCAAATCAAGTGTGCAGGAATGCTAAGCTAAGCTGAACGTCGGCGACACCCAGAGATTCTCATGTTGAGAAACCATGGTGGTCGAGCGACACCTGGAGGACTGCAGAGGGAGCCAAAGAAATCAAGTGCAGACTGGAAGCAAAAGCTACAAAGGTAAAGCTTGAGCTAAGCTCGTGTGAGTAAGTGTAAGTAAGGTCGAGTGCTCGGTACGGATACATCCTTAGGCGACGATTTGACTAAGACATCCCATGGAAGGTCTATGTCGAGATCGGACGGTTGGTGGCTGTTGAAAACACTTAGTTTTATATGATTTCGAGCTAACTTTTTATTGCAGTCGAAAACCCTAGCCAACAGTCGACTAATGGCTTTTAGCAGTCGACTGCTGGGCATCAGTTTGATTGATAAGGGTGGCAGTCGACTGCTGTTCAAATTCTAGCCTCGAGGATAGTCAAAACCTCATCCCCTTATCTTAGGGTGAGGTGGCTTTGGAAGATAAGACTTGAGCTCAATGATGTGAGCAAAACATATAGAATTTTAGGAGTAGTTTTTGCTCACATCTCGTTTAGTTTTATATTTGTTTCATGCATATTATACTTTATTTTGAATGCATTTCCTATTTTCTGGTTAGGAGATCTGCTCTTTGAACTTTTGTGTGCAGGATAGCATTCCATGGGAAAAACGGGCACTTTCGGAGCAAAAAGGAGGCATTTGGCAACTGGACACAGACTGGGACACGACCATGTCCAGGGTTTGAAAATGGCTGCCATAGCCTTACACACGACCTAGCCGTTTGTTTTCACACGACCATGTGGTGGCCAGGCAACTTGACGTGATCAGGGGTTTTTCTAGATTTTGCGAGGATCCGACGTGATGTCTATATAAGGAAAGCTATGCCCAAACCCTAGGGGAAGGCATGACGACCGGGACGCCACTCCGAAGCCCTAAAAATCTTTGGGAACTCGCATCGAGGAGGAAGAGAGCCGATCGAGGATCAAGTTCTACACCACAACGCCAGATGGAAGAGCTGCATTTACATTGTAATTCATATTTCTTACACATTTATCATTATATTCATGAATTCCATAATGTTTTGTGATTCTTTTCTCGTATTCATGAAGTAGATTCTCCAATTCTAGGATTAGGGAGTAGTTTGTGTTGAGTAGAACATTGCTATTTCAAATATGTTTCCGTTCTTGAAATCGTATTTGCAGTTGAATGATTGTTAAGATCTATAGCTTTGCGTTTTGGTTTTCTATCTTCTATGTGTAGACGATACGAGGGGTGACAGTCCTCGTATCTATGATTTAGGGGATATTAGGAGGAACCTAGAGGTTGGCTTTATCGCCTGCAACTGTGGATAGAAGGATGTGATAGAGTCGGTAATGTGTCTCGTTTTCGGCTCGTCGCAGGGATCGATTCGGTATCCTCGTACCATAGTGTATGATGTTGAGATGATGCAGATGTTCCAGGCGCAAAGAGAGGATCATCGAGAGATGATGGAGTTTCTTAGGTCTTGGAGCATGGGTCATCCACCTCCTCCTCCTCCACCATCCTCTTCTGACTAGGACTGCTATGCTAGTTGTTACTATTTGAGCTTAATTAATAAATTTGATAACTTTTAAATCTTGGTTGTGATTTGGATTGTGCTTGTTAGTCTAGGATGTTTTCATGTTCATCACTCAAAATTTATTTTGAAAAGTAATATTATATTATATTAGTTTTAAAGGAAATTTAAAAATCAATCTAGCCTAGGTCAATTTAGATTTCATTATCCTATAGACCTAGGTAAGCCATCACATCTCACAAACACTTAGGATTACCTGTTTGTGTATTGAGCCACGAAGATGGGCATGAGATGTTAGGACTGCACCCCTGGTTCAAGATGTAGATTCAGTGCATATACATGAAGCAACACGGGGTTTACAAGATAAAATCAATTACTTCAGTGATTAACTCTAATTCAAAGCTTGATGATAATTCTATATCACTTGAGCTAGCAGAGAGTTGGACATTTACTTTAAGGATAATTTTTAGATGTGTATTTTTAAGTATAAAAATAATATTTTGGAATTCATGCTTGGACATATTTTCTATCACATTTGGATCATTTTGAAAATTTTGAAAATAAAAAAATATATATATTTTTTATTGAGGAGGTGTTAGATCATTTTGAAAATTTTAAAAATATTTTTTTATTGAGGGGGAGTTAGAAAATTTTGAAAAATGAAATTTTGAAAAATGTTTTTATTAAGAGGGAGTTAGAAAATTTTGAAAATTAAAAATTTTAAAAATATTTTTTATTAAGGGGGAGTTAGAAAATTTTGAAAATTTTGAAAATTGAAAAATTAAAAAATATTTTTTTATTGAGGAGGAGTTAGAAAATTTTGAAACCGAAAGATAAAAGGGGAGATACCATCTTTAAAATAAAATGTTATTTAGGAGGAGTATTGATAAACTTAAGCTTTTTTTATAAAAATTGTTTAAAACTTTAACTCTCAGCTTTAAAGTTGTAGCATTTTGAACTTAATTTTGATTTTGATGTATGCCAAAGGAGGAGAGAAGAGATTTAAAGTTAGAGAGAAGAGACTTAAAGAGAGGGAGATTTAAAATTTTAATGTTTTAATGCATATGAGAATTTCATGCATATACCCAATGCATTTCTGATATATGTTATAATTGAATATTGCAATTTGATTCTCCTAACTTTAACTGATGTATTGTCATACATCAAAAAGGGGGAGATTGTTGATGCAGAGAGCATCATGTTGGACTATCCGAGCTGCAAAAACCGCTTTTTGAGTTGCGGAAACCCCGGAAGTCGGCCACGGATCCGTGCGAAGGTAAATAAAACTACATGTATGTGTTTAAAAGCTTTAGATCTACTCTAGATCAACATGTTAAGAGTTTACCCTCGATGCGATGCCCTTTGCTTATCCCGCTCGTCCAAATGGCTTGCCGAAACTCGAGAGTATCAAGTGTACACTCCTCTATTGGTATCCACATGAGCAATAGGTGGAGAAAAGACAACTAAGAGTGTGCTAGCACTCCTTGAAGTCCACGGCAAGAAGAGACGATGGAGAGCTTGAGAAGAGAGAAGATCCAAGGAAGAAGATGAAGTTACCATCCAAAATAACTTCACACCATCACTCCTCCTAAAGTGGCCGGCCACTTTATAGAGAGGGGGGGGGGGGGGGGTTACATGCATGCATGTAATTCCAAGAGTCAATGGCTCTTGGTCTCCCTCATGAGGTGGCACCCCTTGATGGTGTCCATGATGACGTGGAACATCATCATTGGTCGGCCCCCATGCCAAGTCACCATGACATGGCAATTGGTCAAATCAAAATTGATCATTCATCTTCCCTCTCAAGTCAAGTCAAACTTGACCTATTATCTCCCATGGTTGATCAAATCTAACCACTTGATTCAAGTCAATTTGATTTAAAGAATCTCTATTCATTATTTTAAATTGACTCAATGAATCAAATCTAAATTATACTCATTAAACACTTGAATAAATTGAGTCTAACTCAATTAGTCTAATTTGGATTACTCTTAATCCAATTTGGTTCATCCCATGAACCTAATCCTCATGGTTCATCATATGAACCTAATCTCCATCTAATTGCCCTTTGTGTGTGACCCTATAGGTTCTTGTAACATTGACAATGCTCCTAAACCGATTTAGGAACATAAGTAATGAGCGGTATCTAGCAACACAACATTGCTACCCAAGTTACAAGAATGTTGAGATCCAACATCACCTTTGTGACTACTAATTGTGACTCTCACAATATGTGACAATGTTCCTCGATCCTTGACATCTAGATTGACCAATTAAGGCATAGACCGTGTCATCCTTGGTACAATCTATATCTTGAACTCCAAGTAGACTCACTTTAATCAAATGAGCTGAATATCTCATATTGACTCATTTGGGCATGGCCATGCACATCGTGGTCTCACTCTATCAAGAATAACAATGTCACTCCCATCATATAGGAGGGATAGATCACATCTACATCACTCACATCCCTCCGCATAATTTGTTACATACCCAGTAATCGCCTTTATAGTCCACCCATTTACGGGTGTCGTTTGACGAAGCCAAAGTATGCAACTCCTTATGTAGGGAACCATGGTGACTTCAGGTCCAAGGACTAATAGTCATACTAATAGTCACATGAGAAAGTATATGACACTCATATAATGATCCATGATACTTTCTCATGGCGGGTCATTCAGTATACATTCTCCAATGCATACCCATGTGTCAACTTGATATCACATATCCATGACTTGTGAGATCAAGTCATCGTGTTGACCTGCATGCTAGTCTCTTCGCATTAACATTGTCCCTGAATGTTAATACTTGACTAGGAATGATTAAGAGTAGTGTTCTCTATATCATCTCATTATCGATTCAACCAATCGATTGATATATATAAGAACCTTCTACTCAAGGACGTTATTATACTTAGTTATTTGACACCAATACAAGTAAGTATAATAACCATGCCTTTATAAATAGGAATATGATACAATAAAGTCCATACAATAATAATCACATCATTGGCTCTAGGGCTTTCACTAACAATCTCCCACTAGCACTAGTGTCAATCACCGTAGTATCTAATACCCAATGACCTAGTGTGACCATCATGTTTTTTCTGTGTCAAAGACTTGGTCAAGGGATCTGCGATGTTAGCCTCTGTGGGTACTCTGCAAATCTTCACATCTCCTATATCGATAATCTCTCGAATGAGATGGAAGCGTTGTAGTATGTGTTTGGTCCGCTGGTGTGAGCGAGGTTCCTTAGCCTGCACAATCGCTCCATTGTTGTCACAATAGAGTTCTATAGGATCTTCTATGCTAGGAACCACCCCAAGCTCAGTAATGAACTTGCAGATCCAAACTGCTGTTGGTGCAGTAGGCACCTAAGTCGAACCTAAGTTTTGATTATAGCAAACGATACAAAGTTAAGCATATATTGTTATCTCATGAGCTAAATCAAGTGTGCAGAAAAGTCTCAATGCTGGAGCTGAAGGCTAGCGACACCCGGAGGAAGCCGCGGTGGTCGGGCGACACTCAAGAGACTTCGGAGGGAGCCGAAGGAATTGAGTGGAAGGCCGGAAGCAAAAGCAACATGTAAGTACTGAGGTAAGCTCGTGTGTGCGAGCATAATTAAGGTCGTATCCTCTTTACAGGGATGATCTTAAGCGTAGATCCGACCAAAGACTTCTTATAGATGGTCTAGGTCGAGATCGGATGGTCGACGACCATCGAAATTATGTTTTTGTTGAGCTAACCTTACCTTGCAGCTAGCATCACTTGCTTGGAGGACTCATTGCCATCAAGCGATCGGCAGAAGGTCAAGAATCGGCCCGATCTTTGCCCATCACGATCGATGATGGCCATCACGATCGTGATGGTCAAAGGATCAGCCTCGAGTAGTCAAGAGTTATCGCCATTTTTCAAGGGGTTTTGTGCCCATTTGTGATTGGCTAAAGACCCATTCGATGAGGGGCTCAAAGGCTATAAAAGGAGGGCCAAACCTAGGGTTTTTCATTAATTCAAAAGCTTCCAAGTGCTTCCGATACGCTCCGACTCTCCGACATCCCTATGACGAAGCGCTGCCGAGACGACGACTAGAGCTTCAACCTCCAACCTTTAAAGTCGTCGGTAACGAAAGTTCTAAATTGTATTTTAGCTTATTCCTTTTATTAAAGCTTTCATTATAACGAGGAGAGGGGGAGTGTCTTTCTACCTCGGGCTTTTTGTATCTGTCTAACTCCTACCTCCAACGAGGAGGAGTTCTTTAGTAGTTTGCCCTCCGTACGTGGTCAAGGACCACTAGGGCCTTGGAGTAGTAGCCTTCGGCTACGAACCAAGTAAATCTCTTGTGTCTATTGTCTCTTTTACTTATTGTTTTGTTTATCTTTCTGCTGCATATAAGTTTATTTTTTAAAAACGAATTCGTACTAAAAAGTTTTTATCGCTATTCACCCCCCCTCTAGCGATCCGATCGATCCAACAATTGGTATCAGAGCCGGGGGTTGCTAAGATTTGGTGAAACCACCAATCTAGCCTTTTTACAGATTTATTTTTCTTTTAATTCTGTTTTTTGTTATTTCGCTTTGTTAGGTTTTTCTCCCGCACTACTAATCCAAGACGCGAGTCTTGGTACTTGTTTTCGTGTTTTTGTCGTTGTTAGTTTCTTCGTGTCCGTCTATTTGTGTCTTTTGTTCTAATGGCTCATCTTGAGGGTTTTAGCACCGTCCGACCTCCGTTTTACAACGGAGATGACTTCCGTTATTGGAAGGGTCGGATGGAATGCTTTCTCAAAACCCAAATCGATATGTGGATCATAATCCAAACGGGTTTCACACTTCCGACTAATGAAGTGGGTGACTCCTTGGATTATGATCAATGGACCATTGCGACAAAACGACAAGTCGAAGCCGACGCCAAGGCAACACAAATCCTCCAATGCGGCCTATCCAAGGAGGAGCTAAATCGCGTCGGCCCCTTCATAAGTGCAAAAGATCTTTGAACGAAACTAGTGGAGCTACACGAAGGGACCGATGAAGCCAAGGTATGTAAGCATGATCTTCTTTTCAATAAACTATATAACCTAAAAATGCAGGAACACGAGTCTGCGACCCAACTTCACGCCCGAGTCCAGGACATAGTCAACAACCTACACGCAATCGGGCAAAAGGTCAAAAACCGCGACCTTATAAGGTATGTTCTAAACTCGTTTCCGAGGACTACCTTGTGGGCATCCATGGTCGATGCCTACAAGGTCTCCAAGGATCTTTCTAAAATTAGGTTAGATGAACTCTTTTCCGATTTCAAATTACATGAGCAGTCCAACTCGGAACCCGAGAGGGGTATAGCCTTGTTTGCAGGATCAAAGAAGAAGAAAATCGCAAGCAAGCCACCACCAACCGAGGAGGAAGACGAGTCCGAAGAAGACGAAGACCACGTCTTCATGGCGAAATCGATTGAGTCAGACACGGAGACCGAACCTGAACTTGAGTCGGAACCTGAGGATGACTCGGACTACGAAGCAACCTTCAAGTCAAGCCACGGATACGCATCCGGTTCAAAAGATACCCTTAAAGTAAGTCGAACTTTATTTAATACTTTACATAATACGGTTAGGTTTTTGTCTAGGAAGTTAGCTAAGTTCGAGTCCAAGGTCGAGACCCTTGTTGAGGAGGTTAAACTCCTCAAACACAAGGTCTCCCTAACCTCTTCGACTAGTCGAGTTCAAGAGAAGGACTCAACTCGAGTTGAAAAGCTTGAAGTTGAGAACTCTCTCTTGAAAAGTCAAGTCGAAGATCTTAGGAACACGTTGGAAAGGTTCACTTCGGGATCCAAAGGACTTGACCTCCTACTTGGATCTCAAAGGGCCGTGTACAACAAGGCTGGACTAGGGTTTAACTCAAACACGACTAATAGGTCGTATATGTCGATTGTAAGTCGACATAGGAAACATGTCCAAGCATGGGTCCCTAAGAACCTTTTGATTTCAACTCTAGGATCCAACCCGTACTGGATTCCCAAGGACCAAATCCACTATGTGGATAGACCGAACTGATTCAACGGTCTAGGGGGAGCCAGTACAAAACATATTTGTGCTTTAACTTAGAAATTGCATGCTTTAACTTAGAAAGTTTGTGCTTTAACTTAGAAATTGCATGTTTTAACTTAAAAAGTGTGTGCTTTAACTTAGAAATTGCATGCTTTAACTTAGAAAATTTGTGCTTTAAAACTTGTGAACTCACTTAGAACATGAACATAACCAACTAAAATTCTTCGAAAAGATTGAGCCTCGGGGAGCCTCTTTTCAAAAACATAACCATCTAAAATTCTTCGAAAAGATTGAGCCTCGGGGAGCCTCTTTTCAAAAATAACCAGTTAGACTAGGAGATAGTCTTAGGTGAGTCAAGTCATCATTTTCTTGAAAATGGCTTTGTCTAAGGAAGTGGTCGATGATCCTATAAAAGAAGGCCCCTGTGCCTCGCCACGACCTGGAAGCCATGATCTTGAAAAGGTAAACTTGACAAGCCTAGGTTTAAATCCAAATCTAACATAAAATTACTTGAACCTAAATGCACTTAATCAACTTAATTGGAAGTCATCTCACAAAAAACACATAAGTATAATGATTGATCATATAGACACAGGTGAGATGACCTAGGTTTAACAACTTACAACTAATTTTTTTTTTAAAAAAAAAATCTAACATCCAATCCAACCACCTTGTGTGTAGGATCAATGGATGTTGGACAGCGGTTGCTCCCGACACATGACCGGGGATCAACTCAAATTCACAAAGCTTCGATTCAAACGACAAGGATCAGTAGCCTTTGGGAATAACGGCAAGCTCAAAATCATCGGATCAGGTGATATCGAGCTTAACTCGAATTTTGTTATTAAAAATGTATTACTTGTAGAGAATTTTTAGCGTAAGCCAATTATGTGACAATAACTATAAGGTCGTATTTTTAGAAAATGAATGTGTAATTAAAACAAATAAAACAGCTAAAACAATACTCAAAGGAACTAGGACAAATAACATTTATACAATTAACTTAATCAAATCCTCAGCCAAATGTCTTATGACACAGGAAGAGGAATCATGGTTGTGGCACTGACGACTCGGTCACTCGCACCCAAGACTCGTCCACAAGATGAGTCAGAGTGGCTTAGTCAGAGGCTTACCCAACCTCAACAACATGGTTAATAAAATCTGTAATGCTTGTCAACAAGGAAAACAACCTAGGACACAACACAAGTTAACTAACCAAGAACGAACCTCAAGTGTACTTGAGCTCCTGCATATGGATCTATTCGATTCACATGGAGCCAAGTCACTCAATAGAAGTCAATATTGCTTAGTCATAATTGACGACTACTCAAGGTTTACCTGGGTTAGGTTCATCAAACATAAAAATGATACCCTAGATCAATTAATCAATCTATTCAAATTAATCGAGAATCAAAAAAACCTTAAGGTTAAAAGACTTAGAAGCGATCATGGTGGTGAATTCGAAAATCAAAGGTTCACCGACTTCTGTAACCTAAACGGATACCACCATGAATTCTCTTGCCCTAGGACCATGTTGAACGAGTACGACCTACCCGATAGGTTTTGGGCAGAAGCCGTGAGTACAGCATGCTATGTCCAAAATAGGATCCTTATGGTAAAAAGGCACCTTAAGACCTCATACGAGATTTATCATGATAAAGTACCCAACATCAAGTACTTTAGGGTATTTGGGTGTAAGGTACATATCCTAAACACTAAGGATTACCTAGGGAAATTTACATCTAAAACCATGACCGGAATCTTTCTAGGATACTCGACTATAAGTCGAGCTTATAGAGTATATAACCACGACACCCTTAGAGTCGAGGAGACTATCAATGTAGTATTTGATGAAGGACATGAACCTACAAAACCCCCAGCAACCCCAATTAGCGAGCCGATTCATACTAGACCTAACTCTGATCCGGAGATCAGGTCTAGTGTTAATCCTAACCTAAGTCAACCAAGTCACTCTATTGATCAAGTGATAGATGACTCCAACCAAACTAGTGTTCAACCAAGTCACCTCATTGATCAAGCATTAGGTGACACAAACCCAACCCAATCTAGGATTCAGACTAACTACCCTATCGATCAAGTGATAGGAGATCCTAATCTAGGAGTTCGAACTAGAGCATCCTATAGGAACCTTAGTCAAATTTCCTTAATTTCAAAGATAGAACCCAAATCAATTGAACAAGCTCTTCTTGATCCCGATTGGATTATTGCAATGCAAGAAGATCTAGCTCAATTTACTAGGAATGAAGTGTGGGAATTAGTACCACCACCTAAAGACAAAACGATAATTGGAACAAGGTGGGTGTTTTGAAATAAGCTTGATGATAAAGGTGAAGTAGTTAGAAACAAGGCTAGGTTAGTCGCCAAAGGGTTTAGCCAAGTTGAAGGCTTAGATTACGACGAAACCTATGCCCCAGTAGCTAGACTCGAATCCATTCGAATGTTGCTAGCTTATGCCGCACATCGAGGATTTAAGCTGTTTCAAATGGATGTTAAGTCGGCATTCCTAAATGGATACATTAAAGAAGAAGTTTATGTCATCCAACCCCCCGGATTCGAAAATCTAGATAAACCCGACCATGTTCTAAAACTTAAGAAAGCTCTCTATGGACTTAAACAAGCTCCTCGAGCTTGGTACGAGAGACTTTCAATCCATCTTAAGTCAAAAGGGTTTAACCAAGGCTTAGTTGACCCAACTCTCTTCGTAAAAACCTTAGGTAAAGAAATTTTCATAGCTCAATTTTATGTAGACGATATAATTTTTGGAACCTCTAACTCAGCCTTACTAAATGAGTTCGTTTCACTCATGGAAAATGAGTTCGAAATGAACTTGGTAGGCGAATTAAGTTTCTTTTTAGGTCTACAAATTAAACAAACTAAGGATGGTATATACCTATATCAACAAAAATACACCAAGGAGTTAATTAAAAGATTTGGAATGCAAGACGCTAAGGTAATAAACACCCCAATGGCGATAAATGTTAACATAGGAGAAGACCTAGAAAGTAAGTCCATTGACTTAAAATACTATAGGAGCGTAATAGGGAGTCTCCTATACTTAACTATGAGTCGACCTGACATCCTATTCGCAGTAAGTATGTGCGTCAGGTTTCAAACCTGTGCTAAGGAGTCTCACCTAACCCTAGTTAAGCGTATCCTTAGATATCTTAAGGGTACACTTAACGTTGGTATTTGGTACCCTAGATCTACGGAGTTCGAACTAATCGGCTACTCCGATTCGGATTATACTGGTAGTAAGCTCGATAGAAAGAGCACGAGTGGTTGTTGTCAACTTCTCAGCTCGAGTCTAGTGAGTTGGTGCAGTAGGAAATAACACTGTGTTGCTTTATCTACCACCGAAGCCGAATACATCGCGATGGGTGAGTGTCACGCAGCTTCTTTGGATGAAGCACACTCTCCGCGACTTTAAGTTAGACTTTACGAATACTAAACTTCACGTAGATAACATTAGTTCAATTAATCTTACAAAGAATCCGATATGTCACTCTAGGACCAAACATATAGAGGTCAAACACCATTTCATTCGAGAACATGTGGCCAACGGAGCCATACACCTCGAATACGTCGAATCGAAGTCTAACTTGGCAGATCTATTTACTAAACCCCTACCCGAAGCTGAATTTAGTCTATTAAGACGAAAATTAGGCATGTGCATAATAGAATAGGTACATGCAAATTATATGTTCTTACTACTATTTCTTTAATTTCATGGAACTAGCATAGGACATACCTTAGATATCATGCACCTATAGATTTAAGGAGCCAGTACATCTCACAACACATAAGACTAATGTGTTTGTGTACTTATCCACGTAGATGGGCGTGAGATGTTAGGACCTTACTCCTGGTTCCAGATGTAGAGCTAGTGCATCGCTATGAACCACGGAGTATAATCATACATACTAACCGACTCTGACCAGGACTGGTTGATCTTACATATCAATCAAGCCAAATATGAGTCAAACATTTTATAGATGAGCTTATTTTCAGTATATTTTTTTATATAAAAAATGGTGAACATGCTTGGACTTTAAATTTAACACTTATTTTGTTTTCCACACACCCCTTACTCTTTTCGATATACGGCAAAAGGGGGAGAAAAAGGCCAAAGTTAAGGTGTCAAAATTTTTTTTGATAACTTAACTCTTACGTATTTGTGCCGTCTACGTTTTACTTAAACTTATTTTTTAAACTTTATGTCGTTAATGTTTTACTTAAGGGGGAGAAAGGGCTTAACTAAAACGTTTTACTAAGGCCAACTTTAAGTAATGTTAATTACTTAAAGCAACCCTCAAGGGGGAGGATTAAGGTCTTCCTTCAAGACTCACCCTCGGTCAAGGGGGAGGTTTCCTCAAGGGGGAGTAATTGAAGAAAATCCTTACTACTCCAACTTAATCTCCATATTTTTTGTTTCTCATGCACATTATTACTCTTCATGCTTGCTATTTACTTAACTTTGTATGTGGGTTTGCCATAAATCAAAAAGGGGGAGATTGTTGGTGCAGTAGGCACCTAAGTCGAACCTAAGTTTTGATTATAGCAAACGATACAAAGTTAAGCATATATTGTTATCTCATGAGCTAAATCAAGTGTGCAGAAAAGTCTCAACGCTGGAGCTGAAGGCTAGCGACACCCGGAGGAAGCCGCGGTGGTCGGGCGACACTCAAGAGACTTCGGAGGGAGCCAAAGGAATTGAGTGGAAGGCCGGAAGCAAAAGCAACATGTAAGTACTGAGGTAAGCTCGTGTGTGCGAGCGTAAGTAAGGTCGTATCCTCTTTACGGGGATGATCTTAAGCGTAGATCCGACCAAAGACTTCTTATAGATGGTCTAGGTCAAGATCGGATGGTCGACGACCATCGAAATTATGTTTTTGTTGAGCTAACCTTGCCTTGCAGCTAGCATCAGTCGACTGCCAGCTTGGAGGACTCGACTGCCATCAAACAGTCGACTGCCGAAGGTCAGCAATCGACTGATGCTGCCATCAGTCGACTGATGATGGCCATCAGTCGACTGCTGGTCAAAGGATCAGCCTCGAGTAGTCAAGAGTTATCACCATTTTTCAAGGGGTTTTGTGCCCATTTGTGATTGGCTAAAGACCCATTCGATGAGGGGCTCAAAGGCTATAAAAGGAGGGCCAAACCTAGGGTTTTTCATTAATTCAAAAGCTTCCAAGTGCTTCCGATACGCTCCGACTCTCCGACATCCCTACGACGAAGCGCTGCCGAGACGACGACTAGAGCTTCAACCTCCAACCTTTAAAGTCGTCGGTAACGAAAGTTCTAAATTGTATTTCAGCTTATTCCTTTTATTAAAGCTTTCATTATAACGAGGAGAGGGGGAGTGTCCTTCTACCTCGGGCTTTTTGTATCCGTCTAACTCCTACCTCCAACGAGGAGGAGTTCTTTAGTAGTTTGCCCTCCGTACGTGGTCAAGGACCACTAGGGCCTTGGAGTAGTAGCCTTCGGCTACGAACCAAGTAAATCTCTTGTGTCTATTGTCTCCTTTACTTATTGTTTTGTTTATCTTTCTGCTGCATATAAGTTTATTTTTTAAAAACGAATTCGTACTAAAAAGTTTCTATCGCTATTCACCCCCCCTAGCGATCCGATCGATCCAACAACTGCCTCCTTTATTGTCTTTGATGTAGCGATATACTCGGCTTCTGTTGTAGAATCAGCAATTGTGTCCTGCTTCGAACTCTTCTAGCTCACAACGCCACCATTCAAGTAAAACATGAACCCTGACTGCGATCTATAATCGTCCTGGTCAGTTTGGATGTTGGCATCACTATAACCCTTTATAGCTAGCTCCTCATCGCCTCCAAATATCAAGAAATATTCTTTAGTCCTTCTCAAGTACTTAAAAATATTCTTGACTACTATCCAGTGACACTCACCTAGATCTAACTGGTATCTACTCGTCATGCTAAAAGTATACGAGACATCAGGACGAGTACACAACATGGCGTACATGATAGATCCTATAGCAGATGCATAAGGGATCTTATCCATGCGGTCTCTCTCCTCTCTAGAAGAGGGACTTTGAGTCTTTGAAAGACTCACACCATGTGACATCGGCAGAAGTCCTTTCTTGGAATTCTGCATGGCAAACCGTAGTAAAACCATGTCAATATATATACTTTGGCTTAGGCCAAGCAATCTCTTAGATCTATGTCTATAGATCTTGATGCCTAGAATACAGGTTGCTTCACCTAAGTCCTTCATTGAGAAGCACATCCCCAGCTAAGTCTTCACAGATTGTAGTGAAGGGATGTTGTTCTCAATGAGTAGTATGTCATCAACATACAATACAAGGAAGATAACTGTGTTTCCATTAACCCTCTTGTAGACACAGGGTTCATCTTCATTCTTGATGAAACCAAACTGTTTGATCGCATCATCGAACCGAAGATTCCAGCTCCGAGAAGCTTGCTTTAGCCCATAAATGGACCTTTGCAGCTTGCATACTTTCCCAGAATGTTATGGATCTACAAAACTCTCAGGCTGTGTCATGTACATATCCTTGAGCAAGTTTCCATTCAGAAATGCGATTTTGATATTCATCTGCCAGATCTCATAATCGTGGTACACTTCAATAGCAAGCATGATCCGAATGGACTTAAACATCGCCACTGGAGAAAAGGTTTCATCATAGTCAATACCATGAATTTTCTTGAAACATTTAGCCACCAATCAACCCTTATAGGTATGCGTAAGTCCATCCATGTCAGTCTTTCTCTTAAAGACCCACTTACACCCAATGGGTTTGACGCCTTCAGGTGGATCAACCAAAGTCCATACTTGGTTGGTGTACATGGATTCCATCTCGGAACTCATGGCCTCTAGCCATTTCTTATCACAGCTTCTTGATAGGAGGTAGGCTCATTCTCAATGAGCATAACGTCATCATGGTCAGACAAGAGAAATGAGTATCTCTCAGGTTGACGACGTACCCTATCAGACTTGCGAAGAGGTAGGTCTACCTGAACAGGTGGTTGTTCCACAACTCTTTGTGCAACAAACTCATCACCCACAACACTTTGTGGTTCCTGTTCAACCTCCATCAAGGCCTCAGTGTTATGGTCTTTATCTTGAATTTCTTCAAGATCGAACGTACCTCCACTAGTTTTTCTAGAAACAAAATCCCTTTCTAGAAATACCCCAGTCTTTGCCACAAACACTTTGTGTTGACTGGGAATGTAGAAGTAATATCCCTTCGTCTCCTTGGGATATCCAACAAAATAGCACTTATCGGATTTGAATCCCAGTTTGTCAGAGACTTGACGTCGAACGTAAGCCTCACAACCCTAAATCCTCATAAAAGACATCTTGGGATTTCTCCCTGTCCATATCGTATATGGTGTCTTTATCACAACATTGGATGGTACACGGTTAAGTGTGAAGGCTGCTGTGTCTAGAACATATCCCCAAAAGAATATAGGAAGATCTGTGTGACTCATCATAGATTGTACCATATTTAATAGGATACGATTCCTCCTTCCGGATACACCATTCCACTGTGGTGTTCCAGGAGGAGTGAGTTGGGATAGAATCCCACACTCAGCTAGATAGTCACGAAACTCATGGCTAAGGTATTCACCACCTCGATCTGATCGAAGTATCTTAATACTCTTGTCAAGTTGGTTTTATACTTCATTCTTGAATTCTTTGAACTTTTCAAAGGATTCTGATTTATGTGTCATCAGATACACATAATTATATCTACTGAAGTCATCAGTAAATGTAATGAAGTACCTATAACCACCTCTAGCAGCAACATTGAAAGGGTCACATACATCACTATGTATAAGTCGTAACAAGTCTGTTGCTCTTTCGCTATGTCCACTAAAGGGAGTCTTGGTCATCTTGCCTAGAAGGCAAGACTCGCATGTCTCATATGATTCAAAATCAAATGAGTCCAGCAGCCCATCCTTATAGAGCTAGGATAAGCGACTCTCATTTATGTGACCTAAGCGACAATGCCAGAGATAGGTTTGGTTCAACTCATTTGACTTGAACCTTTTGGTACTTATGTTATAGATGGTTCTCTCGAAGTCTAGAATGTAGAGTCCGTTCATTAGAGGTGCACTACAATAGAACATATCATTTAAATAAACTGAACAACATTTGTTCTTTATTATAAATGAAAAACCTTTCTTGTCCAAACAAGAAACTGAAATTATGTTCTTTGTCAAAGCAGACACATAACAACATTCATCCAGTTCTAGTACAAGCCCAGAGGGCAAAGATAGAAAATAAGTTCCTATAGCAACAGCAGCAACTCTTGCTCCATTGCCTACTCGTAGGTCCACCTCGTCTTTTGTTAATGCCCTGCTATTTCTTAGTGCCTGCACATTGGTACAAATGTGAGGTGCACATTCTAATACCCATGATGAAGAAATAGATAGATTGACTTCTATAACATTTATACCTGAAGTAGAAGTCTCACTTCTCTTCTTCTTAAGATCTTCCAGGTATGCTTTGGAGTTACGCTTCCAGTGTCCAGCTTCCTTGCAGTGGAAGCAAGTCCCTTCTTTTGCTACCCCTCCTTTCGGTTTCAGTTCCTTGCCTTTGCCTTTGGCTTGGGACTTTCCCTTACCTTTAGGCTTGCCCTTGCCTTTCTTCTTTTGCACCATCAAAATGGAGTCAAATTTTCCCATCTTAAGGTTGAGCTCAGCAGTTCTCAACATGCTAAGCATCTCAGGCAGTGGCTTATCAATTTCATTCATGTTGTAATTCATGACAAATTGATTGTAGCTTTGTGACAAAGATTGCAAGATCAAGTCAATGGCCAGCTCTTGGACAAGAGGGAATCCCAACCTCTGTAGGTTTTCTATGTACCCAATCATCTTGAGTACATATGGACCTACAGGAGTCCCATCTTGCATCTTGGACTGAAACAATGATTTAGAGATCTCATATCTCTCATGCCTTGCTTGCCATTGATATAGTTGACAAAGATGTTCAACCATATCATAAGCATTCATGAACTCGTGTTGCTTCTGAAGCTCAGAGTTCATGGTCGCGAGCATGAGACATGACACATCTAATGCATCATCTTGATGCTTCTTGTAAGCATCATGGTCAGTTCACGAGGCAGTGGTAGGAGGTGCCTCCGGAATGAGTTGCTCCAGGACGTACAGTTTCCTTTCTTGGGTGAGAACGATTCTCAGGTTCCTATACCACTCCAGGAAATTAGCTCCATTGAGCTTGTCCTTCTCAAGGACAAAATACAGGGAGAGAGTGTTCGTGTTTGTCGACATGGTAATCTACAACATACGCATTGCAGAAAAATAATATCATATTCCATTTATCATTTGATTAGGCCTTTAATCAAATGATGCTCCCACTGAATTATAGGACTTTTGTAGAATCGAGTCATGGATGTGGTCAAACCACATTACTAGATTCATACCAACAAGCTATAATTCTTGTGGGACAAGTTCCACATCATACTAGGCCTTGAGTTAGCTTTGGCTAAATCGCCCAAGACTTAGTATGATCGGTAGGTAACACATTACCAATTACATCTCTATGCAACTCTTGTTTATAGGATCAAGATCCACATTTACAAAAGACCTTGAGTTATCTTTGGCTAAATCGCCCAAGATTTAGTGTAAATGTGATTTTATCCTATCTTTCCAATGGTTGGAATATGCCTATAGTTTTACTTGATCCAATTGAGTTAACTAGTTTTACTCAATCTACTTGAGCTTATTCTCACCCAAGCTGTGATAGGCGGGACCAAGATTGTCCCTCCGTACCCTACCAAGATAATATGCGTTGCTCTGCTTTGGCAGATTCAATAACAATAAATGATCGAGGTAGTGATGGGTATAAAAACTTGGTAGGCATTTTGAGTTGATTTGATTAAGATCTAATCTAATCGTGAATGTGTATCATATATGCATCAAGGCCTTTATTATCCTACACTAGCATGCATCACATACATACAAGCAAAATTTACTAGCATGCATCATATACATACAAGCAAAATATTCTAGCATGCATCATATACATACAAGCAAAATTTACTAGCATGCACACATACATACAAGCAAAACAAATATATATATATATATATATATTGTAGGGAATTCTTTATGCCAAATGGCATATGCGCAACGGAAAAATTAGGATCCCTTCCAAGTGATCCATGCGAAAGCAAACTCGTATAAAATAAATTTCTCTAAACCAAGCCTATCTTATAGGAGAGTTCTACCTTTGTTGCGTGCCCTTTGCAATCCCGCTTTTACTTGGATGTGTTGGATCTTTTAGCACGTTCAAATGTCCGTGCCTCTATATGTATCCACACGAGCAAGCTCTTGTCTCACAAAAGAAAAACTAGAGGAGCTCTCCTTTACTTCTTGCTAGAGAAGTCCCTAAAGGAGAGGAAGAGAGGGAAAAGGAGAAAGGAAGAAGAAGACTCCTCTTCTTGCTAGCCTACACTCACAAACCCACACAACCAAAGCTTCCACCAAGCTCTCTCACAACCATAACAACAAATTGCTTTGGCCGGCCACTTCATGGGGTCTTTTATAGGGTTGGAAAAACCCTTTCACCTCCACACATTCAATGCAATCCATTGCATTGGGACACAAGTTTGGCCGGCCACTTAAGGAGACAAAACCATTTTGTTTCCTTCCACCTTATCTAGCTTAGGTGGATGCTTAGGTGGCATGCTCATGTGGCATGCTTATGTGGCATTCTTATGTGGCATTCATGCATGTTGAATTAATCTTATTAATTCAATTAAGCTTATGTTATCATATTGAATTAATCTTATTAATTCAATCATATTGAATTAATCTTATTAATTCAATTAAGCTTATGTTATCATATTGAATTAATCTTATTAAATCAATAAGGTAACATATTGAATTAATCTCATTAAATCAATTAGCTAAAATTCTCATTAAGCTTAAAGTCCAAAAACCATTTTGTACTTAAGCTTATTCCCAAATTATTCTAGTCAAACTAGAATACTCTAATTCCTCTAAATATCATGCTCTTTGTGTGTGACCCTATAGGCTCTCATAACGTTGGCAGTGGATCTAAACTCTTTTAGATACACAAGCAATGAGCGGCATCTAGCAATACATCATTGCTACCCAAGTTACGAGATAAGTCAAGATCCGACTAACCTTTCCGTGACTACTATAATATATGACCGTGTCCTTCTATCCTTGATATCAGATTGATCAATGAGGCATAGACCGTGTCATCCTCGATCAATCTATGTGTTTCTTGATTCCTGAGTAAACTAACTCAAACAAATGAGCTCAATATCTCATATTGACTCATTCGAGCATGGCCATGCGTTTTAGTAGTTCTACTCAATCAAGGGGCCCACCGATATCACTCTCGTCATATGAGAGGGATAGATCCCATCTACATCACTCACATCCCTCCGCATAATTTGTTATATACCCAGTAATCGCCTTTATGGTCCATCCTGTTACGGGTGACGTTTGACGATACCAAAGTACATAACTCCTTATGTAGGGAACCGTAGTGACTTCAGGTCTGAGGACTATTCATACCAATAGTCACATGAGAAAGTTTATGACACTCATATAACGATCTATGAAACTTTCTCATGGCGGGTCAGTTCAGTATATATTCTCTAATATATACCCATGTGTCAACTTGATATCATATATCCATGACTTGTGAGATCAAGTCATCAATTGACCTACATGCTAGTCTTTATGTATTAATATTGCCCTTGCATATTAATACTTGACTAGGAACATTTAGAAAGTGTTCTCTACAGCCTCTCATAATCAATTCTGCCAATTGATGTGCTGTAGATAAGAACCTACTTTTCTAGGGCATTACTATATTTAATTTAGCTGGCACAAGCAAAACTTAAATATAATAACCAATCCTTTGCCTTTATAGAATATGATACAAAATGTTCCCTATTCAACCATCACATGATTGGTTCTTAGGGCTATAACTAACATATATATATATATATATATATATATATATATATATATATATATATATATATATATATATATATATATATATATATATATATATATATATATATATAAATTAATTTTGATGAGGTCATGGCCCTACTACGATCTTCTCAAGCCAATGAGAAGATCGGACGGTCAACCTAGGGTTAGCGGCTTCTCCAAGCGCCTCCTTTGACCGCCAAGTGTCTTCGGTACCCTTCTCGTAACTCCGTCTACTAGTGGACCTTCCACTTCTCCAATTTTGTACATTACAATCATGAAACTCGAGTTACATTTGAGTCTAAAACTATTTACAACTAGAATTTTAAAAGAAGAGGCACGACGTGCAGGTCGCATACCCTATACAACATGCACAACCACAAAAACGGCGCGCAAGCCGTATTATGAATTACAACACATTTAACCAATCATATTGGCTTTCTTGGGCCATGAACATCACAGAATAATACATAATTCTAAATTATGTATTTTACAGAAATTTCTATAATTTTTCCTTTTTTTTTTCACTTTTTATGAGTCACCTCTCCGTAACGGTCCCGCTAAGTGATTTCCGGGCGCGATCGCGGGACAATGCCCCGTTCGGGGTTAGGGGCAGCGCCCCTACTCACAAAATGAACTTTGTGAGTGTCCCATCTTGATCTTACAATGACTTAAGTTGTTGTCCCAAAAACCTAAAGCGAGAACTCACCGTTTCGGAGAGTTTTTTTTGTGGTTGAAGCCTATAAGTGTCCCAACACTTTTTGCTTCGACTCTTCGAGAAAAATACCCAAACAATCTATAAAAATAGGAAATTTACAGAAACATACAGATCTGTAATTTTTATATCTAATACAAAAACTACAAAACATAAACACATACATGATTCGCACGTGGCTATGATACAACTTTTGGACTATACGAGCCGCAAAAATAGCTTTTTGCATTGCGAAAACCCCGGAAGTTGGTCAAATCTAAATTAGACTCATTCAACACTTGAATCAAATTGAGTTTAACTCAATTAGTCTAATTTGGATTACTCTTAATCCAATTTGGTTCATCCCATGAACCTAATCCTCATGGTTCATCATATGAACCTAATCTCCATCTAATTGTCCTTTGTGTTGTTAGTTAGAGCCCTAGAACCAATCATGTGATGGTTGAATAGGGAACATTTTGTATCATATTCTATAAAGGCAAAGGATTGGTTATTATATTTACGTCTTGCTTGTGCCAGCTAAATTAAATATAATAATGCCCTAGAAAAGTAGGTTCTTATCTACAGCACAT
Source organism: Wurfbainia villosa (assembly GCA_025175895.1). NCBI lineage: Eukaryota > Viridiplantae > Streptophyta > Magnoliopsida > Zingiberales > Zingiberaceae > Wurfbainia > Wurfbainia villosa. The sequence continues at coordinate 41,469,440 of CM046004.1, read as the reverse complement.
CAATTGGCAGAATTGATTATGAGAGGCTGTAGAGAACACTTTCCTAAATGTTCCTAGTCAAGTATTAATATGCAAGGGCAATATTAATACATAAAGACTAGCATGTAGGTCAATTGATGACTTGATCTCACAAGTCATGGATATATGATATCAAGTTGACACATGGGTATATATTAGAGAATATATACTGAACTGACCCGCCATGAGAAAGTTTCATGGATCGTCATATGAGTGTCATAAACTTTCTCATGTGACTATTGGTATGAATAGTCCTCAAACCTGAAGTCACTACGGTTCCCTACATAAGGAGTTATGTACTTTGGTATCGTCAAACGTCACCCGTAACAGGGTGGACCATAAAGGCGATTACTGGGTATATAACAAATTATGCGGAGGGATGTGAGTGATGTAGATGAGATCTATCCCTCCCATATGACGGGAGTAATATCTGTGGGACCCTTGATTGAGTAGAACTACTAAAATGCATGGCCATGCTCGAATGAGTCAATATGAGATATTGAGCTCATTTGTTTGAGTTAGTTTACTCAGGGATCAAGAAACACATAGATTGATCGAGGATGACACGGTCTATGCCTCATTGGTCAATCTGATATCAAGGATAGAAGGACACGGTCAAACATTATAGTAGTCACGGAAAGGTTAGTCGGATCTTGACTTATTTTGTAACTTGGGTAGCAATGATGTATTGTTAGATGCCGCTCATTGCTTGTGTATCTAAAAGAGTTTAGATCCACTTCCAACGTTATGAGAGCCTATAGGGTCACACACAAAGAGCATGATGATTAGAAGAATTAGTGCATTCTAGTTTGACTAGAATAATTTGGGAATAAGCTTAAGTACAAAATGGTTTTTGGACTTTAAGCTTAAAGAGAATTTTAGCTTATTGATTTAATGAGATTAATTCAATATGGTAAGCTTATTAATTTAATAAGATTAAATAAATATGTTATCATGATATCCTAAGCTAATTTGATTTAATAAGATTAATTCAATATGTTACCTTATTGATTTAATGAGATTAAATCAATATGATAACATAAGCTTATTGAATTAATAAGATTAATTCAACATGCATGAATGCCACATAAGCATGTCACATAAGCATGTCACATAAGCATGCCACCTAAGCTTGATGAGGTGGAAAGATACAAAGGGTTTTGACCTTTGGATTTCCTCCACATGTGGTCGGCCAAACAAGGAGTGTTTGATTGTTTTTCAATGCAATTGATTGCATTGAATGTGATAGGAGGTGAAAGGTTTTTCCAATCCTATAAAACACTACATGGGGTGGCCGGCCAAGTAGTGGTAAGCTTGAGGCTTGGAGAGAGCTTGGTGGTGAGAGGCTTTGGTTGTGTGGCTTTTGTGAGTGTAGCAAGAAGAGTGGTCTTCTTCTTCCTTTCTCTTTTTCCCTACCTTCCTCTCCTTTAGGGACTTCTCTAGCAAGAAGTAAAGGAGAGCTCTTCTAGTTTCTTTTGTGAGACAAGAGCTTGCTCGTGTGGATACATATAGAGGCATGGACATTTGAACGTGCTAAAAGATCCAACAAACCCAAGGAGAAGCGGGATTTAAAAGGGCACGCAACAAAGGTAATATTCTCCTATAAGATAGGTTTTGAGAAATTTATTTTGTACGAGGTTTTCTTTCGCAAGAATCACTTGGAAGGGATCCTATTTTTTTGTTGCGCATATGCTATTTTGCATAAAAAATCCCTACATGTGTATGACCCTATAGCTTCTTGTAACGTTGGCAATGCTCCTAAACTGATTTAGGAACATAAACAATGAGTGGTACCTAGTAACACATCATTGCTACCCAAGTTACAAGAATGTTGAGATCCAACATCACCTTTGTGACTACTAATTGTTACTCTCACAATATGTGATAATGTCCTTCTATCCTTGACATCTAGATTGACCAATTGAGGCATAGACCGTGTCATCCTAGGTACAATCTATATCTTGAACTCCAAGTAGACTCACTCTAATCAAATGAGCTCAATATCTCATATTGACTCATTTGGGCATGGCCATGCACTTCGTGGTCTCACTCTATCAAGAATAACGATGTCACTCCCATCATATAGGAGGGATAGATCTCATCTACATCACTCACATCCCTCCGCATAATTTGTTACATACGTAGTAATCGGCTTTATAGTCCACCCATTTATGGGTGACATTTGACGAAGCTAAAGTATGCAACTCCTTATGTAGGGAACCATGGTGACTTCAGGTCCAACGACTAATCGTCGTACTAATAGTCACACGAGAAAGTATATGACACTCATATAACGATCCATGATACTTTCTCATGGCGGATCATTCAGTATACATTCTCCAATGCATACCCATGTGTCAACTTGATATCACATAACCATGACTTGTGAGATCAAGTCATCGAGTTGACCTACATGCTAGTCTCTTCGCATTAACATTGTCCCTGAATGTTAATACTTGACTAGGAATGATTAAGAGTAGTGTTCTCTATATCATCTCATTATCGATTCAACCAATCGATTGATATAGATAATAACCTTCTACTCAAGGAAGTTATTATTGAAGGATTTTGCTTATCGAGTCCGTGAGGGGAAACTTTGCTTCCCACTTCACCTCGGTCGTTTGTTCATGGCGATCCCATCGATGTATCCGGATTAAAAAAATTTAATCCTAGACATAAGGGATTACTCAAACAACCAAGTTATCATCGTGCTATTCATTTAGAGAGGTCACTTGAACAAACTCGTTGTTCAAGCGACCATCCTCTATTCTACGAGTAGCCGTGGAATAGACGATGTATGGATCGCCGACATTTTTATTTATGATCATGATCCAAGTATTATTTAGCCATATACAAATTTATATCATGCTCATAGTTGAAAAACAAAAACAAGCAAGTAACAAAAGAGAATAGAGAATAGATATACCTCTCGATCTTCTAATGTATGACCTTCCTCCTTTCGAACATCGTGTGGGCGACGATCTACCAAAAGTCAAAGCTCCAAGATTGCAAATCTTCCTTCCTTGCTCTTCCAAAGCAAGAGGAAGAATAGAGACAAGGTTCTTCTCCTTTCTAAAGCCAACCAACAAGGAACAAAGAAAATCCTTGCCGCCGGCCAACAAGGAGAAGGAGATGATGATGGAAACCAACCAAGACACCAAGGGAAACCCCTAAGTCTTGTTTCCACCACTCAAGGAGAAGGAGAAGAGAGGTTTGGACACCGAACAATGGCTGGAAAAGGATGAGAAAACAAGCTGGACGTCGGCCACCTTGAAGGAAGAAGAAGAAAGGAATTACCTTCCTTATTTGGTGCCGCCTAAGCCTCCAAAACCCTAACCCTAGCTTTGCCGGCAACTCCAAAACCTTAGCCTCTCTTGATTATTCCTCCACGCCAACCCCTCAAGATCCTTTTATAGAGTTAGGGATAAGCCTCCTTTTAATCTCTACCATTGGTTCTAGGGATTTCATCTCAACCGTCTGATTTAGAGATTTAATCTCTACCTATGGATCTAGAGTTTTGTTTATATCCATTGGATCTAAGCTTCATGAGGTGTTAATAGGCTACATTAGGGACCATGAGGAGGAGTTGGATCTTGGCCACCCATGGATCAAGCCCACAAAAAGTCTGATCCATAAATGATAATCCAATCCACTAAAGGATTATCATTGATCTACCTCACCAACCCCCATAAGTTAATATGGGCTTCATATATTATTTGTAGATTTTCTCCCCGTGTTTAAGATCTTGAATTTCTGTCGATTAATTAATTTACTGACCATTAATTAATCAACATCTAACTCCATGAGTAGTACCACTCAACCTTTTCATCATGCCGGACCAAGTCCACCTACAGGGTTTACATGATGAACCTTATGAGCTCCTGGACATCATCATCCTAATATATAGGACACAGTTTCCTCCTATAATCAACGACACACCATATAAATAATATCATCTCCCAACTTACCGAGCCTATCGATTTAATCTATAAATCTAGCCCATTGGTAAATCAAAGAGATGAATACTAAGTATATGTGCCCGTTATTATATCGGGATTAAGAGCAAGTACATAATAATATCTAAGGTCCGATTCGATTATGTAGTCAGCAATAAATCAAATCACCTCTAAGTTGGTCCTGCTCAATACACTCAAAGTGCACTAGTGTGATTCTATGGTCAAGACAAACCAATACCAAATCACACTACAACCATTCCGATGGTTTGTCCAAAGCCATCTCGGTTATGAGCCTTTACTTATACTTTACAAGGAGCCGATAACATGATCTCCCGTGTGACACCACACACCATGTTATCTACAATGTAATGTATTAGACAATATGCATAACTATAAAAATATGCAAACAATGATCATGTGATTTTTATTTCAAAATAAAGATGTTCATACAAAAAGTAGACTTTTCAGTATACATCCCTACAATTATACTTAGTTATTTGGCACCAATACAAGTATAATAACCATGCCTTTATTGTTGGATCGAGAAGCGTCGCTAGAGGGGGGGGTGAATAGCGAGAGTAAATCTTTTCGTTCGTTCATTCGATACACGAGTAAGCACAGCGAAAAAATAAAAAGACACATTTATTTTTACTTGGTTCATAACCCAGCGGTTGCTACTCCAAGGCCCTAACGGTCCTAGACCGCGTACGGAGGGCAAAGCACTATAACGTCTCCTCCTCGTTGGAGGTAGGAGACAACGATCACAAAAACGAAAGTACGAGGATGAGGCAACAAGCCTACCTCACCTCGTTACGAATAAAAACAAAGAATACAATAACAAAATATGTTACTTGTTGCTGCTGTCGATGAAGAGGATTAGAACTTGTCATCGCGTCAGCGTTATGACGGTGTTGGAGCTTTGGCGTTGTAGGAGCACTTGAGAATAATCTTGATGGTCTTTGGAGTTGGAATCCTCCCCTCCTTTTATAGAGTTTGGCCTCTGAATATGTCTCCTCATCTTTTGGAACAGATCACGAAGTTGTACCAAATTTTATCGCGAAGTGGCCACGTCAAACCTTATCCGTTTTGACCTAGTACAAAGGTTGATTCATCGCCATCAATCGACTTATGCCTTCCATTAGTCGACTGATGAGCATCAGTCGACTGCCTAATATCCAGCAGTCGACTGCAAGCTTGGCCACTTCCCTGCAGTAAGAGGTTAACATGGAAAATGGTAAATACGACGGTTCCTAACCATCTGATCTCGACCTAGACCTTCCACAGGAAGTCCTAGTCGGATCGCCGCCTACGGTCGTCCCCGTACAGAGGACACAACCTTACCATCTCTCACTCACACAAGCTTACCTCGATACTTACCTTGTAGCTATCGCTTCCGGCTTTCCACTCGATTCCTTTGGCTCCCTCCGAAGTCACTCGATTGTCGCCTGACCACTGCGGCTTCCTCCGGGTGTCGCTAGCCTTCAGCTCTAGCTTTAGCACTTTTTTGCACACTCGATTTAGCTCGTGAGATAACGATGTAAACTTAACTTTGTGTCTTTGCCATAATCAAAACACAGGTTCGATTATCTGGTGCCCCTGCACCAACAATCTCCTCCTTTTTGATCTATGGCAAACCAACACAAAGTTAAGGGAAATTAAAGCATAAAACAAGTATAGTAAATGATGAATGTCATTTCCAAAAACTCCCCCTTAACCAAAACTCCCCCTTAACCCTAGGTGAGTTTTGAAAGAGATACTTTACTTTTCAAAATTAAATTTTGTGTTAATTTACTCCCCCTTAACTTTTTCTCTTCTCCCCCTTTTGCCATAAATAAAAAAAAATTGGGGCTTTTGTATAAAATAGGGGTTTAAAAACAATATCGTATATGCATGCATCTAGATAAATCAAATATGAGTCCAAATATGCATCTAGCAGTAATTAGATAGATTGGTTCGAGGTGTGTCCCTCTTCACCAATAATCTAAAGGTTTGTAATATAACGCTTAGGGTTAGTTTGCTCTCCCCCTTAGTCAAATATATGAAGTATAAGAGATGTAGGGGGTGCTAAACTTTGGCCTAAGGAGTTGTAAATAGTCATTAAGTACAATAGTTAAGAAAATAAGTAGCATTTTGAAGAGGTTATATTTTAAGTATATTTCAATTATCCTTAACATCTCACCCATTCTATGTATCTCAAAATTTGTTCACCTTATATGTTTTGTGAGATGATTTTAAGTTAATTAGAGATAGTCAACCTTGGGTTAGATTCAGATTTTACCTTTAGATCGTTAAGTAACTTTTCGAGAAACTGGCTTCTAGGTCGTGGTGAGGCACAGGGGCCTTCTTTGATTGAAACAATGACCACTTTCTTAGACAAAGCCAAATTCAAGAAAATATCACTTAAGTCACTTAGGGTTACTTCCTGGTCTAACTTGTTTAGGATACGGTGAGGTAGCTTCAGCTAGTTCCACTTGGTCAAGTGCACGAAGCTAGATACGCCTTATCTAGCTCGAATACACGAGACTTTATTTCCCTAATGTACTATCATCTCACCGCGTCCTGATACTATGTTGTCAAGAGTTGACTAACTATTTTCCCTATCTAGCCGTTCTAAAAATTAAAATAAAATATGCAATGGTTTTGCTAAGTAAGTGGGGTTTAGTGTTAACTCCCCCTGGACCATTGAACCAATATGGTCTATTCAAATAATGAACTTGATCCTGGGGAATCCAAAACTTATTAGTCCTTATATGTGAGTTCAATAAAACCTTTAGGACCCATGATTGGACTCTTTGATGACTACGATTTACAATAGACATGTAAGATCTATTCGTAGTCGTTGACTTAAATCCGAGTTCGGCTTTGTTGTACACGACTCTTTGGGTTCCAAGTAGTCGATTAAGGTTTTTAGATCCCAACATGAACCTTTCCAACCTAGCCTCGACCTCTTGAACTCGGTATTTCAAGAGAGAATTCTCCTCCTCAAGTTTTTCAACTTGGGTTGAATTTCCCTCTTGAACTTGATTAGTTGAAGAGGTTAGAGTAGCCTCTTGCTTGAGGGTTTCAACCTTCTCAAGTAATGACTCAACCCTAGACTCAGACTTAGTTAATTTCCTAGTAAGCATTTTAATTGTAAGGTAAAGTGTACTAATTAAAGAGTGGCTAACCTTGACTTTCCCTTTTGGTCCGACTTTGAGTTTCCTCTCGAAGTAGTCTTCGGGGTCGGAGTCGGAGTTGTAGTTGGACTCGGCTTCGGATTCTGACTCAGAATCCTCTGGTCTTGCCATGTAAGCTATGTCTTCTTTGTTGTACCAAGTTGCATGGAAGGCCTTCTTTTGATTTGATTTGAATTGTTCTCTTTTTTTGTTCTTTAGTAGCCTCCTTTCCCTCCGAACGATCTTCTGCACTACGTTCACTATTGCCTCCACCACGGATTCGAACTCTGATTCGTCTTCGAGTTTGAGTCCATCTTCTTGCCTGGTAGGTGGCTTGCTTCTTTGTTTTACAAGTAGAGCAATACCTCTCTTAGCCCGGACCACGTTAGTCTGCTCGTGAAGTTCAAACTCGGAAAATAATTCGTCTAACCTAAGCTTCGAAAGGTCCTTAGAGACCTTGTAGGCATCGACCATGGATGCCCACAAGGTAGTCCTAGGAAATGAATTAAGAACGTACCTTAGGAGGTTGCGGTTTTTGACCTTGTGTCCGATGGTGTGCAGGTCGTTGACAATGTCCTAGACGCTGGCGTGTAGTTGCATCGCCGTCTCATGTTCCTGCATCTTAAGGTTATACAACTTATTGAAAAAAAGGTCACATTTACATACCTTAGCATCGGGCGTTCCTTCGTGTAGCTCGATTGATTTGTTCCATAGGTCCTTGGCGCTAATAAATGGTCTGATGCGGTTGAGTTCCTCCTTGGACAAGCCACATTACAATATTTGGGTTGCTCTTGCATCGGCTTCGATTTGCCTTTTGGTTGCATTTGTCCACTTGTTAAAGTCCAAGGGCTCCCCTTGATCATTGGTGGGTAGAGCAAAGCCGGTTTGGATTATTATCCATGTCTCGACTTGTGTTTTCAAGAAACACTCCATCCGATCTTTCCAATAACGAAAATCATTTCCGTTAAATAACGGAGGTCGGGTAGTGCTATACCCCTCAATGTGAACCATTAAGTATCTTGCAAAATACGAATAAAAATCAAAGGGAATTCCAAGACTTGGTCTTCGATTAGTAGTGCGGGAAATAATAGGAAATAAACAGAAATAAATAAGAAGAATAAGAAACTAACAAAAACTAACAACTTACGACCTTCGATGTCCCCGAAAGGGTACTAAACGTTGGTTTTGGGGCTAGAAATAGCTTGTTACGAGGGTAAACCTTAAGAAATGTAGATCTCTCAGAGAGCTTAGATTTGGTAGGTAGATCGTTTTGTGAGTCCACTTGTGCGAAAAGTTATGGCCATTTTACCGTCGACTACTCCAAAAGAGAATACTTGCAAACACACAACCAAAAGAAGCGTACCAAGACTTCATCTTGGATTAGTAGTACGGGAGGAAAAAAACCTTAAAAAAATGCGACTCGAAAAATACAAAAAGAAAACCAAAAAGTGCTAGATTGGTGGTTTCACCAAATCTTAGCGCCCCCGCTTTGATACCAATTGTTGGATCGAGAAGCGTCGCTAGAGGGGGGGAATAGTGAGCGTAAATCTTTTCATTCGTTCGTTCGATACACGAGTAAGCACAGTGGAAAAATAAAAAGACACGTTTATTTTTACATGGTTCACAACCTAGCGGTTGCTACTCCAAGGCCCTAATGGTCCTAGACCGCATACGGAGGGAAAAACACTATAACGTCTCCTCCTCGTTGAAGGTAGGAGACAACGATCATAAAACCAAAAGTACGAGGATGAGGCAACAAGCCTACCTCACCTCATTACAAATAAAAACAAAGAATACAATAACAAAATATGTTACTTGTTGCTGCTGTCGACGAAGAGGATTAGAACTTGTCATCGCGTTGGCGTTATGACGGTGTTGGAGCTTTGGCGTTGTAGGAGCACTTGAGAATAATCTTGATGATCTTTGGAGTTAGAATCCTCCCCTCCTTTTATAGAGTTTGGCCTTTGAATATGTCTCCTCATCTTTTGGAGCAGATCACAAAGTTGTACCAAATTTTATCGCGAAGTGGTCGCGTCAAACCTTATCCGTTTTGAGCTAGTGCAAAGGCTGATTCGTCGCCATCAGTCGACTGATGCCTTCCATCAGTCGACTGATGAGCATCAGTCGATTGCCCAATGTCTAGCAGTCGACTGCCAGCCTGGCCACTTCCCTGTAATAAGAGGATAGCATGGAAAATGGTAAATGCGACGGTTTCTAACCGTCCGATCTCGACCTAGACCTTCCACAGGAAGTCTTAGTCGGATCGCCACCTACGGCCGTCCCCGTACAGAGGATACGACCTTACCATCTCTCAGTCACATGAGCTTACCTCGATACTTACCTTGTAGCATTCTATTTCGACCTTTCACTCGATTCCTTCGACTCCCTTCGAAGTCACTCAAGTGTCGCCCGACCACCGCAGCTTTCTCTGGGTGTTGCTAGCCTTCAGCTCTAGCTTTAACACTTTTTTGCACACTCGATTTAGCTCGTGAGATAATGATGTATACTTAACTTTGTGTCTTTGGCATAATCAATACACAGGTTCGATTATCTGGTGCCCCTGCACCAACATTTATAAATAGGAATATGATACAATAAAGTCCATACAACAATCATCACATGATTGACTCTAGGGCTTTACTAACACATCACTCCTTGGTTTTGATGTATGAACCATAGTTAAAGTTAGGACTTTCTTGTGTTCTAATATCAGTGTTAAGTGTGCAGACTTAACAAGAAGTCCTAGTAGGTCATGTTAACTCGATACTAGGCAAATGTCTTGATAGATTAGGAGGACCGGACACTAAGCATGAAGTCCAGATGGGTCAAGTGGACCGTACATTTGGCATGTAGACTGGATAATTCGCAAAAAGTTCAACTGGGTCAGGTAGACCGCACAACTAGTGGAAGCCCTTATAGGTCAGATCAGATGTCAAGAATGGTAAGTCCAGCAAGTAGCTGGTAGGTAAACCTCGAGTAGAGAGGTGAGACCAAGTCCTTTGTAGGGGGACAAAGCTAGGTGTCGATCCAACGGAAAGTCTACGTGGGACCAAGAAGTCAAGATCGAGGAGTATTACTACTGCTATCAAATTTGATATTATCTATTTGTGCTAATCTCATTTTTGCAGGGATCAGTCGACTGATTGTATTCTAGTCAACTGAAGTCCAGTCGACTGGATACCTAGTTGGAAGGATTATCTAGTGATCGATCGAAGATCTGGTAGTGCAGATGGAAAGAGTTTTTGTCAACTGTGGAGTTTCAGTCGACTAAAGAGGCAAACTTTCCAATGCGGAGTCGAGTGAACTGGAGTCGATTGGAGCATGTTCAGCTGACTAGAAGACCAGAAGTTCCATGTCGACGAGCTGATGTGGAGTCAACTGGAAGGCATTCAAATTGACTAGAAAAGGTTTATAAAACAAATGCTCGACCAACTCCGACTAGAGTACTGCTAATACGTCGAAGTGCTGCCTATATTTATACTCGTCTACAAGAGCTTCGGTTCCTCACAAAGACACATTTTCGACACTATGTGCCTACTTTGAAACTTCCATTAGTGTCGGTATAACTTAGCTCTTAATTTTCTTTTGTACTCATTTTCTCTTGTATGTACATAACTTCAAAGAGAGGGAGAGTGTTACCCATCTTACATTCCTGTAAAAAGTGAACCCCTCTGAAGTCGAGAGTTATCGAATCGGAGCGTATATAGTAATTGTCCATCTAGGTCGCTCTCAGAAGATCTACGGGCCTTGGAGTAGCAACCCAGTTAGGGTTGTGAACCATGTAAAAGAAACTTGTCTCTATTTCATTTTGTTTCCACTGCAAACTCTTTAATGTTTTAATAATAAGTTTTAAAATCTAAAGAAAATTGTAAACTCCGAGATTCACCCATCTCTCTCGAAATATTTCGATCATACAGTAATATGCTTTAAACCAATGCTTGCCTATTTTGAAAAAATTAATATTTAAAACTCACCTTTGAATTTTGGCATTTAGTGATTAATAGTATTTTTGATGTATGTCAAAGGGGAGAAAGAGAGGTTTAAAGTAAGAATGCATTTCATGAATTCATGCATGTGAAGTTAAATACATTTTAGTTTGATGCATTGGAAGAGAATATACTAAATTTGAATATTGCAAATTTATTCTCCTAACTTTAACTGATGTGTTGTCATATATCAAAAAGGGAGAGATTGTTGATGCAGGGAGCATCACTCCTTAGTTTTGATGTATGAACCATAAGTTAAAGTTAGGAATTACTTGTGTTTTGATATGCATATTATGTGTGCAGGCTTAATAGGAAAGCCCTAGTAGGTCAGGCAGACGGGATACTAGGTAAAACATGAAAAATCCTAGTTGGTCGTGTTGACCCGATACTAGGTAGAAGCCTTGACGGATTAGGAGGACTGGACACTATGCATGAAGTCCAGATGGGTCGAGTGAACCGGATATTTGGAATGAAGACCAATTGGCTCAGGAGACTAGATATCAGCATGAAGACTAGTTGGGTCAAGGAGATCGAATAGCTGGCAAAAGTCCTAGTGGATCAGATCAGATGTCAAGCATGGTAAGTCCGGCTAAGCAGCCAATAGGTAAGCCTCGAGTGAAGAGGTGAGGTCAAGTTCTCTGTAGGGCGACAAAGCTATGCGTCGATCCGACGGATAGTTCGTGTGGGACTAAGAAGTTGAGGTTGAGTAGTATTACTATTGATATTTATTGGAGTATTGGGAATACAATCAAAGTTCCACATTGGTAAGACATGGAAAAGATCATGTGCTTATAAGATGAAAAGATATCTCCATTGGGATGAGGCTTTTTGGGTAAAGCCCAAAACAAAACCATGAGGTCTTAGGCCCAAAGTGGACAATATCATGTCATTGCGGAGATATATGATTCTTATAGGCACTAACAATTGGTATCAGAGCCATGGTTCATGTCAAGCCATGAACCTCGAACGAAGGATGTTGAGCTCCCATGTCCAGATCAAGAGAACCAGACACCAGGCAGGAAGTCCAGATGGTTTGGGAGGATCGAACAACTGGCAAGAAGTCCAGTTGGGCCAGAAGGGCTGGACAACTGGCAGGAAGTCTAGCTGGGTCAGGAGGACCAGACAGTTGGCAAGAAGTCTTGGTGGGTTGAAGATCGGACATCAAGTAAAGGATGTCCTTGGAGGACGAATAGGCTTGAGGGGGATCAATGTGATCCTTCATTTGAGGGGGGGAGGGGGGATTGTTGGAGTATTTGGAATACAATCAAAGTCCCACATTGGTAAGACATAGAAAAGATCATGTGCTTATAAGATGGAAAGATATCTCCATTGGGATGAAGCCTTTTGGGTAAAGCCCAAAAACAAAACCATGAGGGCTTAGGCCCAAAGTGGACAATATCATGACATTGTGGAGATATATGATTCTTATAGTCACTAACACTATTTAATTTCATATTGTATTTTTTGCTAATCTTGTTTTGCAGGTTCCAATCGACTGATTGGTTTTCAGTCAATTTAGGTCCAATCGACTGGGTATAGTCTAGTTGATTGGGATGCCTAGTTAGCAAGATAGTTGGTGATCGATCGGAGATCTGGCGACCAAGATGGCAAGATCTCCTGTCGACTAGGGAGGTCCAGTCAACTAGAAAGGCTAATTTCCCGATGTGGAGCTAAGTGACCCAGAGTCGACTAGACCAGGTCTAGTTGATTGGAAAGCCTGAAATACCAAATCGATGGGCTGATTTGAAGTTGACAGGAGGGTGTTCTAGTCGACTGGAAAAGGATTATAAAAGAAATGGAGGACCAATTCCAACCACAACAATTCAAATATGTTCAAGTGATGTCTCCATCATCTCTCATCCACAAAAGCTCCAACATGCCGACAACTTGCAAGACCGACCCTCCGAGCTACCTTTGCATCTCTATAAGTGTCGGTATAACTTTATTTTTCTTGTAATTTTATTTTGCTTGTACTTCAATTCAAGAGAAGGTAGTGTATTACTTTTCTCTTTATTCTTTGTAAGAAGCGAATATCCTCCGAGTTCGAGAGTTTCGATCGGAGGGCCTTTTAGTTGATTGGCCATCGAGGTAGCTCTCGGAGAGCTACGAGCCTTAGAGTAGCAACCCAGCTAAGGTTGTGAACCAAGTAAAAAATACTTGTCCATTTGTTTTATTTTATTCCGCTGCACAACTCTTTATTTTAAAAGCAAAAGAAAAATTTTAATAATTAAAAAGAAAATTTTATAAATTTCGAGATTTATCCCCCCCTCTCTCAGAACTCTCCAATACTATAAAAATATTCCAAGATTTGGTCTTGAATTAGTAGTGTGGAAGATAATAAAATATAATAAAATAAAAAAAGCGAAAGAAAGAAAAGAAAAAATTGCTCAAAATGGTGGTTGCACCAAATTTGAGCACCCTTACTCTAATACCAATTGTAGGATCGAGATACGCTATAGGGGAGGGGATGAATAGCATTTTAAAAACTTTTTTTTCTTTTGGTTAAAACACATAAAAGTAAAGCACAACGAAAACAGAAACAACACACTTTTCTTTTTACTTGGTTCATAGTCAAACGACTACTAGTTTAAAGCTCGCAATCCATGATCACTCTCGTTCGGCAATCCACTATAAGTCTCTTCCTCATTGGAGGTAAGAGACGTGTTTCTTTTTACAAGATAAGGAATGGTAAGAACCTTACCAATTCCTTTACAACTAAGCACAAAAAAAATGACAATAAATATTACTGACTTTAGATCAAGTAGTTGAAGCACTTGTATCGTCGGAGTTGAAGATCTAGGATAATCGATTTGAAAGCCCTGAGCAACTTGCACTCCTTCTGGCAGCTCCCCATTCGTAGTTGTGGTGTTATAGCATGAATCTTTTAGAGAAAGAACTTGATAGACCTGGCCAAGGTCCGGGTCAAACCCGGACCCGACCCGGAACCGGACCGTGGTCAACGGTCCGGTTAACCGGGTCAACGGATTTGACCCAGACCCGTGACCGGACCGCCTATTAGGCGGTCCGGTCCCGGTTTTTTAAAAAACCGAACCGGAAAACAAAAAAACTGGCATTTAAAAAAAAAAATATTTGGCCGAGCACGGGCGTGTCGCACAGACGACACGCCCGTGTCGCTGTTTTCCCGTTACACGACACGGGCGTGTCGCAACAGCGCGAGGCGTGTTGCTCTCTGTCCGTCACGACACGGGCGTGTCGCACAGCCGAGGCGTGTTGCTCTCTGTCCGTCACGACACGGGCAGTACCAAAACGACACGGGCTTTGGACACAACCGAGCACAGGCGTGTCGACCCGGCGGGTCGCCTTTTTTTTTCTTTTTAAAGAAAAAGAACCGACGGCCACGATTTCGTGGCCGTTGATCATCAACGGCCACGATTTCGTGGCCGTTGGAATTTTATTTTTTTTTAAGTTTTTTTTTTCCTATAAATACACCTCCATTCCCTTTCATTTTTTCACAAATCACAACTTCTCTTCTCTAATTCTCATTCCCTCATTTGCTTTCAAGTCTCACCTCTCAAGTCATATTTTTACAAATGTCTGGAGCCGGATCAAGTCGTAAGGGTGCGGCCGGTGCCAGAAAGGGAAAGAGCATAATGCCACCACCGCCCGAGTTCGAGTTCGAGCAAGGCGGCAATTCACCTCCATTCGATATCGGTGCCGACTATGATCTTGATATTTCCGATGATGAATTTCAAATACGTCATCATCATCAAAGTCAAGAAAGTAGGAGCAATACATCCAGTACGATGGCGGGTTCTACGACTACAAAACCAACTCGAGTGCCTCGCCCCGCATCCGATATCTTCACCAAACATTTCGAAAAAGTAACGCTCCCTTCCGGTGATATGCAAGCAAAATGCAAATATTGTTCGAAATGTTACAAATTTCAACAAGGAGGAGGTTACGGAACCCTTACTCGACACGTGGAGAGAAATCATCCGGTGGAAATTGGTATTGATCGTTCTCAAACTCAAATTCCGACATTCTCTTCTCAATCGGGTTGGGGTAACGAATCTAAACTCTTTAAATTTGACGAAACTAGATTTAGAGAAGAAACTGCTAAATTTTGTGCAATTGAACAACTTTCTTTTAGTTTTAGTGATAAATTATCTTTTGAAAATTGGCTTTCTACAAGTGCAAATCCTTCTATTAAACGTATCCCAAGAAATACTCTAAAACATACACTTTTAAAATTAGTCTTAGAACAAAAACAAGAATTGATTAAAGAATTTTCTAATTTAAACAGTAAAGTTTCTTTGTGTTCCGATATTTGGAGTGATCATTGGCAAAGTTGTTCATATATGGGTATTACTTGTCATTGGATTGATAATAATTGGGACATTCAAAAAAGATTGCTAGCATATAGATGTTTTAACGAAACACACACGGTACAAAATATTTCATAACTTATTTTTATTATTTTAGAAGAATATGGTCTAACTTCTAAAATTTTTTCAATTTCTTTTGATAATGCTAGTGCAAATACCTCTAGTATTAGTGAACTTATTGATATATGTAAACCATCAATAGGTGGAAGATTTTTTCATATTAGGTGTACATGTCACATTTTAAATTTGTGTGTTCAAGATGGACTTAAAAATTTAGGATCACATATTCAACCAATTAGGAGTGCAATTCATTATTTATGGACACATCCTCAAGTAATGAAAGAATGGAGAAAATTTTGTAAAATAAATGGCATGAAGCCTAAACGGTTTGCACGTGACGTTCCAACTCGTTGGAATTCTACTTATAAATTGTTGTTATCTACTTTTGAATATAAAGATTTATTATGTATGTTTTTTCATCAACATGTTTAATCACGTGATATTTATTTGTTTTCAAATCAATGGAATATATGCACTAGTATTTGTGAAATTCTAAAAGTTTTTAGTGATACTAGTGACCAATTATCAGGTGTTTATTATCCAACTTCACATTTAGTTTTAACACATTGTTGTAATATTGCATGTATTTTTAATGAACATATTCAATCAAATGATACTTATTTATCTCAATGTATTTATGTAATGAAAGAAAAATGGGAAAAATATTTCTTAAACATTCCTGAAATATTTTTATGTGCTTTTGTTTTAGATCCTAGACTTAAATTAGATGGTTTGCAAGATATGTTAGCATTATATTATGAATCTTTAAACTCTATTAATCAAATCACTCCTAATATTCCTTTGATTTTGTTTAATATTAAAACACATTTACATGATATTTATAATGAATATAACATTAAATATGGTGAACAAATTATTGGACATGAAACACATCAATCCACTACAACTAGTATTATTACTTCTAAACTCACTAAAGCACAATTGTTATTAAGACAACGGACTAAAGCGTCACGAGGATCCTCAAGTTCGATCGAACATGAGAATTATTTGACCACTTCTTTTGATTTTAGTGATGCGAAGAAGAAAGCTTCACATTCTAAAATGGTGGTCGAAAGAACTCAATTATTTCAATCTTATCTATAATGGCAAAGAAATTCTAGCTTGTCCAGTTTCAGCGCGATGGAACAAACTTTTTAGTATCGGAGGAAATACATTGGACGAGAGACGTTCTAGCTTAAGGCCGGAAAATTTGGAAGCGCAATGTTTACTCAATGATTGGTCAAAAGCTGCAAGTCGAACCCAACATATTAAAAGTGACGAAGAAGACCAAGACGAAACAGAAGGAACATCCGGAACTACGACGACGGGAGGAAATACCGAATACGACTGAAATGTATTTGATTTTTTTATTGTAATAGATTTTTTTATTTAAGTCTAAGATGTAATATATTTTGTATTGAGATAATGAAATATTTGATAGAGTTTTTATAAGTTTAATTATGAATTTTTTTTATTTTAATTATTTACATCATTTTTTATTTTTTTATTTATTTAACTAAGACGACGATTAACCGGATCGGACCCGGACCGGATCGGACCCGAACCCGGACCCGACCCGGACTTGACCCGGACCCGGACCCGGACCGAAACCGGCGGTTCCATGACCCGGACCATGCTAACGCCACGCGGTTAAGTCGATATTTTGTCAACCGGACCGTGGTTTCGACCGGACCGACGAACCGAGGCCGTGGCAGTCTAGAACTTGAGTGTTATGTCCCTTACGGTTTGATTCGAGCCTTATTTTATAGACCTGAGGCTTTGATTAAATCACGATCCAGATCCTATATACGTGGATCTTATCTTGAGGATGCACCTTTGACTGATCCAAATTTGACTTGGCATTTCGACTGATTCGCACACATCAGTAGACTACTCTTATTGCCAGTCGACTGTTGCGACCAGTTGAGTGATGATTGTTGGAGGATCGGTGGCCGACTAGACGGGGGTGAATAGCCCTTCGTGTACAATGATGTTGATTGCTTAATTGTCTACGTACAAGGTTAGCATAATGGAAACATAAAGCTAAACAATACAATTAAGACAATATACAAGACAAGGAAGCACAAACGCTAACACCGGAGATGTAACTATTAGTATGAGCACTTAGTGCCAATTATGAGGTGATTGGTGAGGGAAACTTTTGTATTATATCTTATATTAATATAGGCAAACATTGGTTATTATATTTACTTTATGTATGTGCCAAATAAATAAATATAATAATGCCCTTGAATAGTAAGTTCTAATCTACAGTATAACAATTGGTAGAGTTGATTATGAGAACCTGTAGAGAACACTATTCTTAATATTCCTAGTCGAGTATTAATAGACAAGGGCAATATTAATACATTGAGACTAGCATGTATGTCAATGGATGACTTGATCTCACAAGTCATGGATATGAGATATCACATTGACACATGGGTATATATATTGGAGAATATATATGCTGAATTTACCTGCCATGAGAAAGTGTCATGGATCATTATATGAGTGTCATATACTTTCTCATGTGACTATTGGTATGAATAGTCTTTAAACCTGAAGTAACTATGATCCCCTACATAAGGACTTATGTACTTTAGTATCGTCTAACGTCACACCGTAACAAGGTGCACTATAATAGCGATCATTGGGTATGTAATGAATTATGCGAAAGGATGTGAGAGATATAGATGAGATCTATCCCTCCTATATGACAGGAGTGATATCTTTGGCCTCTTGATAGAGTAGAACCATGAAATGCATGACCATGCTCAAATGAGTCAATATGAGATATTGAGCTCATTTGTTTGAGTGAGTCTACTTGGGGATCAAGAAACACAAAGATCGATAAGGGGATGACACGGTCTATGCCTCATTGATCGATCTAAGATATCAAGGATAGAAGGACACCATCATACATAATAATAGTCACGAAAAGGTTATCGAATCTCGACTTTCTTGTAACTTGGATAGCAATGATGTATTGCTAGATGCCGCTCATTGCTTATGTGTCTAAAAGGGGTTTTAGACACATTGCCAACGTTACAAGAGCCTATAGAGTCACACACAAATGACATTCTATTTTGGAAATCGGTTCTTTTAGTTTGACTAAAAGAACAATGAGAATAATGGATGGTCAAGGCTCGAGTCAAAATTAAGTTGGTTGAGTTAGACTCAAGCGGGTTACATTTGAGTTAGACTCAAACTAAATTGGATGGATGAAGACTAGATTTGAGTTGGAATCAAGTGAGACTGGAATTAAACTCAATTCGCATGCAAAACTTAAGTTAGACTTGAGTTAAATCCAAGTCACATGCAAAACTCAAGTTAGACTTGAGTTAAACCTAAATCACATGCAAAACTCAAGTTAGACTTGAGTTAAACCCAAATCACATGCAAAACTCAAGTTAGACTTGAGTTAAACCGAAATCACATGCAAAACTCAAGTTAGACTTGAGTTAAACCCAAGTCACATGTAAAAGGTTTTAATGCATGCATGATGCATTAAAAATACATTGGATTTCAACGTGAAGAATTGGAAGTGGCTTTTCAATAATGCATTTGATTACAATTCAATGCATTTGATGCATTGGATTTCACCGTGTAGATTGGGAAGAGGCTAGTGGATTTTCAATGATGTATTTGATGCATTGATTTTGGAATTGAAGCATGATAATATATAAGGGTGGAAGAAGAGCCAAAGAGAT
The DNA here is from genome assembly GCA_025175895.1 of Wurfbainia villosa. NCBI lineage: Eukaryota > Viridiplantae > Streptophyta > Magnoliopsida > Zingiberales > Zingiberaceae > Wurfbainia > Wurfbainia villosa. The sequence continues at coordinate 41,450,206 of CM046004.1, read as the reverse complement.
GAAAAAGAGTTGGGTGTTCTTTCTTCTTCTTCACTTCTTCACCCTCCTAATTTTGGCTAGTTGTTCTACAAAGGTTGCTAGCACAACAATATTTCTAAAAGGGCTGAGTGTCAGTGTGGATACCTTAGAGATACGGTTATTCTTACCGTATTTAGATCCGACAACTTTGGACTAGCGGGATTGCGAAGGGTTTGCTTCAAAGGTATAATACTTCTTCTAGATAGGATCTAGATGATTAAAAACAATTTATATGTTTTTGCTTGGATCTCTGGTGGAATCCAAAATTTTATTTCCGCTGCGGTTTTGCGAATCGGTTCGCACGCATAGTAGGATCCCAACAGTGGTATCATAGCCACTTGCGAAACAGACATTTTGTTGTTTATATAATTTATATGTGATATAAATCTAGATTTTCATGTTTCGTATGAGATATAAAATGTGTGTATTATGGGTACATGAATTTTAGGCTTGCAATTGTCCTAAAGAGGCAAAACAGGGAGTCTATGGCCTAGCCGTTGACGCCACTGTTCACCCTAGCGGGACCGTCGTGGCATTGCGACTTATCGGCGAAACGACTTTAAAATTCGTGTATGTATAATCAATTTTATAAAATCACATCATTATGAATGATATGATGCATGGTGCAAGGTTATGGCCTAGGACCCAATATGATTGTGGTTGTGTGTTGTGTGTGCATGTTATAATTCATTATGCGTCTTGCACGTCGCGCCTTCATCTCTATTTTTCATGTTGTAAAATAGATTTAGACTCAAATGTAACTCGAGTGTTCTTATTTTGTAATGTACAAAATGAAGAAATGGAAAGTCCATTGAAGGATGAAGTTACAAGGAGGATGCTGACAACACAGGGTGAGCGAAGGAAGCACTTGGAGAAGATGACATCCCTAGGTTCACCATTCACTCTTCTCATTGGCTTGAGAAGATCGTAGATTAAGGCCATAACCATGTCACGTTTAAGATTATTTGCTATGTGTGTATGTGATGCTAAATAATAATCTTATTTTAAATTAAGTCAATTTAATATGCCTACCAAAGTTTGGTACTCATAAACTACCTCGATCATTTGTTGTTGGGTTTGCCAAAGCAAAGCAACGTATTTTATCTTGGTAGAGTGCGAGAGGACAATTGTGATGTCCCGCTATCAAACTTTGGATGAGACTTTCTAAGTGTCTCAATTAGATTGAGAAACACCTAGAGGCATATCCTAATAGTTAGGAAACATGGGTTAGATAGCATCTGCACTAAGTCTTGGGCGATTAGCCAAAGCTAACTCAAGATGATGTGTAATATGGATCTTGGCCCCTCTTTATGCAAGAATTGCATGTGATGCAATTGGTAATATTGATTTCCATTTGTTATTATTAAGTTCATTTTGCCATATAATAACTTATCTCCTAAGTATGCCAAAAACCCAAAATGACACACTATGACCTCTATACTTAATTTGTGTCAATTTGATTAAATTATCAAACTTCTCAAATAATATTGGCACATCCTAAAATCCTTTAGGATTATGATCAAACTTATTTCCAAAGTACCCATAACCATAAAAATGACCTAAAGTGCCACCTTTACCATGGTTAGGTTAACTACCTATTCATTCAAGGTTGGCACACCCTAACCCATTTAGCATGAATCAATCACTCTCTTAGGAACCCAATACCTATTGGAGCTCCTTGGGTTTACTAGGTATTCCTTATGGATAACTTCCCTAGATACCCTCCTAATGACCCTCCTAGATTTAGTAGCCTTGGTCATTTGGGTCTTGTCATGGTTAACCTTAGGGATTGCCTCCCTAGTAACCTTCTTAGTGGTCTTCCTAGGTTTCATGGAAACCTTGGCTACTAGACACTTGCCTTGGTTAACCTTAGAGATGACTTTCCTATTAACCTTGGCTTTCCTAGACCTAGGTTGAGTTCCATAATCAAATGGAACATTATGATATGTTTTCTTGGGGTTGGGTTTGTGACCCAAACCTTTCTTGCCCCTTGAAGGTTCTTGCTTCCTAGGACCTAGATTTTGACCATTTGACCATTGTATTTGATTTTGCATTTTCCTAAGAGTCTTCTCCATTTTCTCATGTTTTGACCTCAAAACTTGATTTTCTAGCTCTAATTGCCCAATTTTTTAATTTTAATTTAGTCTTTTTGCATTACCATTTCCTCTAGGAATATGCCTACCCCTCTTAGAATTAATGCCTAAATGGTTTTCTAACTTTTTAATGGACTCCCTAGGTAGAATGGGTCTTGAGTTATTGTTCCTAGGTTTGTTCTTAGTTAAATCTACATACTTGGCACCTAAGCAATAGTATTTGTTTTTACTAGCATGCTTTTCATGATTATTAACAATTGCAAGAGTACTAAAATAATTCTTAGTATGCTTTTTAAACCTAGAACTAGAAGGTGCATTAAAGTATACCTTAGGGTTTGCTTTAGAAGCTCCCCCTACATTGTTGACTCCTTCTTGACCCTTGGTTAGCTTCCTCCTAGGGCATTGACTTCTATAGTATCCTTTTTGGTTGCATTTGAAGCACACCACTTGCTCCTTGTTCTTCCTAATTGGGGCTCTAGCTTCATTGGTCTTTTCTTGAACTTTTGGTGCCGATTGAGTCATCTTGACCTTCTTAGAGCACTTGCTTTTATAGTTCCCAGATTCCCTACACTCAAAACACATAATATAATTTTTATTATTAACACATGTGTTTGAGTTACCTAGGATGGTGGTGAGGGTCTCTTGAACTTGTTCATATCTCCTAGAATTTGATGGTTCTTCTTGATGTTGCTCTTGTTCCGGAGTGGAAGGTCTCTCCTCCCCCTCAATCCTAGAGGTGGAGACTTCTTCTACTTCTACCTCTTCTCCCACCAATCCCGATCCGGATGTTGATTCTCTATCAACTTCTGAATCCTCACTTTCTTGTGAGGAAGAGCTTTCTTCTTCTTGTGTCAGTTCAGAATTTTCGTGAAGCATTGCCAATTTTCTCCATAGATCCTTGGCATCTTGAAATTCACCTATCTTGGACAATAACTCGTTAGGTATTAAATCAACTAACATATCGATTACCTTGTTATTTATTTCTAATTTTCAGAGTTAGTCTTGGGTCCATCTCTTTTTCTTGAGATATCCTCCTTTTGGACCCCTTGGAATTTCAAATCCATCCATCAAGATGGCCCAATCTTCGAAGTCCCTCATCATAAAGAAGTTCTCCATTCGTGTCCTCCATTGCTCAAACCCTTCTTGTCCATAGAAGGTGTATGGAATTGGGGTGTTGATGTCCCATCCCAATTTTTCTTCAAACTCCATCTTCTTCCCTCTAGTGTGCTCCCTCGAATGTGAAGCCGGTGAAGAGCTCCTAGCTCTGATACCAATTGTAGGAATGTTGGTGACCACTAGAGGAGGGGGGTGAATAGTGCATTTCCGTTTGATGATGGAAATCGATCGTGCTTGTTATGATTTTCATTAGAAACAAAGATAATATAGCAATAACAAAAATACAAGCACACAAACATACCAATATACAAGGATGTAACATGGTTCGGAATCTTAGGGTTCCTACTCCACGGATTTGGCTCGAATGAGCCCTAGCGATGTCGAACACCACTAATAATCAAAACACTCCTTCTCGACAACAAGTTGGAGGCAAAGAAACCTTGTACAACAAATATTACAACAATAAGAAAGATATACAAGAAAATATGAATGAAAAACACAAAAACACATAAAGAAAACATTACAAATGCGCTTTTGGATTCTTGCTTGTTTGGTTGCTTGAGCTACACTTGGAGATCCTGAATTACACCAGCAAATCGGCCCAAATCACTAAAGAAACCGCTGCCAAAAATTCTCCCTTCGTACTCCTTTTAAACCTACAACTCGGGTTAATTTTCACCTAGCAGTCGACTAATCGAGACCATTAGTCTACTGCTCCTGTAGCCGTTATGAGACAACGACTTAATCCACGTCGGATAAGTTCCAACGGAGAGACCATCAATCGACTGATCATACCCATCAGTCGACTGATCATGCCTCCACTCGATTGTCAAACCCTAACAGTCGACTCTGGAACCTTCTGTGTCTGCGACATCGACCATCAGTCGACTGCCAGCCATAGCAATCGATTGCTTAGGCCATCATTCGACTGGACAATGCTGGCAGTCGACTACCAAGGCCAATCGACTCCCATCAGTCGACTGATCATAGTCCCAGTCGACTAATACAAGTCGACTCGACTATCAAGTGTCAAAACACTTGACCAGTCGACAGGTCCATAACTCCAGTCGACTGATAAATCTCAAACATGAGGTTTATGTTGGGATGTATACTGAAAAGTCTATCTTTTGTATGAACATCTTTATTTTTGAAATAAGAATCACATGATCATTGTTTGTATATTTATGCATATTGTCTAATACATTACATTGTAGATAACATGGTGTGTAGTGTCACATGGGAGATCATGTTATCAGCTCCTTGTAAAGTATAAGTGAAGGCTCACAATCGAGATGACTTTGGACAAACCATTGGTATGGTTGTAGTGTGATTTAGTATTGGTCTATCTTGACCATAGAATCACACTAGTGCACTTTGTATGTATTGAACAGGATCGACTTAGAGGTGATTTGATTTATTGCTGACTACATAATCGAATCGAACCTCAGATATTATATTGTACATGCTCTTAATCCTGATATAATAACGGGCACATATACTTAGTTTTTATTTCTTTGATTTACCAATGGGCGAGATTTATAGATTAAATCGATAGGCTCGATAAGTTGGGAAATGATATTATTTATATGGTGTGTCGTTGATTATAGGAGGAAACCGTGTCATATATATTAGGATGATGATGTCCCCTTGAGGAGCTCATAAGGTTCATCATGTAAACCCTGCAGGTGGACTTGGTCCGGCATGATGATAAGGATGAGTGGTACTACTCATGGAGTTAGATGTTGATTAATTAATGGCCAGTAAATTAATTAATCGATGGACATTCGAGATCTTAAATACGGGGAGAAAAATGTACAAATAATATATGGAGCCCATATTAACTTATGGGGGTTGGTAAGGTAGATCAATGATAATCCTCTAGTGGAATGGATAATCATTAATGGATCGGACTTTATGTGGGCTTGATCCATTGGGTGGCCAAGATTCAACTCCTCCTCATGGTCCCAGGTTTCTGGTGTTCTGCTTTCACCTTCTGGCAGGTCAGACAGGTGTTGACGTACTGAGCCACCTCCCTTTTCATGCTGGACCACCAAAATTTATCCCTTAAGTCCTGATACATTTTATTAGACCCAGGGTGCATGGTATAAGGTGTTCCATGGGATTCCTCAAGTATCTTCTTCCGTAATTCCGGATTGTCCGGAATACATGGTCAGTCCCGGAGGTATAATAGTCCGCCGTTGGAAATGCGGAACCCATTATCCCTTCCTTCCAGTACTTCTTGTTTGATCTTCTGGATGTCTGAATCACCATCTTGCTTTCCCTTTATATCATCGAACAACGTCGACGTTATAGTCATGGTGGAAAGTTGCCCAGAAATAATCTCTATCCCGTAATTCATTATTTCCCTTTTCAGGGGTTGAGATAGCATTGATAAGGACATCAAAGTGGAAAAGGGCTTTCTGCTAAGCGCATCTGCCACCTTGTTGGCCTTTCCTGGGTGATAGAATATCTCACAATCATAATCTTTGACTAGCTCAAGCCATCTGCGTTGCCTCATGTTTAGGTCTTTCTGGGTGAAGAAAAATCTCAGACTCTGATGGTCGGTATAAATCCTGCACCGTGCCCTGTATAGGTAGTGTCTCCATATTTTTAGAGCGAATACCATGACCGCCAGTTCTAAGTCATGGGTAGGATAATTTATTTCGTGCTCTTTGAGCTGTCTAGAGGCGTAAGCGATGACCTTGTCATTTTGCATGAGCATGACTCAGGCCCCGATTTGGGCGTCACTATACATATCAAAGCTTTCATTATTTTTGGAGAGTCGAATGGGAGCGCTAGTCGATCTCCTCTTGATTCAGTAAACTCCTCTCACAGTCCTCAGTCCATTTGTATTGCTTGTCCTTTCTGGTGAGGGCTGTCATAGGGGCTGCAATTCTAGAGAAGTCCTCTACAAACTTCCTGTAATAGCTTGCTAACCCGAGGAAACTTCTGATTTCACTCGCATTCCTTGGCCTATTCCAGTTCCTTACAGCCTCAATCTTCATTGGGTCTACCATGATTCCTTCTTTAGAGATGACATGACCCAAGAATGACACTTGATCGAGCGTAACTCGCATTTGGAGAACTTGGCATATAGTTGCTCTTTCTGAAGAATCTGTAGTACTGTCTTCAGATGTTCGGCATGCTCTTCTCGGGCTCTTGAGTAGATAAGAATATCGTCGATGAAGACGATTACAAATTTGTCGAGGAAAGCCGAGAATACTCGATTCATCAGGTCCATGAACATTGCAGGAGCATTGGTTACGCCAAAGGGCATAACTACAAACTCATAATGTCTGTATCTTGTCCGGAAGGCCGTCTTCGGAATATCGCATGGCTTCACTTTTACTTGATGATAGCCAGACCTGAGATCGATCTTTGAAAAGACAGTAGCTCCCTTCAGCTGGTCGAATAGGTCGTCGATCCTGGGAAGGGGGTACCTATTCTTGATGGTCACGTTGTTCAGTGCCCGATAGTCTATACACATTCGCATGGACCCATCTCTTTTCTTTATGAATAGCACTGGAGCTCCCCATGGGGAGTGACTGGGACGGATAAATCCCTGGCGTGGTGCTAGGTTTCCCTTGTTGATTCGTGAGAGCATTGATAACCAGCTGTTGTTCTGCGACCTGACGCTGTAGCTCGGTAACCACATGCATCAAATCTGGTGGGGGTGCTGAGTCATTCCCTCTAGCACTACGTCTCCCGTTCATGTTATCTAAGTGATAAATAAATAATTTAATTAAGGTGTTATTATAATTTCTATTCCTATACAGGCATCTAACATCCCATATCATAAACAAGGTAGGGTGTCCTTTCTAGGGATATTTCTAGGTTAGAGACATGTTCCCATCCTATACAGCTTGGTAAGGTATACTATCTAAGTCATAAGTATGATTCCATTATACTAAACAGGACGAGGTATTATTTCTATCTAACTCTCAAGTGTGAGTCCATTCTACTAAAGCATGATGGGGTATTATTTCATTCTAGATAAAAGACATTCTTCATTATAAAGGAACTTAAGTATGCATAAAATTACTTACTTGGAAATAGCAGGATGGAGGCTTGATGTGTGATAGTGGAAAGGTGAACCTGGCTCTGATACCACCTGTAACGCCTGCCCTTATCTCGCTCTCGTATGCGCTCTTATTCCTTTTTTTAAAACATACTACATATGGATCCTCTCACAACCTACGTACTTTAACAGGTCATCATAACTTAAACCTTCTTTTGCACATGCATCACATATCATATTCATCATTAGCATGTTAACATATCTTTCATAACATGCATACATAAAGATTCGTTCATGAGTTCTAACATCTCCAACCTTCTTAAGTAGATGATACTCATTAAACACAAGTCTTATAAGCGGAAGCAATGTCTTAAGTTGTTCTTAGAGCATATAAATACAAGCAGATAGTATAGGGTCTTCTTCCACCATGCCACTATCACACACACTTGGCCCCTCCTGCTACTTCCTCTAGCGCAGACTTCCTTTATCTGTAGTATATGGACAACATGAACTATAAGCATATAACTTAGTAAGATCCTTGCCTACTCACAAAAGCCACAAACTTCATCAAGCAATTAGAACATGAGCATACTAGCATAAAGGACCTAAGTATTTCATAGCAACACTAATCAACAACATATCCATGTAATAAAAAAACTAAGCATGGCATAGAATTGTTCATAAGCCAGTTAAGCATAATTAATCTAAGCAGGGCATAATTTGAACATAAGCATTATAACTACATAAAACTAAGCATGCAGGAAAGACATATTCATAAGCGTTTTAAAACTTAACAATAAGCATTCCTAACCTAAGCATCCGTAACATCCTACATCTTAAACCTACATAAAGTACATAGGCACAAACATTCTTCAACTTAACCATGACCATTCATCAGGGAAATCCAATCATGCATAAAGGACATAATCATAAGCATTTGTTTAACTTGGACATAAACATTTGTAATAACATAAATCCTAAACTTGTAGAAAGAATATAATCGCAAGTATTCATAATCTTACCCGTAACATTCACCGCATCATAAATTCTAAACTAGCATGAAGTACATAGTCTCAACGTTCTTAAACTTAACTCTAAACATCATAACTTCATAACATCTAGCATGCGTAAGGAACATAGTTCGCAAGCATTCAGAGTATTTAACATGAACATACACAATAATCATGAAAGTCTTTCCTTTTCAAAACACATACTTATAGAAACTTCAAAATCATTATAACTTCATAACATCTAGCATGCGTAAAGAACATAGTTTGCAAGCATTCAGAGTATTTAACATGAGCATACACAATAATCATAAAAGTCTTTCCTTTTCAAAACACATACTTATAGATACTTCAAAATCATCATAACTTCATAACATCTAGCATGCATAAAGAACATAGTTTGCAAGCATTCAGAGTATTTAACATGAGCATACACAATAATCATAAAAGTCTTTCCTTTTCAAAACATATACTTATAGATACTTCAAAATCATCATAACTTGTTTGGGGGGCCTCAGGTTAAGTACCACATAATGTGCGTTCCCTAGTTGGCTGGGGTAGCGAGCCACCAGTCCTACTAGAGCAAGACCTCTTACGTCTTACCAGGGCAAGACCTCTTACGTCTTCTTATGTCCCTATGGATTTGATTAACGACCACACGACTTAACCTCTTGCAAAGTAAAATACTTAATTCCTTTCTTTTCTTGTCATAATATAAAGAATGCTCTTGATCCCCAAAAGGGAAGCATCTTAATCTTATCTTATCATAAGGAGAGCTCTTGATCCCTACTTGAAAGGGAAGCATCTCCATTTTATCTTATCTTAAGGAGAGCTCTTGATCCCTACATGAAAGGGAAGCATCTCCATCTTGTCATAAGGAGATCTCTTGGTCCCTACTTGAAAGGGAAGCATCTCCATCTTGTCATAAGGAGAGCTCTTGGTCCCTACTTGAAAGGGAAGCATCTCCATCTTATCATGAGGACACATGCATTCATAACATAAGAGTACCCTAAAGGGGTCCTAAAGTATAAACATGTTCATCATACAAGCATATTTCGTGGCACATTACATCATAAACATGAAGCATATTTCCTTGGCATATTCATGGCATATTAAATCACAAAAACATGTTCATCACCTAAGCATATTTCATGGCACATTACATCATCAACATGTAGCATGTTTCCTAAGCATATTCAAGGCATATTAAATCATAAAAACATGTTCATCACCTAAGCCTATTTCATATTGCATTGAATCATAACCATATACATCACACAAGCATAGTTCATGACATATAAACAAACAAAACCATACCCTTAGCACAACTACATGTGGGGGGGGGGGGGGGGGTGTTTTAATGAAACCCAAACCCAAAAACCATGGGTTGGCCGAAAATTTTAAGGGGCTTGAGCTTGGGTTTTGCCCCCCTAAAGTTCACTCATGAAGCCTTATAACTAATCATAGTATCATTAGAGATATTTTCATGCAACCCTAACCCTACTTTCATAGGTTGGCCGAATCTTGTAAGGTTAGATCCTTGGACTTTTGTCCCCTAAAGTTCATTCATCAGCATTATTACTTACCCTAGTGTCATTAGGAACATTTTCATGAAACCCTAACCCTAATTCTATGGGTTGGCCGAAACATGGAATGGGTTCAAACTTTAGGTTTTGTCCCCTAAAGTCCATTCATCAAGCATTATTACTTAACCTAGTGTCATTAGGAACATTTTCATGCAACCCTAACCCTAATTATATGGGTTGGCCGAAACATGGAATGGGTTCAAGCTTAGGTTTTGTCCCCTAAAATTCATTCATAAGCATTATCATGGCCTAACCTCATAAGAGGGAGTTGTCATAAAAACCCTAACCCTAAAAGGCCTTGGTGGCCGAATCCTATAAGGGCACCAAGTTGGAATTTTTTTGTCCCTTAAAAGGTCCTATAGTGAGCATACATCCTATAGAAGTTCCCTAGAAACATTTTCATGAATTTTAGCCCAAGAAAACTTGATTGGCCGAAACCTACAAGGGCTACAACTTCATCGTTCTTACATGAAATTTAACTTACGAAACTAATACACTGCAGGTGAGGGGAAACTTACATCCTTCGCTTTGCTTGAGAGATGACCTAATGGGAGTCACCTAGCTTTCTCCTAGCTTGAAGGGGGGTCTCGGCCAAAGGACGAAGACGGGGGGGGTTGGTTTCGGTGAGGATGAAGAGGAGAGGAAGAAAATGGCCAAAAGGAAACTTCCTTCTTCTTTATAAAGGGAGGAAGAGAAGTTTCTCTGTTCTTTGTCATGCCTCTTCACTTACCCTTCTTCCACTTATCTATAAATTCCCCTCTTCCTCTAATGATATAATTCTATTGGGCTTATGGTTAGTGGGTGCATCTATAGGGCTTGGCTATCTCTAGAGGTTTGGGGTTCAATTCCTAGGCTTTGCATCTTTTTTTCTTTTGGCTTATTTTCTTTTATTTTTCCCAAAAAAACCCACATAAAGCCTATCATCATAAAGCCAAAATTCTCGTAAAATTGCTAGAAATTTTACTGCATAATCCTCATTACCTTGTAAAAGTTTCAGTCCTCGAAACTTAAAACAGTCTGGGTACTTCGCCTCATGTCCTCCTCTCGTTCCCGGTAGCTTCCTCATATCGAATCCACCTTACAGACCTTTACTAAGGGCACCTCTTTGTTCCTTAGCCTTTTGACATCTCGGTCTAATATTTGGATAGGCCGACTTTCAACACTCAGGTCCTCATGAACGTGTACTGTTTGTGGCTCGATCACTTGGTCCGCACTGGATACGCATTTCTTGAGCATAGAGACATGGAACACGTTGTGTATAGCCGACATCTCGAGGCAGCGGCCAGATGCTACCTTGCCCACCCTCTGCGATATCAGATACGGTCCCACGTAGCATGGATTCAGTTTACCCTTCCTTTCGAATCTCATCACTCCCTTCATGGGGGTCACTTTGAGGAATACCAGGTCCCCGACTTCGAATTCTAACGGTCTACGCCACATATCCGCATAGCTCTTTTGTCAGCTCTGAGCGGCCGATTCTCGACGGATAGTCTCAGATATAGCGGGTGGTATTGTCAATAATATCGGCTCAAGACCCATTTCCCTCCTTTCACCACCCTCGTACAACAGATAGGAGACTCGTCTTCTCCCGTATAGAGCTTCATAGGGTACCATTCCAATGGTAGCACAGTAACTGTTGTAAGCAAATTCGCCAGTACAAATATCGACCACTCCTTAAAGTCTAGAGCACAAGCCCGCAGCATATCTTCCAGCACCTGGTTCACTCTTTTCGTCTGACCGTCGGTCTGAGGATGAAACGCAGTGCTGAATCTCAACTTAGTGCCAAGAGCCTTCTGAACACATTCCCAAAATGGGAGGTAAAACGCCATCACATAAATAATAGCCTTAGGTACTCCATGTAATTTGATAATTTCCTTGACATATAATTGAGCTAGCTGCTCGACCGAATAGGTCATCTTAATTGCCAGGAAATGGGCAGACTTTGTCAACCGGTCTATGATTACCCATATAGCATCGTAACCATTTGTTGTTCTGGGTAATCCCGAGATGAAATCCATAGATAGTTCTTCCCATTTCCACTCTGGAATCGATCACGCCGGTAATCCCCGGGTTTACGGTGTTCGCTTTCACCTTCTCCGCAGTCGAGACGGTGTTGACATACTGAGCCACCTCCCTTTTCATGCTGGACCACCAAATTTTATCCCTTAAGTCCTGATACATTTTATTAGACCCAGGGTGCATGGTATAAGGTGTTCCATGGGATTCCTCAAGTATCTTCTTCCGTAATTCCGGATCGTCCGGAATACATGGTCGGTCCCGAAGGTATAATAGTCCGCCGTTGGAAATGCGGAACCCATTATCCCTTCCTTCCAGTACTTCTTGTTTGATCTTCTGGATGTCTGAATCACCATCTTGCTTTCCCTTTATATCGTCGAACAGCGTCGGCATTATAGTCATGGTGGAAAGTTGCCAAAAAATAATCTCTATCCCGTAATTCATTATTTCCCTTTTCAGGGGTTGAGATAGCATTGATAAGGACATCAAAGCAGCAAAGGGCTTTCTGCTAAGCGCATCTGCCACCTTGTTGGCCTTTCCTGGGTGATAGAATATCTCACAATCATAATCTTTGACTAGCTCAAGCCATCTGCGTTGCCTCATGTTTAGGTCTTTCTGGGTGAAGAAATATCTCAGACTTTGATGGTCGGTATAAATCCTGCACCGTGCCTCGTATAGGTAGTGTCTCCATATTTTTAGAGCGAATACCATGGCCGCCAGTTCTAAGTCATGGGTAGGATAATTTATTTTGTGCTCTTTGAGCTGTCTAGAGGCGTAAGCGATGACCTTGCCATTTTGCATGAGTACAGCTCCGAGCCCCAGTTTGGAGGCGTCACTATACATATCGAAGCTTTCATTATTTTCAGGGAGAGTCGAATGGGAGTCTCCTCTTGATTTCAGTAAACTCCTCTCACATCCTCACCCATTTGTATTGCTTGTCCTTTCGTGAGGGGTCATAGGGCTACAATTCTAGAGAAGTCCTCTACAAACTTCCTGTAATAGCTCACAGCCCGAGGAAACTTCTGATTTCACTCGCATTCCTTGGCCTATTCCAGTTCCTTACAGCCTCAATCTTCATTGGGTCTACCATGATTCCTTCTTTAGAGATGACATGACCCAAGAATGACACTTGATCGAGCCAGAACTCGCATTTGGAGAACTTGGCATATAGTTGCTCTTTCTGAAGAATCTGTAGTACTGTCTTCAGATGTTCGGCATGCTCTTCTCGGGCTCTCGAGTAGATAAGAATATCGTCGATGAAGACGATTACAAATTTGTCGAGGAAAGCCGAGAATACTCGATTCATCAGGTCCATGAACATTGCAGGAGCATTGGTTACGCCAAAGGGCATAACTACAAACTCATAATGTCCGTATCTTGTCCGGAAGGCCGTCTTCGGAATATCGCCTGGCTTCACTTTTACTTGATGATAGCCAGACCTGAGATCGATCTTTGAAAAGACAGTAGCTCCCTTCAGCTGGTCGAATAGGTCGTCGATCCTGGGAAGGGGGTACCTATTCTTGATGGTCACGTTGTTCAGTGCCCGGTAGTCTATACACATTCGCATGGACCCATCTCTTTTCTTTATGAACAACACTGGAGCTCCCCATGGGGAGTGACTGGGACGGATAAATCCCTGGCGTGGTGCTAGGGTTCCCTTGTTGATTCGTGAGAGCATTGATAACCAGCTGTTGTTCTGCGACCTGACGCTGTAGCTCGGTAACCACATGCATCAAATCTGGTGGGGGTGCTGAGTCATTCCCTCTAGCACTACGTCTCCCGTTCATGTTATCTAAGTGATAAATAAATAATTTAATTAAGGTGTTATTATAATTTCTATTCCTATACAGGCATCTAACATCCCATATCATAAACAAGGTAGGGTGTCCTTTCTAGGGATATTTCTAGGTTAGAGACATGTTCCCATCCTATACAGCTTGGTAAGGTATACTATCTAAGTCATAAGTATGATTCCATTATACTAAACAGGACGAGGTATTATTTCTATCTAACTCTCAAGTGTGAGTCCATTCTACTAAAGCATGATGGGGTATTATTTCATTCTAGATAAAAGACATTCTTCATTATAAAGGAACTTAAGTATGCATAAAATTACTTACTTGGAAATAGCAGGATGGAGGCTTGATGTGTGATAGTGGAAAGGTGAACTCCGCTGATACACTGTAACGCCCCCTTATCTCGCTCTCGTGGCGCCATCTTTATTCTCCTTTTTTTTTTAAAACATACTACATATGGATCCTGTCACAACCTACGTACTTTAACAGGTCATCATAACTTAAACCTTCTTTTGCACATGCATCACATATCATATTCATCATTAGCATGTTAACATATCTTTCATAACATGCATACATAAAGATTCGTTCATGAGTTCTAACATCTCCAACCTTCTTAAGTAGATGATACTCATTAAACACAAGTCTTATAAGCGGAAGCAATGTCTTAAGTTGTTCTTAGAGCATATAAATACAAGCAGATAGTATAGGGTCTTCTTCCACCATGCCACTATCACACACACTTGGCCCCTCCTGCTATTTCCTCTAGCGACTTCCTTTATCTGCATATGGACAACATGAACTATAAGCATATAGCTTAGTAAGATCCTTGCCTACTCACAAAAGCCACAAACTTCATCAAGCAATTAGAACATGAGCATACTAGCATAAAGGACCTAAGTATTTCATAGCAACACTAATCAACAACATATCCATGTAATAAAAAAACTAAGCATGGCATAGAATTGTTCATAAGCAAGTTAAGCATAATTAATCTAAGCAGGGAATAATTTGAACATAAGCATTATAACTACATAAAACTAAGCATGCAGGAAAGACATATTCATAAGCGTTTTAAAACTTAACAATAAGCATTCCTAACCTAAGCATCCGTAACATCCTACATCTTAAACCTACATAAAGTACATAGGCACAAACATTCTTCAACTTAACCATGACCATTCATCAGGGATATCCAATCATGCATAAAGGACATAATCATAAGCATTTGTTTAACTTGGACATAAACATTTGTAATAACATAAATCCTAAACTTGTAGAAAGAACATAATCGCAAGTATTCATAATCTTACCCATAACATTCACCGCATCATAAATTCTAAACTAGCATGAAGTACATAGTCGCAATGTTCTTAAACTTAACTCTAAACATCATAACTTCATAACATCTAGCATGCGTAAGGAACATAGTTCGCAAGCATTCAGAGTATTTAACATGAACATACACAATAATCATGAAAGTCTTTCCTTTTCAAAACACATACTTATAGATACTTCAAAATCATCATAACTTCATAACATCTAGCATGCATAAAGAACATAGTTTGCAAGCATTCAGAGTATTTAACATGAGCATACACAATAATCATAAAAGTCTTTCCTTTTCAAAACACATACTTATAGATACTTCAAAATCATCATAACTTCATAACATCTAGCATGCATAAAGAACATAGTTTGCAAGCATTCAGAGTATTTAACATGAGCATACACAATAATCATAAAAGTCTTTCCTTTTCAAAACATATACTTATAGATACTTCAAAATCATCATAACTTGTTTGGGGGCCCTTAAGTACCACATAATGCGCGTTCCCTAGTAGGTCAGTAGCGAGCCACCGATCCTACTAGAGCAAGACCTCTTACGCCTTACTGGCAAGACCTCTTACGTCTTCTTATGTCCCTATGGATTTGATTAACGACCACCTGACGGGTCGGGTACTTAACCTCTTGCAAAGTAAAATACTTAATTCCTTTCTTTTCTTGTCATAATATAAAGAATGCTCTTGATCCCCAAAAGGGAAGCATCTTAATCTTATCTTATCATAAGGAGAGCTCTTGATCCCTACTTGAAAGGGAAGCATCTCCATTTTATCTTATCTTAAGGAGAGCTCTTGATCCCTACTTGAAAGGGAAGCATCTCCATCTTGTCATAAGGAGAGCTCTTGGTCCCTACTTGAAAGGGAAGCATCTCCATCTTGTCATAAGGAGAGCTCTTGGTCCCTACTTGAAAGGGAAGCATCTCCATCTTATCATGAGGACACATGATAAACATGTTCATCATACAAGCATATTTCGTGGCACATTACATCATAAACATGAAGCATATTTCCTTGGCATATTCATGGCATATTAAATCACAAAAACATGTTCATCACCTAAGCATATTTCATGGCACATTACATCATCAACATGTAGCATGTTTCCTAAGCATATTCAAGGCATATTAAATCATAAAAACATGTTCATCACCTAAGCCTATTCCATATTGCATTGAATCATAACCATATACATCACACAAGCATAGTTCATGACATATAAACAAACAAAACCATACCCTTAGCACAACTACATGTGGGGGGGGGGGGTGTTTTCATGAAACCCTAACCCTAAAACCATGGGTTGGCCGAATCTTGTAAGGGGCTTGAGCTTGGGTTTTGCCCCCCTAAAGTTCACTCATGAAGCCTTATAACTAATCATAGTATCATTAGAGATATTTTCATGCAACCCTAACCCTACTTTCAAAGGTTGGCCGAATCTTGTAAGGTTAGATCCTTGGGCTTTTGTCCCCTAAAGTTCATTCATCAGCATTATTACTTACCCTAGTGTCATTAGGAACATTTTCATGAAACCCTAACCCTAATTCTATGGGTTGGCCGAAACATGGAATGAGTTCAAACTTTAGGTTTTGTCCCCTAAAGTCCATTCATCAAGCATTATTACTTAACCTAGTGTCATTAGGAACATTTTCATGCAACCCTAACCCTAATTATATGGGTTGGACGAAACATGGAATGGGTTCAAGCTTAGGTTTTGTCCCCTAAAATTCATTCATAAGCATTATCATGGCCTAACCTCATAAGAGGGAGTTGTCATAAAAACCCTAACCCTAAAAGGCCTTGGTGGCCGAAACCTATAAGGGCACCAAGTTGGAATTTTTTTGTCCCTTAAAAGGTCCTATAGTGAGCATACATCCTATAGAAGTTCCCTAGAAACATTTTCATGAATCTTAGCCCAAGAAAACTTGATTGGCCGAAACCTACAAGGGCTACAACTTCATCGTTCTTACATGAAATTTAACTTACGAAACTAATACACTACAGGTGAGGGGAAACTTACATCCTTCGCTTTGCTTGAGAGATGACCTAATGGGAGTCACCTAGCTTTCTCCTAGCTTGAAGGGGGTCTCAAAGGAAGAAGAAGGGGGGGTTGGTTTCGGTGAGGATGAAGAGGAGAGGAAGAAAATGGCCAAAAGGAAACTTCCTTCTTCTTTATAAAGGGAGGAAGAGAAGTTTCTCTTTTCTTTGTCATGCCTCTTCACTTACCCTTCTTCCACTTATCTATAAATTCCCCTCTTCCTCTAATGATATAATTCTATTGGGCTTATGGTTAGTGGGTGCATCTATAGGGCTTGGCTATCTCTAGAGGTTTGGGGTTCAATTCCTAGGCTTTGCATCTTTTTTTTCTTTTGGCTTATTTTCTTTTATTTTTCCCAAAAAAAACCCACATAAAGCCTATCATCATAAAGACAAAATTCTCGTAAAATTGCTAGAAATTTTACGGGCGTTACATATGGCTTGGGCGGCAAGATGATGGAAGGGGATTAGGGTTTCCTTCCCTTGGGCAGCAAGGAATCCTAGTGAGGTTAGGATTGAGGTTAGGCGGCTATGGTTTGGGACATGGGGTGGGCGGCAGACATGTGGAGAAGTTTCTTTCTTCTTCTTCCTAAGGTGTTGCCGACACCTATCCTTCTTCCCTCTACTTTGCCTGGTACTCAACCTATTCCTCTTCCCCTCTTCTTTGGCCAGTGGCAACTAGGAGAGCTAGGGTTAGGGTTTTGGGCGGCTACAAGGTGAAGGGTTGGTTTCCTTTCACTTCTCCAAGTGTTGGTCGGCGCCCATCACCCTCATTGATTCTCCTTAGGCCGGTTCCCATACTCCATATTCTCTTCCTTGGCCAGTGGCAACATCGAGTCTATTGACTTGGTGGCCGGTTCTAGATAGGAAGAAGAGTTTTATTTTATGATCTTCCTTTGTTCGGAGTGAACAAGGAAAGGAAGATTGGTGATCTAGGAGGCTTCGACTTTTGGAAGATCGTTGCCCACACGACGTCCAAAAGGAGGAAGGACATACAATAGAAAATCAAGAGGTATAACAAGAGGTATAATCTTGTTTATTTTGATTAGTGTTCTTTTTTATTATGTCTATAATTGTTTTTCAATTATATGCATGTTGTATGTGGTTGTTTACTTTATGTATGTGGCTAAATTTATTTGGACCCCAAACATAAACACAAAAGCCGGCGATCCGTACATCGTCTATTCTGCGACTATTCGTATAATAGAGGTTGGTGGCTTGAACAACAAGTTTGTTCAAGTGACCACTCTAATCGAATAGCACGACGATGAAATGGTTGCTTGGGTGATCCCTTTTGTCTAGGATTAAATTTTTAAATCCGGGGACATCGATGGGATCGCCATCAACAAGCGACCGAGTTGAAGTGGGAAGCGAAGTTTCCTACCTTCAAGTGGTATCAAAGCTTCAGTTCCGGGACAAAAACCTTCAAGTTGTATCAGAGCCAGGTTTCTGGTTTTGTATGTTTAGGATTCGGTTACTTTTATGCACTTTTCATATATTATATGTGCCGGATAATAGTAGGATATGCGTAGGTTAACTTTTTGGTTGTAGGCATAGGATCCAACTATTATGACCATATGTGTGTATGTGATTGTATGTCTGTAATTGTATATTTGTTGAATCCTCGGGGTTGACGAAGCTAGTATTTAATTTTTGTAATTACATACGGCATTGTTTAGCCACTCCTTTTATTTTAGTTTACTTTCGATCTAGATTTCATGTACACTCCCTCGTGGAGTATAGGATCGATGGATGTAAATTAAAATAGTTTTTTTCAGCTCGGATCTCCGGATGGCTTGTACATGGCGTAGGGAGGAGCGGACGAGATGGCGATACGACGGGAGACATATTGAAGACAAAAGCCATAATAGTTGGAAAATTTTTATTTTTCATATTTATTGCTTATTGTTTGATATGCATGTCATAGGCTAAAAAATTCCTCAATTTTAAATTACTAAGTGGGAGAGGGATATTTTAATAAATTCCCATGACCTCCATTACGATTTGACATGTGATACAAGCAAACTTGCGCGTCGACTCTGAGTGTCTTCCTCCCCATCGGATGAGTTTGTTTGCGGATCACAGGGTCGAACATGGTTATAGGAAATTATTTAGGAGCGTGTGTACTTCCCCATCGGAAGGCACATAACCCGAGATAATTTTCTTGGTATCGAGTAATGGTGAACATTTAGATGCAAATAGGAGTATCCTCCCCATCGGAGTCACTGCTTTTATTTGTAGGGCTGAAGAGAAACCAACTATTAATTTTATTTGTCAAAAAGTTAGGTTGACAAGATAGTAAAATTAATGGGTAAAACCTCCTCTTACAAATGTAGAATTCGTATACGTCCACACAATCGTGGCATACTATATTCTCGGTGTTTTGAGGTGTTGGTTGATTTTAAAATTTTATTGTTTGAGGAATCAATAATTTTTTGAAATCTAAAGTTTTGATCTATGTGATTCTTAGGTTTTTCAAAAATGACTTTTAGTCCACTTGCTGTGATACTAAAGGAAAATAAACTTACTGTACATAATTATATTGATTGGAAAAAGGAATCTTGATATTGTCTCAACTACTGAGGAGTACAAGTATATACTCTTCGAAGAGTGTCCTCCTAAGCCTGCGAATGAGATGGAAGTCCCTGGAGTTGAGATCGATGGGGAAACCCAGGTCGATATCATTCTCCAGTCGACAGAATGGCTTGCTCAGGCTCAGGCCATGGTTGCTCAAAAGGTTTCTACTTCTAAGCCGAAAGGCAAGAAGAAAAAGAAACAAGGTGGAGCAAAGCTGGTGGGAGGATCTCAGGGAGGAGTGAAGAAGCCGAAAGGCAAGTATTTCACTTGCAAGCAGGATGGACATTGGAAGAAAGATTTTCCCAATCGGAAGCAGAACAAAGGTATATCCTTTGGTCTAGTCGTTGAAACATGGTTAAGCGGTGTTATCTACCGACACCTGGTGTGTAGATACGGGAGCCACTGATCATATCTGCAATACTTTGCAAGGATTCCAGGAAACTCGACGACTAGCTAAAGGTGAGATTATCGTTTACTTGGGCAATGTCACGAAGGTGGCGGCTGTTGAAGTGGGAGATGTTTATTTGTCTTTTGAGAAAAATAAAGTTTTGGTTCTTAAGAATTGCCTTTATGTACCTTTATTTAGAAAGAATTTAATTTCGATTTCTAAATTTTTTATAGATGGATATTCTATTCCTTTTAATGACAGAGTTGTTATAAAAGGAAGAGGGAGATTATCTGTTCTGGTGCATTGATAGAAAATTTGTACACACTTAAACCAAAAGCTCCCATGATGCAAATAGAAGTTAATAACTCATCTTCTAATTCCAATAAGATAAAAGAACCTTCGAAGATGAACCAAACATATCTTTGGCATCTTAGGCTTGGTCATATTAACCTAAGCAGAATTCAAAGGTTGATAGCTGATGGATCTCTGGGTTCATTAGTGGTGGATGATTTCCCAACCTGTGAATCTTGCTTGGAGAGTAAAATGACCAAGAGGCCTTTTAAGGCCAAGGGGTATAGAGCCAAAGATGTGTTAGAATTGGTTCATTCTGATTTGTATGGTCCTATATCTATCCAGGCAAGAGGTGGTTTTGAATATTTCGTCTCTTTCATAGACGATTATTCAAGATATGGATGACACTACAATCTGATTGTGGTGGTGAGTACCTCTTGGGAGAGTTTAAGAATTACTTATCAGAGGTTGGGATTCAATCCCAATTGTATGCACCTGGCACACCCCAGTAGAATGGTATAGCAGAGCGAAGGAATAAGACTCTTATGGAGATGGTTAGATCGAGGATGAGTTATTCTGAGTTGCCAGATTCGTTCTAGGGATATGCTCTAGATACGACAGTGTATATTTTGAACTTGGTATCATCTAAATCAGTGCCTTCTACTCCCACAGAATTGTGGACTGGGCGAAAGCCTAGTCTAAGATATATTCGGATTTGGGGGAGTCCAGAACATGTGCTGAAGGCAGATGCTGGTAAGTTGGAACCTCGTACAGAAGTGTGCATGTTCGTTGGCTATCCTAGAGGAACGAAAGGTGGTTTGTTTTATAGTCCTAGAGATCAGAGGGTGATTGTCAGCACGAACACCAGATTTCTAGAGGAAGACTATGTCATGAACCACAAGCCCATGAGTAAGATTGTTCTGGAAGAATTAAAAGGGGAAGTCGCTTCTTTAGTACCACCAGTACAAGAGGATATACCATAAGTCACTGCACCGCGTACCACAGAGGATACACAGGTGATACCTCGTCGTAGTGGGAGGGTTGTGAGACAGCCTGATCGATTCATGTTCTTGGGAGAATCTTATGATTTGATCCCTGGCGAACATGAACCTGATCCCTGGACATATGATGAGGCAATCCAAGATAAAGATGCAGTATCTTGGCAAAGTGCAATGAATGCTGAGATTGAATCTATGGATTCAAATCAGGTCTGAGAGCTAGTAGAACCACCCGATGGTGTAAAAACCATTGGATGCAAGTGGATCTACAAAAGAAAGAGAGGAATAGACGGGAAGGTTGAGACCTTCAAAGCGAGGCTTGTTGCGAAAGGGTATACTCAGAAAGAGGCTATCGATTATGAGGAGACTTTTTCACCGGTAGTCATGCTTAAGTCTATCCAGATTCTCTTATGCATTGCTGCTCATATGGATTATGAGGTATGGCAGATGGATGTCAAGACTGCTTTCCTTAATGGAAGTCTTGAGGAAAACATCTATATGAAGCAATCAGAGGGATTCATTGAAAAGGGCAAAGAGCATCTTGTGTGTAAGCTTAATCGGTCCATTTATGGATTGAAGCAAGCTTCAAGGTCTTGGAACATCCGCTTTGATGAGGTAATCCAGTCTTATGGATTTATTCAAAGTCCAGATGAGTCTTGTGTATACAAGAGATGTGACGGAAACGTAGTGGTATTTCTTGTATTATACGTAGATGAAATTTTGTTAATTGGAAACAATGTCAAGGTGTTATTGGACGTAAGGGTATGGTTGTCCAAACAGTTTGATATGAAGGACTTGGGAGAAGTGGGACACATCCTTGGGATCAAGGTTATAAGGGATCGCAGGAAAAGGATGTTGTGCTTATCTTAGGCTTCATACATAGACACCATTATGGATCATTTTAGCATGCAGAACTCAAAGAAAGGTTTTCTACCTTTCAGGCATGGAGTTCCTTTATCTAAAGAGATGTGTCCTAGAAAATCTGAGGAGATAGAGGAGATGAAGGCGGTTCCTTATGCTTCGGCAGTAGGAAGCCTCATGTATGCGATGCTATATACGAGACCTGATATCTTCTTTGTCGTGGGCATGGTCAGCAGATATCAGATTAATCCAGGACAGGGACATTGGACTATGGTAAAGCATATATTGAAGTACTTGAGAAGGACTAGGGATTATATGCTAGTTTACCAAGCAGACCAAATACTCCCTGTGGGTTACACGGATTTCGACTTCCAATCAGATAGGGATAACAGTAAGTCTACCTTATGTTTTGTGTTTACTTTGGGAGGTGGAGCCATTGTATGGAGGAGTGTCAAGCAGAAATGCATGGTGGACTCTACCATTGAAGCTGAGTATGTGGCAGCCTCAGAGGCGGCCAAAGAAGCTATGTGGCTCAGGAACTTCTTGATGGACTTGGATGTGATTCCTAGTTTGCCCAGAATTATCACAATTTGTTGTGATAATAGTGGTGTAGTTACAAACTCGAAGGAACCACGAGCCCATAAGGCAAGTAAACACATAGAGCGCAAGTACCACCTGATACGAGAAATCGTAAAGGAGGTAGAAGTTGTTGTCGCCTAGATTGCATCAGAGGATGACCTGGTAGACCCTTTCACTAAGGCCCTTCTAGCTAGAGCTTTGATAGGCATGTGGAGGGAATGAGAATAAGATGTATGGTAGTATGAGGACAGCATAGTCTTTTAGTATAAGTGGGATATTGTTGAGATGTATATTGAAAAGTCTATCTTTTGTATGAACATCTTTATTTTTAAAATAAGAATCACATCATCATTTTTTGCATATTTATGCATGTTGTCTAATAAATTACATTGTAAATAACATGGTGTGTGGTGTCACACGGGAGATCATGTTATCGGCTCCTTGTAAAGTAGAAGTAAAGGCTCACAACCGAGATGAATTTGGACAAACCATTGGTATGGTTGTAGTGTGATTTGGTATTGGTTTGTCTTGACCATAGAATCACACTAGTGCACTTTGTGTGTATTGAGCAAGACCGACTTAGAGGTGATTCGATTTATTGCTGACTACATAATCGAATCGGACCTCAGATATTATATTGTACATGCTCTTAATCCCGATATAATAACGGGCACATATACTTAGTATTCATTTCTTTGATTTACCAATGGGAGAGATTTATAGATTAAATCGATAGGCTCGGTAAGTTGGGAAATGATATTATTTATATGGTGTGTCGTTGATTATAGGAGGAAACCGTGTCCTATATATGATGATGTCCTCTTGAGGAGCTCATAAGGTTCATCATGTAAACCCTGCAGGTGGACTTGGTCCGGCATGATGATAAGGATGAGTGATACTACTCATGGAGTTAGATGTTGATTAATTAATAGGTCAGTAAATTAATTAATCGACGGACATTCGAGATCTTAAACACGGGGAGAAAAATGTACAAATAATATATGGAGCCCATATTAACTTATGGGGGTTGGTGAGGTAGATCAATGATAATCCTCTAGTGGAATGGATAATCTTTAATGGATCGGACTTTATGTGGGCTTGATCCATTGGGTGGCCAAGATCCAACTCCTCCTCATGGTCCCTATTGTAGCCTATTAAAACCTCATGAAGCATAGATCCAATGGTTGAAAACAAAACTCTAGATCCGACAATGGAGATTAAATCTCTAGATCCGACGGTTGAGATTAATTCTCTAGATCTGACGGTTGAGATTAAATCCCTAGAACCGACGGTGGAGATTAAAAGGAGGCTTGAGCCCAACTCTATAAATAGAGGCTTATGGCTTGGGCGGCAAGATGATGGAAGGGGATTAGGGTTTGCTTCCCTTGGGCAGCAAGGAATCCTAGTGAGGTTAGGATTGAGGTTGGGCGGCTAGGGTTTGGGACATGGGGTGGGTGGCAACAAGAGAAGTTCCTTTCTTCTTTTTCCTAAGGTGTTGTCAGCACCTATCCTTCTTCCCTCTACTTTGGCCGGTGGTCAACCTATTCCTCTTCCCCTCTTCTTTGGCCAACGACAACTAGGAGAGCTAGGGTTAGGGTTTTGGGCGGCTACAAGGTGAAGGGTTGGTTTCCTTTCTCTTCTCCAAGTGTTGGACGACGCCTATCACCCTCATTGATTCTCCTTTGGCCGGTTCCCATACTCCATATTCTCTTCCTTGGCTGGCGGCAACATCGAATCTATTGACTTGGTGGCTGGTTCTAGATAGGAAGAAGAGTTTTATTTTATGATCTTCCTTTGTTCGGAATGAACAAGGAAAGGAAGATTGGTGATCTAGGAGGCTTCGACTTTTGGAAGATCGTCGCCCACATGACTTCCAAAAGGTGGAAGGACATACAATAGAATATCAAGAGGTATAAAAAGTGGTATAATCTTATTTATTTTGATTAGTGTTCTTTTTTATTATCTCTATAATTGGTTTTCAATTATATGCATGTTGTATGTGGTTGTTTGCTTTATGTATGTGGTTAAATTTATTTGGACCCCGAACATAAACACAAAAGTCGGCAATCTGTACATCGTCTATTCCGCGACTATTCGTAGAATAGAGGTTGGTGGCTTGTGTTAGTAATATATGAGAGATGTCCTAAGGCAATCGCCTTATGTATGAACCATTTATATGATAAATGAAGATTCACTATTTGAGTATACATGTTTAATGTATTTGATTGGATCTTAAACTCATTTACTGAATGTCCACGATACGATTCACAGCATGAGAGAATTTGTGATTGGATCACAACTAGTGAGTATCTCTACATGTGTAATTGTGATGTATCGGAATTATCCCTAGTTGATGAATTGATGGATTTGGACACCATCAATTCTGTCGAGACTAGCACGAGGTATACTCCTTGGTGTATCCAAGCAGCTGATTCTCACTGGCTGGAGACATAGTGATGTCCTGAGTTAATCGTGGATGCTAGTTATGGTAACTAGTTCATTGGAGTGACCAGCCGTAAGACTTCATATGGTTCTCTGCATATATAGATATGTCAATGAAGTTCTTACTGTGGCTTAAGTGCGATGTTCCTTTGACTTGCGGTATTCAAGTCATCTTGATCATGGAGACTTATGCTTTGACATCTTAAGCAAACATCTCTAAGGAGATGTGGACCCGGATGATTGGGTATAAGTCGAGTGATCAAGGTGTTTGAATAGCCTATAAAGGATTCACCACTACTAGGAGATGTATACCCATGGCCTCTCGTCGGATTGTTACTAAAGTCTTTGGCCAAAGCATTACATGTTTAGAGTAAAGTACTCTTCGATACATGTGGAGTAACTAGAACCGTGAGGACGAGGAAATGATACTTGGGCTAGGTGTGACGTAGTCGACCTAGTGGGGGCCCGACACAATAGACCATGTCCCGAACCAAGTGGGTATAAGATGAGTGAAGGGAATGGGGCACGATTCATTCGAGCTACTGAAGGGTTTCAGAAATAGTTCTGGATCAACCGTTGATCTTTTCGGTTAATTGGGGATCATGATGTACTACTAGGTGCCACTCATGGTCGTTCTATAATTAATGGTTAATTATAGACGGCCAACATAAACCGAGAACCTATTTGGTCACACGCACAACGAGTGTAATCCAAAGGATTTAAAACGAGCTTGAGAATTGGATTCTCAGACCGAGAGAAACTAGGTTTGGTTGGACCAAACATAAAGCGAGCATGAAATCGTTTCAGTCGCAATGGAAGCGTGGATGGGCTGCGTCTTATGAAGACGTAATGGATGGACCAAAATGGTTTGGTTCTAATCCAATGGATAAGAATAAACCAAAGGGTTTGGTTTATTTTAAACGAATGAACCAAAAGTTGGTTCGGTTCGTTTTAACTTAAAATAAACCATCATGGTTTGGTTTATTTTAACTTATCTTAATGGAGCGGGTTAACGGGCTTTATGGATATGATCCATTAACCATTAAGAGAATTAGTTCTCTATAAAAGTGGGCTTAAGGGATTGTTAAACCCTAATCATCCAAAACCCTAAACCTTGGCCGCCCAACATAGTTGCCGCCCACCTCCTTGGTGATTTCGGCGCCCAGCTTTGTGCCGCCGTCCAAGACCCTTGCCGGCGTCCAAGCTCCAGCCGGTGAACCTCCGGCGACCCTCCGGTGATCTCCTATAGGTTTGGCATCAAGGTGAGGCTTTTCTCTCCTTGTTTTGGCCGGCGCCTACTCCTCCACCAAGCTGTCCAGTTTTCTGGACAGCTTCTCCTCCTCTCGTCGGAGCGTCGTTTGGACGACGGTTAGTGCTCCGACAGCGGCTAACATACCGGGGATTTGATCTCCGGTAATCCTCTGAGGTGGAGGACGAAGGATTCGTCAAACGGTTGACGAATACCTCTCCGGAGAAGCGAGTTTTGAGAACTCGTTTTGGATCCGAATTTGGATTCGGATCGTGATCATCTCTCGATCACGTCGTCTTCAACACGAGGCTGGTAACCCGTATGAAGACGAAGCTCGTGACTTAGCGAAGTCATCCCGAGGAGCTCGGCGTGGATACGGATAGAGACGATTCTTACGAGGATCGTTCCGGTTGATGCCGTTCCCGCTACACGTCATACGGAAGGTATAACGTAGTTTAATTTCCTTTTATTGCAATTTTAATTTACGGTTATGTCTACACTTGTTGTAATAGCATGCGTGTGTTGTGTGTGTTGTAATAAATAGGAGTATTTATTATTTTTATTGCTTCCGCTGTGCTCATGTTTATGAAACATGATCGAACACACACACGCCGCGGTGCCGGAAACCCAACAGTGGTATCAAAGGCCAGGTTGTGTTTCGACATAATCGTAAAAATGGTTTTGCGATAGTCATAATGTATTTCTGGAAGTTTTCTAAATTTTGGAAATTTAGAAGTATTTATGGAAAATTTTCAATTTTAGAAAGTCTAGAAGTATTTATGGAAATCTTCCACTTTTGGAAAGTTGGAAGTATTTATGGAAATTTATATTTTCCATAAATAAAATATTTGATTAGATTCTGGAAATTTGTTTCCTAATTTAATCATGATTTGATTTGGGAAATCAAATCTTAAAATATTTGATTTCCATAAGTAGTTTTAAAGATTTAGGAAATTGGTTTCCTAAATAGATTTTCTTTAATCAAATAATTCCATGAATAAAATATGTGATTAGATTTGGAAATTTGTTTCCTAATTTAATTATGATTTGATTTGGAGAATCAAATCTTAAACATATTTTATTTCCATAAATAGTTATGACATATAAGGAAATTATATACATGACATAATTGTATGCCATGTAATTGCATTAGATGCATAACATTATGTCATGCGTGTCGTGACATGTAGATGTATGCCATGTATGCCATGCCATGTAGATAATAGTTATTTGCATGCAAAGAGGATGAGACATAAAAACCCTTAATCAATATTAAAGCCTACACCTTCCATTAATATGGTTAGAACCAGAGTTCTGCTTTCTTGTTTGGGTTGTTGGACTCTCTCCAAGCCCTACTCGAACTGAACATGTTCAAATCATTGGAATAGTTTAACTCTAATATGGTAAGAGTCGAGGTCAATCGTTAGTTTGGGTTGTTGGACTCACCCAAGCTGGCTAATTGGTTGAATGCGCTCTAACCATATTAAAACTATTTCGCGATTAATGGGTCGGCTTTAACTTGGAGCATCGATTTGTTGGACTCACTCCAAGGTCGATGTGAAGAGAGGTGAAGTTGGGTGCTATGCATATGATGCATACTTGTTAATGTGTTAACAACCCAATGTATGTGTAAACATTCAATTAGTTGATAGCACATTGTGATAGTTACATATACATGATATGTAATCGGTATACTTGATACCCACCATCATAGCTAAGAATGGCTTGTTGGACTCACTCCAAGGTTGTTCTTATCTATGATGGATATCAGCCCATTCGAGATGGACCTACGATCTCGAAGTGATTTTAAGGGTTTTGAATTCAAAAATGAATGGGATTTATAAATGTATATTGATGCATTTTTAAAAATCATCTTTCTCATATATGCTCGCTTTTGTATTTCTAAGTTAATATATTGATCATGATGTGTTTGAATTTATGCTCCATTTTGGATTCAAATAAATTGATCGTGGGCCGAGCTTCATGGACTAGCTTAGAAGCTTGAGAATTGTTCTCAAGGTTGAAAAGCTTGCAAATGTCCTCGGCGCCTCTTCCGCATCATAGTGATGATGCAACTCGACCAATTGTTGGCCTATCAGAAACATGTGAGTGATTCTGAACAAATGAGTTGCATCATGCTAGCCACGATGGAACCCAAGCTATGAAAGCAGCATGAGCATATGGATGCTCATATCGTAGTCCTTCATCTTTGTGAGTTGGTTGATGAGCAAGTGAGATTCGAAAGGTTCGAAGTCTCAAAGCTCCTCTTCACCTCTGAGATGCTAGGAGGTTCATCTGTGGTACTGCTCAATATGCTGAAGACTGTGGAGTCTTCTGAGAAGCATGAGTAGGACGGTGTCGTTAGTTGATTCCTCGAAGAAAGGTTCTAAGAGGAAGTCAAAGGAACAACAGAAGGGAAAGAAGAGAAAGGCTAAGAAGGTAGAACTAGCACAAAAGGAAACTTGCCATCATTATGGCAAGGAGAGCCATTTGTGAAGAAAGTGCAAGATTTATCTTGAGTTCGTGAAGAAGGATAAGGCATTGGATGCCCCATCTTCTTCAGAAATCTTCTTTATTGATTGTCATTCTATTTCCTCAGACACTTGGGTATTTGATACTGGGTGTGGCTCACATATATGTAATGACATACATGGGCTAAGGAATAGAAGAAGACTCGTCAAAGTGGAGAGTCAAATTTACGTGTTGGGAATGGAGCAACGGTTGCTGCACTCGCCATCGGAACGTATTTGTTGGAACTCCCTGTAGGACTTGTCTTAGAACTGGACAATTGCTTGTATGTTCCTTCGTTGATAAAGAACATCATTTCTATTTCTTGTCTAAATAGAAATGGGTTCCATTTGACTTTTAGTAACAATTGTTGTTACATAACTTTGAATGGGGTTCTTTATGGGACTGGAACTTTAAGCAATGGTGTATATACGTTGGACGTATCCAGTGACATTTGCAATATCGAAGCGAGCAACAAGCGTGCTCGAAAGGATAATCAAATAGAGTCCTACATGTGGCATTGTCATCTTGGCCATGTAAGTAAGAAACGCATGTCCGAATTACACCGATGTGGAATTCTGGAATCGTTTGAATTGGATTCATACGATACATGCGAATCATACTTAAAAGGCAAGATGACTAAGTTACCTTTTACGGGAAAAGGTGAACGAGTGGGAGAGTTGCTAGGCCTAATACATAGTGATGTATATGGACCTATGTCAACTCAATCTTTAGGAGGCTATAGCTACTTCATTACCTTCACCGATGATCACTCACGGTTTGGGTATGTGTTCTTGATGAAACACAAGTATGAAGCCTTTGAAAGGTTCAAAGAATTCAGAAATGAAGTAGAGAAACAACATGACAAGAGTATTAAAATACTTCGATCGGATCGAGGTGGTGAATACTTAAGTCAAGAGTTTCTTGATTATCTAAGAGACAATGGCATATTGTCTCAATGGACTCCGCCATATACACCACAGCATAATGGTGTATCTGAGAGGCGTAACCGGACCTTGTTGGACATGGTCAGGTCAATGATGAATCATGCGACTCTTCCCAAGTCCTTTTGGGGTTATGCACTTCAGACAGCTGTGTACTTGTTAAACAGAATGCCTACCAAGGTAGTCTCAACTACTCCATATGAGATATGGAATGGTAAGAAACCTCATGTATCTTACTTGAAGATATGGGGTTGTCCTGCTTATGTGAAGCGGACTGTATCAGAAAAACTGGATGCTAAGTCTGATAAATGTCTATTTATTGGATACCCTAAGGAAACAAGGGGTTACCAATTTATCATCCTGTGGAACAAAAGGTGTTTGTTTCAAGGCATGCTGTGTTTCTAGAGAAAGAGTTTCTCTTGCAAGAAAACAGTGGGAGTGTCGTCGAGCTTGAGGAGGCTCGAGAAACTCAAATAGACATTAATGAGATACCTGGTGAAGCACAACAGCCGACAACTCATAGTGATGAGCAATCGGCTGGACCTATTGTAACACCACATCTTCGTAGATCTGGTAGAACACGCAACATTCCTGAGAGATATGGATTTCGTAGTTTAGCGAATCGAACGACGTGTTACTCATTGATGATGAGGAGCCTACCAGTTATGAAGAAGTGCTGACAAGTTCAGAAAGGGATAAGTGGCTTGGTGCCATGAAGTCGGAAATGGATTCCATGTACGAAAACCAAGTTTGGAACTTGGTTGACCCACCTGAAGGCATAAAGCCTATAGGGTGCAAGTGGGTTTTCAAGAAGAAAACCGACATGGATGGTAATGTGATTACCTATAAGGCTAGATCGGTGGCGAAAGGATATCGTCAAAAACAAGGTGTTGATTATGACGAAACCTATTCGCCTGTAGCTATGCTTAAATCCATTCGGATGCTCCTGGCCATAGCGGCTCATTATGATTATGAGATATGGCAGATGGATGTGAAAACAGCTTTCCTTAATGGAAACTTGCTCGAGGACGTGTATATGATACAGCCTGAGGGTTTTACATCGGTTGATAAAACCAAGGTATGCAAATTGCGACGATCCATTTATGGATTGAAGCAAGCATCCAGGAGCTGGAATATCCGTTTTGATGAGACGATCAAAAAGTTTGATTTCTCGCAAAATCCAGACGAACCTTGTGTGTACAAGAAGGTTAGTGGGAGTGCAGTCGTGTTCCTAGTATTGTATGTCGATGACATATTACTTATAGGAAACGATGTGTCAATCTTACAGTCAGTTAAGGTTTGGTTATCCAAGACATTCTCCATGAAAGACCTGGGAGAAGCAACCTACATCCTTGGGATTAAGATCTATAGAGATAGATCGAAACGGTTGCTTGGTCTTTCGCAGTCTACATATATAGACCAAGTGCTAAAGAGGTTTAGCATGTCGGAATCCAAGAAAGGTTTCTTACCCATCAGGCATGGGGTACACCTTTCGAAGTCTATGTGTCCGCGCACAGAAGACGAGAGGATTTGCATGAGTAAGATTCCCTATGCATCCGCAATAGGATCTATCATGTATGCTATGTTATGTACGAGGCCCGATGTATCGTATGCTCTGAGTGTCACGAGCAGATACCAGTCTGATCCAGGAATGGATCATTGGGCGACTGTTAAGATGATCCTTAAGTACTTGAGAAGAACTAAGGATGTGTTCCTAATATATGGAGAAGGGTACATGGTGATACGTGGGTATACGGATGCCAACTCCAGAAAGACATGGATGATTCCATGTCTTAGTCTGGGTATGTATTCACCTAGAATGGAGGTGCAATAAGTTGGAAAGGTTCCAAGCTTGACACTATAGCGGATTCTGCCACTAAGGCAGAATACGTTGCAGCTTTGGAAGCAGCAAAGGAAGCGGTTTGGATCAAGAAGTTCATCTCTGAACTTGATGTGGTCTCATCAATGATCCAAACATGTGGTTTTCCGCTATCATCTTATCAGAGAGATCATCAGTAGGAAGGAAATACAAATCGAGAAAATTCCCACTGAAAGGAACTTAGCGGATCCTTTGACTAAAGCATTACCTCAAAGTAAGTTTGAGGGTCATGTTAGAGCTTATGGTATTGGATACCGTAGCGATTGGCATTAGGCCAAGAGGGAGTCTGTTAGTAATATATGAGAGATGTCCTAAGGCAATCGCCTTATGTATGAACCATTTATATGATAAATGAAGATTCACTATTTGAGTATACATGTTTAATGTATTTGATTGGATCTTAAACTCATTTACTGAATGTCCACGATACGATTCACAGCATGAGAGAATTTGTGATTGGATCACAACTAGTGAGTATCTCTACATGTGTAATTGTGATGTATCGAAATTATCCCTAGTTGATGAATTGATGGATTTGGACACCATCAATTCTGTCGAGACTAGCACGAGGTATACTCCTTGGTGTATCCAAGCAGCTGATTCTCACTGGCTGGAGACATAGTGATGTCCGGAGTTAATCGTGGATGCTAGTTATGGTAACTAGTTCATTGGAGTGACCAGCTGTAAGACTTCATATGGTTCTCTGCATATATAGATATGTCAATGAAGTTCTTACTGTGGCTTAAGTGCGATGTTCCTTTGACTTGCGGTATTCAAGTCATCTTGATCATGGAGACTTATGCTTTGATATCTTAAGCAAACATCTCTAAGGAGATGTGGACCCGGGATGATTGGGTATAAGTCGAAGTGATCGAAGGTGTTTGAATAGCCTATAAAGGATTCACCACTCCTTGCGAGGAGATGTATACCCATGGCCTCTCGTCGGATTGTTACTAAAGTCTTTTGCCAAAGCATTACATGTTTAGAGTAAAGTACTCTTCGATACTTGTGGAGTAACTAGAATCCGTAGGACGTGGAAATGATACTTGGGCTAGGTGTGACGTAGTCAGCCTAGTGGGGACTGACACAATAGACCATGTCCTGAACCAAGTGGGTATAAGATGAGTGAAGGGAATGGGGCACGATTCATTCGAGCTACTGAAGGGTTTCAGAAATAGTTCTGGATCAACCGTTGATCTTTTCGGTTAATTGGGGATCATGATGTACTACTAGGTGCCACTCATGATCGTTCTATAATTAATGGTTAATTATAGACGGCCAACATAAACCGAGAACCTATTTGGTCACACGCACAACGAGTGTAATCCACAGGATTTAAAACGAGCTTGAGACTGGGATTCTCAGACCGAGAGAAACTATGTTTGGTTGGACCAAACATAAAGCGAGCATGAAATTGTTTCAGTCGCAATGGAAGCGTGGATGGGCTGCGTCTTATGAAGACGTAATGGATGGACCAAAATGGTTTGGTTCTAATCCAATGGATAAGAATAAACCAAAGGGTTTGGTTTATTTTAAATGAATGAACCAAAAGTTGGTTCGGTTCGTTTTAACTTAAAATAAACCATCATGGTTTGGTTTATTTTAACTTATCTTAATGGAGCGGGTTAACGGGATTTATGGATATGATCCATTAACCATTAAGAGAATTAGTTCTCTATAAAAGTGGGCTTAAGGGATTGTTAAACCCTAATCATCCAAAACCCTAAACCTTGGCCGCCCAACATAGTTGCCGCCCACCTCCTTGGTGATTTCGGCGCCCAGCTTTGTGCCGCCGTCCAAGACCCTTGCCGGCGTCCAAGCTCCAGCCGGTGAACCTCTATAGGTTTGGCATCAAGGTGAGGCTTTTCTCTCCTTGTTTTGGCCGGCGCCTACTCCTCCACCAAGCTGTCCAGTTTTCTGGACAGCTTCTCCTCCTCTCGTCGGAGCGTCGTTTGGACGACGGTTAGTGCTCCGACAGCGGCTAACATACCGGAGATTTGATCTCCGGTAATCCTCTGAGGTGGAGGACGAAGGATTCGTCAAACGGTTGACGAATACCTCTCCGGAGAAGCGAGTTTTGAGAACTCGTTTTGGATCCGAATTTGGATTCGGATCGTGATCATCTCTCGATCACGTCGTCTTCAACACGAGGCTGGTAACCCGTACGAAGATGAAGCTCGTGACTTAGCGAAGTCATCCCGAGGAGCTCGGCGTGGATACGGATAGAGACGATTCTTACGAGGATCGTTCCGGTTGATGCCGTTCCCGCTACACGTCATACGGAAGGTATAACGTAGTTTAATTTCCTTTATTGCAATTTTAATTTACGGTTATGTCTACACTTGTTGTAATAGCATGCGTGTGTTGTGTGTGTTGTAATAAATAGGAGTATTTATTATTTTTATTGCTTCCGCTGTGCTCATGTTTACGAAACATGATCGAACACACACACGCTGCGGTGCCGGAAACCCAACAGCTTGACCAACAAGTTTGTTCAAGTGACCACTCTAATCGAATAGCACAACGATGAAACGGTTGATTGGGTGATCCCTTTTGTCTAGGATTAAATTTTTTAATCCGGGGACATCGATGGGATTGCCATGAACAAGCGACCGAGTTAAAGTGTGAAGCGAAGTTTCCTACCTTCAAGTGGTATCAGAGCTTCCGGGCAAAATCTTGAATTTAACCCCAAGTATGTTGCCCTCTTACTTGCTAGACCACCCTTAGCCTAGACCTAAGCCTTCTAGTCACCTCTGTCAGCCTCATGCCTATCGTATCCCTCCAAGTCATCCATGACTTATTCATCCATACACTAGCCTTCAGGTGCTTCCATCGGCTATTGTCATGCTAACCTGGTTTATACTGCCAAGGCACATTTGGGCTTAAGCTGTCAAGACACATGCTTGGACTTTACGCTGCCAAACCATTGGGCTTATGCTGCCAAGACTCCCGCTTGGACTTTACGCCGCCAATATCAACCCTTGGACTTTTCTTGCCAACCCATGTTGGACTTTCCATTTGCCAAGGCTCAGGCTTGGACTTTCCATTGCCAAGACCCATGCTTGGACTTTCCATGTCAACCCATGTTAGACTTTCCCATTGCCAAGTGTCCCACTTAGACTTTCCATGCCAAGTACCATGACTTTGACTTTCCATTGTCAAATACTCAAGACTTGGACTTTCCCATTGCCAAGACCCATGCTTGGACTTTCCATGCCAAGTACCCATGACTAGGACTTTCCCATGACAATCACATTGTCATACATTTTGTCGAACATTAAAATACCGCTCGAGTCAAACTCGAGTCTGGTCAATCGTGACCTGGGTCGATTGCGCTAACACGCATGGAATACATATGTGCAACTAATGCATCTACATGTCATGGCATAGATAGCATAATGATATGCATCTAATGCAATTACATGACATACAATTATGACATGTACAAATAGGTTTCCTTATTTGTCATAACTAATTTTGGAAATAAAATATGTTTGAGATTTGATTTCTTAAATCAAATCTTGATTAAATTAGGAAACAAATTTCCAAATATAATCACATATTTTATTTGTGGAAAATATTAATTAAGGAAATTCAAATTTAATTTAGGAAATAAATTTCCTAAATTGTAATTTCCTAATCACAATAGAAAATCTTCAATTTGAATTTCTTTACTAATTAAAATTTTCATAATTATTTCTAAACTTTCCAAAAGTAGATTGCAAAACAATTTTATGATTATGTCGGAACACAACCTGGCTCTGATGCCAATGTTGGGATCCCTAGCACCGACGTGGGTGTGTGTTCGAACATGTTTCATAAACATGCACACAGTGGAAGAAAAAACAAGCAATAAACTAATTTATTAAAACACACACCACATGCATGCAAGGATACAACAAATGTAGACATAATCGTCATTTCAAATTTTGCAATAAAAGAAAACTTATACTAAGTATACTTGATGAATTATGTGAAGCAGAAATGACATCAACAGAAGCGACCCCCGCTAGTATCACCTCTATCTGTATCCACGCTGAGTATCATCAGAATAACTTCACCAAGCTATGAGCCCCATCTTCACGAGAGTTACTAGCCTCGCATTGAAGACGTTGTGATCCGAGAGACAATCACAATTCGAATCCAAAAATGAGTTTCGTAAACTCACTTCTCGAAAGCGATTTTCGTCAACCATTTGACGATACCTCAATCCTCCACCTATGAGGATTGCCGGAGATCTAATCCCCGGCAAATAGGTTATTGTCGGAGTGTAAAATGTCGATCAAATGACCTCTCCACAAAGAGGACAGCAAGCTGTCCAAAACTGGACAGCTTGTTTTGGTGGAGGAGATGATCGGCCAAACAAGTTGGTCGGCTGCTCCTTGGTCACCGACGGCCAAGGGAGGTTGGTCGGCGGTTGAGAATGGCCCGAGGACTACCGGCTGCAATGAGGAGGTGGCGGCACAACAAGCTTGGGCGGCACCAAGGGGTTGGGCGGCAAGGAGCAAGGAGAAGAAGTTGGGCGGCTAGGGTTTTCAACTCTCAAAGTTATTTGCGAAAAACCCTTAACCCTCTATCTTATAGAGAGTGTGTTTCTTGACCATCAAGAAACCTTCTCCTAGCGGTTATTCGTTCATAACCAAAAACTCATTAACCCGCTCCAATAACTTAAGTTAAAATAAATCAAACCGCGTTGGTCTATTTTAAATTTAAATGAATGAACCAATTTTGGTTCATTCGTTAAAAACAAACCAAACCACTTTGGTTTATTTTCCACCATTGGATTAGAACAAAAGTGATTTGGTTCATCCATTATGTTTTCATAAAACTCGGCTCAACCATGCTTCTGATGCGACTGAAACAATTTCATGTTCGCTCCATGTTTGGTCCAACCAAACCAAGTCTCTCTCGATTTGAGAATCTCATTCTCAAACTATTTTTAAATCCTTCGGATAATGTAGGGGATCGATCGGTGTGTATGTGGCCGGCTAGAGGGGGGTGAATAGCCTAATACGTAGATGGTGGAATTTTCTCCTCGATTGCTCGTCTACAAATTCATTAGCGCAAGCGGAAAGTATAAACAATAAAGATAAAGCAATAACAAAAATACAAACGCTAACAAAGAATGTAACATAGTTCACGGCTATGCCGCTAATCCACGGTCCGATTCGTCCAAGGTAAATCACTCCTCAATCTATTCACTAGATCTCTCCTTTGGACAAAGCTAGGTGGAGGTAACCACTTTTACACAAGGATCACTCTTCTACAATAGAATGAAGATTAGCACAAATAGAAGAGTGGAAAATGTTTATGGAACTTTGGGAGCTATTAGGAGTTCAAGCATTAGGCCCCCAAAGCCCCACACCCTTCCTCTTTATAGAGGAAGAGGGTTTCTTCCCGTTGACACAGGAGCTTCGACTGATGTCCCTATCAATCGACTGGTCCTGTAGTCGTTGCCCAATAATGGTTGCTTTCCACGTTGGATTCCATCCAATGGAAACATCATCAGTCGACTGATATTGCCATCGATCGATACTCGACAATCGAGGCTCGTGCTCGCGACTCCATTCTCGATGTTCGACATCGCTTCCATCATCGCCATTCCAGGCGATGACTAATGGTTCACAATGACCGCCATTCCATGGCGGCCGATCGATGGGCCAAACCCATCGATGATACCATTCGAACCCATTCGACTCGAGCAATGATCGGGTTCCATGGAAGTCGACTGATATCGAGAAATCTCATTCGACACTTAGCCAAATGGTCAAGTTTCACCTAAGAGCACTACCCCTTCCCAGGTTACATTTCCTCACTCTCATCCCTCGGAGTCCCTCGCCTTCGAAGTTGTCTTCATCCGGCCATGTCCCTTGGATGCACCAAGCGCACGGCTCTGCAGCGCCATCCTTCGCGTCTTGCCCTGAAGTCTACTTCCTCCGACTTCACTCCAAGCTCCTCGTCCGGCGGTCCCTCGAATGCTCCAAGTGCATGGCTTCCGCAAAGCCATCCTTCACCGACTCAAGGACCGAGTCATGAGAGGTGAAACTCGCCAAGGCTCCATGTGTGAATTACTAAGTTCTGCAAGACTCCAACGCACATATCAAATCACAATAACAACCTAACTTAAACCCTTTGCCACACACATCAAAACCATATCACGGGTTGATTGCCCTAACAATCTCCCCCTTTTTGATATGTGGCAATTCGTTTAAGTTAGGTAAAAACATTTGATAAAATATTAAGGAAAGAAAGCATGTAAATAACATGATTAGCAACTCTCCCCCTTAATACATGAAACTCCCCCTAAATATAATTCCCCCTTACTTAAACATATACATTTCTCCCCCTTTGACACTATCAAAAATATTAAACAAAGTTTATACAAGCATGACATCAAGTCTAGAGGGGAACAAAAGCCAAAACATGCCTTAAAATCGGATACAAAAGGTTATTGGGCATGTTATCAGACGACCAGTCGACTGGTTCAGATTACCAGTCGACTGGCACATGCATTTCGGGTTTTTCAGGTTTTCAGGGTGGATTTTAGAAATGCATTAGAAAATCTATAAAATTCAAAAAATCATGAAATTTGGGGAACATATTTCTTGTAAGTATATTTATCAATGAAAAATAGTTGTCCATGAAAAATCATTATATTTTCAAGTATTTGCTAAAAATACAAAAGTTTCAAAAGTAACTAGGTTTTTGATCAAGTTAGTATCAAGTTTAACACCTAGTTTTGCTTTCAATTGTTTCAAAACATGAATACACAGATTTTAAAGTAAGAAATTATTTTGAAAACATATGAAATATCCAACCATGATCTTTGGGCAATATGTCTATAAATTAAACATAAGTCTTCCTCATGATTGGTCTATTATTGCTATTTTGATACTTTAAATGACCATCTAAATGACATAGACATTAGTGGACATTTGTATCATCCTAACATCTCAATTATGCTAAGTTTTCAATCAAGGTAGCCTATGGTGAGTGTGAGATGTATCCTAAAGGTATTTGTATATACTTAACCATTATTTTCATGCAATTCTATACAAGGTTAAGTATCATCCTAACAATCCACATGATCATAAAGACATATATGAATTAATTTTACATTATGATCATGAAACAAATGTATTCATCAAATAATAATCATGAATTAGGTATAACATCATAATAATAAGCAAAGTATCACCCAAAGCATGATTTATCTATTTATAGGTGCATTATCATCACCTAACACTATTTCATAAATATTGTCCCACCATCCTAAGTCAACCAAAATATGATATAGATAAATTCCATGTGGTTGACTATCTTAGGGTTTTTCTAACCCTTAAGGATGGATTTTGGAACCCAAAATAAGTTCTTTCCTATGGGGTTCACTAAATACTCCTTAGAGATCCATTTTCTAGCAATTGTCTTCTTTTTATCTTGACCCCTAGCAATTAGACATTTATAGGCCTTTTCATTTTTCTTTTCCTTATATCCTAGGCCTTTTTTGTTGAAACTAGCTCTTTGGCTCCCTATGATCATGCTAAGAGTGTTGGAGCCAATTGTAAACTTTTCTAGGGCCTTGGTCAAATGGTCTACCTTTTCCCTTAGGACCCTATTTTCCTCTATGCATGCATCATTAACATCAAATGACATATAAAGATCATGTGAGCATGCATCATCATGACTAGAAGAAATATTTTCATTATCATTAATAGTTGAGCATGTTTTTTCTAAGTTTTCTTCTAAGTCCTTAATTTGATCAAGCATGCATTTTTTTTTCTTCTTTGCCCTAAACAAGTCCTTAGTGAGGCTAGAAATAATTGACATAACTTTCTTGGGGGAAAGATTTGTTACCTTACTTACCAAATCCTCTTCCGATGATGAGGATGTAGAAGAAGCTCCCCCTTCACTCGAGCTCTCCTCACTTGAGCTTGCTTCTTCATTTTCGGAGGAGGAGGAGTCTAGGTCATCAAACGCCATCAAAGCGAGGTTGGAGTAGACATGTTCTTCCTCTTCAGATGATGATGATGATGATGATGAGGGATCATCCCATGTCCTTGCTTTGAGTGCTTTTGCCTTCCCTTTCTCCATGGCTTTCTTCTCTTCTTCCTTCTTCTTACTCCCCTTCTTCTTCTTCTTTTCTTCCTTCTTTCTCTTCTCCTCTTTGCTCTTGTTCAAAAGGGGACAATTATCCCTTATATGTCCCTCCCCTTGGCAATTGTAGCAAATAACCTTCCCCCTTGGTCTTCTCCTCCTATCATTAGATTTATTAAATTTAAAATCTTTTAATGCATGCCTTACCCTCCTTACCATGTAAGCTTCTTCCGTGCTATCCATGGAGGAGGAGGAGGTAGCTTCGTTGGAGGAGGAGGGAGTCTCCATCTTCTTCTTTCCTTTGTTGGCTAATAGTGTCACTCTCCTTGATGGTTGAAGTCTTGGCTCTTCTACTACTCCTTCAAGCCTAGATTCATGCAATTCCATAGTGGAGAAAAATTCATCTAGAGTACTTACCTCTAGATTCTTTGAAATATAGAATGAGTCCACCATTGAACTCCACTTGGATGATCGGGGAAAAACATCTATTGCCTTCATGAGCATGTCCCTATTGGAGAGCTTCTCCCCTATACTAGATAAACCATTAAGGATTTCTTTAAATCTTGAATGTAGAGATGTTACCTTCTCCCTTTTATTGAGTTTGATATTGTTGAGTTGGGAGCGAAGGACATCTCTCCTTGCTAGTTTTGCCTCGGATGTGCCTTCATGAAGCTCCACTAGCTTCTCCCACATTTCTTTGGCACTAGAGCAATCCCAAATTCGGTTGATCTCTTGTTGGGGAAGTACGTTGAGGAGATGATGTTTGGCTTTTGAGTTTGCCAAGTACTCTTCCCTTTGCCTCTTGCTCCACCTTGATTTTTCCAATGTCTCCCCTTCTTCATCCCTAGGCATTTCGAAACCGTTTTCCATAATTAAAAGAATTTCAAAATCGGTTTCGAAAAATATCTCCATTCTCTTTTTCCACCAAGAGAATTCTCCTTCAAACTTTGGTGGATGAATGTTCGAGCCGGCCATTCTTTAATGTGCTTGTTGTGGCGATTAGTCCTCGACAAACTTTCCTTGGCTCTGATACCACTTGTAGGGCATCGATCGATGTGTATGTGGCCGGCTAGAGGGGGTGAATAGCCTAATACGTAGACGGTGGAATTTTCTCATCGATTGCTCATCTACAAATTCGTTAGCGCAAGCGGAAAGTATAAAAAATAAAGACAAAGCAATAACAATAATACAAATGCTAACAAAGGATGTAACGTGGTTCACGGCTATGCTGCTAATCCACGGTCCGATTAGTCCTAGGTGAATCACTCCTCAATCTATCCACTAGATATCTCCTTTGTATAAAGCTTGGTGGAGGTAACCTCTTTTACACAAGGATCACTCTTCTACAATAGAATGAAGATTAGCACAAGTAGAAGAGTGGAAAACGTTTAGGGCACTTTGGGAGCTGTTAGGAGTTCAAGCATTAGGCCCCCAATGCCCCACACCCTTCCTCTTTATAGAGGAAGAGGGTTTCTTCCCGTTGACACAAGAGCAGTCAACTAATGTCCCTATCAGTCGACTAGTCCTGTAGTCGTTGCCCAATAACGGCTGCTTTCCACGTTGGATTCCATCCAACGACAACATCATCAGTCGACTGATATTGCCATCAGTCGACTGTGTTGGGAGTATGGGGAATACAATCAAAGTCCCACATTGGTAAGACATGGAAAAGATCATGTGCTTATAAGAAAAAAAGATATCTCCATTGGTATGAGGCCTTTTGGGTAAAGCCCAAAAATAAAACCATGAGGGCTTAGGCCCAAAGTGGACAATATCATGTCATTGTGGAGATATGTGGAGCTTATAAGCACTAACAATTGGTATCAGAGCCATGGTCCATGTCAAGCCATGAACCTCGAACGAAGGAAGTTGAGCTCCCACGTCCGGATCAAGAGAACCAGACATCAGGAAGGAAGTCTAGTTGGGTCGGGGGGACCGAACAAGCGAAGTCCTGAGTGGGTTGAAGATCGGACATCAAGCGAGAAAATCCTTCAGGAGGGATAGGCTTGAGGGGGCCCAATGTGGTCCTTCGCTTTGAGGGGATTGTTGGGAGTATGGGGAATACAATCAAAGTCCCACATTGGTAAGACATGGAAAAGATCATGTGCTTATAAGAAAAAAAGATATCTCCATTGGTATGAGGCCTTTTGGGTAAAGCCCAAAAATAAAACCATGAGGGCTTAGGCCCAAAGTGGACAATATCATGTCATTGTGGAGATATGTGGAGCTTATAAGCACTAACAGACTGATGCTCCGATCAATCGAGTGCTCGCGAACTCGACTCCATTTTGTGCGGCTTGCCTCCACTTCTCCATTGTCATCATTCCATATGGTCGATGATGGTTCACTAGTCGATGTCATTCCATGAGATCATTGTCCAAAACCCATCGATCGGATACCCGATCGAACCCTTTCGACTTCGAAGCGATGATGTCGTTCCATGGCAGTCGACTGATGTCGGGAAATCTCATCCGACACTTAGCCAAATGACCAAGTTTCACCTAAGAGCACTACCCCTTCCCGGGTTACATTCGCTCACTCTCATCCCTCGGAGTCCCTCGCCTTCGAAGTTGTCTTCGTCCGACCATGTCCCTCGGATGCGCCAAGCGCATGGCTCTACAACGCCATCCTTTGCGTCTCACCCTAAAGTCTACTTCATCAGCCATCCTTCACCAACTTAAGGACCGAGTCATGAGAGGTGAAACTCGCCAAGGCTCCATGTGTGAATTACTAAGTCTTGCAAGACTCCAACGCACATATCAAATCACAATAATAACCTAACTTAAACCCTTTGTCACACACATCAAAACCATATCACGGGTTGATTGCCCTAAAAGATAACACTTATAGTACATGTGACCAAATATGTTCTCGGTTTATGTTGGTCATCTATAATTAACCATTAATTATAGAATGATCAAGAGTGGCATCTAGTAGTAGATCATGATCCCCAATTAATAGGAAAATCAAGCCTCATCTTATACTCACTTGGTTCAAGACATAGTCTATTGTGCACTAGGTTGACTTCCAAGAGTACCATACCCCAAACATGTAATGCTTTGGCCAAAGACTTTAGTAACAATCCAACGAGAGGTCATAAGGTATACATCTCCTAGCAAG
Source organism: Wurfbainia villosa (assembly GCA_025175895.1). NCBI lineage: Eukaryota > Viridiplantae > Streptophyta > Magnoliopsida > Zingiberales > Zingiberaceae > Wurfbainia > Wurfbainia villosa. The sequence goes on along the minus strand of CM046004.1, from coordinate 41,407,249 downwards.
GAGTGGTGAATCCTCTGTAGGCTATTCAAACACCTTCATCCACTTCGACTTATACCCATTTGTCCCGGGTCCATATCTCCTCGGAGATGCTTGCTTAAGATGTCAAAGCAAAAGTCTTCATGACCAAGATGATTTGAATACATCATATGATGTCTTATAGCTAGTCACTCCAATGAATTAGTTACCATAACTAGCATCCATGGTTAACTCCGAACATCCCAATGTCTCCAGCCAGTGAGAAACAACTTCTTGGATATACCAAAGAGTATAACTCGTGCTAGTCTCAACATAATTGATGGTGTCCGAATACATCAATTCATCGACTAGGGATAATTCCAATTATCACACTCTGAGAGTATACCAAGCTCGAAAATCGGACAGAATCTCCCCTATACGTGATACAATTCCCTGTTGATACATAGCCTATCGGCCACAACCACATAACATAATAAAGTATATAACCAAAAACACAATGGAATACACCAACAATAATAAAAAATATAACGACTCAAATACATGCGTACTGGTACGACTTTGACATAACAAGAAAATACAGTCGAAACCAACATCCAATCAAAATCCATAGTCAAGGCCAAATACATACAACACAATCATAAACTCCAAATGCGAGAACAACATAGGTTACAATCCCAAAACAAACTATCCAAAAATATACAACAGTATGGCATACAATCCATACCCTCGGTGTGAGATGGGATCAGCTGGCGGAGTTCTGAGCACTCAAGGAAACTTCTACCTGTTACCAGGGCGAAAAGAAAACCAGGGTCTGTGGTGGTGAGTATAAAACTCAGTGGTAATATGCAAGATAGTGCATGATCAACAACTAACACATAAAGAGAAACAGATATACAAATGGAGATGAACATATATATATATATATATATATATATATATATATATATATAGATGGAGATCAACGGTATACAGTCGTAAAGGTGATAACAAAAAACTATCAGTGTAACTATAAACATAGCATAAACCATCATTTGATCAACTATATATAACATAATGTACTGACATACCTGAATAGTCTGCAATGACACAATCTACACAACCTGAACAGATATACAGCAATATAGATCATACAGTAGGATAGAGTAAAACTACATCTGTATTTAATATACGGTCTTGCGAACATACTACACAAATACAACAACATACCTGATCTAACCTACTCAACATCAAGGTACTAGTCAAATGCATACAACCGTCCAGTCCAAGTCATACACTAGTATCCCACACACAACAGTATAGATCATGCAAATAACATGCAAGATGATGTACAATCAAATGTAGCAAACATACAAATGCAACAATACAACAAGCATACATATATAGACTATATCTATATATACTACTCACACACACACACACACACACACACACATATATATATATATACAAATGCCCTCACACATGGCAATGCAAATGCATGGTCATGCCTGCGCACCCCACTCGCTACCACGACCCCAGTGTGGCCTAGGTGGCACAACATGACAACTATCCCAACTCAACAACAACCACTGCTCTCGAATGGCCGAGTGGGCAATATGAATAAGTAGTAATAAGCTAAAGAGATATAAGCTACACAACAGGGGTCCCTGCTACTGGTCACTCCGACTGTCACAACCCATGAGTGGTCGAGTGCCACGCACCCAAGAAAACTGCATGCTACTTCAACAACCACTGTCAATAGTGGGACGAGTGCGGTACAACAAATGCTCTTTTCTCACCCTAGTTACTCCTCCACGAGTAACCTAGGAGGCAGGATGACTAACGACCCTCTCGACCACAAGGGAGACCAAGTCGCCAGCATGAATGTAAATGTAATAAATGCACGGCAGCACATACATATGTCCACAACACACTCTCTATTCTATAGAGGCATATACAACTAACAACAACCAAGTTAGGACCTCCAGTCCGTAGCGACACTCTATTGACAAACCACATGTCCATACACGACTACATGCTCCGTAGTAGGTATATATACAACAAAAAGGAAGATGAAACAACCATCAATTCTACCTTAAGGACATCACCCAACCCCGGATGATTAATACTGACAACACAAGTCAAGACTACAACCATACTCAACTACATACCCATGGTTAAGCGTCTAAAGATCCACCTACCACAACATTGGTAATTTATAACAACGATGAACGATAGATAACAACAACAACAGTATATCTCAAAGTGAAAAGACTAAGTATCAAGCATATGATTAAATAAGAGTGGAGTCAAGGTAAAATATTTACAAAACTCATGCACTAAGATTAATCAACTACCTGACAAGGGTAGAATATTACCCACCTGATACGAAGACTTATCTAAGAGTCTCCACGTCCAAAAGAAAATCCTGAATCAATGTCCTGCAATTTACATACAAATATAACTAACACTCACATAAACAATCTGTAGGAATAGGAAATCCAACCCCATCTTAATCCCCAATTGATTAACCAAATCCCATCCCATTGCTAATCTATTCTTCAATTAACATTACTGCATCAACCTATTGCACAACTATCATATACAACAAAAAGCTTACCTTCATTCTCTTGCATGCTATGACAGAAAGAAACCTACTAGCTTGGCTTCAATCGCCTATCTCCTTCAATTCTGTTTAAGATACCAGATTGGTCCCAATCACTTCGAGCTGGAAATAACCTTACTCTCATCACCTGAAATCCATCAATCAAATCTCTACCAAATAAACAACTTCTTCCAATAACATTTAATCAGTAAATCAATGACAAACAACTATAACCATAGTATATCTATCACGATAGATTCAAACCGAAACTTACCTAATTCTGAATCCATGTTCATCTCACGCAGCCTACACCAAATCTAGATTTCTCCACAGCTTGCTAAATGATCACAACTTCAGCAAAACCTAACCAAGATAATTAAATGATACCTCCCACAATTCCCCTGCTCTGATGTAGCACGCGACGAAGATCCAGCCAAGAAGCAAGTTACGGCGAGTTTGAGCACAAGAGAAACACAAACGGACCCAAGATCAGAATCAAGCTGGAATCACCGAAGGCACAATCACCGGACAGAACTCACGATGCAAGGAAACGTTGATTGCAGAGCTGACCGTGGCAAACCAGTTAGTGGCAGCATCGATCAGATATGGCAGCAACATCAAATCTAGCACTCGTGCGAAGATGAAGAGAAAAGAAGGAAGCTACGATCGGGCTAGCTATTGTCAGCGTTCGATGGGGCTGGCACACGATGGGTACCTCCGATAGGGCTGGCGACCAACGAGTCACTCCGGCGACACTCGAGGGTACAACAAGCTGGCTCGGCGGCGATGAGCGCGAGCACAAGGAAAAGGAGACGAGTGGCGCGCGCACAGGAGGGAAGTTGATCGGTGCATCACATGGAGATAGGACGCGGAGAAGAAGGCAGCGACGGTGAGTGGGGAAGCTGCGCGAGGGAGAGGAAGAGAAGGGACGGGGTCGATAGGGCTACGACGTTGAGAAAGAATTCGATCGCGATGAGGAGTTTAGGGAAAAGAAAAAAAAAATAAATAAAGAAAATATAACCCTAAGTTTAATTCTTATAACTTAGGATAATTAATTCCATTAACTTCCTAATTACTGATATTCCAAATTGACTCTACTAAAGCTTATCTATCTTATCCCCATGAAACATCATAAAATATCTATTTAAATCCGAAAAATCTCTAAAAATCTCTAAAAAATTCCAATGGGTATTTCCTAATTAACCAGTATTATTTTATTTTCTGGTATCTTACATTCTCCCCCACTAATAAAAATTTGATCCCCAAATTTTCTACTCAAGTACAATGAGTAAGCAATTCCATATTGCTCAACTCAAGTACTTGAAGAATGAATCACACACCTCAAGTATCTTAGTGGGGGGGGGGGGGCTACTGATAACCTCTAAAATCTATCACGCATGCTTTCAATAGCCCTTTTAAAGTATGAATAATACTTTCATATCGACCTCCTATCAAAAGGTAAATAATTGTATTAGAGGGGGGCTCTATATCCACGACCTGTTGGAGACATTTTCAGAATCGTGAGGTGAACCGTGAATTTCTATCAGATATGATATTCAAGGATACTCCATAAAATGTGGAAATCTCCTTGCAATATAAATCTATCAAGCGATCCATCAAATTGCTCTTATGGATCGAAAGAAAATGAATAGACATAGCTAATCGATCATCGATTACCCTAAATCGCATCAAGTCATTTCCGAATTCTACAGAATCTCCCAACACTGTCTATCGTACTGAGCCCCCACTTTCATCTCGGTACATAACCCTGCTAAGCACTAGTATTCCACCTTTACTTGTTGGCACACCCAGCATCAAACTAAGAAATCAACCATGACCTACATGTCGTTCCACTAACAAGAATGTTTCATAACTCGGTATTTTCATATACACCCCGAATACATCACCAATCTCGAATGCAACTCTGTAACCCACTATTCTCCTCAGAGACGAAGAATTGCTTTCTCCCAAAAGAAATCCATCTATCGTCCAAAATCCACTCTAGCACACAAAAACTGCAAATGACTGGGAGACTATAGTGACCAATCTTCCTTGTTGTATCTGTCCATGCTCTAGCAACTCTAAAGCAGCTACCCAATAGCTAGCCAAAACTCCATACATCTACAAATCAAGATAATAATGACTAATTCTACATCAAATTGATAACAACCTATCTCGTAGTTCCTCGACTGGCATATTCATAAGATACGTCTCATTCAACTACATCAGAATCGCTCCATTCCCTGAAATGATACACCCGTGTACAGTACCCTTCCATCCACACCGGAAAGTTTAACTAACCCTGATTCAAAAGTCAGCCACCATCTAGGCCCTGAAACCAGGTTTCACAAGCTTTTGACCAAGTGAATGTCATCACCTTCCTAGCCCAACAAGTCAGCAGTATAGTATGGATAAAAATATTCTATCTACATCTACAGTAAATACCAAATCATACAAGAAAACCACGATTTATGGTGGTCGAGTGTGCAACTCCAACTACCACCATCAACAGTGGCAAAGTCACACAACTCCAACAACCCCAAACTGATCTAACCGCTTCCAGGATACTCAATTCCTCAAGCCCATTGATGAATAAATCGTCAATAAGTCTAAAAGCATTATCAACAGCTCATAAAATTCATACCAAGTATGAAATATCGTCTTCTACACACCTGCATCCTTTTTACTCTAAGATGATGATATCGCAATCATCACACCGACAATGATAATTGTATGACACCAAGTCACTACAATATCAACACTCTAATCATAGATCAACCTTAGAGTATACACAGGTGTCCTTTAGCTGATCTAAACAGATCATTTATCCACAATGAAGGATATTCATTTTCAACAACTATTGAATTCCATCATCGATAATTGATGCATATCTTAAAGGTCCATCTCTCTTTTAACAAAGAGTTCCGGATCTTCTCTAGAAGAAATATTGGGACAAATAAATATCCCATCCAACACCTCCTATAATCGCAACTTACGTTCTTCTAATTTCCATAGTGTATAGCAACATTTATACCAATAAAATTATCTCTTGGTAAAATTGCCATTCTAACAAATGCCTCCTATGCATCTCAACCTCCTATAATCAATGAGGGTATCAAACAACCTGAATAGGCTCACAACTAAACAAATGACATTGCATCGAGTACATCATGAGCTTCAGCTACTTTGTGCGCTTTACACCAGCCCTCAGCCAATGCACCCTAAGAAAAACATTTGGCTCTACAATATCATTACCTCCATCGTTAAGGTAATCATCAGAAATTTTCGACTGATAAGATGTCTTCAAAACTACTTCCGAAATCACTCCGATCGTATACTCTACTTGCCTATCCAATGGCAAGCATGGGAGTTCATTCGTAACTACAATCGAATACTCTCAGATTATATGCACATTCGAGAGATAGCATACCATAATCTCAACAATTTAACCATCCATGAGGATATGTATACAGTAAAGGTATGTCTATCAAAGTCTAAGGGCATCCCTTGACTTCTAAATTGTTGATCAACATCTCGCCTGATGGTAAAGATACCATCGATCTACATAATCTGAATATAGAAATCCTTCTCATCCTATCTCAAAATGTTCTAGACAAAGATACCTAGAAAGTACTAGTATCTCTCAATATATAAACCAAGAGGGTAAACTAAAGTAATACCCAAAACGACCAATCCTTTGACCCTCTATGTCTTCACTCTAGTAATGATGTAAACTCATCCAACTTCTGCTCTTGGTGACTGAGCTCATGTAGGTGCAAAAGACTACTCTGAAGGAACTGAAATCAGCTGCTAAACTAAGGTAAAACCTAGAACAACTGTTGGATCGATGCGGTTCGCTAGAGGGGGGGGGTGAATAGCGAAAAAAAAACTTTTTCTTTTGAATTCGTTTCAAGACAAATATATGCAGCGGAAATGTAAATAAAAACTAAAAGAGACAAATAGTTTTTTACTTGGTTCGTAGCCTTCGGCTACTACTCCAAGGCCCTAACGGCCCTAGACCATGTACGGAGGGCAATTCACTAAAACACTCCTCCTCGTTGGAGGTAGGAGTTTACGATTACAAAAAAAAATTTCAAAGCACAAGATAGAGAGACAAACCCTCTCTTCTATTAAAATGAAAATGCAACGATAGAAAGCCTCGATTAACAAACTAATTGCAAGATTAAAAGAAATGACAAGACAAGATTATACCAACAACTCGAAGATAGGACTTAAACTAGGGTTGTTGGAAGTACTTCGTTGTCGTAGAGTTGTCGGAGAGTCGCAGCGTTGCGGAGGCTTTTGAGCACTTAGAATTGATGATGAAACCCTAGGTTTGGCCCTCCTTTTATAGCCTTTGAGCCCCTTTTCGAGAGGAACCCTAGCCAATCACAATTGAGCACACCTCCCCTTGAAATTTGGTGATAAACCTTGACTTCTCGAGGCAGATCCTTTGACCATCAGTCGACTGATGGTCATCATCGGGCCGATCGATGGCGATCGGCCGAGTGTCGACTCCGCAATGACCGATTGACTTGCGCAAGTCAAAGTTAGCTCAACAAAAACATAATTTCGACGGTCGTCGACCATCCGATCTCGACCTAGACCATCTATAGGATGTCTTTGGTCGGATCTACACTTAAGATCATCCCCGTAACGAGGATACGTCCTCACTTACGCTCTCACACACGAGCTTACCTCGATACTTACATGTTGCTTTTGCTTTCGGCCTTCCACTCGATTCCTTTGGCTCCCTACGAAGTCACTCGAGTGTCGCCCGACCACCGCGGCTTCCTCCAGGTGTCGCTAGCCTTCAGCTCCAGCTATAGCAATTTACTGCACACTCGATTCAGCTCGTGAGATAATGACATGAGCTTAACTTTGTATCTTTTGATATAATCAAAACTCAGGTTCGACTTAGGTACCTACTGCACCAACAATCTCCCCCTTTTTGGTTTATGGCAAACCCACATACAAAGTTAAGAAAGATAAATTAAGCAAAAAGAATATGAGATATACATGAATGTGTAGGAGTAAAAAAACTCTTTTTCAAATACTCCCCCTTGAGGAAACCTCCTCTTTGACCGAGGGTGAGTACTTGAGAAAGAGTTTTAACTCTCCCCCTTGATATTTGCTACTAAAAAAGAATTAAGTAACCGAAATTACTTAATATTGGCCATAGTGTTTAAAATAAGTTTTAAGTTAAGAAATCAAAAAATTGATTTCTTAACCTTGGCCTTTACTTCCATTTTGTTAACAAGTTAACTTAAAGTTAAGTAAATTACTTTTTGTTAACAAGTTAACTAAAAGTTAAGTAAATTATTTTCTGTTAACAAGTTAACTAAATGTGTTAAAGTTTGAGTAAGCCTTAAAAAAAAAATATATTGATCCCTCAACTTTGGCCTTTTTCTCCCCCTTTTGCCATATATCGAAAAGAGTGAGAGTGTGTCTGGAATAAAAACAAGTTTTAATTTTAAAGTCCAAGCATGTTCCACATTATTTTGAAAATAATATACTGAAAATAAGTTCATCTATAAAATGTTCGACTCATATTTGGCTTGATTGATATGGAAGATCAATCAGTCCTGGTGGGAGTCGGTTAGTATGTATGATTATACTCCGTGGTTCATAGCGATGCAATAGCTCTACATCTGGAACCAGGTGTAAGGTCCTAACATCTCACGCCCATCTACGTGGCTAAGTACACAAACACATTAGTCCTATGTGTTGTGAGATGTACTGGCTCCTTAAATCTATAGGTGCATGATATCTAAGGTATGTCCTATGCTAGTTCCATGAAATTAAAGAAATAGTAGTAAGAACATATAATTTGCAAGTACCTATTCTATTACGCACATGCCCAATTTTCGTCTTAATAGACTAAATTCGGCTTCGGGTAGGGGTTTAGTAAATAGGTCTGCCAAGTTAGACTTCGATTCGACGTATTCGAGTTGTATGGCTCCGTTGGCCACATGTTCTCGAATGAAATGGTGTTTGACCTCTATATGTTTGGTCCTAGAGTGACATATCGGATTTTTTGTAAGATTAATTGAACTAATGTTATCTACGTGAAGTTTAGTATTCGTAAAGTGTAACTTAAAGTCGCGGAGAGTGTGCTTCATCCAAAGAAGCTGCGTGACACACTCACCCATCGCGATGTATTCGGCTTCAGTGGTAGATAAAGCAACACAGTGTTGCTTCCTACTGCACCAACTCACTAGACTCGAGCCGAGAAGTTGACAACAACCACTCGTGCTCTTTCTATCGAGCTTACTACCGGCATAGTCCGAATCGGAGTAGCCGGTTAGTTCAAACTCGATAGATCTAGGATACCAAATACCGACATTAAGTGTACCCTTTAGATATCTAAGGATACGCTTAACTAGGGTTAGGTGAGACTCCTTAGCACAGGTTTGAAACCTGACGCACATACTTACATGAATAGGATGTCGTCGACTGCTAAGTATAGGAGACTTCCTATCGCGCTCCTATAGTACTTTAAGTCAATGGACTTACTTTCTAGGTCTTCTCCTATGTTAACATTAATCTCCATTGGGGTGTTTATTACCTTAGCGTCTTGCATTCCAAATCTTTTAATTAACTCCTTAGTGTATTTTTGTTGATATAGGTATATACCATCCATAGTTTGTTTAATTTGTAGACCTAAAAAGAAACTTAACTCGCCTACCAAGTTCATTTCGAACTCACTTTCCATGAGCGAAACGAACTCGTTTAGTAAGGCTAAGTTAGAGGTTCCAAAAATTATATCGTCTACATAAATTTAAGCTATGAATATTTCTTTACCTAAGGTTTTTACGAAGAGAGTTGGGTCAACTAAGCCTTGGTTAAACCCTTTTGACTTAAGATGGATTGAAAGTCTCTCGTACCAAGCTCGAGGAGCTTGTTTAAGTCCATAGAGAGCTTTCTTAAGTTTTAGAACATGGTCGGGTTTATCTAGATTTTCGAATCCGGGGGGTTGGCTAACATAAACTTCTTCTTTAATGTATCCATTTAGGAATGCCGACTTAACATCCATTTGAAATAGCTTAAATCCTCGATGTGCGGCATAAGCTAGCAACATTTGAATGGATTCGAGTCTAGCTCTTTGGGGCATAGGTTTTTCTGTAATCTAAGCCTTCGACTTGACTAAACCCTTTTTAATTAACCTAGCCTTGTTTCTAACTACTTCACCTTTATCATCAAGCTTATTTCGAAACACCCACCTTGTTCCAATTATCGTTTTGTCTTTAGGTGGTGGTACTAGTTCCCACACTTCATTCCTAGTGAATTGAGCTAGCTCTTCTTGCATTGCAATAATCCAATCGGGATCAAGAAGAGCTTGTTCAATTGATTTGGGTTCTATCTTTGAAATTAAGGAAATTTAACTAAGGTTCCTATAGGATGCTCTAGTTCGAACTCCTAGATTAGGATCTCCTATCACTTGATCGATAGGGTGGTTAGTCTGAATCCTAGATTGGGTTGGGTTTGTGTCACCTAATGCTTGATCAATTGAGTGACTTGGTTGAACACTAGTTTGACTCGGATCACTTGTCACTTGGTCAACAAGAGAAGTTGGTTGATGTGGATTAGACTCGATCTCAGGGTCGGAGACGATTTTGGTATCAGTGGGCTCAACACTTGGGGTCATTAAGGGTTTTGTAGGTTCGGGTACTTCATCGAACACTACATTAATAGTCTCTTCGACTTTAAGGGTATTGTGGTTATATACCCTATAGGCCCTACTCGTGGTTGAGTATCCTAAGAAGATTCCGGTGGAGGTTTTGGATTTGAATTTCCCTAGGTGGTTCTTAGTGTTTAAGATATTTACCTTACATCCAAATACCCTAAAGTACTTGATGTTGGGCACTTTATTGTGATAAATCTCGTAGGAGGTCTTAAGGTGCCTCTTTACCATAAGGATCCTATTCTGGACATAGCAAGCCGTGCTAACGGCTTCTGCCCAAAACCTATCGGGTTGGTCGTATTCGTTCAACATGGTCCTAGCGGCTTCTTGTAGAGTTCGGTTTTTTCGCTCCACTAGGCCATTTTGTTGAGGGGTCCTAGGGCAAGAGAATTCATGGTGGTATCCGTTTAGGTTACAGAAGTCGGTGAACCTTTGATTTTCGAATTCACCACCATGATCGCTTCTAAGTCTTTTAACCTTAAGGTTTTTTTGATTCTCGATTAATTTGAATAGATTGATTAATTGATCTAGAGTATCATTTTTATGTTTGATGAACCTAACCCAGGTAAACCTGGAGTAGTCGTCAATTATGACTAAGCAATATTGACTTCTATTGAGTGACTTGGCTCCATGTGAATCGAATAGATCCATATGCAGGAGCTCAAGTACACTTGAGGTTCGTTCTTGGTTAGTTAACTTGTGTTGTGTCCTAGGTTGTTTTCCTTGTTGATAAGCATTACAGATTTTATTAACCAAATTGTTGAGGTTGGGTAAGCCTCTGACTAAGCCACTCTGACTCATCTTGTGGACGAGTCTTGGGTGCGAGTGACCGAGTCATCGGTGCCACAACCATGATTCCTCTTCCTGTGTCATAAGACATTTGGCTAAGGATTTGATTAAGTTAATTGTATAAATATTATTTGTCCTAGTTCCTTTGAGTATTGTTTTAGCTGTTTTATTTGTTTTAATTACACATTCATTATCTAAAAATACAACCTTATAGTTATTGTCACATAATTGGCTTACGCTAAGTAGGTTATATTCAAAATTCTTTACAAGTAATACATTTTTAATAACAAAATTCGAGTTAAGCTCGATATCACCTGATCCGATGATTTTGAGCTTGCCGTTATTCCCAAAGGCTACCGATCCTTGTCATTTGAATAGAAGCTTCGTGAATTTGAGTTGATCCCCGGTCATGTGTCGGGAGCAACCGATGTCCAACATCCATTGATCCTACACACAAGGTGGTTGGATTGAATGTTAGATTTTATATATATATATTTTTTTAAAAAATTGGTTGTAAGTTTTTAAACCTAGGTCATCTCACCTGTGTCTATATGATCAAGCATGTTATACTTATGACTTCCAATTAAGTTGATTAAGTGGATTTAGGTTCAAGTAATTTTATGTTAGATTTGGATTTGACCCTAGGCTTGTCAAGTTTACCTTTTCAAGATCATGGCTTCTAGGTCGTGGCGAGGCACAGGGGCCTTCTTTTATCGGATCATCGACCACTTCCTTAGACAAAGCCATTTTCAAGAAAATGATGACTTGACTCACCTAAGACTATTTCCTGGTCTAACTGGTTATTTTTGAAAAGAGGCTCCCCGAGGCTCAATCTTTTCGAAGGATTTTAGTTGGTTATGTATGTGTTCTAAGTGAGTTCACAAGTTAAAAAAAACAAAACAAAAAAAATTCTAAGCATGCAATTTCTAAGTTAAAGCACAAACATGTTTTGTACTAGCTCCCCCTAGACCGTTGAATCGGTTCGGTCTATCCACATAGTGGATTTTGTCCTTGGGAACCCAGTACGGGTTGGATCCTAGAGTTGAAATCAAAAAGTTCTTAGGGACCCATGCTTGAACATGTTTCCTATGTCGACTTACAATCGACATATACGACCTATTAGTCGTGTTTGAGTTAAACCCTAGTCCAGCCTTGTTGTACACGGCCCTTTGAGATCCAAGTAGGAGGTCAAGTCCTTTGGATCCCGAAGTGAACCTTTCCAATGTGTTCCTAAGATCTTCAACTTGACTTTTCAAGAGAGAGTTCTCAACTTCGAGATTTTCAACTAGAGTTGAGTCCTTCTCTTGAACTCGACTAGTCGAAGAGGTTAGGGAGACCTCATGTTTGAGGAGTTTAACCTCCTCAACAAGGGTCTCGACCTTGGACTCAGACTTAACTAATTTCCTAGACAAAAACCTAACCGTATTATGTAAAGTATTAAATAAAGTTTGACTCACTTTAAGGGCATCTTTTGAACCGGATGCGTATCCGTGGCTTGACTTGAAGGTAGCTTCGTAGTCCGAGTCATCCTCAAGTTCTGACTCAAGTTCAGGTTCGGTCTCCGTGTCTGACTCAATCAATTTTGCCATGAAGACATGGTCTTCGTCTTCTTCTGATGATGCTTCTTCCCATGTCGCGTTGAGGGCCTTCTTGTGCTTAGGTGCTTGGTGGTTGAGCTTGGGGCACTCGGACTTGATATGTCCAAACCTGTTACACTCATAACACCTAATATTAGAACTTTTAGGCTTACCTTGGTTGGGTCGAGTCATGGTTCGCTTTCGTCCCTTGGCTATCCTTCGAGCTAGGTTCATTAGTTCGGCAGTCAACTCCGGGTCAACTTCTTCTTTGGACTCGTCTTCCTCCTCGATTGGTGGTGGCTTGCTTGCGATTTTATTCTTCTTTGAACCTGCAATCAAGGCTATACCTCTCTCGGGTTCCGAGTTGGACTGCTCATGTAATTCGAAATCTGAGAATAATTCGTCTATTCTAACTTTAGAAAGGTCCTTGGAGACCTTGTAGGCGTCGACCATGGATGCCCACAAGGTAGTCCTCGGAAAAGAGTTTAGAACATACCTTATAAGGTCGTGGTTTTCGACCTTTTGCCCGATTGCGTGTAGGTTGTTGACGATGTCCTAGACGCGGGCGTGCAATTGTGTTGCCTTCTCGTGTTCCTGCATTTTTAGTGTGTACAATTTATTGAACAACAAATCGCGTTTGCAAACCTTAGCTTGATCCGATCCTTCGTGTAACTCGATCAGCCTCGTCCAGAGATCTCTTGCGCTGATGAAGGGTCCGACTCGGTTCAGCTCCTCCTTGGATAGCCCGCACTGCAGGATTTGAGTCACCTTTGCATCTGCCTCGACTTGTCGTTTAGTGGCAATGGACCACTGATTGTAATCCAAGGATTCACCTTCTTCATTAGTAGGAAGGGTGAACCCGGTTTGGATCACAATCCACATCTCTATTTGGGTTTTTAGGAAGCACTCCATCCGACCTTTCCAGTAACGGAAATCGTCACCGTTGTAAAACGGTGGTCGGACGGTGCTAAAACCCTCGAGATGGGCCATTAACACGAAAGACACAAAGAGACGAAGACGAAGAAACTAGCAACGACAAAAACACAAAAACAAGTACCAAGACTCGCGTCTTGGATTAGTAGTGCGGGAGAAAAACCTAACAAAGCGAAATAAATAATAAAAAAATAGAATTAAAAGAAAAATAAATCTGTAAAACTGGATAGATTGGTGGTTTCACCAAATCTTAGCAATTCCCGACTCTGATACCAATTGTTGGATCAATGTGGTTCGCTAGAGGGGGGGGGGGTGAATAGCGAAAAAAAAACTTTTTCTTTCGAATTTGTTTCAAGACAAATATACGCAGCGGAAATGTAAATAAAAACTAAAAGATACAAATAGTTTTTTACTTGGTTCGTAGCCTTCGGCTACTACTCCAAGGCCCTAACGGTCCTAGACCGTGTACGGAGGGAAATTCACTAAAACACTCCTCCTCGTTGGAGGTAGGAGTTTACGATTACAAAAAAAACTTTCGAAGCACAAGATAGAGAGACAAACCCTCTCTTCTATTAAAATGAAAATGCAACGATAGAAAGCCTCGATTAACAAACTAATTGCAAGATTAAAAGAAATGACAAGACAAGATTATACCAACAACTCGAAGATAGGACTTAAACTAGGGTTGTTGGCAGCACTTCGTTGTCGTAGAGTTGTCGGAGAGTCGCAGCGTTGCGGAGGCTTTTGAGCACTTAGAATTGATGATGAAACCCTAGGTTTGGCCCTCTTTTTATAGCCTTTGAGCCCCTTTTCAAGAGGAACCCTAGCCAATCACAATTGAGCACACCTCCCCTTGAATTTTGGTGATAAACCTTGACTCCTCGAGGCTGATCCTTTGACCATCAGTCGACTGATGGTCATCATCAGTCGATTGATGGCAGCATCAGTCGAGTGTTGACCTCTGCGATCGGCGATTGTGGCGATCGAGTCCTCCAAGTCAAAGTTAGCTCAACAAAAACATAATTTCGACGGTCGTCGACCATCCGATCTCGACCTAGACCATCTATAGGATGTCTTTGGTCGGATCTACGCTTAAGATCATCCCCGTAACGAGGATACGTCCTCACTTACGCTCTCACACACGAGCTTACCTCGATACTTACATGTTTCTTTTGCTTCCGGCCTTCCACTCGATTCCTTCGGCTCCCTACGAAGTTACTCGAGACCACCGCGGCTTCCTCCGGGTGTCGCTAGCCTTCAGCTCCAGCTATAGCAATTTACTGCACACTCGATTCAGCTCGTGAGATAATGACATGAGCTTAACTTTGTATCTTTTGTTATAATCAAAACTCAGGTTCGACTTAGGTGCCTACTGCACCAACAATGACTGCAATGTAGATGGTAAACACTATTATACTGGTAAAGAGTACACCACCGATTCTCAGGTACTGAATAATTGTCAACATCATAGCACACTCCATACCCTACAAATGGTATAACTACAACTGGAGAATACAAAATAGATACAATCATCGTCGTATACTCCCTCCTCTATACAAAGTATAACCACACCTGGAGAGGTAACAGTTGTTGTTGCTTGCATAAGTCTTCTAAGACGTCTTCTGCTGATGGTGCTGAATAAATCGCGTCTCCCAGATGGAAGTATCACGGAACTCCAACCGTTTCTGAAGTAGTAGATCACTGCTGGTGTGATAACCCAATCTTCTGTGATGATCTCTGCTGTAGAGATAGTGAATCATCCTCCTGAAAGCAATGTCAATGGTCTTCAACTGAGTCTTCAAAGTACACCTTCTCATATGTACTAGTTTCTTACAATAACAACAGATGAATTGATCCAACGGATAATCTGACTTCGTGTGTTGTCGTGTCCCGTACTACACGCACATAATCCCTTCGAAGTCCTTCTGATTTCGCAGATGTGCATGAGAACATTCTAATGATCTGCGGCTGGTCTTCCCTGGTCAGAAAGTAGCTCATGACTCATGACTCCGATCTTTCTCATTTTGTCCAACATTCGAAACTTCTGATTCCAATATTTAGCTTGTCATGTCTGCTTATCGATCTTCAACTCTTTAAAACACTTGTACGATCCAATGTCTTCCGGTAGGATTTGGTAGAAGATCCAAACATCCTAATTCAAATGTAAGCCAATAAACCGTGGGTGGCTTGAAACATCCATTCACATTCTTGAGCTATTAGGTGGTCATAACCTCTACAAGTCTAACGACTCTGCACGGTACTCCCATTAATGATGATCACCCTACTTGAAGCTCAAGAATTCCCTGACAACAAGTCAAAGAAAGTGTCATGGGGAAATACTCTCTCACAACATCACTAACCCATGACCAAGTGATATCCTATTCCCCAAATGTTATTTCCTACATCTTCCACCATGTACCGGATTGATCCCGATAATGGTATGCAACTAGTTCTACTTTCTCTATATAACACGAGTTAAGTATTCAAAAGTACCTTCAAAGTTATACAACCCAGCATAATCAACTCAAGGATCTGAATCCCTATGCACCATCATAAACTAATCCTTCATAATTTGTGTCAACAATAGCATACTCGCCTTATCCATTATCCCATGGGTAATGATCTGACTAGCATAAATAGGTGAAAATCCCTAAGACTGTATTGTTTGATCTCCATAAGAAAATGTGACTATCTGACTCTGCTTTTTGACTCGATATCAATCGTCTCTCAAAGGTAATTCACTTTTTCAAAAGCAGGTACATGTCTAATAGACTCAACATGTCATTCCCGTGATCAACCCAAACAACAGTTACTAATAATGACTAACACACTACATGTCATTTACTGTTATAAGAAACTAAATGCATAGCCAACAAAAGATATGAGATAACAATTAGCATAACTTAAACCTTGCAGCTCAGAGATGTCCTGCAACAGCCAAATCCCAGAACTCACAAAACCAAAACCGAGTAAAACAAAACTCAATGTCCAAACTGAAATAAAATCCGAAAGTGGACTTTGCAACCTAGGGCTCTGATATAAATAAAATTGTCATGCCCCGAGAGTATGCTGAGCCTGAAAATCAGACAGCATCTCCCCTATACGTGATACAATTCCCTGTTGATACACAGCCTATCGACCACAATCACACAACATAATGAAGTATATAACCAAAAACACAACGTAATACACCAACAATAATAAAAAATACAACTACTCAAATACATGTGTACCGGTACGACTTTGACATAACCAGAAAATACAGTCGAAACCAACATCCAATCAAAATCCATAGTCATGGCCAAATACGTACAACACAAACATAAACTCCAAATGCGAGAACAACATAGGTTACAATCCAAAAATATACAACAGTATGACATACAATCCATACCCTCGGTGTGAGATGGGATCAGCTGGCGGAGCTCCGAGCACTCAAGGAAATTTCTACATGTTACCTGGGCGACAAGAAAACCCAGGGTCTATGGTGGTGAGTATAAAACTCAGCAAGAATATGCAAGATAGTGCATGATCAACAACTAATACATAAATAGCAACAGATATACAAATGGAGATGAACAAATATATATATAGATGGAGATCAATGGTATACAGTCGTAAAGGTGATAACAAACAACTATCAGTGTAACTATAAATAGAGCATAAACCATCATCTGATCAATTGTACATAACGTAAAGTAATCTTGACATTACAGATAGTCTACAACAACACATTAAGCCTATCTTACAACCCTAGACAGATATACAAATAATATAGCCCAAGACTTGTGGGGATAGAAGTAAAACTACCTACTGTAGCCCAATGCATGGATCTTGCGAACATACTATAACAAATACAACAACATACTTAATCATATTGATGTCAACAAAACATATAGGGTTTTAGGAGTAGTTTTTGCTCACATCTTGTTACATATTGCGTTAGTTTCATGCATAAGTTACTCTGTTTTTGCATGCATTTCTTATTTTCTAGTTCGGAGGTCTGCTCGTTGTTCTTTTGAATGCAGGTTGGCTTTTCAGGCGAAAAAGACGCATTTTCGGAGCCAAAAAAGGACATTTCATGCTAGACGCAGAGTGGGACACAGCCAGGGCATGTGGATTCACACGATTGTGTCAGATGGGTGAAGATCAGCACACCAGGGCCACACACGGCCTGGCCGTGTGGAAACACACGGCCGTGTGGCGGCCCAATGGAGTTGCACGACTAGGGTTTTTCCCGCAGCGGTCCGAGGCGACGTCTATATAAGGATTGCTCCGCCCAAACCCTAGGGGGAGGCACAATGGCTAGGATGACATGCCGAAGCCCTAAAAAGCTTTGGTAACTCATAGCGGGGAGGAGGAATGCCGCCGGAGGTCCACAACTTGCAATACAACGCCGGAGAGAAGATCACAATGCATTGTATATCTCTATTTATGTGCTTTATCTCTATTGTATTAGAACTTAAACATGTTTTGTGATTCTTCCTTTGTATTTATGGAGTAGTACTTTTGATTCTAGAATTAGGGAGTAGCTTGAGTTCATATACAATGTTGGTTCATATTAAATTCTGGTCAAAAGCTTGATATTGACAGTTGGTAGTTGTTCTTTATTATACTTTCATGAATTTGGCTTTCTTTCCACTGTGCTTAGGTGATACGAGATGGTGACAACCCTCGCAATCTATATTTAGGAGGTTTAATCAAGGAACCTAGGGGTAAACCTGACCTCCCGTAACTGCAAGGAGAAGGGAGCGGTGGAATCGGAAATGGTCCACCGCAAGGATTGATTTGGCATCCTCGTACCCTCTATCCCATCCTTTTGGGCGAGGATAGCTCCTGGTGAATGCGGTGGCTCTGTGAGAGAGTGTATGATGTCCCTTCTCCAAAACCGTAGGTAGACGTTTAGACGATGCCAATTGACAACATTGTTATATGGTACACAAGCGAAACCGAAGTCCTAGAATTGTCTTTTCAAGACCCCGGCACCCTCTTTTCCTCCTCCGTGTGACACTGCACTGAGTAGGGTCCTCCGATAGTCCTCACCAACCGACTCTCTCTGAGATTTCATCCGAACAATCGCAACCACTTAGCATATTGGTACTCAAATCCCAGTCCCTGTGGGATCGATAATCTTTATTACTTGACGATATCCATGCACTTGCGGGCGTTGAGCGCGAGCACGCACTTTGAGTCTTCGATGGTCTCCGTCGTGGGATTTAAGGTTGCAACCGTGTGCATCATGTTTTTGGCACCATTGTCGGGGACTGTCGATTCGATATCAAATCGAACGGTGGTAGATTGGATCGGACTTAGGATTAGATTATTTTTCTGCTTTATTTTCTTATTAGTTTACTTTATTTGCTTTAGTTTTTTTTCCATATTTAGATTTAGTTTTTATTTTCAGTAGTAGTTTCCTGATTACTTATTGCATCTTAGGTTTTTATTTACTAGATTTATTTATTTTCTGCTTTTAGCATTAGGTTAGCACCCTTACTTTTGTGTGTTGGTTCATCGTATGCTTAGAAGACTAGGATCGGAAGGTCTAATTCCGATCGATTTAGAGATTGAGTGAACCTTTCACCGACGGAGAGCAGAACGACGAAAGATGGAAGATCAAGCTGCATCCGAGGTGAACATAGGCAGCTGACCTCTGCGGCACTATGCATCTCCTATCGCTAGAGGATTCAGGCTGAGCATAGCTGGACCATCCATATCGACAAATAACTTTGAGCTGAAGCTGACACTCATACATATGGTCCAGCAGAGCCAATTCGGGGGAGATGCAACTGAAGACCCGAACCGGCATCTTGAGGCTTTTCTAGAAATCTGCTCAACTATAAAACTGAACGGAGTCCCTTCTGATGTAATCTGCCTGAGCCTGTTCCCGTTTTCACTACGGGATAAGGCTAAGGCATGACTTCACTCCTTACCCTTTAGAAGAATCACCACATGGGAGCAGTGTGAGCAGCAGTTTCTGAATAAATACTTCCCACCAAGTAAGACTGCTCACATGCGCCACCTTATCACTAGCTTTCGCCAGAAGGAGGTGTTGGCTTTTTGACGTAAATCTTTTCGACGTTTTGTTTGAGTAGATAATTAAATGAGTAAGAGTAGCGGAAAATAAAGAGACACGTTTATTTTTACTTGGTTCACAACCCAGCAGTTGCTACTCCAAGGCCCTATCGGTCCTAGACCGCGTACGGAGGGTAAAGCACTATAACGTCTCCTCCTCGTTGGAGGTAGGAAACAACGATCACAAAACCAAAAGTACGAGGATGAGGCAACAAGCCTACCTCACCTCATTATGATTAAAACAAAGAATACAATAAAAACAATTACTTGCTACTACGGCCGACGAAGGAGATTTAAACTTGTCGTTGTGTCGGCGTTATAACGGCGTTGGAGCATTGGCGTTGTAGGAGCACTTGAGAATAAACTTGATGTGATTTGGAGTTGGAATCATCCCCTCCTTTTATAGATTTTGGACTCTGAATATGTCTCCTCTTTTTTTGGAACAGATCACGAAGTTGTATAATTTTTATCGTGAAGTGGCTACGTCAAACCTTATTCATTTTGACCTAGCGCAAAGGTTGATTCGTCACCATCACGATCGATGATTTCCCATCACCAATCGATGAGCATCGCTGATCGCCCAATGTCTAGCAATGATCGCTAGCCCGCCACTTCCCTGCAGTAAGAGGTTAGCTCGGAAAATGATAAATGTGACGGTTTATAACCGTCCGATCTCAACCTAGACCTTCCACAGGAAGCCTTAGTCGGATCGCCGCCTACAGTCATCCCCGTAAAGAGGACACGACCTTACAATCTCTCACTCACACGAGCTTTCCTCGATACTTACCTTGTAGCTCTCGCTTCCGGCCTTCCACTTGATTCCTTCGGCTCCCTCTGAAGTCACTCGAGTGTCGCCCGACCACCGCAGCTTCCTCCGGGTGTCGCTAGCCTTCTACCTCCAGCTTTAGTACTTTTTTGCACACTCGATTTAGCTCGTGAGATAATGATGTAAACTTAACTTTGTGTCTTTTCCAAAATCAAAACACAGGTTCGATTATCTGGTGCCCCTGCACCAACAGGAGGGGGAGTCCTTATCGAAGCATGGGATCGCTACAAGGGGCTACTTTATCAATGCCCACACCATGGACTGGAGAGGTGGTTGGTAATCCACATTTTCTATAATGGGATCACTTACGCCATAAAGATGTCCCTAGATTCTACTGTAGGAGGAGCTTTAATGAAGAAGAACATAGAGGAGGCAGAGGAGCTTATCGAAGAGGTGGCCCAAAACCACCATCAATGGGCCTCTAAACATGGTCAACCCATGCCTGTGGTAGAACGATACACTGTCAACTCCATGGACCACTTTTCAGCAAGGATGGACGCGCTAAGTAGACGATTTGAATCTTTGAATCCTTCATCTGCATGCGCGACCATCGACTTTGGAGAAGGAGCGGTAGCCTATTGTGAGGACCACTATGTAGGGCAGGGGGCTGCAGACGAGCAGATTGAGCATTGTGACGTGATTGGGGACTATGATCAAAGGCCCCATAACCCGTACTCTAATACCTACAATCTCGGATGGAGGAGTCACCCAAATTTCTCCTACAAAAATAACTCGGGAAACCCCCAACCATCCGGAGGATACAGGCAGTAGCAGGGCAATGGGCAGCGACCACAGAAGTCCAGACTGGAACAGATGATGGAGGACTTCATCACTACCCAAACTAAGGCCAATGAGGAATTCCGTCGCCACCATCAAAAGTCTAAAGAAGCACTGAGAGACTTGAAGGCCTCCGTTGACGGCTTTGCAAGTCACACCAGAATGTTGGAGACACAAGTGGCCCAAAAAGCCCAATCCGTGTCACAACCTGTGAAGAACTCTCCGACGAGCCAAGGAAAGGAGGAAGGAGTAGGGCAAAGTAGCCAATTCACCAAGGGGTGTGCAGCCATGATTTCCACTCTACCTGACCAAGCTGAGTTTGAAGAGAAAATCCCAGTACATCTTGAGGACCCTAGTGAATTCGTTATTCCCTGCTCGATTTATGGGGAGAGTTTCGACGAAGCGCTATGCAACTTGGGGTCATCAGTCAGTGTGATGCCCTATGCATATTTTATGAAGATGGGACTGAGCGGGCTCCAATCAGTGAATCTTGGTATTCGTATAGGGGATGACTCAGTGATGGAGCCCATTGGCCTGCTACCATGCGTTCCTGTGATGATTGAACATTTCGTGATACCCACAGACTTCATCATTCTGGGCACAGGACCAAATCCCCAGAATCCTATCATTCTAGGAAGGCCTTTTCTAGCAACCGCAGGGGCATGCATAGATGTGAAGGCACACCGGATCTCCCTGGAGGTAGATAGAGAGATCACACTTTTCAGTCTTTCGAAGCAAAGAGATTCCTACTTTGACAGCTTAATGATTAGCAGATTGAAGCCAGAACCTCTAGATGTGGATCCCGAGACAGATGAATGGAGGTTCACTGAACCACCGGAGCCGAGTTGATAGAAGAGTGAAGTCGAGCTAAATGACCTTAAACAAAGCACTTCTTGGGAGGCAACCCAAGTTTAGTTGTAGATTTTTCTTTTTTCTATTGCATTGCATACATGTGTTAGATTTTAGTTTTGATTTCCATCACATTTAGAGTTAGGAGTAGAAAAGAACTTTGCTAGGCAAAAATGAAACCCATATTAGTCTACACGGCGAAGTGTATGAACAAATTTGGGCCATGGTGTATGAAAGGGGGTGAAAAATGGGGGCACACGGCCTGACCGTGTGTTTTCCCACGGCCGAGCCCACTTGACCAGAGAGCGGCCTAGTGTGTTTTCACATGATCACGTGCGAGGTTGAGGTTAAAAGGGGCGAGCCGTGTGTTTTCACCTCATTTGCGCCGTGTGCTTCAAAAGTTCTTGCCCTAGCCATGTGATTTCACTTTCCCCTTCCTCTAGAAGCATTTTCAACCTCTTTATAAGCCAAAAGGAGCAAGGATGAGGAGGACCAACACCGTAGCATCC
Organism: Wurfbainia villosa; assembly: GCA_025175895.1. Taxonomy (NCBI): domain Eukaryota; kingdom Viridiplantae; phylum Streptophyta; class Magnoliopsida; order Zingiberales; family Zingiberaceae; genus Wurfbainia; species Wurfbainia villosa. Next base: position 41,384,673 of record CM046004.1, on the reverse strand, counting down.
CGATCCGGTGCCTCGGAGTGACGAACAAGAAGAGCCAACGCTCCTCAAGCTCTGAAAGAGGGTAATGCCCTACCCCCTCTACTTTTTCGCAATAATGAGCATAGAGATAGGTTCAATATGCTCTCTGCTCATAAACTTACTGCTACTAGGTACTTAGATGAGGATTTGCTAGGATCCTTAGGTTTGTTGGGTGACATGCAAACCCTATTTGCAAAAATGGGGTGGGATGAGATTATGGGAATAAGGCACCTAACTTACCCTAGGATAGTTTTGGAATTTTTGAATTCTTTAAAGGCAGAAGTTTTAACGGGTAGAGAGAGCGAGGGGGGTAGGATAACTTTTAGATTTTTTAATATTGAGCATGAGTGGACCCTTCACCAATGGAACTCATGCTTTGGCTTGCCAAGTGGGGGAGAGAGAAGAACCCCTAATGGGTACAACTCTCGTTTGATTTGGACTGAGTTGATAGGGGAGCACATTTATGACCCTTCTAGGGCCAAACCGTCATGCCTCCAAAACCCCATCTTTCGATACCTTCACTGTGTCATGGCAAGTACTATATTTGGTCGTGGGGAGAGTGACGGTATAGTGAGAACCAGTGAGCTTCTTTACCTATGGGACATGCTACAAGAAAGGAGTAGCATCGATGTAGGGTCCCACTTCATCAGACACTTAGTGAAGATGGGCAAAGCAGCATGCAGAGAGATCCATGTGGGAGGCCTACTTACCCACATTTGTTATAGGATGGGGTACGACTACACAACATTGGAGAGTATAGAGGGGAGCCCTAGGATCGACCTAGGAGTATGCTTGGCCATGAAGATGATTGTAAGAGAAGGAGACTCCTTATGCTATGTAAGGAAAAATCTTATGGCCCTTAGGCTCCCTGACCCTGATCGTACCACCATCACTATACGCACCAATTGGCACTTAGACCTGATAGTGGAGTCCCCTCCTCATCAGGGACCATTCACATCAGCGCCCATCTCTCCACCTTTGTACCACTCTCCCTCCAGTCCACACATACATAGGAGCCCACCTAGTCCACGCCGACACGAGCCTACACCTGTGCCACCATCTTTTTCTATTTTTGAGCAAGATGCAAGTACATCGACATATGATTTCTTGGAGTCCCGATCATGCCTCAATGACATCTACACTGAGCAGCAGATGCAGAGGCAGTGATGGGAGGAGCAGAGCGCCTACCAGCAGGCGGAGTTCTAGAAATTCCAAGAGCATTTCCAGCGGGCAGAGGAGTTCTACGATGAGGCCCGCATATACTTTCAGGAGGAGGCTGCTCATCGCCAGGATGAGGCAGCTTACCGTGGGGAGATGCGGCAGCATATGCATGTCCAGCAGGCACAGTGGGCTAGGGAGGAGAAGCACCGAGCAGTTGCTACATCCACCAGCTCTCAAATCGACCACATGTATATGTGGCATTAGTGGCTCAGCAGCAGGTTCTCCTAGGATCCAGAGATGCCCATGCTCCCAGACTTTCCACCTCGTCCACCATATTGGAGGTATACTTTTGTTTAAGTCTGGGGGGAAACCCCCGAAATCTATTTTGTTTTGTTTTCCTAGTAGTAGTTTTTTTCTGGTATTTTCATTTGTTCATGCATGCATGAGTTGTTTAGTTTCTTTCGGTACTTAATTTTTGGTGTCTTAAAAGCTACCTCAGTAGTATTTTTGAAAATTTCTTGCATGAGTTGTTCCCATAGGTAGCTTAACTCTATTTATCTTCTGGTATTTTATTTTATGTGTTCTATTGAATGTTCTAGACTTACACTGGTTAGCTCTGTTTTTACACTTACACAAGTCGAACAGTCTAACAGGGAGGATCTAGTACATACGTAGTTATGATTCACTTCAATAGGCTAGTACTTTGGAATCCATAGGTGACTCTAGGTTTAGCATTTTAGTTACTGGAGATGCTCAGATTGTGTAAGCCCATTCGGAAAAATCAAAATCCCTATGAGCTTAAAAAAAAAAGATTATGAGAGATAAAAAAATAGTTGTTGTGGGTGGAAATGACTAGGTGCCCCTTTGAGACCGAGTTATGTTACTGGGGAAACACCTCCCAATTTCTCTCAATACCGAGCACGCCTTTGAGACTTTATGCTAGATCTAGGGAATGACCCTCGCTTTGGGTAGGTAAGTGCCTAAGAGCCAGAAACCTTAGGAAAGCTATGGGGTGACGACTTAACTCACCATGGAACGGGCATCCCCTAAAAATGATTCGCCTAGCACGAGCACGAGGAGCTAACTTAGTGAATTTTTAGAATGTATCTGTTTTGCTTTGATTGCAAATACCACTTGATAAATTTAGTTAACATGCTCATTATGGAGCAATATCTTTTTAAAATTTTATGGTACTGAGGTTTTCTTGAGGACAAGCAAAGATTTAAGTATGGGGGAAGTAATGTGCGCAAAACATATAGGATTTTAGGAGTAGTTTTTGCTCACATCTTGTTGCATTTTGCGTTAGTTTCATGCATAAGTTACTCTGTTTTTGCATGCATTTCCTATTTTCTAGTTTGAAGGTCTGCTCGTTGTTCTTTTTAATGCAGGTTGGCTTTTCGGGCAAAAAAGATGCATTTTCGGAGCGAAAGAAGGACATTTCTTTCTAGACGCAAAGTGGGACAAGGCCAGGGCATGTGGATTCACACGGCCGTGTCTGATGGACAAAGATCAGCACACCAGGGCCGTACACGGCTTGGCCATGTGGAAACACATGGCCGTGTGGTGGCCCGATGGAGTTGTGCGACTAGGGTTTTTCCCGATTTCGCAGCGGTCTGAGGCGACGTCTATATAAGGATGGCTCTGCCCAAACCCTAGGGGGAGGCACGACAGCTAGGACGGCACGCCGAAGCTTTAAAAAGGTTCGGTAACTCAGCGGGGAGGAGGAACACCGCTGGAGGTCCACAACTTGCAATACAATGCCGGAGAGAATATCACAACGCATTGTATATCTCTATTTCTGTGTTTTATCTCTATTGTATTCGAACTTAAACATGTTTTGTGATTCTTCCTTCGTATTTATGGAGTAGTACTTTTGATTCTAGGATTAGGGAGTTGCTTGAGTTCATATACAATGTTGGTTCATATTAAATTCTGGCCAAAAGTTTGATATTGACAGTTGGTAGTTGTTCTTTATTATATTTTCGTGAATTTGGCTTTCTTTCCGCTGTGCTTAGGCGATACGAGGTGGTGACAACCCTTGCAATCTATATTTAGGAGGTTTGATCAAGGAACCTAGGGGTAAACCTGACCTCCCGTAACTGTGGGGAGAAGGGAGCAGTGGAATCAGAAACGGTCCACTGTAAGGATTGATTTGGCATCCTCGTACCCTCTATCTCGTCCTTTTGGGCGAGGATAGCTCCCGGTAAATGCGGCGGTTCTGCGAGAGAGTGTATGATGTCCCTTCCCCAAAACCATAGGTTGACGTTTACACGATGCCAATTGACAACATTTTTATATGGTACACAAGCGAAACTGAAGTCCTAGAATCGCCTTTTCAAGACTCTGGCACCCTCTTTTCCTCCTTCGTGTGACACCGCACTAAGTAGGGTCCTCCGATAGTCCTCACCAACCGACTCTCTCTGAGATTCCGTCCGAACAATCGCAACCACATAGCATATTGGTACTCGAATCCCAGTCCCTGTGGGATTGATAATCTTTATTACTTGACGATATCCGTGCACTTGTGGGCGTTGAGCGCGAGCACACACTTTGAGTCTTCGACGGTCTCCGTCTTGGGATTTAAGGTTGCGACCGTGCGCATCACCAACCTACTCAACATCAAGGTACTGGTCAAATGCATACAACTGTCCGGTCCGAGTCATACACTAGTATCCTACACACAATAGTATAGATCATGAAAATAACATGCAAGATGATGTACAATCAAATGTAGCAAACATAGCACAAACAAATGCAACAATACAACAAGCATAGATATATAGATCGTATCTATATATATTACTCACACTCACACACATATATATATACATAAATATATGTATATGTATATATATACAAATGCCCTCACACATGGCAATGCAAATGCATGGTCATGTCTATGCACCCCACTCGCTACCACGACCCCAGTGTGGCCTACGTGGCACGACATGATAACTATCCCAACTCAACAACAACCACTGCTCTCGAGTAGCCGAGTGGGCAGTATGAATAAGTAGCGATAAGCTAAAGAGCTATAAGCTACACAACAGGAGTCCCTGCTATTGGCCACTCCGACTATCACTACCCATGAGTGGTCGAGTGCCACGCACCCAGGATAACTGCACACTATTCCAACAACAACTATCAATAGTGGGGAGAGTGTGATACAACAAATGTTATGCCCTCACACCAGTTACTACTCCACGAGTAACCTGGGAAGCAGGATGACTAACGATCCTCTCGACCACAAGGGAGACCAAGTCGCCAGCATGCATGTAAATGAAATGAATGCACGACAACACATACATATGTCCACAACACACTCTCTATTCTGTAGAGGCATATACAACTGACAACAACCAAGCTATGACCTCCAATCCGTAGCGACACTCTATCGACAAACCACACGTCCATACATGACTACATGCTCCGTAGGAGATATATATACATCAAAAAGGAAGATGAAACAACTATCAATTCTACCTCAAAAGCATCACCCAACCCCGGATGATTAATCCTAAAGACACAAGTCAAGACTACAACCATACTCAGCTACATACCCATGGTTAAGCGTCTAAAGATCCACCTACCATAGCATTGGTAATTTATAACAACAATGAACGATAGATAACAAAAAAAACAATATATCTCAAAGTGCAAAGACTAAGTATCAAGAACATGATTAAATAAGAGTGAAGTCAAGGTAAAATATTAACAAAACTCATGCACTAAGATTAATCAGCTACCTGACCTGGGTAGGATATTACCCACCTTATAAAAAGACTTATCTGAGAGTCTCCACGTCCAAAAAAAAATCTTGAATCAATATTTTGCAATTTACATACAAATATAACTAACACTCACATAAACAATCTGTAGGAATAGGAAATCCAACCCCATCTTAATCCCTAATTGATTAACCAAATCCCACAGTATAATCCCATCCCATTACTAATCTATTCTCCAATTAACATTACTACATCAATTTATTGCACAACTATCATATACAACAAAAAGCTTACATCCCATCTCTTGCATGTGTTAGACTATCCGAGCCTCTAAAATCGCTTTTTGCATTGCGTAAACCCCGAAAGTCGGCCACGGATATGTGAAAAGGTAAATAAAACTACATGTACGTGTTTTAAAACTTTAGATCCACTCTAGATCTACATGTTAAGAGTTTACCCTCGATGTGAAGCCCTTCGCTTATCCCGCTCGTCCAAACGGCTTGCCGGAACCCGAGAGTGTCAAGTGTACACTCCTCTATTGGTATCCACACAAGCAATAGGTAGAGAAAAGCAATCTAGAGTGTGCTAGCACCCCTTGCAGTCTCACAGCAAGATAAGGAAGATTAGGGAGAGAGCTTGAGGGAAGATCCAAGGAAGAAGATGATAAAGTTACACAACTTTCATAACCCACTATAAGAGGGTTACATGCATGCATGTAACTCCAAGAGCCAATGGCTCTTGGTCTCCCTCATAAGTGTTGGATCGAGAAGCGTCGCTAGAGGGGGGGTGAATAGCGATCGTAAATCTTTTCTTTTTCGTTCGTTCGATACACAAAGTAAGCACAGCGGAAAATAAATGAACACGTTTATTTTACTTGGTTCACAACCCAGCGGTTGCTACTCCAAGGCCCTATCGGTCCTAGACGGCGTACGGAGGGCAAAGCACTAAAACGTCTCCTCCTCGTTGGAGGTAGGAGACAACGATTACAAAAACCGAATATACGAGGATGAGGCAACAAGCCTACCTCACCTCGTTATGAAGATAAAAATACAGAATATAATATCAAAAATATTACTTGAATCACGCCAAGAAGAAGATCAAAACTTGAGCCGTCGGCGTTATGACGGTGTTGAAGCGCTTGGCGTTGTAGGAGCACTTGATGAATAATTGATGTGATTTGGAGATGAATCCTCCTCCTTTTATAGACTTTAGCCTCTAAATTTGTCTCCTATTTCTTTGGAACGGATCATGAATTTTTCCAAATTTTTATCGCTATGGTGCGCGCCAAACGTTATCCGCTTTGACCTAGCGCAAAGTCGAATCGTCGCCATCACGATCGATGTTTCATCACGATCGATGACAATGACTGATGCCTCATCACGATCGATAATGCCGATCGCCTAATGTCCAGGAATGATCACACCGCCACTTCGCAGAAGAGATTAGCTCGGAAAATGATAAATACGACGGTTTCTAACCGTCCGATCTCGACCTAGACCTTCCACAGGAAGTCTTAGTCGAATCGTCGCCTACGGTCGTCCCCGTAAAGAGGACACGACCTTACAATCTCTCACTCACATGAGCTTACCTCGATAGTAGCTCTCGCTTCCGGCCTTCCACTCGATTCCTTCGGCTCCCTCCGAATTCACTCAAGTGTCGCCCGACCACCACGGCTTCCTCCGGGTGTCGCTAGCCTTCAGCTCCAGCTTTAGTACTTTTCTGCACACTTGATTTAGCTCGTGAGATAACAATATAAACTTAACTTTGTGTCTTTGCCATAATCAAAACACAGGTTCGATTATCTAGTGCCTTGCACCAACAATCTCCCCCTTTTTGATCTATGGCAAACCAACACAAAGTTAAGGGAAATTAAAGCATAAAACACATATAGTAGATGATGAATGCCATTCCCAAAAACTCTCCCTTAACCAAAACTCCCCCTTAACCCTAGGTGAGTTTTGAAAGAGATACTTTAGTTTTCAAAAACAAATTTTGTGTTTCAAAATGAAATTTTGTGTTACTCCCCCTTAACTTTCGCTCTTCTCCCCCTTTTGCCATAAATCAAAAAAGAGTGTTGGGGTTTTTGTATAAAATAGGGGTTTAAAACAATGTCGTTTATGAATGCATCTAGATAAATCAAATATGAGTCCAAGCATCGTCCTAGCAATAGTTAGATAGATTGGTTCGAGGTGTGTCCTCTCGCACTAATAATCTAAAGATTTATAATATAACCCTTAAGATTAGTTTGCTCTCCCCTTAGTCAAATATATGAAGTATAAGAGATGTAGGGGCACTAAACTTTGGCCTCGAGTTGTTAAGTACAATAGTTGAGAAAATAAGTAGTATTTTGAAGGGATTGTTTCAAGTATATTTCAATTATCCTTAACATCTCACCCATTCTATGTGTCTCATAATTTGTTCACCTTATATGTTTTGTGAGATGATTTTAAATTGATTAAAGATAGTCAACCTTGGGTTAGATTCAGATTTAACCTTTAGATCGTTAAGTAACTTTTCGAAACGGCTTCTGTGTGGCGAGGCACAGGGCCTTCTTTGATCAACAACGACCACTTCCTTAGACAAAGACAAATTCAAGAAAATATTACTTAAGTCACTTAGGGTTACTTCCTGGTCTAACTAGTTTAGGATACGGCGAGGTAGCTTCAGCTAGTTCCACTCGGTCAAGTGCACCAAGCTAGATACGCCTTATCTAGCTCAATACACGAGACTTTGTCTCCTAACGCATTATATCATCGCGCCCCGATACTATATTATCAAGAGTTGACTAACTAGTTATTTATGAAAAGAGGCTCCCGAGGCTCAATCTTTTCAAGGATTTTAGTTGGTTATGTACGTATTCTAAGTAAGTTCACAAGTTAATGTAAATTCTAAGCATGTAATGGTTTTGCTAAGTAAGCGGGTATACTATTTTAGTGTTAGCTCCCCCTAGACCATTGAACCAATAAGGTCTATTCAAATAATGAACTTGATCCTGAGGAATCCAATACTTATTAGTCCTAATATGTGAATTTAATAAAACCTTTGGGACCCATGCTTGGACTCTTTGATGACTACAATTTACGATAGACATATAAGACCTATTCGTAGTCTTTGACTTAAATCCGAGTCCGGCTTTGTTGTACACGGCTCTTTGGGTTCCAAGTAGTCGGTTAAGGTTCTTAGATCCCAACGTGAACTTGTCCAACCTAGCCTCGACCTCTTGAACTTGGTCTTTCAAGAGAGAATTCTCCTTCTCAAGTTTTTCAATTTGGGTTGAGTTTCTCTCTTGAACTTGACTAGTTGAAGAGATTAGAGTAGCCTCTTGCTTGAGAGTTTCAACCTCCTCAAGTAACGACTCAACCCTAGACTCGGACTTAGTTAATTTCCTATTAAGCAGTTTAATTGTAAAGTGAACTAATTAAATAGAAATCAACCTTAACTTTCCCTTTTGGTCCGGCTTTGAGTTTTCTCTCAAAATAATCTTGAGTCAGAGTCGGAGTTGTAGTTGGACTCGGCTTCGGATTCTGACTCGGACTCCTCCGTTCTTGCCATGTAAGCTATGTCTTCTCTGTTGTCCCAAGTTGCATGGAAGGCTTTCCTTGCTCCCTTTTTCTTTTGGTTCTCATTCTTCAATTTCCTTCTTTCTTGTCGAACTATTCTCCGCACAATATTGACTATTATGGCCTCCTCTTCGGATTCGGATTCGTCTTCGGGTTCGAGTTCATCTACTTGCCTAGTAGGTGGCTTGCTTCTTTGTCCTGCAAGTAGAGCAATACCTCTCTCGGCCCGGATCACGTTAGTTTGCTCGTGAAGTTCAAACTCGGAAAATAATTCATCTAACCTAAGCTTCGATAGGTCCTTAGAGACCTTGTAGGCATCGACCATGGATGCCCACAAGGTAGTCCTAGGAAATGAATTAAGAACGTACCTTAGTAGGTCACGTGTATCGACCTTGTGTCCGATGGTGAGTAGGCCAGTGACCATGACCTGCACGCGGCGCAGTAGTTGCGTTCCGCCTCGTGTTCTGCATCTTGAGGTTATACAACTTATTGAAAAGAAGGTCACGCTTTACATACCTTAGCATCGGACGTTCCTTGTGTAGCTCAATTAATTTATTCCATAGGTCCTTGGCGCTAATGAATGGTCCGATGCGGTTGAGTTCCTCCTTGGACAAGCCGCATTGCAATATTTGGGTTGCTCTTGCATCGGCTTCGATTTGCCTCTTGGTTGCATTTGTCCACTTGTTGAAATCCAATGGCTCTCCTTGATCATTGGTGGGTATAGCAAAGCCGCTTTGGATTATTATCCAAGTCTCGACTTGTGTTTTCAAGAAACACTCCATCCGACCTTTCCAATAACGGAAATCATCTCCGTTAAAGAACGGAGGCCGGGTGGTGCTATATCCTCAATGTGAGCCATTAAGTATCTTGCAAAACACAAATAAAAACTAAAGAGAATTCCAAGACTTGGTCTTGGATTAATGCGAAATAATAGGAAAAAAACATAAATAAATAAGGAGGATAAGAAACTAACAAAAATTTGAAACTTACGACCTTCGATGTCCCGAAAGGGTACTAAACGTTGGATTTTGGGGCTGAAATAGCTTGTTACAGGGTAAACCCCGGTAAGAAGTGTAGATCTTTCAAAGAGTTTCGATTTGGTGGGTAGATTGTTTCGTGAGTCCACTTGTAGCAAAAGTTATGCTCTTGATCGTGAGGTACTCCAAGGAGATTAGTACTTGCAAAACACAACAAAACTATGTACCAAGACTTGGTCTTGGATTAGTAGTGCGAAACAAAACCTAAGAAATATACGAATCGAAAATACAAAAATAAAACCAAAACGTGCTAGATTGGTGGTTTCACCAAATCTTAGCGCCCCCGCTCTGATACCAATTGTTGGATCGAGAAGCGTCGCTAGAGGGGGGGTGAATAGCGTTCGTAAATCTTTTCTTTTTCGTTCGTTCGATACGCAAAGTAAGCACAGCGGAAAATAAATGAACACGTTTATTTTACTTGGTTCACAACCCAGCGTTTGCTACTCCAAGGCCCTATCGGTCCTAGACCGCATACGGAGGGCAAAGCACTAAAACGTCTCCTCCTCGTTGGAGGTAGGAGACAACGATTACAAAAACCGAATATACGAGGATGAGGCAACAAGCCTACCTCACCTCGTTATGAAGATAAAATACAGAATATAATATCAAAATATTACTTGAATCTGCTTGCCGAAGAAGATCAAAACTTGATGTCGCGTGGCGTTAGCTATGATGGTGTTGAAGCGTTGGCGTTGTAGGAGCACTTGATGAATAATTGATGTGATTTGGAGATGAATCCTCCCCTCCTTTTATAGACTTTAGCCTCTGAATTTGTCTCCTATTTCTTTGGAACGGATCATGAATTTTTCCAAATTTTTATCGCGAAGTGGCCGCGTCAAACGTTATCCGTTTTGACCTAGCGCAAAAGCTGAATCGTCGCCATCGATCGATGCCTCTCATCGATCGTGATGACGATCGACTAATTCATCTCATCGATCGATAATGATCGCCTAATGTCGTGATCGAATGATGCCGGCTACCACTTCCTGCGGTAAGAGATTAGCTCGGAAAATGATAAATACGACGGTTCTAACCGTCCGATCTCGACCTAGACCTTCCACAGAAGTCTTAGTCGAATCATCGCCTCTGATGCGTCCCCTCAGTAAAGAGGACACGACCTTACAATCTCTCACTCACACGAGCTTACCTCGATAGTAGCTCTTGCTTCGGCCTTCCACTCGATTCCTTGGCTCCTCCGACCACTCAAGTGTCGCCCGACCACCACGGCTTCCTCCGGGTGTCGCTAGCCTTCAGCTCCAGCTTTAGTACTTTTCTGCACACTTGATTTAGCTCGTGAGATAACAATATAAACTTAACTTTGTGTCTTTGCCATAATCAAAACACAGGTTCGATTATCTATTGCCCCTGCACCAACAATCTCCCCCTTTTTGATCTATGGCAAACCAACACAAAGTAAAGGGAAATTAAAGCATAAAACACATAAAGTAGATGATGAATACCATTCCCAAAACTCTCCCTTAACCAAAACTCCCCCTTAACCCTAGGTGAGTTTTGAAAGAGATACTTTAGTTTTCAAAAACAAATTTTGTGTTTCAAAATGAAATTTTGTGTTACTCCCCCTTAACTTTCACTCTTCTCCCCCTTTTGCCATAAATCAAAAAAGAGTGTTGGGGTTTTTGTATAAAATAGGGGTTTAAAACAATGTCGTTTATGAATGCATCTAGATAAATCAAATATGAGTCCAAGCATGCGTCTAGCAATAGTTATATAGATTGGTTCGAGGTGTGTCCCTCTGCACCAATAATCTAAAGATTTATAATATAACCCTTAAGATTAGTTTGCTCTCCCCCTTAGTCAAATATATGAAGTATAAGAGATGTAGGGGGCGCTAAACTTTGGCCTCAGAGTTGTTAAGTACAATAGTTGAGAAAATAAGTAGTATTTTGAAGGGATTGTTTCAAGTATATTTCAATTATCCTTAACATCTCACCCATTCTATGTGTCTCATAATTTGTTCACCTTATATGTTTTGTGAGATGATTTTAAATTGATTAAAGATAGTCAACCTTGGGTTAGATTCAGATTTAACCTTTAGATCGTTAAGTAACTTTTCGAGAAACTGGCTTCCAGGTCATGGCGAGGCACAGGGGCCTTCTTTGATCGGAACAACGACCACTTCTTTAGACAAAGCCAAATTCAAGAAAATATTACTTAAGTCACTTAGGGTTACTTCCTGGTCTAACTAGTTTAGGATACGGCGAGGTAGCTTCAGCTAGTTCCACTCGGTCAAGTGCACCAAGCTAGATACGCCTTATCTAGCTCGAATACACGAGACTTTGTCTCCCTAACGTACTATCATCTCGCCGCGTCCTGATACTATATTATCAAGAGTTGACTAACTAGTTATTTATGAAAAGAGGCTCCCCGAGGCTCAATCTTTTCGAAGGATTTTAGTTGGTTATGTACGTATTCTAAGTAAGTTCACAAGTTAACAGAAATTTTAAGCATGCAATGGTTTTGCTAAGTAAGCGGGTATACTATTTTAGTGTTAGCTCCCCCTAGACCATTGAACCAATAAGGTCTATTCAAATAATGAACTTGATCCTGAGGAATCCAATACTTATTAGTCCTAATATGTGAATTTAATAAAACCTTTGGGACCCATGCTTGGACTCTTTGATGACTACAATTTACGATAGACATATAAGACCTATTCGTAGTCTTTGACTTAAATCCGAGTCCGGCTTTGTTGTACACGGCTCTTTGGGTTCCAAGTAGTCGGTTAAGGTTCTTAGATCCCAACGTGAACTTTTCCAACCTAGCCTCGACCTCTTGAACTTGGTCTTTCAAGAGAGAATTCTCCTTCTCAAGTTTTTCAATTTGGGTTGAGTTTCTCTCTTGAACTTGACTAGTTGAAGAGATTAGAGTAGCCTCTTGCTTGAGAGTTTCAACCTCCTCAAGTAACGACTCAACCCTAGACTCCTGACTTAGTTAATTTCCTATTAAGCGGTTTAATTGTACTGTAAAGTGTACTAATTAAAGAGAAATCAACCTTAACTTTCCCTTTTGGTCCGGCTTTGAGTTTTCTCTCGAAATAATCTTCGGGGTCGGAGTCGGAGTTGTAGTTGGACTCGGCTTCGGATTCTGACTCGGACTCCTCCGTTCTTGCCATGTAAGCTATGTCTTCTCTGTTGTCCCAAGTTGCATGGAAGGCTTTCCTTGCTCCCTTTTTCTTTTGGTTCTCATTCTTCAATTTCCTTCTTTCTTGTCGAACTATTCTCCGCACAATATTGACTATTATGGCCTCCTCTTCGAATTCGGATTCGTCTTCGGGTTCGAGTTCATCTACTTGCCTAGTAGGTGGCTTGCTTCTTTGTCCTGCAAGTAGAGCAATACCTCTCTCGGTCCGGATCACGTTAGTTTGCTCGTGAAGTTCAAACTCGGAAAATAATTCATCTAACCTAAGCTTCGATAGGTCCTTAGAGACCTTGTAGGCATCGACCATGGATGCCCACAAGGTAGTCCTAGGAAATGAATTAAGAACGTACCTTAGTAGGTCACGGTTTTCGACCTTGTGTCCGATGGTGTGTAGGCCATTGACAATGTCCTGGACGCGGGCGTGTAGTTGCGTTGCCGTCTCGTGTTCCTGCATCTTGAGGTTATACAACTTATTGAAAAGAAGGTCACGTTTACATACCTTAGCATCGGACGTTCCTTCGTGTAGCTCAATTAATTTATTCCATAGGTCCTTGGCGCTAATGAATGGTCCGATGCGGTTGAGTTCCTCCTTGGACAAGCCGCATTGCAATATTTGGGTTGCTCTTGCATCGGCTTCGATTTGCCTCTTGGTTGCATTTGTCCACTTGTTGAAATCCAATGGCTCTCCTTGATCATTGGTGGGTAAAGCAAAGCCGGTTTGGATTATTATCCAAGTCTCGACTTGTGTTTTCAAGAAACACTCCATCCGACCTTTCCAATAACGGAAATCATCTCCGTTAAAGAACGGAGGTCGGGTGGTGCTATATCCCTCAATGTGAGCCATTAAGTATCTTGCAAAACACAAATAAAAACCAAAGAGAATTCCAAGACTTGGTCTTGGATTAGTAATGCGGGAAATAATAGGAAAAAAAACATAAATAAATAAGGAGGATAAGAAACTAACAAAAATTTGAAACTTACGACCTTCGATGTCCCTGAAAGGGTACTAAACGTTGGATTTTGGGGCTGGAAATAGCTTGTTACAGGGGTAAACCCCGAGTAAGAAGTGTAGATCTTTCAAAGAGCTTCGATTTGGTGGGTAGATTGTTTCGTGAGTCCACTTGTAGCAAAAGTTATGCTCGTTTGATCGTGAGGTACTCCGAAGGAGATTAGTACTTGCAAAAACACAACAAAAAACTATGTACCAAGACTTGGTCTTGGATTAGTAGTGCGGGAAACAAAAACCTAAGAAATATACGAATCGAAAAATACGAAAATAAAACCAAAACGTGCTAGATTGGTGGTTTCACCAAATCTTAGCGCCCCCGCTCTGATACCAATTGTTGGATCGAGAAGCGTCGCTAGAGGGGGGGTGAATAGCGTTCGTAAATCTTTTCTTTTTCGTTCGTTCGATACGCAAAGTAAGCACAGCGGAAAATAAATGAACACGTTTATTTTACTTGGTTCACAACCCAGCGTTTGCTACTCCAAGGCCCTATCGGTCCTAGACCGCATACGGAGGGCAAAGCACTAAAACGTCTCCTCCTCGTTGGAGGTAGGAGACAACGATTACAAAAACCGAATATACGAGGATGAGGCAACAAGCCTACCTCACCTCGTTATAAAGATAAAAATACAGAATATAATATCAAAAATATGACTTGAATCTGCTGCCGACGAAGACGATCTACACTTGGCGTCGGCGTCGGCGTTATGATGGTGTTGAAGCGCCGTTGCCAGGAGCACTTGATGAATAATTGATGTGATTTGGAGATGAATCCTCCTCCTTTTATAGACTTTAGCCTCTGAATTTGTCTCCTATTTCTTTGAACGGATCATGAATTTTTCCAAATTTTTATCGCTGGCGGCGCATCAAACGTTATCCGTTTTGACCTAGCGCAAAGCCGATCGTCGCCATCGATCGATGCCTCTCATCACCGATTGATGACAATGCACTCATCGATTCATCACGATCGATAATACGATCGCTTAATGTCCAGTGATCACACCGCTACTTCCTGCGCAAAGAAGAGATTAGCTCGGAAAATGATAAATACGACGGTTTCTAACCGTCCGATCTCGACCTAGACCTTCCACAGGAAGTCTTAGTCGAATCGTCGCCTACGGTCGTCCCCGTAAAGAGGACACGACCTTACAATCTCTCACTCACACGAGCTTACCTCGATAGTAGCTCTTGCTTCTGGCCTTCCACTCGATTCCTTCGGCTCCCTCCGAATTCACTCAAGTGTCGCCCGACCACCACGGCTTCCTCCGGGTGTCGCTAGCCTTCAGCTCCATCTTTAGTACTTTTCTGCACACTTGATTTAGCTCGTGAGATAACAATATAAACTTAACTTTGTGTCTTTGCCATAATCAAAACACAGGTTCGATTATCTAGTGCCCCTGCACCAACAATAAGGTGGCACCCCATGATGTGTTCATGATGATGTGGAGCATCATCATTGGTCGGCCCCATGCCAAGTCACCATGACATGGTAATTGGTCAAGTCAAAATTGACCATTCATCTTCCCTCTCAAGTCAAGTCAAACTTGACCTCTTATCTCTCATGGTTGATCAAATCCAACCATTTGATTCAAGTCAATTTGATTTAATGAATCTCAATTCATTAGTTTAAATTGACTCGATGAATCAAATCTAAATTAGACTCATTCAACACTTGAATCAACTTGAGTCTAACTCAATTAGTCTAATTTGGATTACTCTTAATCCAATTTGGTTCATCCCATGAACCTAATCCTCATGGTTCATCATATGAACCTAATCTCTATCTAATTGACCTTTGTGTGTGACCCTATAGGTTCTTGTAACATTGGCAATGCTCCTAAACTGATTTAGGAACATAAGCAATGAGCGGTATCTAGCAACACATCATTGCTACCCAAGTTACAAGAATGTTGAGATCCAACATCACCTTTGTGACTACTAATTGTGACTCTCATAATATGTGACAATGTCCCTCTATCCTTGACATTTAGATTGACCAATTGAGGCATAGACTATGTCATCCTTGGTACAATCTATATCTTGAACTCCAAGTAGACTCACTATAATCAAATGAGCTCAATATCTCATATTGACTCATTTGGGCATGGCCATGCTCTTAGTGATCTCACTCTATCAGGAATAACGATGTCACTCTCGTCATATAGGAGGGATAGATCCCATCTACATCACTCACATCCCTCCGCATAATTTGTTACATACCCAGTAATCGCCTATATAGTCCACCCATTTACGGGTGACGTTTGACAAAGCCAAAGTATGCAACTCCTTATGTAGGGAACCATGGTGACTTCAGGTCCAAGGACTAATAGTCACACTAATAGTCACATGAGAAAGTATATGATACTCATATAATGATCCATGATACTTTCTTATGGCGGGTCATTCAGTATACATTCTTCAATGCATACCCATGTGTCAACTTGATATCACATATCCATCACTTGTGAGATCAAGTCATCGAGTTGACCTACATACTAGTCTCTTTGCATTAACATTGTCCCTGAATATTAATACTTGACTAGGAATGATTAAGATTAGTGTTTTCTATATCATCTCATTATCGATTCAACCAATCAATTGATATAGATAAGAACCTTCTACTCAAGGACGTTATTATACTTAGTTATTTGGCACCAATACAAGTAAATATAATAACCATGCCTTTATAAATAGGAATTTGATACAACAAAGTCCATACAACAATCATCACATAATTGGCTCTAGGGCTTTCACTAACAATCGCCCACTAGCACTAGCATCAATCACTGTAGTATATAATACCCAATGACCTAGTGTGACCATCATGCTTTTTCTGTGCCAAAGCCTTGGTCAAGGGATCTGCGACGTTAGCCTCTGTGGGTACTCTACAAATCTTCATATCTCCTCTATCGATAATCTCTCGAATGAGATGGAAGCGCTGTAGTATGTGTTTAGTCCGCTGGTGTAAGCGAGGTTCCTTAGCCTGTGCAATCTCTCCATTGTTGTCACAATAGAGATCTATAGGATCTACTATGCTAAGAAACACCCCAAGTTCAATAATGAACTTGCGGATCCAAACTGCCTCCTTTGCTGCCTCTGATGTAGCAATATACTCGGCCTCTGTTGTAGAATCAACAACTGTGTCCTGCTTCAAACTCTTCCAGCTCACAGCGCCACCATTCAAGAAAAACACGAACCCTGACTATGATCTATAATCATCCTGGTCAGTTTGGAAGCTGGCATCGCTGTAACCCTTTACAGCTAGCTCCTCATCGCCTCCAAATAACAAGAAATATTCTTTAGTTCTTCTCAAGTACTTAAGAATATTCTTGACTACTATCCAGTGAAACTCACCTTGATCTTATTGGTATCTATTCATCATGCTCAAAGCATACGAGACATCAGGACGAGTACATAGCATGACGTACATGATAGATCCTATGGTCGATGCATAAGGGATATTATCCATCTGATCTCTCTCCTCTCTAGAAGAGGGACTTTGAGTCTTCGAAAGACTCACACTATGTGACATCGACAGAAGTCCCTTCTTGGAATTCTGCATGGCAAATCGTAGTAATACCGTGTCAAATATATGTACTCTGACTTAGGCCAAGCAATCTCTTAGATCTATCTCTATAGATCTTGATGCCTAGAATACTGGTTGCTTCACCTAAGTCCTTCATTGAGAAGCATGTCCCCAGCCAAGTCTTTACAGACTGTAGCGAAGGGATGTCATTCCCAATGAGTAGTATGTCATCCACATACAATACAAGGAACACAACTGTATTTCCATTAACCCTCTTGTAGACACTGGGTTCATCTTCATTCTTGATGAAACCAAACTGTTTGATCGCATCATGGAATCAAAGATTCCAGCTCCAAGAAGCTTGCTTTAGCCCATGAATGGACCTTTGTAGCTTGCATACTTTCCCAGTATATTGTGGATCTACAAAACCCTCAGGTTGTGTCATGTACACATCCTCGAGCAAGTTTCCATTCAAAAATGTGGTTTTGACATCCATCTTCCAGATCTCATAATCATGGTATGCTGCAATAGCAAGCATGATCCGAATGGACTTAAACATCACCACTGAAGAAAAGGTTTCATCATAGTCAATACCATGAATTTGCTTAAAGCTTTAGCCACCAATCGACCCTTATAGGTATGCGTAAGTCCATCCATGTCAGTCTTTCTCTTAAAGACCCACTTACACCCAATGGATTTGACGCCTTCAGGTGGATCAACCAAAGTCCATACTTGGTTGGTGTACATGGATTTCATCTCGGATCTCATGGCCTCTAGCCATTTCTCAAAATCTGGGCTCATCACAGCTTCTTGATAGGAGGTAGGCTCATTCTCAATGAGCATAACGTCATCATGGTCAGACAAGAGAAATGACTATCTCTCAGGCTGACGACGTACCCTATCGGACCTGCGAAGATGTAGGTCTACCTGAATAGGTTGTTGTTCCACAACTCTTTGTGCAACAATCTCATCACCCACAGCAATTTGTGGTTCCTATTCAACCTTCATTAAGGCCTCAGTGTTATGGTCCTTATCTTGAATTTCATCAAGATTGAACATACTCCCACTAGTTTTTCTAGAAACAAAATCCCTTTCTATGAATACCCCAGTCTTTGCCACAAACACTTTGTGATGACTGGGAATGTAGAAGTAATATCCCTTTGTTTCCTTGAGATATCCAACAAAATAGCACTTATCATATTTGGGTCCCAGTTTGTCTGAGACTTGACGTCGAACGTAAGCCTCACAACCCCAAATCCTCATGAAAGACATCTTGGGATTTCTCCCTGTCCATATCGTATATGGTGTCTTTATCATAGCCTTGGATGGTACATGGTTAAGTGTATCTAGAGCATATCCCCAAAAGGATATAAGAAGATCTGTATGACTCATCATAGATCGTACCATATCTAATAGGGTAAGATTCCTCCTTTTGGATACACCATTCCACTATGGTGTTCTAGGAGGAGTGAGTTGGGATAGAATCCCACACTCAGCTAGATAGTCACGAAACTCATGGCTAAGGTATTCACCACCTCGATCTGATCGAAGTATCTTAATACTCTTACCAAGCTAGTTTTGTACTTCACTCTTGAATTCTTTGGACTTTTCAAAGGATTCTGACTTATGTGTCATCAGATACATATAACCATATCTACTGAAGTCATCAGTAAATGTAATGAAGTACCTATAACCATCTATAGCAGCAACATTAAAAGGGCCACATACATCACTATGTATAAATCCTAACAAGTCTGTTGCTCTTTCGTTGTGTCCACTAAAGGGAGTCTTGGTCATCTTGCCTAGAAGGCAAGACTCGCATGTCTCATATGATTCAAAATCAAATGAGTCCTGTAGCCCATCCTTATGAAGCTGGGATAAGCGACTCTCATTTATGTGACCTAAGCGACAATGCCAGAGATAGGTTTGGTTCAACTCATTTGACTTGAATCTTTTGGTACTTATGTTATAGATGGGGCTCTCCCATTCTAGAATGTAGAGTCCGTTCATCAGAGGTGTACTACAATAGAACATATCATTTAAATAAACTGAACAATATTTGTTCTTTATTATAAATGAAAAACCTTTCTTGTCCAAACAAGAAACTGAAATTATGTTCTTAGTCAAAGCAGACACATAACAACATTCATCTAGTTCTAGTACAAGCCTAGAGGGCAGAGGTAGAAAATAAGTTCCTACAGCAACAGCAGCAACCCTTGCTCCATTGCCTACTAGTAGGTCAACCTCGCCCTTCGTCAATGTCCTGGTATTTCTCAGCGCTTGCATATTGGTACAAATGTGAGATGCACATCCGGTATCTTATACCCATGATGAAGAAATAGATAGATTGACTTCTATAACATTTATACCTAAAGTAGAAGTCTCACTTCTCTTCTTCTTAAGATCTTCCAGGTATGCTTTACAGTTACGCTTCCAGTGTCCAGCTTCCTTACAGTGGAATCAAGTCGCTTCCTTGGCCACCCCTCCTTTCGGTTTCAGTGCCTTGCCTTTTCCCTTGGCTTGGGATTTTCCCTTACCATTAGGCTTGCCCTTGCCTTTCTTCTTTTGCACCATCAAAATGGAGTCAGGTTTTCCCTTCTTAAGTTTGAGCTCAGTAGTTCTCAACATGCTAAGCATCTCAGGCAGTGGATTATCAATTTCATTCATGTTGTAATTCATGACAAATTGATTGTAGCTTTGTGGCAAAGATTGCAAGATCAAGTCAGTGGCAAGCTCTTGGCTAAGTGGGAATCCAACCTCTATAGGTTTTCTATGTACCCAATCATCTTGAGTACATATGGACCTACGGGAGTCCCATCTTGTATCTTGCACTGAAATAATGCCTTAGAGATCTCGTATCTCTCGTGTCTTGCTTGTCCTTGATATAGTTGACGAAAATGTTCAACCATATCATAAGCATTCATGAACTCGTGTTGCTTCTGAAGCTCAGAGTTCATGGTCGCGAGCATGACACATGACACATCTAATGCATCATCTTGATGCTTCTTGTAAGCATATCAGTCAGTTCGTGAGGCAGTGGAAGGAGGTGCCTCCGGAATGGGCTGCTCCAGGACGTACAATTTCCTTTCTTGGGTGAGAACGATTCTCAGATTCCTGTACCAGTCCAGGAAATTAGCTCCATTGAGCTTTTCCTTCTCAAGGATAGAACGCAAGGAGAAAGTGTTCGTGTTTGTCGACATGGTAATCTATAACATACACAATGCAGAAAATTAATATCATATTTCATTTATCATTTAATTAGGTCTTTAATCAAATGATGCTCTCACTGAATTATCGGACTTTTGTATAATCGAATCATGGATGTGGTCAAACCACATTACTAGATTCATACAAACTAGCTATAATTCTCGCGGGACAAGATCTACATCATACTATGCCTTGAGTTAGCTTTGGCTAAATCACCCAAGACTTAGTATGATCGGTACCAAGATTGGCTAAATCCAATTGAGTTAACTAGTTTTACTCAATCTAATTGAGCTTATTCTCACCCAAGCCGTGATAGGTGGGACCAAGATTGTCCCTCCATACCCTACCAAGATAATATGCATTGCTCTGCTTTGGCAGATTCAACACAACAAATGATCGAGGTAGTGATGGGTATCAAAACTTGGTAGGCATTTTTTAGTTGATTCGATTAAGATCTAATCTAATTGTGAATGTGTATCATATATGCATTAAGGCCTTTATTACCCTACACTAGCATGCATCACATACATACAAGCAATATACTAGCATGCATCATATACATACAAGCAAAATATCCTAGCATGCATCATATACATACAAGCAAAATATCCTAGTATGCATCATATAATATATATATATATCAACATATACATATATATATATATATATATATATAAATTAATTATGATGAGGTCATGGCCCTACTACTATCTTCTCATGCCAATGAGAAGATCGGATGGTCAACCTAGGGTTAGCGGCTTCTCCAAGCGCCTCCTTTGACTGTCATGTGTCGTCGGCTCCCTCCTCATAACTCCGTCTACTAGTAGACCTTCCACCGCTCCATTTTTGTATATTACAAACATGAAACTCGAGTTACATTCAAGTCTAAAACTATTTACAACTGGAATTTAAAAAGAAGAGGCACGACGCGTAGGTCGCATACCTTATACAACATGCACAACCATAAAAATGGCGCGCAAGCCGTATTATGAATTACAACATATTTATCCAATCACATTGGGTTTATTGGGTCATGACCATCACATAATTATACATAATTATAAATTATGTATTTTACATAAATTTCTATAATTTTCCCTATTTTTTTCAATTTTATGAGTCACATCTCCGTAACGATCCCGCTAAGCGATTTCCGGGCGCGATCGCGGGATAATGCCCCTTTTGGGGTTAGGGGCAGCGCTCCTACTCGCAAAATGAACTTTGCGAGTGTCCCATCTTGATCTTACAATGACTTAAGTCACTGTCCCAAAAACCTAAAGTGAGAATTTACCGTTTCGGAGAGTTTTTCTCGGTGGTTGAAGCCTACAAGTGTCCCAACACTTGTTGCTTCGACTCTTCGAGAAAAATACCCAAAAAATATATAAAAATAGGAAATTTACAGAAACATAAAGATCTGTAATTTTTATATATAATACAAAAACTACAAAACTAAAACACATACATGCTTCCCAAGTGGCTCTGATACCACTGTTGGACTATCCGAGCCGCAAAAACCGTTTTTTTTGTTGCGGAAACCTCGGAAGTCGGTCACGGATCTGTGCGAAGGTAAATAAAACTACATGTACGTGTTTTAAAACTTTAGATCTACTCTAGATCTACATGTTAAGAGTTTACCCTCAATGCAACTCCCTTCGCTTATCCCGCTCGTCCAAACGGCTTGCCGAAACTCAAGAGTGTCAAGTGTACACTCCTCTATTGGTATCCACACAAGCAATAGGTGGAGAAAAGCAATCTAGAGTGTGATAGCACCCCTTGGAGGCTCACGGCAAGATGAGGAAGATTGGGGAGAGAGCTTGAGGGAAGATCCAAGGAAGAAGATGATAAAGTTACACAACTTAACTTCACACTTTCATAACCCACTATAAGGGAGTTACATGCATGCATGTAACTCCAAGAGCCAATGGCTCTTGGTCTCCCTCATGGGGTGGCACCCCATGATGTGTCCATCATGATGTGGAGCATCATCATTGGCTGGTCCCATGCCAAGTCACCATGACATGGCAATTGGTCAAGTCAAAATTGACCATTCATCTTCCCTCTCAAGTCAAGTCAAACTTGACCTCTTATCTCCCATGGTTGATCAAATCCAACCATTTGATTCAAGTCAATTTGATTTAATGAATCTCAATTCATTAGTTTAAATTGACTCGTTGAATCAAATCTAAATTAGACTCATTCAACACTTGAATCAACTTGAGTCCAACTCAATTAGTCTAATTTGGATTACTCTTAATCCAATTTGGTTCATCCCATGAACCTAATCCTCATGGTTCATCATATGAACCTAATCTCCATCTAATTGCCCTTTGTGTGTGACCCTATAGGTTCTTGTAACATTGGCAATGCTCCTAAACTAATTTAAGAACATAAGCAATGAGCAGTATCTTGCAACACATCATTGCTACCCAAGTTACAACAATGTTGAGATCCAACATCACCTTTGTGACTACTAATTGTGACTCTCACAATATGTGACAATGTCCCTCTATCCTTGACATTTAGATTGACCAATTGAGGCATAGACCGTGTCATCCTTGGTACAATCTATATCTTGAACTCCAAGTAGACTCACTATAATCAAATAAGCTCAATATCTCATATTGACTCATTTGGACATGGCCATGCACTTAGTGATCTCACTCTATCAAGAATAACGATGTCACTCCTGTCATATAGGAGGGATAGATCCCATCTACATCACTCACATCCCTCCGTATAATTTGTTACATACCCAGTAATCCCCTTTATAGTCCACCCATTTACGGGTGACGTTTGACGAAGCCAAAGTATGCAACTCCTTATGTAGGGAACCATGGTAACTTCAGGTCCAATGACTAATAGTCACATGAAAAGGTATATGACACTCATATAATGATCCATGATACTTTCTCATGGCGGGTCATTCAGTATACATTCTCCAATGCATACCCATGTGTCAACTTGATATCACATATCCATGACTTGTGAGATCAAGTCATCGAGTTGACCTAAATTCTAGTCTCTTTGCATTAACATTATCCTTGAATGTTAATACTTGACTAGGAATGATTAAGAGTAGTGTTCTCTATATCATCTCATTATCAATTCAATCAATCGATTGATATAGATAAGAACCTTCTACTCAAGGACGTTATTATACTTAGTTATTTGGCACCAATACAAGTAAATATAATAACCATTCCTTTATAAATAGGAATATGATACAACAAAGTCCATACAACAATCATCACATGATTGGCTCTAGGGATTTCACTAACAGCATGCTACTGCTAAAAGAAACCTACTAGCTTAGCTTCAATCGCCTAGCTCCTTCAATCCTATTTAAGATACCAGGTTTGTCCCAATCACTTCGATCAGGAAAAAACCTTACTCTCATCACCTGAAATCGATCAATCAAATCTCTGCCGAATAAACAACTTCTTCCAATAACATTTAATCTGTAACTCAATGACAAATAACTATAACCATAGTATAGCTATCATGATAGATTAAAACAAAAACTTACCTAATTCTAAATCCATGTTCATCTCACGCAACCTAAAACTAAATCCAAATTTCTCCACAGCTTGCTAAATTATCACAACTTAAGTAAAACCTAACTAAGACAATTAAATGATACCACCCACAATTCTCCTACTCTGATGTAGCATGCGACGAAGATCCAACCAAGAAGCAAGTTGTGGCGAGTCTGAACACAAGAGAAACACAAACAGACCCAAGATCAGAATCATGCTGGAATCACTGAAGCCACAATCGGCGGACAGAACTCATGATGCAAGGAAATGGTGATTGCAGAGATGACCGTGGCAATCAAGTTGATGATAGCATCGATCAGATATGGAAGCAACATCAAATTCAACGCTCATGAGAAGAGGACGGCGATGATGAAGAGAAAGAAGGAAGTTGTGATTGGGCTAGCTATTGTCGGCGTTCGATGGGGTTGGCGCCTGATGGGTACCTCCAACAAGGTTGGCGACCAACGAGTCACTCCAACAACGCTCGAGGGTACAGCAAGCTGGCTCGATGGCAGCGAGCACAAGCATAAGGAAAAGGAGACGAGTGGCGCACGTACAGAAGGGAAGTCGGTCGGTGTATCGCACGAAGATAGGACGCAGAGAAGAAGAAGGCGGCAACAAGTGGGGAAGTTGCGTGAGGGAGAGGAAGAAAAGGGACAGGGCAATAGGGATGCGGTGGTGAGAAAGAATTCGGCCGCGATGAGGAGTTTGGGGAAAAGAAGAAAAAAAAAGTAAATAAAGAAAATATAACCCTAAGTTTAATACTTATAACTTAGGATAATTAATTCCATTAACTTCTTAATTACCGATTTTCCAAATTGATTCTACTAAAGCTTATCTATCTTATCCCCAGGAAACATCATAAAATATCTATTTAAATCTGAAAAATTTCTAAAAATTGCTGAAAAATTCCAATGGGTATTTTCCTAATTAACCAGTATTATTTTATTTTCTGGTATCTTACACCAATACATCACAATTACACATGTAGAGATATTCACTTGTTGTGATCCAATCATAAATTCTCTCATGCTGTGAATCGTATTGCGGACATTCAGTAAATGAGTTTAAGATCCAATCAAATACATGAAAACATGAATACTCAAATAGTGAATCTTCATTTATCCAATAAATGGTACAACCATAAGGCGATTGTCTTAGGACACCTCTCATATATAACTAACAGGGTCGGGACAGTTCAAAATTCTAAAGAATTATGGGATAAATTAATTAAATTACATGAACAGGCTAACTTGAGTCAACCCTAGGATGGTTTAGTTTTGATGGCAGGAATGAACAAAAAGGGAAAAAAAATCCAAATCAAGGAAAAGGAAAAGAAAGGAAGCATCTAAGCCAACCATGGGCAAATCATCATTAGACAAGTTGGATGCTAAAATACTGGAGACAAGTTATGTAGCATTCATGGTGTCCAACGAGTCCGAAGCTGAGACAAACTCTGAGTATGAGTCCAGGAGAAGCCACGGATCTGCATCTATTTCTGAAGGAGTAGACGAGGTAACTTCTCCCTTAGAAGATAAGTTGTACAATATAATAGCATGCCTAAGTAGGAAGTTAGCTAAGTCCGAGAATCGAGTCGACTCGCTTCTTAAGGAAGTCTAAGTACTTAAGGAGCAAGTCAACTTAAAGACTTAGACATGCTAAATTGAGGATAGAGACTCAACTCAAGTTGAAAAGCTTGAGGAAGAGAACTCGGTCCTAAAAAGGCAAGTAGAAGATCTCACCGGATTGTTGGAAAAGTTCTCTTCAGGCTCCAAGTATCTTAACATGATGCTTGGGTCTCAAAGAGCTGTGTACAACAAGTCCAGACTCAGATACAAGGGTAAAGACACAAATATATCATACATGTCCTTGTTTAATAGAAATGCTAAGGGTCGAGTCCAAGCATGGGTTCCTAAGACTAGCTTAGTCAACCAAGTTGGACCAAACCAATTTTCGATTCCCAAGAGTCAAGTTCACTTAGTGAACAAAACTCAACCTAGTTTATCACTTAGGGGGAGCTAACACTTTGCATGTTTCCTTGTTTAGTTAAACTCTTGCATGCTTTAGTTTACTTTACTTACTTAATTTAGAATGGACTAGATAGGAAACAAAGTAGTTTAAACTTGAACAACCTAGTACTAAGACGAAGTGAACTGATAGTTAGTTAGGGAAGCTCTTTGAAGTGCATGTCTAGGAAGTAGTCCATCTGATAACCAAGAAGGTTATATGCCTCACCACGACCTAGTGCACTAAGTCAAGTGAAACTAACCGAAGCTAACTCACTAAGTCTTTAACTAGTTAGACCAAGGCTTAGTCCAAAGTGAGTCAAGTACTTGATTCCTTCATTGACTTTGTCTAGGAAGTGGTCCATCCGATATCCAAGAAGGGCGTATGCCCTGCCACGACCTGGAAGTCAATACTATAAAAACCTACTTGATTAGCTCAAGTTAAACTTGAATCTAACACAAGTTTAAAAACTTTGAAATTTGACTTTAAAATTAAGATAAATTAAGTTTTCATCTCACAAAATCCATAGGATTAACGTGTATTGAAAACTTAGCTTGGGTGAGATGATTTAAAACTTAACCAAGCTTAAATAGTTTAATTAACTCAATACAATTAAATTTAGCGACTTTATGCGATTCAACTAAACTTAACAACTTTACTTAACTTAACTCAACTTAACAAAACATAACAAATTCACACAACTTAACTAAACATAACAAATTTACACAACTCAACTAAAATTAAATAACTCAAATCAACTCAACTCAACTTTAATCAACTCAAATCAACTCAACTTTAATCAACTCAAATCAACTAAACTCAAATTAATCAACTCAAATCAAATCAACTCAAATCAAAATAATCAACTCAACTCAAATTAATCAAATCAACACAACTCAAATTAATTCAATTCAACTTAACCAATTTAATTCAATTAAATTTGACCAATTAAATTAACTCAACTTAATCAATTCAATTCAAACCAATTTAATCAACTCCAACTTAACTCAATCAAACCATAAACAACTCAATTCTCATTCTAAGTAAATCTACATATTTCAAATGGGAAGTTAGTTTAGGACTATTCAAACTTTCAAGACATTCAATAGGATCCATGTTTGGAAAGTCCTTAAGTAAGATTACATGCATAAGAATGAGATTAAGGAGGAGTTCAGATATTTTTGTAAATCTTATTTGGAAAACTTAATGTAAAAACATAATTCTAGGGGAAGTTTAACATTCAAAATTTTATTTTCAAAAGAACTTAAATGTAAGAATAATAATGTTACATTAAGGGGGAGATTAAAAATTTAGAGGGAGCTTATTTTAAATTTAGAAAATAAGAGTGAGTTAGACGAAATCTAAACTTAAAATATTTTTTAAATCTAAAACAAATCTATTGGTGTAGTAGGCACCTAAGTCGAACCTGAGTTTTGATTATAGCAAATGATACAAAGTTAAGCTCATTTTGTTATCTCACGAGCTAAATCAAGTGTGCAGAAAAGTGCTAAAGCTAGAGCTGAAGGTCAGCAACACCCAGAGGGAGCCGTGGTGGTCGAGCGACACTGGGATGACTTCGGAGGAAGTCGAAGGAATCAGGTGGAAGACCGGAAGCAAAAGCTACAAGGTAAATATTGATGTAAGCTCATGTGAGTGAGCGCAAGGAAGGTCGTGTCCTCTGTACGGGAACGTTCTTAGGCGACGATCCGACCAAGACCTCCCATGGAAGGTCTAAGTCGAGATCGAATGGTATATAACCATTTAATTTGCTTGTATTAACTATTGTTTCGAGCTAACTCTTCGTTGCAGCTAGAAAACCTGCCATCAGTTGACTATTGGTCAAGGATCAGCTTCGAGGAGAGTCAAAGCTTATCTCTTGGTTGAAGATGTGAATGTCTAGGGTTTTCAAGGCTATAAAAGTAGGGGTTCTCCACCATATTTCCATCATCAAAAGCTCTTCAAAAAGCCTCCACTATGATACTCTTCTACAGTGACCTTACGATGATGAAGTGCTACCGCATCTCCGACGATAAGTGCCTACCTTTCATTAATTTAATAGTCATCGGTATTCTTTCTTATTGTCGTCTTAAATTCTTTATTTAATCATTCTTTAATCGTAACAAGGAGAGGGGGAGTGTCCCTCTACCTTGAGCTTTTTCATCGATTGTATTCGCTTACTCCTTCCTCTAACGAGGAGGAGTGTTTTTAGTGTTTTTCCCTTCGTACGTGGTCTAGGACTGTTAGGGCCTTAGACTAGCAGCTGAAGGCTGTGAACCAAGTTAAAACAAACAAGTATTATTTTCATTCCGCTGCATTTACTCTTACTCACATTTTATATCGAACAAACGAATGAAGAGAATTTTGCACTATTCACCCCCCTCTAGCGCTCTAAACGATCCAACAATTGGTATTAGAGCCGGGGGTGCTAAGATTTGGTGAAACCACCAATCTAGCTTTTTTACATATTTATTTTCATTTTTATTTCTATTTATTTCGATTTTTTTTACAAGCTCTTTCGTTCGATTAGATTTTCTCCCGCACTACTAATCCAAGACACGAGTCTTGGTACATTCTGCTTGTTTTTGTCGTTGCTAGGTTTTTTTTGCGTTTTTCTTGCTCTTTTTGTATCAATGGCCCATCTCGAGGGTTTTAGCACTGTCCGACCTCTGTTTTAAAATGGAGATGATTTCCGTTATTAGAAGAATCGGATGGAGTGCTTCCTTAAGACCTAAATTGAGATGTGAATCATAATCCAAACGGGATTCACACTTTCAGCTAACGAAGTGAGTGAATCTTTGGATTATGATCAATGGACCAATGCTACAAAAAGACAAGTTGAAGCCGATGCCAAGGTGACTCAAATCCTCCAATGCGGCTTGTCCAAGGAGGAGCTTAATCGCGTCGGCCCCTTCTGTTGGGATGTATACTGAAAGTCTATCTTTTGTATAAACATCTTTATTTTTGAAATAAGAATCACATGATCATTGTTTGCATATTTATGGTTATGCATATTGTCTGATACATTACATTGTAGATAACATGGTGTGTAGTGTCACACGGGAGATCATGTTATGAATTCCTTGTAGAGTATGAGTAGAGGCTCACAACCAAAATAGTTTTGGACAAACCATTAGTATGGTTGTAGTGTGATTTGGTATTGGTTTGTCTTGACCATAGAATTACACTAGTACACTTTGTGTGTATTGAGCAGGACCGACTTAGAGGTGATTCGATTTATTGTTGACTACATAATTGAATCGGACCTCAGATATTATGTACATGCTCTAAATCCCGATATAATAATGGGCACATATACTTAGTATTTATTTCTTTGATTTACCAATGGACGAGATTTATAGATTAAATCGATAGGCTCGGTAAGTTGAGAAATGATATAATTTACATGGTGTGTCGTTGATTATAGGAGGAAACCGTGTCTTATATATTAGGATGATAATGTCCCCATGAGGAGCTCATAAGGTTCATCATATAAACCCTGCAGGTGGACTTGGTCCGGCATAATGATAAGGTTGAGTGGTACTACTCATGGAGTTAGATGTTGATTAATTAATTATTAATAAATTAATTAATTGATGGACATTCGAGATCTTAAACACAAGGTGATATTTGTACAATTAATATATAGAGCCCATATTTATTTATGGGGGTTGGTGAGGTAGATCAATGATAATCCTCTAGTGGGATCCATTGGATGGGAAAGATCCAACTCCTCCTCATGGTCCCTATTGTAGCCTATTAAAACCCTCATGAAGCCTAGATCCGATGGTGGAAAATGGAAGTCTAGATTCGATGGTCGAGGTTAAATCTCTAGATCCGACAGTGGAGATTAAATCTCTAGATCCGACGGTGGAGATTAAATCTCTAGATCTGACGGTGGAGATTGAAAGGAGCCTTAAACCTAGCTCTATAAAAGGAGGGCTAAGGGTTTGGGCGTGTAAGATCTTTGGGAGATTAGGGTTTTGGGAGAGGCTTTGGGCGGCAAGACATTAGGGTTTAGAATCCTAATTGGTTGGGCGGCGCCTATTGTCCAAGTGCTAGGGCCGACAACAAGGAGGTTAAGGATTAGCCTCTCTTCTTCCTCTCTTGGCCAGAGCACCCTCTCCTCCTCTCCTTTGGTCGGCGGCAAGATATCAATCTTGGCCGGCAATTCCATCTCCCTCTCCTTGGTGGTCGGCAACAACATCAAAGACGAGAAGGTGGCTTGATCTTTCTCCAAAGGAATTGTGTCCGAAACTAGATAGGAGAAGAAGGGAGCTTATTATCTTCCTTTGTTCGGACCGAGCAAGGAAAGGAAGATACGTGATCTAGGAGGCTTCATCTCTTGGAGGATCGTTTCCCACACAACGTCCAAGAGGAGGATAGGACATACGATAGAAGACCAAGAGGTAAACAAGAGGTATAATTCTTGTTTTGGTTTCCTTTTGTTTCTTTATATGATGTATGTAATTTCATGTGGTTAATTTACTTGGACCTCGAAGACAAACACAAAAATCGGCAATCCGTACATCATCTATTCCGCGGCTAATCGAAGAAAAGAGGTAGGTTGCTTGAACAACAAGTTTGTTCAAGTGACCACTCTAATCGAATAGCACGATGATGGATCTATTGCTTGGGTAATCCCTCTTCGTCATGGATTAATTTATTTTAATCCGGAGATGTAGAAGGGATCTCCATGCACTAGCGACCGAGGTGGGAAGCGAAGCTTCGGATCCACCCCTTCAAGTGGCATTAGAGCCACGATTTCCGGTTTTGTGTGTTTAGGATTCGGTTACTTTTATGCACTCATCATATATTGTATGTGCTAGATAATAGTAGGATGTATGTAGGCTAACTTTTTGGTTGCAGGCATAAGATTCAACTATTATGGCCATATGTGTGTGTATGTGATTGGATGTGTGTAATTGTATTATTATTTGAATCCTCGGGGTTGACGAGGCTAGTATTTAATTTTTATAATTAAGTACGGCATTGTTTAGCCACTCTATTATTTTAGTTTACTTTTGATCTAGATTTCATGTACACTCCTTCGTGGAGTATAGGATCGATGGATGTAAATTAAAATAATTATTCTCGGCTCGGATCTTCGGATGGCTTGTACATGGCGTAGGGAGGAGCGGACGAGATGGCAATACGACGGGAGGCATATTGGAGAACAAAAGCCATAATAGTTGGAATTTTTTTTCATATTTATTGCTTCTTGTTTGATATGCATGTCGTGTGCTAGAAAAATTTCTCAATTTTAAATTACTAAGTGGGAAAGGGATATTTTTTAAAATTCCCACGGTCTCCATTACGATTTGACATGTGATGCAAACAAGCTTGTGTGTCGGCTCTGAGTGCCTTCCTCCCCATCGGATGAGTTTGTTTTATGGATCACAAGGTCAAATATGGTTATTGGAAATTATTTAGGAGCGTGTGTACTTCTCTATCGGAAGGCACATAACCCAAGATAATTCCCTTGGTACCAAGTAATGGTGAACACTTAAATGCAAATAAGAGTATCCTCCTCATCGGAGTCACTACTTTTATTTGTAGGGCCGAAGAGGAACCAACTATTAATTTTATTTGTCAAAAAGTTAGGTTAACAAGATAGTAAAATTAATGGGTAAAATCTCCTCTTACAAATGTAGAATTCGTATATGTCCACACGATCATGGCATACAATATTCTCGGTGTTTTGAGGTGTTTGTTGATTTTAAAATTTTATTGTTTTAGGAATCAATAATTTTTTGAAATCTTGTGTTTTGATATATGTGATTCTTAGGTTTTTCAAAAATGACTTTCAACCCGCTTACTGTGATACTAAAAGAGAATAAACTTACTGGACCCAATTATGTTGATTGAAAAAGGAATCTTGATATTGTCTTGACAGTTGAGGAGTACAAGTATGTACTCTTCAAAGAGTGTCCTCCTAAGCCTACGGATGATTCTGAGGAAAAGGAGAAGGAGAGTTATAAGAAGTGGATAAAGGCTGATGAGATGGCGCGGTGTTACATTTTGGCTTCTATGTCAAATGTATTGCAACATCAGCATCAAGCCATGCCCACTGCTTATGATATGATGCTCAATCTCAAGGAGCTTTTCGGACACTAGAATCGGGCTGCTAGACAGGAAGCCATGAGGAACTTGATGATGACCACCATGATCGAGGGAACACCCATGAGGGATCATGTTCTCAAGAGGATGGCTCATTTGAATGAGCTAGAAGTCCTTGGAGCTGAGATCGATGGGGAAACCCAGGTCAATATCATTCTCTAGTCTCTACTTAGGAGTTTTAAGCAGTTTCGCTTGAACTACAACATGAATAAGAGGTTATATTCATTGACAGAGCTTCTCACAGAACTCCAGGTGGCAAAGGGACTTTTTTGTCAGAGTGCTCAGGCTCAGGCCATGGTTGCTCAGAAGGTTTCTACTTTTAAGCCAAAAAGCAAGAAGAAAAAGAAACAAGGTGGAGCAAAGGTGGCGGGAGGATCTCAGGGAGGAGTGAAGAAGCCGAAAGACAAGTGGTTCACTTGCAAGCAGACTATACATTGGAAGAAGGACTGCCCCAACCGGAAGCAGAACAAAGGTATATCTTTTGGTCTAGTCGTTGAAATATGTTTAGCGGTGTTATCTACCGGCACTTGGTGTGTAGATACGGGAGCCACTGATCATGTCTGCAATACTTTGCAAGGGTTCCAAAAAACTAGACGACTAGCTGAGGGGGAGATTACCGTTTAATTGGGAGATGCTACTAAAGTGGAGGTTGTTGCAGTGGGAGATGTTTATTTGTATTTTGATAGAAATAAAACTTTGGTTCTGAGAAATCGCCTTAATGTACCTTTATTTAGAAAGAATTTGATTTCAGTTTCTAAATTATTTTTGGATGGATATTCTATTTCTTTTAATGACAGAGTTGTTATAAAAAGGAATAGGGAGATTATCTGTTCTGGTGCATTCATAGGAAATTTATATACCCTTGAACCAAAAGCTCTCACGATGCAAATAGAAGTAAATAACTCATCTTCTAAATCAAATAAGAGAAAAGAACCTTTAAAAATGAACCAAACATATCTTTGGCATCTAAGGTTAGGTCATATTGACCTAAGTAGAATTCAAAGGTTGATAGCTGATGGACCTCTGGCTTCGTTAGTGGTGGAAGATTTCCCAACCTACGAATCTTGCTTGGAAGGTAAAATGACCAAGAGGCCTTTTAAGGCCAAGGGGTATAGAGCCAAAGATGTGTTGGAATTGGTTCATTCTGATTTGTATGGTCCTATGTCTATTCAGGCAAGAGGTGGTTTTGAATATTTCATCTCTTTTATAGACGATTATTCAAGATATGGATACATTTACTTGATGCGCCGCAAGTCTGAATGCTTTGACAGGTTCAAAGAATTCAAGGCTGATGTGGAGAAACATCAAGGTAAAAGTATCAACACACTACGATCTGATCATGGTGGTGAGTATCTCTTGGGAGAGTTTAGGAATTACTTATCAGAGGCTGGGATTCAATCCCAATTGTCTGCACCTGGCACACCCCAACAGAATGGTGTAGCGGAGTGAAGGAATAGGACTCTTATGGAGATAGTTAGATAGATGATGAGTTATTCTGAGTTGCCAGATTTGTTCTGGGTGTATGCTCTGGATACGGCAGTGTATATTCTAAAATTGGTACCATCTAAATCAGTGCCTTCTACTCCCATAGAATTGTGGACTGGGCGAAAGCCTAGTCTGAGACATATTCAGATTTGGGGGAGTCCAGCACATGTCCTGAAGGTAGATGTTGGTAAGTTGGAACCTCGTACAGAAGTGCGCATGTTCGTTGGCTATCCTAGAGAAATGAAAGGTGGTTTGTTTTATAGTCCTAGAGATCAGAGGGTGATCGTTTGCACGAACGCCAGATTTCTAGAGGAAGACTATATGATGAACCACAAGCCCATGAATAAGATTGTTCTAGAGGAATTGAGAGGGGAAGTCACTACTTCAGTACCACCGGTATAAGAGGATATACCACAAGTGACTGCACCGCGTGTCACAGAGGATACACAGGTTATACCTCGTCGTTGTAGGAGGGTTGTTAGATAGCCTGATAGATTTATGTTCTTGGGAGAATCTTCTGATTTGGTCCCTGGCGAACATGAACCTCATCCTTGGACATATCATGAGGCAAACCAAGATAAAGATGTGGTATCTTAGCAAAGTGCAATGAATTCTGAGATAGAATCTATGGATTCAAATTAGGTCTGGGAGCTAGTAGTACCACCCAATGGTGTAAAAACCATTGGATGCAAGTGGATCTACAAAAGAAAGAGAGAAATAGACGACAAGGTTGAGACCTTCAAAGCAAGGCTTGTTGCGAAAGGGTGTACTCAAAAAGAGGGTATCGATTATGAGGAGACCTTTTCCCCGGTAGCCATGCTTAAGTCTATCTGAATTCTCTTATGTATTGCTGCTCATATGGATTATGAGGTGTGGCAGATGGATGTCAAGATAGCTTTCCTTAATGGAAGCCTTGAGGAAAACATCTATATAGAGCAAC
Source organism: Wurfbainia villosa (assembly GCA_025175895.1). Taxonomy (NCBI): domain Eukaryota; kingdom Viridiplantae; phylum Streptophyta; class Magnoliopsida; order Zingiberales; family Zingiberaceae; genus Wurfbainia; species Wurfbainia villosa. Next base: position 41,350,186 of record CM046004.1, on the reverse strand, counting down.
CAGAGGGATTCATTGTAAAGGGCAAAGAGCATCTTGTGTGCAAGCTTAATCGGTCCATTTATGGATTGAAGCAAGCTTCGAGATCTTGGAACATTTACTTTGATGAGGTAATCCAGTCTTATGGATTTATTCAAAGTCCGGATGAGTCTTGTGTATACAAGAGATGTGATAGAAACGTAGTGGTATTTCTTATACTATACGTAGATGACATTTTGTTAATTGACAACAATGTCAAGGTGTTATCAGACCTAAGGGTATGGTTGTCCAAACTGTTTGATATGAAGGACTTGGGAGAAGTCGGACACATCCTTGGGATCAAGGTTATAAGGGATCGCAGGAAAAGGATGTTTTGCTTGTCTCAAGCTTCATACATAAACACTATTTTGGCTTGTTTGAGCATGCAGAACTCCAAGAAAGGTTTTCTACTTGTCAGGCATATAGTTCCTTTATCTAAGGAGATGTGTCCTAGAACATCTAAGGAGATAGAGGAGATGAAGGCGGTTCCATATGCTTTGGCAGTAGGAAGCCTCATGTATGCTATGCTATGTACGAGATCGGATATCTGATTTTCCATTGGCATGGTTAGCAGATATCAAAGTAATCTTAGACAGGGACATTGGACTATTGTAAAGCATATATTGAAGTACTTGAGAAGGACTAGGGATTATATGCTGGTATACTATGCAGATCAATTACTCCCTGTGGGTTACACAGATTCTGACTTCCAATCAGATAGAGATAACAGTAAGTCTACCTCAGGTTTTGTGTTTACTTTGGGAGGTGGAGCCATTATATGGAGGAGTGTCAAGCAGAAATGCGTGGCGGACTCTACCATGGAAGTTGAGTATGTGGCAACCTCTGAGGCGACCAAAGAAGTTGTATGGCTTAGGAACTTCTTGATGGACTTGGATGTAATTCTTGGTTTGCCCAGAACTATCACAATTTATTGTGATAATAGTGGTGCAGTTGCAAACTCGAAGGAACCACGAGCCCATAAGGCAAGTAAACACATAGAGCGCAAGTACCACCTGATACGAGAAATCGTAAAGCGAGGAGAAGTTGTTGTAGCCAAGATTGCATCAGAGGATAACCTGGCAAATCCTTTCACTAAGGCCCTTCCAGCGAGAGCTTTTGATAGGCATGTGGAGGGAATGAAAATCAGATGTATGACAGTATAAGGATAGCATAATCTTTTAGTATAAGTGGGAGATTGTTGGGATGTATACTGAAAAGTCTATCTTTTGTATGAACATCTTTATTTTTGAAATAAGAATCACATGATCATTGTTTGCATATTTATGGTTATGCATATTTTCTGATACATTACATTGTAGATAACATGGTGTGTAGTGTCACACGGGAGATCATATTATCAGTTCCTTGTAGAGTATAAGTAGAGGCTCACAACCAAGATGGTTTTAGACAAACCATTGGTATGGTTGTAGTGTGATTTGGTATTAATTTGTCTTAACCATAGAATTACACTAGTACACTTTGTGTGTATTGAGCAAGACCGACTTAGAGGTGATTCGATTTATTGCTGACTACATAATTGAATCGGACCTCGGATATTATGTTGTACATGCTCTTTATCCCGATATATTAACGGGCACATGTACTTAGTATTTATTTCTTTGATTTACCAATGGGCGAGATTTATAGATTAAATCGATAGGCTCGATAAGTTGGGAAATGATATTATTTACATGGTGTGACGTTGATTATAGGAGGAAACTGTGTCGTATATATTAGGATGATGATGTCCCCTTGAGGAGCTCATAAGGTTCATCATGTAAACCCTGCAGGTGGACTTGGTCCGGCATGATTATAAGGTTGAGTGGTACTACTCATGGAGTTAGATGTTGATTAATTAATTGTCAGTAAATTAATTAATTGACGAACATTCAAGATTTTAAACACGGGGAGATATTTGTACAATTAATATATGGAGCCCATATTTATTTATGGGGGTTGGTGAGGTAGATCAATGATAATCCTCTAGTGGAATGGATTATCATTAATAGATCGGATTTTATGTGGGTCGGATCCATTGGGTGGCCAAGATCTAACTCTTCCTCATGGTCCCTATTGTATCCTATTAAAACCCTCATGAAGCCTAGATCCGATGGTGGAAAATGAAAGTCTAGATCCGACGGTGGAGGTTAAATCTCTAGATCCAATGGTTGAGATTAAATCTCTAGATCCGACGGTGGAGATTAAATCTCTAGATCCGACGGTGGAGATTGAAAGAAGGCTTAAGCCTAGCTCTATAAAAGGAGGGCTAAGGGTTTGGGCGTGCAAGATCTTTGGGAGATTAGGGTTTTGGGAGAGGCTTTGGGCAGCAAGACATTAGGGTTTAGAATCCTAATTGGTTGGGCGGCGCCTATTGTCCAAGTGCTAGGGCCGACGGCAAGGAGGTTAGGAATTAGCCTCTCATTTTCCTCTCTTGGCCAGAGCACCCTCTCCTCCTTTCCTTTGGCCGGCGGCAAGATATCAATCTTGGCCGACAATTCCATCTCCCTCTCCTTGGTGGCCTGAGGCAACAACAAAGAGGAGAAGGTGGCTTGATCTTTCTCCAAAGGGATTGTGTCCGGAACTAGATAGGAGAAGAAGGGAGCTTATTATCTTTCTTTGTTCAGACTGAGCAAGGAAAGGAAGATACGTGATCTAGGAGGCTTCATCTCTTGGAGGATCATTGCCCACACAATGTCCAAGAGAAGGATAGGACATACGATAGAAGACCAAGAGGTAAACAAGAGGTATAATTCTTGTTTTGGTTTCCTTTTGTTTCTTTATATATGTATGTAATTGCATGTGGCTAATTTGCTTGGACACCGAAGATAGACATAAAAACCGGCGATCCGTACATCGTCTATTCCGTGGCTAATCGAAGGAAAGAGGTAGGTTGCTTGAACAACAAGTTTGTTCAAGTGACCACTCTAATCGAATAGCACGACGATGGATCGGTTGCTTGGGTAATCCCTTTTCGTAAAGGATTATTTTTTTTTAATCCGGAGACGTAGAAGGGATCGCCATGCACTAGCGACCGAGGTGGGAAGCGAAGCTTTGGATCCACCCCTTCACCTTTTGTCAGTGCAAAGGACTTGTGGACCAAATTAGTGGAATTGCACGAAGGAACTGATGAAGCAAAGGTATGCAAACGGGACCTTCTTTTTAATAAATTATATAATTTAAAAATGCAAGAACATGAGATCGCGACTCAACTATACGCCCGAGTACAAGACATCATCAACAACTTGCATGCCATCGGACAAAAGGTCGAAAACTGCAACCTAATAAGGTATGTCTTGAACTCATTTCCTAGGACTACCTTGTGGGCATCCATGGTTGATGCCTACAAGGTCTCTAAGGACTTATCAAAAATTAGGTTAGATGAATTATTTTCAGAATTTGAACTCCACGAATAGTCTAACTCGGTACCCGAGAAAGGTATAGCTCTCATTGCAGGTCAAAAGAAGAAGCCCGCAAGTAAGCCACCCCCGAAGGAAGAAGAAGACGAGTACGAGTCAGAGGTCGATCCGAAGATGGAGACCGAACTAGTCAACCTAGTTCAGAGGATGATCGAGAGCCGAAGATGACCTGTCACTCAACCCAATGAAGGTAAATCTAAAACTAGTTCTAACGTTAGGTGCTATGAATGCAATAGGTTCGGACATATCAAGTCGGAATGCCCGAAGCTTAAAAACAAAGAACCGAAGTTCAAAAAGGTGCTCAATGCTATGTGAGAAGAGGCATCGGAGGAAGTAGACGATGACCTCGTCTTCATGGCTAAACCAACTGAATTAGAGTCGGAGTTTGAATCTGAACCCGAGGATGAGTCGGACTACGAATCTCTATTCAAGACAAGCCACGGATACGCATCCGGTTCAAGAGAAACTCTCAAGGTAAGTCGGTCTCTCATTAGTACCTTATACAATGCAATTAAGTTTCTAACTAGGAAGTTATTTAAGTCCGAGTCCAAGGTCGAGACCATGTTCGAGGAGGTTAAACTCCTTAAACACGAGGTCTCCCTAACCTCATCGACTAGTCAAGTTCAAGAGAAGGACTCAACTCGAGTTGAAAAGCTCGAAGTTGAGAACTCACTTTTGAAAAGTCAAGTCGAAGATCTTAGGAACATGTTGGAAAGGTTAACTTTGGGATCCAAGGGACTTGACCTCTTACTGGGATCGCAAAGGGTCGTGTACAACAAGGCCAGGCTTTGGTTTAGCTCAAATATGACTAACAAGTCATATATGTCAATCGTAAGTCGAAATAGAATACATGTCCAAGCATGGGTCCCTAAGACCACTTTGATTTCTCAATTAGGATCCAACCAGTACTGGGTTCCCAAGGACCAAATCCACTATATGGAAAGACCGAACCGATTCAATGGTCCAGGGGGAGCCAGTACAAAACTTGCTCGTGCTATTAATTAGAAATTGCATGCTTAGTTTCTCTTTCTTTTCTTTTTTTAGAATGGTTAGATAGGGACTATAACTCGTCAATACTTGATAACATAATACCAGGACGCGGCGAGATGATAGTATGCTAGGAAAGCGAAGTCTTGGGTACTCGAGCTAGATAAGGCGTATCTAGTTCGGTTCACTTGACCGAGTGGAACTAGCTAAAGCTACCTTGTCGTTTCCTAGACTAGTTAGACCAGGAAGAGGTCTTAAGTAATGCAAGTTACTATTTTCTTGAAATTGTCTTTGTCTGAGAATGTGGTCATTTTTCCGATCAAAGAAGGGCCCTGTGCCTCACCACGACCTGGAAGCCAAGATCTTGAAAAGGTGACTTGATGAGCTTAGGGTCAAATTCGAATCTAACACAAGGTTGACTAGTTTTGATTCATTAAAATTAATCAAGTAAAATTAAAATCATCTCATAAGAACATATAAGGATAACATGTTTGATCATGTAGATATGGGTGAGATGATCTAGGTCTAATAATTTACAACCAAATTTTAAATTCCAATATCCGATCCAACTACCTTACGTGTAGCATCAATGGATGTTGGAGAGTGGTTGCTCTCGACACATGACCGGGGATCAACTTAAGTTTTCAAAGCTTCGATTCAAGCGACAAGGATTGGTAGCCTTTGGAAACAACGGTAAGCTCAAAATCATCAAATCAGGTGATATTGAGCTCAACTCAAACTTTATCATTCAAAATGTTTTACTAGTTGAAAATTTTGAATATAATTTACTTAGCGTAAGTCAACTGTGTGATAATAACTATAAGGTCATATTCCTAGAAAATGAATGCGCAATTAAAACAAATGAAACCTCTAAAACAATCCTTAAAGGAACTAGGAATAGCAACATCTATACTATTAATCTACCTAACTCCTCAACCAAGTGTCTTATGACACAGCAAGAGGAATCTTGGTTGTGGCACCGACGACTCGGTCACTCGCACCCAAGACTCATCCACAAGATGAGTTAGAGTGTCTTAGTCAAAGGTTTTCCCAACCTTAACAACTTAGACAATAAAATTTGTAATGCTTGTCAACAAGGTAAATAATCTAGGACACAACATCAACTAAATAATCAAGAATGAACCAAAAGTGTTCTTGAGCTCCTACATATGGATCTATTCGATTCACATGGAGCTAAGTCACTTAATGCTAGTCAATTCTGCTTAGTCATAATTGACGACTATTCTAGGTTTACCTGGGTTAGGTTCATCAAACATAAAAGTGACACCCTAGTTCAACTCATCAACTTGTTTAAACTAATCGAAAATCAAAAGAACCTTAAAGTTAAAAGACTTAGGAGAAATCATGGTGGTGAATTTGAAAACCACAGGTTTACAGATTTCTGTAACCTAAACGGATATCACCATGAATTCTCGTGTCCTAGAACCCCACAACAAAATGGTCTAGTTGAACGTAAAAATAGAACCCTACAAGAAGCCGCTAAGACAATGCTAAACGAGTATAACCTACCTGACAGGTTTTGGGCAGAAGCCATTAGTACGGCTTGCTATGTCCAAAATAGGATCTTTTTGGTAAAGAGGCACCTTAAGACCTCGTACGAAATCTATCACGATAAAGTACCTAACATCAAGTACTTTAGGGTATTTGGATGTAAGGTACATATTCTGAACACTAAGGATTACCTAGGAAATTTCACCTCCAAAACATCTACCGGAATCTTCTTAGGATACTCCACTACAAGTAGAGCCTATAGGGTATACAACCATGATACCCTTAGAGTTGAAGAGACTATTAATGTAGTGTTCGATGAAGGACACGAACCTACAAAACCCGTAGCAACACCAACTAGCAAACCAACTCATACCATAGGTCGAGTCTAGTATTAATCCTAATCCAAGTCCAACGAGTCATCTAGTAGACCAAGTCATAGGTGACCCTAACCCAAGTCAAATTACGATTCAAACGAATCATCCTATCAACCAAGTGATAGGTGATCCTAGCTTAGGGTTTTGAACTAGATCATATTATAGAAATCTTAGTCAAATCTCCTTAATTTCGAAAATTGAACCCAAAACCATTGAACAAGCTCTTCTTGATCCCAATTGGATTATTGCAATGCAAGAAGAGCTAGCTCAATTCACTAGGAACGAGGTTTGGGAATTAGTACTACCACCTAAAGATAAATTAGTTATTGGAACAAGGTGGGTCTTCTGAAACAAAATTAATGACAAAGGTGAAGTATTTAGAAATAAAGCAAGGTTAGTCGCCAAAGGTTTCAGACAAGTAGAAGTATTAGATTACGATAAAACCTATGCCCCCGTAGCTATACTAGAATCCATTCGAATGTTATTAGCCTACGCTGCACATCTAGGATTTAAGTTATTTCAAATGGATGTCAAGTCAGCATTTTCAAATGGACTTATTAAAGAAGAGATATACATTAGTCAACCCCTCGAATTCGAAAGCCTAGATTGTTGGCAATGTGCTATTTCTCGGAATGCTCATAGGCTCCCATGTCCCTGGATTAAAATTTTCACTAATGAAAACTAATCCGTATGGGATGAGTTTCCTAAGCACAACCAATTCATCGTCGTGCAAACGACTCGAGCGATCCCTTGAACAAACTAGTTGTTCAAGCAACCAAACTCTTCTAGTCGATTAGCCGCGGAAGAGACGACGGACGGATCGCCGGTTTTTGTGTTTCTTATTCGGGGTCCATGATTATACAAATACATGCAAATGCAAACTAGTATAATCAACATATACTAACATAAAGAACATAAGCTAGCATATCAAATAAGAACATGAAAAGAACAATAATAAAAGTTGTGAAACTTTTATACCTCTTGATCTTCTATCGTATGTCCTAACCTCCTTGTAGACTTCGTGTGGGCGAAGATCCTCCACAAGTTGAAGCTTACTAGATCTTCTTCAATCCAAAGAAAGAAGAACTCTCTTTCCCTTCATGCTTGAGCCAACCACCAATCCACAAAAGGATTGATGCCGCCGGCCCCAAGAATAGAGAGAACATAATGGAAACAACCAAGGAACCGAACTAGGGACAAACCCTAGTTTTGGTGCCGCCGGCCAAGATGAAGTGAAGAGGAGAAAGGGAATATGTTGGGCGCCGGCCACGGTGGAGGGAATAGAGGAAGGAGCCGGCCACACCCTAGGAAGAAGAAGACCTCCTCTCCTATAGTTGCTGCCCAACTTCCTTGCAAACCCTAGCCGCCCAACCATAGGAGCCAAACCCTAATTAGGGTTTCCTCCTTAGGTCTTCTTGCCACCCAACCACGGTGGAAGGAGAAGATCTAGAACCGGCCACTTACCCTAGGAAGAAGAAGAACTCTTCCACAAGTTACCGCCCACTCTCCTTCCAATCCTTGGCCGCCCAACCCAAAAGAGCCAAACCCTAATCCAATTAGGGTTTCCTCCTTAGGGTTTCTTGTCGCCCAACCATGGTGGAGAGAAGAGATCTAGGATCTAGCCACCTTCAAGGAAGAAGAAGAGATCTTCCTCAAGTTGCCGCCCACTCTTCTTCCAAACCTTGGCCGCCCAACCCAAAAGAGCCAAACCCTAATTAGGGTTTCCTCCTTAGGGTTGCTTGCCGCCCAAGCAATTGGAGGCTAAACCCTAATTTCCATCATCCAAAAAAACTTCTTCTTCCGCCCAAGCCTAAGCCCCTATTTATAGAACTTAAGAGAAAGTTGGTCATTGATGAGGTAGCCAAAAATATAGGAACTAATTCCCAATTTTCTTTCTGCCCAAGGGTAGCAAGGAATTAGTAAATTTTTTCTTCCTATAATCTTGCTGCCCAAGGTGGCATAGGAAAAAAAATTTTTCACCAATTCTAATCTTAAAATTTTTTTTTAACTAATTCTAATCTTGCCGCCCAAGGTGGCATAGAATTAGGAAAAAAAAAAATTTATCAATCTTTTAAACTTGCCGCCCACCTTATCCAACCTTTCCTCTCCCTTTCCTTTCCTTTCCCTCCCCTTTCCTTTCCCTTATATATAGAGTTAGGTTTAGGCCTTGGTTTAATCTCCACCGTCGGTTCTAGGGTTTTAATCCCAACCGTCGGATCTAGAGATTTAATCTCCACCGTCGGTTCTAGGGTTTTAATCCCAACTGTCGGATCTAGAGATTTGTTTTCCATCATTTGATCTAGACTTCATGAGGTTTATATTAGGCTACGATAGGGACCATGAGGAGGAGTTGGGTCTTGGCCACCCGATGGATCGGAACCACACAAACTTGATCCATCAATGATGTTCCATTCCACTAGAGGATCATCATCGAACTACCTCACCAACCCCCATAAATTAATATGGGCTCCATATATTATTTGTACATCCATCTCCCCGTGTTTAAGATATCGAATGTCCGTCAATTAATTGATTTACTGACCATCAATTAATCAACATCTAACTCCTCGAGTAGTACCACTCAACCTTATCATCATGTTGACTAAGTCAACCTGCAGGGTTTACATGATGAACCTTATGAGCTCCTCAAGGGGACATCATCAACCTAATACATAGGACACGGATTCCTCCTATAATCAACGGCACACCATGTAAATAATATCATTTTCCAACTTACCGGGCATATTGATTTAATCCATAGAAATCTCACCCTCTGGTAAATCAAAGAAATAAATATTAAGAACATGTGCCCGTTATTATATCGGGATTAAGAGCATGTACAACATAATATCCGAGGTCTGATTCAATTATGTAGTCAGCAACAAATTGAATCACCTCTATGTCGGTCTTGCTCAATACACCTAAGTGTACTAGTGTAACTTTATGTTCAAGACAAAACAATACCAAGCTATACTACAACCATGCCAATGGTTTGTCCAAAACCATCTTGGTTGTGAGCCTCTACTTATACTCTACAAGGGACTGATAACATGATCTTCTGTGCCATCACCCAAGCACCATGTTATCTACAATGTAAAATATTAGACAATTTTGCATAATCATAAAAATATGCAAACAATGATCATGTGATTCTTATTTCAAAATAAAGATGTTCATACAAAAGAGCTAGGCTTTCAGTATACATCCCAACAATCTCCCACTTATACTAAAAGACTATGTTGTCCTTATACTGCCATACATCTGATTCCCCTTCCCTCCACATGCCTATCAAAGCTCTCGCTAGAAGGGCCTTAGTGAAAAGGGTCTCTGATGCAATCTAGGTGACAACAACTTCTACCTCCTTTACGATTTCTCATATCAGGTGGTACTTGCACTCTATGTGTTTACTAGCCTTATGGGCTCGTGGTTCCTTCGAGTTTGCAACTGCACTATTATTATCACAATTAATTGTGATAGTTCTGGGCAAACCAGGAATCACATCCAAGTCCATCATAAAGTTCCTGAGCCACTCAGCTTCCATGGTGTAGTCCGCCACGCATTTCTGCTAGGCACTCCTCCATACAATGACTCCACCTCCTAAAGTAAACACAAAACCTGAGGTAGACTTACTATTATTCCTATTTGATTGGAAATTGCAATCCATGCAACCCACAGGGAGTAATTGGTCTGCCAGATAAACTAGCATACAATCCCTAGTCCTTCTCAGGCACTAAAATATATGCTTTACTGCAGTCCAATGTCCCTGTTTTGGATTACTCTAATATCTGCTAACCATGCCCATGGCAAAGCAGATATCTTGTCTCGTACATAGCATACATGAGGCTTCCTACTGCCAAAGCATAAGGAACCGCCTTCAGCTCCTTTATCACCTCAGATGATCTAGGACACATCTCTTTAGATAAAGGAACTCCATACCTGAAAGGTAGAAAACCCTTCTTGGAGTTCTACATGCTAAAACGATCCAAAATCATGTCTATGTATGAAGCTTGGGATAAGCACAACAACCTTGATCCCAAGGTTGTGACCCACTTCTCCCAAGTCCTTCAAAACTATTTGGACAACCATACCCTTACGTCTGATAACACTCTGATATTGTTGCCAACTACCAAAATGTCATCTACGTATAGTATAAGAAATACCACTACGTTTCCGTCACATCTCTTGTATACACAAGACTCATCCGGACTTTGAATAAATCCATAAGTCTGGATTTACCTCATCAATGCGGATGTTCCAAGACCTTAAAGCTTGCTTCAGTCCATAAACGGACCGATTAAGCTTACATACAATATCCTCTTTGTCCTTAGCAGTGAATGTTGGGTTTCCGGCACCGCGGCGTGTGTGTGTTCGATCATGTTTCGTAAACATGAGCACAGCGGAAGCAATTAAAATTAATAAATCTATATTTATTACAACACACACAACACACGCATGCTATTACAACAAGTGTAGACATAACCGTAAATTAAAATTTGCAATAAAGAAAATTATCTACGTTATACCTTTCGTATGACGTGTAGCGGGAACGGCATCAACCGGAACGATCCTCGTAAGAATCGTCTCTATCCGTATCCACGCCGAGCTCCTCGGGATGACTTCGCTAAGTCACGAGCTTCGTCTTCGTACGGGTTACTAGCCTCATGTTGAAGACGACGTGATCGAGAGATGATCACGATCCGAATCCAAATTCGGATCCTAAAACGAGTTCTCAAAACTACTCGCTTTCCGAGAGGTATTCACAACCGCTGACTAATCCTTCGCCCCTCCACTCAGAGGATTACCGAGATCAAATCCCCGTAAGTTAGCCGCTGTCGAGCACTCAACCGCCGCCCAAACGACGCCCGACGAGGAGAAGCTGTCCAGAAAACTGGACAGCTTGGTGGAGGATATAGGCGCCGCCAACCAAGGAAAGAAAAGCCTCACCTTGATGCCAAACCTATAGGATCATCGAGGGTCGCCGGAGTGTTCACCGCTGAGCTTGGCCGCAATGACTTGACGGCGACAAAGGATGGGCGGCGGCACTTAGGGTTGGGCGCCGAATTCACCAACAAGGGGTGGGCGGCAACTCTATGTTGGGCGGCCACAACTTGATTAGGGTTTTGGATGATTAGGGTTTAACAATCCCTTAAGCCCTCTTTTATAGAGAACTAATTCTCTTAATGGTTAATGGATCATATCCATAAAGCCCGTTAACCCGCTCCATTAAGATAAGTTAAAATAAACCAAACCATGATGGTTTATTTTAAGTTAAAACGAACCAAACCAACTTTTGGTTCATTCGCTTAATATAAACCAAACCATTTGGTTTATTCTCATCCATTGGATTAGAACCAAACCATTTTGGTCCATCCATTATGTCTTCATAAGACACGCCATCCACGCTCCATTGCGATCAAACAATTTCATGCTCGCTTATGTTTAGTCCAACCAAACATAGTTTCTCCTGGCCGAGAATCCCATTCTCAAGCTCGCTTTAAATCCTTTGGATTACACTCGTTGCGCGTGTGACCAAATAGGTTCTCGGTTTATGTTGGCCGTCTATAATTAACCATTAATTATAGAACGATCATGAGTGGCACCTAGTAGTACATCATGATCCCCAATTAACCGAAAAGATCAACCCGCTTGATCCGTAACTATTTCTCAAACCCTTCAAGAGCTCGAATGAATCGTGCCCCATTCCCTTCACTCATCTTATACCCACTTGGTTCAGGACATGGTCTATTGTGTCACCCCACTAGGTCGACTCACGCCACACCTAGCCCAAGTATCATTTCCTCGCCCTATGGATTCTAGTTACTCCACATGTATCAAGAGTACTTTACTCTAAACATGTAATGCTTTGCCAAAGACTTTAGTAACAATCCGACGAGAGGCCATGGGTATACATCTCCTCGCAAGGAGTGGTGAATCCTTTATAGGCTATTCAAACACCTTCGATCACTTCGACTTATTCCCAATCATCCCGGGTCCACATCTCCTTAGAGATGTTTGCTTAAGATGTCAAAGCATAAGTCTCCATGATCAAGATGACTTGAATACCGCAAGTCAAAGGAACATCGCACTTAAGCCATAGTAAGAACTTCATTGACATATCTATATATGTAGAGAACCATATGAAGTCTTACGGCTGGTCACTCCAATGAACTAGTTACCATAACTAGCATCCACGATTAACTCCGGACATCACAATGTCTCCACCGGAGAATCACCGCTTGGATACACCAAGGAGTATACTCGTGCTAGTCTCGATGAATTGATGGTGTCCAAATCCATCAATTCATCGACTAGGATAATTCGATACATCACAATTACACATGTAGAGATACTCACTAGTTGTGATCCAATCACAAATTCTCTCTCGCCGTGAATCGATCGTGACATTCAGTAAATGAGTTTAAGATCCAATCAAATACATAAAACATGTATACTCAAATAGTGAATCTTCATTTATCATATAAATGGTTCATACATAAGGCGATTGCCTTAGGACATCTCTCATATATTACTAACAGTGAATCCCTCTGGTTGCTTCATATAGATGTTTTCCTCAAGACTTCCATTAAGGAAAGCTGTCTTGACATCCATCTGCCACAACTCATAATCCATATGAGCTGCAGTACACAAGAGCTCCCAGACCTGACTTGAATCCATAGATTCAATCTCAGTATTCATTGCACTTTGCCAAGATGTTGTATTTATATCTTGGATTGCCTCGTCGTATGTCTAGGGATCAGGTTTATGTTTGCTAGGGACCAAATCAGAAGATTCGTCCAAAAACATGAATCTAAGAGGCTGTCTAACAACCCTCTCACTACGACGAGGTATCATCTGTGTATCCTTTGTGACACGTGGTGCAGTGACATGTGGTATATCCTCTTGTACCGGTAGTACTAAAGAAGTGACTTCCCTTTTAACTCCTCCAGAACAATTTTACTCTTGGGCTTGTGGCTTATCACATAGTCTTCCTCTAGAAATCTGGCGTTCGTGTTAACGATCACTCTCTGATCTCTAGGACTATAAAACAAGTCAGAATAACTCATCATCGATCTAATCATCTCCATAAGAGTCCTATTCCTTCGCTCTGCTACACCGTTCTGCTGGGGTGTGCCAGGTGCAGTCAATTGAGATTGAATCCCAACCTCTGATAAGTAGTTCCTAAACTCTCCCAAGAGGTTCTCACCACCACGATCAGATCGTAGTGTCATCCATATCTTGAATAATCATCTACAAAAGAGACGAAATATTCAAGATTACCTCTTGCCTAGATAGCCATAGGACCACACAAATCAGAATGAACCATCTCTAACACATCTTTGGCTCTATACCCCTTGGCCTTAAAAAGGTCTCTTGGTCATCTTACCCTCCAAGCAAGATTCATAGGTTGGGAGATCCTCCACCACTAATGAACCCAAAAGGTCCATCAGCTATCAACCTTTGAATTCTGCTTAGGTTAATGTGACCAAGCCTAAGAAGCCAAAGATATGTTTGGTTCATATTCGAAGGTTCTTTTCTCTTATTGGATTTAGAAGATGAGTTATTAACTTCAATTTTCATCGTGGGAGGTTTTGGTTCAAATTTCCTTTCAATGTACCTGAATAGATATTCTCCCTATTCCTTTTTATAAAAACTCTGTCATTAAAAGAAATAGAATATCCATCCATAATAATTTAGAAACTGAAACTAAATTCTTTCTAAATAAAGGTACATAAAGGGAAATTTTCCAGAACCAAAGTTTTATTATTCTCAAGAGATAAATAAAACTTCTCCCACTGCAACGCCGCCACCATCATGGCATTACCCAAGTAAATGGTAATCTCTCCTTTAGCTAGTCATCGGGTTTCCTGGAACCCCTGCAAATTATTGCAGACATGATTAGTGGCTCCCGTATCAACTCACCAGGTGCCGGTAGATATCACCGCTAATCATGTTTCAATGACTAGTCCAAAAGATATACCTTTGTTCTGTTTTGGATTGGGACAGTCCTTCTTCCAATGTCCATCCTGCTTGCAAGTGAAGTACTTGCCTTTCGGCTTTTTCACTCTTCCCTGAGATCCTCCCACCATCTTTGCTTCACCTTGTTTCTTCTTCTTCTTGCCTTTCGGCTTAGAAGTAGAAACCCTTTTGAGCAATGATGGCTTGAGGACACTCTTTGAAGAGTGCATACTTGTACTCCTTAGCAGATAAGACAATATCTTGAATCTTTTCCAATCAACATTATTTAGGTACAGTAAGTTTATTTCCTTTAGTATCACAGTAAGTGGACTGAAAGTCAATTTTGAAAATCCTAAGAATCACATAGATCATTACTTTAGATTTCAAAAAATTATTGATTCCTCAAATAATAAAATTTCGAAATCAACCAACACCTCAAAACACCGAGAATATCGCATGCCACGCAGTGTGGACGTATACGAATTCTACATTTGTAAGAGGAGGTTTTACCCATTAATTTTATTATCCTGTCAACCTTACTTTTTGACAAATAAAATTAATAGTTGGTTCCTCTTTGGCCCTACAAATAAAAGCAGTGACTCCGATGGGGAGGATACTTTATATTTGAATCTAAATGTGCACCATTACACGATACTAAGGGAATTATTTCGGATTATGTGCCTTACCGCTGTGGAAGTACACACTCTCCTAGATAATTTCCTATAACCATTATTTGACCTAGTGATCCGCAAACAAACTCATCCGCAGGGAGGAAGGCACTCAGAGACGACACGCAAGTTTGTTGCATCACACGTCAAATTGTAATGGAGGCCGTGGGAATTAATTAAAATATCCCTCTCCCACTTAGTAAATTGAAAATGAGGAATTTTCAAGCACACACAACATGCATATAAAACAAATCAGCAATAAATATGGAAAAATCAGAATTTTTCCAACTATTATGCCATTGTTCTCCAATATGCGTCCCGTCGTGTCGCCACCTCGTTCGCTCCTCCTACGCCATGTACGAGCCAACCGGAGATCCGAGCCGAGAATAAAACCTATTTTATTTTACATCCATCGATCCTATACTCCACAAGGGAGTGTACATGAAATCTAGATCGAAAGTAAAATAAAATAAAGAGTGGTTAAACAATGTCGTATTCAATTACAAAAATTAAATACTAATTTAGCCTCGTCAACCCCGAGGATTCAAATAATACACATACAATCACACACAAACAACCACATACACACATATAGCCATAATAGTCGGATCTTATGCCTGCAACCAAAAAGTTAGCCTACGCACATCCTACTATTATCCGGCATACTCAATATATGATATGTGCATGAAAGTAACCGAATCCAAAACACACAAAACCGGAAACCATGGCTCTGATACCATTTGTTGGCAATGTGCTATTTCTCGGAATGCTCATAGGCTCCCATGTCCCCGGATTAAAATTTTCACTAATTAAAACTAATCCGGATGGGATGAGTTTCCTAAGCACAACCAATTCGTCGTCGTACCAATGACTCGAGCGATCGCTTGAACAAACTAGTTGTTCAAGCAACCAAACTCTTCTAGTCGATTAGCCGCGGAAGAGACGACGGGCGGATCGCCGGTTTTTGTGTTTCTTATTCGGGGTCCATGATTATACAAATACATGCAAATGCAAACTAGTATAATCAACATATACTAACATAAAGAACATAAGCTAGCATATCAAATAAGAACATGAAAAGAACAATAATAAAAGTTGTGAAACTTTTATACCTCTTGATCTTCTATCGTATGTCCTAACCTCCTTGTAGACTTCGTGTGGGCGAAGATCCTCCACAAGTTGAAGCTTCCTAGATCTTCTTCAATCCAAAGAAAGAAGAACTCTCTTTCCCTTCTTGCTTGAGCCAACCACCAATCCACAAAAGGATTGATGCCGCCGGCCCCAAGAATAGAGAGAACATAATGGAAACAACCAAGGAACCAAACTAGGGACAAACCCTAGTTTTGGTGCCGCCGGCCAAGATGGAGTGAAGAGGAGAAAGGGAATATGTTGGGCGCCGGCCACGGTGGAGGGAATAGAGGAAGGAGCCGGCCACACCCTAGGAAGAAGAAGACCTCCTCTCCTATAGTTGCCGCCCAACTTCCTTGCAAACCCTAGCCACCCAACCATAGGAGCCAAACCCTAATTAGGGTTTCCTCCTTAGGTCTTCTTGCCGCCCAACCAAGGTGGAAGGAGAAGATCTAGAACCGGCCACTTACCCTAGGAAGAAGAAGAACTCTTCCACAAGTTGCCGCCCACTCTCCTTCCAAACCTTGGCCGCCCAACCCAAAAGAGCCAAACCCTAATCCAATTAGGGTTTCCTCCTTAGGGTTTCTTGCCGCCCAACCATGGTGGAGAGAAGAGATCTAGGAGCTAGCCACCTTCAAGGAAGAAGAAGAGATCTTCCTCAAGTTGCCGCCCACTCTTCTTCCAAACCTTGGCCGCCCAACCCAAAAGAGCCAAACCCTAATTAGGGTTTCCTCCTTAGGGTTGCTTGCCGCCCAAGCAATTGGAGGCTAAACCCTAATTTCCATCATCCAAAAAAACTTCTTCTTCCGCCCAAGCCTAAGCCCCTATTTATAGAACTTAGGAGAAAGTTGGTCATTGATGAGGTAGCCAAAAATGTAGGAACTAATTCTCAATTTTCTTGCTGCCCAAGGGTAGCAAGGAATTAGTAAATTTTTTCTTCCTATAATCTTGCTGCCCAAGGTGGCATAGGAAAAAAAAATTCGCCAATTCTAATCTTAAATTTTTTTTTAAATAATTCTAATCTTGCCGCCCAAGGTGGCATAGAATTAGAAAAAAAAAATTTTATCAATCTTTTAAACTTGCCGCCCACCTTATCCAACCTTTCCTCTCCCTTTCCTTTCCTTTCCCTCCCCTTTCCTTTCCCTTATATATAGAGTTAGGTTTAGGCCTTGGTTTAATCTCCACCGTCGGTTCTAGGGTTTTAATCCCAACCGTCGGATCTAGAGATTTAATCTCCACCGTCGGTTCTAGGGTTTTAATCCCAACCGTCGGATCTAGAGATTTAATCTCCACCGTCGGTTCTAGGGTTTTAATCCCAACCGTCGGATCTAGAGATTTGTTTTCCATCATTTGATCTAGACTTCATGAGATTTATATTAGGCTACGATAGGGACCATGAGGAGGAGTTGGGTCTTGGCCACCCGATGGATCGGAACCACACAAACTTGATCCATCAATGATGTTCCATTCCACTAGAGGATCATCATTGAACTACCTCACCAACCCCCATAAATTAATATGGGCTCCATATATTATTTGTACATCCATCTCCCCGTGTTTAAGATATCGAATGTCCGTCAATTAATTGATTTACTGACTATCAATTAATCAACATCTAACTCCTCGAGTAGTACCACTCAACCTTATCATCATGTTGACTAAGTCAACCTGCAGGGTTTACATGATGAACCTTATGAGCTCCTCAAGGGTACATCATCAACCTAATACATAGGACACGGATTCCTCCTATAATCAACGGCACACCATGTAAATAATATCATTTCCCAACTTACCGGGCATATTAATTTAATCCATAGAAATCTCACCCTCTGGTAAATCAAAGAAATAAATATTAAGAACTTGTGCCCGTTATTATATCGGGATTAAGAGCATGTACAACATAATATCCAAGGTCCGATTCAATTATGTAGTCAGCAACAAATTGAATCACCTCTATATCGGTCCTGCTCAATACACCTAAGTGTACTAGTGTAACTTTATATTCAAGACAAAACAATACCAAGCTACACTACAACCATGCCAATGATTTGTCCAAAACCATCTTGGTTGTGAGCCTCTACTTATACTCTACAAGGGACTGATAACATGATCTTCTGTGCCATCACCCAAGCACCATATTATCTACAATGTAAAGTATTAGACAATTTTGCATAATCATAAAAATATGCAAACAATGATCATGTGATTCTTTTTTCAAAATAAAGATGTTCATACAAAAGAGCTAGGCTTTCAGTATACATCCCAACATAGATAAACCTGACCATGTCCTTAAACTAAAGAAAGCTCTTTGTGGACTCAAACAATCTCCTCGAGCTTGGTACGAGAGGCTTTCAATTTATCTTAAGTCAAAAGGGTTTAATCAAGTCCTAGTCGATCCAACCCTCTTCATAAAGACCGTAGGTAAGGAAATATTTATAGCCCAAATTTACGTAGACGATATCATTTTCGGAACAACCTATTCGATCCTACTAAACGAATTCATTTCACTTATAGAAAGTGAATTTGAAATGAATTTAGTAGGTGAATTGAGTTTCTTTCTAGGACTATAAATTAAACAAACTAAGGATGGAATATATTTACATCAACAAAAATATACTAGAGAATTAATTAAATATTTTGGAATGCAAAATGCTAAAACCTTCAATACACCCATGGCAAATAATGTCAATATAGGAGAGGACTTAGAAGGAAAGCTCATCGACCTAAAATATTATAGGAGTGCGATAGGGAGTCTTCTATACTTAATTGCGAGTCAACCCGACATTTTATTTGTGGTAAGTATGTGCGCGAGGTTTCAAACCTGTGCCAAGAAGTCTCACCTAACTTTAGTTAAGCGTATTCTTGTTGTCGTGTAGGTTACCGACTAGAGGGGGGTGAATAGCCCTCAATCTTCGTACGGTGGAATACGATCGTTCATTGTGCGTCGCTTGTCTACAATTGTCGTTAGCGCAGTGGAAATAATAGAAATGATAACAACAATACAAGCACACAACAAAACACAAGATATACGTGGTTCGGAACCGAATGGTTCCTACTCCACGGGCAAGCTCACCAAGCTCTAGTTATGCGCACGACACTAACTAAATTCCTTCTCGACAACACGCCAAAGGTGGAGAAATCTCATACAAGCTATTACAACAGTAATATAGAAATACAAACAAGAATACAAATACAATACAAAAGAACACTTTTCACCGATTGCTTTTGATCAATTGTTTGTTGCTTGCTTTGGTTGGCTCTTGAAGGTCTGGTATGCAGCAACAATTCCCCTCCAATGTCACCCTTAAAGTCTTTGCGAAATCCTCCATCTCGAGCTCCATTTATAACCTGCATCGAACTGATTTCGTACCCATCAGTCGACTGATCGTGACCATCAATCGACTAGTCCTGTAGCCATTGTCTCACAACGACTTGATCTACGCTGGCTAAAAGCCAACGAATTCATCATTAGTCGACTGATCATGCCCATCAGTCGACTGATGATCCCATCAGTCAAGTGGTCACCGCGATCACTCGACTGGAAGACATTCTGTGGATAAAAACACCCCAATTAGTCAACTGATAACCCTCATCAGTCGACTGATGGTGTTATCAATCAACTACCATCCTTCGGCAGTCGACTGCTCAGCCAGACCCTGGTCAGTCGAACCCTAGTCGACTTGGAGCAGTCGACTGACACCTATGCCAGTCGACTGATGTTGGGTAAAATCTCAAACACCAAGTTTTTTGAGTATCTGACCGTCGGGTAAACCCTCAAACACCAAGTTTGAGCATCCGACACTCAGTCTTAGCCACTTGGCCAAATCCACCTCATTCCTCATGGAGTTTCCCACCGAAACTCTCTTCCCTAGGCCTACGTCCCTCAGATGCACCAAGCGCACGACTTCGGAACACCATCCTTCGCGTCTCTTTCCCTCGAAGTATGCTTCCCTTGGGCCTCACTCCATTCTCTCCCCGTCCGACGGTCCTTCGGATACACCAAGTGCACGGCTTTGCAATGCCATCCTTCACTGACTCAAGGACCTCGAGCCTAGTGAACTTGCTAAGTCCTCAAGACTTCCTAGATGCACCAAGCGCAAGGCTTCGCAATGCATTTCTCACCAAGCACCAAGTGCACGGCTTTGCAATGCTTTAGACTTTTCCACACCAAGCCCCATGCTTGGATTTTCCATGCCAACTCCATGTTGGACTTTCCTATGAAATCCCATGTCATAAGTTTTGTCTATCATCAAAATACTGCTCGAGTCAAACTCGAGTCAACTTGGACCAATTGCACTAACAATTCTTATGTATCTAAAGGGCACACTAAGCATAATTATTTGGTACCCTAGATCTATCGAGTTCGAACTAATCGGCTACTCTGACTCGGACTATGTCGGTAGTAAACTCGATAGGAAGAACACGAGTGGTTGTTGTCAACTTCTTGGCTCGAGTCTAGTGAGTTGGTGCAGTAGGAAGCAACACTGTGTTGCTTTATCTACCACCGAAGCCGAATACGTCACGATGGGTGAGTGTGTGGCTCAGCTTCTTTGGATGAAGCACACTCTCCAAGACTTTAACTTAAACTTCAACAATATTAAAACTCACATAGATAATATTAGCTCCATCAACTTAACAAAAAATCCTATTTGCCATTCTAGGACCAAAAATTTAGAAGTTAAACACCACTTTATTCGAGAACATGTAGCTAACGGAACCATTAAACTCGAATATGTGGAATCCAAGTAAAACCTAGCCGATCTTTTTACCAAGCCACTACCCGAAGCCGAATTTAGTCTACTAAGATGAAAATTTGGCATCTACATAATAGAGTAGGACTTACATTCTTTTTATATACTCTAGTATTTACTTCTCTTTTCATGTTAATGGAACTAGCTTAGGGCTTACCCTAGATATCATGCACCTATAGATTTAAGGAGTCAATACATCTCACAACACATAGGACTAATGTGTTTGTGTACTTAGCCACGTAGATGGGCATGAGATGTTAGGACCTTACTCTTGGTTTCAGATGTAGAGCTAGTGTATCGCCATGAACCATGGAGTATAATCATATATATTAATCGACTCTGACCAGGACTTGTTGATCTTTCATATCAATCAAGTCAAATAAGAGTTGAACATTTAATAGATGAGCTTACTTTTAGTATAGTATTTTCAAAATAATATGGAACATGCTTGGACTAGGAACTTAAACTTAATACTTATATTTTTCAAAACCCCTCTTTTCATTTATGGCAAAAGGGGGAGAAAAGGAAAAAGTTAAGGGATCATTTTTTTTATAACTTAACTTAGTAACTTAATTCTATATTCTTATGGCCAAACATTAATGTTTTACTTGAGAAAGGGGGAGAAAGGCCAAGTTAAGAAATCTTCTTAACTTAAACTTATTTTTTAATACTAAGGCCAATTTTAAGTAATTGTTAATTACTTAAATAGCAAACATCAAGGGGGAGGATTAAGATCTTCTTTCAAGACTCACCCTCGGTCAAGGGGGAGGTTTCCTCAAAGGGGAGTACTTGGAAGAAAGTCTCTATTACTCCTACTTAATCTTTGATTCTTCAAGCATATTATTATTCTTCATGCATATTATTTCCTTAACTTTGTATGGGTTTGCCATAGATAAAAAAAAGGGA
The DNA here is from genome assembly GCA_025175895.1 of Wurfbainia villosa. Lineage (NCBI taxonomy): Eukaryota > Viridiplantae > Streptophyta > Magnoliopsida > Zingiberales > Zingiberaceae > Wurfbainia > Wurfbainia villosa. The sequence goes on along the minus strand of CM046004.1, from coordinate 41,328,473 downwards.
GATTGTTGGTGCATTAGGCACCTAAGTCGAACCTAAGTTTTGATTATAGCAAACGATACAAAGTTAAGCTCATTTTGTTATCTCACGAGCTAAATCAAGTGTGCAAAAAAGTGCTAAAGCTAGAGCTGAAGGTCAGTGACACCTGGAGGGAGCCATGGTGATCGGGCGACACCGAGATGACTTCGAAGGAAGCCGAAGGAATCAGGTGGAAGACCGGAAGCAAAAGCTACAAGGTAAATGTTGAGGTAAGCTCATGTGAGTGAGTGCAAGGAAGGTTGTGTCCTCTGTATGGGGATGTTCTTAGGTGATGATCCGACCAAGACCTCCCATGGAAGGTCTAAGTCGAGATCGGATGGTATATAACCATTTAATTTGCTTGTATTAACTATTTTTTTTGAGCTAACTCTTCGTTGCAGCTAGAAAACCTACCATCAGTCGACTGATGGCTTGTATCAGTCGACTGATCCATCAGGAGTCAACTGGTAAGGGTAGCAGTCGACTGTTGGTCAAGGATCAGCTTCAAGGAGAGTCAAAGCTTATCTCTATTTTTGAAGGGATAGGAGGCTTGCTCTCATTGGTTGAAGATGTGAACGTCTAGGGTTTGCAAGGCTGTAAAAGTAAGGGTTCTCCACCCTATTTCCATCATCAAAAGCTCTCCAAAAAGCCTCCACTACGATATTCTTCTACGACGACCTTACGACGACAAAGTGCTACCGCATCTCCGATGACAAGTGCCTACCTTTCATTAATTTAATAGTTGTCGATATTCTTTCTTATTGTCATCTTAAATTCTGTATTTAATCGTGCTTTAATCGTAACAAGGAGAGGGAGAGTGTCCCTCTACCTTGAGATTTTTCATCGATTGTATTCGCTTACTCCTTCCTCTAACGAGGAGAAGTGTTTTTAGTGTTTTGCCCTCCGTACGTGGTCTAGGACCGTTAGGGCCTTGGACTAGCAACCGAAGGCTGTGAACCATGTAAACAAACAAACGAGTATTATTTTCATTCCACTGCATTTACTCTTACTCGCATTTTATATCGAACAAACGAACGAAGAGAATTTTGCGCTATTCACCCCCCCCCCTTCTAGCACTCTAAACGATCCAACAAAATCATGATAGGACCTTGTTTAGAATCTTTAATGAGAAACTATCTTGAACATTATTTTTTAAAATATATAAAATATATTTTAATATGTATTATTCTCAAACTAATGAAACAACCTCTTAGAAGACTAATTTCATATTTAAAATTCACAAGAAGTATCACTTTGGTTTTGATGTATGGGGGACTTTATGACATTCAAAAGGTTGTGGAAAGAAAATGCTAAGAAGAAGTTATTTCATTTGTATCATCTTAACTTAATGTTAAAATTTTTTAAAATGTTAAAGTTCATTTAAATCTAGAAGTTTGAAATTTTCAAAAATAATAATAATAATAATAATTTTATTGAGGCGGAGTTTTGAAAAGTTCTTAATTTGAGGGGGAGTTTTGAAAAGTTCTTAGTTTTGAAAATGTTAAGGGGGAGTTTTGTAAAGTTTTAAAAATTTCAAAAACATCTTTAAGGGGGTGTTTTGTAAAGTTTCAAAAAATTTAAAATTTCAAAAATATTTTTAAGGGAGAGTTTCAAAGGTTTTGAAAATTAAGATATTGAGAATTTTGTAAATTTCAAAAATATTTTTTAAGGGGGGGTTTTGAAAATTGAAAAATTAAGAGTTTTGAAAAGTTTGACTTTTTGATATTTTCATAAACTTGTTCAAATTTTGAAAATTTTAGATATTTAAAGGTTAAATACTTTTGAAAATTTTGAACCCCAACAATTAAGGGGGAGATCCCATTTTTAAAAGAAAATCTTATTGCATTGATTTAAGGGAAGTATTGATAAATTATTTTCAAAATTTCGTAAAGTTTAGGCATCTTTGGTGAAGCTTGTCAAGCAAGTTTATAATCTGTAGTTATTATATTTGAAAAACTTTAATCCATATCTTTAAATTGTGGCATTTGTTAACCAATGCTTTTGATGTATGCCAAAGGGGGGAGAGAGAGAAAAGGGTTAAATCTAGAAAATTTTAAATTAAACTTTTCTTGCATATGAGCATCTCATGCAAATACATTTTTAGCTCAAAAAGCATTCCTGATATATGCTAAATTTGAATAATGCAAATTGATTCTCCTAACTTTAACTGATGTGTTGTCATACATCAAAAAGGGAGAGATTGTTGGTGCAGAGAGCACCACTCCTTAGTTTTAATGTATGAACCATAGTTAAAGTTGGGATTTACTTGTGTGCTGATATGAGTGTTAAGTATGCAGGCATAACAGGAAGTCCTAGTAGGTCGTGTTGATCGGATACTAAGCAGATGTCTTGATAGATCTGGAGGATCGTGAAGGGAATTGCTTCTCACTTCGGTCGCTTGTGCATGGAAATCCTATCACACGTCCCCGGATTAAAATTTTATCAACTAAAACTAATCCGGATGGAGTTGGATTATCCTAGCAACCGATCCATCATCATGTTGTTCGATTTGAGTAGTCGCTTGAACAAACTAGTTGTTCAAGCAACCTAACTCTTTTCCTCAATTAGCCGTGGAATAGATGATGAACGGATTGCCGGTTTTTGTGTTTATCATTGGGGTCCATGTTAATCAATAACATACAAAATACAAAAGAACTAGACTAAAAACTAAACAAGATTATACCTCTTGTTTTACCTCTTGATCTCTATTGTATTCCTATCCTCCTCTTGGATGTCATGTGGGCGCGATCTTCCAAGAGTGGAAGCCTCCTAGATCGCGTCTTCCCTTCCTTGCTCACTCTGAACAAGGGAAGAACAAAAGCCCCCTTCTTCTCCTTACTTGTGTCGACCACCAAGCACCAAGCTTGGTGTCCGCCGGCCCTAAGGAGAGGAAGAGGGTGTGCCGGCCAAGACAAAGGAAGGAGGAACCCTCACCTTTGTTGCCGCCAGCCCTAGAAAAGGAGGAGATGGGGCGCCAGACAAAGGTTTGAGAGAGGGTGGCATTGGCCAAAGGTTGAGAGAAGGGTGGCACCGGCCAAAGGTTGAGAGAAGGGAATCAAAAACCCTAACCTTGCCGCCGACCCTAAGGAAGCAAACCCTAGCCTCCAATGCTTGTCGCCCAAGCCTCTCAACGCCAACCCAAACCCTAGCACAACCAATTGTCTATCTTGCCCAAGCCTCTCCACCACCTTATATAGATCTAGGCTCTCACGAGGTATTTATAATAGGCTACAATAGGGACCATGAGGAGGAGTTGGGTCTTGGCCACCCAATGGATCTGAACCACATAAAACCTGATCAATTAATGATGATCCATTCTACTAGAGGATCATCATTGATCTACCTCACCAACCCCCATAAATAAATATAGGCTCTATATATTATTTGTACAAAATATCTCCCCGTGTTTAAGATATCGAATGTCCATTAATTAATTAAATTATTGATAATTTAATTAATTGATATCTAACTCCATTAGTAGTACCACTCATCCTTATCATCATATTGGACCAAGTCCACCTGCAGGATTTACATGATGAACCTTATGAGCTCCTCAAGGGGGCATCATCATCCTAGTATATAGGACACTGTTTCCTCCTATAATCAACGACACACCATGTAAATAATATTATTTTCTAACTTACCAGACCTATCGATTTAACACATAAATCTCGGCCATTGGTAAATCAAAGAAATAAATACTAAGTACATGTGCTCATTATTATATCAGGATTAAGAGCATGTACATCATAATATCTGAGGTCTGATTCAATTATATACTCAATATAAATTGAATCACCTCTAAATCGGTCATGTTCAATACACACAAAGTGTACTAGTGTAATTCTATGGTCAAGATAAACCAATACCAAATCACACTACAACCATGCCAATGGTTTGTCCAAAACCATCTTGGTTGTGAGCCTCTACTTATACTCTACAAGGAACTGATAACAAGATCTTCTATGTGACACCACACACCATGTTATCTACAATGTAAAGTATCAGACAATATGCGTGTGACACCACACACCATGTTATCTACAATGTAAAGTATCAGACAATATGCATAAATATAAAATGAAAACAATGATCATGTGATTCTTATTTTAAAATGAAGATTTTCATACAAAAGCTAGGCTTTTAGTATACATCCTAACAATCTCTCACTTATACTAAAAGACTATGATGCCATCAAACTGTCATACATCTGATTCTCATTCCCTCCAAATGTCTATCAAAAGCTCTCGCTGGAAGGGCCTTAGTGAAAGGATCTGCCAGGTTATCCTCTGATGCAATCTTGGCGACAACAACTTCTCCTCGCTTTACGATCTCTCGTATCAGGTGGTACTTGCGCTCTATGTGTTTACTTACCTTATGGGCTCGTAGTTCCTTCATGTTTGCAACTGTACCACTGTTATCACAATAAATTGTAATAGTTCTGGGCAAACCAGGAATCACATCCAAGTCCATCAAGAAGTTCCTGAGCCATACAGCTTCTTTGGCTTCCTCAGAGGTTGCCACACACTCAGCTTCCATGGTGGAGTCCGCCACGCATTTCTACTTGACACTCCTCCATACAATAGCTCCACCTCCCAAAGTAAACACAAAACCTGAGGTAGACTTACTATTATTCCTATCTGATTGGAAGTCAGAATCTGTGTAACCCACAGGGAGTAATTGATCTGCCTAGTATACCAGCATATAATCCTTAGTCCTTCTCAGGTACTTCAATATATGTGTTTACCATAGTCCAATGTCCCTGTCCTGGATTACTCTGATATCTGCTAACCATTCCCATGGAAAAGCAGATATCCGGGCTCGTGTTGGGACGTATATTGAAAAGTCTATCTTTTGTATTTACATCTTTATTTTTGAAATAAGAATCATATGATCATTGTTTGCATATTTATGGTTATACATATTGTCTGATACATTACATTATAGATAACATGGTGTGTAGTGTCACACGGGAGATCATGTTATCAGTTCCTTGTAGAGTATAAGTAGAGGCTCACAACCGAGATGGTTTTGGACAAACCATTGGTATGGTTGTAGTGTAATTTGGTATTGTTTTGTCTAGACCATTGAATTACACTAGTATACTTTGTGTGTATTGAGCAGGACCGATTTAAAGGTGATTCGATTTATTGCTGACTACATAATTGAATCGGACCTCGGATATTATGGTGTACATGCTCTTAATCCCGATATAATAACGGGCACATGTACTTAGTATTTATTTCTTTGATTTACCAATGGGCGAGATTTATAGAGTTAATCGATAGGCTCAGTATGTTGGGAAATGATATTATTTACATGGTGTGTCATTCATTATAGGAGGAAACCGTGTCCTATATATTAGGATGATGATATCCTTTTGAGGAGCTCATAAGGTTCATCATTTAAACCCTGCAGGTGGACTTGGTGGTCGGTTCTAGATAGGAGAAAGAGTTTCATTTCATTCTTCCCTTTGTTCGGAGCGAGCAAGGAAGGGAAGAACGTGATCTAAGAGGCTTTGACTTTTGGAAGATCGTCGCCCACACGATGTCCAAAAAAGGAGGAAGGGCATACAATAGAAGAATTAGAGGTAAACAAGAGGTATAATTCTTGTTTAAGTATGTTTTGTTATTCTATGCAAATTGTATGTATTGTATGTGGCTAATTTACTTGGACCCCGAAGACAAACACAAAAACCGACGATCCGTACATCGTTTATTCCATGGCTAATCAAAGAAAAGAGGTAGGTTACTTGAACAACAAGTTTGTTCAAGTGACCACTCTAATCGAATAGCACGACGATGGATCGTTGCTTGGGTAATCCCTCTTCGTCAAGGATTAATTTTTTTTAATTCGGAGACGTAGATGGGATTTCCATGCACTAGCGACTGAGGTGGGAAGCAAAGCTTCGGATCCATGTGGTATCAGAGCCATGTTTTTCGGTTTTGTGTGTTTAGGATTCGGTAACTTTTATGCACTTATCATATATTGTATGTGTCGGATGAGAGTAGGATGTGCGTAGGCTAACTTTTTGGTTGTAGGCATAAGATCCAACTATTATGGCCATATGTGTGTGTATGTGATTGCATGTGTATAATATTATTTGAATCCTCGGGGTTGACGAGGCTAGTATTTAATTTTTTTAATTAAGTACGACATTGTTTAGCGACTCTTTTATTTTAGTTTACTTTCTATCTAGATTTCATGTACACTCCTTCGTGGAGTATAGGATCGATGGATGTAAATTAAAATAACTATTCTCGGCTCAGATCTCCGGATGGCTTGTACATGGCGTAGGGAGGAGCGGATGAGATGGCGATACGACGGGAGGCATATTGGAGAACAAAAGCCATAATAGTTGGAAAATATTTTTTTTTCATATTTATTGCTTCTTGTTTGATATGCATGTCGTGTGCTAGGAAAATTCCTCAACTTTAAATTACTAAGTGGGAGAGGGATATTTTTTTAAAATTCCCACGGCCTCCATTATGATTTGACATGTGATGCAAACAAACTTGCGTGTCGGCTCTGAGTGCCTTCCTCCCCAGCGGATGAGTTTGTTTTGCGGATCATAAGGTCAAATATGGTTATAGGAAATTATTTAGGAACGTGTGTACTTCCCCATCGGAAAGCACATAACCCGAGATAATTACCTTGGTACTGAGTAATGGTGAACATTTAGATGCAAATAGGAGTATCCTCCCCATCGGAGTCACTGCTTTTATTTGTAAGGCCGAAGAGAAACCAACTATTAATTTTATTTGTCAAAAAGTTAGGTTGACAAGATAGTAAAATTAATGGGTAAAACCTCCTCTTACAAATGTAGAATTTGTATACATCCACACGATCGTGGCATACGATATTCTCGGTGTTTTGAGGTGTTGGTTGATTTTAAAATTTTATTGTTTGAGGAATCAATAATTTTTTAAAATCTAATGTTTTGATCTATGTGATTCTTAGGTTTTTCAAAAATGACTTTCAACCCGCTTGCTGTGATACTAAAAGAGAATAAACTTATGGGACCCAATTATGTTGATTGGAAAAGGAATCTTGATATTGTCTTGACTGCTGAGGAGTACAAGTATGTACTCTTCGAAGAGTGTCCTCCTAAGCCTACGGATGATTCTGGGGAAAAGGAGAAAGAGAGTTATAAGAAGTGGATAAAGGCTGATGACATAGCACGGTGTTACATTTTGGCTTCTATGTCAAATGTAGTGCAACATCAGCATCAAGCCATGCCCACTGCTTATGACATGATGCTCAATCTCAAGGAACTTTTCGGACACCAGAATCAAGCTGCTAGGCACGAAGCCAAGAGGAACTTGATGATGACCACCATGATCAAGGAAACACCCGTGAGGGATCATGTTCTCAAGATGATGGCTCATTTGAATGAGCTGGAAGTCCTTGGAGCTGAGATCGATGGAGAAACCCAGGTCGATATCATTCTCCAGTCTCTACCTAGGAGTTTTGAGTAGTTTCGTCTGAACTACAACATGAATAAAAGGGGTTATTCATTGGCGGAGCTTCTGACATAACTCCAGGCAGTAGAGGGGCTATTTCATCAGAGTGCTCAGGCTCATGCCATGGTTGCCCAGAAGGTTTCGACTTCTAAGTCGAAAGGCAAGAAGAAGAAGAAACAAGGTGGGGCAAAGGTGGTGGGAGGATCTCACGGAGGAGTGAAGAAGCCGAAAGGCAAGTGCTTCACTAGCAAGCAGACTGAACATTAGAAGGACTGCCCCAATCGGAAGCAGAACAAAGGTATATCTTTTAGTCTAGTCATTGAAACATGTTTAGCGGTGTTATCTACTGGCACCTGGTGTGTAGATATGGGAGCCACTAATCATGTATGCAATACTTTGTAGGGGTTCTAGGAAACCAGATGACTGGCTGAGGGGGAGATTACCGTTTACTTGGGCGATGCTACGAAGGTGGTGGTTGTTGCAGTGGGAGATGTTTATTTGTCATTTGATAGAAATAAAACTTTGGTTTTGAGAAATTGCCTTTATGTACCTTTATTTAGAAAGAATTTGATTTCAGTTTCTAGATTGTTTTTGGATGGATATTCTATTTCTTTTAATGATAGAGTTGTTATAAAAAGGAATAGGGAGATCATCTATTCTGGTGCATTGATAGGAAATTTATATACCCTTGAACCAAAAGCTCCCATGATGCAAATAGAAGTAAATAACTCATCTTCTAAATCGAATAAGAGAAAAGAACCTTCGAAAATGAACCAAACATATCTTTGGCATCTAAGGTTAGGTCATATTAACCTAAGTAGGATTCAAAGGTTGATAGCTGATGGACCTCTGGGTTTGTTAGTGGTGGAAGATTTCCCAACTTACGAATCTTGCTTGGAAGGTAAAATGACCAAGAGGGCTTTTAAGGCCAAGGGGTATAGAGCCAATGATGTGTTGGAATTGGTTCATTCTGATTTGTGTGGTCCTATGTCTATCCAGGCTAGAGGTGGTTTTGAATATTTTGTCTCTTTTATAGATAATTATTCAAGATATGGATATATTTACTTGATGCGCCGCAAGTCTGAATGCTTTGACAGGTTCAAAGAATTCAAGGCTGATGTGGAGAAATGTCAAGGAAAATGTATCAACACACTACAATCTGATCATGGTGGTGAGTACCTCTTGGGAGAGTTTAGGAAACTTATTAGAGGCTGGGATTCAATCCCAATTGTCTGCACCTGGCACACCCTAGCAGAATGGTGTAGTGGAACGAAAGAATAGGACTCTTATGGAGATGGTTAGATCGATGATGAGTTATTCTGAGTTGTCAGATTCGTTCTAGGGGTATACTCTAGATACAACAGTGTATATTCTAAACTTTGTACCATCTAAATCAGTGCCTTCTACTCCCACAGAATTGTGGACTGGGCGAAAGCCTAGTCTGAGACATATTCAGATTTGGGGGAGTCCAGCACATGTGCTGAAGGTAGATGCTAGTAAGTTGGAACCTCGTACAGAAGTGCGCATGTTCGTTGGCTATCCTAGAAGAACGAAAGTGTTAGGGCAATCTCTTGTCGTAATATGGTTCTGATGGTGTAGCAAAGGGTTTAAGTTAGTGTGTTATGTTGATTTGATATGTGCGTTGAAGTCGTGCAGGACTTAGTAATTCGCACATGGAGCCGTGGCGAGTTTCACATCTCATGACTCGTGCCTTGAGTCTGTGAAGGATAGCTTTGCGGAAGCCGTGCGCTTGGAGCATCCGAGGGACCGTCGGACGAGAAGCTTGGAGTGAAGCCGGAGGAAGTAGACTTCGAGGCAAGAGACGCGAAGGAGCATTGCAGAGCCGTGCATCTGATGCTGCTGAGGGACGTGGCCGAGAACGAAGAGAACTTCGAAGGTGAGGGACTCCGAGAGATGAGAGTGAGCGATTGTAACCCGGGGAGGGGTAGCTCTTAGGTGAAACTTGGCCATTTGTATCAGATTGATGGGTTTATGCCCGGTGGCATTGCCATGGAATGGCGACCGATCGAGCCAGGATATCGCGAACGCAGAATCGCCGTGGCCAGCGGTCGACTACGGAGGCGCGGCCGATCGGGTGAGGTCCATCAATCGACTGCCAAGAGTTTCGTTGGACTACAACGGTCGAGATCCGACGTGTTCGGAGGCCGTTGTAGTGAGCCGATCGCTAAGGGCAAAGGCGGCGATCATGAGTGGCGATAACGGGAAGAAATCAGCCCTCTCTATAAAAAGAGAGGGTGTGAGCCTTTGAGAGGCTAATGCTTATGCTCTAAGTGATCTTCCTAGTGCCCCACAAGCTCTAAACTCTTCTTACTTGTTTTTACTCCATTCTTATTGTAAGAAGAGTGATCTTGATTGTAAAGGTTACCTCCACCTAGCTTGGTGCAAAGGAGAGACCAATAGTGATTGGCTTTGGAGGAGTGATTCACCTTGGACGAATCGGGATCGTGGATTAGCGGCATAGCCGTGAACCATGTTACATTCTTTGTTAGCGTTTGTATTTTCATTTATTGCTTTGTCTTTATTGTTTATGCTTCCGCTTGCGCTAACGATTGTGTAGACGAGCAAACGAACGAGAGAATTCTGACATCCATCGGAAGAGGGCTATTCACCCCCCTCTAGCCGGCCGTATCGATCCCCTACAAGTGGTATCAGAGCAAGGTTGCTTGTCACCGGACTAACCGCCGCAACAAGCTCTACATCAAAATGGCCGGCTCAAACATCCACCCACCGAAGTTCGACGGCGAATTCTCTTGGTGGAAAAAGAGAATGGAGGTATTCTTCGAGACCGATTTTGATATTATGCTTATAATGGAAAATGGTTTCGAGTTACCTAGGGATGAAAGGGGTGAACGAATTGAAAAATCACGTTGGACTAAGAAGTAAAGAGAGGAACACCTTGCAAACTCAAAGGCAAAACATCATCTTCTCAATGTGCTCCCTCAACAAGAGATCAACCGGATCGGAGAATGTGCTAGCGCCAAAGAGATGTGGGAAAAGCTTGTAGAACTCCATGAAGGCACATCCGAGGCCAAGCTAGCTAGGAGAGACCTCCTCCGCTCCCAACTCTCAAACATCAAATTAGAAAAGGGAGAAAAGGTAACTTCCCTACATTCTAGATTTAAAGAAATATTAATTGGGCTAACAAGTGTAGGAGAAAAGCTCTCCAACCGGGATATGGTAATGAAGGCCATAGATGCCTTTCCCCGGTCCTCAAGATGGAGCTCCATGGTGGATTCGTTTTACATCTCCAAGAACTTGGAAGTAAGTACCTTGGAGGAATTTTTCTCAACAATGGAGCTCCACGAAACTAGGCTTGAAGGAATACAAGAAGAGCCTAGAATTCAACCCTCAAGAGGAGTAGCTTTGGTAGCGAACAAGGGGAAGAAGAAGATGGAAATCCCCTCCTCCTCCGATGACGAAGCGTCTTCCTCCTCCGATGACGAAGCGTCTTCCTCCTCCTCCATGGATAGCACCGAAGAAGCCTATATGGTAAGGAAGGTAAGACGTGCTTTTAAGAATTTTAGATTTGATAAATCTCATGATAGGAATAGAAGACCAAGGGGGAAGGTCATATGCTACAATTGCCAAGGAGAGGGGCACATAAGGGACAATTGTCCTCTCTTAAACAAGAGCAAGGAAGAGAGGAAAAAGAAAGAAGAAAAGAAGAAAAAAAAGGGGAGCAAGAAAAAGAAGGAAGAGGAGAAGAAGACAAAAGAAAAGGGGAAGACCAAAGCTCTAAAGGCAAGGACTTGGGATGACCCATCCTCATCCTCCTCATCATCATCGGATGAGGAGAATGCCTTTGTCACCAATTTGGCCTTGATGGCCTTTGATGACTTGGATTGCTCATCATCCGAAAATGAAGGATCAAGCTCAAGTGGGGAGAGCTCAAATGAAGGGGGAGCTTCTACATCCGAAGAAGAAGAGGACATGGGAACTATGGTAACGAAAGCCTCTCCTAAGAAAATAGTTTCCATAATTTCTAGTTTAACTAAGGACTTATTTGGAATGAAAAAGAAAAATAAAAGCATGCTTAATCAAATTAAGGCATTGGAAAATAAGCTAGAAAATGCATGCTTAAATGATAATATTTCTTCTAGCTTAAATGATGCATGCTCACATGATCTTTATGTGCCATTAGATGTTAGTGATGCATGTATAAATGAAAATAGGGCATTAAGGGAAAAGGTAGATTATTTAACAAAAGCCCTAGAGAAATTCACAATTGGCTCCAACACATTGAACATGATCTTAGGGAGCCAAAGAGCTAGTTTCAACAAAAAGGGCCTAGGTTATAAAGAAAAGAAAAATGAAAAGGCCTATAAATGCCTAATTGCTAGGGGACAAGATAAAAAGAAGGTAATAGCTAGGAAATGGATCCCCAAGGAATACTTAGTGAACCCAATAGGAAAGAACTTATTTTGGGTTCCAAAATCCATCCTTAAGGGTTAGGAAAACCCTAGGGTAGTCAACCATATGGAATTGACCTATATCATATTTTGGTTGACTTAGGATGGTGGGACAATATTTTTAGAATAGTGTTGGGTGATGATAACGTGCCCATAAATAGATAATAATGCTTAAATCATGATGATTAATGTAATTGCTATGTATGTTTGAAATCATGATTTATGATTTTAATATTTGGCACGTAATCATGAGAAATAGGGTTGAATCATGCTTTAGGTGATACTTTGCTTATTATCATCATATAATACCTAATGCATGATTATTATTCAATGAATACATGTATTTCATGATCATAATGTAGAATTAATTGACATATGCCTTTATGATCATGATGATTGTTAGGTTGATACTTAACCATGATAGAATTGCATGAATACAAGGGTTAAGTATATACAAATACCCCCTAGGATGCATCTCACACTCACTATAGGCTAACTTGATTGCAAACTTAGCATGGGTGAGATGTTAGGATGATACAAATGTCCACTAATGCCTATGGCATTTAGATGGTCATTTAAAGTATCAACATAGCAATAATAGACCAATCATGGGGAAGGCTTATGTTTAATTCATAGACATATTGCCCAAAGATCATGGTTCGATATTTCATATGTTTTCAAAACAATTTCTTAATCTAAAATCTATGTATTCATGTTTTGAAACAATTCAAAGCAAGACTAGGTGTTAAAATGGATACTCTTATGATCAAAAACCTAGTAGTTTTTAAAGCTTATGGATTTTTGGAAAATACATGGAAATATAATGATTTTTCATGAAAACCTATTTTTCACTGATAGATATACTTAAAAGAAATGTGTTTCCAAAATTTAATGATTTTTCGAATTTTTTGGAATGTTTAATGCATTTCTGAAAATTCGCCCAGAAAATTAGAATTTCGGAATCCATTGTGCCAGTCGACTGCCATAATGATAGCAGTCGACTGATAACCTGAAAAATAACCCAATATTTTTTGATTTCAGATTTTAATCAAGTTTTTGGTGTTCTCTTTCTACTATACTTGATGCCATGAGTTTATAAATTATGATTAATCTTTTTGATGGTGTCAAAGGGGGAGAAATGTATGTTTAAGTAAAGGGGAACATATTTAGGGGGAGAAATGATTATGCTTATGATAGGGGGAGAACATTTTTATGGGGAGTTTCATGGATTAAGGGGGAGTTGCATGTTGCTATATCATGTTTATGTTTACATGCTTTCTTTCCTTTAAAATTTATATCAAATGTTTTTACCTAACTTAAACGGATTGCCACACATCAAAAAGGGGGAGATTGTTAGGGCAATCTCTTGCCGTAATATGGTTTTGATGGTGTGGCAAAGGGTTTAAGTTAGTGTGTTATGTTGATTTGATATGTGCGTTGAAGTCGTGCAGGACATAGTAATTCGCACATGGAGCCGTGGCGAGTTTCACATCTCATGACTCGTGCCTTGAGTCGGTGAAGGATAGCTTTGCGGAAGTCGTGCGCTTGGAGCATCCAAGGGACCGTCGGACGAGAAGCTTGGAGTGAAGCCGGAGGAAGTACACTTCGAGGCAAGAGACGCGAAGGAGCACTGCAGAGCCATGCGCCTGATGCTGCCGAGGGACGTGGCCGAGAACGAAGAGAACTTCGAAGGCGAGGGACTCCGAGAGATGAGAGTGAGCGATTGTAACCCGGGGAGGGGTAGCTCTTAGGTGAAACTTGGCCATTTGGCCAAGTGTCGGATGGGTTTTCCCGACACCACCGATCGCCATGTAATGGCGATCGCTGAGCCAGTGAGTTCGACGGTATCCGATGATGGGGTTTATGCCAGCATGATCGCATGGAATGGCAATCGATCCGCCAGAGGATATCGCGACGCGAAACCGCTCGTAGCCGATCGGGCGTCGACTATGGAGGCGTGATCGTGGTGAGGTCCATAAGTCGACTGCCAAGAGTTCCGTTGGACTACAACAATCGGGATCCGACGTGTTCGGAGGTCGTTGTAGTGACGGCAGTCGACTGCCAAGGGCAGCAGTCGACTGGTGGCGGCCAACGGAAAGAAATCAGCCCTCTCTATAAAAAGAGAGGGTGTGAGCCTTTGAGAGGCTAATGTTTATGCTCTAAGTGATCTTCCTAGTGCCCCACAAGCTCTAAACTTTTCTTACTTGTTTTTACTCCATTCTTATTGTAAGAAGAGTGATCTTGATTGTAAAGGTTACCTCCACCTAGCTTGGTGCAAAGGAGAGACCAATAGTGATTGGCTTTGGAGGAGTGATTCACCTCGGACGAATCGGGATCGTGGATTAGCGGCATAGTCGTGAACCACGTTACATTCTTTGTTAGCGTTTGTATTTTCATTTATTGCTTTGTCTTTATTGTTTATGCTTCCGCTTGCGCTAACGATTGTGTAGACGAGCAAATGAACGAGAGAATTCCGACATCCATCGGAAGAGGGCTATTCACCCCCCTCTAGCCGGCCGTATTGATCCCCTACAGAAAGGTGGTTTGCTTTATAGTCCTAGAGATCAAAGGGTGATCATTAGCACGAATGCCAGATTTCTAGAGGAAGACTATGTGATGAACCTCAAGACCATGAGTAAGATTGTTCTAGAGGAATTGAGAGAGGAAGTCACTACTTCAGTACCACCGATACAAGAGGATATACTACAAGTGACTGCACCACGTGTCACAGAGGATACACAGGTGATACCTTGTCATAGTGGGAGGGTTGTTAGACAGCCTGATAGATTTATGTTCTTCGGAGAATCTTATGATTTGGTCCCTGGCGAACATGAACCTGATCCCTGGACATATGATAAGGCAATCCAAGATAAAGATGCGATATCTTGGCAGAGTGCGATGAATTCTGAGATAGAATCCACTAATTCAAATCAGGTCTGGGAGCTAGTAGAACCACCCAATAGTGTTAAAACCATTGGATGCAAGTGGATCTACAAAAGAAAGAGAGGAATAGACAGGAAGGTTGAGACCTTCAAAGCAAGGCTTGTTGCGAAAGGGTATACTCAGAAAGAGGGTATCGATTATGAGGAAACCTTTTCGTCGATGGTCATGCTTAAGTCTATCTCGATTCTCTTATGTATTGTTGCTCATATGGATTATGAGGTGTGACAAATGGATGTCAAGATAGCTTTCCTTAATGGAAGTCTTGAGGAAAACATCTATATGAAGCAACTAGAGGGATTCATTACAAAGGTCAAAGAGCATCTTGTGCGCAAGCTTAATCGGTCCATTTAGTGATTGAAGCAAGCTTTAAGATCTTGGAACATCTGCTTTGATGAGGTAATCTAGTCTTATAGATTTATTTAAAGTCCAGATGAGTCGTGTATACAAGAGATGTGACGGAAACATAGTGGTATTTCTTGTACTATACGTAGATGACATTTTGTTAATTAGCAATAATGTCAAGGTGTTATCAGACATAAGGGTATGGTTGTCCAAACAGTTTGATATGAAGGACTTGGGAGAAGTGGGACACATCATAAGGATCAAAGTTATAAGGGATCGCAGGAAAAGGATGTTGTGCTTATCTCAAGATTCATACATAGACACTATTTTTGCTCGTTTAAGCATGGAAAACTCAAAGAAATGGTTTCTACCTTTTAGGAATGGAGTTCCTTTATCTAAAGAGATTTGTCCTAGAACATCAAAGGAGATAGATGAGATGAAGGCGGTTCCTTATGCTTCGGCAGTAGGAAGCCTCATGTATGTTATGCTATCTACAAGATCAGATATCTGCTTTGCCGTTGGCATGGTTAGAAGATTTCGGAGTAATCCAGGACAGGGACATTGGACTGCGGTAAAGCATATATTGAAGTACCTGAGAATGACTAGGGATTATATGCTAGAATACCAGTTAGATCAATTACTCCCTGTGAGTTACACTGATTCCGACTTCCAATCAGATAGGGATAATAGTAAGTCTACCTCAGGTTTTGTATTTACTTTGGGAGGTGGAGCCATTGTATGGAGGAGTGTCAAGCAGAAATGCGTGGCGGACTCTCCCATGGAAGCTGAGTATGTGGCATCCTCTGAGGCGGCCAAAGAAGTTGTATGGCTCAGGAACTTCTTGATGGACCTGGATGTAATTCCTGGTTTGCCCAGAACTATCACAATTTATTGTGATAATAGTGGTGCAGTTGTAAACTCGAAGGAACCACACGCCCATAAGGCAAGTAAACACATAGAGCGCAAATACCACCTCATACGAGAAATCGTAAAGCGAGGAGAAGTTGTTGTGGCCAAGATTGTATCAAAGGATAACCTGGTAGATCCTTTCACTAAGGCCCTTCCAGCAAGAGCTTTTGATAGGCATGTGGAGGGAATGGGAATCAGATGTATGGAAGTATGAGGACAACATAATCTTTTAGTATAAGTGAGAGATTGTTGGGATGTATACTGAAAAGTCTATCTTTTGTATGAACATCTTTATTTTTGAAATAAGAATCACATGATTATTATTTGCATATTTATGGTTATGCATATTGTCTGATACATTACATTATAGATAACATGGTGTGTAGTGTCACACGGGAGATCATGATATCAGTGCCTTGTAGAGTATATGTAGAGGCTCACAACCGAGATAGTTTTGGACAAACCGTTGGTATGGTTGTAGTGTAATTTGGTATTGGTTTGTCTTGACCATTGAATTACACTAGTACACTTTGTGTGTATTGAGCTGAACTGATTTAGAGGTGATTTAATTTATTGCTGACTACATAATTGAATCGGACCTCAGATATTATGGTGTACATGCTCTTAATCCCGATATATTAACGGGGACATGTACTTAGTATTTATTTCTTTGATTTAACAATGGTCGAGATTTATAGAGTTAATCGATAGGCTCGGTAAGTTGGGAAATGATATTATTTACATGGTGTGTCATTGATTATAGGAGGAAACCGTGTCTTATATATTAGGATGATGATGTCCCATTGAGGAGCTCATATGGTTCATTATCTAAACCCTGTAGGTGGACTTGATCCGGCATAATGATAAAGTTGAGTGGTACTACTCATGGAGTTAGATGTTGATTAATTAATTGCCAGTAAATTAATTAATTGACAGACATTCGAGATCTTAAACACGGGGAGATATTTGTACAATTAATATATGGAACCCATATTTATTTATGGTGGTTGGTGAGGTAGATCAATGATAATCCTCTAGTGGAATGAATTATCATTAATGGATCGGACTTTATGTGGGCTTGATCCATTGGGTGGCCAAGATCCAACTCCTCCTCATGGTCCCTATTTTATCCTATTAAAACCCTCATGAAGCCTAGATCCGATGGTAGAAAATGGAAGTCTAGATCCAACGGTGGAGGTTAAATCTCTAGATATGACGGTGGAGATTAAATCTCTAGATCCGACGGTGGAGATTGAAAGGAGGCTTAAGCCTAGCACTATAAAAGGAGGGCTAAGGGCTTGGGCATGGAAGAGGATTGGGAGATTAGGCTTAGGGTTTGGAGTTGGCTTTAGGCTTGGGCAGCAAGGGTGTCCTAGGGTTTCTCTCCTAGGGTCGGCGGCATAAGCAAGGTGAGATCTTCCTTCTCCTTTTCTTCATTGTCGGCGCCACCCTCTCTCCCTCTCATTTGGGCAATAGTGCCACCCTCTTCCCATCTTCCTTGGCCGACGGCAAGAGTTAGGGTTTCTTCCCTTGGAGCTTTTGGTCGGCGCCCACACTTCTATCTTCCTCTCCTTGGCCGATGGCAACCACCAAGCAAGGTGGCTTGGTGGTCGGTTCTAGATAGGAGAAGATGTTTTGTTTTATTCTTCCCTTTGTTCGGAGCGAGCAAGGAAGGGAAGAACGTGATCTAGGAGGCTTCGACTTTTGGAAGATCGTCGCCTAAACGACGTCCAAAAAGAGGAAGGGCATACAATAGAAGACCTAGAGGTAAACAAGAGGTATAATTCTTGTTTAAGTATGTTTTCTTATTCTATGCAAATTGTATGTATTGTATGTGGCTAATTTACTTGGACCCCGAAGACAAACACAAAAACCGGCGATCCGTACATCGTCTATTCCGTGGCTAATCGAAGAAAAGAGGTAGGTTACTTGAACAACAAGTTTGTTCAAGTGACCACTCTAATCGAATAGCACGATGATGGATCGGTTGCTTGGGGAATCCCTCTTCATCAAAGATTAATTTTTTTTTAATCCAGAGAAGTAGATGGGATTGTCATGCACTAGCGACCGAGGTGGGAATTGAAGCTTCAGATCCACCCTTTACCTCGTACATAACATAGCATACATGAGGCTTCCTACCGCTGAAGCATAAGGAACCGCCTTCATCTCCTCTATCTCCTTTGATGTTCTAGGACACATCTCTTTAGATAAAGGTACTCCATGCCTAAAAGGTAGAAAACCTTTTTTGGAGTTCTGCATGCTAAAACCAGCCAAAATAGTATCTATGTATGAAGCTTGAGATAAGCACAACATCCTTTTCTTGCGATCCCTTATAACTTTGATCCCAAGGATGTGTCCCACTTCTCCCAAGTCCTTCATATACAATTTTTTGAAAAACCATACCCTTACATCTGATAACACTTTGACATTGTTGCCAATGAGCAAATTGTCATCTACGTATAGTACAAGAAATGTCACTACGTTTTCGTCACATCTCTTGTATACACAAGACTCATCCAGACTTTGAATAAATCCATATGACTGGATTACCTCATCAAAGCGGATGTTCCAAGATCTCGAAGCTTGCTTCAATCCATAAATGGACCGATTAAGCTTGCACACAAGATGCTCTTTTCCCTTTGCAATGAATCCCTCTGGTGGCTCCATATAGATGTTTTCTTCAAGACTTCCATTAAGGAAAGCTGTCTTGACATCCATCTGTCAAACCTCATAATCCATATGAGCAGGAATAGATAAGAGAATCCGGATAGACTTAAGCATTTCTACCGGCAAAAAGGTCTCCTCATAATCGATACCCTCTTTTTGAGTCTACCCTTTCGCAACAAGCCTTGCTTTGAAGGTCTTTACCTTCCCGTCTGATCCTCTCTTTCTTTTGTAGATCCACTTGCATCCAATGGCTTTTACACCATTGGGTGGTTCTACTAGCTCTCAGAACTGATTTGAATCCATAGATTTTATCTCAGAATTCATCGCCCTTTGCCAAGATGCCACATCCTTATCTTGGATTGCCTCGTCATATGTCTAGGGATTAGGTTCATGTTCGCCAGGGGCCAAATCAGAGGATTCTCCCAAGAACATAAATCTATCAGGTTGTCTAACAAACCTCCCACTATGACGAGGTATCACCTGTGTATCCTCTGTGACACGTAGTGTAGTCACTTTTGGTATGTCTTCTTGTACCATTTGTACTGAAGTAGTGACTTTCTCTCTTAACTCCTCCAGAACAATCTTGCTCATGGGCTTATGGTTCATCACATAGCCTTCCTCTAAAAATCGGCCATTCATACTAATAATCACCCTCTGATCTCTAGGACTATAGAACAAACTACCTTTTGTTCCTCTAGGAAAGCCTACGAACAAGCGCACTTCTGTACGAGGTTACAACTTACTAGCATATCTCTTCAACACATGTGCTGGACTCCTCTAAATTTGAATATGTCTCATACTAGGCTTTCGCAGTCCACAATTCTATGGGAATAGAAGGTACTGATTTAGATGGTACCAAGTTCAAAATATACACTGTCGTTTCTAAAGCATACCCCTAGAAGGAATCTGGTAACTCAGAATAACTCATCATCGATCTAACCATCTCCATAAGAGTCCTATTCCTTCTCTCCGCTACACCATTCTGCTAGGGTATACTAGGTGTAGACAGTTGGGATTGAATCCCAGCCTCTGATAAGTAACTCCTAAACTCTCCCAAGAGGTACTCACCATCACGATCAGATCGTAGTGTCTTGATACTTTTACCTTGACGTTTCTCCACATCAGCCTTGAATTCTTTGAACCTGTCAAAGCATTCAAACTTGTGGCGCATCAAGTAAATGTATCCATATCTTGAATAATCATCTATAAAAGAGACGAAATATTCAAAACCACCTCTATCCTGAATAGACATAGGACCACACAAATCAGAATGAACCAATTCCAACACATCTTTGGCTCTATACCCCTTGGCCTTAAAAGACCTCTTGGTCATTTTACCTTCCAAGCAAGATTCGCAGGTTGGGAAATCTTCCACCACTAATGAACCCAAAGGTCCATCAGCTATCAACCTTTGAATTCTACTTAGGTTAATATGACCTAACCTTAGATGCCAAAGATGCGTTTGGTTCATTTTCGAAGGTTCTTTTCTCTTATTAGATTTAGAAGATGAGTTATTTATTTCTATTTGCATCATGGGAGCTTTTGGTTCAAGAGTGTACAAATTTCCTACCAATGCACCAGAACAGATAATCTCCCTATTCCTTTTTATAACAATTCTGTCATTAAAAGAAATAGAATATCCATCCAAAAATAATTTAGAAACAAAAATCAAATTCTTTCTAAATGAAGGTACATAAAGGAAATTTCTCATAAACAAAGTTTTATTCCTATCAAAAGATAAATAAACATCTCCCACTGCAATAGTTGTCACCTTCGTAGCATTGCCCATGTAGACGGTAATCTCTTCCTCAGCTAGTCATCTAGTTTCCTGGAACCCCTGCAAAGAGTTGCAAACATGGTCAGTGGATCCCGTATCTACACAACAGGTACTGGTAGATAACACCGCTAAATATATTTCAAGGACTAAACCAAAAGATTTACCTTTGTTCTGCTTCCGATTAGGGCAGTCCACCTTCCAATGTCCAGTCTACTTACAAGTGAAGCACTTGCCTTTCGGCTTCTTCACTCCTCCTTGAGATCCTCCCGCCACTTTTGCCCCACCTTGTTTCTTCTTCTTCTTGCCTTTCGGCTTAGAAGTAGAAACCTTTTGAGCAACTATGGCCTGAGAACTCTGACGAAAAAGTCTCTCTGTCACCTAGAGTTCTGTCAGAAGCTCTGCCAACAAATACAATCTTTTATTCATGTTGTAGTTCAGGTAAAATTGCTCAAAACTCCTAGGTAGAGATTGGAGAATGATATCGATCTGGGTTTCCCCATCGATCTCAGCTCTAAGGACTTCCAGCTCATTCAAATGAGCCATCATCTTGAGAACATGATCCCTTAGGGGTGTTCCCTCAATCATGGTGGTTGTCATCAAGTTCCTCATAGCTTCCTGCCTAGCAGCCCAATTCTGGTATCCAAAAAGTTCCTTGAGATTAAGCATCATGTCATAGGCAGTAGTCATGCTCTGATGCTGATGTTGCAATACATTTGACATAGAAGCCAAAATGTAACACCGCACCATCTCATCAGCCTTGATCCACTTCCTATAACTCTCTTTCTTTTTTTCACTAGAATCATCCATAGGCTTAGGAGGACACTCTTCGAAGGGTACATATTTGTACTTTTTAGCAGTTAAGACAATGTCCAGATTCCTTTCCCAATCAACATAGTTAGGTCCAGTAAGTTTGTTTTCTTTCAGAATCACAGCAAGTGGGTTGAAAGTCATTTTTGAAAAACCTAAGAATCACATAAATCAAAACATTAAGTTTCAAAAATTTATTGATTCCTCAAACAATAAAATTTTAAAATCAACCAACACCGAGAATATCGTATGCCACGATAGTGTGGACGTATACGAATTCTATATCTGTGAGAGGAGGTTTTACCCATTAATTTTATTATCCTGTCAACCTTACTTTTGACAAATTAAATTAATAGTTGGTTCCTCTTCAGCCCTACAAATAAAATCAGTTACTCCGATGGGGAGGATACTTTTATTTGCATCTAAGTGTTTACCATTACTTGATACTAAGGCAATTACCTCGGATTATGTGCCTTCCGATGGGGAAGTATACACGCTCCTAAATAATTTCTTATAACCATATTTGACCTAGTGATCCACAAAACAAACTCATCCAATATGGAGGAAGGCACTCAGAGCCAACACGCAAGTTTGTTTGCATCACATGTCAAATTGTAATGGAGGCCACGAGATTTAAAAAATATCTCTCTCCCACTTAGTAATTTAAATTTGAGAAATTTTCACACAACATGCATATCAAACAATAAGCAATAAATATGAAAAAAAAACTTTCCAACTATTATGGCTTTTGTTTACCAATATACTTCCCGTCATGTCGCCTTTTGGGATGTATACTGAAAGCCTAGCCTTTGTAAGAACATCTTCATTTTCAAATAAGAATCACATGATCATTGTTTGCATTTTATATTTATGCATATTGTCTGATACTCTACATTGTAGATAATATGGTGTGTGGTGTCGCACAGAAGATCATGTTATCAGTTCCTTGTAGAGTATAAGTAGAGGCTCACAACCAAGATGATTTTGGATAAACCATTGGTATGGTTGTAGTGTGATTTGGTATTGGTTTATCTTGACCATAGAATTACACTAGTACACTTTGTGTGTATTGAGCAGGACCGATTTAGAGGTGATTCAATTTATACTGACTATATAATTGAATTGGACCTCAGATATTATGATGTACATGCTCTTAATCTCGATATAATAACGGGCACAAGTACTTAGTATTTATTTCTTTGATTTACCAATGGGCGAGATTTATGTGTTAAATCGATAGGCCTGGTAAGTTAGAAAATAATATTATTTACATGGTGTGTCGTTGATTATAGGAGGAAACAATGTCCTATATACTAGGATGATGATGCCCCCTTGAGGAGCTCATAAGGTTCATCATGTAAATCCTACAGGTGGACTTGGTCCAACATGATGATAAGGATGAGTGGTACTACTCATGTTGTTAGATATTAATTAATTAAATTGTCAGTAATTTAATTAATTAATGGACATTCGATATCTTAAACATGGGGAGATATTTTGTACAAATAACATATGGAACCCATATTTATTTATGGGGATTGGTGAGGTAGATCAATGATGATCCATTTAGTGGAATGGATCATCATTAATGGATCGAGTTTTATGTGGTTCGGATCCAGTAGGTGGCCAAGATCCAACTCCTCTTCATGGTCCCTATTGTAGCCTATTATAAATATCTCATGAAGCCTAGATCTATATAAGGGTTGGAGAGGCCTGGGTGGCAAAAGAAGTTGTACTAGGGTTTTGGAGTTGTCGTGGGAGGCTAAGGCGGCAAGAAGTGGTGGCTAGGGTTTTGCTTCTCCTTGTCGGCAGCAGCAACCTTGGGCTTTTCTTCTCCTTTGGCCGGCGCCACCCTCTTCCTTCTCCATTTTCGGCACTTTCCTTTCCCTCTTCTAGGGCCGACGGCAACAAAGGTTAGGGTTCCTCCTTCCTTTGTCTTTGCCGGCACACCCTCTCCCTCTCCTTAGGGCCAGCGGACACCAATCTTAGTGGTTGGTGGTCGGCGCAAGCAAGGAGAAGAAAGGATCTTTTATTATTCCCTTGTTCGGAGAGAGCAAGGAAGGGAAGACACGATCTAGGAGGCTTCGACTCTTGGAAGATCGTCGCCCACACGACGTCCAAGAGGAGGATAGGAATACAATAGAAGATCAAGAGGTAAAACAAGAGGTATAATCTTGTTTAGTTATGATTCTAGTTCTTTTGTATTTTGTATGTTATTGATTAACAAGGACTCCGATGATAAACACAAAAATCGGCAATCCGTTCATCATCTATTCCGTGGCTAATCGAGGAAAAGAGTTAGGTTGCTTGAACAACAAGTTTGTTCAAACGACTACTTAAATCGAATAGCACGATGATGAAACAGTTGCTTGGGTAATCCATCTTTGTCTGGATTAATTTTTTATCCGGGGATGTGAGATAGGATCGCTATGCACAAGTGACCGAAGTGGGAAGCAATTCCCTTCCCTTTACCATGCCAAAGGTTGAGAGAAGGGAATCAAAAACCCTAACCTTGTCACCAGCCCTAAGGAAGCAAACCCTAGCCTTCAATTCTTGACGCCCAAGCCTCTCAACGCCAACCTAAACCCTACCTCAACCAATTGTCTATCTTGCCCAAGCCTCGCCACCACCTTATATAGATCTAGGTTTCACGAGGTATTTATAATAGGCTACAATAGGAACCATGAGGAGGAGTTGGATCTTGGCCACCTAATGGATCCGAACCACATAAAACCCAATCCATTAATGATGATCCATTCCACAAAAGGATCATCATTGATCTACCTCAACAACCCTCATAAATAAATATGGGCTCCATATATTATTTGTACAAAATATCTCCCCGTGTTTAAGATATCGAATGTCCATTAATTAATTAAATTACTGATAATTTAATTAATTAATATCTAACTCCATGAGTAGTACCACTCATCCTTATCATCATGTTGGACCAAGTCCACCTGTAGGATTTACATGATAAACCTTATGAGCTCCTCAAGGGGACATCATCATCCTAGTATATAGGACACGGTTTCCTCCTATAATCAATGCCGCACCATGTAAATAATATTATTTCCCAACTTACTAGGCCTTGTTGAGTTTTCGGTACCACGGCGAGTGTGTGTTCGAACATGTTTCGTAAACATGTGCACAGCAGAAGAAATAAAAATAATAAATCTAACTTATTATAACACACACACCACACGCATGCATAGTACAACATGTGTAGACATAACCGTAAATTCAAATTTTACAATAAAAGGAAATTTATACTACGTATACCTGACGTATCACGTGTAGCGGGAAAGGCATCAACTGGAACGATCCTCGCTAGAATCGCCTCTATCCGTATCCACGCCGAGTATCTTGGGGATGACTTCACAAAGTCACGAGCCTTATCTTCGTATGAGTTACTAGCTTCGCATTGAAGACGATGTGATCGAGAGAAGATCACAATCCGAATCAAAATTCGGATTCAAAACGAGTCCTCAAAAACTCGCTTCTCCGGAGAGGTATTCGTCAACCGTTTGATGAATCCTTCATCCTCCACCTATGAAGATTACCGGAGATCGAATCCCCGACAAGGAAGCCGCTGTCGGAGCTTCGAACGTCGTCCAAACGATGCTCCGACACGAAATAAACAAGCTGTCCAGAAAACTGGACAGCTTTGGTGGAGGAATAGGGCCGGCCAAATAAGAAAGCTAGATGCTCACCTTGTCGCCGGACCCAAAGAAGATCACCGGAGGGTCGCCGGAGGATCACCGGCTGAAGCTTGGACGCCGGCAATAAGCTTGGACGGTGGCACAAAGCTGGGCGGCGGCTAGGGTTGGGCGCCGACCACTAGAGGAGAGGAGGGGTGGGCGGCAACTAGGGATTGCTTGGATTAGGGCTTAACAAAACCCTTAAGCCCTATTTTATAGAGAACAAATTCTCCTAATGGTTATCGGATCATAACCAAAAGCCCATTAACCCGCTCCATTAATTTAAGTTAAAATAAACCAAACCATGTTGGACTATTTTAAGTTAAAACTAACCGAACCAACTTTGGTTCATTCGTTTAAAACAAACCAAACCCCTTTGGTTTATTCTCCCCCATTGGATTAGAACCAAACCAATTTGGTTCATCCATCATGTCTTTATAAGACATGGCCCATCCACGCTTTCATTGCGATTGCAACAATTTCATGCTCGCTCCTTGTTTGGTCCAACCAAACCTAGTTTCTCTCGGTCTGAGAATCTCATTCTCAAGCTCGTTTTAAATCCTTCGGATTACGCTCGTTGTGCATGTGACCAAATAGGTTCTCGGTTTATGTTGTCCGTCTATAATTAAACATTAATTATAGAACGATCATGAGTGGCACCTAGTAGTACATCATGATCCCCAATTAACCAAAAGGATCAACGGTTGATCCAGAACTATTTCTGAAACCCTTCAGCAGCTACAATGAATCGTGACTCATTCCCTTCACTCATCTTATACCCACTTGGTTCAGGACATGGTCTACAGTGTCAGTCCCCACTAGGTTGACTACGTCACACCTAGCCCAAGTATCATTTCCTCATCCTATGGATTCTAGTTACTACACATGTATCCAAGAGTACCTTACTCTAAACATGTAATGCTTTGGCCAAAGATTTTAGTAACAATTCGACGAGAGGCCATGGGTATACATCTTCTCGCAAGGAGTGGTGAATCCTTTATAGGCTATTCAAACACCTTCGAACACATCGACTTATACCCAATCATCCCGGGTCCACATCTCTTCAGAGATGCTTGCTTAAGATGTCAAAGTATAAGTCTTTATGATCAAGATGACTTGAATACCGCAAGTCAAAGGAACATCGCACTTAAGCTGCAGTAAGAACTTCATTGACATATCTATATATGCAGAGAACCATATGAAGTCTTACGGTTGGTCACTCCAATGAACTAGTTACCATAACTAGCATCCACGATTAACACCGGACATCACAATGTCTCCAGCCAGAGAGAATCAGCTGCTTGGTTACACCAAGGAGTATACCTCGTGCTAGTCTCGACAGAATCGATGGTGTCCAAATCCATCAATTCATCGACTAGGGATAATTCTGATACATCACAATTACACATGTATAGATACTCACTAGTTGTGATCCAATCACAAATTCTCTCATGTTGTGAATCGTATCGTGGACATTCAGTAATTGAGTTTAAGATCTAATCAAATACATGAAAACATGTATACTCAAATAGTGAATCTTCATTTATCATATAAATGGTTCAAACATAAGGCGATTGCCTTAGGACATCTCTCATTTATTACTAACAGGCCTATCGATTTAACACATAAATCTCACCCATTGGTAAATCAAAGAAATAAATACTATGTACATGTGCCCGTTATTATATCGGGATTAAGAGCATGTACATCATAATATCTGAGGTCTGATTCAATTATATACTCAGTAAAAATTGAATCACCTCTAAATCGGTCCTGCTCAATACACATAAAGTGTACTAGTATAATTCTATGGTCAAGATAAACCAATACCAAATCACACTACAACCATGCTAATGGTTTGTCCAAAACCATCTTGGTTGTGAGCCTCTACTTATACTCTACAAGGAACTGATAACATGATCTTCTGTGGAACACTACACTCCATGTTATCTACAATGTAAAGTATCAGACAATATGCATAAATATAAAATGTAGACAATGATCATGTGATTCTTATTTGAAAATGAAGATGTTCATATAAAAGCTAGGCTTTTAGTATACATCCTAACATATCGGACACCAAGCATGAAGTCCAAATGGGTCGAGTGGACTAGACATTTGGCATGAAGAACGGTTGGGTCAGGAGACCAGACAATCGGCAAAAAGTCCAGCTGGATCAAGAAAACTGGCACCTGGTGGAAGCACTATTGGGTCAGATCGGATGTCAAGAATGGTAAGTCTGACAAGGCAGTCGGTAGATAAGCCTCGAGTGGAGAGGTTGTTAGTGAAAGCCCTAGAGCCAATCATGTGATGATTATTGTATGGACTTTATTGTATCATATTCCTATTTATAAAGGCATGGTTATTATATTTACTTGTATTGGTGCTAAATAACTAAGTATAATAACGTCCTTGAGTAGAAGGTTCTTATCTATATCAATCGATTGGTTGAATCGATAATGAGATGATATAGAGAACATTGTTAGGGCAATCAACCCGTGATATGGTTTTGATGTGTGTGGCAAAGGGTTTAAATTAGGTTGTTATTGTGATTTTGATATGTACGTTGGAGTCTTGCAGGACTTAGTAATTCGCACATGGAGCCTTGGCGAGTTTCACATCTCATGACTCGGTCCTTGAGTCGGTGAAGGATGGCTTTGCGGAAGCCGTGCGCTTAGAGCATCCGAGGGACCACTGGACGAGGAGCTTGGAGTGAAGCCGGAGAAAGTAGACTTCAGGGCGAGACGCGAAGGATGGCGCTGCAGAGCCGTGCGCTTGGCGCATCCGAGGGGCGTGCCCGGATGAAGATAACTTTAAAGGAGAGGGACTCCGAGGAATGAGAGTGAGCGAATGTCACCCAGGAAGGGGTAGTGCTCTTAGGTGAAACTTGGCCATTTTTCTAAGTGTTGGATGAGTTTTCCCGACATTAGTCGACTGCCATGGAATGAAAATCGATCGCGTTGAAGTTCGACCGTATCTAACTAATGGGTTTGGCCCTGATCGACTACTATATGTTGGCGATCATTGCCAAGACTATCAATCCGATTGTCGATGGCGTGATCGGGTCGAGAGGGTTTTAGCCACAGAACCTCTCGTGAGTCGGCCGATCGACTACGAGGCATCACCGATCGGATGATGGATACATCGATTTT
Organism: Wurfbainia villosa; assembly: GCA_025175895.1. Lineage (NCBI taxonomy): Eukaryota > Viridiplantae > Streptophyta > Magnoliopsida > Zingiberales > Zingiberaceae > Wurfbainia > Wurfbainia villosa. The sequence goes on along the minus strand of CM046004.1, from coordinate 41,300,267 downwards.
CGCTGCGCAAAAATTTGCAAGATCTGATGTGTTCAGAGGTCATTGTAGTGGCGGCAATCGACTGCCAAGGGCAGCAGTTGACTGGTGGTGGCCAACGGGAAGAAATCAACCCTCTCTATAAAAAGAGAGGGTGTTGGGCTTTGGGAGGCTAATGCTTGAACTCCTAACAGCTCCCAAAGTGCCCTAAACGTTTTCCACTCTTCTACTTGTGCTAATCTTCATTCTATTGTAGAAGAGTGATCCTTGTGTAAAAGAGGTTACCTCCACCAAGCTTTGTGCAAAGGAGAGATCTAGTGGAAGCTTGCGGAGTGATTCACCATTGAAGAATCAGACCGTGGATTAGCGGCGTAGCCGTGAACCACATTATATTCCTTTTGTTAGTATTGGTTTTATTCTTGTTGTTTTGATTTACTTGTCTTGTTGTTTCCGTTGTGCTAATTTTATTTGTAGACAAGCAAATTCCACCATCGAACGAAAGAGGGCTATTCACCCCCCTCTAGCCGGCCAACACACACCAATTGATTCCCTACAAGTGGTATCAGAGCCAAGGAAAGCTTGTCGAGGACTAACCGCCACAACGAGCACATTCAAGAATGACCGGCTCGAACATTCATCCACCAAAGTTTGAAGGCAAATTCTCTTGGTGGAAAAAGAGAATGGAGGTATTTTTCGAAATCGATTTCGAAATTCTTTTAATTATTGAAAACAGTTTCGAATTGCCTAGGGATAAAGAAGGGGAGCCATTGGAAAAATCAAGGTGGACCAAGAGGCAAAGGGAAGAGTACTTGGCAAACTCAAAAGCCAAACATCATCTCTACAACGTACTCCCCCAACAAGAAGTGAATAGGATAGGGGAATGCTCTAATGCCAAGGAGATGTGGGAGAAGCTAGTAGAACTTCATGAAGGTACCTCGGAGGCCAAGCTTGCAAGGAGAGACCTCCTCCGCTCCCAACTATCAAACATCAAATTAGAAAAGGGAGAAAAGGTAACCTCACTACACTCTAGATTTAAAGAGATAATAACCGGTTTATCTAGTGTAGGAGAGAAGCTTTCAAATAGGGACATGCTCATGAAGGCTATAGATGCCTTTCCCCGGTCTTCAAGATGGAGCTCTATGGTGGACTCATTCTACATCTCCAAGAATTTGGAAGTGAGCACCTTGGAGGAATTTTTCTCAACCATGGAGCTCCATGAAACAAGACTTGAAGGAATAATAGAAGAGCCAAGAATTCATCCTTCAAGAGGAGTGACACTTTTGGCCAACAAGGGGAAGAAGAAGATGGAGACCTCCTCCTCCTCCGATGAAGCATCCTCCTCCTCCTCCATGGATAGCACGGAAGAAGCCTATATGGTAAGGAGGGTAAGGCGTGCATTAAAAAGGTTTAAATTTAATAAATCTAGTGATAGGAGAAGAAGACCAAGGGGGAAGGTGATTTTCTATAATTGCCAAGGAGAGGGACATATAAGAGATAATTGTCCCCTCTTGAACAAGAGCAAAGAGGAGAAGAGAAAGAAGGAAGAAAAGAAGAAGAAAAAGGGGAGCAAGAAGAAAGAAGCAGAGAAGAAAGCCAAAGAAAAGGGAAAGACAAAGGCAAGGACTTGGGATGACCCTTCTTCCTCATCATCATCATCATCCGAGGAAGAAAATTCCTTTGTCACAAATTTGGCATTAATGGCATTTGACGACTTAGATTCATCCTCCTCCGAAAATGAAGAATCAAGTACAAGTGAGGAGAGTTCTAGTGAAGGGGGAGCTTCTTACCATCCTCATCTGAAGAAGAAGAAGACATGGAAACTATGGTAACGAACCTCTCACCAAGTAAAATAGTTTCCATGATTACTAGTCTTACTAAGGATCTATTTAGAGCTAAAAGGAAAAATAAAAGCATGCTTGATCAAATTAAGAATTTAGAACAAAAATTAGAAAAAGCATGTTTTAATGATAATAATGATGATGCATGCTCACATGATCTTTATTTGCCATTAGATGTAAGTGATGCATGTATGGAAGAAAATAGGGCTCTAAGGGAAAAGGTAGATCACTTGACCAAAGCCCTAAAAAAATTCAGCATAGGCTCCAACACCCTTAACATGATCATAGGGAGCCAAAGAGCTAGTTTCAACAAGAAAGGCCTAGGATATAAGGAAAAGAAAAATGAAAAGACCTATAAATTCTTAATTACTAGGGGTCAAGACAAAAAGAAGGTAATAGCTAGAAAATAGATCCCTAAGGAATTTTTAGTGAACCCCATAGGCAAGAATTTATATTGGGTTCCTAAATCCATCCTAAAGGGTTAGGAAAACCCTAAGATAGTCAACCATATGAAATTTATCTTTATCATATTTTGGTTGACTTAGGATGGCGGGACAATATTTTTGAAATAGTGTTAGGTGATGATAATGCACCTATAAATAGATAAATCATGCTTTAGGTAATACTTTACTTATTATCATGATGTTATACCTAATGCATGATCATTAATTGATGAATACATGTGTTTCATGATCATAATGTGAAATTAATTCATATATATCTTTATGATCATGTGGGATGTTAGGATAATACTTAACCTTGTATAGAAATGCATGAAATTAATGGTTAAGTATATGTAAATACCTCTAGGATGCATCTCACACTCACCATAGGCTACCATGATTGAAAAATTAGCATGAGTGAGATGTTAGGATGATACAAATGTCCACTAATGCCTATGGCATTTAGATGGTCATTTAAGGTATCAAAATAGCAATAATAGACCAATAATAGGGAAGGCTTATGTTTAATTCATAGACATATTGCCCAAAGATCATGGTTGGATATTTCATATGTTTTCAAAACAATTTCTTACATTAAAATCTGCATGTTCATGTTTTGAAACAATTTAAAGCAAAATTAGGTGTTAAACTTGATACTAACTTGATCAAAAACCTAATTATTTTTGAAACTTTTGGATTTTTGGCAAATACTTGAAAATATAATGATTTTTCATGGACAACTATTTTTCATTGATAAATATACTTACAAGAAATATGTTCCCCAAATTTCACTATTTTTCAAATTTTTTGGAATTTATAGTGCATTTCTGAAATTCATCCAGAAAATCAGAAATTTTGATTTCTTTGTGCCAGTCGACTATCATACTGATAGCAGTCGACTGATGTATTATGCACGAGCACAGTAACTTGATTTTATCAAGATTTTAAGTGTTTTTGGTTTTTGCTTCTCTCTAGACTTGATGTCATGCCATATAAACCCTGTTTAATCTTTTTGATGGTGTTAAAGGGGGAGAAAGATATATGTTTAAGTAAAGGGGGAATGCATTTAGGGGGAGTTTCATGTATTAAGGGAGAGAGTTGCTAATCATGTTATTCACATGCTTTCTTTCCTTAATATTTTATCAAATGTTTTTACCTAACTTAAACGGATTGTAACACATCAAAAAGGGGGAGATTGTTAGGGCAATCAACCCGTGATATGGTTTTGATGTGTGTGGCAAAGGGTTTAAGTCAGGTTGTTATTGTGATTTGATATGTGCGTTGGAGTCTTGTAGGACTTAGTAATTCGCACATGGAGCCTTGGCGAGTTTCACATCTCATGACTCGGTCCTTGAGTCGGTGAAGGATGGCTTTGCGAAAGTCGTGCGCTTGGAGCATCCGAGGGACCGCCGGACGAGGAGCTTAGAGTGAAGCTGGAGGAAGTAGACTTAAGGGCGAGATGCGAAGGATGGTGCTGCAGAGTTGTGCGCTTGGCGCATCCGAGGGACATGGCCAGACGAAGATAACTTCGAAGGCGAGGGACTCCGAGGGATGAGAGTGAGCGAATGTAACCCGGGAAGGGGTAGTGCTCTTAGGTGAAACTTGGCCATTTGGCTAAGTGTCGGATGAGTTTTCTTGACATCAGTCGACTGCCATGGAATGGCAGTCGACTGCTCTAAGTCGAACGGGGTTCAACTGGTATCCAACTGATGGGTTTTTGGCCCAGCAATCGACTACCAAGACCATCAATCGACTGCTAATGGCAGCAGTCGACTGGTCGAGAGGGTTTTGGCCACAGAACCTCTCGTAGTCAACTGGGAAGTCGACTACGAGGCATTAGTTGATTGATGGATACATCACCAAGCGCCAAGGGTTCATTGGATCGGCCGTTTCAGTTACGTATTGCTCGTGTGGAGATTTATAGTCTGAGGCCCATAAAGCGTGATCATTGAGTGGCGGCCAACGGGAAGAAATCAGCCCTCTCTATAAAAAGAGAGGGTGTTGGGCTTTGGGAGGCTAATGCTTGAACTCCTAACAGCTCCCAAAGTGCCCCTAAACGTTTTTCACTCTTCTACTTGTGCTAATCTTCATTCTATTGTAGAAGAGTGATCCTTGTGTAAAAGAGGTTACCTCCACCTAGCTTTGTTCAAAGGAGAGATCTAGTGGAAGCTTGCGGAGTGATTCACCATGGACGAATTGGACCGTGGATTAGCGGCGTAGCCGTGAACCACGTTATATTCCTTTTGTTAGCATTGGTTTTATTCTTGTTGTTTTGATTTGCTTGTCTTGTTGTTTCCGTTGCGCTAATATTATTTGTAGACAAGCGAATTCCACCATTGAACGAAAGAGGGATATTCACCCCCCTCTAGCAGGCCAACACACACCGATCGATTCCCTACAAACACTACTCTTAATCATTTCTAGTCAAGTATTAACATTCAGGGACAATGTTAATGCGTAGAAACTAGCATGTAGGACAACTCGATGACTTGATCTCACAAGTCATGGATATGAGATATCAAGTTGACACATGGGTATGCATTGGAGAATGTATACTGAATGACCCACCATGAGAAAGTATCATGGATCATTATATGAGTGTCATATACTTTCTCATGTGACTATTAGTCCTTGGACTTGAAGTCACCATGGTTCCCTATATAAGGAGTTACATACTTTGGCTTCGTCAAACGTCACCCGTAAATGGGTGGACTATAAAGGCGATTACTGGGTATGTAATAAATTATGCGGAGGGATGTGAGTGATGTAGATGGGATCTATCCCTCCTATATGATGGGAGTGACATCGTTATTCTTGATAGAGTGAGACCACGAAGTGCATGGTCATGCCAAAATGAGTCAATATGAGATATTGAGCTCATTTGATTAGAGTGAGTCTACTTGGAGTTCAAGATATAGATTGTACCGAGGATGACACGATCTATGTCTCAATTGGTCAATCTAGATGTCAAGGATAGAGGGATATTGTCACATATTGTGAGAGTTACAATTAGTAGTCACAAAGGTGATGTTGGAGCTCAACATTCTGTTGGGTTTACGGCACCGCGGCGAGTGTGTGTTCGAACATGTTTCGTAAACATGTGCACAACGGAAGAAATAAAAATAATAAATCTAATTTATTACAATACACACACCACACGCATGCATAGTACAACATGTGTAGACATAACTGCAATTTTAAATTTTGCAATAAAAGGAAATTTATACTACGTATACCTGACGTATCACGTGTAGCGGGAAAGACTTCAACCGGAGCGATCCTCGCTAGAATCGCCTCTATCCGTATCCATGCTGAGTATCTTCGGGATGACTTCACAAAGTCACGAGCCTCATCTTCATACGAGTTACTAGCCTTGTGTTGAAGACGATGTGATCGAGAGAAGATCACAATCCAAATCAAAATTCGGATTCAAAATGAGTCCTCAAAAATTCGCTTCTCCGGAGAGGTATTCGTCAACTGTTTGACAAATCCTTCGTCCTCCTCCTATGAGGATTACCAGAGATCGAATCCCCGGCAAAGTAGCCACTGTCGGAGCTCCAAATGTCGTCCAAATGAAACTCCGACACAAAGAAAGCAAGCTGTCCAGAAAACTGGAAAGATTGGTGGAGGAGTTTGCGCCTGCCAAAGAGAAGAGGGTCAGCAAGTCCTTGGTCACCGGAGCCATGGAGGATCACCAGAGGGTCGCCGGAGGATCGCTGGCTGGAGCTTGGACGCCGGCAACAAGCTTGGACAGCGGCACAAGGGTGGGCGGCAACTAGGGTTGGGCGTCGACAACAAGAGGAGAGGGAGAGGGTGGACAGCAACTATGGGTTGCTTGGATTAGGTTTTCACAAAACCCTTAAGCCCTAATTTATAGAGAACAAATTCTCCTAATGGTTATCGGATCATAACCAAAATCCCGTTAACCCGCTCCATTAATTTAAGTTAAAATAAACCAAACCGATTTGGTCTATTTTAAGTTAAAACGAACCAAACCAACTTTGGTTCGTTTGTTTAAAACAAACCAAACCCCTTTGATTTATTCTCCCCCATTGGATTAGAACCAAACCAATTTGGTTCATCCATTATGTCTTCATAAGACATGGCCCATCCACGCTTCCATTGCGACTGAAACGATTTCATGCTCGCTCCAAGTTTGGTCCAACCAAACCTAGTTTCTCTCGGTTTGAGAATCTCATTCTCAAGCTCGTTTTAAATTCTTCAGATTACGCTCGTTGTGTGTGTGACCAAATAGGTTCTCGATTTATGTTGGTCGTCTATAATTAACCATTAATTATAGAACGATCATGAGTGGCACCTAGTAGTACATCATGATCCCCAATTAACCGAAAAGATCAACGGTTGATCCAGAACTATTTCTGAAAACCTTCAGCAGCTAGAATGATTCGTGCCCCATTCCTTTCACTCATCTTATACCCACTTGGTTTAGGACATGGTCTATAGTGTCAGTCACCACTAGGTTGACTACGTCACACCTAGTCCAAGTATCATTTCCTCGTCCTACGGATTCTAGTTACTGCACATGTATCGAAGAGTACCTTACTCTAAACATGTAATGTTTTGGCCAAAGACTTTAGTAACAATCCGATGAGAGGTCATGAGTATACATCTCCTCGCAAGGGGTGGTGAATCATTTATAGGCTATTCAAACACCTTCGATAACTTTTACTTATACCCAATCATCCCGGGTCCACATCTCCTCAGAGATGCTTGCTTAAGATGTCAAAGCATAAGTCTTCATGATCAAGATGACTTGAATACCGCAAGTCAAAGGAACATCGCACTTAAGCTGCAGTAAGAACTTCATTGACATATCTATATATGCAGAGAACCATATGAAGTCTTATGACTGGTCACTCCAATGAACTAGTTATCATAACTAGCATCCACGATTAACTCCGGATATCACAATGTCTCCAGCCAGTGAGAATCAGCTGCTTGGATACACCAAGGAGTATACCTCGTGCTAGTCTCTACATATTTGATGGTGTCCTAATCCATCAATTCATCAACTAGGGATAATTCCGATACATCACAATTACACATGTAGAGATACTCACTAATTGTGATCCAATCACAAATTCTCCCATGCTGTGAATCGTATCGTGGACATTCAGTAAATGAGTTTAAGATCTAATCAAATACATGAGAACATGTATACTCAAATAGTGAATCTTCATTTATCATATAAATGGTTCAAACATAAGGCGATTGTCTTAGGACATCTCTCATATATTACTAACAAACTCCACTTGGCCTAATGCCAATCGCTACGGTATCCAATACCATAAGCTCTAACATGACCCTCAAACTTACTTTGAGGTAATGCCTTAGTCAAAGGATCCACTAAGTTCCTTTCAGTGGGGATTTTCTCGATTTGTATTTCCTTCCTACTAATGATCTCTCTGATCAGATGATAGCGGCGAAGCACATGTTTGGATCGTTGATGAGACCTTGGCTCTTTTGCCTATGCAATTGCTCCATTGTTGTCGCAGTAGACCGGTATTGCTTCAACAATGGCTGGAACCACACCAAGTTCATAAATGAACTTCTTGATCCAAACCCCTTCCTTTGTTGCTTCCGAAGCTGCAATGTATTCTGCCTCAGTGGTAGAATCCGCTACAGTGTCTTGTTTGGAACTTTTCCAACTCACTGCGCCCCCATTCAAGGTGAACACGTATCCAGACTGAGACGTGGAATCATCCTTGTATGTCTGGAAGCTGGCATCCATATACCCGCGTATCACCATGTCCCCTTCTCCATATATTAGGAACACATCCTTAGTTCTTCTCAAGTACTTAAGGATTGTCTTAACATCCACCCAATGATCCATTCCTGGATCAGACTGGTATCTACTCGTGACACTCAGAGCATATTATACATCAGGCCTCGTACATAACATAGCATACATGATAGATCCTATTGCGGATGCATAGGGAATCTTACTCATGCAAATCCTCTCGTCTTCTGTGCGTAGACACATAGACTTCGAAAGGTGTATCCCATGCCTAATGGGTAGGAAACCTTTCTTGGATTCCGACATGCTAAACCTCTTTAGCACTCGGTCTATATATATAGACTGCGAAAGACCAAGCAACCGTTTCTATCTAACTCTATAGATCTTAATCCCGAGGATGTAGGTTGCTTCTCCCAGGTCTTTCATGGAAAATGTCTTAGACAACCAAATCTTGACTGACTGTAAAACTGAAACATCGTTTCCTATAAGTAATATGTTATCGACATATAATACTAGGAACACGACTACACTCCCACTAACCTTCTTGTACACACAAGGTTCATCTAGATTTTGTGAGAAATCAAACCTTTTGATTGTCTCATCAAAACGGATATTCCAGCTCCTGGATGCTTGCTTCAATCCATATATGGACCGTCTCAATTTGCATACCTTGGTTTTATCAACCGATGTGAAACCCTCAGGTTGTATCATATACACGTCCTTGAGCAGTTTTCCATTAAGGAAAGTTGTTTTCACATCCATCTGTCATATCTTATAATCATAATGAGCCGCTATGACTAGGAGCATCCGAATGGATTTAAGCATAGCAACAGGCGAATAGGTTTCGTCATAATTAACACCTTGCTTTTGACGATATCCTTTCGCCACCAGTCTAGCCTTATAGGTAATCACATTACCATCCATGTCGGTTTTCTTCTTGAAAACCCACTTGCACCCTATAGGTTTTATGCCTTCAGGTGGGTGAACCAAGTTCCAAACTTGGTTTTCATACATGAAATCCATTTCTGACTTCATGGCTTCTAGCCACTTATCCCTTTCTGAACTTGTCAGAACTTCTTCATAACTGGTAGACTCCTCATCATCAATGAGTAACACGTCATTTGATTCACTTACAAGAAATCCATATCTCTCAGGAATATTGCGTGTTCTACCAGATCTACGAAGATGTGGTGTTTCAATAGGTCCAACCGATTGCTCATCATTATGAGTTATCGGTTGTTGTGCTTCACCAGGTATCTCATCAATGTCTATTTGAGTCTCTCGAGCCACCTCAAGCTCGACGACACTCCCACTATTTTCTTGCAAGAGAAACTCTTTCTCTAGAAATACAACATGCCTTGAAACTAACACCTTTTGTTCCACAGGATGATAGAATTGGTAACCCCTTGTTTCCTTAGGATATCCAATAAATAGACATTTATCAGACTTAGCATCCAATTTGTCTGATACAGTCCGCTTCACATAAGCAGGACAACCCCATATCTTCAAGTAAGATACATGAGGTTTCTTACTATTCCATATCTCATATGGAGTAGTGGAGACTACCTTGGTTGGCATTTTGTTTAACAAGTAAACAACTGTCTGAAGTGCATAGCCCCAAAAGGACTTGGGAAGATTCGCATGATTCATCATTGACCTGACCATGTCCAACAAGGTCTGGTTACGCCTCTCAGATACACCATTATGTTGTGGTGTATATGGCGGAGTCCATTGAGACAATATACCATTGTCTCTTAGATAATCTAGAAACTCTTGACTTAAGTATTCACCACCTCGATCCGATCGAAGTATTTTAATACTCTTGTCATGTTGTTTCTCTACTTCATTTCTGAACTCTTTGAACCTTTCAAAGGCTTCAGACTTGTGTTTCATCAAGAACACATACCCAAACCGTGAGTGATCATCGGTGAAGGTAATGAAGTAGTTATAGCCTCCTAAAGCTTGAGTTGACATAGGTCTATATACATCAGTATGTATTAGACCTAGCAACTCTCCCACTCGTTCACCTTTTCCTGTAAAAGGTAACTTAGTCATCTTGCCTTTTAAGCATGATTCGCATGTATCGTATGAATCCAATTCAAACGATTCCAGAATTCCACATCGGTGTAATTTGGACATGCATTTCTTGCTTACATGGCCAAGACGACAATGCCACATGTAGGAGTCTAATTGATCATCCTTTCGAGCACGCTTGTTGCTCGCTTTGATATTGAAATGTCACTGGATACGTCCAACGTATAAATACCATTACTCAAAGTTCCAGTACCATAAAGTACACCATTCAAAGTTATATAACAATAATTGTTACTAAACGTCAAATGGTAACCATTTCTATTTAAGCAGGAAATAGAAACAATGTTCTTTATTAGAGAAGGAACAAAATAGCAATTGTCCAGTTCATTACGTATTGCTAATATAAGTTTGATGGAGATATATATGTGACCTTTGAAACTCCCATAAAATTCCGACTTCGCGAATTTGACTCCCCCTCTGACGAGTCTTAAACTTATTTGACTTGACCTGAAGAGTCTATTCCTTAGCCCCTGTATGTCATTACATATATGTGAGCCACACCCAGTATCCAATACCCAAGTGTCTAAGGAAATAGAATGACAATCAATAACGAAGATACCTGAAGAGGATGGGGCATCGGATGCCTACTTCTTCTTCACGGACTCAAGATAAATCTTGCAGTTTCTTCGCCAGTGGCCTTCCTTGCCACAATGATGGCAAGTGTCCTTTTGTGCTAGTTCTGCCTTCTTAGCCTTCTTGTTCTTCCCTTTCTTCTGTTCCTTTACCTTCCTCTTAGAACCTTTCTTTGAGGAATCAAATAGCAGAACCGCCTTCTCCTCATACTTCACAGAAGGCTCTACAGTCTTCAGCATATTGAGGAGCTCAGGAATAGTGGATTCTAATTTGTTCATCCGATAGTTCATCACAAATTGTGAGAAACTCTTGGGTAAACAATACAGAATTAAGTCAATACTTAATTCATGATCCATCACAAACTCGAGGGTGGCCAGCCGCTCGATGTACCTGTTCATCTTTAGCACAAACTGCACTACAGACGAACCTTATTGCATCTTCGAGGTGAAGAGGAGCCTGGAGACTTCGAACCTTTCGGATCTCGCTTGCTTATCAAACAACTCAAGAAAATACAAGACTATGGTATTAACATCCATATGCTCATGCTGCTTTTGCAGCTCAGGTACCATTGCAGCTAGCATGATGCAACTCGCCAGTTCAGAATCTGCCACATGTTTCTGATAGGCCAACAATTGGTCTGGAGTTGCATCGTCCATAGGACGGTTGGGAAGAGTCTCTTCAAGGACATACTCTAGCTTTTCCACCTTGAGAACAATTCTTAAGTTTCTAAGCCAGTCCAGGAAGTTAGGCCCAGTCAATTTGTTTGAATCCAAAATAGTACGCAAATTCAAAGACGTCATGATCAATTGATTAACCTAGAAATACAAAACGAGCATATATGAGAAAAATGATTTAAAATGCATCAATATACATTCATAAATCCCATTCATTTTTCGAATTTCAAAAACCCCAAAATCACTTCGGGAGATCGTAGGTCCATCTCCGAATGGGATGATATCCAACATAGATATGAACAACCTTGGAGAGAGTCCAACAAGTCATTCATAGCTACGATGGTAGATATCAAATATGCCGATTGCATATCACATATATGCAACTATCACAATGTGCTATCTGTTGGATCGAGAAGCGTTGCTAGAGGGGGGGGGTGAATAGCGATCGTAAATCTTTTCGACGTTTCATTCGAGTAGACAATTAAACGAGTAAGAGCTGCGGAAAATAAAGGAACACATTTATTTTTACTTGGTTCACAACCCAGCGGTTGCTACTCCAAGGCCCTATCGGTCCTAGACCACGTACGGAGGGCAAAGCACTGTTACATCTCCTCCTCGTTGGAGGTAGGAGACAACGATCACAAAAACCGAATGTACGAGGATGAGGCAACAAGCCTACCTCACCTCGTTACGATTAAAATAAAGAATACAATAAAAATAATTACTTGCTACTGCTGCCGACGAAGGAGATTTGAACTTGTCATCGCGTCGGCGTTATGACGGTGTTGGAGCATTGGCATTGTAGGAGCACTTGATGATTCTTGGAGTTGGAATCCTCCCCTCCTTTTATAGATTTTGGCCTCTGAATTTGTCTCCCTATTTTTTGGAACAGATCACAAAGTTGTCCAAATTTTATCGCGAAGTGGCCACGTCAAACGTTATCCATTTTGACCTAGCGCAAAGGTTGATTTGTCGCCATCAGTCGACTGATGAGCATCAGTCGACTGCTTGATGTCCAGCAGTCGACTGCCAGCTTGGCCACTTCCCTGCAGTAAGAGGTTAGCTCGGAAAATGATAAATGCGACGGTTTTTGACCGTTCGATCTCGACCTAGACCTTCCACGGGAAGTCTTAATCGGATCGCCGCCTACAATCGTCCCCGTAAAGAGGACACGACCTTACAATCTCTCACTCACATGAGCTTACCTCGATAGTAGCTCTCGCTTACGGCCTTCCACTCGATTCCTTTGGCTCCCTCCGAAGTCACTCGAGTGTTGCCCGACCACCGTGGCTTCCTCCGGGTGTCGCTAGCCTTCAGCTCCAGCTTTAGCACTTTTCTGCACACTTGATTTAGCTCGTGAGATAACGATGTAAACTTAACTTTGTGTCTTTGCCATAATCAAAACACAGGTTCGATTATCTAGTGCCCCTGCACCAACAATCTCCCCCTTTTTGATCTATGGCAAACCAACACAAAGTTAAGGAAAATTAAAGCATAAAACAGGTATAGTAGAAGATGAATGTGAAGATTAATATCATTTCCAAAAACTCCCCCTTAACCCTAGGTGAGTTTTGAAAGAGATAATTTAATTTTCAAAATTAAATTTTATGTTACTCCCCCTTAACTTTTGCTCTTCTCCCCCTTTTGCCATAAATCAAAAAAAAATTGGGGCTTTTGTATAAAATAGGGTTTTGAAAACAATATCGTATATGCATGCATCTAGATAAATCAAATATGAGTCCAAGCATGCGTCTAGCAGTAGTTAGATAGATTGGTTCGGGGTGTGTCCCTCTGCACCAATAATCTAAAGGTTTATAATATAGCCCTTAGGGTTAGTTTACTCTCTCCCTTAGTCAAATATATGAAGTATAAGAGATGTAGGGGGTGCTAAACTTTGGCCTAAGAGTTGTTAAGTACAATAGTTGAGAAAATAAGTAGTATTTTGAAGAGATTGTTTTAAGTATATTTCAATTATCCTTAACATCTCACCCATTCTATGTGTCTCATAATTTGTTCACCTTATATGTTTTGTGAGATGATTTTAAATTGATTAAAGATAGTCAACCTTGGGTTAGATTCGGATTTAACCTTTAGATCGTTAAGTAACTTTTCGAGAAACTGAATTCCAGGTCGTGGCGAGGCACATGGGCCTTCTTTAATCGGAACAACGACCACTTCCTTAGACAAAGCCAAATTCAAGAAAATATCACTTAAGTCACTTAGGATTACTTCCTTGTCTAACTAGTTTAGGATACGGCGAGGTAGCTTCAGCTAGTTCAACTCGGTCAAGTGCACCAAGCTAGATACGCCTTATCTAGCTCGAATACACGAGACTTTGTTTCCCTAACGTACTATCATCTCGCTGCGTCCTGATACTATGTTGTCAAGAGTTGACTAACCATTTACCCTATCTAGCCATTCTAAAAAATTAAAGTAAAATATGCAATGGTTTTGCTAAGTAAGCGGGTATACTATTTTAGTGTTAGCTCCCCATGGACCATTGAACCAATATGGTCTATTCAAATAATGAACTTGATCCTGGGGAATCTAAACCTTATTAGTCCTTATATGTGAGTTCAATAAAACCTTTGGGACCCATGCTTGGACTCTTTGATGACTACGATTTACGATAGACATATAAGACCTATTCGTAGTCTTTGATTTAAATCCGAGTCTGGCTTTATTGTACACGGCTCTTTGGGTTCCAAGTAGTCGATTAAGGTTATTAGATCCCAATGTGAACATTTCCAACCTAGCCTCAACCTCTTGAACTCGGTCTTTCAAGAGAGAATTCTCCTCCTCAAGTTTTTCAATTTGGGTTGAGTTTCCCTCTTGAACTTGATTAGTTGAAGAGGTTAGAGTAGCCTCTTGCTTGAGGGTTTCAACCTCCTCAAGTAACGACTTAACCCTAGACTCGGACTTAGTTAATTTCCTATTAAGCATTTTAATTGTATTGTAAAGCGTATGAATTAGTGAGCGGCTAACCTTAATTTTCTCTTTTGGTCCGGCTTTGAGTTGCTTCTCGAAGTAGTCCTCGAGTTCGGAGTCGGTGTTATAGTTGGACTCGACTTCGGATTCTGACTCGGACTCCTCCGGTCTTGCCATGTAAGCTATGTCTTCTTTGTTGTCCCAAGTTGCATGGAAGGCTTTCCTTGCTCCCTTTTTCTTTTGGTTCTCGTACTTCAATTTCCTTCTTTCTTTTCGAACTATTCTCCGCACAATGTTCACTATTGCTTCCACCTCTTCTGATTCGGACTCTGATTCATCTTCAGGTTCGAGTTCATCTACTTGCCTAGTAGGTGGCTTGCTTCTTTGTCCTGCAAGTAGAGCAATACCTCTCTCGGCCCGGACCACATTAGTTTGCTCGTGAAGTTCAAACTCGGAAAATAATTCGTCTAACCTAAGCTTTGAAAGGTCCTTAGAGACCTTGTAGACATCGACAATGGATTCCCACAAGGTAGTCCTAGGGAAAGCATTTAAGGCGTACCTTATAAGGTCCCGGTTCTCTATGGCTTGCCCGATCGAGTGAAGACCATTGACGATGTCTTGGATCCGAGCATGTAATTGGGTGGCGGTCTCGCGATCCTGCATCTTTAGATTGTACAGTTTATTTAAAAGTAAATCTCTTTTACATACCTTAGCATCGGGCGTCCCTTCGTGTAGATCAATAAATTTGTTCCAGAGGTCTTTGGCGCTAATGAATGGACCGATGCAGTTGAGCTCCTCCTTGGATAAGCCACATTGTAATATTTGAGTTGCTCTTGCATCGGCTTCGATTTGCCTCTTGGTTGTATTTGTCCACTTATTGAAATCCAAGGGCTCTCCTTGATCATTGGTGGGTAGAGCAAAGCCGGTTTGGATTATTATCCAAGTCTCGACTTGTGTTTTCAAGAAACACTCCATCCGACCTTTCCAATAATGGAAATCATTTCCGTTAAAGAATGGAGGTCGGGTGGTGCTATACCCCTCAATGTGAGCCATTAAGTCTCTTGCAAAAACACGAATAAAAACCAAAGAGAATTCCAAGACTTGGTCTTGGATTAGTAGTGTGGGAAATAATAGGAAATAAACAGAAATAAATACGAAGAATAAGAAACTAACAAAAACTAGAAACTTACGACCTTCAGTGTCCCCGAAAGGCTACAGAACGTTGGATTTTGGGGCTGGAAGCAGCATGTTACGAGGGTAAACCCTCATAAGAAATGTAGATCTCTCAGAGGGCTTCGATTTGGTAGGTAGATCGTTACGTGAATCCACTTGTGCGAAAAGTTATGGCCGTTTTACCGTCGACTATTCCAAGGGAGAATACTTGCAAGCACACAACCAAAAGAAACGTACCAAGACTTCGTCTTGGATTAGTAGTGCGGGAGGAATAAAAACCTAAGAAAGATACAAATCAAAAAATGCGAAAAGAAAACCAAAACGTGCTAGATTGGTTGTTTCACCAAATCTTAGCGCCCCCGCTCTGATACCAATTGTTGGATCGAGAAGCGTCGCTAGAGGGGGGGTGAATAGCGATCGTAAATCTTTTCGACGTTTCGTTCGAGTAGACAATTAAACGAGTAAGAGCAGCGAAAAATAAAGGAACATGTTTATTTTTACTTGGTTCACAACCCAGCGGTTGCTACTCCAAGGCCCTATCGGTCCTAGACCGCGTACGGAGGGCAAAGCACTATAACGTCTCCTCCTCGTTGGAGGTAGGAGACAACGATCACAAAAACCGAATGTACGAGGATGAGGCAACAAGCCTACCTCACCTCGTTACGATTAAAATAAAGAATACAATAAAAATAATTACTTGTGACTGCTGCCGATGAAGGAGATTTAAACTTGTCGTCGCGTCGGCTTTATGACGGTGTTGGAGCGTTGGCGTTGTAGGAGCACTTGATGAATAAACTTGATGATTCTTGGAGTTGGAATCCTCCCCTCCTTTTATAGATTTTGGCCTCTGAATTTGTCTCCCTTTTTTTTGGAACAGATCATGAAGTTGTCCAAATTTTATCGCGAAGTGGCCGCGTCAAACGTTATCCGTTTTGACCTAGCGCAAAGGCTGATTCGTCGCCATCAGTCGACTGATGCCTCCCATCGATCGGTGATGAGCATCGATCGGCTTCTTGATGTCGGCGATCATGCCGGCTCCACTTCCCTGCAGTAAGAGGTTAGCTCGGAAAATGATAAATGCGATGGTTTCTGACCGTCCGATCTCGACCTAGACCTTCCACGGAAAGTCTTAATCGGATTGCCGCCTACAGTTGTCACCGTAAAGAGGACATGACCTTACAATCTCTCACTCACACGAGCTTACCTCGATAGTAGCTCTCGCTTTCGGCCTTCCACTCGATTCCTTCGGCTCCCTCCGAAGTCACTCGAGTGTTGCCCGACCACCGCGGCTTCCTCCGAGTGTCGCTAGCCTTCAGCTCCAGCTTTAGCACTTTTCTGCACACTTGATTTAGCTCGTGAGATAACGATGTAAACTTTACTTTGTGTTTTTGCCATAATCAAAATACAGGTTCGATTATCTAGTGCCCCTGCACCAACACTATCAACTAATTGAATGTTCACACATACATCGGGTTGTTAACACATTAACAAGTATGCATCATATGCATAGCACCCAACTTCACCTCCCTTCACATCGACCTTGGAGAGAGTCCAACAACCAAAGCTAACGATTGACCTCTGACTCTTACCATATTAGTATTAAACTATTCCATGGTTTGAACATGTTCGGGTTCGAGCTGGGCTTGGAGAGAGTCCAACAACCCAAATAAGAAACGAAACTCTGGTTCTAACCATATTAATGGAAGGTGTAGGCTTTAATATTGAGTAAAGGTTTTTATGTCTCATCCTCTTTGCTTGAAAATAACTATTATCTACATGGCATGGCATACATCTACATGTCACGACACGCATGGCATAATGATATGCATCTAATGCAATTACATGGCATACAATTATGACATGTACAAAATTTCCTTATATGTCATAACTATTTATGGAAATAAAATATGTTTGTGATTTGATTCTCCAAATCAAATCATGATTAAATTAGGAAACAAATTTCCAAATCTAATCACATATTTTATTTATGGAAAGTGTTGATTAAGGAAAGTCAATTTAGGAAACAAATTTTCTAAATCATCAAAACTACTTATGGAAATAAAATATTTTTAAGATTTGATTTCCCAAATCAAATCATGATTAAATTAGGAAATAAATTTCCAAATCTAATCAAATATTTTATTTATGGAAAATACCAATTTCCATAAATACTTCCAACTTTCCAAAAGTAGAAGATTTTCATAAATACTTCTAGACTTTTCAAAATTAAAAATTTTCATAAATACTTCTAACTTTCCAAAAGTAGAAAATTTTCATAAATACCATTATGACTATCGCAAAATAATTTTACGATTATGTCGAAACACAACCTAGGCTCTGATACCACTGTTGGGTTTCCGGCACCGCGGCGAGTGTGTGTTCGAATATGTTTCGTAAACATGTGCACAGCGGAAGAAATAAAAATAATAAATCTAATTTATTACAACACACACACCACACACATACATAGTACAACATGTGTAGACATAACCGCAATTTCAAATTTTGCAATAAAAGGAAATTTATACTACGTATACCTGACGTATCACGTGTAGCGAGAAAGGCATCAACCGGAGCGATCCTCGCTAGAATCGCCTCTATCCATATCCACGCTGAGTATCTTCGGGATGACTTCACAAAGTCACGAGCCTCATCTTTGTATGAGTTACTAGCCTCGTGTTGAAGACGATGTGATCGAGAGAAGATCACAATCCGAATCAAAATTCGGATTCAAAATGAGTCCTCAAAAACTCGCTTCTCCGGAGAGGTATTCGTCAACCGTTTGACAAATCCTTCGTCCTCCACCTATGAGGATTATTGGAGATCGAATCCCCGGCAAAGTAGCCACTGTCGGAGCTCCAAACGACGCTCTGACACAAAGAAAGCAAGCTGTCCAGAAAACTGGACAGCTTGGTGGAGGAGTTTGCGCCGGCCAAAGAGAAGAGGGCCAGCAAGTCCTTGGTCACCGGAGCCAAGGAGGATCACCGGAGGGTTGCCAGAGGATCGCCATCTGGAGCTTGGACGCCAGCAACAAGCTTGGACGGCGGCACATGGGTGGGCGGCGGCTAGGGTTGGGCGCCGACCACAAGAGGAGAGGGAGAGGGTGGGCGGCAACTATGGGTTGCTTGGATTAGGTTTTCACAAAACCCTTAAGCCCTATTTTATAGAGAACAAATTCTCCTAATGGTTATCAGATCATAACCAAAAGCCCGTTAACCCGCTCCATTAATTTAAGTTAAAATAAACCAAACCGATTTTCTCTATTTTAAGTTAAAACGAACCGAACCAACTTTGGTTCATTCGTTTAAAACAAACCAAACCCCTTTGGTTTATACTCCATCATTGGATTAGAACTAAACCAATTTGGTTCATCCATTATGTCTTCATAAGTCATGGCCCATCCACGCTTCCATTGCGACTGAAACGATTTCATGCTCGCTCCTAGTTTGGTCCAACCAAACCTAGTTTCTCTCAGTTTAAGAATCTCATTCTCAAGCTCGTTTTAAATCCTTCGGATTATGCTCGTTGTGCGTGTGACCAAATAGGTTCTTGATTTATGTTGGTCGTCTATAATTAACCATTAATTATAGAACGATCATGAGTGGCACCTAGTAGTACATCATGATCCCCAATTAACCGAAAAGATCAACGATTGATCCAGAACTATTTCTGAAACCCTTCGACAACTAGAATGATTCGTGCCTCATTCCTTTCACTCATCTTATACCCACTTGGTTCAGGACATAGTCTATAGTGTCAGTCCCCACTAGGTTGACTATGTCACACCTAGCCCAAGTATCATTTTCTCGTCCTACGGATTTTAGTTATTGCACATGTATCGAAGAGTACCTTACTCTTAACATGTAATGTTTTGGCCAAAGACTTTAGTAACAATCCGATGAGAGGCCATGGGTATACATCTCCTCGCAAGGAGTAGTGAATCCTTTATAGGCTATTCAAACACCTTCAATCACTTCGACTTATACCCAATCATCCCGAGTCCACATCTCCTCAGAGATGCTTGCTTAAGATGTCAAAGCATAAGTCTTCATGATCAAGATGACTTAAATACCGCAAGTCAAAGGAACATCGCACTTAAGCTGTAGTAAGAACTTCATTGACATATCTATATATGCAAAGAACCATATGAAGTCTTACAACTGGTCACTCCAATGAACTAGTTATCATAACTAACATCCACGATTAACTCCGGACATCACAATGTCTCCAGCCAGTGAGAATCAGCTGCTTGGATACACCAAGGAGTATACCTCGTGCTAGTCTCTACAGATTTGATGGTGTCCTAATCCATCAATTCATCAACTAGGGATAATTCGGATACATCACAATTACATATGTAGAGATACTCACTAGTTGTGATCCAATCACAAATTCTCCCATGCTGTGAATCGTATCGTGGACATTCAGTAAATGAGTTTAAGATCTAATCAAATACATGAGAACATGTATACTCAAATAGTGAATCTTCATTTATCATATAAATGGTTCAAACATAAGGAAATTGCCTTAGGACATCTCTCATATATTACTAACACATTCTTGTAACTTGGGTAGCAATGATGTGTTGCTAGATACCGCTCATTGCTTATGTTCCTAAATTGGTTTAGGGACATTGCCAGCATTACAAGAACCTATAGGGTCACACACAAAGGGCAATTAGATGGAGATTAGGTTCATATGATGAACCATGAGGATTAGGTTCATGGGATGAACCAAATTGGATTAAGAGTAATCCAAATTAGACTAATTGAGTTAGACTCTATTTGATTCAAGTGTTGAATGAGTCTAATTTAGATTTGATTCATTGAGTCAATGTAAATTAATGAATAGAGATTCATTAAATCAAATTGACTTGAATCAAGTGGTTAGATTTGATCAACCATGGGAGATAAGAGGTCAAGTTTGACTTGACTTGACCAATTGCCATGTCATGGTGACTTGGCATGGGGGTCGTCCCACATCATCATTGACACATCATGGGGTACCACCTCATGAGGGAGACCAAGAGTCATTGGCTCTTAGAGTTACATGCATGCATGTAACCCCCCTTCCATGAAGTGGCTAGCCACTTTGATTGTGTGTTTAGTGTGAAGTTATTTTGTGTGTAACTTCATCATCTTCTTCCTTGGTTCTTCCTCTCTTGCTCTCCCAATCCTCCATTATCGAGACTATGAAGGAGTGCTAGCACACTCAAGATTGTCTTTTCTCCACCTATTGCTTGTGTGGATACCAATAGAGGAGTGTACACTTGACACTCTCGAGTTTCGGTGATCCGTTTGGACGAGCGGGATAAGCGAAGGGCATCGCTTCAAGGATAATTTCTTATCATGTAGATCTAGAGTAGATCTAAAGATATTAAACACATACATGTAGTTTTTATTTGTTATACTTCACACGGATCCGTGGTCGGGCTTCCGAGGTTTCCGCAATGCAAAAAGTGGTTTTTGTGACTCGGAAAGTCCAACAGAGGTGAGGTCGAGTCCTCTATAGGGGGACAAAATTAGGCGTCAATCCGACGGATAGTCTGCGTGGGACTTAGAAGTCAAGATCGAGCAGTTTTACTATTGCTATCATTTTTTATATTGTTTGCTTGTGCTAATCTCATTTTGCAGGGATCAGTCAACTGAATGGATTCTAGTCGACTGTAGTCCAGTCAACGGAGTACGAGTCAGTCGACTGGATACCTAATTGGCAAGATTAGCTGGTGATCGATCGAAGATCTAGCAGCACAGATGGAAAGATTTTCAGTCGACTGGAGAGGCAAACTTCCCGATATGTAGCTAGGTGACCTAGAGTCGACTGGGCATGTTCAGTCGACTAGAAGACCCAAAGTACCATATCGACGGGTTGATGTGGAGTCGACTGGAAAAGCTTTATAAAAAAAATGCACAACCATCTCCAAATAGAACTAATCTACTACGTCCAAGTGCTGCTACTATTTATCTTCATCCACAAGAGATTCATTCCTTCACGAATATGCATTTCTGACACTCTGTGCCTACTTCTAAATCTCTAAAAGTGTCAGTATAATTTAGCTCTTAATATTTGTATCCATTTTCACTTTTATGTACTTAATTTCAAAGATAAGGTAGAGTGTTACCTATCTCTCATTTTTGTAAAAAGTGAACCCCTCCGAAGTCGAGAGTTGTCGAGTCGGAGGGTATTCTAGTGATTGTTGAGGTAGCTCTCGGAAGAGCTACAAGCCTTGGAATAGCAACCCAACTAGGGTTGTGAACCAAGTAAAAATATTGTCTCTTTATTTCATTTTCCACTGCATACTCATATTTTAAACTAAGTTTTTAAAATCTAAAGAAAATTTGTAACCTCCGAGATTCACCCCCCTCTCTCGGAGAAATTCGATCCTACAACCTCTTCCCTAAGAAAAGTTCGAGAGGTATATAGATGCCTATGGTATTAGATACCAAGGTGATTAGTTGTAAGCCAAGTGAGAGTTTAATGTAATTGAGAGGTGTGCTAAGACAATTGCCTTAGAAGTTATTAATAAAATTCAATATTTGAGGATACATTATCTATGTATTTGATTGGATCTTAAACTCATGTACTAAAGTCCACAATATGATGCATGGCATGACAGAAATTGTGATTGGATCATAATTAGTGGGTATCTTATCCTGTGTAATCATGTAAGTATTGAAACTATCCCTAGTCAATGAATTGATGAGATTGGGCATCATCAATTTTGGTGCAGGGGCACCAGATAATTGAACCTATGTTTTGATTATGGCAAAGACAAAAAGTTAAGTTTACATCGTTATCTCATGAGCTGAATCAAGTGTGTAGAAATGCTAAGCTAAGCTGAAGGTCAGTGACACCCAGAGGGAACCGTGGTGGTCGGGCAACACCGGGAGGACTTTGGAGGGAACCGAAAAAATCAGGTGGAGACCGGAAGCAAAGCTTCAAAGGAAAAAGGTTGAGGTAAGCTCGTGTGAGTGAGCATAAGTAAGGTCGTGTCCTCCGTACGGGGACATCCTTAGGCGACGATCTGACTAAGACATCCCATGGAAGGTCTATGTCGAGATCGGACGGTCGGTGACCGTCGAAAACACTTATTTTAGTTTCATTTTGAGCTAACTTTCTAATGCAGTCGAAAACCCTAGCCAACAGTTAACTGATGGCTTGTATCATTCGAGTAATGAGTTCATCAGTCGACTAATGAGGGTGAGCAGTCGACTGATGAGGGTGAGCAGTCGACTGATGTTCAAATTCTAGCCTCGAGGAGAGTCAAACCTTATCACCATTTCTCAAGGGCTAGGTGGGATCTTCTCATGAAACCTCATCTCAACGATTAGGGTTTCTCAAGGATTTAAAAGGAGTTCTCCACACCATTTTCATCATTCCAAGTGCTTCCATGTTCTCCCGCAACGCCGTGACTCTCCGACAATCCTACAACTACGAAGCACTACTGAAACACTGATGACCCAAGTTTCTCCTTCAAATTCTTTAGTCGTCGGTAACATTTAAAGCTGTTATTTCATTGTAATCAGTTTCAATTTGTATTTCAGATCTTTTAATCGTAATGAGGAGAGGAGGAGTGTCCCTCTATCTCAATCCATTTTCGTGTTTTTGTACTCGGTTACTCCTACCTCCGATGAGGAGTATTTTAGTGATTTGCCCTCCGTACGTGGTCTAGGACCACTAGGGCCTTGGATTAATAGCTGGAAGGCTGTGAACCAAGTAAAAAATAGTTTTTTCTTATTTATTTTATGCTTCATACTCGTGTCTTTAATCGAACAAAAGAGAAAATTATTTTGCTCTATTCACCCCACCCCCCTCTAGCACTCATTTCGATCCAACAATTAGTATCAAAGTGAGGGCGCTACAATTTGGTGCAACCACCAATCTAGCATCATTTTTTATTTTCTTTTCGTATTTGATTTAAGTTTTCTCCTACA
The DNA here is from genome assembly GCA_025175895.1 of Wurfbainia villosa. Taxonomy (NCBI): domain Eukaryota; kingdom Viridiplantae; phylum Streptophyta; class Magnoliopsida; order Zingiberales; family Zingiberaceae; genus Wurfbainia; species Wurfbainia villosa. Next base: position 41,276,876 of record CM046004.1, on the reverse strand, counting down.
CTACTAATCCAAGATGAAGTCTTGGTACATTGTTTTCTTTGTTGTGTGTTTGCAAGTATTTCGCTTTTGGAGTAGCCTACAGTAAAACAGCCATAACTTTTGCTACAAGTGGACCCACAAAATGTTCTACCCACCAAATCGAAGCTCTCTGAGAGATCTACACTTCTTACTATGGTTTAATCCCGTAACAAGTTGTTTTCATTCCCAAAAAATGAAGTTTAGTACCTTTTTTGGGACACCAAAAATCGTAAGTGTTTAATTTTTATTTAACCTTTTATTTTTCTTTGTTTTCTTGTTACTTCTTGCATTACTAATCCAACACTTGAGTCTTGGCAAGTTTTTCGTGTTCTTTTTGTTTGTGCAAGATTTTTTTTAATGACCCACATTGAGGGGTACAACGTCACCCGACCTCCGTTCTTTAACGGAGATGATTTCCATTATTGGAAAGGTCGGATGGAGTGTTTTCTAAAAACACAAGTCGAGACTTGGATAATCATCCAAACTGGCTTTGCTCTACCCACCAATGATCAAGGTGAGCCCTTGGACTTCAACAAGTGAACCAATGCAACCAAGAAGCAAATCGAAGCCGATGCAAAGGCGACCCAAATGTTGCAGTGCGGTCTGTCCAAAGAAGAGCTCAACCGCATTGGACCCTTCATTAGCACAAAGGACCTGTGGAACAAATTAATCGAGCTACACGAAGGAATGTCTAATGCTAAGGTATGTAAAAGGGATTTGTTTTTAAATAAACTATACAATCTAAAGATGCAGGATCGCGAGACCGCCACCCAACTACATGCGCGGATCCAAGACATCATCAACGGTCTTCACTCGATCGGACAAGCCATAGAGAACCGGGACCTTATAAGGTATGCTTTAAATGCTTTCCCTAGGACTACCTTGTGGGCATCCATGGTCGATGCCTACAAGGTTTCTAAGGACCTTTCAAAACTTAGACTAGACGAAATGTTTTCGGAATTCGAACTTCACGAACAAACTAACGTGGTCAGGGCCGAGAGAGGTGTTGCTTTATATGCAGGACAAAGAAGAAAGGAGAAGAACAAGCCACCTCCCGAGCAAGAAGATGGATCCGAACCCAAGGACGAATCTGAATCTAAAGAGGAGGCCACAATAGTCAACATGGTGTGAAGAATAGTTCGAAAAGAAAGTGAGAAATTGAGGAACGAGAAGAAGGGGCGATTCGAGTCAAAAAGGAGGCAAAAACAAAAGGGAGCAAAGAAGGCTCTTCATGCAGCTTGGGAGAACAAAGAAGAAGAAGGCGTCGACATAGCATACATGCCAAGACTAGAAGAGTATGAGTCAGAGTCCAAAGCTGAGTACGAGTCCAACTCAGACTCCGACTCTGACCCCAAGCTGACTTCGAGAAAAGACTCAAAGTCGGGCCGAAAGAGAAAGTCAAGGTTAGCCGTTCTTTAATTAGTACGCTTTATCATACAATTAAAATTCTAACTAGGAAATTAGCTAAGTCCGAGTCTAGGGTTTAGTCCTTGCTTGAGGAGGTTGGAGCCCTCAAGCAAGAGGCCACTCTTACCTCTTCGACTAGTTGAGTTCGAGAGGAGGACTCAACTCGAGTTGAGAAACTTGAAGAAGAGAACCCCCTCTTGAAAGGACAAGTCCAAGAGCTTGAGTCTCGATTGGACAAGTTCTCAATGGGGTCCAAGAATCTTAACCGACTTCTTGGAACTCAGAGAGCTGTGTACAATAGAGCCGGACTCAGGTTTTGTCCAAAGACTATGAATAGATCATATATGTCTATCGTAAATCATAGTCATCAACGAGTCCAAGCTTGGGTCCTTAAAACTCTATTAAACTCACATATAAGGACCAATAAGTATTGGATTCCCTAGGATCAAGTTCATTATTTGAATAGACTATATTGGTTCAATGGTCTAGGGGAAGCTAATACCAAAATAGTATACCCGATAACTTAGCATGACCAAACATTTATTTTACTTTTTAGAATGGCTAGATAGGACAAGTAGTTAGTCAACTCTTGACAACATAGTATCAGGACGTGGCGAGATAATAGTACGTTAGGGAAATAAAGTCTCGTGTATTCGAGTTAGATAAGGCATATCTAGCTTGGTGCACTTGATCGAGTGGAACTAGCTGAAGCTACCTCGCCGTATCCTAAACTAGTTAGACTAGGAAGTAGTCTTAAGTGACTCAAGTTATCATTTTCCTGAACTTGGCTCTGTCTAAGGAAGTGGTTGTTGTTCCGATCAAAGAAGGCCCCTGTGCCTCGTCATGACCTGGAAGCCAATTTCTCGAAAAGGTTACTTGACGAGCTTAGTGTTAAATCCGAATTTAACCCAAGGTTGACTAACTTTAATTAAGTTAAAATTATCTCACATAACATATAATGTGAACAAATCTGAGACACATAGAATGGGTGAGATGATTAAGGAATAATTATAAAACATATAACTTTTTCAAAAAGATGTCTATTTTTTAACTATTGCGCTTAAATGAATAATTATATAAAACTCTCTAGGTCAAAGTTTAGCGCCCCCTAACTCTCTTATACCTCATATACTTGACTAAGGGGGAGAGCAAACTAAACCCTAAGGGTTATAAATCTTTAAAGTTATTCTTGAAAATTATCTTATAAGTATTTTAAAAATCAAAGCTAAGTTTCAAAAACTTATTGTTGGTGTAGAGGGATATACCTCGAACCAATTTACTTAACCAATTCGAGACGCATGCTTGGACTCATACTCATTTTTTTTATGCATGCTATAATATTATGCATTTTGAAACCCCTTATTTTTTTATAAACCCCCGATCTTATTTTTGATTCATGGCAAAAGGGGGAGAAGAGTGTAAGTTAAGGGGGAGTACCACAAACATTTAAATTTAAAAAATGTTTGTATTTTTTCAAAACTCACCTAGGTTAAGGGGGGAGTTCTTTTAAGTGAGCTTATCATTTACTTTACTTATTTTCATGCTTTAAATTTCCCTTAACTTTGTGTTTGTTTTCCATAGATCAAAAAGGGGGAGATTGTTGGTTCAGGGGCACCAGATAATCGAACCTATGTTTTGATTATGGCAAAAATAAAAAGTTAAGTTTACATCATTATCTCATGAGGTGAATCAAGTGTGTAGAAATGCTAAGCTAAGCCGAAGGTCAGCGACACTCGGAGGGAACTGTGGTGGTCGGGCGACACCAGGAGGACTTCGGAGGGAGCCGAAGAAATCAGTTGGAGACCGAAAGTGAAGCTTCAAAGGTAAAAGGTTGAGGTAAGCTCGTGTGAGTGAGCGTAAGTAAGGTCGTGTCCTCCGTACAGGGACGTCCTTAGGCGACGATCTGACTAAGACATCCCATGGAAGGTCTATGTCGAGATTGGACGGTTGGTGATCCTCGAAAGCACTTATTTTAGTTTCATTTTGAGCTAACTTTCCAATGCAGTCGAAAACCCTAAACAACAGTCGACTGATGGCTTGTATCAGTCAACTGATGAGTTCATCAGTCGACTAATGAGGGTGAGCATGTTGGATCGAGAAGCGTCGCTAGAGGGGGGTGAATAGCGAGTGTAAAATTTTCTTTCGTTCGTTCGATAATAGAAAGCGTAGTGGAAAAATAAATAACATAATTTATTTTTACTTGGTTCACATCCCACTGGCTGCTAATCCAAGGCCCCGCAATCCTTGACCGCGTATGAAGGGGCAATCCACTATCAAGTCTCCTCCTCGTTGGAGGTAGGAGACAATGATCACAAAACCAAAAGTACGAGGATGAGGAAACAAGCCTACCTCACCTCGTTATGATTAAAACCACGATCGAATACAGTAAATAAAAAAAGTACTTGCTGCCGATGAATAGATTCTAAAGTTGGTGTTGCGTCGGCGTTACGACGTTGGAGCTTTGGTGTTGCGGGAGTACTTTGAGAATAGAATTGATTAAATCTTTGGGTTGGAGTCCTCCTCTCATTTTATAGAGTTTTGCCTTGGAATAAGTCTTGATGTATATCCTCATCTTTTGGAACTGATCATGAGGTGATACCATATTTTATCACGAAGTGGCCGCGTCAAACATTATCCGTTTTGACCTAGCGCAAAAGGTTGATTCGTGGCCATCAGTCGACTGATGTGCATCAGTCGACTGCCCAATGGCCAGCAGTCGACTTCCAGTCTGGCCACTTCCCTGCAGTAAGAGGTTAGCACGGAAAATGATAAATACAACGGTTTCTTACCGTCCGATCTTGACCTAGATCTTCCACAGGAAGTCTTAGTCAGATCGTCACCTACGGTCGTCCCCGTACAGAGGACATGACCTTACCATCTCTCACTCACACGAGCTTATCTCTAGTCCTTTATGACCTGTCGCTTTGCTTCCGGTGTAACATCCCAAATTTTAATTCCTATTTTTATTAGAGAAAAATAGAAATAAGAATAAGAATAAGAATAATAAAAATAGGAATAGAATAATAATAATAATAATAATAATAATAAATAGAAATAATTGGTTCGTTAGTCGAGACTTGAACCATGAACCGTTGGTTTGGGAGAATAGACTTCCCACTACTAAGTCATAAGATTACCAATGGATAGGATATAACAAAATATATCTATAGGCGAAAAAAAGAGGAAAGATTGGTTAATTTGACTAATTATTTAAAGGGGTAATTAAATGAAGAAAACTCTAATTTATATATATATATATATATATATATATATATATATATATATATATATATAGATTATTTTATTATAGAATCTCTCTCTCCTCTCCTTTAAACCGCCGCCGAATCAAAGAAAAAAAAAAGAAAGAAAGAAAGAGCCTCCATAATTTCTTCCTCGTGGATTAATTCAATAGGAAATTTTTCAAAAAGGGGTGAGTCATCAAAAATCCAATAAAAATTTTATATGATTAGGGAGAAGTCACGAATTTAATTGAAGAAGGAATTAATTCTGTTAAAGAGAGAGATTTAAGGAAATTTATAAGGGAATAGGTTAAGCCTTGATGGTTATAAATTTAACCTCCTAATACCCTAGAGGACACCTCTCTACTCTCTCTTGGTCCCTCCACCACACAACCACACATCAGGAGAATTTTCTCCTAGGGTTGTCTTCTCCATGAATCCAAGGAAAGGTGGGATTCAAGAGACCTTGGAGGCATTGCTAGGGCGGGATAGAAGGTTGCATCTCATTAGGTTTTACAAATATAAGTTAAAGCAATCGAAGGTAAGTATTGCTCACCTGCAGTATAAGTAGTTATCGTATATCATTGATATGTTTTTATGTGCATGTTATTTTCAGTTATGCATGGTGTTTTCAGTTACGTGATTTTACCGTTATGTTATGGGTAATTCAGCATCATGTTTAGATCCATAATAAGAATGTGATTTATGATCATGCATGTTGTAGATGAGTTGTAGCTTACAATTATATGCATAATGTAGAGTAAGATGTAAAAATATTTCCTTTATAAAGAAAATTCAAAAATGCTCCCCGTTCGAATTGGGGATTAAGAGCACAACGATCTTCAGTATGCTCCCCATTTCAGTTTTGGGGGTCAAGAGCATAATGATCTTTATGGTGCTCCCCATTCGTGCTTTAGGGGATTAAGAGCATTTCCTTCGATGTATAAGAATATAAGTATAAATGAAGTAATTTACTATTTGACATGGCATGTACCGGCATCGATTTCCAGTAGAGGCCCTCGATTTGATTACCCTAGTAGGTTCGGTGGTTGGCCACCTACTATTAGGAATGCGCGCATTGGTACTATGTCGGGCCCATATCCAGGATGATTATTATTTTGAAGTATCAGTATAAGTATAAGTAAAAGTTTTCAAAATTAATCATTTCAGTTCAGATATACTGTTTACAAGTTTTAAAATACTTAAGAGCATGATTTATACAAGAGACAAATAATCAGAGTTATGATTTTCAGTTATGTTTGCATGTGTATCAATGTATCCAGGGCAAGAGAACTAGTTGCATGATTTCATACAGTGCATGTTTTTGTGAGCATAGAAAGTACTTACTAAGCGTTGTTGCTTATAGTTTGCATTTCCTTATACTGCAGATAAAGGTAAAGAAAAGCTTCAGTAAGGTGGCATGGCGGATGAAGTGCTGGGTGTGTGTGGCGATGGAACAGTGGAAGTAAAAGATCCTAAGTGCAGATGTCTAAATCAGATTTTTAGTTTCTTGTTTTCTTTTGAAATTGTTGAAGTTCAACTGGATTATTTATGGTTGAGACCAAAGAATGCTAGAGTCATATTGGGTTAGTTTTCATACTTGCATGTTAGGTGAAGATCTTGAAATGATTATTATTTAAGTGATCTAAAAGTCTTTATGATTATTTTAGTTGTTAGCATATTGCATTAGTATATTGCATGAATTAAAGATAGAGACAGTAAAGTAGTGACATCTCCCCTACAAGAGAGTGGAAAGACTAGGGGGGTGTTACATCCGGTCTTCCACCTAGGTTCTTCAACTCCCACGAAGTTCCCCCCGTGTCGCCCGACCACCACGGTTTCCTGACTCGGGATTCTCCGGGTGTCGCTGACCTCGGCTTAGCTTAACCATTTCTTGCACACTTAATTCAACTCATGAGATAACAATATGACCTTAACTTTGAATCTATGTCATAATCAAAACCTAGGTTCGATTATCTAGTGCCCCTGCACCAACAGAGCAGTCGACTGATGTTCAAATTCTAGCCTCGAGGAGAGTCAAAACTTATCACCATTTCTCAAGGGCTAGGTGGCATCTTCTCATGAAACCTCATCCCAACAATTAAGGTTTCTCAAGGCTATAAAATAAGGAGTTCTCCACACCATTTTCATCATTCTAAGTGATTCCAAGTTCTCCCGCAACGTCGTAACTTTCCGATAATCCTACAATGATAAAGCGCTGCTGAAACACCGACGACACAAACTTCTCCTTCAAATTCTTTAGTCGTCGGTAACATTTAAAGTTGTTATTTTATTGTAATCAGTTTCAATTTGTATTTTAGAGCTTTTAATCGTAACGAGGAGAGGGGGAGTGTCCCTCTATCTGAATCCATTTTCGTGTTTTTGTACTCGCTTACTCCTACCTCCGACGAGGAGGAGTATTTTAGTGATTTGCTCTCCGTACGTGGTCTAGGACCACTAGGGCCTTGGATTAGTAGTGGGAAGGCTGTGAACCAAGTAAAAAATAGTTTTGTCTTATTTATTTTCCGCTGCATACTCGTGTCTTTAATCGAACGAAAGAGAAAATTATTTTGCACTATTCACTCCCCCCCCCCTCTAGCTCTCATTTCGATCCAACAATAAATTTTGTGAAACTAGCACATGTTATGTTCTTAGGTTTATCCTTAGGTTAGCACATGTTATTTATTTTCCGATGGCAAGTGCAGCAACCTTTGCTCCATTCCCAACACGTAAATTTGACTCTCCCTTGACGAGTCTTCTTCTATTTCTTAGCTCATGTATGTCATTACATATATGTGAGCCACACCCAGTATCCAATACCCAAGTGTTTAAGGAAATAGAATGACAATCAATAACGAAGATATTTAAAGAAGATGGGGTATCCGATGCCCTATTCTTCTTCACGGACTCAAGATAAATCTTGTAATTTCTTCGCCAATTGCCCTCCTTGCCATAATGATGGCGAGTGCCCTTTTGTGCTGGTTCTACCTTCTTAGCCTTTTTCTTCCCCTTTTGTTGTTTCTTTGACTTCCTCTTAGAACCTTTTTTCGAGGAATCAACTAACAACACTGTCCCTTGCTCATACTTCACAGAAGGCTCCACAGTCTTTAGCATGTTGAGCAGTACCACAGATGAACATTCTTACTTCTCATAGCTGAAGAGGAGCTTGGAGACTTCGAACCTTTCAAATCTCACTTGCTCATCAACCAACTCATAAAGAAGAAAGACTATGGTATGAGCATCCATATGCTCATGCTGCTTCCAGAGCTCAGGTATCATCGCGGCTAGCATGATGCAACTCGCCATTTCAGAATCAATCACATGTTTCTGAGAGTGAACATGTGGATGCTAGTTATGGTAACTAGTTCATTGAAGTGACCTGTTATGAGACTTTATATGGTTCTATATGTCGTTGAAGATCTCATTACTGCTCGAGTGCGAGCTTCCTTAGACTTGAGGTATTTGAGTCATCTTGGTCATGGCACCTTATACTTTGACTTTTCGAAACCATCTCCATAGGAGGTGTAACTCTAGGATGATTAGGTATAAGCCAAAGTGATCGAAGATGTTTGAATAGCCCACAGAGGATTCACTACTCCTGATAAAGGAGATGTATACCCTAGGCCTCTTGTCAAGATTGCTACTCAGAAGTCTTTAGCCAGAGAAAACATGTTAAGAAGATGGTCTTTTTGGGAACATGTAGGAGTAACTTGAATCCACAAGAGAAGGAAACTAACTTAGGCTAGGTGTGACGTAGTCAGCCTAGTGGGGATGAACACATAGACTATGTCCTGAACCAAGTGGGTATAGGATGAGTGAAAGGAACAAGGCACGAACAACTGTAGTTGTTGAAGGGTTCAGAAATGTTCTAGAGTCGATTTAGATTTTCTGATAAATTGGGGGACATGATGTACTGCTAGGTTCCACTCATGATCTATTCATAATTAAGGGGTTAATTATGAATGGCCAACGTAGCTAGAAATCTATTGGGTCACATGCAATACGAGTGATCTAGAGGCATGAAATAAGTCTGAGAATGAGATTCTCAATGAGAGAGAAGATGTATCTAGTTGGATCAAGCCAAGAAGGTGCAAAACAGAGGCTATGGAACCTTTTATGGCCTTGTCGGACTTAGCATGGACATATCGCACCTAAGCGAAGTTAAACAGACCATATAGAGCCTCACACGATCGTGCCTAATCAGGCACGGACCATGCCTGGCTCTGGCCAAAAATGCATAAAGTCTGGTATGTGCTCAGAAGGACACATGGCTAGTTGTGTGTCTTGGCACTGTCATGCCTTTTGGCATGGATGGCCGTGTGTAAGACATATGGTTGTGTCACGGCTCTACCGTTTCTAGAGATTTCTCTTATGAAAATTTTCTGGGTTGTTCTTACCTTAATTATGGGATAATTTGGAAGGGTAGGTTCCATTTAAGCCTCCTAAGTGTTGATGCAGGGGCACCAGATAATTGAACCTAGGTTTTGATAATGGCAAAGGTTCAAAGCTAAGTCATTATTGTTATCTCACATGTCGTGTTGAGTATGCAGGCAGTGTATTAAGTTGTGCTAAGGTCAGCGACACCAGGAGAATCTCAGGATGAGAAACCTCGGTGGTCGAGTTACACTAGGAGAACCTCGGGGAGTTGAGGAACCTTAGTGGTGGCCGGAAGCTAAGCAACAAGTCAAGAGGACCAAAGGTAAGCACTGGGTGTGGAGTGATGGTAAGATCATGTCCTCTGTACGGGGACAACCATAGGCGGCAATCCAACTTAGCTTCCGGAGGAAGGTCTAGGTCGAGATCGGACGGTAAGGAACCATCGAATTTACCATCAATAAAGCATTCAAAACGTGCTACCCATCGAATCGAAGCTCTCTCGAAGATCTACACTTATTACTGTGTATACCCCCATAACAAGCTATTTTTGACCCCAAAAAACATCGTTTAATACCTTTTTGGGGGAATCAAAGGTCGTAAGTGTTTAGTTTTTGCTTAGCCTTTTATTTCTCACTTTTTCCTTGTTATTTTAGGCATTACTAATCCAAGACCAAGTCTTGGAATTTCTTTTTGGTTTTTTTTTATTTTTACAAGATAATCAATGGCCCATCTTGAGGGGTACAGTACCGTCCGACCTCCGTTTTTAACGGAGATGACTTCCATTATTGGAAGGGTTAGATGGAGTGCTATTTTAAGTGTTGGTGCAGAGAGCATCAATCCTTAGTTTTGATGTATGAACCAAAGTTAAATTTAGGACTTACTTGTGTTCTGATATGAGTGTTAAGTGTAAAGGCTTAACAGGAAAGTCCTAGTAGGTCGAGTTGACCGGATACTAGGCAGATGTCTTGACATATTAGGAGGATCGAACACCAGGCATGAAATCCAGATGGGTCGAGTAGACCAAACATTTGGCATAAAGATCGGTTGGGTCAGGAGACGAGAAATCAGCAAAAAGTCCAGCTGGGTCAGGTAGACTGGACAGCTGGTTGAAGCCCTTGTGTGTCAGATCGAATGTCAAGAATGGTAAGTCCGACAAGGCAGTCGGTAGGTAAGCCTCGAGTGGAGAGGTAAGGTCGATCCTCTGTAGGGGGACAAAGTTAGGCGTCGGTCTGATGGATATTCCGTGTGAGACTTAGAAGTCAAGATCGAGAAGTATTACTACTGCTATCATGGTGTATATTATTTGCTTGTGCTAATCTCGTTTTATAGGGATCAGTCGACTGAATGGATTCGAGTCGACTGAAGTCTAGTCAACTGGGTATGGGTCAGTCGACTGGATACCCAGTTGGCAAGATTAGTTGGTGATCGATCGAAGATCTTGCATCCCAGATGGAAAGAGTTCCAATCGGCTAAAGATGTCCAATCAACTGAAAAGGCAAACTTCTCAATGCGAAGACAGGTGATTTGGAGTCGACTGGAACAGGTTCAGTCGACTGGAGATGCCAGAGTACCATATCAACGGACTGATGTGGAGTCAACTGGAGGGTATTCCAGTCGACTGTAAAAGCTTTATAAAAGAAATAGCTGACCAGCTATGAAGAAAAATCATCTACTACGTTCAAGTGTTGCTACTAGTGTTTGTCGTCCGCAAGAGTTTAATCCCTTCGCATCGATGTAATTCCGACACTCCGTGCCTAATTCGATAGCCCTAAAAAGTGTTGGTATACCTTAGTTTTACTTACTTGTCTTTATTTCTCTTTTGTGTACTTAATTTCAAAGAGGAGGTAGAATGTTACGTATCTCTTTTTCATTGTAAAAAAATGAACCCCTCCGAAGTCGAGAGTTCTCGAGTCGAAGGGCCTTATAGTGATTGCCCATCGAGGTAGCTCTCGGAAGAGCTACGGGCCTTGGAGTAGCAACCTGACTAGGGTTGTAAACCAAGTAAAAAAGCTTGTCTCTCTATTTTATTTATTCCGCTGCATACTCTTGTTTCAAAATAAGTTTTAATTTCTAAAGAAAATATGCAATAATCGAGATTCACCCCCCTCTCTCAGGGTATTTCGATCCTACAGTTGGTATTAGAGCGGGGGCGCTCTGATTTTGGTGCAACCACCAAGAGAGCAAATAAAATTTTCTTTAATTTTATCATTCTTATCTTAGATAAAATTTTTCATTAGTTTTAATCTTTGCTTTTGCACAAGAATAAATATTATAATACTTGTTTATCTTGCTTTAGTATAAGTTCATTATTTGTTTTCACTAGTATAATCTTGCTTCATTTTTTAACTCTAAGAATATTTTTGAAAAATAAAAAATCTGTAAATTTTTTTATTAATAAAAAATTATGTCACATTTAGAAGGTTTTAGCACCATCCGCCCTCCTCTCTTTAACAGAGAGGACTTTAGTTACTAGAAGAGGTGGATGGAGGGCTTTCTTAAAACTAATCTTGATATATGGTTTAGCATTAAGAAAGGTTTCATTGCTCCAATCAATAACTCGGGAGAGTTGTTAGATCTGAAAAAATGGATTGCCAATATAAAGAAAAAGGCCCAAGTCGATTATAAGGCATTAAACACCTTGCAATGCGGGCTCACAAAAGAGGAACTAGATCGAGCAGATGGTTCAAAAATTCAAAAGAATTATGGGATAAATTAATTTTGTTTCATGAATAGGCTAACTTGAGTCAACCCGTGAATGGTATAGTTTTTGTTAGGAATGTTGTGCCTGCTAGAGGGAAGGTGAATAGCGCATTGACTTGTCGATGGATTACGATCGCGTTCATCTCTACAACACTTGTTAACGCAGCGGAATATATAATAACAAAAGTAAATACAACACAGGCAAAAGAGAAAACACGATATAACGTGGTTTGGAACCGAATGGTTCCTACTCCACGGATCGAGCTCAAACGAGCTCTAGCGATGTGTACCACACCACTAATCGAATAAACTCCTTCTCGGAACAATCCGGAGATGGAGAAACCTCATACAAATGATCTTACAACAGTAAGAAACAAATACAAGCAATTACAAGTATGAAATACAATACAAGTAAAGAAAAATACTTTACAAGAGAACTTGAGCGCTTGCTTTTGGTTGCTTGAATAGTAGCCTTGGACACCTTGAATTACACTTACAATTCGCCCCAAAATCTCCCAAAGAACCATAGTGAATCCTCCCCCCACGAGCTCCCTTTATAGCTGCTGCTTGGGCCGGATTTCGCCTATCAGTCGACTAATTGGGACCACCAGTTGATTGGTGCCACTGTTGTCGTGAGACAACGGCTAGATCCACGCTGGAAAAATCCAACAAATCCATCATCAGTCAACTGATCATACCCATCAGTCGACTAATGGAGCCTTCACTCCACTATTAACCCCAACAGTCGAGTCTGACTCCATTCTGTGCTCAAATTCTTGAGCATCAGTCAATTGATCGACATATCAGTCGACTGATCAGGCAAGCAGTCGACTGCCAAAGGCTGGTAGTCGACTGCTAGGCCAATTCTCACAGTCAAACCCTAGTTGACTCACACCAGTCGACTGTCCATAGGTCCCAAGTGACTGATACACCTAAAACATTAGGTTTTACTTCAAGTATGGTGCCCCCATACGTAGCCTAGACCTAAGCCTTCTAGCCACCTCCATCAGCCTCGCGCCTATCGGATCCCTCCAAGTCATCCATGACTTTTTCATCCATACGCTAGCCTTCAAGTGCTTCCATCAGCTATTGTCATGTTAATTGTGTCTACACCGCCAAGGTACATTGGACTTATGCTACCAAGACTCCCGCTTGAACTTTACGCTGCCAACCATTGGACTTATGCTGCCAAGACTCCCGCTTAGACTTTACGCCGCCAATATCAAACCCCTTGGACTTTCCAAATGCCAAGTCTCAAGCTTGGACTTTCTCTTGCCAACCCATGTTGGACTTTCCATGCCAAGACCCATGCTTGGACTTTCCTTTGCCAACCCATGTTGGACTTTCCCTTGCCAAGACTCATGCTTGGACTTTTCCCATGATAATAGTCAAATCATCGTCAAACATCAAATACTAACCTGGGTCGATTGCATCAGCAATCTCCCCAACATATGTCAGACATCAATGTCAGACATCCATGTCAAACATCAAAACACTTACTCGAATCAAACTCGAGTCCGGTCAATCGTGACCTGGGTCGATTGCACCAACAATCTCCCCATTTTTGATGTTTGACAAAAACACCCTTGAGTTAGGCCCCTAACTCAAATTCTCTTACCAATTATCCCAAATTGGTAATTTTAACATTCTCCCCCTTTTTGACATACATCAAAAAGGTTCACCCAAAGAGGTCAATGTCTCATATCCAATGAGATCTTACAATCTCCCCCTTGGTCCAAAAATACCTAGGATGCCTACCATCTTCCTAGTGATAAGTCCCATATCACTCAAGAGAGGAAATCCTACACACTCTCTCAATTTCCAAATTGGGTATCTCAAAATCCCATTTCTTCTCCTCATGAGGAAAAAAATAACATCCATCATCCCATGATGGATACCTCCCCCTAAAGGCTTGCTTCCCCTTGACCATTGCACCAACAATGTCCTTGGGAAGTCCCTACACCAATAGGAAATCTAAAACATCAAAATTAAGGTTCAAAGACCAACATAGAACTCTCCCACACCTTAAATTTGATACATCATCCTAACAACTCTCCTAATCCATATCCAATGGGTTTTCACCTTTTATAATGCTTCCCAAAGCATATCCTAGGGTTAGGAGTGGTTAGGAAACCTTACCATAGCTGAAAATGGGCTAAACATATCATGTTTTCCAAAAATCAACATTGGAAGTCAACTTTATCAGGCATCAATCGACTGTCGTGCCCATCAGTCGACTAATAACTGAAAAATCTGATTTTCAGTTATCAGAATCGAAATTTATAAATTCATAAATAATTATATGTAATTTGAAAAATCATGAAAATTCATACATATAATACTTATGACCAATACAATAGGTGAAAAATGTTTGAAAAATATTTTACCCATAAAATAATGAAATTGACACAAAGTTCAAAAGTGAAGAAAAACTTCAATGTTTTAGCTCACTTTGTATCAACTTCATCAATGGTGATTGCTATCAAAAGATAGACTTCACCAAGGTTTTCCAAAATATTTTTAAAATGTTTTCAAAACCTTATATTGGATCATATTCTTTGGACTTAATGTACATGACTTGAACATAAGCTTTCCTAATAATCCACCATATGATTTTAGATGAGTTTGAGTTCATCTAGATGCAAAAACTATGCACCTTGAACTTAACTCATATCCTAACATCTCACATGTATCTAGAGTGTATCAATACACATACATGTCAATTAGATGTGAGATGTGGGTTTTGGTTTATCTTAAACTAAGGCCTCATGCATCTTCTAAGGCAACCCTACTTGATTCCCTTATTCATGGGACTTCAAGTCATGCCATAGTCTTTAAATCAATTTTAATCAAATTAAATGCATGAATGATCATGCCATAAATGATAGCATAAGTAAACATGGGAAATGATCATGATGTCATGACATATGATATAATCTAAATATACATGACATTAAAAACTAACCCTAAACATACTCATGACATTTTATATGATTAAAAATAGATATGATGTCATGGCATGTTATATGACAAACAAAGCATGGAAAATAAAATATATAGGTATAATAATATCTAAATTTTAATATTAGTTGTCATTTGTTATAATTAATCTCATTTTTCCATATTATCAATTATTCCCAAAGTGTCTCAAAAACCCAAAATAACACATTGAGACCTCTAAACCTAAATTGTTCCAATTTGATTGATTTATCAAACTTCTTAAATAATATTGTAACATCCTAAAATCTTTTAGGATAATAAGATCAAACCTATTTCCAAGGTATCCATAACCTTGAAAATAACCTAAAGTGCCACCTTTACTATGGTTAGGTTAACTACCCATCCATTCAAGGTTGGCACACCTAAACCCATCTAGCATTAATCGATCACGCTCCTAGGAACCCAATACCTATTGGAGCTCCTTGGGTTTACTAGGTATTCGCTAGGGATAACTTCCCTAGATACCCTCCTAATGACCCTCCTAGGCTTAGAAGCCTTGGTCATTTGGGTCTTGACTAGGTTAACCTTAGGGATTGCCTCCCTAGTAACCTTCTTATTGATCTTCCTAGGTTTCATGGAAACCTTGGCCACTAAGCACCTACCTTGGTCAACCTTAGGGATGACTTCCCTATTGACTTTGGTCTTTCTAGACCTAAGTTTAGTTTTATAGTCAAATGGAACACTATGGTAGGTAGGCTTATCTACCTTGGACCTAGGCTTGTGGCTCAAGCCTTTCTTGCCCATAGATGAGCCTTGCCTCCTAGACTCTAGGTGTTGACTTTTACCATTTGACCTAGATTTTTGATCAATTGACCCTTGCATTTGGTTTTGCATAATCCTAAGGGTCTTTTCTATTTTCTCAAGACTTGACCTCAAGGCTTGATTTTCCTTTTCTAATTGCCCAATTTTTGAATTTTGATTTAATCTTTGGGCATGGTTCTTCCTAGGCATATGCCTAGTCCATTTGGGGTTAAAACCTAGGTGGTCCTCAATTTTCTTAATGCTTTCCCTAGGTAAAATATTTTTAGGGACATTAGTCCAAAATTTCTCCTTAGGTTCAAAGTGAACATTTTTAGCTCCTAGGCAAAAATATTTGTTATTCCTAGCATGTATTTCATGATAAATAGCAAGATTACTCCTAACATGCTTTTGACCATTAATTGAAGTAGAAACATTATTGAATTTTACCTAAGGGTTTACCTTAGAGGCTCCCCCTACTTGTGATACTTCTCCTTGAGTCTTCTTCTCCCCCTTTGAGCATTGACTCTGGTAGTGTCCCGATTGTCGGCATTTGAAGCAAATCACTTGTTCCTTGCTTTTGATTGTCGGGGGACCGACATCCTTGATCTTTTGAGCCGGTGGAGTCTTCTTGACCCTTTTAGAACACTTACTCTTGTAGTGTCCTTGCTCCCTACACTCAAAATATATTATATGATTTTTATTTTTAACTACAATGTTTGAGTTACCTAGGGTGGTGGTGAGGGTCTCTTGAGCTTGTACATCGCTTCTCCCCGAAGTAGATGGCTCTTCTAGCTCTTGCCCTTGACCCAGAGATCTAATCTCCTCCCCCTCAATCCTAGAGGTGGAGGCTTCTTCCATCTTTTCCTCTTCCACCGATCCGAATGTTGATTCTCTATCAACTTCTGAATCCTCACTTTCTTGTGAGGATGAGGATGTGCTTGCTTCTTCTTGAGCTTGAGAGGATGAGCACTACTCTTCTTCTTGTTCTTGGACTTGTTGAGGGTTTTCATGATATTTTTCCAATTCACTCCAAAGCTCCTTGGCATCCATGTAATCCCCTAGGCTACACAACATGTCATTAGGAATAAAATCAAAAATAAATTTGACTACCTTCTTGTTTTTCTCAAACTCTTGGAGTTTCCCTTCGGTCCATTTCTTCTTCTTGAGGAAGCCTCCCTTTGGTCCTCTTCGATATTCGAATCCTTCCATCAAAATGGACCACTCCTCAAAGTCCCTCATCATCAAGAAGTCTTCAATCCTTGCCTTCCATTGGTTGAAACCTTCTCGTCCATAAAAAGAATATGGGATTGGGGTGTTGATGTCCCAACCCAAATTCTCTTGAATTTCCATCTTGTTCCTCTTCACCCTCTAGTGTCTTGGCTCCAGGTTGTTAATCCATAGAAGAGCCCCGTGCTCTGATACCAATTATTAGGAACGTTGAGCCCACTAGAGGAGGGTGAATAGCGCATTGGCTTGTCGATGGATTACGATCGCGTTCGTCTCTACAACATTTGTTAACACAGCAGAATATATAATAACAAAAAAAAATATAACACAAGCAAAAGAGACAACACGATATAATGTGGTTTGGAACCGAATGGTTTCTACTCCACATATCGAGCTCAAACGAGCTCTAGCGATGGGTTTCACACCACTAATCAAATAAACTCCTTCTCGGAACAATCCGGAGGTGGAGAAACCTCGTACAATTGATCTTAGAACAGTAAGAAACAAATACAAGTATGAAATACATTATAAGTAAAGAAAAACACTTTACAAGAGAACTTGAGCGCTTGCTTTTAGTTTCTTGAAGAGTAGCCTTGGAGACCCTGAATTACACCTACAATTCGCCCCAAAAGCTCCCAAAGAACCATAGTGAATCCTCCCTCCACGAGCTCCCTTTATAGCTACTGCCTAGGCTGGATTTCGCCTATCAGTCGACTGGTGCCACTGTTGTCATGAGACAATGGCTAGATCCATGCTGGAAAAATCCAACAAATCCATAATCAGTTGACTGATCATACCCATCAGTCGACTGATGGAGCCTTCACTCGATTGTTAACCCCAATAGTCGAGTCCAACTCCATTCTATGCCACAATTCTCGAGCATCAGTCGACTGATCGACATATCAGTCGACTGATCAGGTAAGAAGTCGACTACCAAAGGTTGGCAATTGACTGCAAGGCTAATTCCCACAGTCAAACCCTAGTTGACTCACACCAGTCAACTGTCCATAGGTCCCAGTCGACTGATACACCTCAAACATGAAGTTTTACTCCAAGTATGGTGCCCCCATACTTGATAAACCACCCGTAGCCTAGACCTAAGCCTTCTAGCCACCTCCATTAGCCTCGCGCCTATTGGATCCCTCCAAGTCATCCATGACTTGTTCATCCATACGCTAGCCTTCAGGTGCTTCCATCATCTATTGTCATGCTAATGGTGTCTACACTGCCAAGGCACATTGAACTTACGCTGCCAAGACTCTCGCTTGAACTTTACGCCGCCAACCATTGGACTTATGCTTCCAAGACTCCCGCATGAACTTTACGCCGCCAATATCAAACCCCTTGGACTTTCCAAATGCCAAGACTAAAGCTTGGACTTTCCCTTGCCAACCCATGTTGGACTTTCCATGCCAAGACCCATGCTTGGACTTTCCTTTGCCAATCCATGTTGGACTTTCCCTTGCCAAGACCCATGCTCAGACTTTTCCCATGACAATGGTCAAACCATCGTCAAACATCAAATACTAACCTGGGTTGATTGCATCAGCAATCTCCCCAACATATGTCAGACATCCATGTCAAACATCAAAACACTTACTCGAGTCAAACTCGAGTCCAGTCAAACGTGCCTGGGCCAATTGCACCAACAATTTTGATGGCAAGGATGAATAAAAAAGAAAATAAATCCAAACCAAGAAAAAGGAAAAGGAAAGAAGAATCTAAGGCAACCTTGGACAATTCATCATCGGAAGAGTCGGACGTGGAAATATCAAAGACATGCTTTGTAGTGCTAATGGTAGATGACGAGTTTGAAACCGAATAAAGACATTAGTTCAAGCCTGAGTCCAATACAAGCCATGGATCCGCATCCATTTTCGAAGGTTCAAACTGTTGGAGTATTGGGAATAAAATCTGAAAGGTTTTGCTTATCGAATCCGTGAGGGGAAACTTCGCTACCCACTTTACCTCGGTAGCTTGACCATGGCGATCCCTTCGATGTCCCCGGATTAAAAAAATTTAATCCTAGACAAAAGGGATTGCCCAAACCACCAAGTCATCATCGTGCTATTCGTTTAGAGAGGTCACTTGAACAAACTAGTTGTTCAAGCGACCATCCTCTATTCTACGAGTAGCCGCGGAATAGACGATGTCCGGATTGTCGGTTTTTATGTTTATGCTCGAGATCCAAGTATTATTTAGCCATTTACAGATTTATAACATGCTTATAATTGAAAAACAAATACAAGCAATAAACAAAAGAAGAAAATAGAATAGGTATACCTCTCGATCTTCTAATGTATGACCTTCCTCCTTTTGGACGTCGTGTGGGCGACGATCCACCAAAAGTCGAAGCTCCTATATCACAAATCTTCCTTCCTTGCTCTTCCAAAGCAAGAGGAAGAATAGAAACAAGGTTTTTCTCCTCACTAGAAACAACCAACAAGAGAACCAAAGCTTTCCTTGCCGCCGGCCAACTAGATGAAGGAGAAGATGGTGGAAAACAACCAAGACACCAAGGGAAACCCTATATCTTCTTTCCACCACCTAAGGAGAGGGAGAAGGGAGCTTTTGGGCGCTGGCCAAGGGCTGGGAAGGGCCTGGAAACCTGCTGGACGTTGGCCACAAGACAAGGAAGAAGAAAGGAAACCTTGCCTTATTTGGTGCCGCCCTAGCCTCCAAACCCTAACCCTAATCCTAATCCTATCTCAACTAGGATTCCCTTCTCTTGCCGCCCAAGCCTTGCTCTCCTTCGATTGTAGTTCACACCAACCCCTTGACACCCTTTTATAGAGTTAGGGATAAGTCATGAATTAATCTCCTCCATTGGTTCTAGGGATTTAATCTCAACCGTCGGATCTAGAGATTTAATCTCAACCGTCAGATCTTAGAGATTTAATCTCTACCAATGGATCTTAGACTTTTGTTTCTATCCATTGGATCTAACCATCATGAGGTGTTAATAGGATACATTAGGGACCATGAGGAGGAGTTGGATCTTGGCCACCCATGGATCAAGCCCACATAAAGTCCGATCCACTAATGATGATCCAATCCACTAAAGGATCATCATTGATCTACCTCACCAACCCCCATATGATAATATGGGCTCCATATATTATTTGTACATTTTCTCCCCGTGTTTAAGATCTCGAATGTCGATCGATTAATTAATTTACTAACCATTAATTAATCAACATCTAACTCCTTGAGTAGTACCACTCAACCTTTTCATCATGTCGGACCAAGTCCACCTGCAGGGTTTACATGATGAACCTTATGAGCTCCTCAAGGGGACATCATCATCCTAATATATAGGACACGGTTTCCTCCTATAATCAACGACACACCATATAAATAATATCATCTCCCAACTTACCGAGTCTATCGATTTAATCTATAAATCTCGCCCATTGGTAAATCAAAGAGATGAGTACTAAGTATATGTGCACGTTATTATATCGAGATTAAGAGCATGTACTAAATAATATCTGAGGTCCGATTTGATTATGTAGTCAGCAATAAATCGAATCACCTCTAAGTCGGTCCTGCTCAATACACACAAAGTGCACTAGTGTGATTCTATGGTCAAGACAAACTAATACCAAATCACACTACAACTATTCCTATGGTTTATCCAACGCCATCTCGGTTGTGAGCCTTTGCTTATACTTTTCAAGGGGCCTATAACATGGTCTCCTATGTGACACCACACACCATGTTATCTACAATGTAAAGTATTAGACAATATTGCATAACCATAAAAATATGCAAACAATGATCATGTGATTCTTATTCCAAAATAAAGATGTTCATACAAAAGATAGACTTTTCAGTATACATCCCTACAATCTCCCACTTATACTAAAAGACTATGCTGTCCTCAAAGTGTCATACATCTGATCCCCATTCCCTCCACATGCCTATCAAAAGTTCTTGCCGAAAGGGCCTTAGTGAAAGGATCTACCAGGTTATCCTCCGATGCAATATTGGCCACAGCAACTTCTCCTCTCTTTACGATTTCTCCTATCAGGTGGTACTTGCGCTCTATGTGTTTACTAGCCTTATGGGCTCGTGGTTCCTTCGAGTTTGCAACTGCACCACTATTATCACAATAAATTGTGATAGTTTTGGGCAAACCAGGAATCACATCCAAGTCCATCAGGAAGTTACTGAGCCATACAGCTTCTTTGGCCGCCTCAAAGGCCGCCACATACTCAGCTTCCATGGTGGAGTCCGCCACGCACTTCTGCTTGACACTCCTTCATACAATGGCTCCACCTCCCAAAGTAAACACAAAACCTGAGGTAGACTTACTGTTATCCCTATCATATTGGAAGTCAGAATCCGTGTAACTAATAGGGAGTAATTGGTCTGCCCGGTAAACCAGTATATAATCCCTAGTCCTTCTCAGGTACTTCAATATATGCTTTACCGCAGTCCAATGTCCCTGTCCTGGATTACTCTGATATATGCTGACCATGCCCACGATAAAGCAAATATCTGGTCTCATACAGAGCATCACATACATGAGGCTTCCTACTGCCGAATCATAAGGAACCGCCTTCATCTCCACTATCTCCTCAGATGATCTATGACACATCTCCTTAGATAAAGGAACTCCATGCCTGAAAGGTAGAAAACCCTTCTTGGAGTCCTGCATGCTAAAACGCTCCATAATCGTGTCTATGTATGAAGCTTGGGATAAGCATAACATCCTTTTCCTGCGATCCCTTATAACCTTGATCCCAAGGATGTGTCCCACGTCTCCCAAGTCCTTCATATCAAACTGTTTTGCCAACCATACCCTTACGTCCGATAACACCTTGATATTATTGTCAATCAATAAAATATCATCTACATATAGTACAAGAAATACCACTACGTTTCCATCACATCTCTTGTATACACAAGACTCATCCGGACTTTGAATAAATCCATAAGACTGGATCACCTCATCAAACCGGATGTTCCAAGACCTCAAAGCTTATTTCAATCCATAAATGGACCAATTAAGCTTACATACAAGATGCTCTTTGCCCTTAGCAATGAATCCCTCTGGTTGCTTCATGTAGATGTTTTCCTCAAGACTTCCATTAAGGAAAGCTGTCTTGACATCCATCTGCCACACCTCATAATCCATATGAGCTGCTATGCATAAGAGAATCCGGATAGACTTAAGCATGGCTACCGACGAAAAGGTCTCCTCATAATTGATACCTTCTTTCTGAGTATACCCCTGTTAGGGCAATCTCTTGCCATGATTAGGTTTTGATGTGTGTGGCAAAGGGTTTAAGTTAGTTTGTTATGTTGATTTGATATGTGCGTTGAAGTCGTGCAGGACTTAGTAATTCGCAAATGGAGCCGTGGCGAGTTTCACATCTCATGACTCGGTCCTTGAGTCGGTGAAGGATTGCTTTGCGGAAGCTGTGCGCTTGGAGCATCCGAGGGACCGTCGGACGAGAAGCTTGGAGTGAAGCCGGAGGAAGTAGACTTTGAGGCAAGAGACGCGAAGGAGCATTGCAGAGCCGTGCGCCTGATGTTGCCGAGGGACGTGGCCGCGAACGAAGAGAACTTCGAAGGCGAGGGACTCCGAGAGATGAGAGTGAGCGAATGTAACCCGGGAAGGGGTAGCTCTTAGGTGAAACTTGGCCATTTTGCTAAGTGTCGGATGGGATTTCCCGACACCAGTCGACTGCTATGTCATGGCAGTCGACTACTCTGAGTCGATGGTTCGATCGACTGGTTTAAGTCAGCTGAATCAAGTTGATCAGTCGACTGACGACATGGGCAGTCGACTGTTGGCTTGATCAGTCGACTGCCAAGGGACAGCAATCGACTGATGGCACTGTGAACGGGCACAGAATGGAGTCGACCTTGTTGAGGACTCGACTGATCGAGCACCAGTCGACTGATGGTAATATCAGTCGACTGATGCCAATACCGTTGGATGGAATCCAACGTGGAAAGCGGTCGTTATTGGGCAATGGCTACAGGATCAGTCGACTGATCGAGGGCATCAGTCGACTGATCCTGTGTCAACGGGAAGAAACCCTCTTCCTCTATAAAAAGGAAGGGGATGGGGCTTTGGGAGGCTAATGCTTGAGCTCTAAACTTCTCCCAAAGTGTCATACACGATTCCCTACTCTTCTTACTTGTTTTTACTTCAATCTTATTGTAAGAAGAGTGATCTTGATTGTAAAGGTTACCTCCACCTAGCTTGGTGCAAAGGAGAGACCAATAGTGATTGGCTTTGGCGGAGTGATTCACCGTGGACGAATCGGACCATGGATTAGTGGCGTAGCCATGAACCACGTTACATCTCGGTGTTTGTATTGTTTGTTTACCTTTTTCTTTATCTTTATTTATATTTTTATATTCCGCTTGCGCTAACGTTTTGTAGACGAGCAAAATACGACATCCAACGAACGAGGGCTATTCACCCCCCTCTAGCCGGCCGTTTTGATCCCCCAACAAGTGGTATCAGAGCCAAGGAAAGCTTGTCAAGGACTAACCGCCACAACAAGCAACATTCAAAATGGCCGGCTCCAACATCCACCCACCGAAGTTCGACGGCGAATTCTCTTGGTGGAAGAAGCGAATGGAGGTATTCTTCGAAACCGACTTTGAAATCCTTTTAATAATGGAAAATGGTTTCGAGTTGCTTAGGAACGAAGATGGGGAGCCATTGTAAAAATCAAGGTGGAGCAAGAGGCAAAGAGAAGAATACTTGGCAAATTCAAAGGCCAAGCATCATCTATACAATGTCCTCCCCCAACAAGAAGTCAACCGGATAGGAGAGTGTGCTAGCGCCAAGGAAATGTGGGACAAATTAATAGAGATCCATGAAGGCACATCCGAGGTGAAGCTAGCAAGGAGAGATGTCCTTCGCTCCCAATTGTCCAATATCAAACTCGAAAAGGGAGAGAAGGTAAAATCCCTACACTCTAGATTTAAGGAAATTCTAACCGGTTTGACAAGTGTAGGTGAAAAGCTCTCCAACCGGGATATGGTAATGAAGGTCATAGATGTCTTTCCCCGGTCCTCAAGATGGAGCTCCATGGTGGATTCATTTTACATCTCCAAGAACTTGGAAGTAAGTACCTTGGAGGAGTTTTTCTCAACAATGGAGCTCCACGAAACGAGGATTGAAGGAATACAAGAAGAGCCAAAGTTTCAACCTTCAAGGGGAGTGGCACTAATAGCAAACAAGGGGAAGAAGAAGATAGAGATCCCCTCCTCCTCCGATGACGAAGCGTCTTCCTCCTCCTCCATGGATAGCACCGAAGAAGCCTATATGGTAAGGAGGGTAAGACGTGCATTAAAAGGTTTTAGATTTAATAAGTCTAATGATAGGAATAGAAGACCAAGGGGGAAGGTCATATGCTACAATTGCCAAGGAGAGGGGCACATAAGGGACAATTGTCCTCTCCTAAACAAGAGCAAAGAAGAGAAGAAAAAGAAAGAAGAAAAGAGGAAGAAGAAGGGGAGCAAGAGAAAGGAAGAAGAAAAGAAGGCAAAAGAAAAAGGGAAGGCCATGGCTCTCAAAGCAAAGACATGGGATGACCTTGCTTCCTCTTCCTCATCCGATGAAGAAGAGCATGTCTACTCCAACCTTGCATTGATGGCTTTCGATGACTTGGATTGCTTCTCCACCGAAAATGAAGAATCAAGCTCAAGTGGAGAGAGCTCAAGTGAAGGGGGAGCCTCTACATCCTCCTCATCCGAAGAAGAAGAAGAGGACATGGAAACTATGGTAACGAATCTAACTCCTAAGAAAATAGTTTCCATGGTTTCTAGCTTAACTAGGGATTTATTTAGAGCTAAGAAGAAGAACAAAAGCATGCTAGATCAAATTAAGGACTTATAAAATAAGTTAGAAAAAGCATGCTTAAATGAAAATGAAAATATTTCTTCTTGCCATGATGATGCATGCTTACATGAATATATGTCATTTAATGTTAGTGATGCATGTATGGATGAAAATAGGGCTCTAAGGGAAAAGGTAGATTACTTGACAAAAGCCCTAGAAAAATTCACTATAGGCTCCAACACCTTGAACATGATCATAGGGAGCCAAAGAGCTAGCTTCAACAAAAAGGGCCTAGGTTATAAAGAAAAGAAAAATGAAAAGACCTACAAATGCCTAATTGCTAGGGGACAAGATAAGAAGAAGGTAATTGCTAGAAAATGGATCCCCAAGGAGTATCTAGTGAACCCCATAGGCAAGAACTTATTTTGGGTTCCAAAATCCATCCTTAAGGGTTAGAAAACCCCTAGGGTAGTCAACCATATGCAATTGACCTATATCATATTTTGGTTGACTTAGGATGGTGGGACAACATTTTTAAATAGTGTTAGGTGATGATAACGTGCCTATAAATAGTTAATAATGCTTAAATCATGATGATTAATGTAATTGCTATGTATGTTTGCAATCATGATCTATGATTTTGAAATTTGACACATCATCATGAGAAATAGGGTTTAAATCATGCCTTAGGTGATATTTTGCTTATTATCATGATATAATACCTAATGCATGATTACAATTTGATGAATACATGTATTTCATGATCATAATATGAATTTAAGTCATATATGTCTTTATGATCATGTTGAGTGTTAGGATGATACTTAACCTTGATAGAATTGTATGAATATAATGGTTAAGTATATACAAATACCCTCTAGGATGCATCTCACACTCACCATAGGCTACTTTGATTGAAAACTTAGCATGGGTGAGATGTTAGGATGATAAAAATGTCCACTAATGCCTATGGCATTTAGATGGTCATTTAAAGTATCAAAATAGCAATAATAGACCAATCATGGGGAAGGCTTATGTTTAATTCATAGACATATTGCCCAAAGATCATGGTTGGATATTTCATATGTTTTCAAAACAATTTCTTAATCTAAAATCTATGTATTCATGTTTTGAAACAATTGGAACCAAAACTATGTGTTAAACTTGATACTAGAATGATCAAAAACCTAGTGGTTTTTAAAGCTTTTGGATTTTTTGTAAATATCAGAAAATATAATGATTTTTCATGAAAAACTATTTTTCATTGATAAAGAATCTTACAAGAAATATGTTCCCCAAATTTCATGATTTTTTGAATTTTCTAGAATTTTTAATGCATTTTTGAAATTCGGTCCGAAAATCAAAAAGTTCTGAAATTCGCGTGTCGATCGTAGCCTAAACTATCGATGGCTAAAAATTAGAAACGATAAAAGGCCAATTCAGGTTTTAGACTAATTTTTGGTATTTTCCTTCTATTATACTTGATGCCATGAGTTTATAACTTAGTGTTAATCTTTTTGATGGTGTCAAAGGGGGAGAAATATTATGTTTAAGTTAATTATGATAGGGGGAGAAGAATTTGTAGAGAGAGTTTCATGGATTAAGGGGGAGTTGCATGTTGCTATATCATGTTTATGTTTACATGCTTTCTTTCCTTAGAAATTTTTATCAAATGTTTTTAAATGTTTTTACCTAACTTAAACGGATTGCCACACATCAAAAAGGGGGAGATTATTAGGGCAATCTCTTGCCATGATTAGGTTTTGATGTGTGTGGAAAAAGATTTAAGTTAGTTTGTTATGTTAATTTGATATGTGTGTTGAAGTCGTGCAGGACTTAGTAATTCGCACATGGAGCCGTGGCGAGTTTCACATCTCATGACTCGGTCCTTGAGTCGGTGAAGGATTGCTTTGCGGAAGCCGTGCGCTTGGAGCATCCGAGGGATCGCCGGACGAGAAGTTTGGAGTGAAGCCGGAGGAAGTAGACTTCGAGGCAAGAGACGCGAAGGAACATTGCAGAGTCGTGCGTCTGATGCTGCCGAGGGGTGTGGCTGCGAACGAAGAGAACTTCGAAGGCGAGGGACTCCGAGAGATGAGAGTGAGCGAATGTAACCCGGGAAGGGGTAGCTCTTAGGTGAAACTTGGTCATTTGGGCTGATCGATGGTTTCGATCACCGATCCGCCAAGGCGACAAAGAATCGATCGATGGCACCGCGGCATGGGTACGTAATGGAGTCAACTCGTTGAGGACTCGATCGATCGAGCACCCGATCGATGGTACACATCGACCGATGCTAATACCGCTGGATGGAATCCAACGCGTGAAAGCGTCGTTATTGGGCAGGCTACGGATCACCAACCGATCGAGGCATCAGATCGACCGATGTGTCAATGGGAAGAAACCCTCTTCCTCTATAAAAAGGAAGGGGATGGGGCTTTGGGAGGCTAATGCTTGAGTTCTAAACTTCTCCCAAAGTGCCATACACGATTCCCTACTCTTCTTACTTGTTTTTACTTCAATCTTATTGTAAGAAGAGTGATCTTGATTGTAAAGGTTACCTCCACCTAGCTTGGTGCAAAGGAGAGACCAATAGTGATTGGCTTTGGCGGAGTGATTCACCGTGGACGAATCGGACCGTGGATTAGCGGCGTATCCGTGAACCACGTTACATCTCGGTGTTTGTATTGTTTGTTTATCTTTTGCTTTATCTTTATTTATATTTGCATATTCCGCTTGCGCTAACGTTTTGTAGACGAGCAAAATACGACATCCAACGAACGAGGGCTATTCACCCCCCTCTAGCCGGTCGTTTCGATCCCCCAACAACCCCTTCGCAACAAGCCTCGCTTTGAAGGTCTTAACCTTCCCATCTATTCCTCTCTTTCTCTTGTAGATCCACTTGCATCCAATGGTTTTTACACCATCAGGTGGTTCTACTAGCTCCCAGACCTGATTCGAATCCATAGATTCAATCTCAGCATTCATTGCACTTTGCCAAGATACTGCATCTTTATCTTGGATTGCCTCGTCATATGTCCAGGGATCAGGTTCATGTTCGCCAGGGACCAAATCAGAAGATTCTCCCAAGAATATGAATCTATCAGGCTGTCTCACAACCCTCCCACTACGATGAGGTATCACCTGTGTATCCTCTGTGACACGCGGTGCAGTGACATGTGGTATATCCTCTTGTACCGGTGGTACAAAAGAAGTGACTTCCCCTTTTAACTTCTCCAGAACAATTTTACTCTTGGACTTGTGGCTCATCACATAGTCTTCCTCTAGAAATCTGGTGTTCGTGCTAACGATCACCCTCTGATTTCTAGGACTATAAAACAATCCACCCTTCGTTCCCCTGGGATAGCCAACGAACAAGCATACTTCTGTACGAGGTTCCAACTTACCAGCATCCGCCTTCGGCACATGTGCTGGACTCCCCCATATCCGAATATGTCTTAGACTAGGCTTTCGCTCAGTCCACAACTCTGTGGGAGTAGAAGGCACTGATTTGGATGGAACCAAGTTCAAAATGTACATTTCCGTATCTAGAGCATATCCCCAGAACGAATCTGGCAAGTCAGAATAACTCATCATCGATCTAACCATCTCCATAAGAGTCCTATTCCTTCGCTTTGCTTCACCGTTCTGCTGGGGTGTGCCAGGTGCAGTCAATTGGGATTGAATCCCAGCCTCTGATAAGTAGTTCCTAAACTCTCCCAAGAGGTACTCACCACCACGATCAGATTGTAGTGTCTTGATACTTTTACCTTGACATTTCTCCACATCAGCCTTGAATTCTTTGAACTTGTCAAAGCATTCAGACTTGCAGCGCATCAGGTAAATGTATCCATATCTTGAGTAATCGTCTATAAAAGAGACGAAATACTCAAAACTACCTCTAGCCTGGATAGACATAGGACCACACAAATTAGAATGAACCAATTCTAACACATCTTTGGCTCTATACCCCTTGGCCTTAAAAGGCCTCTTGGTCATCTTACCCTCCAAGCAAGATTCACAGGTTGGGAGATCCTCCACCACTAATGAACCCAAAGGTCCATTAGCTATCAACCTTTGAATTCTGCTTAGGTTAATGTGACCAAGCCTAAGATGCCAAAGATATGTTTGGTTCATCTTCGAAGGTTCTTTTCTCTTATTGGAATTAGAAGATGAGTTATTAACTTCAATTTGCATCGTGGGAGGTTTTGGTTCAAGTGTGTACAAATTTCCTATCAATGCACCCGAATAGATAATGTCCCTATTCCTTCTTATAACAACTCTGTCATTAAAAGAAATAGAATATCCATCCATAAACAATTTAGAAACCGAAATTAAATTCTTTCTAAATAAGGCTACATAAAGACAATTTTTAAGAACCAAAAGTTTATTTTTCTCAAAAGATAAATGAACATCTCCCACTGCAACAGCCGTCACCTTCGTGGCATCGCCCAAGTACACGGTAATCTCCCCTTCAGCCAGTCGTCTGGTTTCCTGGAACCCCTGCAAAGTATTGCAGACATGATCAGTGGCTCCCGTATCTACACACCATGTGCCGGTAGATAACACCGCTAAACATGTTTCAACAACTAGACCAAAAGATATACCTTTATTCTTGCGGTTGGGGAAGTCCTTCTTCCAGTGTCCAGTCTGCTTACAAGTGAAGCACTTGCCTTTCGGCTTCTTCACTCCTCCCTGAGTACCTCCCACTGCCTTTGCCCCGGTTTGTTTCTTCTTCTTCTTGCATTTCGGCTTAGAAGTAAAAACCTTCTGGGTCACCACGGCATGCGCCTGAGCACTCTGACGAAATAATCCCTCTGCCGCCTGGAGTTCTGTCAGAAGTTCTGCCAACGAATACAACCTCTTGTTCATGTTGTAGTTGAGGCGAAACTGCTCAAAACTCCTAGGTAGAGATTGGAGTATGATATCGACCTGGGTTTCCCCACCGATCTCAGCTCCTAGGACCTCCTGCTCATTCAAATGAGCCATCATCTTGAGAACATGATCCCTCATGGGTGTTCCCTCGATCATGGTGGTCGTCATCAAGTTTCTCATGGCCTCTTGCCTTGCAACCCGATTCTGGTGTCCGAAAAGCTCCTTGAGATTGAGCATCATATCATAAGCAGTGGACATGGCTTGATGCTGATGTTGCAGTACATTTGACATAGATGCCAAAATGTAACACCGCGTCATCTCATCGGCCTTGATCCACTTCTTATAGCTCTCTCTCTCCTTTTCCCCAGAATTATCTGCAAGCTTGGGAGGGCACTCTTTGAGGAGTACATATTTGTATTCCTCAGCAGTCAAAACAATGTCTAGATTCCTCTTCCAATCTACATAGTTGGGTCCAATAAGTTTGTTCTCTTTCAGTATCACAGCAAGTGGGTTGAAAGTCTTTTTGAAAGAAAACCTAAGAATCACATAAATCAAAACATTAGATTTCAAAAAAATATTGATTCCTCAAACAATAAAATTTTAAAATCAACCAACACCTCAAAACACCAAGAATATTGTATGCCACGATAGTGTGGACATATACGAATTCTACATTTGTAAGAGGAGGTTTTACCCATTAATTTTACTATCTTGTCAACCTAACTTTTTGACAAGTAAAATTAATAGTTGGTTCCTCTTTGGCCCTACAAATAAAAGCAGTGACTCCGATGGAGAGGATACTTATATTTGTATCTAAG
Source organism: Wurfbainia villosa (assembly GCA_025175895.1). Classification (NCBI taxonomy): domain Eukaryota; kingdom Viridiplantae; phylum Streptophyta; class Magnoliopsida; order Zingiberales; family Zingiberaceae; genus Wurfbainia; species Wurfbainia villosa. Next base: position 41,246,664 of record CM046004.1, on the reverse strand, counting down.
TGTTCACCATTACTCGGTACTAAGGTAATTATCTCGGGTTATGTGCCTTATGATGGGCAAGTACACACGCTCCTTAATAATTTCTTATAACCATATTCGACCTTGTGATCCGCAAACAAACCCATCCGATATGGAGGAAGGCACTCAGAGCCGACGCACAAGTTTGTTTGCATCACTTGTCAAATCGTAATGGAGGCCGCAGGAATTTATAAAAATATCCCTCTCCCACTTAGTAATTTGAAATTGAGGAATTTTCCTAGCCTACGACATGCATATCAAACAAAAAGCAATAAATATGAAAAATAAATAATTTTCCAACTATTATGGCTTTTGTCTTCAATATGACTCCCGTCGCATCGCCATCTCGTCCGCTCCTCCTACGCCATGTACGAGTCATCCGGAGATCCGAGCCGAGACTAAAATCTATTTTAATTTACATCCATCGATCCTATACTCCACAAGAGAGTGTACATGAAATCTAGATCGAAAGTAAAATAAAATAAAGAGTGGCTAAACAATGCCATATTTAATTTACAAAAACTAAATACTAGCCTCGTCAACCCTGAGGATTCAACAAAATAAATATTTACACACATACAATCACATACACACATATGGCCATAATAGTCGGATCTTATGCCTGCAACCAAAGAGTTAAACTACGCATATTCTACTATTATCCAGCACATATAATATATGAAAAAGTGTATAAAAATTAACCGAATCCTAAACACACAAACCGAAAACCTTGGCTCTGATACCAATTGAAAGGTTTTGCTTATCGAGTCCGTGAGGGGGAACTTTGCTTCCCACTTCACCTCGGTAGCTTGACCATGGCGATCCCTTCGATGTCCCCGAATTAAAAAAATTTAATCCTAGACAAAAGGGATTTCCCAAACCACCAAGTCATCGTCGTGCTATTTGTTTAGAGAGGTCACTTGAACAAACTAGTTGTTCAAGCGACCATCCTCTATTCTACGAGTAGCCGCGGAATAGACGATGTCCCGATCGCCGGTTTTTGTGTTTATGCTCGGGATCCAAGTATTATTTAGCCATTTACAGATTTATAACATGCTTATAATTGAAAAACAAATACAAACAATAAACAAAAGAAGAAAGTAGAATAGGTATACCTCTCGATCTTCTAATGTATGACCTTCCTCCTTTTGGACGTCGTGTGGGCGACGATCCACCAAAAGTCGAAGCTCCTAGATCGCAAATCTTATTTCCTTGCTCTTCCAAAGCAAGAGGAAGAATAGAAATAAGGTTTTTCCTCCTCACTAGAAACAACCAACAAGGAATCAAAGCTTTCCTTGCCGCCGGCCAACTAGATGAAGGAGAAGATGGTGGAAAACAACCAAGACACCAAGGGAAACCCTATATATTCTTTCCACCACCTAAGGAGAGGGAGAAGGGAGCTTTTGGGCGCCGGCCAAGGGCCTGGAAACCTTCTGGACGTTGGCCACAAGACAAGGAAGAAGAAAGGAAACCTTGCCTTATTTGGTGCCGCCCTAGCCTCCAAACCCTAACCCTAATCCTAATCCTATCTCAACTAGGATTCCCTTCTTTTTCCGCCCAAGCCTTGCTCTCCTTCAATTGTAGTTCACGCCAACCCCTTGACACCCTTTTATAGAGTTAGGGATAAGTCATGAATTAATCTCCTCCATTGGTTCTAGGGAATTAATCTCAACCGTCGGATCTAGAGATTTAATCTCAACTGTCGGATCTTAGAGATTTAATCTCTACCAATGGATCTTAGACTTTTGTTTCTATCCATTGGATCTAAGCATCATGAGGTGTTAATAGGCTACATTAGGGACCATGAGGAGGAGTTGGATCTTGGCCACCCATGGATCAAGCCCACATAAAGTTCGATCCACTAATGATGATCCAATCCACTAAAGGATCATCATTGATCTACCTCACCAACCCCCATATGATAATATGGGCTCCATATATTATTTGTACATTTTCTCCCCGTGTTTGAGATCTCAAATGTCCGTCGATTAATTAATTTACTTACCATTAATTAATCAACATCCAACTCCTTGAGTAGTACCACTCAACCTTTTCATCATGCCGGACCAAGTCCACCTGCAGGGTTTACATGATGAACCTTATGAGCTCATCAAGGGGACATCATCATCCTAATATATAGAACACGGTTTCCTCCTATAATCAATGACACACCATATAAATAATATCATCTCCCAACTTACCGAGTCTATCGATTTAATCTATAAATCTCGCCCATTGGTAAATCAAAGAGATGAGTACTAAGTATATGTGCCCATTATTATATCGGGATTAAGATCATGTACTAAATAATATCTGAAGTCCGATTCGATTATGTAGTCAGCAATAAATCGAATCACCTCTAAGTCGGTCCTGCTCAATACACACAAAGTGCACTAGTGTGATTCTATGGTCAAGACAAACCAATACCAAATCACACTATAACCATTCCGATGGTTTGTCCAAAGTCATCTCGGTTGTGAGCCTTTGCTTATATTTTTCAAGGGGCCGATAACATGGTCTCCTGTGTGACACCACACACCATGTTATCTACAATGTAAAGTATTAGACAATATTGCATAACCATAAAAATATGCAAACAATGATCATGTGATTCTTATTCCAAAATAAAGATGTTCATACAAAAGATAGACTTTTCAGTATACATCCCTACACAATCAAAGTCCCACATTGGTAAGACATGGAAAAGATCATGTGCTTATAAGATGAAAAGATATCTCCATTGGTATGAGGCCTTTTGGATAAAGCCCAAAAAATAAAACCATGAGGGCTTGGGCCCAAAGTGAATAATATCATACCATTGTGGAGACATATGGATTTTATAGGCACTAACAATTGGTATCAGAGTCATGGTCCATGTCAAGCCATGAACCTCGAACGAATGAAGTTGAGCTCCCATGTTCGAATCAAGAGAACCAGACACCAAGCAGGAAGTTCAATTGGGTCGGGAGGACCAAACAACTAGAAGGAAGTCCAACTGGGTTAGGAGGACCAAATAGTTGGCAGGAAGTCCTGGTGGGTTGAGATCGGACATCAAGCAGAGGATGTCCTTCGAGGATGGATAGGCTTGAGGGGGGGTCAATGTGGTCCTTCTTTTGAGGGGGGGGATTGTTGGAGTATTGGGAATACAATCAAAGTCCCACATTGGTAAGACATGGAAAAGATCATGTGCTTATAAGATAAAAAGATATCTCCATTGGTATGAGGCCTTTTGGGTAAAGCCCAAAAAACAAAATCATGAGGGTTTGGGCCCAAAGTGGACAATATCATACCATTGTGGAGATATGTGAATTTTATAGGCACTAACACAAACAAGATAACATCTCCCCTAGAAGATAAATTGTATAACATTATTGCATTCTTAGGTAGGAAACTAGCCAAGTCCGAGAATCGAGTCGACTCGCTTCTTAAGGAAATCCAAGTACTTAAGGAGCAAGTCAACTTGAAGACTTCGACTTTCCAAAATGAGGATAGAGAATCAACTCAAGTTGCAAAGCTTGAGGAAGAGAACTCGGTCCTAAAAAGGCAAGTAGAAGATCTCACCAGATCGTTGGAAAGGTTCACTTTGGGCTCCAAGTATCTCAACATGATGCTTGGGTCTCAACGAGATGTGTACAACAAGTCTAGACTCGGATACAAGGCTAAGGACACAAATAGATCATACATGTCCTTGTTTAATAGAAATGCTAAGGGTTGAATCCAAGCATGGGTTCCTAAGACTAGCTTAGTCAACCAAGTTGGACCGAACCAATTTTGGATTCTCAAAGGACAAGTTCACTTAGTGAACAAGACCCATCAGAGCTACTACAAAGGGGGAGCTAACTCTTTGCTTGTTTTCTTTGTTAGATAAGATTTTTGTATGTTTTAGTTTACTTTACTTGCTTAATTTAGAATGGACTAGATAGGAAACAAAGTAGTTTAAACTTGAACAACCTAGTACTAAGCCAAAGTGAATGGACTAGCAGGGGAAGCTCTTCGAAGTGCATGTTTAGGAAGTGGTCCATCTGATATCCAAGAAGGCCATATGCGTCGCCACGACCTGGTGCACTAAGTCGAGTGGAACTGATCGAAGCTAACTCACTAAGTCTTTAACTAGTTAGACCAAATCTTAGTCCAAAGTGAGTCAAGTATTTGATTCCTTCATTGACTTTGCCTAAGTAGTGGTCCCTCCTATATCCAAGAAGGTCATATGCCTCGTCACGACCTGGAAGTCAATGCTGGAAAAATCTACTTGATTAGCTCAAGCTAAACTTGAATCTAACACAAGTTTAAAAACTTTGAAATTTCTCATTAAAGTAAATTAAGATAAAAATAAATCCTCATCTCACAAAACCCATTGGATTAACGTGTATTAAAAACTTAGATTACGTGAGATGAAATAGAACTCAACTAGATTTAACCAATTCAAATCAAGTAAATTCAATTCAACTTAACCATTTTAATTAGTTCAACTTAACCATTTTAATCAATTCAACTCAACTTAATCAACTCAACTAAACTTAACCAATTCACTCAAATCAAATTAATCAACTCAAATCAAATCAACTCAACTCAAATTAATCAACTTAAAATAAATCAACTCAACTCAAATCAAAATCAACTCAACTCGAATTAATCAAATGGAATCAAATCAATTTACTTAACTAAACTTAACAAATTTACACAACTCAACTATAATTAAATTACTTAATTACACATCTCAACTAAAATTAACAAATTCAAATTAAGTATCTTAACTAACTCGACTTAATCAATTCAACTCGACTTAATCAACTTAATCAATTCAACCTGACTTAATCAATTCAACTCGACTTAATTGTTAGGGAAATCAACCCGTGATATGGTTTTGATGTGGGTGGCAAAGGGTTTAAGTTAGGATGATTGGATTTGATATGTGCGTTGGAGTCTTGCAGGACTTAGTAATTCACACATGGAGCTTAGGCAAGTGTCACCACTCACAACCTCGTGCTTGAGTAGGAGAAGGAGCATTGTAGAGTCGTGCGCTTGATGCTGCCAAGGGACTGTCGGACAAGATGACTTGAAGTGAATCCAAGGAAGCAGACTTCGAGGGCAAGAGACGCGAAGGAGCATTGCAAAGCCATGCGCTTGATGTTGCCGAGCGATGTGGCCGCGAACGAAGAGAGCTTCGGCGAGGGACTTCGAGTGAGATGAGAGAATGAGTAAATTGTAAGTAGTTCATTAGGTGAACTTGGCCGAATGGCTGAGTGTCAGAGGCTCGATCGTAAGGGTTCAGGTTTACCTGACTGCTGGAAGCTCAAATGGATGTAAGGTTTGAGTTTTACCCGGCACCAGTCGACTGCCATGACATGGCAGTCGACTGCTCTAAGTCGATCAGAAATCGATGGGTGATAATTGCTGGATCAAGTCGACATCAGTCGACTGATCGCACTGTGCACGGGCACAGAAGCTAGTCGAGCTCGTGGGTCACTCGACTGGAAGTCGACATCAGTCGACTAATCATATGACTGTTGGAGAATCGACCGCGGATCCCATGAATCTGGCCTGGTCAGGAGCCATTGGAGTCGACATCAGTCGACTGATGAAGGCATCAGTCGACTTCCTTCATCAGTGGACTAATAGTGCTCAACAGGAAGAATTGCTTCCTCTCTATAAAAAGAGAGGGTGGGGGCTTGTAGATGGTTAATCTTCATGCTCAAAACATTCTACTAAGTGCCCCACAAAGCTCAAACTCCTTCTTCTATTTTTCTTTCATATTTATTGTAAAAGGAGTGATCTCTTGTTGTAAAGGTTTACCTCCACCTTGCTTGGGCTAAAGGGAGAGACCAATAGTGGATTGGTTATGGAGTGATTCACCAGAGACGAATCGGACCGTGGATTAGCGGCGAGGCTGTGAACCACCTTATATCTTATTTGTTAGCATTGTTTATCTTTTGTTTGTTTATTAATTGTCTTTGTTTTATATTTTCGCTTGCGCTAACGTTACTTGTAGACAATTAAGAATGACTTCCGCTCATACGATGAAAGAGAGCTATTCACCCCCCTCTAGCTAGCCAACATCGTTCCAATAAGTGGTATCAGAGCCAAGGTGCTTGTCAACGGACTAACTTCCGCCACAAGCACAATCAAGGATGGCCGGCTCCAACATTCACCCACCAAAGTTCAGGGGGGAATTCGCTTGGTGGAAGAAGCGAATGGAGGTATTTTTCAAAACCGATTTTGAAATTCTATTAATAATGGAAAATGGTTTCAAGATACCTAGGGATGAAGAAGGAGAGCCATTGGATAAATCAAGGTGGAGTTAGAGGCAAAGGGAAGAGTACTTGGCAAACTCAAAGGCAAAGCACCATCTCTACAATGTACTCCCCCAACAAGAAGTGAATCGGATAGGGGAATGTGCAAGTGCCAAGGAGATGTGGGAGAAACTCATAGAGATTCATGAAGGCACATCCGAGGCCAAACTAGCAAGGAGAGATATCCTACGCTCCCAATTAAGAAACATTAAACTCGAAAAGGAAGAGAAGGTAAAATCTCTACATTCTAGGTTTAAAAAAATTTTAACCGGTTTGACAAGTGTAGGGGAGAAGCTTTCCAACCGGGATATGGTAATGAAGGCTATAGATGCCTTTCCCCGGTCCTCAAGATGGAGCTCAATGGTGGATTCTTTCTACATCTCCAAGAACCTAGAAGTTAGCACCTTGGAGGAATTCTTCTCCACCATGGAGCTACACGAAACAAGGCTTGAAGGAGTAGTAGAAGAGCCAAGACTTCAACCATCAAGAGGAGTAGCACTATTAGCCAACAAGGGGAAGAAGAAGATGGAGACTCCCTCCTCCGATGAAGCATCCTCCTCCTCCTCCATGGATAGCACGGAAAAAGCATATATGGTAAGGAAGGTAAGACATGCTTTGAAGAATTTTAAATTTAATAAATCTAATGATAGGAGAGGAAGACCAAGGGGGAAGATAATTTGCTATAATTGCCAAGGAGAGGGACACATAAGGGATAATTGTCCCCTCTTGAACAAGAGAAAAGAAGAGAGGAAGAAGAAATAAGAAAAGAAGAAAAAGGGGAGCAAGAAGAAGGAAGAAGAGAAGGCCAAGGAAAAGGGGAAGGCCAAGGCACTAAAGGCAAGGACATGGGATGACCCTTATTCATCATCATCATCGGAAGAGGAAAACGCTTTTGTCACCAACCTTGCTTTAATGGCGTTTGATGATCTAGACACCTCCTCCTCCGAACAAGAAAGATCAAGCACAAGTGAGGAGAGCTCTAGTGAAGGGGGAGGCTCACCATCATCCTCCTCCTCATCTGAAGAAGAAGACATGGAGACTATGGTAACGAATCTCTCACCAAATAAAATAGTTTCCATGATTTCTAGCCTTACTAAGGATTTGCTTAGGGCTAAGAAAAAGAAAAAAAATGCATGCTAGATCAAATTAAGACCCTAGAAGGAAAATTAGAACAAGCATGCTTAAATATTATTGATAATATTTCTTCTAGTCATGATAATGCATGCTCACATGATAACTATATGCCTTTTGATATAAATGATACATGCATTGAAGAAAATAGGGTCTTAAGGGAAAAGATAGGCCATTTGACAAAAGTCCTAGAAAAATTTACCATTGGCTCCAATACCCTTAACATAATTATAGGGAGCCAAAGGGCAAGCTTCAATAAGAAAGGCCTAGGATATAAGGGAAAAACTAATGAAAAGGCCAATAAATGCTTGATTGCTAGGGGTCAAAGCAAAAATAAGAAAATTGCTAGAAAATGGATCCCTAAGGAATATTTAGTGAACCCCATAGGAAAGAACTTGTATTGGGTTCCTAAATCCATCCTTAAGGGTTAGGAAAACCCTAGGTTAATCAACCATAGTGGACTCAACTTATATCATATGTTTTGGTTGACTTAGGATGGTGGGACTAAATTTTTGAAATAGTGTTGGGTGATGATAATGCACCCATAAATAGATAAATCATGATGTCAGGTGATACTTGACTTATTATCATTTTATACCTAATGCATGATTAAAAATTGATTGATACATGTGTTCCATGATCATAATGTGAAATTAATTCATATATATTTTTATGATCATGTGGTATGTTAGGATGATACTTAACCATGGGTAGAAATGCATGAAAATTATGGTTAAGTATATACAAATACCTTTAGGAACATCTCACACTCACTATAGGCTACCTTGATTGAAAACATAGCATGAGTGAGATGATATGATGATACTAATGGTCAACTAATGCCTATGGCATTTAGATGGTCATTTTAAGTATCAAAATAGCAATAATAGACCAATCATGGGGAAGACTTATGTTTAATTCATAGACATATTGCCCAAAGATCATGGTAGGATATTTCAAATGTTTTGAAAACCATTTCTTGTTGCATAAACTGAATTTTCATGTTTTGAAAAGCTTCAAGGCAAAACTAGGCTTTAAAATTGATACAAACTTTAGATATTTTTCAACCTTTGAGATTTTGCCTAATTTTTGAAAATATAATGATTTTTCATTGAAAACTATTTTTCATTGATAAAGGAAATTACAAGAAATGTGTTCCCCAAATTTCATGATTTTTTGAATTTTATAGAATTTTTTATGCATTTCTGAAATTCAGCTTGAAAATCAAAAAATCCTAAAATCAGAGTGCCAATGATCAGAATAACGAACGATCGATCGATCAAAAACATGCCCAGTAACCTTCTTTATCAGATTTTAAGGCATGATTTGGTGACTTTTGTTTCCTAGAATTGATGTCATGTTTGAATAACTTAGTTTAATCTTTTTGATGGTGTCAAAGGAGGAGAAATATGTATATTCAAGTAAGTTATATTAAGGGGGAGAATTGCATTTAGGGGGAGTTTCATGTATTAAGGGGGAGAGTTGATAATCATATTTATTCACATGCTTTCTTACCTTAATATTTTTATCAAATGTTTACCTAACTTAAACGGATTGCCACACATCAAAAAGGAGGAGATTGTTAGGGCAATCAACCCGTGATATGGTTTCGATGTGTGTGGAAAAGGGTTTAAGTTAGGATGATTGGATTTGATATGTGCATTGGATTTTTGCAGGACTTAGTAATTCGCACATGGAGCTTAGGCAAGTGTCACCACAATTAGCCTCGTGCTTGAGTCGGATAAGAAGCATTGTAGAAACGTGCACTTGATGCTGCCGAGGGATCGCCGAACGAGATGACTTGAAGCAAAGCCAAGGAAGCAGACTTCGAGGGCAAGAGACGCGAAGGAGCAATGCAGATCCGTGCGCTTGATGCTACCGAGGGACGTGGCCACGAACGAAGAGAGCTTCAGCGAGGGACTTCGAGTGAGATGAGAGAATGAGTGAATTGTAAGTAGTTCATTAGGTGAACTTGGCCGAATGGCTGAGTGTCGGAGGCTCGACCGTAAGGGTTGAGGTTTATCCTACCATCGAAAGCTCAAACGGATGTAAGGTTTGAGTTTTACCTGGCACCAGTCGACTGTCATGACATGGCAGTCGACTGCTCCAAGTCGATCGGAAATCGACGGGTGTTAGCTACTGGATCAAGTTGACATCAGTCGATTGATCGCACTGTGCACGGGCACAGAAGCTAGTCGAGCTCGCAGGTCACTCAACTGGAAGTCGACATCAGTCAATTGATGAAAGAATCAGTCGACTGATCATATGACTGTTGGAGAATCGACCGCGGATCCTACGAATCCGGCCTGGTTAGGAGCCGTTGGAGTCGACATCAGTCGACTAATGAAGGCATCGGTCAACTGATAGTGCCCAACGGGAAGAATTGCTTCCTCTCTATAAAAAGAGAGGGTGGGGGCTTGTAGATGGTTAATCTTCATGCTCAAAACATTCTACTAAGTGCCCCACAAAGCTCAAACTCTTTCTTCTAGTTTTCTTTCATATTTATTGTAAAAGGAGTGATCTCTTGTTGTAAAGGTTTACCTCCACCTTGCTTGGGCTAAAGGGAGAGACCAATAGTGGATTGGTTTGCGGAGTGATTCACCATAGACGAATCGGACCGTGGATTAGCGGCGAGGCTGTGAACCACGTTATATCTTGTTTGTTAGCATTGTTTATCTTTTGTTTGTTTCTTAATTGTCTTTGTTTTATATTTCCACTTGCGCTAACGTTACTTGTAGACAATTAAGAATGACTTTCTCTCATACGACGAAAGAGGGCTATTCACCCCCCTCTAGCCGGCCAACATCGTTCCAACATTAATCAAATTCAACTCGATTTAATCAACTCAATTCCAATCAACTCAATTCAATAAACTTATTCAACTCAATTCTACTAAACTCAATCAACTCAACTTTAATCCTAAGTAAATCAACATAATTCAAAACAAAAGTAAGCATTTATGTTAGAATATCTTTTATCACAAAGAATCTAAGGTTAGAAATGAAAGGACCGGTGAATGCAAGAGGGGGGAGAGTACTTTTTCAAAAATAAACAAGTTCACGCAGCGGAAATTCAACTTTAAGAGAGCAGTCATGAGCAAAATCATGAAGAACACAGATAAAAAGATGTAGTTGATACTTAACAAAAAATGCGACGAATACGAACAAGTGTATGAAATGAAAAACCAGCATAGGACAAAATATAAAGCAAAAAGAGGATGCAGTGTATTTTTACTTGGTTCACAGCTCTCTCCTAGAGCTGCTAGTCCAAGTCCTACCACTATCTTTCCTCCTTTTCAAACCCAAGCTTCAAAGGTGGAGAAAACCTCTTAATGAATTACAGATTACAAATTCAATAGAAATATGAATTTATGTACAGGAATATTGAATATGATCAATAAAAGAAACAAGGAACTTTATTGTTATACCGAGTCGTTGCTACCTTTGTCCTTGTTGTGATCAGAACAGCTTTATCGCGATGAGAGCTTCCAAGAGAGGGGTCGGAACCACCAAGAACAGAGGAAGGGGATGACACTATGTTCGCAGCTTGTGGAATGATCCAGAAGGGACATTGCCGACGTTCAAGTTGTGAGCAAGTAATCGGCGCAGTGGAAGCAGTAAACATGAAGTCGTTCTATTGCAGCACAGGAAGAAGGCACGAAGAACCAGTTGTCGTGGCAGAAGCAAAAAGCACAAAATCGTTCTCTGGAGGAAGAAGACACACGAGCCAGTACATCATTTTTCTGCGCGAGCGAAATAAAAACCTCGATCTTTCCTCTGATCTTCAATCTCAATTGCACACCTATCCCCAAAGCTGGCATCCCATTCAAACCCTCTGCGAAATCCTTTCCCAACCATAAGATTTGTTAGCCGTTTGAAGAGACGTCGGTAGAAATCGACCACGTGTCGAAACAATGAAATTTTCTCGTCGGAATTGCAATGTCGATTCCCAACAGTCGAGGCGGCAGTCAAGTTTGCCTTGCGTATGTGCAATTTTTCCGAAGGCAAGTCGAGGTGTTGGCTCAACTACTTATGTTAAATGTCATGGTTTCCTCTGTTGTAGTCGGCGCGGTCGAGCTCCCTTATACGCTTCGCGCCGCTAACGATCGGTCGAGTGCGACTTCATTGCACCGGCCGCTCGGTCAGTCAGTCTCGCGTCTCGGCTTCTTCGAGGCGGTCAGTCGGCCGACTCAACTTCCGCAGTTGAACTGCCGATTGAGTCCACCTATTCTATCTGCTTGAGCCCAGTATCAGTCGAGGCATTGCCTCGACTGGCTCAGTCGAAGAACCGATCGAGGTGCCGACTCGATTGTAACTTCTTCTGCATTTGTCAAGCTCCACTTGCTCCTACTGGCTGCTAACTAAGATCAGTCAAGTTGCTGCCTCGACTGCCCCTTGGCTAGTCATGAAATTCATCGTATGCTGAATACAATAAAGGCAATAGTTGAGGTGTCAACTCATTGTTATCCTTATGACCCGTTGTTTCAGTCAACTCTAAGACTGAAGTACGCCTAGTAAAACTCTACCCAGAGACCCTTTACCTGCTAAGACTCTGGCCTTCGGCCATTCTTGGACTTTTCACCTTGCCACTTTCGCAAGGAATTTTTTGTCTGCCAAGGAATTACCCATCTTGGACTTTTCACCAAGGTCCACCCTTGGATTTCTCATCTGCTAAGGAATTACCTATCTTGGACTTTTCACCAAGGTCCACGCTTGGATTTCTCATCTGCTAAGGAATTAACCATCTTGGACTTTTCACCAAGGGTCCACCCTTGGATTTCTCACTTGCCTAGACCTTTGTTTACATAAACCTTTGTTTACTTAAATGTTTGTCAAACACCAAAACATAACTTGGAGCATCAGTCCAACAGTCTTCCCCTTTTTGATGTTTGACAATCCGTTTAAGTTTAGGTTACTCTTTTCAGGTTTAAGTTACAATTAGAACTTATATGTGAACTCATGTGATTAACAAAATAGGTAACAGTAACAGTGATATGAATGATAAGGAGTAACAGTAACAGTGTACCAGTGATATGAATAATAAGGAGATGAATGATGACCTAAACTATAAACATATTCTCCTCCCCGTTTGGCAAACACCTAAAAGAATCATAGGGATATTGAGAGTATGGGGAATACAATATCCCGGAAAGGATTAAAGAATCATAGTATCCTCCCCCTCAATCCTTACTCCCAATTTTTTAAAAACTACCCACAGAAATACCAACATTCAGCCGACACACATAAAGCCATCCCTACACTGTGATTACTACATTCATTAATAGTGTTCATTTCACAAAGTCTCTAAGTCTTCAAAACCATCCAGAATTCTAAAATTTAGATATAATACAATTCATTAATGGAAGAACTATCAAAACTAGAAGGTTGGTGACGCGGGACTCGACGAATTAGCCGTCAGAGAGCATAGGAGTCTGAGAATCTCTGTTTGCTGATCCAGAAGTTGTGTTTATCGGGTTGAGACTTCCAAGAAATGTGTATCAATTTTCATCTCGAGATCCATGAGTCATGTGTCCACCGTCTCTATGAACTCAACATAATCATGACCAGTCGAGATTCACTCGACTCTGTGTAGCTACAAATTGTGCAGTCGAGCCGCTGGTCAAGTGCTACTCGATTACTTTTCAATTCCAGTGTATCAGTCGAGGCAGTGCCTTGACTGGAGGTACGATTGAGCTCCTAGTCGAGAGCAATTTCGTTTTTAACCCATGAGCAGTCGAGACGCTGCCTCGACTGGTTGCTAATAACTAGTTTTTGCAATTTTTCAGACAAATTTCAAAAATTTGTATTTAATTCCAGAGACTTCAAAAAATCTTGAAATTTTTTGTACAGAATTTGAAAGTCATGCTCTTACACAAAAAAAATCTATGAAAAATACATGGCCTAATATTTCCATGGATTGATACGGTTTCCACAAATCAAAAAATTAAGCCTTTTTAGTGTTTATTTCCATTTGTATCGCTAACTCCAAATGTGACCCTTACACCTAGATGTGATTGACCACAGTGAAGATAACATCCTTTTAAAACAATTTAACACATTTATCTTAGGTTTACACTTGTCTTAAGTGATCCAACCAATTTTACTTGGTTAGAATGTCCAATTATGATCTTCGGACCAAGTGCACATGAATTATACAATGGTCTTCCCCATAATTGGTCAAATTAATGATCACTATCTCTATAACCTCCTTGCCCAAGGGATGCAATGAACATTGTGGGTAAGTTAGTTATACCTAAACATCTCACCCCCACCAACTAGAAATACAAAAACAGTTTTGTTAACCTTATAGTTTGTGTGAGATGCTTCCCAAGGTATCCATGATTTCCATAATTCTTTTTGTTATGGTGAGTTTGTCCTTATGATCATGGAGAGATTCCTCACTCAGTGACACACATGCCTAGTTCCCTTCTCAAGTGACTAAATTCCTTCTCAGAGAGTGGCTTAGTGAAGATATCTGCTAGGTTAGATTTTGACTCAACGTAATTGAGTACAACATCTCCCCTAGCTACATGATCCCTAATAAAGTGGTGTCTCACTTCAATGTGCTTTGTCCTTGAGTGGTGGACAGGATTCTTTATCAAATTGATAGTGCTCATGTTATCACATAGCACGTGTACATTTTTGTACAACAAACCATAGTCCTCTAACGTATGAGTCATCCACAACAGTTGTGATACACTCTCTCCCATGGCGATATACTCAGCCTCAGTGGTGGAGAGAGCAACACAATGTTTCTTTCGACTCGACCAACTCACTAGTGAAGAACCTAGTAACTGACATCCTCCACTTGTACTCTTTCTGTCTAACTTGCACCCAGCATAGTCAGAGTCAGAATAGCCAACTAAATCAAATGATTCATTACGAGGATACTGTAACCCAACCTTAATAGTGCCTTTAAGATATCTCATTATTCTTTTTATGGCACTTAGGTAAGACTCTTTAGCACATGACTGATATCTAGCACATACACCCACAGCATATAAAATATCAAGTCCACTTGCTGTGAGATACAGTAAACTACCAATCATGCTTCTATAATATTTTAGATCCACCGATTTTCCTCCATCATCATTTCCTAGATTTGTGCTTTGTGACATAGGAGTGGATATCTCCTTTGAATTCTGCATATTGAATTTCTTCGGCAGATTCATGGCATACCTAGACTGATGGACGTATATACCTTCCTTTGTTTATTTGATGTCAAGTCCAAGGAAGAATGTGAGTTCTCCCACAAGACTCATCTCAATCTCACTCTCCATGTGTCCTATGAACTCGTTCAGATAGTCCTTATTATTTGAGCCACAGATTATGTCATCGACATAAACCTAGGGCACAAAAATATTTTCACCATCTCTTCTTAGAAATAGTGTAGGATCTATCTGACCTCTTTCGACCCTTTCTCTACAAGAAATGTGGACAGCCCTTCGTACCATGCACGAGGTGCTTGTTTCAACCCATAAAGGGCTTTTTTCAGTTTGTACACGTGATCCAGAAAGTCTATACTTTCAAATCCTAGTGGTTGTTCAACGTACACTTCTTCCTTAATTACCCCATTCAAGAAGGCAGACTTCACATCCATTTGATATAGTTTGAAGCCTTTCTATGCAACAAAAGCTAGCATAAGCCTTATAGACTCTAGACGGGCTACTGGGGCGTAGGTCTCTTCATAGTCTAACCCTTCAATTTGGTTATATCCTTTGGCCACTAACTTTGCTTTATTTCTTATAATTTCTCCGTTATGATTCATTTTGTTTCTAAACACCCATTTAGTACCAATTATAGAGACTTCTTCCGGTCACGGAACTAAGTCCCATTGCCCTAGTTCATCTTGCATCGCTAAGATCCAATCAGGATCAAGCAAAGCTTCTTCTATTACCCTTGGTTCAATTTCTGAGATTAGAGCAACTTCAACCCCTTCATTCCTAAAGGATGATCTAGTCCTCACCCCTTGTTGAAGTTCTCCAATAATCTGATCGTGGGGATGACTGACACTTATCCTCACCCCATATTTGATACATCTTCAAGCAATGACCCTTGTGACTTAGACTTTTCTTCATCAGACTTGACCTTAACTCCCCCTCAACTGATGCCTACTAGACACAAAAGATAAAAGATTTTAGAACCCAAATATTGGGTCCATTAGCTTCCAAAATGTATTTCCTAAGAATCCATGCCTTAGTAGTTTTCTTCCTACCAGGAATTCTAGAAACTAAAGAAATAAAACTATGTTCTTGTTGTTTAGGTCTATAACCTATTCCATCTTTGTTGTAAACAGCTCGCTATGATTCTAGAATCATATTCAACATTCGAGAGCTAGAGTTGAACTTCTCAAGAGTACACTTGAGATCATTCACCTGTGCTCTCAGAGTTCTGTTTTCATCCATAATTTCATCAAACATGGAGGTGTTAGCACTAGATTCTACCGCATGCTCCTTAAGATTCTTGAAATGTCCTAATTCAGATTTTAAAGTTTTGATTCTACATTTGGGTTTTTTTTAACATGTCAGTTAAATATGCAATAATTTTATAGCAATCTCTAAGTTCCGAATTTACCTAACCATCATTTGTCGATGATGATTCTACCTCTGAGTCTGAATCTGTTCCGAAGTCCTCCAGCGCCATCATAGTAGTGTGTCGTCTAGCCTTGTCTTCTTTGTCTTCTTCTGACGATCCGATGATGACTCATCCCATGTGGCTCTCAACGCTTTTCGTCTCCTCCTTTTTTCTTCCTTCTTCTTGAGACAAGGACATTCATTTCTGAAATTTCCTTTCTTGCTGCATTCATAACAAAATACATTAGTTTTATCAAATACATTATCAACTTGCTTACCCTTCTTTTTGCTGAATCTTTTGCTCCTCCTCATCATTTTTCTCATGAAGTTGGCCATCTCGCTGGAAGAGGACTCATCATCTCCATCTGATTTCGTGCCTAAGGATGAAGACTGCTCCTTCTTTTTCTTTCCCTCCTTGCTCTGATCACCTACAAACAAAGCCATACCTTTCTCTTTTTGACCTTTATTAGCCTATTCATGTAATTTCATCTCACAAAATAGTTCATCTATTTTAACAGTTGATAAGTCCCTTGATACCTTATAGGCATCCACCATAGATGACCATAACACATTTCGGGGAAACGATTTAAGCACATACCTAATCAAATCTCAGTTCTCAACACTTTCTCCAATAGAGTGGAGATCATTAAGCAACTCCTTGAATCTTCCATGAAGCTCACTGATAGATTCAGTGTCCTTCATAGTGAAATTTTGGAGTTGACTTAGGAACAAATCCCTCTTGGTTATACGAGTCTCTGGTACCCTCGTGTAGCTCAAGTAGTTTACTCCATAGGTCTTGTGCACTGTTGAAAGGACCAACTTTATTAAGTTGTTCCTTTGTCAGGTCGCACTGTAATGTTACAGTAGCTTTAGCATTTTCCTGTGCCTTGAGCTTTTGCTCAATTGTCCAAAGAGCGGACCCTAAGACTTTACCATCATCATCTACAAGAGTAATGAAGCTCTTCGTAATGGAGAACCACATTTCTATCTCAGTCATGAGATAGTACTTCATCTGACTTTTCCGGTATTGGAAATTCGTTCCACCAAAAAATGGAGGTTGATTTGTACTGTAACCCTCTTGCATGGTTACGACTCTAGGGTGGTTAAACAGGGTAATTAGAGCCCTGGATCTGATACCACTTGAAAGGACTAGTGAACGCAAGAGGGGGGAGAGTACTTTTTCAAAAATAAATGAGTTCATGCAGCAAAAATTCAACTTTAAGAGAGAAATCACGAGCAAAAGCATGAAGAACACGGATAAAAAGATGTAGCCGATACTTAACAAAAATGCGACGAATACGAACAAGTGTATGAAACGAAAAACCAACACAGGACAAAATATAAAGCAAAAAAGAGGATGCAGTCGATTTTTACTTGGTTCACAGCTCTCTCCTAGAGTTGCAAGTCCAAGGCCTACCGCTATCTTTCCTCCTTTTCGAAGCCAAGCTTCGAGGGTGGAGAAAACATCTTAATGAATTACAGATTACAGATTCAACAGAAATATGAATTTACGTACAGGAATCTTGAATATGATCAATAAAAGAAACAAGGAACTTTACTGTTATACCAAGCCATTGCTACCCTTTGTCCCTATTGTGATCAGAACAGCTTTATCGCGATGAGAGCTTCCAAGAGAGGGGTCGGAACCACCAAGAATAGAGGAAGGGGACGATGCTGTGTTCGCAGCTTGTGGAATGTTCCAGAAGGGACATTGCTGACGTTCAGGTTGTGAGCAAGTAATCGATGCAGTGGAAATAGTAATCACGAAGTCGTTCTGTTACAGTGCAGGAAGAAGGTACAAAGAACCAGTTGTCACGGCAGAAGTAGAAAGCACGAAATCGTTCTCTGGAGGAAGAAGACGCACGAGTCAGTACATCATTTTTCTACGCGAGCGAAATAAAAACCTTGATCTTTCCTCAGATCTTTAATCTCGATTGCACACTTATCCCCAAAGCTTAGATCCCATTCAAACCCTCTATGAAATCCATTCCCAACCATAAGATTTGTTAGCCATTTGAAGAGACACCGGTAGAAATCCACCACGCGTTGAAACAGATAAATTTTCTCGTCAGAATTGCAGTGTCGATTCCCAACAGTCGAGGTGGCAGTCGAGCTCGCCTTGTATCTGTGCAATTTTTTCGAAGGCCAGTCGAGGCATTGGCTCGACTACTTATGTTAAATGTCGAGGTTTACTCAGGCACGAGCTCCCTTGCTTCGCTTGCTTCACAACGATCACCAAGGTACCGACCGCACTAACCGGCACCGGTCGAGTCCGCCTCACATTTATCGGCTTCTTTCAGAGGCCAGTCAAGCCGCTGACTCGACTTTCGCAGTTGAACTACCAGTTGAGTCTGCCTCTTTTGTCTGCTTGAGCCCAATATCAATCGAGATGTTGCCTCGACTGCCTCAGTCGAAGAGTCGATCGAGTTGCCGACTCGACTACAACTTCTACAGTTGTCGAGCTCCACTTGCTCTTGCTGGTTGCTGACTGAGATCAGTCGAGTCACTGTCTTGACTACCCCTTGGCCAGTTGGCAAATTCATCAACTGTTAAATACAGTAAAGGCAATAGTTGATGTGTCAACTCATTGTTGTCCTTATGACCCGTTGTTTCATTCAACTCTAAGACTGAAGCACGCCTAGTAAAGACTCTACCCAGAGACCCATTACCTGCCAAGACTCTGGCCTCCAGCCATTCTTGGACTTTTCACATTTCCACTTCTGCAAGGAATTACCCATCTTGGACTTTTCACCAAGGTCCACCCTTGGATTTCTCATCTTCCAAGGAATTACCCATCTTGGACTTTTCACCAAGGTCCACCCTTGGATTTCTCATCTACCAAGGAATTAAGCAACTTGGACTTTTCACCAAGGGTCCACCCTTGGATTTCTCACTTGCCTAGACCTTTGTTTACATAAACCTTTGTTTACTTAAACGTTTGTCAAACACCAAAACATAACTTGGAGCATCAACTCCAACAAGAAAGTGGGTTTCTTAAGTAAGATTGCATTTTTACATGCATAAGCATGAGATTAAGGGGAAGTTAAGATATTTTGAAAAATTAAAATAAAAGAATCATTATAGGGAGAGATCAAGAATTTAGGGGGAGCCTAAAAGATTTGTGAGAAATGTTCTTAAAAGATGAGAGAAAAATTTAAAGAGTTGAAAAATAACTCAATTAATTCACATGAACTTCATAAATTGGACTTATCAATCTAAGTAATGTTGAATTACTTGATACTCAAACAACTTTCTTTCTAAGTAACTTAGCTTTATATGAATTTGGAAAATCAAAGTTAGCTAAATTAAGTCTAAACTTAAAATATTTTTAAATTTAAAACAAATCATGAAAGGATCTTTGTTTAGAATCTTTAATGAGAAACTATCTTGAAAATTATTTTTGAAAATATATTTTAATATGGATTATTCTCAAACTAATGAAAAAGAGAACAACCTCTTAGAAGACTAATTTTAAATGCATAAGAAGTACTACTTAGGTTTCGATATATGGGGGACTTTAAGACATTAAAAAATTTGTGGAAAGAATATGCTAAGAGGAAGTTATTTCATTTGCATTATCTTAACTTAATTTTATAAGAAATGTTGAAAATTTTGAAAATCATAAGTTTCATTTTAAATTTTTTTTTAGCTTTTAATGAGGGGGAGTTTTAAAAGTTTTGAAAATTAAGAGTTTTGAAATTTTCAAAAATATTTTTAAGGGGAAGTTTCAAAGGTTTTGAAAATTTGAAAAATATTTTGAAGGGAAAGTTTCAAAGGTTTTGAAAATTTGAAAATATTTTTAAGGGAAAGTTTCAAAGGTTTTGAAAATTGAAAACTATTTTAAGGGGAAGTTTCAAAGGTTTTGAAAATTTGAAAATATTTTTAAGGGGAAGTTTCAAAGGTTTTGAAAATTGAAAAATATTTTAAGGGGAAGTTTCAAAGGTTTTGAAAATTTAAAAAATATTTTTAAGGGGAAGTTTCAAAAGTTTTAAAAATTTGAAAAATATTTTTAAGGGGATGTTTCAAAGGTTTTGAAAAATTGAAAATATTTTTAAGGGGGAGTTTCAAAGGTTTTGAAAATTAAGATAGTGTGAATTTTGAAATTTTGAAAAATATTAAGGGGGAGTTTCAAAAGAATTGAAAATTAAGATTTTTGATAATTTCAAAATTTTTAAGGGGGAGTTTTTGAAAATTGAGATATTAAGAGTTTTGAAACATTTAGAAATTTAATAGATAAATTATTTTCAAAATTTTGATAATGATCTTTAGTAAACCTTAATTCTCATCTTTAAATTGTGGCATTTTGTGCATTATAATGATTTTGATGTATGCCAAAGGGGGGGAGAGGAGATTTAAAGTTAGAAAGAGGAGATTTAAAGTTACAAAATTTTAAAGAAATTTTTCATGCATATGAGCATTTCATATACATTTTTAGTTCAATGCATTTCTGATATATGTCAAATTTGAATATTGAAAATTGATTCTCCTAAGTTTAACTGATGTGTTGTCATATATTAGAAAGGGGAAGATTATTGGTGCAAAGAGCATCAATCCTTAGTTTTGATGTATGAACCAAAGTTAAAGTTAGGACTTACTTGTGTTCTGATATGAGTGTTAAGTGTATAAGCTTAATAGGAAAGTGTTGATGCAATGAGCATCACTCCTTGGTTTTGATGTATGAACTGTGTTAAAGTTAGGAATTACTTGTGTTATAATATCAGTGTTAAGTGTGCAAACTTAAACAAGAAGTCCTAGTAGATCATGTTGACTGGATACTAAGCAGTTGACTTGACATATCAGGACCAAACACTAGGCATGAAGTTCAGATGGTTCACATGGACCAGACATTTGGCATGATGAAAAGTCCACCGGCCCACAAGGTGACGGAGGTGGAAGCCCTGGTGGGTCATATCGGATGTCAAGAGTGGTAAGTCCGGCAAGTAAGCCTCGAGTGAAGAGGTGAGGTCGAGTCCTCTGTAGGGGGACAAAGCTAGGCGTCGATCTGACAGAAAGTCCGCGTGGGACTTAGTAGTCAAGATCGAGCAGTATTACTACTGCCATCACATTTGATTTTATGTATTTGTGCTAATCTTGTTTTGTAGGTATCAGTCAACTGAATGTACTCCAGTTGACTGAAGTCCAGTCAACTCTATTTGGTTCAGTCGACTAGATAACACATGGCAAGATTAGCTGGTGATCAGTCGAGGATCTGGCAATGTAGTTGGAAAGTGTTTTAGTCGACTGGGGAGTTTCAGTTGACTAAAGTGGTAAACTTCCGGATGCAGAGTTAGGTGACCTGGAGTCGATTGGAGAGGTTTCAATTGACTGGAAGATCAGAAGTTCCATATCGACGGGCTGATGTGAAGTCGACTGGAAGGTATTTCAGTCGACTTGAAAAGGTTTATAAAATAAGTGCTCGACCAGATCGGAGTAAGAGACTACTACTACACCGAAGTGCTGTCAAAATTTTTTCTCGCTCACAAAAGCTTCGAATCTTCAACAAGGCACTTTTTCGACATCTCGTTCCTACATCTAATCCTTCATTTGTGTCAGTATAAAGTAAATTATAAGTTTTCTTTTTTATTCGCTTGTGTACTTAAATTCAAGAGAGGATAGTGTGTTACCCTTCACTTATCTTTATAAAAAGTGAACCCCTCTGAAGTCGAGAGTTCTCGAATCGGAGGGTACTATAGTGATTGCCCCTCGAGGTAGCTCTCGGAAGAGCTACGGGCCTTGGAGTAGCAACCCAATTAGGGTTGTGAATCAAGTAAACTGACTGTGTTTGAATTGTATTTAATTTCCACTATGTATTTAATAAGTTTTAAATTAAAGAAAATTATTAAACTCCGAGATTCACCCCCCCCCCTCTCGGATTTCTATGATCTTACAATTGGTATCAGAGCGGGGCGCTCCGAATTTGGTGCAACCACCATCGAGAGCATTAGGATAGTTTTCTATATTTTTCTAGCATTAGATTAATTTTTATATTTGTTCTAGCATTAGATTAATGTTTTAATATTTGTTCTAGCATTAGAATATTTATTTTTATATTTGTTCTAGCATTAGATTAATTTTTTTAATATTTGTTCTAGTATTAGGTTAATTTAATTAATTTTTTGCATATTAGGTTAATTTAATTAATTTTCTACATATTAGGATAATTTAATTAATTTTCTATAATTTTCTACATATATGGATAATTTAATTAATTTTCTACATATATGAATAATTTAATTAAGTTTCTGTATATTAGGATAATTTAATTAATTTTCTGTATATTAATATAATTTAATTAATTTTCTACATTTTAGATTAAAATTTTATTAATTTTCTGCATTTAGGAAAGTATTTATTAATTTTTTGTATTTAAGAAAATATTTATTAATTTTCTGCATTCATTAATTTTCTGCATTTAGGAAAGCATTTATTAATTTTCTACATTTAAGAAAATCTTTATTAATTTTTGCACTTAGAATAATATTTTTATTAATTCTACTTAGAATAATTTTCATAATTTATTGCATTTAGAATAATTTTTTATTTAAACAACTCTAGGAATAATTCTAAATTTTAATAAATTTAAATTAAATTTAATAATGTCGCATTTAGAGGGTCTAAGCATTGTTCACCCTCCTCTCTTTAACGGAGAGGATTTTCCCTCATGGAAGAGGCGAATGGAGTATTTTTTGAAAACCAACCTAGAGGTGTGGTTTTCAATTAGGAAAGGGTGTGTAGCTTTGATAGACGACTTGGGTGAGTTGTTAGTGTTAGTGTCAGCCCTTAGTGTCAATTATGATATAATTGATTAGGGATCATATGTATCATATTTCATTAATAACAAGCAAGATTTGCTTATTATATTATTTCTTATTTGTGCTATATGAATAATATAATAATGTCCTTGAATAGTAGGTTCAGGTTTACAACATATCCATTGGTTGAATTGATAGTAAGAGTCTGTAGACATATATATATATATATATATATATATATATATATATATATATATATATATATATATATATATATATAACACTACTCTTAACTATTCCTAGTCGAGTATTAATATGCAAGGACAATATTAATGCATAGAGACTAGCATATAGGTCAATTGATGACTTAATCTCACAAGTCATGGATATATGATATCAAGTTGACACATAGGTACATATTAGAGACTATGTACTGAATTGACCCATCATGAGAATGTTTCATGGATCATTATATGAGTGTCATAAACACTCTCATGTGACTATTGGTATGAATAATCCCTAGACCTAAAGTCACTACAGTTCCCTACATAATAAGTTGTATACTTTGGCTTCGTCAAACGTCACTCGTAACAGGGTGACTATAAAGGCGATCACTGGGTATGCAATAAGTTATCCGGAGGGATGTGAGTGATATAGATGGGATCTATCCCTTCCATATAACGGAAGTGATATTTATGGGCACCTTGATAGAGTAGGACTGCTAAAATGCATGGTCATGCTCAAATAAGTCAATATGAGATATTGAGCTTATTTGGTTGAGTAGTCTACTTGGAGAACAAGAAACTCATTATTGATAAGAGGATGACACAGTCTATGTCTCATTGATCAATCTAGATATCAAGGATAGAAGGACTGAGTCATACAAGATAGTAGTCACGGAAAGATTATGTCGGATCTTGACATTCTTGTCACTTGGGTAGCAATGATGTATTGCTAGATATCACTCATTGCTTATGTCTCTAAAAGGGTTTTAGAAACATTTTCAACATTACGAGAACCTATTGGGTCACACACTTAGGACATGTGAGTTGGAGATGGCTCATGTGATGAGCTATTGGGCCATCGGATTGAG
Source organism: Wurfbainia villosa (assembly GCA_025175895.1). Taxonomy (NCBI): domain Eukaryota; kingdom Viridiplantae; phylum Streptophyta; class Magnoliopsida; order Zingiberales; family Zingiberaceae; genus Wurfbainia; species Wurfbainia villosa. The sequence continues at coordinate 41,222,808 of CM046004.1, read as the reverse complement.
TCTAATATAGATTAGACTCATTGAGTGGGACTCGAGGTATACCCAATGAATTTGACCCGAGTAAGACTCAAGTCAAATTCGGATTGAGTGAGACTCACCATTAAGAAGGGTTGCATGATCATTAAGATGGGATTAATGAGTTATTAATTCCATGGAAACCAAGAGTCACAAACCCTTCATATTCAATGGTTGAATATAAAAGGGATTAGATGAGACTTAGTGTTTTCTGTGGTTGTTTTTGTAGACTCTTGAGTGTGATCTTCTTCTCCTTCTTGTTCTACCTCCTTGGCCGAACCAACATCTTGTGGCTAGCACCACAGTTTGGATCCTCTTCATCTCAAGATTCATGTGGATACCATGGAGGCACGGATATCCTGACCGAGCTGAGATCTGGATACCTTGCACGCAAGTATTGCTGACGGGATTGCGAAGGGCTCGCATCGAAGGTAACTATGAATCTCATAGGATAGAATCCATCAAACGAGAATGGTTTCTGCATGAATCTCTGGAGGGATCCTACTTTTCCGCTGCTTATGTGCTTTCAAAATGTTTCCGAGCGTGCATGGATACCCTACAGTTATAACCGGAGAAATGGACCGTAAACATTAGGAAAAATGCTCAAGTCGATTACAAGGCTTTAAACACCTTGCAATGTTGACTTACCAATGAAGAGCTAAGTTGAGTAGGGTCAGTCAAAAATGCTAAAGAATTATGGGATGAATTAATTAAATTGCATGAACAAGCTAACTTGAGTCAACCCCAGGATAGTTTAGTTTTGATGGTAGGAACGAACAAAAAGGGAAAGAAATCCAAATCGAGAAAAAGAAAAAGGAAGAAAGCATCTAAGGCAAACATGGACAAGTCATCATTGGAAGAGTCGGACGCGGGAATATCAACAACATGCTTCGTAGCACTCACGGCAGCTGACGAGTCTGAAGTCGAGTCAATACAAGAGTCCAAGTCTAAGTCTGAATCCAATACAAGCCACGGATCCACATCCATTTTCGAAGGACTAAACGAGGTAACATCTCCCCTAGAAGATAAATTGTATAACATTATTGCATGCTTAGGTAGGAAACTAGCCAAGTCCGAGAATCGAATCAACTCGCTTCTTGAGGAAGTCCAAGTACTTAAGGAACAAGTCAACTCGAATACTTCAACTTGCCAAATTAAGAATAGAGACTCAACTCAAGTTGCGAAGCTTGAGGAAGAGAACTCGATCCTAAAAAGGCAAGTAGAATATCTCACCGGATCATTGGAAAGGTTCACTTCGGGCTCCAAGTATCTCAACATGATGTTTGGGTCTCAACAAGCCATGTACAACAAGTTTGAGCTCGGATACAAGGCTAAGGACACAGATATATCATACATGTCCTTATTTAATAGAAATGCTAAAGGTCGAGTTCAAGAAAGGGTTCCTAAGACTAGCTTAGTCAACCAAGTTGGATCGAACCAATTTTGGATTCCCAAAGGACAAGTTCTCTTAGTAAATAAGACCCAACAGAGCTACTATGCAGGGGGAGCTAACTCTTTGCTTGTTTCCTTAATTAAATAAAACTCTTGCATGCTTTAGTTTACTTTACTTGCTTAATTTAGAATGGACTAGATAGGAAACAAAGTAGTTTAAACTTGAACAACCTAGTACTAAGACGAAGTGAACTGATAGTAAGTTAGGAAAGCTCTTCGAAGTGCATGTCTAGGAAGTGGTTGTTGCTCCAATATCCAAGAAGGTCATGTGCCTCACCATGACCTGGTGCACTAAGTCGAGTGGAACTGACCGAAGCTAACTCACTAAGTTTTTGACTAGTTAGACCAAGGCTTAGTCCAAAGTGAATCAAGTACTTGATTCGTTCATTGACTTTGTCTAGGAAGTGGTCGTTGCTCCGATATCCAAGAAGGCCATGTGCCTCGCCACGACCTGGAAGTCAATGCTGGAAAAACCTACTTGACTAGCTCAAGCTAAGCTTGAATCTAATACAAGTTTAAAAACTTTGAAATTGATCATTAAACTTAATTAAGATAAAAAGAAATCCTCATCTCACAAAACTCATTGGATTAACGTGTATTGAAAACCTAGCCTAGGTGAGATGATCTAGAATTTAATTAAGCTTAATTAGTTTAATACAATTTAGTTAGACTAAACCTAAACTTAACAAGTTTACTTAAACTAAATTCAACTTAATATACTCAACTCAAACTCAATTTAACTTAACAACTTACCTTAATTAAACTTAACAACAACTTAATTAAACTTAACAACAATTTAATTAAACTTAACAATAACTTAATTAAATTTAACTATAACTTAATTAAACTTAACAACTTAACTAAACAACTAAACTTAACAACTTAACTAAATAACTAAACTTAACAACTTAACTAAACAATTAAACTTAACTTAACCTAACTAAACTTAACTAAACAACCTAAGCTAACCAATTTAATCAATTCAACTCTAATCAACTCAATCGATTCAACCCCAATCAACATATTCAACTCAATTCTAATCAACTCAACTCAATTTTAATTAATTCAATCAACTCTGTTAGGGATCTTTGGAAGGCTAGAGGGGGATGAATATCCACTCTTGAATTCTACAATTGTGATTAGCGGAAGCAAAAAAAAATACTAAAGAAAACAAGAATTTAAAGAGCAATCGTTAATAATAAAATGTTTACATGGTTCGGAGATTAAGCTCCTACTCCACGGCGATCCTTGAGGTGGATCAATCCAAACAATTCTCAACTAAGAAAGCTTTCTCTTACAAGACTCTCCTCTTCTTACAAATGATGAAGATATAGATTAGAGAATAGGAGGATTAAAAACACTTAGAAAGCTTAAGAAAAATGTGGGAGCTTGAGAGTATATTAGCAATAAGAGCACTAGCCTCCTCAAGCACCCCATGCCCTTTTTTAATAGAGAGAGGGTTGATTTTCTCGTTGAGCCTCGATCAGTCGACTGATGTACAACATAAGTCACCGATGACGACTTACGATGAGTGGATACACAATCGTCCACACGCCTAATGGAACTCGATTAGTCGATCGATCACCGATCGATTGAGTAAGCAATGAGTGCAAGTGATTGTTGGTGCAACAATGCTCCAAGCATTTATATGTTTTGATGTTTGGATAATCATCTAAGTTAGACAATGCTTTGTGATCTAATTGTGAACATGTTTAAGTGACAGAAAAATCCAAATATGAAGACTTGGTAAAAGACAAGTCCAAGTGTGATCTTGGCAAAGAGAAGTCAAAGGAAAGGTCTTGGCGGTGTAAGTCCAAGCATGTAGTCTTGGCGGCGTAATGTCCAAACAGTCCTTGGCAAAGGAAGACCAAAGGCAAGTCTTGGTGGCATAAGTCCAAGCATGTAGTTTTGGCAGTGTAAAGTCCAAGCGTACTTTGGCAAAGAAGAAACCCAAAGCATGATGAAACCAAAGGAAGCTTTTGAAGGCAAGCGCATGGATGGAGTCATGGACTCAGAGAAATCCTGGAGGCGCAAGACTGATGGAGAAGCTAGAAGGTTAAGTCTAGGCTTAGGGTATGTTTTCAAGAATGAATTAGTCATACTTAGGGTGTGTCAGTCGACTGGAACATTGTGTCAGTCGAACTGGCCTTTCAAAATGCAGCATTAGAGGTCAGAGTCAGGGAATGATCGGGAGTTATCCCAAATGAATCGATGATAGTCGACTGATCGACTACCGTGATCTAAGCCGGGCAATGATGTTGAGATGTATACTGAAAAGTCTATCTTTTGTATGAACATCTTTATTTTGAAATAAGAATCACATGATCATTGTTTGCACATTTATGGTGATGCATATTGTCTAATACATTACATTGTAGATAACATGGTGTGTGGTGTCACATGGGAGATCATGTTATCGGCTCCTTGTAAAGTATAAGTATAGACTCACAACCGAGATGGCTTTGGATAAACCATTGGTATGGTTGTAGTGTGATTTGGTATTTGTTTGTCTTGACCATAGAATCACACTAGTACACTTTGTGTGTATTGAGTAGGACCGACTTAGAGGTGATTCGATTTATTGCTGATTACATAATCGAATCGGACCTCAGATATTATATTGTACATGCTTTTAATCCTGATATAATAATGGGCACATATACTTAGTATTCATTTCTTTGATTTACCAATGGGCGAGATTTATAGATTAAATCGATAGGCTCGGTAAGTTGGGAAATGATATTATTTATATGGTGTGCCATTGATTATAGGAGGAAAATGTGTCCTATATATTAGGATGATGATGTCCCCTTGAGGAGCTCATAAGGTTCATCATGTAAACCCTGCAGGTGGACTTGGTCCGGCATGATGAAAAGGTTGAGTGGTACTACTCATGAAGTTAGATGTTGATTAATTAATGGTTAGTAAATTAATTAATCGACGGACATTCGAGATCTTAAACACGGGGAGAAAAATATACAAATAATATATTGAGCCCATATTAACTTATGGGGGTTGGTGAGGTAGATCAATGATAATCCTTTAGTGGATTAGATTATCATTAATGGATCGGACTTTATGTGGGCTTGATCCATTGGGTAACCAAGATCCAACTCCCCCTCATGGTCCCTATTATAGCCTATTAATACCTCATGAAGCTTAGATCCAATGGATGAAAACAAAACTCTAGATCCAAAGGTAGAGATTAAATCTCTAGATTCGACGGTTGAGATTAAATCTCTAGATCCGACGGTTGAGATTAAATCCCTAGAACCAATGGTGGAGATTAAAACAAGGCTTGTCCCTAACTCTATAAAAAGGTACTTAAGGGTTGGTGTGGAGAATTAATGAGAAGCAAGGGAGATTAGGGTTGGGCGGCAAGAGGCTTGGAGTTAGGGTTTGTGCTTGGGCGGCCACAAATAAGGAAAGAGTTTCCTTTCTTCTCTTCTTCCTCAAGGTGGTCGGCGCCCATACAGCCCTCCCCTCCCTTGGCCGGCATCCAAAGCTACCTCTTCTCCTCTCCTTGGCCGGTGAAAACAAGGCTTAGGGTCCTCCCTTGGAGCTCTTGGTCGGCATCCATCCTTCTTATCCCTTTTCCTTGTTGGCCGGTGGCAAGCATCTTGCTTGGTGCTTGTTGGTTGGCTAAAGGAAGGAGAAGGGTCTTGTTTCTATACTTCCTCTTGTTCGGAGCGAGCAAGGAAGGAAGATTGGTGATCTAGGAGCTTCGACTTTTGGTAGATCGTCGCCCACACGACGTCCAAAAGGAGGAAGGTCATACAATAGAAGATTGAGAGGTATATCACTTTATCTATCTTCATATGTAACATGTTTGTAATTTTTTTTCAATTATATATGCATGATATATTCTATTTTGTGGCTAATATAACTTGGACCCCGAACATAATCACAAAAGTCAGCGATCCGTACATCGTCTATTCCGTGGCTATTTGTAGAATAGAGGTTGGTTACTTGAACAACAAGTTTGTTCAAGTGACTACTCTAATCGAATAGCACAATGATGAAATGGTTTCTTGGGTAATCCCTCTTGTTAAGGATAAATTTTTTTTATCTGGGGATGTAGAAGGGATCGCCATGAACAAGCGACCGAGTTGAAGTGGGAAGCGAAGTTTTCTACTTTCAGTCGACTGCCATTATTGGACCGAGCTGATGGACCTCTGGGTTCATTAGTGGTGGATGATTTCCCAACCTGCGAATCTTGCTTAGAGGGTAAAATGACCAAGAGGCCTTTTAAGGCCAATGGGTATAGAGCCAAAGATGTGTTAGAATTGGTTCATTCTGATTTGTGTCGTCCTAAGACTATCCAGGCTAGAGGTGGTTTTGAGTATTTCATCTCTTTTATAGACGATTATTCGAGATATTGATACATTTACTTGATGCGCCACAAGTCTGAATGCTTTGACAAGTTCAAAGAATTCAAGGCTGATGTGGAAAAATGTCAAGGTAAAAGTATCAAGACACTACGATCTGATCATGGTGCTGAGTACCTCTTGAGAGAGTTTAGGAATTACTTATTAGAGGCTGAGATTGAATCCCAATTGTCTGCACCTGGCACACCCCAGCAGAATGGTGTAGCAGAGCGAAGGAATATGACTCTTATGGAGATGGTTAGATCGATGAAGAGTTATTCTGAGTTGCCAGATTCGTTCTGGGGATATGCTCTAGATACGACAGTGTACATTCTGAACTTGGTTCCATCTAAATCAGTGCCTTCTAATCCCACAGAATTATGGACTGGGTGAAAGCCTAGTCTAAGACATATTCGGATATGGGGGAGTCCAGCACATGTGCTGAAGGCAGATGCTGGTAAGTTGGAACCACGTACAGAAGTACGCATGTTCTTTGGCTATCCTAGAGGAACGAAAGGTGGTTTATTTTATAGTCCTAGAGATCAAAGGGTGATCGTTAGCACGAATGCCAGATTTCTAGAAGAAGACTATGTGATGAACCACAAGCCCATGAGTAAGATTGTTCTGGAGGAAATAAAAGGGGAAGTCACTACTTCAGTACCACCGATACAAGAGGATATACCACAAGTCACTGCACCATGTGTCATAGAGGATACACAGGTGATACCTTGTCGTAGTGGGAGGGTTGTGAGACAGCCTGATATATTCATGTTCTTGGGAGAATCTTCTGATTTGGTCCCTGGCGAACATGAACCTGATCCCTGAACATATGACGAGGCAATCCAAGATAAAGATGCAGTATCTTGGCAAAGTGCAATGAATGTTGAGATTGAATCTATGGATTCAAATCAGGTCTGGGAGCTAGTAGAACCACCCGATGGTGTAAAAACCATTGGATTCAAGTGGATCTACAAAAGAAAGAGAGGAATAGATGGGAAGGTTGAGACCTTCAAAGCGAGGCTTGTTGAGAAGGGGTATACTCAGAAAGAGGGTATCGATTATGAGGAGACCTTTTTGCCGGTAGCCATGCTTAAGTCTATCCGGATTCTCTTATGCATTACAGCTCATATGGATTATGAGGTGTGGCAGATAGATGTCAAGACAGCTTTCCTTAATGGAAGTCTTGAGGAAAACATCTATATGAAGCAACCAGAGGGATTCATTGCAAAGGGCAAAGAGCATCTTGTATGTAAGCTTAATCGATCCATTTATGGATTGAAGCAAGCTTCAAGATCTTGGAACATCCACTTTGATGAGGTAATCCAGTCTTATGGATTTATTCAAAGTCCGGATGAGTCTTGTGTATACAAGAGATGTGACGGAAACGTAGTGGTATTTCTTGTATTATACGTAGATGACATTTTGTTAATTGGGAACAATGTCAAGGTGTTATCGGACGTAAGGGTATGGTTGTCCAAACAGTTTGATATGAAGGACTTGGGAGAAGTGGGACACATCCTTGGGATCAAGGTTATAAGGGATCGCAGGAAAAGGATGTTGTGCTTATCTCAAGCTTCATACATAGACACCATTATGGATCGTTTTAGCATGCAAAACTCCAAGAAAGGTTTTCTACCTTTCAGGGATGGAGTTCCTTTATCTAAGGAGATGTGTCCTAGAACATCTGAGGAGATAGAGGAGATGAAGGTCGTTCCTTATGCCTCGACAGTAGGAAGCCTCATGTATGCGATGTTATGTACGAGACAAGATATCTTCTTTGCCGTGGGCATGGTCAGCAGATATCAGAGTAATCCAGAACAGGGACATTGGACTATGGTAAAGCATATATTGAAGTACCTGAGAAGGACTAGGGATTATATGCTAGTTTACCAGGCAGACCAATTACTTCCTGTGGGTTACACAGATTTTGACTTCCAATCAGACAGGGATAACAGTAAGTCTACCTCAGGTTTTGTGTTTACTTTGGGAGGTGGAGCCATTGTATGGAGGAGTGTCAAGCAGAAATGCGTGGCGGACTCCACCATGGAAGCTGAGTATGTGGCAGCCTCTGAGGCGGCCAAAGAAGCTGTGTCGCTCAGGAACTTCTTGATGGACTTGGATGTGATTCCTAGTTTGCCCAGAACTATCACAATTTATTGTGATAATAGTGGTGCAGTTGCAAACTCGAAGGAACCACGAGCCCATAAGGCAAGTAAACACATAGAGCGTAAGTACCACCTGATACGAGAAATCGTAAAGAGAGGAGAAGTTGTTGTGACCAAGATTGCATCGGAGGATAACCTGGCTGATCCTTTCACTAAGGCCCTTCCGGCGAGAGCTTTTGATAGGTATGTGGAGGGAATGGGGATCAGATGTATGGCAGTTTGAGGACAGCATAGTCTTTTAGTATAAGTGGGAGATTGTTGGGATGTATACTGAAAAGTCTATCTTTTGTATGAACATCTTTATTTTGAAATAAGAATCACATGATCATTGTTTGCACATTTATGATGATGCATATTGTCTAATACATTACATTGTAGATAACATGGTGTGTGGTGTCACACGGGAGATCATGTTATCGTCTCCTTGTAAAGTATAAGTATAGGCTCACAACCGAGATGGCTTTGGACAAACCATTGGTATGGTTGTAGTGTGATTTGGTATTGGTTTGTCTTGACCATAAAATCACACTAGTACACTTTGTGTGTATTGAGCAGGACCGACTTAGAGGTCATTCGATTTATTGCTGACTACATAATCGAATCGGACCTCAGATATTATATTGTACATGCTCTTAATCCCGATATAATAACGGGCACATATACTTAGTATTCATTTCTTTGATTTACCAATGGGCGAGATTTATAGATTAAATCGATAGGCTCGGTAAGTTGGGAAATGATATTATTTATATGGTGTACCATTGATTATAGGAGGAAACCGTGTCCTATATATTAGGATGATGATGTCCACTTGAGGAGCTCATAAGGTTCATCATGTAAACCCTACAGGTGGACTTGATCCGGCATGATGAAAAGGTTGAGTGGTACTACTTATGGAGTTAGATGTTGATTAATTAATTGTCAGTAAATTAATTAATCGACGAACATTCGAGATCTTAAATACGGGGAGAAAAATATACAAATAATATATGGAGCCCATATTAACTTATGGGAGTTGGTGAGGTAGATCAATAATAATCCTTTAGTGGATTGGATTATCTTTAATGGATCGGACTTTATGTGGGCTTGATCCATTGGGTGGCCAAGATCCAACTCCTCCTCATGGTCCCTATTGTAGCCTATTAATACCTCATGAAGCTTAGATCCAATGGATGAAAACAAAACTCTAGATCCAAAGGTAGAGATTAAATCTCTAGATCCGACGGTTGAGATTAAATCTCTAGATCCGACGATTGAGATTAAATCCCTAGAACCAATGGTGGAGATTAAAACAAGGCTTGTCCCTAACTCTATAAAAAAGGGGCTTAAGGGTTGGCGTGGAGAATTAATGAGAAGCAAGGGAGATTAGGGTTGGGCGGCAAGAGGGTTGGAGTTAGGGTTTGTGCTTGGGCGGCCACAAATAAGGAAAGAGTTTCCTTTCTTCTCTTCTTCCTCAAGGTGGTCGACGCCCATACAACCCTCCCCTCCCTTGGCCGGCATCCAATGCTACCTCTTCTTCTCTCTTTGGCCGGTGAAAACAAGGCTTAGGGTCCTCCCTTGGAGCTCTTGGTCGGCATCCATCCTTCTCATCCCTTTTCCATGTTGGTCGGCGGCAAGCATCTTGCTTGGTGCTTGTTGGTTGGCTAAAGAAAGGAGAAGGGTCTTGTTTCTATACTTCCTTTTGTTCGGAGCGAGCAAGGAAGGAAGATTGGTGATTTAGGAGCTTCGACTTTTGGTAGATTGTCGCCCACACGATGTCCAAAAGGAGGAAGGTCATACAATATAAGATCGAGAGGTATATCACTTATCTATCTTCATATGTAACATGTTTGTAATTGTTTTTCAATTATATATGCATGATATATTCTATTTTGTGGCTAATATAACTTGGACCCCGAACATAAACACAAAAGTCGGTGATCCGTACATCGTCTATTCCGTGGCTATTTGTAGAATAGAGGTTGGTTACTTGAACAACAAGTTTGTTCAAGTGACTACTCTAATCGAATAGCACGACGATGAAACGGTTGCTTGGGTAATCCCTCTTGTCAAGGATAAATTTTTTTTATCCAAGGATGTAGAAGGGATCACCATGAACAAGCGACCGAGTTGAAGTGGGAAGCGAAGTTTCCTACCTTCAGTCGACTTCCATTATTGGCAATCGACTGCCATGAACAAAAAGGCTCAGGTGCCGATCGCGATCGGCCACGGCGACGATCGGATCGCCATCATTGCAGTTGACTGATAGTCCTCCCGTTGGTGATGATGACTGCAAATCCCACGAATCCGACTGTTCAGAAGCCGTTAGTCGCGATGGCAGTCGACTGATGTAATTCATCAGTCGACTGATGGACCTCCAATGAGAAAAAGAGGCTCTTTCCTATAAAAAGAGGCCAAGGGGAGCAAGAAGAGCCTAATGCTTATATTCTGATCATTCTCTTAAGCTCCCACAAATTCTCTAAGCTTTCTAAGTGTTTTTAATTCCCTTCCTCCTCTCTAATATTCTTTTTCATCTTTTGTACGTAGAGGAGGTTTTGTAAAAGAGAAAGCTTATTAGTGAAGATTGATTTTGGTTGATCCACCTTAAGGATCGCCATGGAGTAGGAGTGTCATCTCCGAACCACGTAAAAGCTTCCACGTTAGCATTGCATTTTCGTTTCTATTATTATTGTATTTGTTGTGTTTCCGCTAATCATTTTGTAGAAAATGAAAAGAGGCTATTCACCCCTCTCTAGTCATCCAAGGATCCCCTTTCAAGTGGTATCAGAGCCCGGATCACATTGGAAGATCTAACAATCAATCGGAGCATGATGGCTTTCCAAGAGGGGTATAGCACGACGAGGCCTCCATTCTTCGACGACAATGATTTCGGCTACTGGAAAGGTTGGATGGAATACTACCTTATGAATGATATTGATAACTGGTTTAGCATTGTAGACGGATTTGAGAAGCCAGTCGACGAACATGGAGCGCCAATACCGACCAAAGATTGGACGAGAGATATGGCCAAGAAGGCGTAAGCGAATGCAAAGGCAACGACCACCCTCCAATGTGGTCTATCAAAGGAGAAATTGTCCAAAGTCGAACCTTTCAACTCTGCTAAAGAGCTTTGGGAGAAGCTCATCGAGTTGAATGAAGGATCAAAGGAGACGAGGAGAGCCAAGAGGGACCTATTGATAGGCCAACTCCAAAACTTTGCCATGGAGACCAATGAGACCGTAAGCCAAATGCATGGTCGCTTCAAGGAAGTAGTCAACGGACTACATGTGATAGGTGAGAAGGTCGACAACCGAGACCTTGTGAGGTATGTACTCCGATCCTTCCCTAGAACAACCTTGTGGGCTTCAATGGTAGATGCCTACAAGGTCTCTAGGGATCTTTCTTTGGTTAAATTAGATGAAGTTTTTTGTGAATTTGAGTTGCACGAGCAAGCTAACACTTCGTCCAAGGAGAAAGGTGTAGCTCTTTTTGTAGGAAAGAAGGAGAAGAAGAAGAAGGAGAAGAAAGAAGTGTCTTCCTCATCCGAATCCGATCAAGATTCATCTAGTAGTGAAGATGAGCTATCGGCAAGCGAGGGGGCTCATTATGTCAAGAATTTTGGTGGGAGATCAAGGAAACTCACCAAGAAAGATGTGAGGAGAATGTTCCAATCCTCCAAAGGTAAAACCTCAACTAGTTCAATTACTTCATCTAATGTAACTTGTTATGGTTGCAACAAGAAAGGGCATATCAAGCCAAATTGCCCGAAACTAAAGAAGGAGGAGAAAGAAAAGAAGCATAAGGAAAAGAAGGAGAAGAAAAAGGAGGCAATGGTGGCACAAACGTGGGACACACTAAGCTTGGAGGACTCTTCCGATGATGAAGAAGTGTGTCATGTCACTCGGAACCTAGCTCTCATGACCTTGGAGGAGGAAGCCGGAAGCTCAAGTGAGGAGTCCTCATCCTCTTCCTCAAGTAAAGAATCATCATCAAGTGATGATGAGGTAAGCAACTCCCCTAGGGTAGATTTACTTTATAAAACCATTGCATGTCTTCAAAATGCCCTAAATAGATCAAAAACTAGGATTAAGGACTTAAAAGTAGAAATTAAGTCACTTAAAAATGTAGAACCACTTTGTAATGATACATGTACACTTAGAGATGAAAATGATGAATTAAGAAAAGAAATAGGTGAACTAAGAGTATGCTTAGAAAAATTTACAAATGGCTCTAAATACCTAGATATGATAATTAAGGATCAAAGGGCTATTTACAACAAGGCCGGAATAGGATATAGGCCAAAGGAAAAGGAGGTAGCATTTACATCTCTTGTTAGTAGAAAATCCACCTTTAGGAGCAAGGTTAGAAAGGCTTGGGTCCCTGAGAAGTTTTTGATTGATGCTAGTGGTCCTAAAATTTAGGTGCCTAAGGCTTACATTTTTCGTGTTGTATAGGTAGAAGAACCAAGCTTATGGATTGTTGATAGTGGGTGCTCAAAATACATGACCGGTGATGAGAGCAAATTTTCCACCATCAACCACACTAGAAAGGGGAAGGTGTCTTTTGGGAATAGTGGTAAACTTAAGATACTAGGAAAAGGCACAATTGAGGTATCCCCAAATCTTGCCATTCATAAAGTTTTATTAGTTAAAAACATGAAATTTAATTTGCTTAGTGTAAGTCAACTATTCGATGCCAATTTTGATGTTCAATTTGATGCTTCAAAATATTTCATAAGACACAAAATTTTAAATGATTGCATGTTATTAGGTTTTAGGAAATCAAATATATATTATGTTGATTTATCCTATGCTACTAATGTTTCTACTAAGTGTCTGTTGCAAAAGAAGAAGAAAGTTTGCTTTGGCATAGGAGACTAGGGCACATCAATATGAAGAACATTGCCAAAATAGCCAAAATGAAGTTAGTCAAGGGGTTGCCAAAAGTCAAGTACCTCAAGGACAAAATGTGTGATGCATGCCAAGAAGGGAAACAATCAAGAACATCACACAAAGGTAAAACTTTACTTAGTGCCGCTTTACCTTTAGAACTATTGCATATGGACTTATTTGATTGTCATAGTACCCCTTCCATGATTGGTAGTAAATATTGCTTAGTGATAATAGATGATGTTTCTAGATTTACTTGGGTATTTTTCATGAAAAATAAGGATGAAACCCTAGGAATAATCATAGGATTTAGCAAGAGACTAGAAAATGAAAGAAAACTCAAAATCAACCGGATTCGTAGTGATCATGGTGGAGAATTTGAGAATTTTAATTTCTCAAACTTTTTCTTAGAACAAGGGTACAAGCATGAATTTTCTTGTCCTAGAACACCCCAACAAAATGGGGTTGTGGAAAGGAAAAATCATGCCCTACAAGAAGCAGCTAGGACTATGCTTAATGTATATTCTTTACCTAGCTACTTGTGGGCGGAAGTGGTTAACACCGCTTGCTATATCCAAAATAGGATTTTAATTCATAGGTTTTTAGGCAAAGCCCCTATTGAATTATGGAATGGTACAATTCCAACAATTCACTATTTTAAGGTCTTTGGATGCAAAGTTTACATTTTAAACACCAAAGACAACCTAGGTAAATTTGAGTCCAAAGCGGATGAGGGAATCCTAGTTGGTTACTCATCCACTAGTGTAGGGTATAGAATTTACAATAAAAGAACTCAAAAGATTGAGGAATCTTCAAATGTCCAATTTGATGAAACCTCTAATACATACCCTAGGAAATCCTCCATTGATGATGATATCAATGATAAAAATCAAGAAATTACCCAAAAATTTCAAGATTTAACTTTAGGGGGTAATGATCAAGGAGGAGAGTCAAATAAAGGGGAAGTAAGAGGTGATTCCGATGATGAAAGAAGGATTGAGGATAATCATGATCAAGATCAAATTAATACACCTCCTAGAACAATAAGAGTTCATCAAAATCACCCTCTAGATCAAATTGTAGGTGAACTATCTCAAGGTGTTAGGACTAGGTCATTTCATAGGGATCCCTCTAGTCATATAGCTCTAATCTCTCAAATTGAGCCCAAAACAATCAAAGATGCATTACTTGATCCGGATTGGATCTTAGCAATGCAAGATGAATTGGCTCAATTTGAAAGGAGTCAAGTATGGGAGTTAGTTCATAGACCTAATGACAACACCATCATTACTACAAGACGGGTCTTTAGGAACAAATTAGAAGACCAAGGAAATATTACTAGGAATAAGGCAAGGTTAGTTGCAAGGGGCTTTAATCAAGTTGAAGGACTTGACTATGATGAAACATATGCCCCGGTTGCTAGACTAGAGTCTATTAGGATCCTATTAGGGTATAACTCTTATATGGGTTTCAAACTCCATCAAATGGATGTTAAATTGGCATTCCTAAATGGGTTTATTAAGGAAGAGGTATATGTAGAACAACCTCCCTGGTTTGAGAATATGGACTATCCAAACCATGTATACAAGCTTAGGAAAGCTTTGTATGGTTTGAAACAAGCTCCCTGGGCTTGGTATGAAAGATTATCATCTTTCTTAATCTCTAATGACTTTAAGAGGGGTAGTGTAGATCAAACTCTATTTATAAAGTCAACATCAAAGGACATCTTTGTAGCCCAAGTATATGTTGATGACATTATCTTTGGGTCAACAAATGATGAACTTCTTCAAGACTTTATTAAGAATATGAAAAATGAGTTTGAGATGAGTCTAGTTGGGGAACTAAATTTCTTCCTAGGTTTACAAGTCAAACAAACAAGTGAAGGAATTTATATTTACTAAACCAAATATGCTAAGGAAATGATTAAAAAATTTGGTTTGGAAAATGCTAAAGTAGTGTCAACCCCTATGGCAACTAATACAAAAATAGATAATGATCATGAAGGAAAACAAATTGATCTTACACTTTATAGGAGTATGATTGGTAGCCTTTTGTATCTAACCGCTAGTAGACCCGATATATTATTTGCGGTTGGTATGTGTGCTAGGTACCAATCATGTGCCAAAGAATCTCATTTAGTTACCGTTAAGAGAATCTTAAGATATATTAAAGGCACACTAAATGTAGGACTATGGTACCCTAGGACTAGGTCTTTTGATTTGGTTGGGTACACTGATTCCGATTATGTCAGTTGCAAATTAGATCGGAAGAGTACTAGTGGTTGATGTCAATTCCTTGGGTCCTCCCTAGTTAGTTGGAGTAGTAGGAAGCAACCTTGTGTTGCCCTATCCACCACCGAGGCCGAGTATGTGGCTATGGGTGGTTGTGTAGCTCAATTACTATGGATGAAACATACTTTAGAAGACTATGAGCTATCTTACTCCAACATAAAAGTATTTTGTGATAATGTGAGCACCATAAATTTGACCAAAAATCCGGTGCATCACTCTAGGACCAAGCACATTGAAGTGAAACATCACTTCATTAGGGATCATGTGGCTAAGGGGGACATTGAGCTCAATTACATTGAATCTAAGTCCAACCTAGCCGACATCTTTACCAAGCCTCTCCCTGAAATAGAATTTTTATCACTTAGGAGAGAACTTGGAATGTACATTGTAGAATAGAAGTGTAGATTTGCATGGTCCCATAGAAAATCTAGGTTTTATACCTCTAAACATCTCACAATAGACCTAAGAAACCATGATTTGTGTATTTACACACTTAGACATCATGTGAGATGTTAGGAAGATGCACTTGGTTCATCATGCTTGTTATGATGCATTACTATGAACCAAAGTGTCATCTAGAGACATTAATCCCTCATTGGACCAATCATTGGGAAGGCTTATACATAATTAATGTGCATATAGCTCCAAGAATATGATTGGAAATGTCAAATAAAACAAAATTTAAACTATGTCTATCAAACTTTGAAAAACAATTTTCAATTGATAAGCAAAAGTGATACAAAGCTTGCAAAAATATCATAACTTTTGCAAAATCTCGAGTTTGTGTCAATACGAAAATCTAGAGGTGACATATTTTTAAAATCATTTTTCCGTGATAGGAAATGATCTAACAAAGTTAACCACAAAATTTCATAATATTTTAATCTTTATTGAATTAATTATACATTTTTTAATCTAGCCAAAAAGCCTATCAGACTGATATCAGTCGACTGGCGCTTATCGCCGGTTCGACTGATACGCCTTTCTCAAACCAGGCTTACCCGGTTCACTGGCAGTTCGACTGCCATTTATGGCAGTCGACTGCCGCGCACAGAAGCGTTCGTATCCGACTGGCCGGTTCGACTGATCTCTATCAGTTCGACTGCCGACTAACGGCAGTCGACTGATGTCGCGGTTTTTAGGGTTTTCCCACTGGTTAGACTCGCCAAAAACCCTGAACTTTTCTCTTCCTCTTCTTCTGACGATCTTTCCACTGCATTTCTCTCATTTCTTTCTCCCTCTTTCCGGCGATCTCACCGACTAGTGCTCGCATTTGAAGCGTTCTTCGACTCGAGGACCACCTCCTCTCACCATTTCACGCCCTAGTTTCCACCACAGTCCACTCCCTCAGTTAGGGTTTCGTGGAACCTAGCTTCCGATGCCCTTCTTTGATCATTCACCATGCCTCCTAGGTAAACCCTCACCCCTGCTCATAATTTGGTTGATTCCCTTTTTTTTTTGTTTCACTAACCATTGTTTTTTTTTTGTGTTGTTTTTGTGTATGCATTCATCATCATCATCCTTGACCTATATTGTTCTTTTCGCACATTTAGAATTAAACATTTTGCATTTAAGCGTGCCCGATTACCACCGGTCAACGAGGGCCCGTCGAACACTCCACCCATGGTCGATCCTAGGTTTCCAAATTCAACACTTGAAAATGCATTCAATAAAAACAAATTTCAACTCATCCCGCCTCGATCATTGGACCCTGTATTTATTAAGGACAACTGCTTCGACGTTGTCCAGATTATCCAATTTTACAATCTTGAGTCCTTAGTCTTTTGTGACCACCCGGTAAATATTACCCTCCTTTCTGAATTTTTCAACAATTTGCGACCGACTGGAGATGGCTTGAGATACTAGACTCGCATCTCTCAACGTGATCTAGATTTCAGCCCCCATATTTGGATGGATTTTCTCGGATGTCGCCCTTCCAAGAATGAGTTCATTTTTTTATCCATCTTGGAGTGAGCCACTTCAGCCTCCCTTTGAGAATATTTCTCTAGACTCACTTCATACTATCTTCTACAATTCTCCTCGTCCTTTAAATACTAATCTTTTTCAATCCCAAGAGCTTTCTGCTCCTGACAATGTCCTTTATAAGGTCATTGCTTATTGTATTCTTCCGATAGTTACACGCGGGTTGGCTTTAGTTCGACTTGTTCACCTCTTCCTCATGCATATCTTTCGTCAGAGCTTAGACATCAACATTGGTCTCAACACTTTCCATTGCATTAATCACTTCATCAAGCCAAACAATGGGAAGGTTCATATGCCACTTGGTAATGTCCTTACTCAATGGCTAAGTTCCGTGGGCATTGATGTAACCAAAGGGGTCATTAAGATCATGAACAAAAAATATGACCAGATGAACACTCGGAGCTTCTCCTTGGCAGGCTTGAAGCCCCATGAGGGGTCCATTATCTGGGACCCTGCACGACGGCCATCAGGTGGCGCTCCGACACCGGAGGGTGCCGCTGCTGCGGGAGATGCTGAGGGTGCTGCTGCTACGAGAGTCGATGCGGAGGGTGCTTCTGCAAGCGGTGCCATTATGCCAGACTCATCTTTCGTAGCCCACTTCGATGCTTTTGAGGAGTGGATAGATACGCACCTTGAGGAGCTTCGTTTGGGGCACCAGGAGATTCATTGGGAGCATTAGGAGCTCCTCTCCCTCGTGAGTGGGATGCATCGTCAGCAGCAGAACATTCTAGCGATTCTCCGCCCTCTTGCACCCAGACATCTGCCTCCTCAAGATGGTTCGTCATCCGCACCGATGGACACTGATGATGCCGATCTTTAGATAGCTTGTGTTTTATTTTGTTTTGGTCGTATGTACGGCACTAACTCAAACTTGTGTTAATGACTTTTTGTTTAATGAGATGGAGTTGTTTTTTGGTTCATTTCTATTCGCGTCTATATTACTATGATTTGATATTTTTCAAGTTTAGGAATTGAACACATATTACTAAGTGTTTTTGAAAACCTTTATTGTAATCTAGTTACGAATATTGATACAATACAATCCAATTTTTGTTTCATACTTTATCACTTTGAATCTTGTATCAATCCGTTAATCTGATGAGAATAATTTTAGTCTACTATTTTTCACATGTCATATTAGTCATAAATAATGTGTATGCCGAGTTTCATGATTTTTGGACATCCACAGAATTTCCTATGCATTTTTAAACCTTGATTGAAAAACTATGATTTGAAATTGCGATATGTCGATCATTATCATTATTAGCGATCATTGCCAACAATGATTAGCGATGACAATTTGATTGAACGTGACCTTTGTTTTGGAATAGAAAACTGTTTTCATCGTTTAAATGGTTCAATTTTGAATATTATATCTCCATACTATGATTTCCACAGTATATAAATGATAACTTGTATGAAAAGAAGGATTTTCTTTATGCATTGGTTTAGGGGGAGCTACATCCCTTAAATCTATAATTGTTGGTGCAAAGCTAGGACATATTTGCCTATTCTATTGTTTATGCTTTGCTTCACATGAACCATGTCTTGGATTAAGGGAGAGTCTCATATCAATCTTATACCTTAGTTCAAGATATGTCAATTATAATTCTTTCATGATCTTATTGTTGTATGAACTTTTTTTTTATGTATGTCAAAGGGAGAGAAGGGATATTTAAGTTAGAATTCATATTGGAAATATGTTTATGTGCATGTGTTAAAGACCTAACTTAAATGATTGCCAAACATAAAAAAGGGAGAGATTGTTAGTGTAACAATGTCCCAAGCATTTATATGTTTTGATGTTTGGATAATCATCTAAGTTAGGCAATGCTTTGTGATCTAATTGTGAACATATTTAAGTGACAGGAAAATCCAAGTATGAAGACTTGGTAAAAGACAAGTCCAAGTGTGATCTTGGCAAAGAGAAGTCAAAGGAAAGATCTTGGCGGCGTAAGTCCAAGTATGTAGTCTTGGCAACATAAAGTCCAAGCATACTTTGGCAAAGAAGAAACCCAAAGCATGACGAAACCGAAGGAAGCTTTTGAAGGCAAGTGCATGGATGGAGTCATGGACTCAGAGAAATCCTGGAGGCGCAAGGCTGATGGAGAAGCTAGAAGGTTAAGTCTAGGCTTAGGGTATGTTTTCAAGTATGAATTAGTCATACTTGGGGTGTGCCAGTCGACTGGAACATTGTGCCAGTCGAACTGGCCTTTCAAAATGCAACATTAGAGGTAGGAGAGCTACTGGAAGTCGACTGGGAGTTATCCGGCTCGATGATAGTCGACGAGAGGACCGCGATGGCGGCAAGCCACGAATGAAGGCTCGTAGCGATCGATCGGCTATGTTGGAGTTTCGACATCGCGGAGTGTGTGTTCGAACATGTTTCGTAAATATGTATACAACGGAAGAAATAAAATAATAAATCTAATTTATTATGACACACACACCACACGCATGCATAGCACAACATGTGTAGACATAACCGTAAATTCAAATTTTGCAATAAAAGGAAATTTATACTACGTATACCTTACGTATCACGTGTAGCAGGAAAGGCATCAACCAGAACGATCCTTGCTAGAATCGTCTCTATCCGTATCAAGACCGAGTATCTTCAGGATGACTTCACAAAGTCACGAGCCTCGTCTTCGTATGAGTTACTAGCCTCGTGTCGAAGACGATGTGATCGAGAGAAGATCACAATCCGAATCAAAATTCGGATTCAAAACGAGTCCTCAAAAACTCGCTTCTCCGGAGAGGTATTCGTCAACCGTTTGACGAATCCTTCATCCTTCACCTATGAGGATTACCGGAGATCGAATCCCCGGCAAGGAAGCCACTGTCGGAGCTCCGAATGTCGTCCAAACGATGCTCCGACACGAAATAAACAAGCTGTCCAGAAAACTGGACAGCTTTGGTGGAGGAATAGGGCCGGCCAAATAAGGAAGCTAGACGCTCACCTTGTCGCCGGACCCAAAGAAGATCACCGGAGGATCACCGGCTGAAGCTTGGACACCGGCAACAAGCTTGGATGGCGGCACAAAGCTGGGCGGCGGCAAGGGTTGGGCGCCGACAACTAGAGGAGAGGAGGGGTGGGTGACAACTAGGGATTGCTTGGATTAGGTTTTCACAAAACCCTTAATCCCTATTTTATAGAGAACAAATTCTACTAATGGTTATCGAATCATAACCAAAAGCCCGTTAACGCACTCCATTAATTTAAGTTAAAATAAACCAAACCATGTTGGTCTATTTTAAGTTAAAACGAACCGAACCAACTTTGGTTCATTCGTTTAAAACAAACCAAACCCCTTTGGTTTATTCTCCTCCATTGGATTAGAACCAAACCAATTTGGTTCATCCATCATGTCTTCATAAGACACGGCCCATCCACGCTTCCACTGCGACTGAAACGATTTCATGCTCGCTCCTTGTTTGGTCCAACCAAACCTAGTTTCTCTCGGTCTGAGAATCTCATTCTCAAGCTCTTTTTAAATCCTTCGGATTACGCTCGTTATGCGTGTGACCAAATAGGTTCTCGGTTTATGTTGGTCGTCTATAATTAACCATTATTTATAGAACGATCATGAGTGGCACCTAGTAGTACATCATGATCCCCAATTAACCGAAAAGATCAACAGTTGATCCAGAACTATTTCTGAAACCCTTCAGCAGCTACAATGAATCGTGCCCCATTCCCTTCACTCATCTTATACTCACTTGGTTCAGGACATGGTCTATAGTGTCAGTCCCCACTAGGTTGACTACGTCACACCTAGCCCAAGTATCATTTCCTCGTCCTACGGATTCTAGTTACTGCACATGTATCGAAGAGTACCTTACTCCAAACATGTAATGCTTTGGCCAAAGACTTTAGTAACAATCCGACGAGATGCCATAGGTATATATCTCCTCGCAAGGAGTGGTGAATCCTTTATAGGCTATTCAAACACCTTCGATCACTTCGACTTATACCCAATCATTCCGGGTCCACATCTCTTCAGAGATGCTTGCTTAAGATATCAAAGCATAAGTCTTTATGATCAAGATGACTTGAATACCGCAAGTCAAAGGAACATCGCCCTTAAACTGCAGTAAGAACTTCATTGACATATCTATATATGCAGAGAACCATATGAAATCTTACGGCTGGTCACTCTAATAAACTAGTTACCATAACTAGCATCCATGATTAACCCCGGACATCACAATGTCTCCAGCCAGTAAGAATCAGCTGCTTGGATACATCAAGGAGTATACCTCTTGCTAGTCTCGACAGAATTGATGGTGTCCAAATCCATCAATTCATCGACTAGGGATAATTCTGATACATCACAATTACACATGTAGAGATACTCACTAGTTGTGATCCAATCACAAATTCTCTCATGCTGTGAATCGTATCATGGACATTCAGTAAATGAGTTTAAGATCTAATTAAATACATAAAAACATGTATACTCAAATAGTGAATCTTCATTTATCATATAAATGGTTCAAACATAAGGCGATTTTCTTAGGAAATCTCTCATATATTACTAACAAACTCCCACTTGGCCTAATGTCAATCGCTACGATATCCAATACCATAAGCTCTAACATGACCCTCAAACTTACTTTAAGGTAATGCCTTAGTCAAAGGATCCGCTAAGTTCCTTTCAATGGGGATTTTCTCGATTTATATTTCCTTCCTACTAATGTTCTCTCTGATCAGATGATAGCGGCGAATCACATGTTTGGATCGTTGATGAGACCTTGGCTCTTTCGCCTGTGCAATTGCTCCATTGTTGTCGCAGTAGACTGGTATTGCTTCAACAATGGCTGGAACCACACCAAGTTCATAAATGAACTTCTTGATCCAAATTGCTTCCTTTGCTGCTTCCGGAGCTACAATGTATTCTTCCTCAGTGGTAGAATCGCTACAGTGTCTTGTTTGGAACTTTTCCAACTTACTGAGACCTGGAATCATCCTTGTCTGTCTAGAAGCTGGTATCTGTATACCCGCGTATCACCATGTCCCCTTCTCCATATATTAGGAACACATCCTTAGTTTTTCTCAAGTACTTAAGGATTGTCTTAACAGCCGCCCAATGATCCATTCCTGGATCAGACTGGTATCTACTCGTGACACTCAGAGCATACAATACATCGGGTCTCGTATATAACATAGCATACATGATAGATCCTATTGTGGATGCATAGGGAATCTTACTCATACAAATCCTCTCGTCTTCTGTGCACGGACACATAGACTTCGAAAGGTGTATCCCATGCCTGATGGGTAGGAAACCTTTCTTCGATTCCGACATGCTAAACCTCTTTAGCACTCGGTCTATATATGTAGACAGTGAAAGATCAAGCAACCGTTTTGATCTATCTCTATAGATCTTAATCCCGAGGATATAGGTTGCTTCTCCCAGGTCTTTCATGGAGAATGTCTTGGAGAACCAAATATTAACTGACTGTAAGACTGAAACATCGCTTCCTATAAGTAATATATCATCGACATACAATACTAGGAACACGACTGCACTCCCACTAACCTTCTTGTACACACAAGGTTCGTCTGGATTTTGTGAGAAATCAAACCTTTTGATTGTCTCATCAAAACGGATATTCCAGCTCCTAGATGCTTGCTTCAATCCATATATGGACCGTTGCAATTTACATACCTTGGTTTTATCAACCGATGTGAAACCCTCAGGCTGTATCATATACACGTCCTCAAGCAGGTTTCCATTAAGGAAAGTTGTTTTCACATTCATCTGTCATATCTTATAATCATAATGAGCCGCTATGGCCAGGAGCATCCTAATGGATTTAAGCATAGCAACAGGCAAATAGGTTTCGTCATAATCAACACCTTGTTTTTTACGATATCCTTTCGCCACAATTCTAGCCTTATAGGTAATCACATTACCATCCATGTCGATTTTCTTCTTGAAAACCCACTTGCACCCTATAGGCTTTATGCCTTCAGGTGGGTCAACCAAGTTCCAAACTTGGTTTTCATACATGGAATCCATTTACAACTTCATGGCTTCAAGCCACTTATCCCTTTCTGAACTTGTCAGAACTTCTTCATAACTGGTAGGCTCCTCATCATCAATGAGTAACACGTCGTTCGATTCACTTACGAGAAATCCATATCTCTCAGGAATGTTGCATGTTCTACCAGATCTACGAAGATGTGGTGTTTCAATAGGTCAAGCGGATTGCTCATCACTATGAGTTATCGGATGTTGTGCTTTACCAGGTATCTCATCAATGTCTATTTGAGTCTCTCGAGCCTCCTCAAGCTCGATGACACTCCCACTGTTTTCTTGCAAGAGAAACTCTTTCTCTAGAAACACAGCATGCCTTGAAACAAACACCTTTTGTTCCACAGAATGATAGAATTGGTAACCCCTTGTTTCCTTAGGGTATCCAATAAATAGATATTTATCAGACTTAGCATCTAATTTATCTGATACAGTCCGCTTCACATAAGCAGAACAACCCTATATCTTCAAGTAAGATACATGAGGTTTCTTACTATTTTATATCTCATATGGAGTAGTGGAGACTACCTTGGTTGGCATTCTGTTTAACAAGTAAACAGCTGTCTGAAGTGCATAGCCCCAAAAGGACTTGGGAAGATTCGCATGATTCATCATTGACCTGACCATGTCCAACAAGGTTCGGTTACGCCTCTCAGATACACCATTATACTATGGTGTATATGGCGGAGTCCATTGAGACAATATACCATTGTCTCTTAGATAATCAAGAAACTCTTGACTTAAGTATTCACCACCTCGATCCGATCGAAGTATTTTAATACTCTTGTCATGTTGTTTCTCTACTTCATTTCTGAATTCTTTGAACCTTTCAAAGGCTTCAGACTTGTGTTTCATCAAGAACACATACCCAAACCGTGAGTGATCATTGATGAAGGTAATGAAGTAGCTATAGCCTCCTAAAGCTTGAGTTGACATAGGTCCACATACATCAGTATGTATTAGACCTAGCAACTCTCCCACTCATTCACCTTTTCCTGTAAAAGGTAACTTAGTCATCTTGCCTTTTAAGCATGATTCGCATGTATCATATGAATCCAATTCAAACGATTCTAGAATTCCACATCGGTGTAATTCAGACATGCGTTTCTTGCTTGAATGGCCAAGACGACAATGCCACATGTAGGAGTCTAATTGATTATCCTTTCGAACACGCTTGTTGCTCGCTTCGATATTGAAAATGTCACTGGATACGTCCAACGTATAAATACGATTGCTTAAAGTTCCAGTTCCATAAAGTATGCCATTCAAAGTTATATAACAATAATTGTTACTAAACGTCAAATGGTAACCATTTCTATTTAAGCAGGAAATAGAAACAATGTTCTTTATTAGAGAAGGAACACAATAGCAATTGTCCAGTTCCAAGACTAGTCCACTAGGGAGCTTCAGCAAATAAGTTCCGATAGCGACCGCAGCAAACTTTGCTCCATTGCCAACTCATAAATTTGACTCCTCTCTGATGAGTCTTCTTCTATTCCTTAGCCCCTATATGTCATTACATATATGTGAGCCACACCCAGTATCCAATACCCAAGTGTCTAAGGAAATAGAATGACAATCAATAACGAAGATACCTGAAGAGGATGGGGCATCGGATGCCTTCTTCTTCACGGACTCAAGATAAATATTGCAGTTTCTTCGCCAGTGGCCTTCCTTGCCACAATGATGGCAAGTGCCCTTTTGTGCTGATTTTGCCTTCTTAGCCTTCTTGTTCTTCCCTTTCTTCTATTCCTTTGCCTTTCTCTTAGAACCTTTCTTTGAGGAATCAATTAACAGAACCGCCTTCTCCTCATGCTTCACAGAAGGCTCCATAGTCTTCAGCATATTGAGGAGCTCAGGAATAGCTGATTCTAATTTGTTCATCTGATAGTTCATCACAAATTGTGAGAAACTCTTGGGCAAACAATGCAGAATTAAGTCAATACTTAATTCATGATCCATCACAAACCCGAGGGTGGCCAACCGCTCGATGTATCCGTTCATCTTTAGCACAAACTGCACTACAGACGAACCTTCTTGCATCTTAGAGGTGAAGAGGATCCTGGAGACTTCGAACCTTTTTGATCTCGCTTGCTCATCAAACAACTCATGAAGATGGAAGACTATGGTATTAGCATCCATATGCTCATGCTGCTTTTGTAGCTCAGGTACCATCGCAACTAGCATGATGCAACTCACCAGTTTAGAATCTGCCACATGTTTCTGATAGGCCAACATTTGGTCTGGAGTTGCATCATCCCTAGGACGGTTGGGAAGAGGCTCTTCAAGGACGTATGCTAGCTTTTCCGCCTTGAGAACAATTCTTAAGTTTCTAAGTTAGTCCAGGAAGTTAGGCCCAGTCAATTTGTTTGAATACAAAATAGTGCGCAAATTCAAAGACGTCATGATCAATCGATTAACCTAGAAATACAAAACAAGCATATATGAGAAAATGATTTTAAAATGCATCAATATACATTCATAAATCCCATTCATTTTTCGAATTTCAAAAACCCCAAAATCACTTCGGGAGATCATAGGTCCATCTCCGAATGGGCTGATATCCAACATAGATATGAACAACCTTGGAAAGAGTCCGACAAGTCATTCATAACTACGAAGGTAGGTATCAAATATACCGATTGCATATCACATATATGCAACTATCACAATGTGCTATCAACTAATTGAATGTTCACACATACATCGGGTTGTTAACACATTAACAAGTATGCATCATATGCATAGCACCCAACTTCACCTCCCTTCACATCGACCTTGAAGAGAGTCTAACAAGCCGATGCTCCAGGTTAAAACCAACCCACTAATCGAGAAATAGTTTTAATATGGTTAAAGCGCATTCAACCAATTAGCCCGGCTTGAAGAGAGTCCAACAACCAAAGCTAACGATTGACCTCTGACTCTTACCATATTAGTATTAAACTATTTCATGGTTTGAACATGTTCGGGTTCGAGCCGGGCTTGGAGAGAGGCCAACAACCCAAACAAGAAACGGAACTCTGGTTCTAACCATATTAATGGAAGGTGTAGGCTTTAATATTGAGTAAAGGTTTTTATGTCTCATCCTCTTTGCATGCAAATAACTATTATCTACCTGGCATGGCATACATGACATACATCTACATGTCACGACACGCATGACATAATGATATGCATCTAATGCAATTACATGACATACAATTATGACATGTACAAAATTTCCTTATATGTCATAACTATTTATGGAAATAAAATATGTTTGAGATTTGATTCTCCAAATCAAATCATGATTAAATTAGGAAATAAATTTCCAAATCTAATCACATATTTTATTTGTGGAAAGTATAGATTAAGGAAAGTCAATTTAGGAAACAAATTTCCTAAATCTTCAAAACTACTTATGGAAATAAAAAATTTTAAGATTTGATTTCCCAAATCAAATCATGATTAAATTAAAAAATAAATTTCCAAATCTAATCAAATATTTTATTTATGGAAAATATCAATTTCCATAAATATTTCTTACTTTCCAAAAGTAGAAGATTTCCATAAATACTTCTAGACTTTCCAAAATTAAAAATATCCAAAAAAACTTCTAACTTTCTAAAAGTAGAAAATTTCCATAAATATCATTATGACTATCGCAAAACAATTTTACGATTATGTCAAAACATAACCTGGGCTCTGATACCACTATTGGGTTTCCGGCACCGCGGCGAGTGTGTGTTCGAACATGTTTCGTAAACATGTGCACAGCGGAAGAAATAAAATAATAAATCTAATTTATTACAACACACACACACCACATGCATCCATAGTACAATATGTGTAGACATAATCGTAAATTCAAATTTTGCAATAAAAGGAAATTTATACTACGTATACCTTACGTATCACGTGTAGCGGGAAAGGCATCAACCAGAACGATCCTCACTAGAATCGTCTCTATCCGTATCCACGCCGAGTATCTTCAAGAAGAAATCAAAAAGTCACGAGCATCATCTTTGTATGAGTTACTAGCCTCGTGTCGAAGACGATGTGATCGAGAGAAGATCACAATCCGAATCAAAATTCGGATTCAAAATGAGTCCTCAAAAACTCGCTTCTCCGGAGAGGTATTCGTAAACCGTTTGACGAATCCTTCATCCACCACCTATGACGATTATCGGAGATCGAATCCCCGACAAAGAAGCCGCTGTCAGAGCTCCGAACGTCATCCAAACGACGCTCCGACACGAAATAAACAAGCTGTCCAGAAAACTGGACAGCTTTAGTGGAGGAATAGGGCCGGCCAAATAAGGAAGCTAGACGCTCACCTTGTCGCCGGACCCAAAGAAGATCACCGGAGGGTCGCCGGAGGATGACCGACTGAAGCTTGGACACCGGCAACAAGCTTGGACGGCGGCACAAAGCTGGGCGGCGACTAGGGTTGGGCGCTGACCACTAGAGGAGAGGAGGGGTGGGCGGCAACTAGGGATTGCTTGGATTAGGTTTCCACAAAACCCTTAAGCCCTATTTTATAGAGAACAAATTCTCCTAATGGTTATCGGATCATAACCAAAAGCCCGTTAACCCGCTCCATTAATTTAAGTTAAAATAAACCAAACCATATTGGTCTATTTTAAGTTAAAATGAACCGAACCAACTTTGGTTCATTCATTTAAAACAAACCAAACCCCTTTGGTTTATTCTCCTCCATTGGATTAGAACCAAACCAATTTGGTTCATCCATCATGTCTTCATAAGACACGGCCCATCCATGCTTCCACTGCGACAGAAACGATTTCATGTTCACTTTTTGTTTGGTCCAACCAAACCTAGTTTCTCTCGGTCTGAGAATCTCATTCTCAAGCTCGTTTTAAATCCTTCGGATTACGCTCGTTGTGCGTGTGACCAAATAGGTTCTCAGTTTATGTTGGCCATCTATAATTAAGCATTAATTATAGAACGATCATGAGTGGCACCTAGTAGTACATCATGATCTCCAATTAATCGAAAAGATCAATGGTTGATCCAGAACTATTTCTGAAACCCTTCAGCAGCTACAATCAATCGTGCCCCATTCCCTTCACTCATCTTATACCCACTTGGTTCAGGACATGGTCTATAGTGTCAGTCCCCACTAGGTTGACTACGTCACACCTAGCCCAATTATCATTTCCTCATCCTACGGATTCTAGTTACTGCCCATGTATCGAAGAGTACCTTACTCTAAACATGTAATGCTTTGGCCAAAGACTTTAGTAACAATCCGACGAGAGGCCATGCGCATACATCTCCTCACAATGAGTGGTGAATCCTTTATAGGTTATTCAAACACCTTCGATCACTTCGACTTATACCAAATCATCCTGGGTCCACATCTCCTCAGAGATGCTTGCTTAAGATGTCAAAGCATAAGTCTTTATGATCAAGATGACTTGAATACCGCAAGTCAAAGGAACATCGCACTTAAGCTGCAGTAAGAACTTCATTGACATATCTATATATGCAGAGAACCATATGAAATCTTACGGCTGGTCACTCCAATGAACTAGTTACCATAACTAGCATCCACGATTAACTCCGGACATCACAATGTCTCCAGCCAGTGAGAATCAACTGCTTGGATACACCAAGGAGTATACCTCGTGCTAGTCTCGACAGAATTGATGGTGTCCAAAATCATCAATTCATCGACTAGGGATAATTCCGATACATCACAATTACACATGTAGAGATACTCACTAGTTGTGATCCAATCACAAATTCTCTCATGCTGTGAATCGCATCGTGGACATTCAGTAAATGAGTTTAAGATCCAATCAAATACATGAAACATGTATACTCAAATAGTGAATCTTCATTTATCATATAAATGGTTCAAACATAAGGCGATTGCCTTAGGACATCTCTCATATATTACTAACGTTACGGCAAGATCGATCGATTTGCTACTATTGGCGATCAAGCGATAGTCCTCCGTTAGTGATGATCATTGTAAATCTCGCGATATCATCATAAGCCGTTAGCGCGACAGCGATCGATCGATATAATTCATCAGTCGACTGATGGACCTCCAACGGGAAAAAGAGGCTCTTTCCTATAAAAAGAGGCCAAGGGGAGCAAGAAGAGTCTAATGCTTATATTCTGATCATTCTCTTAAGCTACCACAAATTCTCTAATCTTTCTAAGTGTTTTTATTTCCCTTCCTCCTCTCTAATCTTCTTTTTCATCTTTTGTAAGTAGAGGAGGTTTTGTAAAAGAGAAAGCTTATTAGTGAAGATTGATTTGGGTTGATCCACCTTAAGGATCGCCGTGGAGTAGGAGCATCATCTCCGAACCACGTAAAAGCTTCCACGTTAGTATTGCATTTTCGTTTCTATTATTATTGTATTTGTTGTGTTTCCGCTAATCATTTTGTAGAAAACGAAAAGAGGCTATTCACCCCCCCCCCCTCTAGCCATCCAAGGATCCCCTTTCAGTGATCACTCGACTGGAGAATCTTCTGTGTCAATGTCCACTTATAATAGTCAACTGATGGTGGACCAATCGACTGCCAAACCCTAGCAGTCGATTGTTGGCCATAGAACTCAGACAACTTCAGTCGAGTGACTGATCAGTCGACTTATACTTCAAGTATGATTAAATCATACTTGAAATCAACTCCCTAGACCTAGACTCAACCTTTTAGCCCTTCCTTCAGCTTTGCGCCTCCAGGATCCCTCCGAGTCCTCGACTTCTTCATCCTTGCGCTTGCTTCCAAGAGCTTCCCTCGGTTTCGTCATGTCTTGGGTTTCTCTTTTGCCAAAGGACCGCTTGGACTTTATGCCGCTAAGACTACATGCTTGGACTTACGCTGCCAAGACTTTGCCTTTGGTCTTCCTTTGCCAAGGTTCGCTTGGACTTTACGCCACCAAGACTACATGCTTGGTCTTACGCCACCAAGACCTTCCCTTGGACTTCTCTTGCCAAGTTCATACTTGGACTTTCCTTTACCAAGTCTTCACACTTGGATTTTCTTGTCACTTGACATATTCATAGTTAGATCATAAAATATTGTCTAACTATAAATGATTATCCAAACATCAAAAGACATAAATGCTTGGGGCATTGTTGCACCAACAATCTCCCTTTTTTTTTATGTTTGGAAATCATTTAAGTTAGGTCTTAACATATGCAATAATGAAAAACATCATATTTTCAATATGAATACTAACTTAAATTTTTCTTCTCCCCCTTTGACATACATCAAAAAGAGAAGGATGCATACAAGATAAGTTCATGAAAGAATTAAATTGGTTATGTCCTGAACTAAAGTGTAAGATAGATATGGGGCTCCCTCTTAATCCAAGACATGGTTTATTGTAACGCCCGTAAAATTTCTAGCAATTTTACAAGAATTTTTGGCTTGATTATGATGGGCTTTATGTGGGTTTTTCAAAAATAAAAGAAAATAAGCCAAAAAGGATGCAAGGCCTAGGAATTGAACCCCAAACCTCTAGAGATAGCCAAGCCCTATATATGCATCCACTAACCAGAAGCCCAATAAGATTTTATTATTAGAAGAACATGGGAAATTATAGTTAGAGGTAAGGGAGACTAAGGGACTCTTCAAGTGAATAAATAGGGGGAATGAGGGGGCATGAGTTATCAAAATTGCTTTCTCCTCCTCTTCTTCTTCCTCCTCACCGAACCCTAGAGCTCCCCCTCTCCATTCTTTGGCCGAACCTCATCCAAGCAAGAAGCAAGGCTAGGTTGCTTCCCTTAGGTCATTTTCCAACCAAAAAGAAAAGCGAAGGATGTAAGTATCCCCTCACCTGCATACAAGTAGCCCTTCGATTGATGTTTTATGCCAATTCTCCATGATCCATTCGGCCAAGCCCTTCTAATTGAGTTCTCCATGAAGTTCTATACCCTACTTGTATGAATAAGATGATGTAAGGATGTAAAATGGATTAGGTTAAAAGTTAGCCCTAAAAACCTCTATGGACTATTCGGCAAACATATGTTTTTGGTGTTTCAATGAAGTTCTATATCATGTTTTGCATGCATATGATGATGTTAGGATGTAAAATGGATTAGATTAAAAGTTAACCCTAAAAACCTCCATGAACTATTCGGCCAACATAGGTTTTTGGTGTTTCAATGAAGTTCTATATCATGTTTTGTATGCATATGATGATGTTAGGATGTAAAATGGATTAGGTTAAAAGTTAACCCTAAAAACCTCTATGAACTATTCGGCCAACATAGGTTTTTGGTGTTTCATTGAAGTTCTATATCATGTTTTGCATGCATATGATGATGTTAGAATGTAGAATGGATTAGGTTAAAAGTTATCCCTAAAAGCCTCCATGAACCATTCGGCCAACCCTTGTTTTTGATGATTCAATGAAGTTCTATATCATGTTTTGTATGCATATGATGATGTTAGGATGTTAGATGGATTAGATTAAAGGTTTAACCCTAAAAGCCCCATGAACCATTCGGCCAACCATTATTCTTTAACATGCTCTAGGTTAGGTTAACATGTGTTTTTATGTTTAGGTGAATTCATGTTAACTTGTGATATTAAATAATGCTAGATGAAGATAACATGCCCTAGGTTAGTGTTTACTTCCTCTTGATGTTTATACCTTATGCCATGCCCTATATGTGTGTGATATTAAGATATGTTAGGAAATGAATATGATATGATTATGAAATGAAAAATGATATGTTTATGAAATGAAATATGATATGTTTATGAAATGAAATATGATATGTTCATGAAGTGAAACATGATATGTTATGAAATGAAGTATGATGTGATTATGAAATGAAATATGATATGTCATGAAGTGAATTATGATATGTTATGAAATGAAGTATGATGTGTTTATGAAATGAAATATGATATGTCATGAAGTGAAATATGATATGTTATGAAATGAAGTATGATATGTTTGCGAAATGAAATAAGATATGTTATGATAAAAAAAACATATAAGTATTTTACCTTCTGCATGGCTTGTACCAGGACCCTAACAAGGTCCAAAGGGATGGGCTCCTAAGATGCCCTAGGACAACGGACTAAGATCGGGCCTAGGATGGGCTTCTATGTATGATTGCCCCTAGGTCGACGGACTAAGATCGGGCCTAGTACGGGATGGGCTCCAAGATGCCCTAGGTCGATGGACTAAGATTGGGCTTAGGATGGGCTTCTACTCTATGATGATGGCCCTAGGTCGACAGACTAAGATCGGGCCTAGTAACCTAGTAGGTTCGAGACTTGCTACCTCGGGTCTATTTAGGGATGCGCACTATGATGATGATGATGTGGTACAATGTCGGGCTCAAATATGTTGAGATTTATGTTTACGTACCTATAATATATGTTTTCAAAGAGCATCCTGCATATGTTTACATGATATGATTGTTAGGTTTACATACTATGTTGCTATGTTATATATGTTGCCTGTTATGTTTGATATGTCATGTATATGTTGCTATGTTACATATGTTATATGTTATGTTTGATATGTCATGTATATGTTGCTATGTTACATATGTTGTATGATATGTTTGATTATGTCATATATTTACATGATATGCTGCTATGTTATATATGTTGCACTTTATGTTTAGTTATGTTTACTTATGCTACATGTTATGTTGCTTACGTCATATATGTTACATGTTATGTTTCTTATATATTATGAATGTTACATGCCATGATTAATGTCGATGTATGGTTTTTGTGAGCAGGACAGGATCTTACTAAGCCTATGGGCTTATAGTTTATTTTTCCCTTGTACTGCAGATAAGGGTAAGGGATGGATAAACTAAAGGGAGCAGAAGGAGGGGCCAAATGTGTGTGGTAGTGGCATGGTAGAGGAGATCCGTTATGTCCTTATATATGTTTCCTTATGATGATGATGTTTATGGATGTCCTTATATATGTTTCCTTATGATGATGATGTTTATGGACTTGAACTAAGCACTAAGTACCTATGAAATAATGATGCATGCTCTATGTTAAGAAGAAGTATCTATATATGACAATGCATGTTTATGTTTAAAAGAAAAAAAAAATGTGTCTAAAGTCTTCCGCTGTAAGTAGTACGATGTATGTATGTATGGCCGCGTCACGCGCCGCCCCTCCGGACCCTAGGAAAAAACGCGGGCGTGACATTTATGATGTGTAAAGATCATATTGAGCAAAGCATGAAACAAGAAGTATGAAAATATATCCTAACTTTGCACCAACAATACAGATTTTAGGGATAAAAAGAGTAAGTCATGAAGCTCCCCCTAAAACAATGCATCAACCAGTCCTACACCCTATTAATTACTAGGATTATCATACCATAGGGTTAGGATACTTAAGATTACACTTAAGACAAAGAAGTAAGGCTGATTTGTAGAAATATCAGCATGTCAGTCGACTGAATACTGAATCAGTCGATTGCCACACCTAAAACGCCATTTTCAGAGTTTTCAACCCAACTTCAGAAATGCGCCAAAACTTCAAGAAACATCGAAAAATCAAGAATTTTTGTGTACACATTTCTAAAATCATCTTCTATCAAGAAAAAATAATTTGAAAAATATATGTTTTCCAAATTTTAAAAATGATACAAATTTAAAAACTAGCAAAACTTTAAGGATTTTGCAAACTTTGTATCACTTTTGCTTAGCAATTGAAAACTATTTTTTAAAGTATGATAAACATAGTTTAAATTATGTGTTGTTTGACATTTCCAATCATGTTCATAGAGCTATATACACATCAATTATACATAAGTCTTCCCAAAAATTGATCCAATTAAGGATCAATGTCTCTAGATGATACCTTGGTTAATAGTAATGCATCATAACAAGCATGATGAACCAAGTGCATCTTTCTAACATCTCACATGATGTCTAAGTGACTCAATACAAAAAGCATGGTTTCTTAGGTATTTTATGAGATGCTATAGAGGTATAATTCTAGGGTTTCTATAGGATCATGCAAGACTAAACCTCTACTCTACCAAGCACATTCCAAGTTCTCTCCTAAGTGATGAATAATCCACTTTGGGAAGAGCCTTGGTGAAAATGTCGGCTGAGTTGGGCTTGGATTCTATGTAATTGAGTTCAATGTTCCCTTGGCCACATGATCTCTAATGAAGTGATGATTCACTTCAATGTGCTTTATCCTAGAGTGATGTACCGAATTTTTGGTCAAATTTATGATACCCACATTATCACAATAAACTTTGACATTGGAGTATTGTAGCTCATAGTCCTCTAGAGTGTGTCTCATCCAAAGTAATTGAACCACACAACCACCCATAGCCACATATTCAGCCTCGATGGTGGACAAAGCAACACAAGATTATTTTCTACTACTTCAACTAACTAGAAAGGATCCAAGAAATTGGCATCCACCACTAGTACTCTTCCGATCCAACTTGCAACCCACATAGTCGAAATCGGTGTACCTAAGCAAATCAAAAGATTTTGTCCTAGGGTACCAAAGTCCTACATTTAGTGTGCCTTTGATATATCTTAAAATTCTCTTAACAACCATTAAATGGGATTCTTTGACACATGATTGGTATCTAGCACACATACCTACCACAAATAAAATGTCGGGTCTACTAGCGGTTAAGTATAAAAGGCTACCAATTATGCTTCTATAAAGTTGTTAGGTCAATTGATTTACCTTCTTGATCATTATCTATCTTTGTGTTGGTTGCCATAGGAGTTGAAACTACCTTAGCATTTTCCAAACCAAATTTTTTGATCATTTCTTTGCCGTATTTGGTTTGGTATACATAAGTTCCTTCATTAGTTTGTTTGACTAAGAAGAATTGTAATTCTCCAACTAGACTCATTTCAAACTCATTCTCCATATTTTTGATGAAATCTTGAAGGAGCCCATCATTTGTTGACCCTAAAATGATGTCATCTATATATACTTGGGCCACAAAGATATCCTTTAATTTTGACTTTATGAAGAGAGTTTGATTTACTTAACCTCTTCTAAAACCCTTAGAAACTAAGAAAGATGATCTTCTTTCATACCAAGCCCGAGGAGCTTGTTTTAACCTGTATAAAGTTTTTCTAAGTTTGTATACATGGTTTGGATAATCTATACTCTCAAACTCAGGAGGTTGTTCTACATATACCTCTTCCTTAATGAACCCGTTTAGCAATGTCGATTTTACATCCATTTGAAGGAGTTTAAAACCCATGTAGGAAGCATATCCTAATAGGATTCTAATTGATTCTAACCTAGTAACCGGGGCATAAGTTTCATCATAGTCAAGTCCTTCAACTTGATTAAAGCCCCTTGTAACTAACCTAGCCTTATTTCTTGTTATATTTCCTTAATCATCTAATTTGTTTCTAAAGACCCATCTTGTAGTAATAATGGTGCTATCATTGGGTCTAGGGACTAGCTCCCAAACTTGACTCCTCTAAAATTGAGCCAATTCATCTTGCATTGCTAAA
This sequence comes from Wurfbainia villosa, assembly GCA_025175895.1. Taxonomy (NCBI): domain Eukaryota; kingdom Viridiplantae; phylum Streptophyta; class Magnoliopsida; order Zingiberales; family Zingiberaceae; genus Wurfbainia; species Wurfbainia villosa. Next base: position 41,187,161 of record CM046004.1, on the reverse strand, counting down.
ATCCAATCCGGATCAAGTAATGCATCATTGATTGATTTGGGATCAATTTGGGAGATGAGAGCTATTTGACTAGAGAGAGCTCTATAAAAAGACCTAGTTCTAACACCTTGAGATAATTCTCCTACAACTTGGTCTAGAGGATGATTTTGATGAACTCTTATTGTTCTAGGAGGTGTATCAAGTTGATTTTGATCATGACTATCCTCAATCCTCCTCTCATCATCGGAATCTCCTCTTACTCCCCCTTGATTATTACTCACTAATCCTCCCCCTTGATCATTACCCCCTAAGGTCAAGGTTTGAAGCTTATGGGTAATGTCTTGATGTTTGTCATTGATATCATTATCAATGGGGGATTCCTAGGGTAAGTAGTAGAGTTTTTATCAAATTGAACATTTGAAGATTCCTCAACTATTTGTGTTCTCTTGTTGTAGACTCTATAGCCTCTACTAGTGGATGAGTATCCAACTAGGATTCCCTCATCCGCTTTGGACTCAAATTTTCCTAGATTGTCCTTGGTGTTCAAGATGTAAGCTTTGCATCCAAAGACTTTAAAGTAGTGAATTGTTGGAATTGTGTCATTCCATAATTCAAATGGAGTTTTACCTAGAAACCTATGGATTTAGACTCTATTTTGGATATAGCAAGCAGTATTAACTGCTTCCGCCCACAAGTAGCTAGGTAATAAATATGCATTAAGTATAGTCCTAGCCACCTCTTGTAGGGAATAATTTCTCCTTTCCACCACCCCATTTTGTTGGGATGCTCTAGGATAAGAGAATTCATGATTGTACCCTTGTTCTAAGCAAAATTTGGAGAAATTGGTATTCTCAAATTCTCCACCATGATCACTATGGATCTGGTTGATTTTGAGATTTCTTTCATTCTCTACTCTTTTTCTAAAACCTATGATTATTTCTAGGGTATTGTCCTTATGTTTCATAAAATACACTCAAGTATATCTAGAAAACTCAACAACTATAACTAAGCAATATTTACTATCATTCAAGAAAGGAGTACTATGACAATCAAATAAATCTAAATGAATAAACTCTAAAGGTAAAGAAGTACTAATTAAATTTTTACCCTTGTGTGATGACTTTGATTGTTTCTCTTCTTAGCATGCATTACACATCTTGTCTTTGGTGTACTTCACTTTTGGCAATCCCTTCACTAGCTCTAATTTAGCTACCTTGGCTATGTTCTTCATGTTGATATGCCCTAATCTCCTATGTCATAGCCAACTTTCTTCTTCTTTTGCCATGAGACACTTAGGGGGAATGTTAGAAGCATATGATAAATCAACATAATAAATATTGGATTTCCTATATCCTACTAACATGCAATTATTTAATTTCTTGTGTCTTATAAGGCATTTAGTAGAAGTAAATTCAACACTAAAGTTGGCATCACATAATTGGCTAACACTAAGCAAGTTGAATTTCATATTTTTGACTAAAAATACTTTATGAATAGCAAGCTTTGGGTATACCTCAATTGTGTCTTTTCCTAGAATTTTAAGTTTGCCACTATTTCCAAAAGACATGGTCCCCTTGCTAAGATGGTTGATTGTGGAAAATTTGCTCACATCTCTGGTCATATGTCTTGATCGACCACTATCAACAATCCACATGCTTGGTCCTTCTACCTAAACAACATGAAAAACACAAGCCTTGAGCACCCAAATTTTTAGACCGGTAGCATTAACTACATAACTCTTGGGAACCCAAGCCTTTCTAACCTTGCTCCTAAGTGTTGCTTTTCTACTAATTAGGAAGGCAAGGGCTACTTCCTTTTCCTTAGGTCTATATCCTATTCCAGCCTTATTGTAAATAGCCCTTTGGTCCCTAAGTATCATGTCTAGGTATTTTGAGTCATTTGTAAATTTCTCTAAACATGTTCTTAGTTCACCTATTTCTTTTTTAAGTTCATCATTTTTATCCTTAAGTGAGCATGCATCATTACATAAAGGTTCTACATTCTTAATTTTCCTAATTTCTACTTTCAAGTCCTTAATCCTAGATTTTGATTTATTTAAAGCATTTTGAAGACATGCAATAGTTTTATAAAGTAATTCTATCCTAGGGGAGTCTTTTACCTCATCGTCACTAGAGGACGATTCTTTGCTTGAGGATGATAATGATGACTGCTCACTTGAGCTTCCGTCTTCATCCTCCATGGCCATGAGTGTAAAGTTGCATGTGACGTGGCAAAGCTCCTCCTCATCCGATGAATCTTCCAAGCTTTGTGTATCCCACGTTTGTGCTACCATGGCTTCCTTCTTCTTCTTCTCCTTCTTGTCTTTCTTCTTCTTTTCCTTTTCTTCCTTTTTCTTTAGCTCTAGGCAATTTGGCTCGATGTGCCCCTTTTTATTGCAACCATAGCAAGTAACATTAGGAGTTGAAATTGAACTACTAGAGGATTTACCTTTTGAGGATTGGAACATCCTCCTCACATCCTTCTTGGTGAGCTTCTTTGATCTCTCACCAAATCTCTTCACACAGTGAGCCACCTCACTAGCCGATAGCTCCTCATCACTACTTGAAGACTCTTCCTCTGACTCAGATGATTAAGAGACTTCCTTCTTCTCCTTCTTCTTCTTCTCCTTCTTACCTACAATAAGAGCTATATCTTTTTCTTTCGAAAAAGTATTAGCTTGCTCATGTAACTCAAATTCACAAAAAAGTTCATCTAACTTAACTAAAGAAAGGTCCATAGAGACGTTACAAGCATCTACCATTGATGCTCATAAAGTTGTTCTAGGGAAAGCTTGAAGCACATACCTTACAAGGTCCCAATTTTCGACCTTCTCACCTATTATATGTAATTCATTGACTATCTCTTTGAATCGACCATGCATTTGACTCACGGTCTCGTTGGTCTTCATGGTGAAGCTTTGGAGTTGACCCATCAATAGGTCTCTTTTGGCTCTTCCTATCTCCTTTGACCCTTCATTCAATTTGATGAGCTTCTCCTAAAGCTTTTTTGCAGAGTTGAAGGGCTCGACTTTGGATAGTTGCTCCTTGGATAGACCACATTGAAGTGTGGTCGTTGCCTTTATGTTTGCTTGCACTTTCTTTGCCATCTCCCTCGTCCAATCCTTCGTTGGTATTGGCACTCTGTGTTGGTCGACTGTCTTTTTGAATCCATCTACAATGCTAAACCAATTTTCAATATCGTTCATAAAGTAGTATTCCATCCTACCTTTCTAATAGTTGAAATCGTTGTCGTCGAAGTAGGAAGCCCGTGCCGTGCTATAACCCTCTTGAAATGCCATCGAGCTCCAGTTGATTGTTAGATCCTCCAATGCAATTCGGGCTTTGATACCACTTGTTGGGGATCTTTGGAAGGCTAGAGGGGGGTGAATAGCCTCTCTTGGATTCTACAATTGCGATTAGCGGAAGCAAATACAAATACTAAAGAAAACAAGAATTTAAAGAGCAGTCGCTAACAAGAAGATTTTTACGTGGTTCGGAGATTAAACTCCTACTCCACGGTGATCCTTGAGGTGGATCAATCCAAACAATTCTCCACTAAGAAAGCTTTCTCTTACAAGACTCTCCTCTTCTTACAAATGATGAAGATGAAGATTAGAGAAGAGGAGAATTAAAAACACTTAGAAAGCTTAAGAAAAATGTGGGAGCTTGACAGTATGTTAGCAATAAGAGCACTAGCCTCCTCAAGCACCCCATGCCCTCTTTTTGTAGAGAGAGGGATAATTTTCTTATTGAGCCTCGATCAGTCGACAGATGTACAACATCAGTCGACTGTTGCTGTAGCTATCGCCATCCAATGGCTTCTGATGAGCCGGATGCGCAATCGTCACTGCCCAACGGAACTCTGATCAGTCGACTGATTGAGTAACCAGTCGAGTGCCCGAAGCGATCACTCGATTGGAAAACCTTCTATGTCGATGTCCACTTATAACAGTCGATTACTGGGGTATAGTAGTCGACTGATGGTGGACCAATCGATTGCCAATTCCTAGCAGTCGACTGTTTGCCACAGAACTCAACCAACTTCAGTCGAGTGACTGATCAATCGACTGAGACAAAGGCTCCAGTTGACTGATACTTCAAGTATGATTAATGTTGGGTTTTCGGCACTGCGGTGTGTGTGTGTTCAATCATATTTCGTAAACATGAGCACAGCGGAAGCAATAAAATTAATAAATCTACATTTATTACAACACACACATCACACGCATGCATAGTACAACAAGTGTAGACATAACCGTAAATTTAAATTTGCAATAAAAGGAAATTTAACTACGTTATACCTTTCGTATTACGTGTAGCGGGAACGGCATCAACCGGAACGATCCTCGCTAGAATCGTCTCTATCCGTATCCACGCCGAGTATCCTTAGGATGACTTCGCTAAGCCACGAGCTTCGTCTTCGTACGGGTTACTAGCCTCGTGTTGAAGACGACGTGATCGAGAGATGATCACGATCCAAATCCAAATTCGGATCCAAAACGAGTCCTCAAAACTCGCTTCTCCGGAGTGGTATTCGTCAACCGATTGACGAATCCTTCGTCCTCCACCTCAGAGGATTACCGGAGATCGAATCCCCGGTAAGTTAGGCACTGTCGGAGCTCTAACCATCGTACAAACGACGCTCCGACAAGAAGAGAACAAGCTGTCCAGAAAACTGGACAGCTTTGGTGGAGGAGTAGGTGCCGGCCAAACAAGGGAAGCCAAGTGCTCACCTTATCACCGAAGCCTAGGAATATCACCGGAGGGTCGCCGGAGGATCACCGGCTGAAGCTTGGACGCCGGCAAGGAGCTGGATGGCGGCACAAGGGGCTGGGCGGCAATGGGGTTTGGCGCCGAGAGTCTCCAAGGAGAGGTGGGCGGCAACTATTGCTAGGGTTTTGGATTAGGGCTTAATTATCCCTTAAGCCCTCTTTTATAGAGAACTAATTCCCTTAATGGTTATTGGATCATAACCATTAGGCCCGTTAACCCGCTCCATTAAGATAAGTTAAAATAAACCAAACCATGATGGTATATTTTAAGTTAAAACGAACCGAACCAACTTTTGGTTCATTCGTTTAAAATAAACCAAACCCTTTGGTTTATTCTCCTCCATTGGATTAGAACCAAACCATTTTGGTTCATCCATTATGTCTTCATAAGACACGGCCCATCCACGCTTCCATTGCGACTGAAACGATTTCATGCTCGCTTCATGTTTGGTCCAACCAAACCTAGTTTCTCTCGGTCTGAGAATCCCATTCTCAAGCTCGTTTTAAATCCTTTGGATTATGCTCGTTGTGCGTGTGACCAAATAGGTTCTCGGTTTATGTTGGCCGTCTATAATTAACCATTAATTATAGAACGATCATGAGTGACACCTAGTAGTACATCATGATCCCCAATTAACCGAAAAGATCAACGGTTGATCCAGAACTATTTCTGAAACCCTTCAGCAGCTCGAATGATTCATGCCCCATTCCCTTCACTCATCTTATACCCACTTGGTTCAGGACATGGTCTATAGTGTCAGTCCCCACTAGGCTGACTACGTCACACCTAGCCCAAGTATCATTTTCTCGTCCTACGGATTCTAGTTACTCCACATGTATCGAAGAGTACCTTACTCTAAACATGTAATGCTTTGGCCAAAGACTTTAGTAACATTCCGACGAGAGGCCATGGGTATACATCTCCTCGCAAGGAGTGGTGAATCCTTTATAGGCTATTCAAACACCTTCGATCACTTCGACTTATACCCAATCATCCTGGGTCCACATCTCCTTAGAGATGCTTGCTTAAGATGTCAAAGCATAAGTCTCCATGATCAAGATGACTTGAATACCGCAAGTCAAAGGAACATGGCACTTAAGCTACAGTAAGAACTTCATTGACATATCTATATATGCAGAGAACCATATGAAGTCTTACGGCTGGTCACTCCAATGAACTAGTTACAATAACTAGCATCCACGATCAACTCCGGACATCACAATGTCTCCAGCCAGTGAGAATCAGCTGCTTGGATACACCAAGGAGTAGACCTCGTGCTAGTCTCGACAGAATTGATGGTGTCCAAATTCATCAATTCATCGACTAGGGATAATTCCGATACATCACAATTACACATATAGAGATACTCACTAGTTGTGATCCAATCACAAATTCTCTCATGCTGTGAATCGCATCGTGGACATTCAGTAAATGAGTTTAATATCCAATCAAATACATGAAACATGTATACTCAAATAGTGAATCTTCATTTATCATATAAATGGTTCATACATAAGGCGATTGCCTTAGGACATCTCTCATATATTACTAACAATTAAATCATATTTAAAATTAACTCCCTAAACCTAGACTCAACCTTCTAGCTCTTCCTTCAGCCTTGCGCCTCCAGGATCCCTCCGAGTCCGCGACTCCTTCATCCTTGTGCTTGCTTCCAAGAGCTTCCCTCGGTTTCTGATGGATGTCCCTTCGGAGGCTCATTGGCTCCCATGTCCCCGGATTAAAATTTTCACTAATGAAAGGATTAATCCGGATGGGATGAGCTTCCTTAGCAACACCTATTCGTCGTCGTGCTAACAACTCGAGTGGTCGCTTGAACAAACTAGTCGTTCAAGCAACACAACTCTTCTAGTTGGTTAGCCGCGGAAGAGACGACGGACGGATCGCCGGTTTTTGTGTTTGTCTTCGGGGTCCATGATTATACAATATATATTCATATACACACATGTATAATCATCATATATAAGAACATGCTCAGATCTGAAATTAAAGTTATAAAACTTTATACCTTACGATCTTCTACCGTATGTCCTATCCTTCTCGTGGACGACGTGTGGACGAAGATCCTCCACGAGTAGAAGCCTTCTAGATCATGTTCTTCTCTTCCTTGTCCGCTGCGAACAAAGAGAAGAACCACCAAAACCTTTCCTTTCTAGAACCGGCCACCAAACAAGAGAGTTTGATGCAACCGCCGGCCAAGGAACGATTGGATGAGTGCCGGCCAACTTGTTGTATTGTTGCCGCCGGCCACCAATTGTTGGAGATCCGCCGGCCACCAAGGAGCAAGAGAGGAGGAAGAAGAGAACCGGCCAAGGATGAGAAGGGAAAGAGGGGCGCCGGCCAAAAACCTTAGGGAGAACAATCACCTTGCCACCCACTTTCTTAGCCGCCCAAAAACCCTAGCTCCTCTAGGGTTTGTTGCCGCCCAACTCTTGGATGAGCCAAACCCTAATTCTCCAATCCAAAAAACATATTTTCGCCCAATGCCTAAGCCTTTATTTATAGAATTTAGGAGAAAGTTGGTTAGCCTAAAATATAGGAACTAACTCCTATATTCTTGTCGCCCAACCAACCTTATCCCTTTTAAGATTTGTTGCCGCCCAACCAAGGATGAGCCAAACCCTAATTCTAGAATTTAGGCTTAAGCCTCCTCTAATCTCCACCGTCGGATCTAGGGATTTAATCTCCACCGTCGGTTCTAGGGATTTAATCTCCACCGTCGGTTCTAGGGATTTGATCCCAACCGTCGGATCTAGGATTTCATCCCAACCATAGGATCTAGGATTTCATCCCAACTGTCGGATCAAGGGTTTTATCCCAACCGTCGGATCTAGGAATTTAATCCCAACCGTCGATTCTAGGGTTTCATCCTAACCATCGGATCTATGGTCTTAATCCAACCGTTGGTTCTAGGGTTTCATCCTAACCATCGGATCTATGGATTTAATCCAACCGTTGGTTCTAGGGTTTCATCCTAACCATCGGATCTATGGACTTAATCCAACCGTTGGTTCTAGGGTTTCATCCTAACCATCGGATCTATGGATTTAATCCAACCGTTGGTTCTAGGGTTTCATCCTAACCATCGGATCTATGGATTTAATCCAACCGTTGGTTCTAGGTTTTGTTTTACATTCTTGGATCTAGACTTCATAAGGATTATATTAGGCTACGATAGGGACCATAAGGAGGAGTTGGGTCTCGGCCACCCGATGGATCGGAACCACACAAACTTGATCCATCAATGATGTTCCATTCCACTAGAGGATCATCATTGAACTACCTCACCAACCCCCATAAATCAATATGGGCTCCATATATTATTTATACATTAATCTCCCCGTGTTTAAGATATCGAATGTCCGTCAATTAATTGATTTACTGACCATCAATTAATCAACATCTAACTCCTCGAGTAGTACCACTCAACCTTATCATCATGTTGACTAAGTCAACCAGCTGGGTTTACATGATGAACCTTATGAGCTCCTCAAGGGGACATCATCAACCTAATATATAGGACACGTTTTCCTCCTATAATCAACGGCACACCATGTAAATAATATTATTTCCCAACTTACCGGGCATATTGATTTAATCCATCTAAATCTCACCCACTGGTAAATCAAAGAAATAAATACTAAGTACATGTGCCCGTTATTATATCGGGATTAAGAGCATGTACAACATAATATCCGAGGTCCGATTCAATTATGTAGTCAGCACTAAATTGAATCACCTCTATGTCGGTCCTGCTCAATACACCTAAGTGTACTAGTGTAACTCTATGTTCAAGATAAAACAATACTAAGCTACACTACAACCATGCCAATGGTTTGTCCAAAACCATCTTGGTTGTGAGCCTCTACTTATATTTTATAAGGACCGATAACATGATCTTCCGTGCTACACCAAGCACCATGTTATCTACAATGTAAAATATTAGACAATATGCACACATATAATAAATATATAAAGTGCAAACAATGATCATGTGATTCTTATTTCAAAATAAAATGTTCATACAAAAGAGCTAGGCTTTCAAAGATACATTCTAACAATCTCCCACTTATACTAAAAGACTAAGTGTCATCACGCCATACATCCGATCCCCATGTCCTCCACATGCCTATCAAACGCTACCGGAAGGGCCTTAGTGAATGGATCCGCCAGTTATCCTCCTCGATGCAATCTTGGCGACAGCAACTTCTCCTCGCTTTACGATCTCTCGTATAAGGTGGTACTTTAGCTCTATGTGTTTACTTGACTTGTTGGCTCGTGTTTCCTTAGAGTTTTCAACTGCACCACGGTTATCACAATAAATTGTGATAGTTCTGGGCAAACCAGGAATCACATCCAACTCCATCAAGAAGTTCCCCTTGTACGCTTCGTGAGGTCGCCACATACTCACTTCCATGGTAGAGTCCGCCACGCATTTCGCTTGACACTCCTCCATACTATGGCTCCACCTCCAAAAGTAAACACAAACCCCGAGGTAGACTTACTCTTGTCCCTATCCGGTAACCCACAGGACTAATTGATCCGCCTGAAACCAAAGATATAATCCCTAGTCCTTCTCGTACTTCAATATATGCTTTACCGCAGTCCCAATGTCCTGTCAGATTACTCGATATCGCTAACCATGCCCACGTAAAGCGGATATCCTGGTCTCGTACATAGCATAGCATACATAAGGCTTCCTATCACAAGCATAAGGAACCGCCTTCATGTCCTCTATCTCCTTTGATGTTTTGGGACACATCCTTTAGATAAAGGAACTCCATGCCTAAAAGGTAGAAAACCTTTCTTGGAGTTCCGCATGCTAAAACGAGCAAGGATAGTGTCAATGAAGCTTGAGACAAGCACAACATCCTTTTCTTGCGATCCCTTATAACTTTGATCCCAAGGATGTGTCCCACTTCTCCCAAGTCCTTCATGTCAAACGTGTTTGGACAACCATACCCTTACGTCGATAACACTTTGATATTGTTTCCAACTAACAAAATGTCATCTACGATAGTACAAGAAACACCACTACGCTTTCCGCACATCTCTTGTATACACAAGGCTCATCCGGACTTTGAATAAATCCATATGGTGGATTACCTCATCAAAGCGGATGTTCCAAGATCTAGAAGCTTGCTTCAATCCATAAATGGACCGATTAAGCTTACATACAAGATGCTCTTTGCCTTTAGCAATGAATCCTCCGGTTGCCGTGATATAGATGTTCTCCTCAAGACTTCCATTAAGGAAAGTCGCTTGACATCCATCCGCCAAATCTCATAATCCATATGAGCGGCTATAGATAAGAGAATCGGATAGACTTAAGCATAACTACGTAAAAGGTCTCCTCATAATCGATGCCCTCTTTCTGAGTATACCCTTTCGCAACAAGCCTAGCTTTGAAGGTCTCAACCTTCCCGTCTACTCCTCTCTTTCTCTTGTAGATCCACTTGCATCCAATGGCTTTTACACCATCGGGTGGTTCTACTAGCTCCTGGACTGATTAGAATCCATAGATTCTATCTCTAAATTCATCGCACTTTGCCAAGATACAAAGATTCTATCTTGGAGTGCCTCGTCATATGTCCAGGGATCAAGTTCATGTTCACCAGGGACTAAGTCCGAAGACTCTCTCAAAAACATGAATCTGTCGGGTTGTCTAACAACCCTCCCACTACGACGAGGTGCCTCCTATGTATGCTGTGACACGCGTGCTGACTTGTGGTGTCTCCTCTTATGCGGTGATCAAGTCGTGGACTTCCCACGCCAACTCCTCAAGAACAATCCTACTCTTGGGCTTGTGGTTCATTACATAATCCTCCTCTAGAAATCATTCGCGCTAACGATCACCCTCCGATCTCTAGGATTATAAAACAAACCACTTTCGCTCCTTAGGGTAGCCAACAAACATGCACACTTACATGCGAGGTTCCAACTTACCAAAGATCGACTTCAAAGACATGTGCCGGACTCCCCATATCCGAATATGTCTCGGACTAGGCTCGCCGATCCACAATTCTCTGAGGGTAGAAGGTACTGATTTAGATGGAACCAAGTTCAGTGTACATTGCGTATCCAGCATACCCGTAACGAAGCAGTAACTCGAATAACTCATCATAGATCCGACCATCTCCATAAGAGTCTTCCTTCGCCTCCGCCACACCATTCGGGTGTGCGTGCGGACAATTGGGATTGAATCAGCCTCCGATAAGTAACTCCTAAACTCTCCCAAGAGGTACTCGCCACCACGATCGATCGTAATGTCTTGATACTTTTACCTTGACGGTTCTCCACATCACCTTGAATTCTTTGAACTCAAAGCATTGCACTTGGTGCATCAAGTAAATGTATCCATATCTTGAATAATCATCTATAAAAGAGACGAAATATTCAAAACCACCTCTTGCCTGGATAGACATAGGACCGCACAAATCAGAAGGCCTTGAAAGGCCTCTTGGTCATTTTACCTTCCAAGCAAGATTCGCAGGTTGGGAGATCCTCCACCACTAATGAACCCAAAGGTCCATCAGCTATCAACCTTTGAATTCTTCTAAGGTTAATATGACCAAGCCTTAGATGCCAAAGATATGTCTGGTTCATCTGCGAAGGTTCTTTTCTCTTTTTAGACTTAGAAGATGAGTTATTCACTTCTCTATGCATCGTGGGAGTTTTTGGTTCAAGAGTATACAAATTGCCAACCAATGTACCTGAACAGATAATCTCTCTATTTCTTTTTATAACAACTCTGTCATTAAAAGAAACAGAATATCCATCCACAAATAATTTAGAAATCGAAATCAAATTCTTTCTAAATGTAGGTACATAAAGACAATTTCTCAAAACCAAAACTTTATTCCTATCAAAAGATAAGTAAACATCCACCTTTGAAGCATTGCCCATGTAGACGGTAATTTCTCCCTCAGCTAGTCGTCGGGTTCCTGGAACCCCTGCAAAGAATTGCAGACATGATCAGTGGCTCCCGTATCTACACACCAGGTACCGGTAGATAACACCACTAAACATGTTTCAACGACTAAGGCAGAAGATATACCTCTGTTCTTCTTTAGGTTGGGGAAGTCTTTCTTCCCATGTCCAGTCTGTTTACAAGTGAAGTACTTGCCTTTCGGCTTCTTCACTCCTCTCTGAGGTCCACCCACCACCTTTGCTCTACCTTGTTTCTTCTTCTTCTTGCCTTTCGGCATAGAAGTAGAAACCTTCTGAGCAACCATGGCTTCCTTCCTAGCAGCTTGATTCTGGTATCCGAAAAGTTCCTTTTCCCCAGAATCATTCGCAACCCTAGGAGGACACTCATTGACAGTTAAGACACTATCCATTTTTCTTTTCCAATCAGTATAATTTGGGTATAGTAAGTTTGTTTCCTTTAGTATCATAGCAAGTGGGTTGAAAGCCATTTGAAAATCCTAAGAATCACAATGATCAAAATATTAGATTTCAAATATTATTGATTCCTCAAAACAATAAAATCCCGAAATCAACCAACACCTCAAAACACCGAGAATTTCGTATGCCACTCTGTGTGGACGTATACGAATTCTACATTTGTAAGAGGTTTTACCCATTAATTTTATTATCTTGTCAACCTTACTTTTTGACAAATAAAATTAATAGTTGGTTCCTCTTTGGCCCTACAAATAAAAGCAGTGACTCCTATGGGGAGGATATTTTTATTTGCATCTAAGTGTGCACCATTACACGATACTAAGGGAATTATTTTGGATTATGTGCCTTACCTCTGTGGAAGTACACACGCTCCTAGATAATTTCCTATAACCTTTATTTGACCTAGTGATCCGCAAACAAACCCGTCCTCGGGGAGGAAGGCACTCAGAGCCAACACACAAGTTTGTTTGCATCACACGTCAAATTGTAATGGAGGCCGCGGGAATTAATTAAAATGTCCCTCTCCCACTTAGTAAATTGAAATCGAGGAATTTTAAAAACAAACACAACATGCATATAAAACAAATAAGCAATAAATATGGAAAAATCAGAATTTTTCCAACTATTATGGCATTGTTCTCCAATACGCATCCCGTCGTGTCGCCACCTCGTCCGCTCCATCTTTTCCCGTGCGCAAGTCACCAAAGAGTTCCGAGCCGAGATAAATCATATTAATTTACATCCATCGATCCTATACTCCACGAAGGAGTGTACAAATAATCTAGATCGAAAGTAAACTAAAATGAGCTAAACAATGATTTAATTACAAAATTAAATACTAATCTAGCCTCGTCAACCCCGAGGATTCAAATAATAAATTTTTACACACATCCATTCACATACACACACATGGCCATAATAGTCGGATCTTATGCCTGCAACCAAAGAGTTAAACTACGCATATCCTACTATTATCCGGCACATATTATATATGAAAAGTGCATAAAAAAATAACTGAATCCTAAACACACAAAACCGGAAACCGTGGCTCTGATACCAATTGATGGATGTCCCTTCGGAGGCTCATTGGCTCCCATGTCCCCGGATTAAAATTTTCACTAATGAAAGGATTAATCCGGATGGGATGAGCTTCCTTAGCAACACCTATTCGTCGTCGTGCTAACAACTCGAGTGGTCGCTTGAACAAACTAGTCGTTCAAGCAACACAACTCTTCTAGTTGGTTAGCCGCGGAAGAGACGACGGACGGATCGCCGGTTTTTGTGTTTGTCTTCGGGGTCCATGATTATACAATATATATTCATATACACACATGTATAATCATCATATATAAGAACATGCTCAGATCTGAAATTAAAGTTATAAAACTTTATACCTTACGATCTTCTACCGTATGTCCTATCTTTCTCGTGGATTTACGGCGTGTACGAAGATCCTCCACGAGTAGAAGCCTTCTAGATCACGCGTTCTTCTCTTCCTTGTCCGCGAACAAAGAGAAGAACCACCAAAACCTTTCCTTTCTAGAACCGCCACCAAACAAGAGAGTTTGATGCAACCGCCGCCAAGGAACGATTGGATGAGTGCCGCCAACTTGTTGTATTGTTGCCGCCGCCACCTAGATGTTGGAGAAGCACCGCCACCAATTGTTGGAGATCCGCGGCCACCAAGGAGCAAGAGAGGAGGAAGAAGAGAACCACCAAGGATAAGAAGGGAAAGAGGGGTGCCGGCCAAAAACCTTAGGGAGAACAATCACCTTGCCACCCACTTTCTTAGCCGCCCAAAAACCCTAGCTCCTCTAGGGTTTGTTGCCGCCCAACTCTTGGATGAGCCAAACCCTAATTCTCCAATCCAAAAAACATATTTTCGCCCAATGCCTAAGCCTTTATTTATAGAATTTAGGAGAAAGTTGGTTAGCCTAAAATATAGGAACTAACTCCTATATTCTTGCCGCCCAACCAACCTTATCCCTTTTAAGATTTGTTGCCGCCCAACCAAGGATGAGCCAAACCCTAATTCTAGAATTTAGGCTTAAGCCTCCTCTAATCTCCACCGTCGGATCTAGGGATTTAATCTCCACCGTCGGTTCTAGGGATTTAATCTCCACCGTCGGGTCTAGGGATTTGATCCCAACCGTCGGATCTAGGATTTCATCCCAACCATAGGATCTAGGATTTCATCCCAACCGTCGGATCAAGGGTTTTATCCCAACCGTCGGATCTAGGGATTTAATCCCAACCGTCGATTCTAGGGTTTCATCCTAACCATCGGATCTATGGTCTTAATCCAACCGTTGGTTCTAGGGTTTCATCCTAACCATCGGATCTATGGATTTAATCCAACCGTTGGTTCTAGGGTTTCATCCTAACCATCGGATCTATGGACTTAATCCAACCGTTGGTTCTAGGGTTTCATCCTAACCATCGGATCTATGGATTTAATCCAACCGTTGGTTCTAGGGTTTCATCCTAACCATCGGATCTATGGATTTAATCCAACCGTTGGTTCTAGGTTTTGTTTTACATTCTTGGATCTAGACTTCATAAGGATTATATTAGGCTACGATAGGGACCATAAGGAGGAGTTGGGTCTCGGCCACCCGATGGATCGGAACCACACAAACTTGATTCATCAATGATGTTCCATTCCACTAGAGGATCATCATTGAACTACCTCACCAACCCCCATAAATCAATATGGGCTCCATATATTATTTGTACATTAATCTCCCCGTGTTTAAGATATCGAATGTCCGTCAATTAATTGATTCGACCATCAATTAATCAACATCTAACTCCTCGAGTAGTACCACTCAACCTTATCATCATGTTGACTAAGTCAACCAGCTGAGTTTACATGATGAACCTTATGAGCTCCTCAAGGGGACATCATCAACCTAATATATAGGACACGGTTTCCTCCTATAATCAACGGCACACCATGTAAATAATATTATTTCCCAACTTATCGGGCATATTGATTTAATCCATCTAAATCTCACCCTCTGGTAAATCAAAGAAATAAATACTAAGTACATGTGCCCGTTATTATATCGGGATTAAGAGCATGTACAACATAATATCCGAGGTCCGATTCAATTATGTAGTCAGCACTAAATTGAATCACCTCTATGTCGGTCCTGCTCAATACACCTAAGTGTACTAGTGTAACTCTATGTTCAAGATAAAACAATACCAAGCTACACTACAACCATGTCAATGGTTTGTCCAAAACCATCTTGGTTGTGAGCCTCTACTTATATTTTATAAGGGACTGATAACATGATCTTCTGTGCCACACCAAGCACCATGTTATCTACAATGTAAAATATTAGACAATATGCACACACATATAATAAATATATAAAGTGCAAACAATGATCATGTGATTCTTATTTCAAAATAAAATGTTCATACAAAAAGAGCTAGGCTTTCAGTATACATTCTAACAGTTTCGTCATGTCTTGGGTTTCTTTGATGCCACAACTTTAAAGTTGAGAGTTAAAGTGTTTTAATCATGAGAATTGAATATTAAGCTCAAAAATGTTTACGTTTTGAAATCAATCCTCCTCTATAGGGTTTTCTTTATTTAGAAATAGAATCTCTCCCTTTATAAAAAGTTTCAAAAGAATTTTCCAAATTTTTAATTATCAAAATTTTAACAACCCCTAAACATACTTATAAATTCCAACATATTTTCAACTTTTCAAAAAATTTCAAAATTTACTAACTCCTTCTAAATAATATCATATTTTCAAAATTTTCAAAAAATTTTAAATTTTTTCAAAAATTTTCAAATTTTTTCTAACTCCCACTGAATAATAACATATTTTCAAAAATTTCAAAAATTTTAAAAACTTTTCAAAAATTTTCTAACTTCCCCTGAATAATAACATATTTTGAAAATTTTCAAAACTTTCAAAATTTTCTAACTCCCCTGAATAAATATATTTTTCAAATTTTCAGTTTTCAAAAATTCTAGCTCTCTCTTAATAAATATTTTTTTTCCAATTTTCAGTTTTCAAAAATTCTAGCTCTCTCTTAATAACAACATTTCTTAAAATTTTCAAACTCCCCCTTTATATTATAAATTTTCAAAACAAAGAATTTTTTCATAACATTAGAACACTTTTGAGACTCCCCCTCAATTAAAGCTTTACATTGTTTAATTGTTTTCTTCCCATACATCAAACCTAAGTAGAATTTTTACGTATTTTAATCTTGAAAATATTTAAGCTTTTCAAAGAGCATTCAAGCTTAAGTTTTTCTCCCCCTTAATTAACATTTTGAAACTTCTCCTTAATTAAAGCTTTAAGTTTTCAAAAAGATAGTTTCTCATAGATTCTTAGCTAGCTTTAAATTTTTTTGTTTACCACTTAAGAATATTTCTTATCCAATTCCATTTTAAAGCATAATTTTTGAAAAGATATTAAACATATCATAATTTAGCAAAATATTTTAGGTTACCCCTAGACTCTTGATCTCTAGGACGAAACACATTGAAGTGAGACATCACTTCATTAGAAATCATGTAGCAAGAGGAGAAATCATATTCAATTATGTTGAGTCTAAGGCTAATCTTGCTGATATTTTCACAAAACCTCTTCCAGAAAATGAATTTAGTTATTTAAAAAGATAATTAGGAATGTGTACTGCTGAGTAAAAACTCTCCATGATCTTAAGGACTAATCCATAAGTATAAAAGAAATGGAAAAATGATTTGGGATACCTTGGGAAAACATCTCACACAAATTATAGGATTAACCATGTTTGTGTATTGCTAGATAGGGGTGAGATGTTAGGAACAATCAATTTACTCAAAATGCTTGTTATGATGCATCAACTTGAGTAATGAGGTTGAAAATAACACAAATCATTAAGTTGACCAATTATGGAGAAGGCCAATACATAATTCATGTGTATTTGGTTCTAAGATCATGATTAGAAATTCCAACCAAGTCAAGTTGGTTGGACATCCTAAACAATAATAAAACTCAAGATAAACGTCAAAAATATGTTAGAAATTGGCTATCAAGTGTATTGACACTTGTAAAATGGTTTAGGGACTTAAGTGCAACGAATTTAGGACTTTAAATACCTAGGAAAATGGAATATCAGATTACCAGTCGAGGCATTTCAGTAATCGCCTCGACTGCTAGCTGCAATAGGCAAATAGAATCGAGGCGCACTCAACTAGCGCCTTGACTGGCACCTATTGGTAACAACCGCCAGCGAATAGAATTGAGGCGCACTCAACCAATGCCTCGACTGGTCATAAAAATTAAGCTCAGACTCGAGTTAGCCTCAACCAGTGCCTCGACTGGACTATCAATCAAGGCACTCAACTTATTGGCTCGACTGATGATCGCGGGATTATATAAAGAAACCCTTTTTCTACGTCTCCTGAACCCGATATCGGCTCGACTGTTTCCTTCGTGGTTTCTCTTCCGTCTCCCTCGCCGTTGCCGCTCGACTCTCCGACCAACGATCAACGCTGCCTAAGCCTAAACTACCTCTCTCGGACCCAAACTAACCTAGAGTAAGTCCTCTTGCCTTTCCTTCCATGTCTAGGTTAAAACCCTAACCCTAATCCGATGGTTTCTCCACAGCTAGGGTTCATCGGATTGTCATTCTCGCTGGAGGAATCAACCTTTGAAAGAGGGTGTGTCAACCCTAAGATCTCACCAGCTCTAAAACATCTTGAACAAGAATCAATGGCGCCCAAGTATAAATCTTTCTCTTCTTTCTCTCTGTTTTTGTGCTTAAGAGTCAACAATTGATCACTGATCAGTGTTTATCTTTGTCATTCATCATATCGCATCATACTGCATTCATCCTACATTTTGGGCATAATTTTTACATCTCTAGGCAAAAACGAAAAGAACCCGAGAGTAGTAGGAAGGAAACATCCAGGGAGAAAACCTCTACGGACTCCCGATTTCCTTTCGAATTTCATCAACAATCATTCATGAACCATAAATTCCAGTTGTTGCCTACTCGTTCTTTAAATAGAGATTTTTTCACTGGATTTGCTCAAAATGTAATATGCATGATTGATTTTTATAGGCTTAGTAAATTAGTCTACTGTGATCATGATATTAATGTAGACTTAGTTACTGAGTTCTATAACAATCTACAACCTACAGATGATAGGCTCATATACAAAAGTAGGGTATCCAAATGAGATATCTCCTTTACTCCTGATATTCTTAGGGAATTCCTAGAGTGTAGAGAGTCAGAGTCAACCCTCGAATGCTATCCGAGCATTCAAGAACCTGTTGAGGGTTACTCCATCAATGTCATTCATGAATATTTCTTTAAAAGACCATGGTAACCCGATCTTAACCTATTTCTAGTCATGGCATTAGCTGCCCCTGACAATGTCCTATATAAGGTCATTGTAGGTTGCATCCTTCCCATTGTCACACGGGGCAAGCTAAAGTCAGACCCCATCATTTACTCACTCTCCATCTCCTAAAAAATCGTCTTGACTTCAATATTGCATTAAACATTTTTCTTTGCATCGTCCACTTTATAGTCCCTATCTAAAAGAAAATCTACATGCCCTTTGGATATATCATTACTCTCTGGTTAGAGTCCATAGACATAAACACAAGCCGGGGCAAGGTTAAGCAAATGATGGACTTTGACTTCATTAAATGGTGAAATTTTTCCTTGGTCAGCATGTCCCAAGCATATCGGAGTGTGGAGTGGGCAGATGGACACCAAGCTGGTAAGAGGTGGGATATGGGTGCACAAGAAGAAGAAGAACCTCTAGCTCTAGCTGACGAACCCTATTCGTCCGTATTCGAGCAACTAGACAGTTTGCACCGTGACTATGTTGAGTTCACGGAGACGGTAGACACACGGTTCGTGGAGCTCAAGATGACGATAGACACCAGATTTGAGGGGCTTCAGAACACTATGGATACGCATTTCTCAAAAGTTTCTACCCGACAATCGCAACTCCTAGACCAGCAGACAGAAATTCTTAAACTCCTACGCTCTTTGACGACTGATTCTTCGGCTCCCTCTTCACCGACCATGTAGTTTTGATATTTCTTTTGTGTGTATCTAAATTTTAGAATTCTGGATGGTATCGAAGATTTAGAGACTTTATGAAATGAACATTGTTAATGGAATGTAGTAATCACTGTGTAAAAATATTTTTGAGCACTGAATGTTTTTATAGAATGAACACTGTTAATTCTATGTGTATCTTTTCTCATTAATGAATATGTATTTCTTGTTGTTTATATGTGTTAAAATGTTGTTAGCGGGTTTTATCACAACTATTTTAAGGGGAAACTCTATCAATTTTTTTTTTGTAAAGTTCTCCATGCCTCTCAATATGTATGATTCATTCATGGTGCTTTCATTACACTTTGTTGAAATATGTTGTTGGTGCATTGGATAACTAGGAGTAAGGATTCAGGAGGAGGATACTATAAATTGCTCAATTTAATCCTTTCTGAGTTATTGTATTCTTCATACTCTCAACATCCCTATGATTATTTTTTTTTGGTGTTTGCCAAAGGGGGAGAGATAAGTGGAGTTTAAGTTGATATAAGTTGTTAAAGAAAATCAAGCTTAAACTTTTAAGTTCAGGGAGTTAGCATCTTATATTGAATCCATCTATGGCATGAAAATCTATTGCAAATCCTATTATGGCATGACAATCTTATTGCATGTTTTTGTTTAATGTCATGATTCGATGAAGTTCTGAAATGCAAATTCTGTACAATTCTGAGAATATCATATTGTGTTATAATTGCATCACGTAAACTTAAATCATGTTGTCAAACATCAAAAAGAGAAAGATTATTAGTGCAATCAGGCCCAAATGATGTTTTGGTGTTTGGCAAGGGTTTAAGTCAAGGTGATAATTATGTGTTATCTCACGCGGTTGGTTGAGATGTATTTTCAAGAAATTCCTTGTAGGTCAAGAACCGGATGCAAGGTAATGAAGTCCCGAACGAGGAGTTATGGCAAGTGAAGTCTCGGATGAGGAATCCTGACATGAAGTCCCGGACGAGAGTCTTGGCAAATGAAAACCCGGACGAGGAGTCCTGGCACGAAGACCCGGACGAGGAATCCTGACATGAAGACCTAGACAAGAAGTCATGGAGGATGAAGACCCGGAAGCGATTCTTGACACAAAAGACCTATGAATAGTGGTTCACAGGCATCAGGTAAAGGGTACAGGGTAGACCTCCTTTTAGGCGCGATTTCAGCTCTAGACGAGTTGAAATGGTCAAGGGACAAGGCAGTAGTCGAGGCAGCACCTCGACTGATTGTCTTATCAGTCGAGGCAGCACCTCGACTGATTGTCTTATCAGTCGAGGCATCGCCTCGACTGGTACCTATTCTCTAGATGAGTTACTTAGCTCGGGGCTCAGGACTGATCCAAGACTCGTCCAGTCGAGGCGCCTCGATTGATGCTTCCTTCACTCAAATAGAAGCGAGGCGCAATCGATTGCCACCTTGACTGGGGAAGCTTGTTTTAAGCAGAGACCCATAGCAGTCGAGGCGTCGCCTCGACTGCTGCTTCGTTCAATCGAACAGAAGCAAGGCGCTATCGACTGAAGGTCCGACTGGCGTAGCTTAAACTTGAGCAGAAATCCATAGCAATTGAGGCGACGCCTCGACTGATGCTCTATTCAATTAAAACAGAAGGAAGGTAGGATCGACTGGAGGCTCGACTAAGCTTACCAGTTGAGGCAATGAACCATCGCCTCGACTGGACCTATGTTACAACGGACGAATAATTCAAAATTAAGGGGGGAAATTTACCGTTGGAACGGTAATTAAACGCTAGTGGAGGTGCCAGTCGAGGCGACTCGACTGCGCGGGCGAAAAAAGCCCTAATCGGGCACGATATAAAGATTATCTCTGGCTCTTTGTCAATATACTCGACTCTTCTTGAAGCGATTCTCCACGTTTTTCCGTCATCCTCCAAACTCCAAACATCCTCAAAGGAAATCAAATGAGTGAAGAGAAGAAGCACTAGCAAAATCTGCATATTGTATTCTTGCTCTTCTCTAACTCTTTCACCTGTAAGTTCTTGTGTAATTCTTGTAAACGTGTATTCAGAGGTTTCTCCACCTTCGGAGTTTTTTCCGAGAAGGAGAAAGAGTAGAGGTAGGCTTTGGACGTAGCAATTCATGGGAGAACTGTGAACTAAGTAAAAAAAACTGTATACTGTCTTATTTCTGTTTTATTTTTTATTTCCGTTGCTTTTCGTCAAACAAGTGCGTTTCTCTATAAAAGTTCAAGTATCGACGATCGACGCTATTCAACCCCCCCCCCCTCCCCTTCTAGCGACGCCAACAATCCAACACCTGCTACAACCCTTCGATGGTTAAGTTAGATCAGAGAAGAAGATGATGAAATATTGAATGTAGTATTTGCAAAGAAAAGGGAGACCAACAAATAAAGAAAGATCAACCACCTTTTATTTACCTTCGTGGGCCTTATATAATAACTTGCATGTCACCTCTTTGACAAATCTATCCACCTATCATATTCCTTAGAGGACGATTAGGGGACAAACACTGTACGAAACCTCCATATGCTCTGATATTTTTTTTTGTCATATATTGATGAGACCAAAATATTCCAGATGAATCATTGCATATGTCATATAG
This sequence comes from Wurfbainia villosa, assembly GCA_025175895.1. Lineage (NCBI taxonomy): Eukaryota > Viridiplantae > Streptophyta > Magnoliopsida > Zingiberales > Zingiberaceae > Wurfbainia > Wurfbainia villosa. Next base: position 41,165,323 of record CM046004.1, on the reverse strand, counting down.
GTTGAGGGCCTTGAAGTGAAATCCGAAAGAAAAGATGAAGCTCGACACTCAGAAAGAGTCGCATATATGCACTTGGAAAGAGTTGTTATCAGAAAGGATCACATGCATGCACTCGAAAAAAATCATCCTCAGGAAAGACCACATGTATGCAGTCCAAAAGAATTGTCCTCGAGAAGGATCACACGCATGTATTCGAAAAGAGTCAAGGATCATATGCATGCACTCGAAAAAAATTGCACGTATGCACTTAGAAAGTGTTGCCCTTGGAAAAGGTCAGAAAAAGTCATGCTCAGAAAGGATCGCATACATACACTCGTTAAGAGTCGCATGCATACACTTCCTTCAGAAAAGATCACATCCATGCACTTGAAAAGAACCAATAGTACTCGACACAATCATGAATCCTTATCCCGAAATACCGAATACCATCAATAATGATAGATGTAAGGACTTCAAATTGTTTCGAGCTAGAGCAATTTAACAATTGTGGAAAAGGATTTGTTAGCTTTCGGAACATGATTCTTATTTTTGATGAATATAAATAAAATGATAAAAGCAATTCAAAATGTTTCAAGCCTAGAATAGAGCAATTTACCACTAGAAACATGGATGAATATCAAATGTTTGTGCCAATCCCACCTCAACGTTACACCGAATAAAATGAGTGGTTAGCATGTATAAATTCTTCATCTCCCAATGCTGACCGAAGATAAATCAAATCCAAAATAAAAGAAAAAATTGCGCTTCTTTTAAAATGACCATTGCATCCTCAGATAAATCTGAATCCTCCCAAAGCAAGAGTGGCAATGAATCAGAGCAAAAACAGACTCGGTCAGTGACCAATATTGAAGCTGAATACCCATCAAGCATATGATAGAATCAATTACGCAGTTGTGACACCGCAACACATGTGATGCTCCAAGGACTTAACTATCGCGTGGATGCGACTTCAATGGCACTACCCAGTGGCCATGCTGCCTCAACAAAGGCATCACCGTACTTCACCTTCTTTACCAAAGTGATCTTTTGATGCGGATCCAGAGCTGTTAGATCGCACAAGAAAATTAGTAATTGCAAGAGCTCATGACTATAGAGATCAGTCTCGCTAGGTTTAACATACCAAACCCATCTACAAGCAACGTGAACTGGTACACTAGATCCATGCACAGATAAGGGAGATTCTCATAGTGGGCTTGAGAATATGTTACTTTCAAATCATTAAAATTCAGTTTGCAAGCACGCTTTGCAGCGTCCTTGAAATCTTTTGGTTTAACTATCGCAGCTGGTACTTGGTGATCGACAAAGCCAGCCTGAGAATGACAAAAAGAGCTCATTTGATAAAAAGAACAAATTGATAATCTTAGGTAGAAAGGATCTGTCAAAGATGACACCTCAATAGCCCTATCAAAGAAAAAGGATGCAACAAATAGGTTTTTCTGCCCATCTCCACCTCCACCATTCCAAACGCCATCAAATGTACACTTCACGTGGATACATTTTGGTTCATCGATGTTGAGAGCTTTAATAACATCACTCCTGCATTTTGGAAAGCTAGCACCAGAAGCTGAAGAAACTGCTTTGTATTTTTCATTGCCATATTCATATGATCCTTTAAGAAAACAAAACAATGAATTAGGAAACTACCAAAAAACTCTCACATCCAAAAGCTCCCTTGAAATTTAGCAAACTAAGGGACCATTTGATTTGTAGAAAATTTTTCATTTTTCGTATTTTTCCATTTTCTAGAAAATGACTTTTCTACATTTCCCATTTTTCCAGAAAATGCCCTCTCATTTTCTAGAAAACAAAGTGAAAAAATACAAACCAAACAATATTTTCTGTATTTTTTTGTTTTCTCAGAAAATGAAAATAGAAAATGACGCATTTTCCAGAAACCAAACTCAGCCTAAGATTTTAGTCACAAACCATCTATTTTCAAAATATAAGGCTGTTAATGCTGACTAGCCCAGGAGCTTGAGCAACAACCTCATATCATAGGCTGGCATCTAAACAGTATAGATTTAGCAGAGTGGGTAATCATGAACTAAACACAATTCTATAGAAAAGAAGACATTACCCTCAGTTTCTCAAAACCAGTACATGGTAAACAAAAAGTGAACAAGATATCACTCCAGCACTGAGTCATCTATTCTAGGAACCCCCCCCCCCCCCCAACAAAGACTCAGATTTGTCAAGAATATGTATAGAATATTAGTTTGTTTTAATATGCAGGAACATGTATAAAAGACGGCACAAGCAGCGCAGAGTATCACACTTAATAAAACATATTGTAACCAACAGACTAGTTCCCTTGAGGATATGCACAAAAGTTTCTGATAGGAAGGCATGACTCTAAAGAAAATGTGAAGAAATGCACAGACAACCCCCCAAAAATTGTGAACTTTGGATATAATATGGAAGGCGAAGTGCAGGATGAGTGACCTCAACTTACCATTATAACCTTCCAAAATGCAATTACTGTACCCATCACCAGCCTTAAGAATCTCTGCACGAGCAGCCAATAGACCATAGTGCAAGTAACTACAGAGGCAGGAAATCACATCAACTCTAAATTTATAGAATGAAGAAAGTAGTCCAATTATGATTATATTTTAAACTTGTCCAAACAAACTGCTACCATGAAATCTTGAAAATTGATACCGGAACAAAAGAAAGAGCTAAGATGGCTCTTGTAAAACAATACTAAAATGTGAACCATAAAATGACTAGATTTGGCTGTATAAGAAAATCTTAACTTTAAAAATCATTCTCATATATCTTCTGACAAAGATGTCAAACCTGTGAACATAAAGGTAATAAGTCGTTCCCTTCAAGAAGAGTTGTTGCACATACGAATCTTCTCCATTCGAAACTTCTGGAGCAGTTGCAGCATCATTTTCTGAAATAGCATATGCCATTTGAACAGATCCACCTCCTAGATCAATTACTCCAACAGTGTCCTGGTATGAATTTCCTAATTTCCCCAACAGATAATTGACAGTGACCTACATAAATGAACTTTTTCATCATGAAAAGAAGCAATAGTCTATTCGAATAAAAAACACTCCACTAAATCCATATCTTAAGTTAAATCGTGAGAATCAGTGAAGTGCATAGGGGGAAAAAACTCAGGAAAAAGTCAAACACAAGTCAAGGTCATATGTTAATTGACAGAGACATTTCCTGTTTCAGTAACTTTGTAATGGATAACTTTCCATAATTTGGGATAACCATCACAAGTCCAAATTGGGATAGAATCAAATCAATATGAGCAAAACAAAGCAAGAATACTAATGTGAACCACAGTCTCAGTAGTCAGTATGCAAATTGTACTTTTAAAGTATGTCCAAGGGTGCCTTTTCTAATGTTGGATGTCTGATCTAAATACTTTTTGTTCGCCAGTATTCATAGTTGAATTAGTCAAATATAACCTCTATTTCCTTGCTCCGGGTGGCTGGAATATCAAACACGTAGGATGGTAGCATTGCCAAAGATAAGAATCAGGCCCAACACAAATGCAGCATTGTTGAATCCAATTAAGAGATCTGACAGACCAGCTAAAACTGTAGTCAAGGTTGGTCATATTAAAGGATCAAAACTCTAAACTAATCCAGTTATATATCAACATTATTCAATCTCATTTCACTTAGTTATGTTTTATTCTTACACTAATGACCAATGATATATTATCATTTATCAGCCTGTAAGTATATCTACAAAAGGCAAAACTATAGCGTCATATTAACTAGTTGCACAATTCAGGAACAAGTCACAACAAGGTCAAAATTTAGATATTGGATCATAAAACTTACTTTATTTAAGAAATTAAACTATTATAAGTTCAAGCTTGAGTCACTTGACTATCAGAAAATTACAGCCAGCTCACTTGCAGCAAATATCAGCAAAGATATATCACTGTGGTTGGTTTAGTAGGTAATAAAATAACTCAATTTGATCTGATATGATCGTTATCATCTGGCAATCAGTGGAATATGTTTGTGCCAGATAATGATGGCTGGAAAACAAGAGATAAAGGAAAAAGTTTGGAATCAATCATCTAATAGGAATTTGGAACAAACTACATAATAAAAGGACAGAAGGGAAATGTAAAGGGCCTGGCTTCTATAAGTTTCTTGTTGACCACAAGTCAAGTGTGCAGAATCTATCTGCAACATGCAAATGTCCAATTACTTGAAGAGATCTCTTAAGCAATTTTTTCAAATTTCGACTTTAGTCATCAGTGGTTCAGCCATTATCAAGAATGCAAGGACCGATGGTGACAAAATTGCTAGGACAAAAAATCACTTATTGGATAAATTTCAGGAATTAATCTACCTTAACTATCTTATATATTTGTATTAGATATCAATTATATATTTATTTATTGGATTGGATCTACAAATCATTCTACCTTTTATGTTACATATCCATATAAGACATTATTTAATTTTAAACAGGTGGAATGATCTATAAATAGGTGCTCTACCAATTAGTCAAATTAATATGTCCCAATCCAAATTGGAAAGTTATTTTTTTTATGTATTAATTATAAAAATCAATATGTCTTATAAAAGGCAGTCCGGTGTACGAATCTCCTATAAATACGAAGTCCAGGGGGAGAATCTATTATAAGCAGTCTTATCCTACATTGCAAAAGACTATTTTCATAATTCGAACTCATGACCTCTAAATCACATGACAATAATTTTACCATTGCACCAACCCTATATTAATATCTTATACATAAAAAAAGTGCAAAATAGTCAATATATTTTATAGATAAAAGAAGTACAAATGAAGAAATAGTTGACATCTCTAGATTTAGAATATATGTAATACGATCATCAAACTAGCAAATACATATTAGTTCATAAGTTGACAGTTTAGTTGACTTAGTGAATAATATCACAACTATGGAAACTATACATTGGTTAATTATTGATTTTACATGGATTGCATATAGGACTTATTGGAGTAATTGCCAACAATACACAAGGACTATAAAAAATAGACAACAAGTATCAGTTATCCATGTTAAAGATGGAAAACTGCCCTTCCTTCTTTCAAGAAGTAGATTACCCAACATATAGTTGGGTTTGCTTTCAAGATGGTTCAACAGACTCAGAAAGGTTGCAAGGCATGTCTACTGGAACAATCTATTCAGGTACATGATATTATTCATCAGCATCTAAGATTAGGTTTATCTTTGTGGTAAAAAGTAACTGTGTTATTCACCATCGCATAAATTGCAAAGCCTACAACAGGTAGCTAATCCATGTAAGAAAAATATAATCGGCTTGCCCTGGTTTTGTAGAAACTTATGCTGACAGGATAAACAGAGTTATTATGTTTCTGATAAGAACAAGATATTAGCATCTATCAAGCAAATAGTGAATAAAAGAAAGAAAATATATGTTTTTTCAAGATGGGAGGATTATTCAAACTTAAAAGCACTCCTCATGAAGCACAATAAAACTGAGGTAGTGCAAATAAAACTTGACAAAAAACAATCATAGAAAAAACAAATCCCTATCTGTCTACATTGATTTAACTAGACAACATCATCAACTACTACAACTGTATGTTCCAAGTATTTGGGATCAATATCTATATGCAAGGTCATATAACTAGTCATTTTTATCTCTTTCAATATCCTATGGAAATTTATGATATTTCCTTCACCAACTCTGACTGGCTTTACTTTTCTAATTATACATTCATCCTTTTAGCACCCATAACAACTCTAATCTTTTCCCCATGTTATATTATAAGAAACAACCTAACTACTAGCAAATACTGCTGAATGAGTGAAGTTTCAGCTATTTGAGAAAGAGACAATAGTTCTATAGAAATACATAGACAATAAAGTATATTTAAATTATATACCCACTGAAAGGCACCTTCCTGAGTTCCATCTAGAACAGTCACCCAATCTGACTGGTACTTCAGCGAGCTCTTTTGTTGCAGGAGATCTCTGACCTGGATGATAAGGTTGACAATGAAACCATACCAAAAAAGAAAAAAAAAAAAGGACAAAAACAAAAATGAAAAAATGAAGCAAGAATCACAGGATGTGGCATAAGAAACTCACCGCTTGCAGAATATGTTCTGATGTTACTTCTCCTATTGCTCTCAGACCTGCTGTGGCCTGCATAAGGATCATATGTAGACAGCCATGAACAACAGCAAGTGCGCAGTTCATACTACAATGTTCTTTAAGCTCCAATAGCCTCAATATGGTTTACCCCAACTCTGACAGGTGTTGCCTGTCTCAATTCAACAGGAATAACGCTTTCGGCTTTCTTTAGCAATGGAGTAAGTGACTTAGCAGCCTCTTGAGGATCCTTAGCATAAAAACTCAAGCCTGGTTTTAGCTGCATGTGCAACAAACAGAAATCTCAATGTTTGAAGAAACAAAAGGCAACGTGTACTTTCCAGAATGTATAACTAGTTCTTTAGATAATGAGAGTATTTGAGTTCGGGCACATTGATCTGTCAATCCCATTCTATGTAATATTATCACTAGCAATACCACTTTCTAGCCTCACGACAGAAGCGGTTAAACTTGACTGTGTTTTGGAAGTTGACAAGGGTATTGCAGAAATCCATCAGATGGATATGAGACAGACCACTTCTTTGTATGTGTGTGTGTGTGAGCGATTAATCTAGGCGCACGACAAGTACTCATTGCTCACCGAAACGAGAAAAAAAGGCGTCATTTTATGCGTACCTCCTCGTAGAGCTCAATTTCGTTGCCAACGTGAAGCAGATCAAGATTCTCGTCGAAGCAATAAACATGAACCCTACTTCCCGAACTTCCCGCATCGAAAATAACAGCATAACTCTTCGATCCGACGATGCGTACGCCGCCTCCAGGCACTTCTTTCCTCCCAGGGCACGCAATGGGAGAAGGAGCACGGGGCATGAGGTAGAGAACGAAGGAGACGAGAAGAAGGGGAACGGAGAAGATGAGGATGACGCCACGGAATCGATGGATCCGGTTCCGGAGAGACTCCTGGCGAGCGCGTTTCACTCTGGAATCATGACAGTCTTGGGAAGGAGCAGGGTGTAGGAGATCAGCCGCCGACGGCGACCGGCACCGTATCTGGCCGTTGGATGGCGCCGGGGGCGGCGGCTTCAGCGATGCCTCCAGCCGCGGCTCCAGCTTTGGCCACCGAAACAATTCACAGAGAAGGAAAACAAAGGATGAGCTCTACCAAAGGAGAAGAATTTTCGATGGCGACGAGGTCGATCGCTCTCCGACTCCACTTTCGTCCCCTCTCGATGGACACGAAACGGAAGAAGGGAGGTTAGAGTTGGGGTTCCAGGAAAAATGTAATACGAAAAGGGTTTCGATGCAAAGAAAACATACGATCACGCGTGCGGGCGAGCTTTGGCCTGACGTCATGAGAGAGAGTCGTGTGGAACCGTCGGATGGGAACATAAGTAGAAAAATTGTGACAATTGACACCGTTGGATACCTAATATGCTCGTGTATACGAAGTCGAAGGCTTAAGATCGCTTTTTCCAGTCACGAGGCAGGTAGAATATGAGAAATGGTTTTTAAATTTCATGGGTAAATTTGATTTTACACTTCAAAAGTTATCACGTTTCCGGATGAATCCTTTTGTTTTGTTATTATGAAAACACCGCGTCAAACTTTTTTTTTTGAAATCAAAGTTCAAATAATGCACATTTTAGGAAATGTTTATCGAAAACTCATGTCTCCCAAGTATTTGGCAACGTCTAAAAAAAAATTTGTAAATTATTTTTTAATCAAATTTAAATAAAAATAAAAATTTTAATTGATACACCTGTATGTATATTTAAAATTATTGGTATAATATATAACTTTTTAAAATAAATCTTTTGAAATGTTTTACTGATTTGTGCTGGTAGAACTCGATTCAAATTCAATTTAAATTTTTCTAAATTATTTTCAGATTTTTTAATTTTGATAATTTATCAACGACCACACTTAAATTTTAATAATTTAAATTATGCATCACATTTAGAGGTATTATTTTTCTAAAATATTCTTAGCTTGTTAGAGTCCCAGTTAAAATATAAAAAAATCTTTTTTTTCTTATTTAAATCAAATTGAATCACTTAAATAATAAAATTTTAACTTTTTTATTAAGTATTTTCATTCAAAAGTTGCTTTAAAAATTTTAAATTATATCAAATATATATATATAATAAAATTGTGTAAGAATGTTACCTCACATAATTCATCCGTGAGCACCTCGATTATCTATTGTTCAATCACCTAGAATTCAAAAATTGGATATATATATATATATATATATATATACACACACTACTACTAAAACTTTGTGTGAATTAATAAAGATGTTCTTCGATTCCTTCAAAACTTTACCAATCTACGGAGAAGTAGATCTTGCGATCTCGTGCTCATTGTCTGAAGGATGATCATAATAACGAACCATCCTTACTAATATATAAACCAAGTTCCGATGCTTTGGATATTCTTCTCGATTACGAAACACAATCTCTGAATGATTTTGTAGCGGCTCGATAATTTGGAAGCCTCTCGGCACTTCACCACGCCCCAATTGCACGACTTGGATGAATATTTAAAGGCATAAGCAATAGCAACCGCAATCATGTCTGGTGGTTGCCATATCTACATAATGTGCAAACAAGGGGTTGCAATTGTCAACATCTCTCACCCATCCAAATTATGTCACAAAGACCAATTATAATCAAGGTCACAAGTCAAGAAAACTAGATAGTCATAAATACTAATAGAACAAATAGCCATAGAAACTATTAGAACAAATAGCCACAAAGATTATTAGAACATCTAATTCATACTTAAAAAAATAGTTCGTGCAACAGTAAGCACCTTGAGCAATTAATACTAAGAAAGTTGTTACACCTTATATATCTGCTCATTGAACAATCAATGCTAAGAAAGTTATTATACCTTGCTTAGCTACTCACCAAATGGTACACAACCACTTTCCAAGTGGCACACAACCATTCTACAGGAAACATCAAATGCTTTGCTATTTACCCAGATCAAAATATTTACATCAATATGAACATCTCTATTCCCTCATAATTGTTAGGGATCGTTTAGTGCGCTAGAGGGGGGTGAATAGCATTTCGTCGATTTCTTGCAATCTCTCGATTCGTGCTTGATGCAGCGAGGAAAAATGCGTTTACCTCCTTTCGATGCGACGAAGGCACGAAGGAAGCTTTGGGAGTTCTCACAGGCCGCAACAGTAAAAATGATGAGAAGACGAAGCAAAGAAATGCAAAACCAACATCGGCAATGAAAACTAGAACACAGGATGTAACGTGATTCGGAATGAGTATTCCTACTCCACGGAGGTGAGCTCTCTCACCGGGGGCAATGCCCAAGAACTTTCCACTATGAACGTCCTCCTTTCCAGAAAGGAAACTTCCCGAGGCGGAGGAGAAAGCCTCTTACAATTTAATCTCAATACAAGAAAGAGTACACGCAATGTGACAGCGAAGGTCGCTACTCTCCTTCTCCGGCGAGGTAGTGGTAGCTCTCCTCCCCCTGTATCTTCATCTCTTGCTTGTTGGAATAATTGCGGATCCCCTTTCTTCTGTCCTCCTTCTCCCTTTTATCCTCCTTCTCTGATCTATCGCTACCTCGCGGATTATCCCTATCGTACATGTGGCCACCACGTCCACCTGGAGAATAATTCTGTTACAGATACGAGGGGCGAAGGCTCCTCGGAATATTATGTGGGGACCTCTCCTTCTGTTACATAACGCCTCCTCATCTACATTTCAGAAAACTAGGTTAGCCTGTCCCCCTTGACCATCCACTTTTGGGTGAAACTAACTTAGGTCTATAGCTCACGGATGGTATAGCCTTTGGGCTCCCTGCTAGCTTCAACTCACTCTCCTTTTTCCCTCACCGAACGACCTTTGGATTGCCCAGGCCGAACCAATTCTTATCTGTCCCATTTGCCTTTATGATTATCTGGCCGAACCGATTCTTATCCGTCCCGTCTGCCTCTATGATTATCTGGCTGAATCGATTCTGGTTTATTTCCCACTGAAGTGTCTCCTCCTGCCTTCGCCTAACCATGTTGATTGCCTTCACTAGCTTTCCGTACAATTATTTCAGCGCCAGGTTCAATCGTTCTCTTCTTTCTCCATCAACCCGCTAATCGTTCGGGTAACACCTTGCCTGTGAGCTCATAGAGAAGAGGTAACGACGGTATCAGTGCTTGTCTATAAGAAGATTAGTGTGCAGCAGAATACAAAAGTACAAATACAAACAAATATAAAGACAAACACGCACAAACACAATACTGATTTTATGTGATTCGGAATCCTAGTTCATATTCCATGGTCAAGCTCTAATAATGCACGTCACCACTAAATCTTCTCTTTCTTGGAAACAATCAAGAGATGGAGAAACCTCTTACAAGCAATAGTTTATACAAAAATACAACAAGTGTAAAGAATGAAAATGAAATACATGTTACACAATAAATGCTTGAACACTTGATTATTTGCTTGTTGGTTGCTTTGGCTGATGTAATTGAGAGGTGTCCTAAGGCAATCGCCTTAGAAGTTATTAACAAAATTCACTATTTGAGTATACATTATCTATGTATTTGATTGGATCCTAAACTCATATACTGAAGTCAACAATACGATGCATAGCATGAGAGAAATTGTGATTGGATCACAACTAGTAGGTATCTCATCATGTGTAAATATGCAAGTATTGAAACTATCCCTAGTCGATGAATTGTTGAGATTGGATATCGTCAATTCTGTGAGACTAGCACATGTTATGCTCCTTGATTTATCTAAGCATTCGGTACTCACTGAATGGAAGCATAGGGATGCTGAGAGTGAACATGTTGATGCTATTTATGGTAACTAGTTCATTGAAGTGGCCTGCTATGAGACTTCGGATGGTTCTATATGTCGTTGAAGATCTCATTGCAGCTTAAGTGTGAGCTTCCTTAGACTTGAGGTATTCAAGTCACTTTGATCATGGCTTTGTACTTTGACTTCTTCGCAGCCATCTACATAGTATGTGTAACTCTGGGATGATTGAGTATAAGCCAAAGTGACCAAAAGTGTTTGAATAGCCTACAGAGGATTCACCACTTCTGATAAAGGAGATGTATACCCTATGCCTCTTGTCAGGATTACTACTTAGAAGTCTCCGGCCAGAACAAGCATGTTAAGAAGATGGTCTTCTTGGGAACATGTAGGAGTAACTTGAATCTATAGGACAAGAAAAATAACTTGGGCTAGGTGTGTAGTCATCCTAGTGGGTGTTGGTTATATATGAGAGATGTCCTAAGGCAATCGCCTTATGTTTGAACCATTTATATGATAAATGAAGATTCACTATTTGAGTATACATATTTTCATGTATTTGATTAGATCTTAAACTCATTTACTGAATGTCCTCGATACGATTCACAGCATGAGAGAATTTATGATTGGATCACAACTAGTGAATATCTCTACATGTGTAATTGTGATGTATTAGAATTATCCCTGGTCGATGAATTGATGGATTGGGACACCATCAATTCTGTCGAGACTAGCACGAGGTATACTCCTTAGTGTATCCAAGCAGCTGATTCTCACTGGCTGGAGACATTGTGATGTCCGGAGTTAATCGTGGATGCTAGTTATGGTAACTAGTTCATTAGAGTGACCAGCTGTAAGACTTCATATGGTTCTCTACATATATAGATATGTCAATGAAGTTCTAACTGCAGCTTAAGTGCGATGTTCCTTTGACTTGCGGTATTCAAGTCATCTTAATCATGAAGACTTATGCTTTGACATCTTAATCAAACATCTCTGAGGAGATGTGGACCCGGGATGATTGGGAATAAGTCAAAGTGATCGAAGATATTTGAATAGCCTATAAAGGATTCACCACTCCTTGTGAGGAGATGTATACCCATGACCTCTCGTCGGATTGTTACTAAAGTCTTTGGCCAAAGCATTACATGTTTAGAGTAAGGTACTATTGGATACATGTGTAGTAACTAGAATTTGTAGGATGAGGAAATGATACTTGGTCTAGGTGTGACGTAGTCAACATAGTGGGGACTAACACTATAGACCATGTCCTGAACCAAGTGGGTATAAGATGTGTGAAGGGAATGGGGCACGATTCAACCGTTGATCTTTTCGGTTAATTGGGGATCATGATGTACTACTAGGTGCCACTCATGATTGTTCTATAATTAATGGTTAATTATAGATGACCAACATAAACTGAGAACTTATTTGGTCACACGCACAACGAGCGTAATCCGAAGGATTTAAAACGAGCTTGAGAATGAGATTCTCAGACCGAGAGAAACTAGGTTTGGTTGGACCAAACATGGAGCGAGCATGAAATCGTTTCAGTCGTAATGGAAGCATGGATGGGCCATGTCTTACGAAGACATAATGGATGAATCAAATTGGTTTGGTTCTAATCCAATGGTGAAGAATAAACCAAAAGGGTTTGGATTGTTTTAAACGAATGAATCAAAGTTGGTTCGATTCGTTTTAACTTAAAATAGACCAAATCGGTTTGGTGTATTTTAACTTAAATTAATGAAGCGGTTTAACGGGTTTTTGGTTATGAACCAATTACCATTAGGAGAATTTGTTCTCTATAAAATAGGGCTTAAGCGTTTTGTTAAAGCCCAACCCTAATTTTGTCGCCCCCTCTCCCTCTTCTCCTTGTGTAGCCGGCGCCCAACCCCTTGCCGCCGCCCAACCCTTGTACCACCGTCCAAGTTGTTGTCGGCGTCCATGCTCCTGCCGACGATCCTCCGGTGACCCTCCGGTGATCTTCCTTGGGTCCGGCGATAAGGTGAGCATCTAGCTTTCCTTATTTGGCCAGTACAAGTTCTCCACCAAAGCTGTCCAGTTTTCTGGACAGCTTGTTTCCTTACGTGTTGGAGCATCGTTTGGACGACGTTTTGAGCTCCGACAGTGGCTACTTTATCGGGGATTCAATCTTCGGTAATCCTCATAGGTGTAGGATGAAGGATTCATCAAACGGTTGACGAATACCTCTCCGGAGAAGCGAGTTTTGGGGACTCGTTTTCAAATCCAAATTTTGATTCGGATTGTGATCTTCTCTCGATCACATCGTCTTCGACACGAGGCTAGTGACTCGTACGAAGATGAGGCTCGTGGCTTTATGAAGTCATCCCGACGATACTCAGTATGGATACAGATAGAGGCGATTGTAGCGAGAGTCGCTTCGGTTGATGCCTTTCCCGCTATATGTGATACGTTAGGTATACGTAGAGTAATTTCCTTTTATTGCAAAATTTGAAACTATGATTATGTTTACACATGTTGTACTATGCATGCGTGTGGTGTGTGTGATGTAATAAATTAGATTTATTGCTTTTTATTTCTTCTGCTGTGCACATGTTTACGAAACATGTTCGAACACATACTCGCCGCGGTGTCGGAAACTCAACAGTAGTATTAGAGCCCAGGTTGTGTTTCAACATAATCGTAAAATTATTTTGTGATAGTTGTAATTGTATTTATGGAAATTTTTTACTTTTGAAAGTTTAGAAGTATTTATGTAAATTTTCTAATTTTGAAAAGTCTAAAAGTATTTATGGAAATCTTCTACTTTTAGAAAGTTAAAAGTATTTATGGAAATTAACAATTTTCATAAATAAAATATTTGATTAGATTTAGAAATTTATTTCCTAATTTAATTATGATTTGATTTGGAAAATCAAATCTAAAATATATTTGATTTCCATAAATAGTTTTGACAATTTAAGAAATTTATTTCCTAAATTAAATTTGACTTTCTTTAATTGAGACCTTCCATAAATAAAATATGTAATTAGATTTGGAAATTTATTTTCTAATTTAATCATGATTTTATTTTGGAAATCAAATCTTAAACATATTTTATTTTCATAAATAGTTATGACATATAAGGAAATTAAGTACATGTCATAATTATATGTCATGTAATTGCATTAGGTGCATATCATTATGTCATGCGTGTCGTGACATGTAGATGTATGTCATGTATGTCATGCCATGTAGATAATAGTTATTTGCATGCAAAGAGAATGAGACTTTGAAACCCTTAAACAATATTAAAGTCTACACCTTCCATTAATATGATTAGAACCAGAGTTCTGTTTCTTGTTTGGGTTGTTGGACTCACTCCAAGTCCGGCTCAAACCTGAACATGTTCAAATCATTGGAATAGTTTAACTTTAATATGGTAAGAGTCAGAGGTCAATCATTAGTTTGGGTTGTTGGACTCACTCCAAGTCTGGCTAATTAGTTGAATGCGCTCTAACCATATTAAAATTATTTTGCGATTAATGGGCCGACTCTGACTTGGAGCATCGATTTGTTGGACTCACTCCAAGGTCGATGTGAAGAGAGGTGAAGTTGGGTGCTATGCATATGATGCATACTTGTTAATATCTTAACAACCCAATGTATGTGTAAACATTCAATTAGTTGATAAAACATTATGATAGTTACATATACGTGATATGTAAATAGTATACTTGATACCCACCATCATAGCTAAGAATGGCTTGTTGAACTCACTCAAAGGTTGTTCTTATCTATATTGGATATCAGCCCATTCGGAGATTGACCTACGATCTCCCGAATTGATTTTGAGGGTTTTTGAATTCGAAAAATGAATGGAATTTTGTAAATGTATGTGGATGCATTTTAAATCATCTTTCTCATATATGCTCGTTTTGTATTTCTAAGTTAATCGCTTGATCATGATGTCTTTGAATTTGCACTCTATTTTGAATTCGAATAAATTGACAGGGCCGAACTTCTTGGACTGGCTTAGAAACTTGAGAATTGTTCTCAAGGCGGAAAAGCGTGAGTATGTTCTCAAAGCATCTCTTCTCGCCCGTCCTAGTGATGATGCAACACCGGACCAATTGTTGGCCCATCAGAAACATGTGAGTGATTTTGAGCAAGTGAGTTGCATCATGCTAGCTGCGATGGTACCCGAGCTGCGGAAGCAGCATGAGCATATGGATGCTCATACCATAGTCCTTCATCTTTATGAGTTGTTTGATGAGCAAGTGAGATTCGAAAGGTTTGAAGTCTCCATGCTCCACTTCACCTCTGAGATGCAAGAAGGTTCATCTGTGGTACTGCTCAACATGATGAAGACTGTGGAGCCTTCTGAGAAGCATGAGCAAGGGACGGTGCTATTAGTTGATTCCTCGAAGAAAGGTTCTAAGAGGGAGTTAAAGGAACAGCAGAAGGGGAAGAAGAAAAAGGCTAAAAAGGCAGAACTAGCTCAAAAGGGCACTTGCCATCATTATGGCAAGGAGGGCCATTGGCGAAGAAACTGCAAGATTTATCTTGAGTCCGTAAAGAAGAATAAGGCATTAGATGGCCCATCTTCTTCAGATATCTTCGTTATTTATTATCATTCTATTTCCTCAGACATTTAAGCATTGGATACTAGGTGTGACCCACATATATGTAATGATAAACATGGGCTAAGGAATAGAAGAAGACTCATCAAGGGAGAGTCAAATTTACGTGTTGGGAATGGAGCAAAGGTTGCTGCACTCGCCATCGGAACATATTTATTGAAACTCCCTATAGGACTTGTCTTAGAATTGGACAATTGCTTTTATGTTCCTTCGTTGATAAAGAACATCATTTCTATTTCTTGTTTAAATAGAAATGGGTACCATTTAACTTTTAGTAACAATTGTTGTTACATAACTTTGAATAGCGTTCTTTATGGGACTGGAACTTTAAGCAATGGTATTTATACGTTGGACGTATCTAGTGACATTTTCAATATCGAAGCGAGCAACAAGCGTGCTAAAAAAGATAATCAATTAAACTCCTACATGTGGCATTGTCATCTTGGCCATGTGAGCAAGAAATGCATGTCCGAATTACACCAATGTGGAATTCTGAAATCGTTTGAATTAGATTCACACAATACATGCGAATCATGCTTAAAAGGCAAGATGACCAAGTTACCTTTTATTGGAAAAGGTGAACCGGTGGGTGAGTTGCTTGGTCTAATAAATACTGATGTATGTGGACCTATGTCAACTCAAGCCTTAGGAGGTTATAGCTACTTCATTACCTTCACCGATGATCACTCACGGTTTGGGTATGTGTTCTTGATGAAACACAAGTCTGAAGCCTTTGAAAGGTTCAAAGAATTCAAAAATGAAGTAGAGAAACAACTTGACAAGAGTATTAAAATACTTCGATTGGATCGAGGTGGTTAATACTTGAGTCAAGAGTTTCTAGATTATCTGAGGGACAATGGTATATTGTCTAAATGGACTCCGTCATATACACCACAACTTAATAGTGTATTTGAGAGGCGAAATCGGACCTTGTTGGACATGGTCAGGTCAATGATGAATCATGCGAATCTTCCCAAGTCCTTTTGGGGCTATGCACTTCAGACAGTTGTTTACTTGTTAAATAGAGTCCCGACCAAGGTAGTCTCTACTACTCCATATGAGATATGGGCTAGTAAGAGACCTCATTTATCTTACTTGAAGATATGGGGTTGTCCTGCTTATGTGAAGCGGACTGTGTCAGACAAATTGAATGCTAAGTCTTTTGGTTAATTGGGGATCATGATGTACTACTAGGTGTCACTCATGATCGTTTTATAATTAATGGTTAATTATAGATGACCAACATAAACCAAGAACCTATTTGGTCACACGCACAACAAGCGTAATCCGAAGGATTTAAAACGAGCTTAAGAATGAGATTTTCAGACCGAGAGAAACTAGGTTTGGTTGGACCAAACAAGGATGGAGCATGAAATCGTTTCAGTCGCAATGGAAGTGTGGATGGGCCGTGTCTTATGAAGACATGATGGATGAACCAAATTGGTTTGGTTCTAATCCAATGGTGGAGAATAAACCAAAGGGGTTTGGTTTGTTTTAAATGAATGAACCAAAAGTTGGTTCGGTTCGTTTTAACTTAAAATAGACCAATGCGGTTTGGTTTATTTTAACTTAAGTTATTGGAGCGGTTTAACGGGTTTTGGTTATGAACCAATAACCATTAGGAGAATGTGTTCTCTATAAAAACATGGCTTAAGGGTTTTTCGTTGATAACTTTTGGTGTTGGAAAACCTAGCCACCCTCTCCCTCTCTTCTCCTTGCCGCCGCCCAGCCCTTGTGCCGCCGTCCAAACTGTTGCCGGCATCCAAGCTCCTGCCGGCGACCCTCTGGTGATCTTCCTTGGCTCCGGCGACAAGGTGAGCACCTAGCTTTCCTTATTTGGTCGGCGCAAGTTCTCCAGATACACCTTTCCAGTTTTTTGGACAGCTTATTTCCTTCGTGTCAGAGCGTCGTTTGGACGACGTTTGGAGCTCCGACAGCGGCTACCTTGCCGGGGATTCGATCTTCGGTAATCCTCATAGGTGGAAGATGAAGGATTCATCAAACGGTTGACGAATACCTCTCTGGATAAGTGAGTTTTGGGGACTCGTTTTTGAATCCAAATTTTGATTCGGATTGTGATCTTCTCTCGATCACATCGTCTTCAACATGAGGCTAGTGACTTGTACAAAGATGAGGCTCATGGCTTTGTGAAGTCTTCCCGACGATACTCTGTGTGGATACGGATAGAGGCGATTCTAGCGATAGTCGCTCCGGTTGATGCCTTTCCCGCTACATGTGATATGTCAGGTATACGTAGAGTAATTTCCTTTTATTTCAAAATTTGAAATTGCGATTATGTCTACACATGTTGTACTATGCATACGTGTGGTATGTGTGTTGTAATAAATTAGATTTATTGCTTTTTATTTCTTCCGCTGTGCATATGTTTACGAAACATGTTTGAACACACACTCACCGTGGTGCCGGAAACCCAACAGTGGTATCAGAACCAGGTTATGTTTCGACATAATAGTAAAATTATTTTGCGATAGTCGTAATTGTATTTTTGAAAATTTTCTAATTTTGGAAGTTTAGAAGTATTTATAGAAATTTTCTAATTTTGGAAAGTCTAGAAGTATTTATGGAAATCTTCTACTTTTGGAAAGTTAGAAGTATTTATGGAAATTAACACTTTCCATAAATAAAATATTTGATTAGATTTGGAAATTTATTTCCTAATTTAATTATGATTTGATTTGGGAAATCAAATCTAAAATATATTTTATTTCCATAAATAGTTTTGACACTTTAGGAAATTTGTTTCCTAAATTAAATTTGACTTTCTTTATTGAGACCTTTCATAAATAAAATATGTGATTAGATTTGAAAATTTATTTCTTAATTTAATCATGATTTGATTTTGGGAATCAAATCTTAAACATATTTTATTTCCATAAATAGTTATGACATATAAGAAAATTAAGTACATGCCATAATTGTATGTCATGTAATTGCATTAGATGCATATTATTATGTCATGCGTGTCGTGACATGTAGATGTATGTCATGTATGTCATGTCATATAGATAATAGTTATTTTCATGAAAAGAGGATGAGACATAAAAGCCCTTACTCAATATTAAAGCTTACATCTTCCATTAATATGGTTAGAACCAGAGTTCTATTTCCTGTTTGGGTTGTTGGACTCTCTCTAAGCCCGGCTCGAACCTGAACATGTTCAAACTATGGAATAATTTAATACTAATATGGTAAGAGTCAGAGGTCAATCGTTAGCTTTGGTTGTTGGACTCTCTCTAAGCCGGGCTAATTGGTTGAATGCATTCTAACCATATTAAAAACTATTTCTCGATTAATGGGTTGGCTTTAACTTGGAGCATCGATTTGTTGGACTCTCTCCAAGGTCGATGTGAAGGGAGGTGAACTTGGGTGCTATGCATATGATGCATACTTGTTAATGTGTTAACAACCTGATGTATGTGTGAACATTCAATTAGTTGATAACACATTGTGATAGTTGCATATATGTGATATGCAATCGGTATATTTGATACCTACCATCATAGCTATGAATGACTTGTTGGACTCTCTCCAAGGTTGTTCATATCTATGTTGGATATCAGCCCATTCGGAGATGGACCTACGATCTCCCAAAGTGATTTTGGAGTTTTTGAAATTCGAAAAATGAATGGGATTTATAAATGTATGTTGATACATTTTAAATCATCTTTCTCATATATGCTTGTTTTGTTTTTCTAAGTTAATTGATTGATCATGATGTCTTTGAATTTGCGTTCCATTTTGGATTTGAATAAATTGACTAGGCCGAACTTCTTGGACTGACTTAGAAACTTGAGAATTGTTCTCAAGGTGGAAAAGCTTGTGCAAGTCCTTGAAGAGCCTCTTCCCGCCCGTCCTAGTGATAATGCAACTTTGGAACAATTGTTGGCTTATCAGAAATATGTGAGTGATTCTGAACAAGTGAGTTGCATCATGCTAGCTGCGATGGTACTCGAGCTGCGGAAGCAGCATGAGCATATGGATGCTCATACCATAGTCCTTCATCTTTATGAGTTATTTGATGAGCAAGAGAGATTCGAAAGGTTCGAAGTCTCCAAGCTCCTCTTCACCTCTGAGATGCAAGAAGGTTCATCTGTGGTACTGCTCAATATGCTGAAGACTGTGGAGCCTTCTGAGAAGCATGAGCAAGGGATGGTGCTGTTAGTTGATTCCTCAAAGAAAGGTTCTAAGAGGGAGTCAAAGGAACAACAGAAGGGGAAGAAGAAAAAGGCTAAAAAGGCAGAACCAGCTCAAAAGGGCACTGCCATCATTATGGCAAGGAGGGCCATTAGCGAAGAAACTGCAAGATTTATCTTGAGTTCGTAAAGAAGAATAAGGCATCAGATGCCCCATCTTTTTCAGATATCTTCGTTATTGATTGTCATTCTATTTCCTCAGACACTTGGGTATTGGATACTGGGTGTGGCTCACATATATATAATGACATACATGGGCTAAGGAATAGAAGAAGACTCGTCAAGGGAGATTCAAATTTACATGTTGGGAATGGAACAAAGGTTGCTGCACTCGCCATCGGAACGTATTTATTGAAACTTCCTACACGACTTGTCTTAGAACTGGACAATTACTTTTATGTTCCTTCGTTGATAAAGAACATCATTTCTATTTCTTGTTTAAATAGAAATGGATACCATTTAACTTTTAGTAACAATTGTTGTTACATAACTTTGAATGGCGTTCTTTATGAGACTGGAACTTTAAGCAATGGTATTTATACATTGGACATATCCAGTGACATTTTCAATATCGAAGCGAGCAACAAGCGTGCTCAAAAAGATAATCAATTAGACTCCTACATGTAGCATTGTCGTCTTGGCCATGTGAGCAAGAAACGCATGTCCGAATTACACCAATATAGAATTCTAGAATTGTTTGAATTATATTCATACGATACATGCGAATCATGCTTAAAAGGAAAGATGACCAAGTTACCTTTAACTGGAAAAGGTGAACTGGTGGGTGAGTTGCTTGGTCTAATACATACTGATGTATGTGGACCTATGTCAACTCAAGCCTTAGGAGTTATAGCTACTTCATTACCTTCACCGATGATCACTCACGGTTTGAGTATGTGTTCTTGATGAAACACAAAGTATGAAGCCTTTGAAAGGTTCAAAGAATTCAGAAATGAAGTAGAGAAACAACTTGGCAAGAGTATTAAAATACTTCGATCAGATCGAGGTGGTTAATACTTGAGTCAAGAGTTTCTAGATTATCTAAGGGACAATGGTATATTGTCTCAATGGACTCCGCTGTATACACCACAACTTAATGGTGTATCTGAGAGGCGAAACCGAACCTTGTTGGACATGGTCAGGTCAATGATGAATCACGCGAATCTTTCCAAGTTCTTTTGGGGCTATGCACTTCAGACAGCTGTTTACTTGTTAAACAGAGTCCCGACCAAGGTAGTCTCTACTACTCCATATGAGATATGGGCTAGTAAGAAACCTCATTTATCTTACTTGAAGATATGGGGTTGTCTTGCTTATGTAAAGCGGACTGTGTCAGACAAATTGGATGTTAAGTCTGATAAATGTCTCTTTATTAGATACCCTAAGGAAACGAGGGGTTACCTATTCTATTATCCCTTGTAACAAAAGGTGTTTGTTTCAAGGAATGTTATGTTTCTAGAGAAAGAGTTTCTCTTGCAAGAAAATAGTGGGAGTATCATTGAACTTGAGGAGGTTCAAGAGACTCCAGTAGACATTGAAGAGATACCTGATCAAGCACCTCGATCGATGACTCATAGTGATGAGACATCAGCTGAACCTATTGTGACACCACATCTTCGTAGATCTGGTAGGACACACAATATTCCTGAGAGATATAGATTTCTCATAAGTGAATCGAATGATGTGTTACTCATTGACGATGAGAAGCCTACCAATTATGAAGAAGTTCTGAAAAGTTCAGAAAGGGACAAATGGCTTGAAGCCATGAAGTCGAAAATGGATTCCATGTATGAAAATCAAGTTTGGAACTTGGTTGATCCACCTGAAGGCATAAAGCCTATAGGGTGCAAGTGGGTTTTCAAGAAGAAAACCGACATGGATGGTAATGTGATTACCTATATGGCTAGATTGGTGGCTAAAGGATATCGTCAAAAGCAAGGTGTTGATTATGACGAAACCTATTCGCCTGTTGTTATTCTTAAATCCATTCGGATGCTCCTGGCCATAACAGCTCATTATGATTATGAGATATGGCAGATGGATGTGAAAATAGCTTTCCTTAATGGAAACCTACTCGAGGATGTATATATATGATACAACTTGAGGGTTTCACATCGGTTGATAAAACCAAGGTATGCAAATTGTAACGGTCCATATATGGACTAAAGCAAGCATCCAGGAGCTGGAATATCCATTTTGATGAGACAATCAAAAAGTTTGATTTCTCACAAAATCCGGACGAACCTTGTGTGTATAAGAAGGTTAGTGAGAGTGCAGTCGTGTTCCTAGTATTGTATGTCGATGACATATTACTTATAGGAAACGATATTTCTGTCTTCCAGTTGGTTAAGATTTGGTTGTCCAAGACATTCTCCATGAAAGACCTGGGAGAAGCAACCTACATCCTTGGGATTAAGATCTATAGGGATAGATCGAAATGGTTGCTTGGTCTTTCACAGTCTACATATATAGACCAAGTGCTAAAGAGGTTTAGCACGTCGGAATCCAAGAAAGGTTACCTTCCCATCAGGCATGGGATACACCTTTCGAAGTCTCTGTGTCTGTGCACAGAAGACAAGAGGATTTGCATGAGTAAAATTCTCTATTCATCTGCAATAGTATCTATCATGTATGCTATGTTATGTACGAGGCCCGATGTATCATATGCTCTGAGTGTCATGAGCAGATACCAGTCTAATCCAGGAATGGATTATTGGGCGGATGTTAAGACGATCCTTAAGTACTTGAGAAGAACTAAGGATGCGTTCCTAATATATGGAGAAGGGTACATGATGATACGTGGGTATACGTATGCCAGCTTCTAGACAGACAAGGATGATTCCAAGTCTCAGTCTGGGTATATATTCACCTGGAATGGAGGCACAATAAGTTGGAAAGGTTCCAAGCTTGACACTATAGCGAATTTTGCCACTAAGGCAGAATACATTACAGCTTCGGAAGTAGCAAAGGAAGCGGTTTGGATCAAGAAGTTCATATTTGAACTTGATGTGGTCTCATCATTGATCCAAACATGTGCTTTGCCGCTATCATTTGATCAGAGAGATCATAAGTAGGAAGGAAATACAAATCGAGAAGATTCTCACTGAAAGGAACTTAGCGGATCCTTTAACTAAGACATTACCTCAAAGTAAGTTTGAGGGTCATGTTAGAGCTTATGGTATTGGATACCGTAGCGATTGACATTAGGCCAAGTAGAAGTTTGTTAGTAATATATGAGAGGTGTCCTAAGGCAATCACCTAATGGTTGAACCATTTATATGGTAAATGAAGATTCACTATTTGAGTATACATGTTTTCATATATTTGATTAGATCTTAAACTCATTTACTGAATGTCCACGATACGATTCACAGCATGAGAGAATTTGTGATTGGATCACAACTAGTGAGTATCTCTACATGTGTAATTGTGATGTATCGGAATTTTCCCTAGTCGATGAATTGATGGATTTGGACACCATTAATTCTGTCGAGACTAGCACGAAGTATACTCCTTAGTGTATCCAAGCAGCTGATTCTCACTGGCTGGAGATATTTTGATGTCCAAAGTTAATCGTGTATGCTAGTTATGGTAACTAGTTCATTGGAGTGACTAGCTGTAAAACTTCATATGGTTCTCTGCATATATAGATATGTCAATGAAGTTCTTACTGCAGCTTAAGTGCGATGTTTCTTTGACTTGCGGTATTCAAGTCATCTTGGTCATGAAGACTTATGCTTTGACTTCTTAAGAAAGCATCTCTGAGGATATGTGGACCCAGAAAGATTGGGTATAAGTCGAAGTGATCGAAGGTGTTTAAATAACCTATAAATGATTCACCACTCCTTGCGAGGAGATGTATACCCATGGCCTCTCGTCGGATTGTTACTAAAGTCTTTGGCCAAAGCATTACATGTTTAGAGTAAGGTACTCTTGGATACATGTGCAGTAACTAGAATCCTTAGGACGAGAAAATGATACTTGGGCTAGGTGTGACGTAGTCAACCTAGTGGGGACTGACACTATAGACCATGTCCTGAACCAAATGGGTATAAGATGCGTGAAGGGAATGGGGAACGAATCATTATAGCTGCTGAAGGCTTTCAGAAATAGTTCTGGATCAATTGTTGATCTTTCGGTTTATTGGGGATCATGATGTACTACTAGGTGCCACTCATGATCGTTCTATAATTAATGGTTAATTATAGACGACCAACATAAATCGAGAACCTATTTGGTCACACGCACAACGAGCATAATCCGAAGGATTTAAAACGAGCTTAAGAATGAGATTCTCAGACCGAGAGAAACTAGGTTTGGTTGGATCAAACAAGGATGGAGCATGAAATCATTTCAGTCGCAATGGAAGTGTGGATGGGCCGTGTCTTATGAAGACATGATGGATGAACCAAATTCGTTTGGTTCTAATCCAATGGTGGAGAATAAACTAAAGGGGTTTTGTTTGTTTTAAATGAATGAACCAAAAGTTGGTTCGGTTCATTTTAACTTAAAATAGACCAATGCATTTTGGTTTATTTTAACTTAAGTTATTGGAGCGGGTTTACGGGTTTTGGTTATGAACCAATAACCGTTAGGAGAATGTGTTCTCTATAAAAACATGAGTTAAGGGTTTTTCATTGATAACTTTTGGTGTTGGAAAACCTAGCCACCCTCTCCCTCTCTTCTCCTTGTCGCCGCCCAAGGGTTCCATGCCGCCCAACCCTTGTGCCGCTGTCCAAGCTGTTGGCGGCATCCAAGCTCCTGCCGGCGATCCTCCGGCGACCCTCCGGTGATCTTCCTTGGCTCCGGTGACAAGGTGAGCACCTAGCTTTCCTTATTTGGCCGGCGCAAGTTCTCCACCAAAGCTGTCCAGTTTTCTGGACAGCTTATTTCCTTCATGTCAGAGTGTCGTTTGGACGACGTTTGGAGCTCTGACAGTGGCTACCTTGTTGGGGATTCGATCTCCGGTAATCCTCATAGGTGGAGGACGAAGGATTCGTCAAACGGTTGACGAATACCTCTCCGGAGAAGCGAGTTTTGGGGACTCGTTTTTGAATCCGAATTTTGATTCGGATTGTGATCTTCTCTTGATCACATTGTCTTCGACACGAGCCTAGTGACTCATACGAAGACGAGGCTCGTGGCTTTGTGAAGTCATCCCGATGATACTCGGCGTGGATACAGATAGAGGCGATTCTAGTGAGAGTCGCTCCGGTTGATGCCTTTTCCGCTACACGTGATACGTCAGGTATACGTAGAGTAATTTCCTTTTATTACAAAATTTTAAATTGCGATTATGTCTACACATGTTGTACTATGCATGCGTGTGGTGTGTGTGTGTGTGTGTTGTAATTGTTGGTGCAACAATGCCCCAAGCATTTATATGTTTTGATGTTTAGATAATCATCTAAGTTAGGCAACAAATTATGATCTAATTGTGAACGTGTTCAAGTGACAGGGAAATCCAAGTATGAAGACTTGGTAAAAGCAAAGTCCAAGTATGATCTTGGCAAGAGAAGTCCAAGGTAAAGGTTTGGCGGCATAAGACCAAGCATGTTGTCTTGGCGGCATTAAGTCCAAACAAACTTTGGCAAAGGAAGTCCAAAGGCAAGTCTTGGCAGCGTAAGTCCAAGCATGTAGACTTGGCGGCGTAAAGTCCAAGCACGCTTTGGCAAAGGAAAACCCTAGACATGACAAAATCGAAGGAAGCTCTTGGAAGCAAAGCGCAAAGGATGAACAAGTCGCGGACTCGGAGGGATCCTGGAGGCGCAAGGCTTAAGGAAGAGCTAGGAGGTTAAGTCTAGGTCTAGGGGGTGGAATCAAGTGTGAATTACTTGATGAGTATCAGTCGACTGATACAATGTATCACCGATCGTCAGTGCTCGATCGGCGAGTTAGGATGAAACCACGACCATCACATTGCTTTGATCAAGCGATCGATCGATGTTGCGATCGATCGCCAACAGCGGTGGCGATCCAGCGATAAACGTAAATACGAGCACAGAATGGAGTCACACTCGACTGATCACTCCATCAGTCGACTGATGGAGGGATCAGTCGACTGATGAAAGTGCCATTGGATGAAACGACTCTGAATCCCGCGAATTCGGCTATTCAGAAGCTGTTAACCACGCCAGTAGTCGACTGATGTTGTACATCAGTCGACTGATCATGCTCCAACGGGAAAATCAGCCTCTTCTCTATAAAAAGAGGGCTGGTGGAGGTTTTTGGGGTTAATGCTCATTCTCTAATCCTTCTCAAAAGCCTCCATGAATTTTCTAGCTTTCTAAGTGATTTCAAATCTCCTCCTCTTCTCTCTAAGCTTAGATCTTCATTCTTTGTAAAGAAGAGGAGTTGTGTTGTAAAGGAAAGCTTCTTTGTGGATTTGCTTAGATTGATCATGTTGGCATCGTGCTATTCCTCGGAATGCTCATCGACTCCCATGTCCCCGGATTAAAATTTTCACTAATGAAAAAATAATCTGGATGGGATGAGTTTTCTAAGCACAACCAATTCGTCGTCGTGCCAACAACTCGAGCAATCGCTTAAACAAACTAGTTGTTCAAGCAACCAAACTCTTCTAGTCGATTAGCCGCGGAAGATACGACGGACGGATCGCCGGTTTTTGTGTTTCTTATTCGGGGTCCATGATTATACAAATACATACAAATGTAAACTAGTATAATCAACATATACTAACATAAAGAACATAAGCTAGCATATCAATAAGAACATGCAAAGAACAATAATAAAAGTTATAAAACTTTTATACCTCTTGATCTTCTATCGTATGTCCTAACCTCCTTGTAGACTTCGTGTGGGCGAAGATCCTCCACAAGTTGAAGCTTCCTAGATCTTCTTCAATCCAAAGAAAGAAGAACTCTCTTTCCCTTCTTGCTTGAGCCAACCACCAATCCACAAAAGGATTGATGCCGCCGGCCCCAAGAATAGAGAGAACATAATGGAAACAACCAAGGTACCGAACTAGGGACAAACCCTTGTTTTGGTGCCGCCGGCCAAGATGGAGTGAAGAGGATAAAGGGAATATGTTGGGCGCCGGCCACGGTAGAGGGAATAGAGGAAGGAGCCGGCCACAACCTAGGAAGAGGAAGAGCTCCTCTCCTATAGTTGCCGCCCACCTTCCTTGCATACCCTAGCCGCCCAACCATAGGAACCAAACCCTAATTAGGGTTTCCTCCTTAGGTCTTCTTGCCGCCCAACCAAGGTGGAAGGAGGAGATCTAAACCGGCCACCTTTCCTAGGAAGAAGAAGAACTCTTCCACAAGATGCCGCCTACCCTCCTTCCAAACCTTGGCCGCCCAACCCTAAAGGAGCCAAACCCTAATTAGGGTTTCCTCCTTAGGGTTGCTTGCCGCCCAAGCCATCCAACTCCATCAACTATGCGCCGGCCATGGAAGAGGGGATAGAAGAATAGAATGTGAACCAACCAAGGTAGAAGGGTAGAAGGAAGGGACCGGCCATGCCTTAGGAAGAAGAAGAAACTCTTCTTCCACTTGTTGCCGCTCCATACCTTTCTCCCAAACCCTATCCGCCCAAAAGATTCTAAACCAACTAGGGTTCCTAGCCTCCAAAGGAAGCAAACCCTAATCCCCTAAACCATCCATGATCAATTACCCTTGCCGCCCACCTTAAGCCTATATATATATAGAGTTAGGTTTAGGCCTTGGTTTAATCTCCACCGTCGGTTCTAGGGTTTTAATCCCAACCGTCGGAGCTAGAGATTTAATCTCAACCGTCGGTTCTAGGGATTTAATCCCAACCGTCGGATCTAGAGATTTGTTTTCCATCATTTGATCTATACTTCATGAGGTTTATATTAGGCTACGATAGGGACCATGAGGAGGAGTTGGGTCTTGGCCACTCGATGGATCGGAACCACACAAACTTGATCCATCAATGATGTTCCATTCCACTAGAGGATCATCATCGAACTACCTCACCAACCCCCATAAATTAATATGGGCTCCATATATTATTTGTACATCCATCTCCTCGTGTTTAAGATATCGAATGTCCGTCAATTAATTGATTTGCTGATCATCAATTAATTAACATCTAACTCCTCGAGTAGTACCACTCAACCTTATCATCATGTTGACTAAGTCAACCTGCAGGGTTTACATGATGAACCTTATGAGCTCCTCAAGGGGACATCATCAACCTAATACATAGGACACAGATTCCTCCTATAATCAACGGCACGCCATGTAAATAATATCATTTTCCAACTTACCGGGCGTATTGATTTACTAAAGTAAACACAAAACCTAAGGTAGACTTACTGTTATCCCTATCTGATTGGAAATCGTAATTCATGCAACCCACAGGGAGTAATTGGTCTGCCCGGTAAACTAGCATATAATCCCTAGTCCTTCTCAGACACTACAATATATGCTTTTACCGCAGTCCAATGTCCCTATCCTGGATTACTCTGATATCTGCTAACCATGTCCACGGCAAAGTAGATATCTTGTCTCGTACATAGCATACATGAGGCTTCCTACTGCCGAAGCATAAGGAACCGCCTTCAACTCCTTTATCACCTCAGATGATCTAGGACACATCTCCTTAGATAAAGTAACTCCATACCTGAAAGGTAGAAAACCCTTCTTGGAGTTCTGCATGCTAAAACGATCCAAAATCATGTCTATATATGAAGCTTAGGATAAGCACAACAACCTTGATCCCAAGGTTGTGACCCACTTCTCCCAAGTCCTTCAAAACTGTTTGGACAACCATACCCTTACGTCTGATAACACTCTGATATTGTTGCCAACTACCAAAATATTATCTACGTATAGTACAAGAAATACCACTACGTTTTCGTCACATCTCTTGTATACACAAGACTCATCCGGACTTTGAATAAATCCATAAGTCTGGATTTACCTCATCAAAGCGGATGTTCCAAGACCTCAAAGCTTGCTTCAGTCCATAAACGGACCGATTAAGCTTACATACAATACGCTCTTTGCCCTTAGCAATGAATCCCTCTGGTTGCTTCATATAAATGTTTTCCTCAAGACTTCCATTAAGGAAAGTTGTCTTGACATCCATCTGCCACAACTCATAATCCATATGAGCTGCAATGCATAAGAGCTCCCAGAGCTGACTTGAATCCATAGATTCAATCTCAGTATTCATTGCACCTTGCCAAGATGTCGTATTTATATCTTGGATTGTCTCGTCGTATGTCTAGGGATCAGGTTCATGTTTGCTAGGGACCAAATCAGAAGATTCACCCAAAAACATGAATCTAAGAGGCTGTCTAACAACCCTCCCACTACGACGAGGTATCATCTATGTATCCTTTGTGACACGCGGTGCAGTGACATGTGGTATATCCTCTTGTACCAGTGGTACTAAAGAAGTGACTTCCCTTTTAACTATTCCAGAACAATTTTACTCTTGGGCTTGTGGCTTATCACATAGTCTTCCTCTAGAAATCTGGTGTTCGTGTTAACGATCACTCTCTGATCTCTAGGACTATAAAACAAGTCAGAATAACTCATCATCGATCTAATCATCTCCATAAGAGTCTTATTCCTTCGCTCTGCTACACCGTTCTGCTGGGGTGTGCCAGGTGCAGTCAATTGGGATTGAATCCCAACCTCTGATAAGTAGTTCCTAAACTCTCCCAAGAGGTTGTCACCACCAGGATCAGATCGTAGTGTCATCCATATCTTGAATAATTGTCTATAAAAGAGACGAAATATTCAAGACCACCTCTTGCCTAGATAGTCATAGGACCACACAAATCAGAATGAACCATTTCTAACACATCTTTGGATCTATACCCCTTGGCCTTGAAAGGCCTCTTGGTCATCTTACCCTCCAAGCAAGATTCGCAGGTTGGGAGATCCTCCACCACTAATGAACCCTAAGGTCCATCAGCTATCAACCTTTGAATTCTGCTTAGGTTAATATGACCAAGCCTAAGATCCCAAAGATATGTTTGGTTCATCTTCGAAGATTCTTTTCTCTTATCAGAATTAGAAGATGAGTTGTAAACTTCAATTTGCATCGTGGGAGCTTTTGGTTCAAATTTCCTTTCAATGTACCTGAATAGATATTCTCCCTATTCCTTTTTATAACAACTCTGTCATTAAAAGAAATAGAATATCCATCCATAATAATTTAGAAACTGAAACTAAATTCTTTCTAAATAAAGGTACATAAAGGGAATTTTCCAGAACCAAAGTTTTATTATTTTCAAGAGATAAATAAAACTTCTCCCACTGCAATAGCCGCCACTATCATGGCATTGCCCTAGTAAATGGTAATCTCCCCTTTAGCTAGTCATCGGGTTTCCTGGAACCCCTACAAATTGTTGCAGACATGATTAGTGGCTCCCGTATCTACTCACCAGGTGCCGATAGATATCACCGCTAATCATGTTTCAATGACTAGTCCAAAAGATATACCTTTGTTCTATTTTGGATTGGGACAGTCCTTCTTCTTATGTCCAGTCTGCTAGTAAGTGAAGTACTTGCCTTTCGGCTTCTTCACTCCTCCCTGAGATCCTCCCACCACCTTTGCTCCACCTTGTTTCTTCTTCTTCTTGCCTTTCGGCTTAGAAGTAGAAACCCTTTTGAGCAACGATGGCTTGAGGACACTATTTGAAGAGCGCATACTTGTACTCCTTAGCAGATAAGACAATATCTTGAATCTTTTCCAATCAACATTATTTAGGTACAGTAAGTTTATTTCCTTTAGTATCACAGTAAGTGGACTGAAAGTCAATTTTGAAAATCCTAAGAATCGCATAGATCATTACTTTAGATTTCAAAAAAATTATTGATTCCTCAAGCAATAAAATTTCGAAATCAACCAACACCTCAAAACACCGAGAATATCGCATGCCACGCAGTGTGGACGTATACGAATTCTACATTTGTAAGAGAAGGTTTTATCCATTAATTTTATTATCTTGTCAACCTTACTTTTTGACAAATAAAATTAATAGTTGGTTCCTCTTTGGCCCTACAAATAAAAGCAGTGACTCCGATGGAGAGGATACTTTATATTTGCATCTAAGTGTGCACCATTACACGATACTAAGGGAATTATTTCGGATTATGTGCCTTACCGCTGTGGAAGTACACACGCTCCTAGATAATTTCCTATAACCATTATTTGACCTAGTGATCCGCAAACAAACTCATCCGCAGGGAGGAAGGCACTCAGAGCCGACACGCAAGTTTGTTGCATCACACGTCAAATTGTAATGGAGGCCACGGGAATTAATTAAAATATCCCTCTCCCACTTAGTAAATTGAAAATGAGGAATTTTCAAGCACACACAACATGCATATAAAACAAATCAGCAATAAATATGGAAAAATCAGAATTTTTCCAACTATTATGGCATTGTTCTCCAATATGCTTCCCGTCGTGTCGCCACCTCGTCCGCTCCTCTTGCGCCATGTACGAGCCAACCGGAGATCCGAGCCGAGAATAAAACATATTTTATTTTACACCCATCGATCCTATACTCCACAAGGGAGTGTACATGAAATCTAGATCGAAAGTAAAATAAAATAAAGAGTGGCTAAACAATGCCGTATTCAATTACAAAAATTAAATACTAATTTAGCCTCGTCAACCCCGAGGATTCAAATAATATACAATCACACACACATGCAATCACATACACTCATATATAGCCATAATAGTTGGATCTTATGCCTGCAACCAAAAAGTTAGCCTACGCACATCCTACTATTATCTGACATACACAATATATGATAAGTGCGTGAAAGTAACCGAATCCAAAACACACAAAACCGGAAACCATGGCTCCGATACCATTTATTAGTGCCTATAAGATCCACATATCTCCACAATGACATGATATTGTCCACTTTGGGTCTAAGCCCTCATGGTTTTGTTTTTGGGCTCTACCCAAAAGGCCTCAACCCAATGGAGATATCTTTTTCATCTTATAAGCACATGATCTTTTCCATGTCTTACCAATGTGGGACTTTGATTGTATTCCCAATACTCCAACAGATCCACCTTAAGGATCGCCGTGGAGTAGGAGCGTTATCTTCGAACCACGTAAAGGCTTTGTTTGCGTTGTTGTTGTTTTTACATATATTATTTGTGTTTGCTTCCGCTAATCATTTTTGTAGAAACCAAAAATGCTATTCACCCCCCTCTAGCTTCCAAACAATCTCCAACAAGTGGTATCAGAGCCCGGATCGCATCGGAAGATCTAGCAATCAACCGGAGCAAAGATGGCTTTTCAAGAGGGGTATAGCATGGTGAGGCCTCCGTTCTTTGATGGCAACGACTTCAGATATTGGAAAGGTAGGATGGAGTATTATTTAATGAACGATATTGAGAATTGGTTTAGTATTGTAGATGGTTTTGAGAAGCCGGTCGACGAATTCGGAGCACCACTACCGACAAAAGATTGGACAAGAGAGATGGCCAAGAAAGTACAAGCAAATGCAAAAGCAACGACCATACTTCAATGTGGTCTATCCAAGGAGCAACTCTCTAAGGTCGGGCCCTTCAACTCCGCAAAAGAGCTTTGGGAGAAGCTCATCGAACTCAACGAAGGATCCAAAGAGACAAGAAGGGCCAAGAGGGATCTTTTGATTGACCAACTCCAAAGCTTCACTATGAAGACAAACGAGACCGTGAGCCAAATGCACGGGCGTTTCAAGGAAGTAGTCAACGGACTACACGTTATAGGTGAAAAGGTCGACAACCGAGACCTTGTAAGGTATGTATTACAAGCTTTCCCTAGGACCACCTTATGGGCCTCAATGGTAGATGCCTATAAGGTCTCTAGGGATCTTTCATTAGTCATGTTAGATGAACTTTTTTGTGAATTTCAATTACATGAACAAGCTAACACTTCATCCAAAGAGAAGGGTATAGCTCTTTTTGTAGGAAAGAAGAAGAAGGAGAAGAAGGAAGTGTCCTCCTCATCCAAATCCGAGGAAGACTCATCAAGTAGTGAAGATGAGTTATCGGCAAGTGAGGTGGCACATTACGTCAAGAAGTTCGGTGGGAAGTCAAGGAGACTCACCAAGAAAGACGTGAAGAGGATGTTCCAATCCTCAAGAGGTAAATCTTCAAGTAATTCAAATTCTATCTCTAACGTGACTTGTTTTGGTTGCAACAAGAAAGGGCATATAAAGCCAAATTGCCCGGAACTAAAAAAGGAGGAGGAGAAGGAAAAGAAAAAGAAGGAAAAGAAGGAGAAGAAGAAGAAGAAGGCAATGGTGGCACAAACATGGGACACTCTAAGTATGGAGGAGTCTTCCGACGATGAGGAAGTATGCCATGCCACCCGAAACCTAGCCCTTATGGCATTAGAGGAAGAAGCCGGGAGCTCAAGCGGGGAGTCCTCTTCCTCTTCAAGTGATGATGATGAGGTAAATAACTCACCTAAAGTAGATTTACTTTATAAGACTATTGCATGTTTACAAAATGCTTTAAATAGATCAAAAATTAGGGTTAAGGATCTAAAATTAGAAATCAAATCACTTAAGAGTGTAGATTCATCATGTTGCAAACCATCTAGTGATATTGATGAATGTACTCTTAGGGATGAAAATGATGAGTTAAGAAAAGAAATAGGTAAATTAAGAGCATGCCTAGAAAAATTCACTAATGGTTCTAAATATCTAGATATGATTATTAAGGATCAAAGGGCAATTTACAATAAGGCCGGATTAGGATATAGACCTAAGGAGAAAGAGGTAGCATTTGCATCCCTTGTTAGTAGAAAATCAATGATTAAAAGCAAGGGGAGAAAGGCATGGGTACCAAAGAAATTTATAATTGATGCTAGTGGTCCTAAGATTTGGGTACCTAAGGATTGTGTTTTTCATATGATATAGGTAGAAGAACCAAGCTTGTGGATAGTTGATAGTGGGTGCTCAAAGCATATGACCGAGGATGAGAGAAAATTCTCCACTATCAACCACACTAGCAAAGGAAAAGTGTCATTTGGTAATAGAGGCAAACTTAAAATTCTAGAAAAGGGCACCATTGAGGTATTTCCCAATCTTGCCATTCATAAAGTTCTATTAGTTAAAAATATGAAATTTAATTTACTTAGTGTAAGTCAATTATGTGATGCAAACTTTGATGTTAAATTTGATTCCTCAAAATGTTTTATAAGACACAAAACTATAAATGATTGCATGTTAGTAGGCTTTAGGAAATCAAATATATATTATGTTGATTTATCCTATGCTACTAATCCTTCCACTAAGTGTCTTATTGCAAAAGAGGAAGAAAGTTGGCTTTGGCATAGGAGGCTAGGACACATAAACATGAAGAATATAGCCAAAATAGCAAAATTGAAGCTAGTCAAAGGATTGCCTAGAGTCAAATTTCTCAAGGACAAGATGTGTGATGCTTGCCAAGAAGGGAAACAATCAAAAACATCACACAAAGGTAAAAATTTACTTAGTACCGCTTTACCGTTAGAATTATTACATATGGATTTATTTGATTGTCATAGTACCCCATCTATAATTGGTAGTAAATATTTCTTGGTAATAGTAGATGATTTCTCTAGGTTTACTTGGGTGTTTTTCTTGAAAAATAAAGATGAAACCTTAGGAATAATCATAGGATTTAGCAAAAGAGTAGAAAATGAAAGAAAACTCAAAATCAACCGGATTCGTAGTGATCATGGTGGAGAGTTTGAGAATTCTAACTTTTCAACTTTTTGCTTAGAACAAGGGTACAAGCATGAATTTTCTTGTCCTAGAACACCTCAACAAAATGGGATTATGGAAAGGAAAAATCGTGCCCTACAAGAAGTGGCTAGGACAATGCTTAATGCATACTCCTTACCTAGCTACTTGTGGGCGAAAGCGGTTAATACCGCTTGCTATATCCAAAATAGGGTATTGATTCATAGTTTTTTAGGAAAAACTCCATTTGAATTGTGGAACGGTACAATTCCAACAATTCATTATTTTAAGGTCTTTGGATGTAAAGTTTATATTTTAAATACCAAAGACAACCTAGGTAAGTTTGAGTCCAAAGCGGATGAGGGAATCCTAGTTGGATACTCATCCACTAGTGTAGGGTATAGAGTGTACAATAAAAGGACTCAAAAGATTGAAGAATCTTCAAATGTCCAATTTGATGAAGCTTCCAATACTTACCCTAGAAAATCTCCTATTGATGATGATATTAATAATGAAAATCAAGAAATTACCCAACAATTGCAAGATTTAACCTTAGGGGGTAATGATCAAGGGGGAGGATTGGATCAAGGGGGAGTAAGGAATGATTCCGATGATGAGCATAGGATTGAGGTTGATCATGATCAAAATCAAATTAATACACCTCCTAGAACTATAAGAGTTCATCAAAGTCACCCCTTAGATCAAATTGTGGGTGAATTATCTCAAGGAGTTAGGACTAAGTCATTCCATAGGGATCCTACTAGTCATCTAGCTCTAATTTCTCAAATCGAGCCTAAAACAATTAAAGATGCATTACTTGATCCGGATTGGATCTTAGCAATGCAAGATGAATTGGCTCAATTTGAAAGGAGTCAAGTATGGGAGTTAGTTCCTAGACCAAGTGAAAATACTATTATTACTACAAGATGGGTCTTTAGGAACAAACTAGATGACCAAGGGAATATCACTAGAAATAAAGCACGATTAGTTGTAAGGGGTTTTAATTAAGTTGAAGGACTTGATTATGATGAAACATATGCCCCGGTTGCTAGGTTAGAGTCCATTAGAATACTTTTAGCATATGCCTCCTATATGGGTTTCAAACTCCATCAAATGGATGTCAAATCAGCATTCTTAAATGGGTTTATTAAGGAAGAGGTGTATGTAGAACAACTTCCCGGGTTTGAAAATATGGACTACCCAAATCATGTATACAAGCTTAGGAAAGCCTTATATGGTTTGAAACAAGCTCCCCGGGCTTGGTATGAAAGATTGTCATCATTCCTAATCTCTAAGGATTTCAAAAGGGGTAGTATAGATCAAACTCTCTTTATAAAGTCAACATCTAAGGACATCTTTGTAGCCCAAGTGTATGTTGATGACATTATCTTTGGGTCAACAAATGATGAACTTCTTCAAGACTTTATTCAAAATATGGAAAAAGAGTTTGAGATGAGTCTAGTTGGAGAATTAAATTTCTTCCTAGGATTGCAAGTTAAACAAACAAGTGAAGGAATTTACATTTATCAAACCAAATATGCTAAGGAAATGATTAAGAAATTTGGTTTGGAAAATGCTAAGGTAGTGTCAACTCCAATGGCAACCAATACTAAAATAGATAGTGATAGTGAAGGAAAACAAATATATCTTATCCTTTACAGGAGCATGATTGGTAGCCTCTTGTATTTAACTGCTAGTAAACCTGACATATTATTTGCGGTTGGTATGTGTGCTAGGTATCAATCATGTGCTAAGGAATCTCATTTAGTTGATGTTAAGAGAATTTTAAGATATGTTAAAGGCACACTAAATGTAGGTCTATGGTACCCTAGGACTAGGTCCTTTGATTTGATTGGGTACACCGATTCCGATTATGCTGGTTGCAAATTGGATCGGAAGAGTACTAGTGGTGGATGCCAATTCCTTGGGTCCTCCCTAGTGAGTTGGAGTAGTAGGAAGCAACCTTGTGTTGCTTTATCCACCACCGAGGCCGAATATGTGGCTATGGGTGGTTGTGTAGCTCAACTATTATGGATGAAACACACCTTAGAAGATTATGAGCTATCTTACTCCAACATGAAAGTATTTTGTGATAATGTGAGCACCATTAACTTGACCAAAAATCTGGTGCATCACTCTAGGACCAAGCACATTGAAGTGAAACATCACTTCATTAGAGATCATGTGGCTAAGGGGGACATTGAGCTTAATTATATTGAATCCAAGTCCAACCTAGCCGACATATTTACCAAGGCTCTCCCCGAGGTAGAATTCTCATCACTTAGGAGAGAACTTGGAATGTGTTTGGTTGAGTAAAAGTGTAAGTTTGCATGATCCTATAGAAATACTAGGATTTATACCTTTAACCATCTCACAAAATACTTAGGAAACCATGATTTTTATATTGAGCCACCTAGACAACATGTGAGATGTTAGGAAGATGCACTTGGTTCATCATGCTTGTTATGATGCATTACTATGAACCAAAGTGTCATCTAGAGACATTAATCCGTCATTGGACCAATCATTGGAAAGGCTTATTCACAATTGATGTGCATATAGCTTCAAGAACATGATTGGAAATGTCAAATAAAACATATTTTAAACTATGTTTATTATGTTTTGAAAAATAGTTTTCAAGTGAAATACAAAAGTGATACAAAGTTTGCAAAATTTTAGAACTTTTGCTAGTTTCCAAGTTTGTATCAAAATTGAAATATGGAAAACATATATTTTTCAAAATATTTTTCCTTGATAAAGTATGATTTCATAAATGTGTACACAAAATTTCGTGATTTTTTGAGATTTCTGGAATTTCTGACGCATTTCTGAATTTGGACTGAAAAGGCTGAATTTCGCATTACAAACATAGCAGTCGACTGGTTCAGAAACCAGTCGACTGATACACTGTGTTTTTGGAAAAATAGCTCCATTTTCTGATATTTAGTGTATCTTTGATGTCCTAAAACTCTAGCATGATAATATTGGGTATAAACAACTTGTGTAACTGGTTAATGTGGCGTTTTAGGGGGAGTTTCACAATTTTATCTTTTTCATCCTAAATGAACATTGTTGGTGCAAAGTTAGGATTTAAATCTTCAAATTGTTTGATAGATTTTTGCTCCACATGTTTTTGTTACTCATCATGAACTATATCTTGGATTAAGGGGGAGCTAATTTTCAATTCTATACCTTAGTTCAAGATTTCAATATTTTCAATTCTTCTATGGAATATATGATTTCTTCTCTTTTTGATGTATGTCAAAGGAGGAGAAGAAATGTTTAAGTTAGAATTGGATATATGATCATATGATTATGTGTGTATCTTTAAAAGACCTAACTTAAATGATTGCCAAACATCAAAAAGGGGGAGATTGTTAGTGCAACAATGCCCCAAGCATTTATATGTTTTGATGTTTGGATAATCATCTAAGTTAGGAAACAAATTGTGATCTAATTGTGAACGTGTTCAAGTGACAGGGAAATCCAAGTATGAAGACTTGGTAAAAGCAAAGTCCAAGTATGATCTTGGCAAGAGAAGTCCAAGGTAAAGATTTGGCGGCATTTGACCAAGCATGTTGTCTTGGCGGCATTAAGTCCAAACAAACTTTGGCAAAGGAAGTCCAAAGGCAAGTCTTGGCAGCGTAAGTCCAAGAATGTAGACTTGGCGGCGTAAAGTCCAAGCACGCTTTGACAAAGGAAAACCCTAGACATGACAAAACCGAAGGATGCTCTTGGAAGCAAAGAGCAAAGGATGAACAAGTCGCGGACTCGGAGGGATCCTGGAGGCACAAGGCTTAAGGAAGAGCTAGGAGGTTAAGTCTAGGTCTAGGGGGTGAAATCAAGTGTGAATTACTCACATTTGATGAGTATCAGTCGACTGATACAATGTATCGACCGATCAGTCTCGGCCCGAGTCGGGATGAAACCACGACCATCGATCGACTACTTTGATCAAGGCGTCGTGATGTTGCGATCGATCGGCCGCCAACGAAAGGGAGCGTAAATCTGAGCCGCATAGAATGGAGTCGCGCTCATTGCGGCGATCACTCGTGATCACTCCATCGGTCGGTGATGGAGGATCGGTCGGTGATGAGTGTCGTTGGATGAAGCGACTCGAATCCGTGAATCCGACTATTCGAGGCCGTTAACCACGCCGTGATCGTGATCTTTGTACATCAATCGACTGATCGTGCTCCAACGGGAAAATCAGCCTCTTCTCTATAAAAAGAGGGCTGATGGAGGTTTTTGGGGTTAATGCTCATTCTCTAATCCTTCTCAAAAGCCTCCACGAATTTTCTAGCTTTCTAAGTGATTTCAAATCTCCTCCTCTTCTCTCTAAGCTTAGATCTTCATTCTTTGTAAAGAAGAGGAGTTGTGTTGTAAAGGAAAGCTTCTTAGTGGATTTTCTTGGATTGATCCACCTTAAGGATCGCCGTGGAGTAGGAGCATTATCTCCGAACCACGTAAAGGCTTTGTTTGCGTTGTTGTTGTTTTTATATATATTATTTGTGTTTGCTTCCGCTAATCATTTTTGTAGAAACGAGAAACGCTATTCACCCCCCTCTAACTTCCAAACGATCTCCAACAGTAATAAATTAGATTTATTGCTTTTTATTTCTTCCGTTGTGCACATGTTTACGAAACATGTTCGAACACACACTCGCCGCGGTGTCGAAAACCCAACATACCTCTCCGGAGAAGCGAGTTTTGGGGACTCATTTTCAAATCTGAATTTTGATTCGGATTGTGATCTTCTCTCAATCACATCGTCTTCGACACGAGGCTAGTGACTCGTATGAAGATGAGGCTCATGGCTTTGTGAAGTCATCCCGATGATACTCGGCGTGGATACGGATAGAGGCGATTCTAGCGAGAGTCGCTCTGGTTGATGCCTTTCCCGCTACACGTGATACGTCAGGTATACGTAGAGTAATTTTCTTTTATTGCAAAATTTAAAACTATGATTATGTCTACACATGTTGTACTATGCATACGTGTGGTGTGTGTGATGTAATAAATTAGATTTATTGCTTTTTATTTCTTTTGCTGCGCACATGTTTACGAAACATGTTCGAACACACACTCGCCACGGTGCCGAAAACCCAACAGTGGGGACGAACACAGAGACCATGTCCTGAACCAAGTGGGTTTAGGATGAGTGAAAGGAACAAGGCACGAATAACTGAAGCTGCTAAAGGGTTTAGAAAATGTTCTGAAGTCGATTTAGACTTTCCGATCAATTGAGGGTCGTGATGTACTGCTAGGCACCACTCCAAATTTATTCATAATTAAGGGGTTAATTATGAATGGCCAACATAACCGGGAACCTATTGGGTCACATGCACTACGGGTGATCTCGAGATATAAAACAAGTCTGAGAATGAGATTCTCATTGAGAGAGGATATGTCTAGTTGGACTAGACTAAGGGGGTACGAAACAAAGGCTATGGAACCTCCTATGGCATTGTCGAACATAGCACGACTATATTGCACTTAAAC
Source organism: Wurfbainia villosa (assembly GCA_025175895.1). Taxonomy (NCBI): domain Eukaryota; kingdom Viridiplantae; phylum Streptophyta; class Magnoliopsida; order Zingiberales; family Zingiberaceae; genus Wurfbainia; species Wurfbainia villosa. Next base: position 41,125,465 of record CM046004.1, on the reverse strand, counting down.
GAAGTCAAATGGACCATACAGAGGCTCATATGGTCGTGCCTAACCTGACATGGGTCGTGCCTGGCTCTGGTAAAAAATGGCCAAAGTCTGGGCTGCGCCCAGAAGGACACACGGCCAGGCCATGTGAATCCACACGGTCAGGCCATGTGAATTCACACAGTCAGGCCATGTGAATCCATACGGTCGTGTCGCATTTCCGTTGATTTTGGAGATTTCTCTTTATAGAAATTTCCTAGGTTGTTCTTACCTTAATTATGGGATAATTATGGTAAGATATGTTCCGTTTAAGCCTCCTAAGATGACATAATCAAGAGTTCTATAAAAAGATATCTTGATAATCTTTGGCTAAGAATTAGTTTAGGTTTTCCCTTGGTAGCCATTTTTCCTCTCTCCCCTTCTCTTGTCTCCACCGGTTGGCTAGCACCAATCGGAGACAAAGGCTTGCTGCTCTAGGAGTTGTCTCAGGTGATCCCGACGTGGATACTAATAGAGGCAAGGCTCGTTGGTCTTGCTTGTGGTTTCGACGGATTCAAAAGAATTGCTAAGGTATAACTTCTCCTTCTCCTTGTGTGTTTTTATGCGATTATGCAAAAGTAAGTTTTCTTGGCCCCCAGGGGATGTCTAGGATGGAATAAAATTATTTTATTTGTTTTATTTTTCTGCGCATGATCCCGGAATCTCCAACAAGTGGTATCAGAGGCATCTTGTTCGTTTGGCATAGATTGCATGTTGTAGGAGAATATTTAAAGCATGTTTGATGTTTTAATATACCTATGCCATGTTTATCTATATGATAGATTAGAGTATACTTGATTTTACATATAGGATATATTTGTAACGTAAAAGGAAATACCGAGGATGCATCTAGAAACACCGAAGGTGTTGGCTGCATCGTTAGAGCCTAAGCATAGACTCACATTCACATCAGGAATTTTTTTTTCTAATTCCACCTTGGTTTTTCCATATTTAAGTTTATTTCCTTTTATAGATGAGACCCATAATAATCTAAAATCCCTCGTGCAAATATTGGGGCTAACACCTTCCATTAATATGGTTGAACCAGAGTTCTTTTTCGTATTTGAGTTGTTGGACTCTCTCCAAGCCTGGCATGATATCGAGTATGTTCAATTCATATGAGATTCGATGTTTATTTTAAATGGTAAGGACCAAAGGTCAATTTCAAGTTTGGGTTGTTGGACTCTCTCTGAGCCTGGCTTGTAAATTGGATGTGTTCAAATCATTTAAATTCGGTCTCACGATTAATGGGTCAACCCTAACTGAAAGCATTGATTTGTTGGACTCTCTCCAAGGTCAATGTGGACAGAGGTGCAATTAGGTGGTATGAATTGGATGTATATATGTTAATAAGTTAAGAACCTAATGTATATGTGAACATTCAATTAGTTGATAGCATAAAGTGATATTTATATATTTGATATATAATGGGTACTGTTGATACCTAACATTATGACTATGAATGACTTGTTGGACTCTCTCCATGGTTGTTCTTAGTCATAATGGTGTTAGTGAAAGCCCTAGAGCTAATCATGTGATGATTGTTGTATGGACTTGTTGTATCATATCCTATATTTATAAAGACATTTCTTTATGATTATTATACTTACTTGTATTGGTGCCAAATAACTAAGTATAATGACATCCTTGAGTAGAAGGTTCTTATCTATATCAATCGATTGGTTGAATCGATAATGAGATGATATAGAGAACAATACTCTTAATCATTCCTAGTCAAGTATTAACATTTAGGGACAATGTTAATGTGAAGAGACTAGTATGTAGGTCAACTCGATGACTTGATCTCACAAGTCATGGATATGAGATATCAAGTTGATACATGAGTATGCATTAGAGAATGTATACTGAATGACCCGCCATGAGAAAGTATCATGGATCGTTATATGAGTGTCATATACTTTCTCATGTGACTATTAGTATGACTATTAGTCCTTGGACCCGAAGTCACCATGGTTCCCTAGATAAGGAGTTGCATACTTTGGCTTCGTCAAACGTCACCTGTAAATGGGTGGACTATAAAGGCGATTACTGGGTATGTAACCAATTATACGGAGGGATGTGAGTGATATAGATGAGATCTATCCCTCCTATATGATGAGAGTGACATCGTGATTCTTGATAGAGTGAGACCACTAAGTGCATGGCCATGCCCAAAAGAGTCAATATGAGATATTGAGCTCATTTGATTAGAGTGAGTCTACTTGGAGTTCAAGATATAGATTGTACCGAGGATGACACGGTCTATGCCTCAATTGGTCAATCTAGATGTCAAGGATAGAGGGACATTGTCACGTATTGTGAGATACTTCGTTCAGTTTACGTATTGCTAAGAGGATCAACCATGATGTAACATTGAGAACAATGCTACTCAGGTTAGATTGCTCATTGATTAATTTATGTTTCTAAATCGGTTTAGAAATATTGCCAACATTACAAGAACCTATAGGGTCACACACAAAGGGCAATTAGATGGAGATTAGGTTCATATGATGGACCATGAGGATTAGGTTAATGGGATGAACCAAATTGGATTAAGAGTAATCCAAATTAGACTAATTGAGTTGGACTCAATTTGATTCAAGTGTTGAATGAGTCTAATTTAGATTTGATTCATTGAGTCAATTTAAACTAATGAATAGAGATTCATTAAATTAAATTGACTTGAATCAAATGGTTGGATTTGATCAACCATGGGAGATCAGAGGTCAAGTTTGACTTGACTTGAGAGGGAAGATGAATGGTCAAGTTTGACTTGATCAAATGTCATGTCATGATGACTTGTCATGGGTCAGCTAATGATGATGTTCCACATCATCATGGACACATCATGGGGTTCCACCTCATGAGGGAGACCAAGAGCCATGGCTCTTGGTATTACATGCATGTAACTCCCATGAAGTGGCCGACCACTTATGTTGGTGCATTAGTGTGAAGTTAATGGGATTAACTTCATCTTCTTCTTCCTCTCCTCTCAAGCTCTCTCCCCATCTTCCTTGCCATGAGTTTCAAGGAGTGCTAGCACACTCTAAGTTGCATTCTCCACCTTTTGTCCGTGTGGATACCGATAGAGGAGTGTATACTTGACACTTTCGAGTTCCGAGAAGCCGTTTGGACGAGCGGGATAAGCGAAGGGCGTCGCATCAAGGGTAAAGCTCTTCACATGTAGATCTAAAGTAGATCTAAGGTTTTGAACACGTACATGTAATTTTTGTTTATCTTTGCACGAATCCGTGGCCGACTTCCAAGGTTTCCGCAACGCAAAAAGCGGTTTTTGCAGCTCAGATAGTCCAACAGTGGTATCAGAGCCACGTGTGAAGCATGTTTGTGTTAAGTTTTGTAATTTTTGTATTAGATATAAAAATTATAGATCTGTAAGTTTCTGTAAATTTCCTATTTTATAGATTTTTTGGGTATTTTTCTCGAAGAGTCGAACCCACAAGTGTTAGGACACCTGTAGGCTTCAACCACCGAGAAAAATTCTCCGAAACGACGAATTCTCGCTCTAGTCTTTTTGGGACAGTGACTTAAGGTGCTGTAAGATCTGGATGGGACACTCACGATATTAATTTTACGAGTAGGGGTGCTGCCCCTAACCCCGCAAGGGGCATTGTCCCGCGATCGCGCTTGGATATCGCTTAGCGGGACTATTACAGAGATGTGACTCATAAAATTGAAAAAAAATAGGAAAAATTATAGACATTTCTATAAAATACATAATTTAGAATTGTGTATAATACTATGATGGTCATGGCCCAAGAACCCTAATGTGATTGAACAAAAATGTATTGTAATTCATAATACGGCTTGCGCGCCGTTTTTGTGTTGTGCATGTTGTATAATGTATGCGACCTGTGCGTCGTGCCTCTCTTTTTAATATTCCTATTGTAAATAGTTTTAGACTCGAATGTAACTCGAGTTTCATATTTGTAATGTACAAAATGAAGCGGTGGAAGGTCCACTAGTAGATGGAGTTATGAGGAGGGTGCCGACGACACATGGCGGTCAAAGGAGGTGCTTGGAGAAGCGGCTAACACTAGGTTGATCGTCTGATCTTCTCATTGGCTTGAGAAGATCGTAGTAGGGCCATGACCTCATCACAATTTAATTTTATATATATATATATATATATATATATATATATATATATATATATATATATATATATATATATATATATGCGAAATTATCCCTCGCGCCCCTCACGACGCGCCGAAGCCGCGCCGCCGTCGCCAGCCCGACCGCCTCGGCCACCGCCGGCGCGGATCGGGCGCGATCGATGCCCGACTCGCGCGCGGTCCGTGATGACCGGTTTCGGCCGGATAAGCGGCCGTCGCGCTATCAAGCCATTGCGAGCCGGCGCGCCGGCGATCGCAGCGGCGCGCCGCATCGCCGGCGATCGGGCCGGATTCGCCAATCCGGCCCAGACGGACCGACGCCGTCCGGCCGTCCGTCGGCGCCGGATTCGCCCAGACGCGCCGAATCGGCGATTCGGCCCGCCGGTCTGGCCCGATTGCGGCCGGCGATTCCGGCCGAATTGGCCGGACCGCCGCCGGACGGACCGGCAGCGACTCCGGTCCGTCTGCAATTCCGGCCACGGCCGGAATCCGGCCCGATCGCGGCCCGCGATGGCCGCGCCAGCTGCCGTGGATTCGGCCGGAATCACATATATATATATATATATATATATATATATATATGTATATATATATATATATATATATATATATATATATTTGTTTTTGCTTGTATGTATGTGATGCATGCTAGTAAATTTTGCTTGTATGTATATGATGCATGCTAGTATATTTTGCTTGTATGTATGTGATGCATACTAGTGTAGGCTAATTAAGGCCTTAATGCGTATATGATACACATTCACGATTATATTAAATCTTAATCGAATCAACTCGAAAATGCCTACCAAGTTTTGATATCCATCACTACTTCGATCATTTATTGTTGTTGAATCTGCCAAAGCATAGCAACGCATATTATCTTGGTAGGGTGCAGAGGGACAATCTTGGTCCCGCCTATCACAGCTTGGGTGAGAATAAGCTCAATTAGATTGAGTAAAACTAGTTAACTCAATTGGATCAAGTAAAACTATAGGCATATTCCAACCGTTGGAAAGATAGGATAAGATCACATTTACACTAAATCTTGGGTGATTTAGCCAAAGCTAACTCAAGGTCTTTTGTAAATGTGGATCTTGATCCTATAAACAAGAGTTGCATAGAGATGTAATCGGTAATCTGTTACCTACCGATCATACTAAGTCTTGGGCGATTTAGCCAAAGCTAACTCAAGGCGTAGTATGATGTGGATCTTGTCCCGTGAGAATTATAGCTAGTTTGTATGAATCTAGTAATGTGGTTTGACCACATCCATGTTAGTAATATATGAGAGATGTCCTAAGACAATCGCCTTATGTTTGAACCATTTATATGATAAATGAAGATTCACTATTTGAGTATACATGTTTTTATGTATTTGATTAGATCTTAAACTCATTTACTGAATATCCACGATACGATTCACAACATGAGAGAATTTGTGATTGGATCACAACTAATGAGTATCTCTACATGTGTAATTGTGATGTATCAGAATTATCCCTAGTCGATGAATTGATGGATTTGGACACCAACGATTCCGTCGAGACTAGCACAAGGTATACTCCTTGGTGTATCCAAGCAGCTGATTCTCACTGGCTGGAGACATTGTGATGTTCGGAGTTAATCATGGATGCTAGTTATGGTAACTAGTTCATTGGAGTGACAATCCGTAAGACTTCATATGGTTCTCTACATATATAGATATGTCAATGAAGTTCTTACTACAGCTTAAGTGCAATGTTCCTTTGACTTGCGGTATTCAAGTTATCTTGATCATAAAGACTTATGCTTTGACATCTTAAGCAAGCATCTCTGAGGAGATGTGGACCCGGGATGATTGGGTATAAGTCGAAGTGATCGAAGGTGTTTGAATAGCCTATAAAGGATTCACCACTCCTTGCGAGGAGATGTATACCCATGGCCTCTCGTCGGATTGTTACTAAAGTCTTTGGCCAAAGCATTACATGTTTAGAGTAAGGTACTCTTCGATACATGTGCAATAACTAGAATCCGTAGGATGAGGAAATGATACTTAGGCTAGGTGTGACGTAGTCAACTTAGTGAGGACTGACACTATAGACCATGTCCCGAACCAAGTGGGTATAAGATGAGTGAAGGGAATGAGGCATGATTCATTGTAGCTGCTGAAGAGTTTCAGAAATAGTTCTGGATCAACTGTTGATCTTTTCGGTTAATTGGGGATCATGATGTACTACTAGGTGCCACTCATGATCGTTCTATAATTAATGGTTAATTATAGATGGCCAACATAAATCGAGAACCTATTTGGTCACACGCATAACGAGCGTAATCTGAAGGATTTAAAACGAGCTTGAGAATGAGATTCTCTGACCGAGAGAAACTAGGTTTGGTTGGACCAAATAAGGAGCGAGCATGAAATCGTTTCAGTCGCAATGGAAGCGTAGATGGGCCGTGTCTTATGAAGACATGATGGATGAACCAAATTGGTTTGGTTCTAATCCAATGGTTGAGAATAAACAAAAGGGGTTTGTGTTGGATCGATGCGGTTTGCTAGAGGGGGGGGGGGGTGAATAGCGGAAAAAAACTTTTTCTTTCGAATTCGTTTCAAGACAAATATACGCAGCGGAAATGTAAATAAAAACTAAAAGAGACAAATAGTTTTTTTACTTGGTTCGTAGCCTTCGGCTACTACTCCAAGGCCCTAACGGTCCTAGACTGTGTACGGAGGGCAATTCACTAAAACACTCCTCCTCGTTGGAGGTAGGAGTTTACGATTACAAAAAAAAACTTTCGAAGCACAAGATAGAGAGACAAACCCTCTCTTCTATTAAAATGAAAATGCAACGATAGAAAGCCTCGATTAACAAACTAATTGCAAGATTAAAAGAAATGACAAGACAATATTATACCAACAACTCAAAGATAGGACTTAAACTAGGGTTGTTGGCAGCACTTCATTGTCGTAGAGTTGTCGGAGAGTCGCAGCGTTGCGGAGGCTTTTGAGCACTTAGAATTTATGATGAAACCCTAGGTTTGACCCTCCTTTTATAGCCTTTGAGCCCCTTTTCGAGAGGAACCCTAGCCAATCACAATTGAGCACCACTCCCCTTGAAATTTGGTGATAAACCTTGACTCCTCGAGGCTGATCCTTTGACCATCGATCGATCGTGATGGCCATCATCGATCGTGATGGAAGCATCGATCGAGTCTTGACCTCGGCGATCGGCCGATGTGGCGGCGATCGAGTCCTCTAAGTGGCGGTCGTGATGCTTCTTAACTCAACAAAAACATAATTTCAACGGTCGTCGACCGTCCGATCTCGACCTAGACCATCTATAGGATGTCTTTGGTCGGATCTACGCTTAAGATCATCCCCGTAACGAGGATACGACCTCACTTACACTCACACACACGAGCTTACCTCGATACTTACATGTTGCTTTTGCTTCCGGCCTTCCACTCGATTCCTTCGGCTCCCTCCGTAGTCACTCAAGTGTCGCTCGACCACCGCGGCTTCCTCCAGGTGTCGCTAGCCTTCAGCTCCAGCTATAGCAATCTTCTGCACACTCGATTCAGCTCGTGAGATAACAACATGAGCTTAACTTTGTATCGTTTGCTATAATCAAAACTCAGGTTCGACTTAGGTGCCTACTGCACCAACAATCTCCCCCTTTTTGATTTATGGCAAACCCACATACAAAGTTAAGAAAGACAAATTAAGTGCATTAAGTAAACTGAGTAAGAGATATGCATGAATGTGCAGGAGTATATAAAAACTCTTTTTCAAGTGCTCCCCCTTGAGGAATCCTCCCCCTTGACCGAGGGTGAGTACTTGAGAAAGAGTTTTAACTCTCCCCCTTGATATTTGCTACTAAAAAAGAATTAAGTAACCGAAATCACTTAATATTGGCCATAGGGTTTAAAATAAATTCTAAGTTAAGAAATCAAAAATGATTTCTTAACCTTGGCCTTTACTTAACAAATTAACTAAGAGTTAAGTAAATTACTTTTTGTATTGTTAACGAAAATAAGTTAACTAAATGTGTTTAAGTTAAGAATTCCCTTAACATATTTTGTTAACTTAAAGTTAAGTAAGTAAGCCTTGGCCATAAAAAAATGATCCCTTAACTTTGGCCTTTTTCTCCCCCTTTTGCCATATATCGAAAAGAGTGAGAGTGTGTGTGGAAAAAAAAATAAGTTTTAATTTTAAAGTCCAAGCATGTTCCACATTATTTTGAAAATAATATACTGAAAATAAGTTCATCTATAAAATGTTCGACTCATATTTGGCTTGATTGATATGAAGGATCAACCAGTCCTGGTCAGAGTCGATTAGTATGTATGATTATACTCCGTGGTTCATAGCGATGCACTAGCTCTACATCTGGAACCAGGAGTAAGGTCCTAACATCTCACGCCCATCTACGTGGCTAAGTACACAAACACATTAGTCCTATGTGTTGTGAGATGTACTGGCTCCTTAAATCTATAGGTGCATGATATCTAAGGTATGTCCTATGCTAGTTCCATGAAATTAAAGAAATAGTAGTAAGAACATATAATTTGCAAGTACCTATTCTATTACGCACATGCCCAATTTTCGTCTTAATAGACTAAATTCGGCTTCGGGTAGGGGTTTAGTAAATAGGTCTGCCAAGTTAGACTTCGATTCGACGTATTCGAGTTGTATGGCTCCGTTGGCCACATGTTCTCGAATGAAATGGTGTTTGACCTCTATATGTTTGGTCCTAGAGTGACATATCGGATTTTTGTAAGATTAATTGAACTAATGTTATCTACGTGAAGTTTAGTATTCGTAAAGTCTAACTTAAAGGCGCGGAGAGTGTGCTTCATCCAAAGAAGCTACGTGACACACTCACCCATCGCGATGTATTCGGCTTCGGTGGTAGATAAAGCAACACAGTGTTGCTTCCTACTGCACCAACTCACTAGACTCGAGCCGAGAAGTTGACAACAACCACTCGTGCTCTTTCTATCGAGCTTACTACCGGCATAGTCCGAATCAGAGTAGCCGGTTAGTTCGAACTCGGTAGATCTAGGATACCAAATACCGACATTAAGTGTACCCTTTAGATATCTAAGGATACGCTTAACTAAGGTTAGGTGAGACTCCTTGGCACAGGTTTGAAACCTGGCGCACATACTTACTGCGAATAGGATGTCGGGTCGACTCGCAGTTAAGTATAGGAGACTTCTTATCGCGCTCCTATAGTACTTTAAGTCAATGGACTTACTTTCTAGGTCTTCTCCTATGTTAACATTAATTGCCATTGGGGTGTTTATTACCTTAGCGTCTTGCATTCCAAATCTTTTAATTAACTCCTTAGTGTATTTTTGTTGATATAGGTATATATCATCCTTAGTTTGTTTAATTTGTAGACCTAAAAAGAAACTTAACTCGCCTACCAAGTTCATTTCGAACTCACTTTCCATGAGTGAAATGAACTCGTTTAGTAAGGCTGAGTTAGAGGTTCCAAAAATTATATCGTCTACGTAAATTTGAGCTATGAATATTTCTTTACCTAAGGTTTTTACGAAGAGAGTTGGGTCAACTAAGCCTTGGTTAAACCCTTTTGACTTAAGATGGATTGAAAGTCTCTCGTACCAAGCTCGAGGAGCTTGTTTAAGTCCATAGAGAGCTTTCTTAAGTTTTAGAACATGGTCGGGTTTATCTAGATTTTCGAATCCGGGGGGTTGGCTAACATAAACTTCTTCTTTAATGTATCCATTTAGGAATTCCGACTTAACATCCATTTGAAACAGCTTAAATCCTCGATGTGCGGCATAAGCTAGCAACATTCGAATGGATTCGAGTCTAGCTACTGGGGCATAGGTTTCGTCGTAATCTAAGCCTTCGACTTGACTAAACCCTTTGGCGACTAACCTAGCCTTGTTTCTAACTACTTCACCTTTATCATCAAGCTTATTTCGAAACACCCACCTTGTTCCAATTATCGTTTTGTCTTTAGGTGGTGGTACTAATTCCCACACTTCATTCCTAGTAAATTGAGCTAGCTCTTCTTGCATTGCAATAATCCAATCGGGATCAAGAAGAGCTTGTTCAATTGATTTGGGTTCTATCTTTGAAATTAAGGAAATTTGACTAAGGTTCCTATAGGATGCTCTAGTTTGAACTCCTAGATTAGGATCTCCTATCACTTGATCGATAGGGTGGTTAGTCTGAATCCTAGATTGGGTTGGGTTTGTGTCACCTAATGCTTGATCAATGGGGTGACTTGGTTGAACACTAGTTTGACTCGGATCACTTGTCACTTGGTCGACAAGAGAAGTTGGTTGATGTGGATTAGACTCGATCTCAGGGTCAGAGATGAGTTTGGTATCAGTGGGCTCAACACTTGGGGTCATTAAGGGTTTTGTAGGTTCGGGTACTTCATCGAACACTACATTAATAGTCTCTTCGACTTTAAGGGTATCGTGGTTATATACCCTATAGGCCCTACTTGTGGTTGAGTATCCTAAGAAGATTCCGGTGGAGGTTTTGGATTTGAATTTCCCTAGGTGGTTCTTAGTGTTTAAGATATGTACTTTACATCCAAATACCCTAAAGTACTTGATGTTGTGTACTTTATTGTGATAAATCTCGTAGGAGGTCTTAAGGTGCCTCTTTACCATAAGGATCCTATTCTGGACATAGCAAGCCGTGCTATACGCTAAAATCTATCGGGTAGGTCGATTCGTTCAACATGGTCCTAGCGGCTTCTTGTAGAGTTCGGTTTTCCGCTCCACTAGGCCATTTTGTTGAGGGGTCCTAGGGCAAGAGAATTCATGGTGGTATCCGTTTAGGTTACAGAAGTCGGTGAACCTTTGATTTTCGAATTCACCACCATGATCGCTTCTAAGTCTTTTAACCTTAAGATTTTTTTGATTCTCGATTAATTTGAATAGATTAATTAATTGATCTAGGGTATCATTTTTATGTTTGATGAACCTAACCCAGGTAAACCTGGAGTAGTCGTCAGTTATGACTAAGCAATATTGACTTCTATTGAGTGACTTGGCTCCATGTGAATCGAATAGATCCATATGCAGGAGCTCAAGTACACTTGAGGTTCGTTCTTGGTTAGTTAACTTGTGTTGTGTCCTAGGTTGTTTTCCTTGTTGACAAGCATTACAGATTTTATTAACCAAATTGTTGAGGTTGGGTAAGCCTCTGACTAAGCCACTATGACTCATCTTGTGGACGAGTCTTGGGTGCGAGTGACCGAGTCGTCGGTGCCACAACCATGATTCCTCTTCCTGTGTCATAAGACATTTGGCTGAGGATTTGATTAAGTTAATTATATAAATGTTATTTGTCCTAGTTCCTTTGAGTATTGTTTTAGCTGTTTTATTTGTTTTAATTACACATTCATTATCTAAAAATACGACCTTATAGTTATTGTCACATAATTGGCTTACGCTAAGCAGGTTATATTCAAAATTCTCTACAAGTAATACATTTTTAATAACAAAATTCGAGTTAAGCTCGATATCACACGATCCAGATGATTTTGAGCTTGCAGATTATTCCCAAAGGCTCACAGATCCTTATCGTTTGAATCGAAGCTTTGTGAATTTGAGTTGATCCCACGGTCATGTAGGGAACAGCCGTACATCCATTGATCCTACACACAAGGTGGTTGGATTGGATGTTAGATTTTTTATATATATATTTTTTAAAAAAATTGGTTGTAAGTTTTTAAACCTAGGTCATCTCACCTGTGTCTATATGATCAAGCATGTTATACTTATGTGTTTTTTGTGAGATGACTTCCAATTAAGTTGATTAAGTGCATTTAGGTTCAAGTAATTTTGTGTTAGATTTGGATTTGACCCTAGGCTTGTCAAGTTTACCTTTTCAAGATCATGGCTTCCAGGTCGTGGCGAGGCACAGGGGCCTTCTTTTATCGGATCATCGACCACTTCCTTAGACAAAGCCATTTTCAAGAAAATGATGACTTGACTCACCTAAGACTATTTCCTAGTCTAACTGGTTATTTTTGAAAAGAGGCTCCCCGAGGCTCAATCTTTTCGAAGGATTTTAGTTGGTTATGTATGTGTTCTAAGTGAGTTCACAAGTAAAAAAAAACAAAAAAAAATCCTAAGTATGCAATTTCTAAGTTAAAGCACAAACATGTTTTGTACTGGCTCCCCCTAGACCGTTGAATCGGTTCGGTCTATCCACATAGTGGATTTGGTCCTTGGGAACCCAGTACGGGTTGGATCCTAGAGTTGAAATCAAAAAGTTCTTAGGGACCCATGCTTGGACATGTTTCCTATGTCGACTTACAATCGACATATACGACCTATTAGTCGTGTTTGAGTTAAACCCTAGTCCAGCCTTGTTGTACACGGCCCTTTGAGATCCAAGTAGGAGGTCAAGTCCTTTGGATCCTGAAGTGAACCTTTCCAACGTGTTCCTAAGATCTTCAACTTGACTTTTCAAGAGAGAGTTCTCAACTTCGAGCTTTTCAACTCGAGTTGAGTCCTTCTCTTGAACTCGACTAGTCGAAGAGGTTAGGGAGACCTCATGTTTGAGGAGTTTAACCTCCTCAACAAGGGTCTCGACCTTGGACTCGGACTTAACTAATTTCCTAGACAAAAACCTAACCGTATTATGTAAAGTATTAAATAAAGTTCGATTCACTTTAAGGGTATCTTTTGAATCGGATGCGTATCCGTGGCTTGACTTGAAGGTAGCTTCATAGTCCGAGTCATCCTCAGGTTCTGACTTAAGTTCAGGTTCGGTCTCCGTGTCTGACTCAATCGATTTCGCCATGAAGACGTGGTCTTCATCTTCTTCGGATGACGCTTCTTCCCATGTCGCGTTGAGGGCCTTCTTGTGCTTAGGTGCTTGGTGGTTGAGCTTGGGGCACTCGGACTTGATATGTCCAAACCTGTTACACTCATAACACCTAATATTAGAACTTTTAGGCTTACCTTGGTTGGGTCGAGTCGTGGTTCGCTTTCATCCCTTGGCTATCCTTCGAGCTAGGTTCATTAGTTCGGCGGTCAACTCCGGGTCAACTTCTTCTTCGGACTCGTCTTCCTCCTCGGTTGGTGGTGGCTTGCTTGCGATTTTCTTCTTCTTTGAACCTGCAATCAAGGCTATACCCCTCTCGGGTTCCGAGTTGGACTGCTCATGTAATTCGAAATCTGAGAATAATTCGTCTATTCTAACTTTAGAAAGGTCCTTGGAGACCTTGTAGGTGTCGACCATGGATGCCCACAAGGTAGTCCTCGGAAAAGAGTTTAGAACATACCTTATAAGGTCGCGGTTTTCGACCTTTTGCCGATTGCGTGTAGGTTGTTGACGATGTCCTGGACGCGGGCGTGCAATTGTGTTGCCGTCTCGTGTTCCTGCATTTTTAGTGTGTACAATTTATTGAACAACAAATCACGTTTGCAAACCTTAGCTTGATCCGATCCTTCGTGTAACTCGATCAGCCTCGTCCAGAGATCTCTTGCGCTGATGAAGGGTCCGACTCGGTTCAACTCCTCCTTGGATAGCCCGCACTGCAGGATTTGAGTCGCCTTTGCATCTGCCTCGACTTGTCGTTTAGTGGCAATGGACCACTGATTGTAATCCAAGGATTCACCTTCTTCATTAGTAGGAAGGGTGAACTCGGTTTGGATCACAATCCACATCTCTATTTGGGTTTTTAGGAAGCACTCCATCCGACCTTTCCAGTAACGGAAATCGTCACCATTGTAAAATGGTGGTCGGACGGTGCTAAAACCCACGAGATGGGCCATTAACACGAAAGACACAAAGAGACGAAGACGAAGAAACTAGCAACAACAAAAACACAAAAACAAGTACCAAGACTCGCGTCTTGGATTAGTAGTGCGGGAGAAAAACTTAACAAAGCGAAATAAATAATAAAAAAAAATAGAATTAAAAGAAAAATAAATCTGTAAAAATGGCTAGATTGGTGGTTTCACCAAATCTTAGCAACCCCCGGCTCTGATACCAATTGTTGGATCGATGCGGTTCGCTAGAGAGGGGGGGTGAATAGCGAAAAAAAACTTTTTCTTTCGAATTCGTTTCAAGACAAATATACGCAACGGAAATGTAAATAAAAACTAAAAGAGACAAATAGTTTTTTTACTTGGTTCGTAGCCTTCGGCTACTACTCCAAGGCCCTAACAGTCCTAGACCGTGTACGGAGGGCAATTCACTAAAGCACTCCTCCTCGTTGGAGGTAGGAGTTTACGATTACAAAAAAAACTTTGACACAAGAGAGACAAACCCTCTCTTCTATTAAAATGAAAATGCAACGATAGAAAGCCTCGATTAACAAACTAATTGCAAGATTAAAAGAAATGACAAGACAAGATTATACCAACAACTCGAAGATAGGACTTAAACTAGGGTTGTTGGCAGCACTTCGTTGTCGTAGAGTTGTCGGAGAGTCGCAGCGTTGCGGAGGCTTTTGAGCACTTAGAATTTATGATGAAACCCTAGGTTTGGCCCTCCTTTTATAGCCTTTGAGCCCCTTTTCGAGAGGAACCCTAGCCAATCACAATTGAGCACCACTCCCCTTGAAATTTGGTGATAAACCTTGACTCCTCGAGGCTGATCCTTTGACCATCAGTCGACTGATGGCCATCATCAGTCGACTAATGGAAGCATCAATCGAGTGCTGACCTCCGGCAGTCGACTGATTGAAGGTAGTTGAGTCCTCCAAGCTGGCAGTCGACTGATGCTTGCTGCAAGTCAAAGTTAGCTCAACAAAAACATAATTTTGACGATCGTCGACCGTCCGATCTCGACCTAGACCATCTATAGGATGTCTTTGGTCGGATCTACACTTAAGATCATCCCCGTAACGAGGATACGACCTCACTTACACTCGCACACACGAGCTTACCTCGATACTTACATGTTGCTTTTGCTTCCGGCCTTCCACTCGATTCCTTCGGCTCCCTCCGAAGTCACTCGAGTGTCGCCCGACCACCGCGGCTTCCTCCGGGTGTCGCTAGCCTTCAGCTCCAGCTATAGCAATCTTCTGCACACTCGATTCAGCTCGTGAGATAACAACATGAGCTTAACTTTGTATCGTTTGCTATAATCAAAACTCAGGTTCGACTTAGGTGCCTACTGCACCAACAGTTTGGTTTGTTTTAAACGAATGAACCAAAGTTGGTTCGGTTTGTTTTAACTTAAAATAGACCAAATTGGTTTGGTTTATTTTAACTTAAATTAATGGAGCGGGTTAACAGGATTATGGTTATGATTCGATAACCATTAGGAGAATTTGTTCTCTATAAAATACGGCTTAAGGGTTTTTTGAAAACCTAATCCATGCAATCCCTAGTTGTCGGCCACCCCTCCTCTCCTCTAGTGGTCGGCGCCCAACCCTAGTCGCCGCCCAGCCTTGTGCCACCATCCAAACTTGTTGTCGGCGTCCAAGCTTCAGTCGGCGATCCTCTGGCGACCCTCTGGTGATCTTCCTTGGGTCCGGCGACAAGGTGAGCTTCTAGCTTCCTTATTTGGCCGTCCCTAATCCTCCACCAAAGCTGTCCAATTTTTTGGACAACTTGCTCATTTCGTGTCAGAGCATCATTTGGACGACATTTGAAGCTCCGATAACGGCTTCTTTGTCGAGGATTCGATCTCCAATAATCCTCATAGGTGGAGGACGAAGGATTCGTCAAATGGTTGACGAATACCTTTCCGGAGAAGCGAGTTTTTTGAGGACTCGTTTTAAATCCAAATTTTGATTCGGATTGTGATCTTCTCTCGATCACATCGTCTTCGACACGAGGCTAGTAACTCGTACAAAGATGAGGCTCATGACTTTGTGAAGTCATCCTGAAGATACTCGGCGTGGATACGGATAGAGGCGATTCTAGCGAGGATCGCTCTGGTTGATGCCTTTCCCGCTACACGTGATACGTCAGATATACGTAGTATAAATGTCCTTTTATTGCAAAATTTGAATTTAGGGTTATGTCTACACATGTTGTACTATGCATGCGTGTGGTGTGTATGTTGTAATAAATTAGATTTATTATTTTTATTTCTTCCGCTGTGCACATGTTTACGAAACATGTTCGAACACACACTCGCCGCGGTGCCGGAAACCCAACAATGGTATCAGAGCCCATGTTGTGTTTCTACATAATCGTAAAATTATTTTGCGATAGTCATAATGGTATTTATGGAAATTTTATACTTTTGGAAAGTTAGAAGTATTTTTGGAAATTTTTAATTTTGGAAAGACTAGAAGTATTTATGGAAATCTTCTACTTTTGGAAAGTTAGAAGTATTTATTGAAATTGATATTTTCCATAAATAAAATATTTGATTATATTTGGAAATTTATTTCGTAATTTAATCATGATTTGATTTGGAAAATCAAATCTTAAAATATTTTATTTCCATAAGTAGTTTTGATAATTTAGGAAATTTGTTTCCTAAATTGACTTTCCTTAATCAACACTTTCCACAAATAAAATATGTGATTAGATTTGGAAATTTGTTTCCTAATTTAATCATGATTTGATTTGGAGAATCAAATCTTAAACATATTTTATTTCCATAAATAGTTATGACATGTAAGGAAATTTTGTACATGTCATAATTGTATGTCATGTAATTGCATTAGATGCATATCATTATGCCATGCGTGTCGTGACATGTAGATGTATGCCATGTATGTCATGCCATGTAGATAATAGTTATTTGCATGCAAAGAGGATGAGACATAAAAACCTTTACTCAATATTAAAGCCTACACCTTCCATTAATATGGTTAGAACCAGAGTTCCATTTCCTATTTGGGTTGTTGGACTCTCTCCAAGCCCGGTTCGAACCCGAACATGTTCAAACCATGGAATAGTTTAATATTAATTGTAACGCCCGCCCTTCCCGTCTTCCTAACACACATCCTATAGACGGGCGGTGGCGCTACACGATCATACATTCATGCATATAACAGCGGAAACATTTAAAAAAAAACTTTACAACTTTTAACTCTAATTACATTAACCCAATCAACATAACAATTTAATCATGACTAACGTGGAATTAACATTGATCAAAGAATAAGAATCATGCATTTTTAATCCTAAAAATAATAATAATCTGTCAGCATGAACTTGACTTGAAGCAATATGTGATCAGGTCAATCGCTATCCTTTCATTTAAAGAAATTAAAATAGAAATTAATTTAATTTCCTTTCTCACTTTTTAGTCATATCATTATTTGAATCTTCTACGTGTTATCTATTTTGTTTTAATCTTACACGCACCATGTACATACATTGTTGTGATTAAAATTTAGTCATATATTTTTCATTTTCCACAGGAAAATAGTTCGCGATTATTCTAGATAGGTTTTTCCTTTAGAGTTGCTCCTAACAGTTTACACATAAACTGAGAATCATGCATAAGTCCGTATATGAAAAATGATCTCGTCCACCATGCCACTGCCACACACATCTTTGCCCCTCCTGCTGCTCCCTTTAATTTATCTATTCCTTGCCCTTTTCTGCAGTACAAGGAAAGTAAACTGTAAGCACATAGGCTTAGTAAGGTCCTTTCCTACTCACAAAAATATGCATCATGAATTAAACGTAAAGTAATGACATGTTCGTTTAAACAACATATGAGCACAACATTTATTTAAAGTAGAGACATGATCAATTTAGGAAAAGAATATAAACTTAGCATTTTCATCGCAACAGTACATTGTCTTTAAACATGATAATTCGATGAACATATAAACTTGGAGCCCATCCCGTGGACCTTGTTAGGGTCCGGTACAAGCCATGCAAAAAGTAAAATAACATACATGTTCTTTGTCTTAAAGAGTGTTCTTGTCCCCACTCTTAGGGAAAACATATCTTAGACATTTCATATACGTGAGTCATGCCTAACATGGGTAAAAACATAAGCATGTAGCATAGCATAAATTGGCACGAGTACAATTTAACATGGCATAAGATAGTGACATAAGGAAAATTAAGCGAACATAAATAGAAATCATCATCTAACATGCATAACGTGGAAGAATTTCAACAAGAATAATTTCTCTACTTCTATTAGCCAAACCATCTACACATAGTTCTAGATTCTTTCGTTCAAAATCAAGCATACAACCTCTGACCATATGATGGGATCACAGGTATTAAGAGAAAAATCAAGTTTTGCTGATTGACCTTTTCCTGCCCCATCATATGCTTTATATTTTGATCTACAAAAATTATATTAACGATAATCTGTGCCATCTTGTGTCACAAATTCCATAAATTTGCATGTCTTACATAAACCATCAAGTTAATCAACCCAAGCAATTAATAAAAATTCACATCTTTCCTTTACCAGATTGAGATTTATTATCATAAACAATCCATCTCTCCATATTAAATATTTTCAATGTGAACCTAAGGTCCATCTGTGATATATATATATATATATATATATATATATATATATATATATATATATATATATATATATATATATATATATATATATATATATATGTAGGAATGCATATTAGCAATCTAAGAAATTAATATAAGAAAACAGTTTACATGTTAACCTAGGAAATCATTAAAGTGGGACTATATGGCTAAAATTAGTTTAATCAAATCCTTAACAAGCATAAACAATATTACATCGTAAGCACTTATACTGCAGGTGAGGGGATACTTACCTATAAATCTAAACACACCTATATAATCTGATCAAAATATATTCTTTATCATTTATCAAATATTTAACATGACCATACTCCCAAAACTCATATAGGAAGTCTTTCAAGACATGCAATCATGCTCTTTATCCCCAAAACTTATAGGGGAAGCATCTTTGTGATCTTATGTCTTGCTTCAACATGAAATATATTTAAAATACCTAAAAATATAAACAAACATAATCTAGACAGAACATATAAATTCGAATAAAACATGGTGATAGAAGTTAAATGGGCATATCAAAGAGTTACTTATGCTATAGGTGAAAGATAACATCTTTGTGATCTTAGATCTTGCTAAAAAAACACATATACCTTAACTATAAATCTGAACACACACATATATCATCTGATCCAAACATATAATCTATCAAAACATAGGAAAATAAGCTATATAAAACAATCGAAGCAACTTGTACTGCATGTGAGGGGATTACTTACATCCTACGCTTTTTCATCAATTTATACCGTTAGATTTCGTAAAGAGAAAACCTCATACATGTTTCCTTGCTTTAGCATGATCCTTTACCAAGTTCCTCTTGAAAATCTCCTCTTGAATTATCTCACGGTGGAGAAATTATATAAACTCTTTTTTTTTCTCTTTTGGTTTCTCGGTGGCTGAAAAACAGAAGGGGAAAGCTTTTTTTTTATTCTGTGGCTGGAGGAAAATGAGAGAGAGAGAGAGAGAGAGGTGAGGTTGTGGTCGGTGTTGTTCGGCGGTTGGAGAAAATGGGAGGGGAAAAGTTGCTCGGCATGAGGGAGAGAAGAGGGAGAGAGAGAGGCGGCGTGAGGTTTCGGCGTGGAGTTTAGGGAAAAAGGAATAGAAAAAGAATATATAAATACGGATTTTTCTTAACCTAATTACCCCTTTAAATAATCAGTCCAATTAATCAATCTCTCTTTTTTTTCGCCAATAGATATATTTTGTTATATCCTACTCATTAGTAATCTTATGACTTAGTGGTGGGAAGCCTATTCTCCCAAACCAACGGTTCATAGTTCAAGCCTCGACTAATGAACTATTTATTCATTTTCTTTTTTTTTTCTTTTATTCTTATTTCTATATATATATATATATTTCCTTTAAATAAAATATAGTAACTAAAATTTTGGATGTTACAATCCCTTATACCTTATAAAAGTTTCGTCCTCGGAACTTAGAACAACTCGGGGTACTTTTGCTTCATGTCATTCTCACGTTCCCAGGTGGCTTCTTCATATCGTTGACTTTGCCATAGGACCTTCACTAAGGGTACTTCTTTATTCCTTAGTCTTTTGACTTCTCGGTCTAGTATCCGGATAGGTCGACTTTCATAGCTCAAGTCCTCTTGAATTTGCACTGTCTGTGGCTCGACCACTTGGTCGGTACTGGAAATGCACTTCTTAAGCATTGAGACATGGAACACGTTGTGAATAGCAGACATCTCCTGAGGTAGTCCTAGCTCGTAAGCTACCTTGCCAACTCTTTTCAGGATCTTGTACGGTCCTACATATCGCGGACTTAGCTTTCCTTTCTTCCCGAATCTCATTATTCCTTTCATAAGAGCTACCCGGAGAAATACCAAATCTCTGACATTGAATTCCAAAGGTCTACGTCGCTGATCCGCATAGTTCTTCTGTCGGCTCTGAGCAGTCTCTATTCTTTGGTGGATATTCTGTATCGCTCGGGTGGTGTCGTCGATGAAATCCGTCTGAAGTCCCATCCCTTTCTTCTCACCACCTTCGTACCAACAGATCGGAGACCTACATCTTCTCCCATATAATGGTTCATAAGGTGTCATTCCGATGGTAGCTTGGTAGCTATTATTGTAAGTGAATTCTGCTAAACATAAGTAGTGGCACCAACTCCCTTTGAAATCCAAGGCACAAGCTCTTAACATGTCTTCCAGTACTTGGTTCACCCTTTCTGTTTGCCCATCTGTCTGAGGATGAAAGGCGGTACTGAAACGTAACTTCATGCCAAGTGCCTTATGAACGCATCCCCAAAATTGTGAAGTGAAGTGACCATCCCTATCTGAAATGATGGTCTTGGGAATACCATGCAGTCTGATGATTTCCTTAGCATATAATTGAGCTAGTTGCTCAATCGAATATGTCATCTTGATTGCTAGGAAATGAGCTGACTTTGTCAATCTGTCAATGATAACCCATATAACATCATATCCGTTCGTAGTTCTGGGAAGACATGAAATGAAATCCATAGAGATGTCTTCCCATTTCCACTCCGAAATTTGGATCGGTTGCAGAACTCCTCCAGGCCTCTGGTGTTCTGCTTTAACTTGCTGGCAGGTCAGGCAGGTACTGACGTGCTGAGCTACGTCCCTCTTCATACCGGACCACCAGAACTTCTCTTTTAGGTCTTGATACATTTTGGTGGATCCCGGATGCATAGAATAAGAGGTTCCGTGAGCCTCCTCTAATATCTTTTTGCGTAGTTTCGGATTGTTAGGGATACATAATCGATCCCTAAGGTATAATACTCCGCTATTGGCGATACGAAAACCCTCGCCTTTTCCTTCTAGGATCTCCTGCTTGATCCTCTGGAGACTTGGATCATCACTTTGTTTTGCTAATATGTCATCGAATAGTGCTGGTAATATTTCCATGGTCGAAAGCTGCCCAGAAATAACCTCGATTCCATAGCGCATAATTTCCTTCTCCAGCGGTCTAGACAATACCGATAAGGACATCAGGGTGGCCCTAGACTTTCTGCTGAGTGCATTGGCCACTTTGTTTGCCTTGCCAGGATGGTAAAAGATCTTGCAGTCATAGTCCTTCACGAGCTCCAGCCATATGCGTTGTCTCATATTGAGGTCCTTCTGAGTGAAGAAATACCGCAGACTCCGGTGATTCGTATAAATCTTGCACTGTGCTTCATACAGATAGTGCCTCCATACCTTGAGAGCGAAGACCACAACTGCTAGCTCTAAATCATGAGTGGGATAGTTCTTTTCATGTTCCTTGAGTTGCCTAGAGGCATAGGCAATAACTTTACCCCTCTGTATAAGTACAGCTCCGGGTCCCAATCCGGAGGCATCGCTGTACATGTCGAAGCTCTTGTCGTTCTCTGGGAGAGTAAGGATTGGAGCACTTGTAAGTCTCCTTTTCAGCTCCAAGAAACTCTTCTCACATTCCTCCGTCCATACATACTTCTTGTTCTTCCGGGTGAGAACTGTCATAGGTGCTGCTATTCTAGCGAAGTCTTCTACGAATTTCTGGTAATAGCCCGCTAATCCGAGAAAACTCCTCACTTCACTAGCATTCTTTGGCCTGCTCCAGTTACTCACAGCTTCAATCTTTCTTGGGTCTACCATAACTCCATCTTTGGATATAATATGACCCAGAAAAGATACTTGATCGAGCCAGAATTCACATTTGGAGAACTTGGCATATAGTTGCTTTTCTCGAAGAATGTGTAATAACATCTTCAGGTGTTCGACATGCTCTTCTTGATTTCTCGAATAGACGAGGATATCGTCAATGAAGACGATCATGAACTTGTCAAGAATCGTCGAGAATACCCGATTCATCAGGCCCATGAACATAGAAGGAGCATTCGTCACTCCGAAAGGCATGACTACGAACTCATAATGTCTGTATCTTGTTCGGAAAGCTGTCTTCGGTATATCATCTGGTTTCACTTTCACTTGATGATAGCCAGATCTGAGGTTAATCTTTGAAAAGATGGTGACACCTTTTAACTGGTCGAACAGATCATCAATCCGTGGTAAAGGGTACCTATTCTTGATTGTCACATTATTTAGCGCTCAGTAGTCTATGCACATTCGCATAGACCCATCTTTCTTCTTTACCAACAGTACTGGAGCTCCCTATGGAGAGCAAAATACTGTCTCATCGACTCTATTACTATGTCTTCCATATATTACTGTCTCATCGACTCTATTATCACGTCTTCCATATATTACTGTCTCATCGACTCTATTACTACATCTTCCAACCATGCTTATCTTCATATATTATAATAAGGCTAGCATAAGATTATTATGCATATATTCATCTCATCGACTCTATTACTATGTCTTCCATATATTACTTGTCTAATCGACTCTATGACTACGTCTTCTAGCCATGCTTATCTTCATATATTATAATAAGGCTAGCATAAGATTATTATGCATATATTCATCTCATCGACTCTATTACTACGTCTTCCATATATTACTTGTCTCATCGACTCTATGACTACGTCTTCTAGCCATGCTTATCTTCATATATTATAATAAGGCTAGCATAAGGTTATCATTCATATTTATTTATGCATATTTAAACTAAAGGCTAGCATAATGTTATCATACATATATTCATGCATATTTAAGCTAAAAACATTTCTTATCTTACATGAAAGAAATATAGTAGACATAGAATTTCTTACTTGGAGCGGCAGGATTTGGAGCTTGATGTGTGTGTAGTAGAAAGGCAGAAATGGGCTATGATACCACCTGTAACGCCTGCCCTTCCCGTCCTCCTAACACACATCCTATAGACAGGCGGCGACGCTACGCAATCATACATTCATGCATATAACAGCGGAAGCATTTAAAAAAAACTTTACAACTTTTAACTCTAATTAAATTAACCCAATCAACATAACAATTTAATCATGGCTAGCGTGGAATTAACATTGATCAAAGAATAAGAATCATGCATTTTTAATCCTAAAAATAATAATAATCTGTCAGCATGAACTTTACTTGAAGCAATATGTGATCAGGTCAATCGCTATCCTTTCATTTAAAGAAATTAAAATAGAAATTAATTTAATTTCCTTTCTCACTTTTTAGTCATATCATTATTTGAATCTTCTACGTGTTATCTATTTTGTTTTAATCTTACACGCACCATGTACATACATTGATGTGATTAAAATTTAGTCATATATTTTTCATTTTCCACAGGAAAATAGTTCGCGATTATTCTAGATAGGTTTTTCCCTTAGAGTTGCTCCTAACAGTTTACACATAAACTGAGAATCATGCATAAGTCCGTATATGAAAAATGATCTCGTCTACCATGCCACTGCCACACACATCTTTGCCCCTCCTGTTGCTCCCTTTAATTTATCTATTCCTTGCCCTTTTCTGCAGTACAAGGAAAGTATACTGTAAGCACATAGGCTTAGTAAGGTCCTTTCCTACTCACAAAAACATGCATCATGAATTAAACGTAAAGTAATGACATGTTCGTTTAAACAACATATGAGCACAACATTTATTTAAAGTAGAGACATGATCAATTTAGGAAAAGAACATAAACTTAGCATTTTCATCGCAATAGTACATTGTCTCTAAACATGATAATTCGATGAACATAAAATGGTATATGCAGGATGCTCTTTGAAAACATATAGTTTATATACTTAAACATAATCTCAACATATTGGGCCCGGTATTGTACCACATACATCATTCGCACGCATCCTAAATAGATCCGAGGTAGCTTATCCCGAACCTACTAGGTTACTAGGTCCGTACTATGTCCGTCGACCTAGGGGCAACTTGGAGCCCATCCCGTGGACCTTGTTAGGGTCCGGTACAAGCCATGCATAAAGTAAAATAACATACATGTTCTTTGTCTTAAAGAGTGTTCTTGTCCCCACTCTTAGGGAAAACATTTCTTAGACATTTCATATACGTGAGTCATGCCTAACATGGGTGAAAACATAAGCATGTAGCATAGCATAAATCGACACGAGTACAATTTAACATGGCATAAGATAGTGACATAAGGAAAATTAAGCGAACATAAATAGAAATCATCATCTAACATGCATAACGTGGAAGAATTTCAACAAGAATAATTTCTCTACTCCTATTAGCCGAACCTTCTACACATAGTTCTAGATTCTTTCGTTCAAAATCAAGCATACAACCTCTGACCATATGATGGGATCACAGGTATTAAGAGAAAAATCAAGTTTTGCTGATTGACCTTTTCCTGCCCCATCATATGCTTTATATTTTGATCTACACAAATTATATTAATGATAATCTGTGCCATATTGTGTCACAAATTCCATAAATTTGCATGTCTTACATAAACCATCAAGTTAATCAACCCAAGCAATTAATAAAAATTCACATCTTTCCTTTACCAAATTGAGATTTATTATCATAAACAATCCATCTCTCCATATTAAATATTTTCAATGCGAACCTAAGGTCCATCTGTGATATATATATATATATGTAGGAATGCATATTAACAATCTAAGAAATTAATATAAGAAAACAGTTTACATGTTAACCTAGGAAATCATTAAAGTGGGACTATATGGCTAAAATTAGTTTAATCAAATCCTTAACAAGCATAAACAATATTACATCGTAAGCACTTATATTGCATGTGAGGGGATACTTACCTATGTAGGGATGTATACTGAAAAGTCTATCTTTTGTATGAACATCTTTATTTTGGAATAAGAATTACATGATCATTGTTTGCATATTTTTTTTGTTATGCAATATTGTCTAATACTTTACATTGTAGATAACATGGTGTGTGGTGTCACACAGGAGACCATGTTATTGGCCCCTTGAAAAGTATAAGCAAAGGCTCACAACCGAGATGACTTTGGACAAACCATCGGAATGGTTGTAGTGTGGTTTGGTATTGGTTTGTCTTGACCATAGAATCACACTAGTGCACTTTGTGTGTATTGAGCAGGACCGACTTAGAGGTGATTCGATTTATTGCTGACTACATAATCGAATCAAACCTCAGATATTATTTAGTACATGCTCTTAATCCCGATATAATAACGGGCACATATACTTAGTACTCATCTCTTTGATTTACCAATGGGCGAGATTTATAGATTAAATCGATAGGCTCGGTAAGTTGGGAGATGATATTATTTATATGGTGTGTCGTTGATTATAGGAGGAAACCATGTCCTATATATTAGGATGATGATGTCCCCTTGAGAAGCTCATAAGGTTCATCATGTAAACCCTGCAGGTGGACTTGGTCCGGCATGATGAAAAGGTTGAGTGGTACTACTCAAGGAGTTAGATGTTGATTAATTAATGGTCGGTAAATTAATTAATAGATGGAAATTCGAGATCTTAAACACGGGGAGAAAATGTACAAATAATATATGGAGCCCATATTATCATATGGGGGTTGGTGAGGTAGATCAATGATGAACCTTTAGTGGATTGGATCATCATTAGTGGATCGGACTTTATGTGGGCTTGATCCATGGGTGGCCAAGACCCAACTCCTCCTCATGGTCCCTAATGTAGCCTATTAACACCTCATGATGCTTAGATCCAAAGGATAGAAACAAAACTCAAAGATCCATTGGTAGAGATTAAATCTCTAAGAACTGACGGTTGAGATTAAATCTCTAGATCCGACGGTTGAGATTAAATCCCTAGAACCAATGGAGGAGATTAATTCATGACTTATCCCTAACTCTATAAAAGGATGGCAAAGGGATTTGGCATGAACAACATGATAGGAGAGCTAGGGTTTGGGCGGCAAGAAGGAATCCTATTTGAGATAGGATTAGGATTAGGGTTTAGAGGCAAAGGTGGCACCATTCCTTTCTTCTTCTTCCTTTCAACGTCCAGCACCCTTCCCAGCTCTTTTTCAGCCTTGTCCGGTGCCCAAAAGCTTCCTTTTCCCTCTCCTTAGGTGGTGGAAACAAGATATAGGGCTTCCCTTGGTGTCTTGGTTGTTTTCCACCATCTTCTCCTTCATCTAGTTGGCCGGTGGCAAGGATAAGTTTGGTTCCTTGTTGGTTGTTTCTAGTGAGGAGAAAAACCTTGTTTCTATTCTTCCTCTTGCTTTGGAAGAGCAAGGAAGGAAGATTTGGCATCTAGGAGCTTCGACTTTTGGTGGATCGTCGCCCACACGACGTCCAAAAGGAGGAAGGTCATACATTAGAAGATCGAGAGGTATACCTATTCTACTTTCTTCTTTTGTTTGTTGCTTGTTTTTGTTTTTAAATTATAAGCATGTTATAAATCTGTAAATGGCTAAATAATACTTGGATCCCTAGCATAAACACAAAAACCGGCGATCCAGACATCGTCTATTCCGCGGCTACTCGTAGAATAGAGGATGGTCGCTTGAACAACTAGTTTGTTCAAGTGACCTCTCTAAATGAATAGCACGACGATGACTTGGTTGCTTTGGCAATCCCTTTTGTCTAGGATTAATTTTTTTTAATCCGGGGACATCGAAGGGATCGCCATGGACAAGCTACCGAGGTGAAGTAGGAAGAGAAGTTTCTCCTCACGGACTCGATAAGCAAAACCCTACAACCTATAAATCTAAACACACCTATATAATCTGATCAAAACATATTCTTTATCATTTATCAAACATTTAACATGATCATACTCCCAAAACTCATATAGGAAGTCTTTTAAGACATGCAATCATGCTCTTTGTCCCCAAAACTTATAGGGGAAGCATCTTTGCGATCTTATGTCTTGCTTCAACATGAAATATACTTAAAATACCTAAAAATCTAAACAAACATAATCTGGACAGAACATATAAATTCGAATAAAACATGGTGATAGAAGTTAAATGGGCATATCAAAGAGTTACTTATGCTATAGGTGAAAGATAACATCTTTGTGATCTTAGATCTTGCTAAAAAAACACATATACCTTAACTATAAATTTGAACACACACATATATCATCTGATCCAAACATATAATCTATCAAAACATAGGAAAATAAGCTATATAAAACAATCGAAGCAACTTGTACTGCAGGTGAGGGGATTACTTACATCCTACGCTTTTTCATAAATTTATACCGTTAGATTTCGTAAAGAGAAAACCTCCTACGTGTTTCCTTGCTTTAGCATGATCCTTTATCAAGTTCCTCTTGAAAATCTCCTCTTGAATTATCTCACGATGGAGAAATTATATAAACTCTTTTTTTTTCTCTTTTGGTTTCTCGGTGGCTGAAAAACGGAAGGGGAAAGCTTTTTTTTTTATTCTGTGGCTGGAGGAAAATGAGAGAGAGAGAGAGAGAGGGGTGAGGTTGTGGTCGGCATTGTTCGACGGTTGGAGAAAACAGGAGGGGAAAAGTTGGTCGGCGTGAGGGAGAGAAGAGGGAGAGAGAGAGGCGGCGTGAGGTTTCGGCGTGGAGTTTAGGGAAAAAGGAATAGAAAAAGAATATATAAATAAGGATTTTTCTTAACCTAATTACCCCTTTAAATAATCAGTCCAATTAATCAATCTCTCTTTTTTTTTTCGCCAATAGATATATTTTGTTATATCCTACTCATTGGTAATCTTATGACTTAGTGGTGGGAAGCCTATTCTCCCAAACCAACAGTTCATGGTTCAAGCCTCGGCT
The DNA here is from genome assembly GCA_025175895.1 of Wurfbainia villosa. NCBI lineage: Eukaryota > Viridiplantae > Streptophyta > Magnoliopsida > Zingiberales > Zingiberaceae > Wurfbainia > Wurfbainia villosa. The sequence continues at coordinate 41,097,256 of CM046004.1, read as the reverse complement.
AATGAACTATTTATTCATTTTTTTTTCTTTTATTCTTATTTCTATATATATATATTTCCTTTAAATAAAATATAGTAACTAAAATTTGGGAAGTTACATTAATATGGTAAGAGTCAGAGGTCAATCGTTAGCTTTGGTTGTTGGACTCTCTCCAAGCGGGGCTAATTGGTTGAATGCGCTCTAACCATATTAAAACTATTTCTCGATTAATGGGTTGGTTTTAACCTGGAGCATCAACTTGTTGGACTCTCTCCAAGGTCGATGTGAAGGGAGGTTAAGTTGGGTGCTATGCATATGATGCATACTTGTTAATGTGTTAACAACCCGATGTATGTGTGAACATTCAATTAGTTGATAGCACATTGTGATAGTTGCATATATGTGATATGTAATCGGTATATTTGATACCTACCTTCGTAGTTATGAATGGCTTGTTGGACTCTCTCCAAGGTTGTTCATATCTATGTTGGATATCAGCCCATTCGGAGATGGACCTACAATCTCCCGAAGTGATTTTGGGGTTTTTGAAATTCGAAAAATGAATGGGATTTATGAATGTATATTGATGCATTTTAAAATCATTTTATCATATATGCTCGTTTTGTATTTCTAAGTTAATTGATTGATCATGATGTCTTTGAATTTGCGCACTATTTTGGATTCAAACAAATTGATTGGGCCTAACTTCCTGGACTAGCTTAGAAACTTGAGAATTGTTCTCAAGGCGGAAAAACTAGCATATGTCCTTGAAGAGCCTCTTCCCAACCGTCCTAGGGACGATACAACTCCAGACCAAATGTTGGCCTATCAGAAACATGTGGTAGATTCTGAACTGGCGAGTTGCATCATGCTAGCTGCGATGGTACCTGAGCTGCAAAAGTAGCATGAGCATATGGATACTAATACCATAGTCTTCCATCTTTATTAGTTGTTTGATGAGCAAGAGAGATCCGAAAGGTTCGAATTCTCCAGGCTCCTCTTCACCTCTAAGATGCAAGAAGGTTCGTCTGTAGTGCAGTTTGTGCTAAAGATGAATGGGTACATCAAGCGGTTGGCCACCCTCGGGTTTGTGATGGATCATGAATTAAGTATTGACTTAATTCTGCATTTTTTGCCCAAGAGTTTCTCACAATTTGTCATGAACTATCGGATGAACAAATTAGAATCCACTATTCCTAAGCTCCTCAATATGTTGAAGACTGTGGAGCCTTCTGTGAAGCATGAGGAGAAAGCGGTTCAATTAGTTGATTCCTCAAAGAAAGATTCTAAGAGGAAGGCAAAGGAACAAAAGAAAGGGAAGAAGAAGAAGGCTAAGAAGGCAGAACCAGCACAAAAGGGCACTTGCCATCATTGTGGCAAGGTTGGCAACTGGCGAAGAAACTACAAGATTTATCTTGAGTCCGTGAAGAAGAAGAAGACATCCGATGCCCCATCCTCTTCAGGTATCTTCGTTATTGATTGTCATTCTATTTCCTTAGACACTTGGGTATTGGATACTGGGTGTGTCTCACATATATGTAATGACATACAGGGGCTAAGGAATAGAAGAAGACTCGTCAGAGGGGAGTCAAATTTGTGAGTTGGCAATAGAGCAAAGGTTGTTGTGGTCGCCATCGGAATTTATTTGCTGAAGCTCCCTAGTGGACTAGTCTTGGAACTGGAAAATTGCTATTGTGTTCCTTCTCTAATAAAGAATATTGTTTCTATTTCCTGCTTAAATAGAAATGGTTACCATTTGACGTTTAGTAACAATTATTGTTATATAACTTTGAATGGCGTACTTTATGGAGAACTTTGAGCAATGATATTTATACGTTGGACGTATCCAGTGACATTTTCAATATCGAAGTGAGCAACAAGCGTGCTCGAAAGGATAATCAATTAGACTCCTACATGAGACATTCTAGTCTTGGCCATGCAAGAAAGAAATGCATGTCCGAATTACACCGATGTGGAATTCTGGAATCGTTTGAATTGGATTCATACGATACATGCGAATCATGCTTGAAAGGCAAGATGACTAAGTTACCTTTTACAGAAAAAGGTGAACGAATGGGAGAGTTGCTAGGTCTAATACATACTGATGTATGTGGACCTATGTCAACTCAAGATTTAGGAGGCTATAGCTACTTCATTACCTTCACCGATGATCACTCACGGTTTGGGTATGTGTTCTTGATGAAACACAAGTCTGAAGCCTTTGAAAGGTTCAAAGAATTCAGAAATGAAGTAGAGAAACAACATGACAAGAGTATTAAAATACTTCGATCGGATCGAGGTGGTGAATACTTAAGTTAAGAGTTTCTTGATTATCTAAGAGACAATGGTATATTGTCTCAATGGACTCCGCCATATACACCACAGCATAATAGTGTATCTGAGAGGCGTAACCAGACCTTGTTGGACATGGTCAGGTCAATGATGAATCATGCGAATCTTCCCAAGTCTTTTTGGGGCTATGCACTTCAGATAGATGTTTACTTGTTAAATAGAATGCCAACCAAGGTAGTATCCACTACTCCATATAAGATATGGAATAGTAAGAAACCTCATGTATCTTACTTGAAGATATGGGGTTGTCCTGCTTATGTGAAGCGGACTGTATCAGACAAATTGGATGCTAAGTCTGATAAATGTCTATTTATTGGATACCCTAAGGGAACAAGGGGTTACCAATTCTCTCATCCTGTGGAACAAAAGGTGTTTGTTTCAAGGCATGCTGTGTTTCTAGAGAAAGAGTTTCTCTTGCAAGAAAAATGTGGGAGTGTCGTCGAGCTTGAGGAGGCTAGAGAGACTCAAATAGACATTGATGAGATACCTGGTGAAGCACAACAGCCGATAACTCATAGTGATGAGCAATCGGCTGGACCTATTGAAACACTACATCTTCGTAGATCTGGTAGAACACGCAATATTCCTGAGAGATATGGATTTCTTGTAAGTGAATCGAACGACGTGTTACTCATTGATGATGAGGAGCCTACAAGTTATGAAGAAGTTCTGACAAGTTCTGAAAGGGATAAGTGGTTTAAAACCATGAAGTCGGAAATGGATTCCATGAATGAAAACCAAGTTTGGAACTTGGTTGACCCACCCGAAGGCATAAAGCCTATAGGGTGCAAGTGGGTTTTCAAAAAGAAAACCGACATGGATGGTAATGTGATTACCTATAAGGCTAGATTGGTGGCGAAAGGATATCGTCAAAAGCAAGGTGTTGATTATGACGAAACCTATTCGCCTGTAGCTATGCTTAAATCCATTCGGATGCTCCTGGCCATAGCAGCTCATTATGATTATGAGATATGACAGATGGATGTGAAAACAACTTTCCTTAATGGAAGCCTGCTCGAGGACATGTATATGATACAACCTGAGGGTTTCACATCGGTTGATAAAACCAAGGTATGCAAATTGCGACGATCCATATATGGATTGAAGCAAGCATCCAGGAGCTGGAATATCCGTTTTGATGAGACAATCAAAAAGTTTGATTTCTCACAAAATCCAGACGAACCTTGTGTGTACAAGAAGGTTAGTGGGAGTGCAGTCGTGTTCCTAGTATTATATGTCGATGACATATTACTTATAGGAAATGATGTTTCAGTCTTACAGTCAGTTAAGATTTGGTTGTCCAAGACATTCTCCATGAAAGACTTGGGAGAAGCAACCTACATCCTCGGGATTAAGATCTATAGAGATAGATCGAAATGGTTGCTTGGTCTTTCGCAGTCTATATATATAGACCGATTGTTAAAGAGGTTTAGCATGTCGGAATCCAAGAAAGGTTTCCTACCCATCAGGCATGGGATACACCTTTCGAAGTCTATGTGTCTGCGCACAGAAGACAAGAAGATTTGCATGAGTAAGATTCCCTATGCATCCGCAATAGGATCTATCATGTATGCTATGTTATGTACGAGGCCCGATGTATAGTATGCTCTGAGTGTCACGAGTAGATTCCAGTCTGATCTAGAAATGGATCATTGGGCGACTGTTAAGACAATCCTTATGTACTTGAGAAGAACTAAGGATGTGTTCCTAATATATGGAGAAGGGGACATGGTGATATGCGGGTATACGGATGCCAGCTTCCAGACAGACAAGGATGATTCCAGGTCTCAGTCTGGTTACGTGTTCACCTTGAATGGGGGCGCAGTGAGTTGGAAAAGTTCCAAATAAGAAACTGTAGCGGATTCTACCACTGAGGAGAATACATTGCAGCTTCGGAAGCAGCAAAGGAAGCGGTTTGGATCAAGAAGTTCATTTATGAACTTGGTGTGGTTCCAGCCATTATTGAAGCAATACCGGTCTACTGCAACAACAATGGAGCAATTGCACAGGCAAAAGAGCCAAGGTCTCATCAACGATCCAAACATGTGCTTCGCCGCTATCATCTAATCAGAGAGATCATTAGTAGGAAGGAAATACAAATAGAGAAGATTCCCACTGAAAGGAACTTAGCGGATCCTTTGACTAAGACATTACCTCAAAGTAAGTTTGAGGGTCATGTTAGAGCTTATGGTATTGGATACCATAGCGATTGGCATTAGGCCAAGTGGGAGTTTGTTAGTAATATATGAGAGATGTCCTAAGGCAATCGCCTTATGTTTGAACCATTTATATGATAAATGAAGATTCACTATTTGAGTATACATATTTTCATGTATTTGATTATATCTTAAACTCATTTACCGAATGTCCACGATACAATTCACAGCATGAGAGAATTTATGATTGGATCACAACTAGTGAGTATCTCTATATGTGTAATTGTGATGTATCAGAATTATCCCTAGTTGATGAATTGATGGATTTGAACACCATCGATTCCGTCGAGACTAGCACGAGGTATACTCCTTGGTGTATCCAAGCAGCTGATTCTCACTGGCTGGAGTCATTGTGATGTCCGGAGTTAATCGTGGATGCTAGTTATGATAACTAGTTCATTGGAGTGACAAGTCGTAAGACTTCATATGATTCTCTGTATATATAGATATGTCAATGAAGTTCTTACTGCAACTTAAGTGCAATGTTCCTTTGACTTGCGGTATTCAAGTCATCTTGATCATAAAGACTTATGCTTTGACATCTTAAGTAAGCATCTCTTAGGAGATGTGGACCCGAGATGATTGGGTATAAGTCGAAGTGATCGAAGGTGTTTGAATAGCCTATAAAGGATTCACCACTCCTTGCGAGGAGATGTATACCCATGGCCTCTCGTCGGATTGTTACTAAAGTCTTTGGCCAAAGCATTACATATTTAGAGTAAGGTACTCTTCGATATGAAGGGTTTTGCTTATTGAGTCCGTGAGGGGAAACTTTGCTTCCCACTTCACCTCGGTCGCTTGTTCATGCCGATCCCATCGATGTCCCCGAATTAAAAAAATTTAATCCTAGACAAAGGGATTGCCCAAACAACCAAGTCATCGTCGTGCTATTCGTTTAGAGAGGTCACTTGAACAAACTTGTTGGTCAAACGACCAACCTCTATTCTACGAGTAGCCGCGGAATAGACGATGTTCGGATCGCCGACTTTCATGTTTATGTTCGGGATCCAAGTATTATTTAGCCATAAACAAAATTATATCATGCTCATAATTGAAAAATAAAAACAAACATGTTACAAAAGAGAATAGAGAATCGGTATACCTCTCGATCTTCTAATGTATGACCTTCTTCTTTTTGGACGTCGTGTGGGCGATGATCTACCAAAAGTTGAAGCTCCTAGATCGCCAATCTTCCTTCCTTGCTCGTTCTGAGCAAGAGGAAGAATAGAAACAATGTTCTTCTCCTTCCTATAGCCAACCAACAAGCAACAAGGGGAATCCTTGCCGCCGGCCAACTAGGAGGAGGAGATGATGATGGAAACCGACCAAGACACCAAGGGAAAGCCCTAAGTCTTGTTTCCACCACTCAAGGAGAAGGTGAAGGAGGAGTTTTGAGGCCGTCCAAGAGCTGGAAGAACTTGAATGGGCGCCGACAACTAGAGGAAGAAGAAGAAGCATGGAAAACTTTCCTTATTAGGTGCCGCCCAAGCCCAAACCCTAGCTCCTCTTCTTGCCGCCAACCCCAAAACCCTAACTCCTCTTGATTCAAACTCAACGCCAACCCCTTGTCCTCCTTTTATAGAGTTAGGGATAAGCCTTTTTTTAATCTCCACCATTGGTTCTAGGGATTCAATCTCAACCGTCAGATCTAGAGATTTAATCTCAACCGTCAAATCTTAGAGATTTAATCTCTACCTTTGGATCTAGAGTTTTATTTCTATCCATTGGATCTAAGCTTCATGAGGTTTTAATAGACTACATTAGGGATCGTGAGAAGGAGTTGGATCTTGGCCACCCATGGATCAAACCCACATAAAGTTCGATCCACTAATGATAATCCAATCCACTAAAGGATTATCATTGATCTACCTCACCAACCCCCATAAGATAATATGGGCTCCATATATTATTTGTATATTTTCTCCCCGTGTTTAAGATCTCGAATGTCCGTCAATTAATTAATTTACTGACCATTAATTAATCAACATCTAACTCCATGAGTAGTACCACTCAACCTTTTCATCATGCCGGACCAAGTCCACTTGCAAGGTTTACATGATGAACCTTATGAGCTCCTCAAGGGGACATCATCATCCTAATATATAGGACATGGTTTCCTCCTATAATCAACGACACACCATATAAATAATATCATCTCCCAACTTACCGAGCCTATCGATTTAATCTATAAATCTCGCCCATTGGTAAATCAAAGAGATGAATACTAAGTATATGTGCCCGTTATTATATCAGGATTAAGAGAATGTATAAAATAATATCTGAGGTCCGATTCGATTATGTAGTCAGCAATAAATCGAATCACCTCTAAGCTGGTCCTGCTCAATACACACAAAGTGCACTAGTGTGATTCTATGGTCAAGACAAACCAATACCAAATCACACTACAACCATTCCCATGGTTTGTCCAAAGCCATCTCGGTTGTGAGCCTTTACTTATACATTACAAGGAGCCGATAACATGATCTCCCGTGTGACACACACACCATGTTATCTACAATGTAATGTATTAGACAATATTGCATAACCATAAAAATGCAAACAATGATCATGTGATTCTTATTTCAAAATAAAGATGTTCATGCAAAAGATAGACTTTCCAGTATACATGCCTACATGATACATATGCAGTAACTAGAATCCGTAGGATGAGGAAATGATACTTGGGCTAGGTGTGACGTAGTCAACCTAGTTGGGACTGACACTATAGACCATGTCCCGAACCAAGTTGGTATAAGATGAGTGAAGGGAATGAGGCACGATTCATTATAGCTGCTGAAGGGTTTCAGAAATAGTTCTGGATCAATCGTTGATCTTTTCGATTAATTGGGGATCATGATGTACTACTAGGTGCCACTCATGATCGTTCTATAATTAATGGTTAATTATAGATGGCTAACATAAACCGAGAATCTATTTGGTCACACACACAATGAGCGTAATCCGAAGAATTTAAAACGAGCTTGAGAATGAGATTCTCAGACTGAGAGAAACTAGGTTTGGTTAGAACAAACAAGGAGCGAGCATGAAATCATTTCAGTCGCAATGGAAGCATGGATGGGCCGTGTCTTATGAAGACATGATGGATGAACCAAATTGGTTTGGTTCTAATCCAATGGTGGAGAATAAACCAAAGGGGTTTGGTTTATTTTAAACGAATGAACCAAAGTTAGTTCGGTTCGTTTTAACTTAAAATAGACCAAATCGGTTTGGTTTATTTTAACTTAAATTAATGGAGCGGGTTAATGGGCTTTTGGTTATGATCCAATAACCATTAGGAGAATTTGTTCTCTATAAAATAGGGTTTAAGGGTTTTGTGAAAACCTAATCCATGCAATCCCTAGTTGCCGCCCACCCCTCCTCTCCTCTAGTGGTCGGCGCCCAACCCTAGCCGCCGCCCAGCCTTGTGCCGCCGTCCAAACTTGTTGCTGGCATCCAAGCTTCAGTCGGCCATCCTCCGGCGATCCTCCGGTGACCCTCTGGTGATCTTCCTTGGGTCCGATGACAAGGTGAGCATCTAGCTTCCTTATTTGGCCAACCCTAATCCTCCACCAAAGCTGTCCAGTTTTCTGGACAGCTTGTTCATTTCGTGTCAGAGCATCGTTTGGACGACGTTTGAATCTCTGACAGTGGCTTCTTTGCTGGGAATTCGATCTCCAGTAATCCTCATAGGTGGAGGACGAAGGATTTGTCAAACGGTTGACGAATACCTTTCCGGAGAAGCGAGTTTTTTGAGGACTCATTTTGAATCCAAATTTTGATTCGGATTGTGATCTTCTCTTGATCACATTGTCTTCGACACGAGGCTAGTAACTCGTACGAAGACGAGGCTCGTGACTTTGTGAAGTCATCCTGAAGATACTCGGCGTGGATACGGATAGAGGTGATTCTAGAGAGGATCGCTTCGGTTGATGCCTTTCCCGCTACACGTGATACGTCAGGTATACGTAGTATAAATTTCCTTTTATTGCAAAATTTGAATTTATGGTTTTGTCTACACATGTTGTACTATGCATGCGTGTGGTGTGTGTGTTGTAATAAATTAGATTTATTATTTTTATTTCTTTCGCTGTGCACATGTTTATGAAATATGTTCGAACACACACTCGCCGTGGTGCCGGAAACCCAACAATCCATGACTCAATTCTATAAAAGTTCTATAATTCAGTGGGAGCATCATTTGATTAAAGGCCTAATTAAATGATAAATGAAATATGATATTAATTTTCTACATTGTGTATGTTGTAGATTACCATGTCGATAAACATGAACACTCTCTCCCTGTGTTCTGTCCTTGAGAAGGACAAGCTCAATGGAGCTAATTTCCTGGACTGGTATAGGAATCTGAGAATTATTCTCACCCAAGAAAGAAAATTGTACGTCCTAGAGCAGCCCATTCCGGAGGTACCTCCTGTCACTGCCTCACGAGCTGACCGAGATGCTTACAAGAAGCATCAAGATGATGCATTAGATGTGTCATGCCTCATGCTCGTGACCATGAACTCTGAGCTTCAGAAGCAACATGAGTTCATGAATGCTTTTGATATGGTTGAACATCTTCATCAACTGTATCAAGGACAAGCAAGACACGAGAGATATGAGATCTCTAAGGCACTATTTCAGTCCAAGATGCAAGATGGGACTCCCGTAGGTCCATATGTACTCAAGATGATTGGGTACATAAAAAACCTACAGAGGTTGGGATTCCCACTTGGCCAAGAGCTGGCCACTGACTTGATCTTGCAATCTTTGCCACAAAGCTACAATCAATTTATCATGAATTACAACATGAATGAAATTGATAAGCCACTGTCTGAGATGCTCAGCATGTTGAGAACTGCTGAGCTCAACCTTAAGAAGGAAAAACTCGACTCCATTTTGATGGTGCAAAAGAAGAAAGGCAAGGGCAAGCCTAAAGGCAAGGGAAAGTCCCAAGCCAAGAGCAAAGGCAAGGCACTGAAACCAAAAGGAGGGGTAGCCAAGGAAGGGACTTGCTTCCACTGTAAGGAAGCTGGACACTGGAAGCGTAACTGTAAAGTATACCTGGAAGATCTTAAGAAGAAGAGAAGTGAGACTTCTACTTCAGGTATATATGTCATAGAAGTCAATCTATCTATTTCTTCATCATGGGTATTAGATACTGGATGTGCATCTCACATTTGTACTAATGTGCAGACACTGAGAAATAGCAGGGCATTGACGAAGGGCGAGGTGGACCTAAGAGTAGCAATGGAGCAAGAGTTGTTGCTGTTGTTGTAGGAACTTATTATCTATCTCTGCCCTCTGGGCTTGTACTAGAACTAGATAAATGTTATTATGTGCCTGCTTTGACTAAGAACATAGTTTCAGTTTCTTGTTTAGACAAGAAAGGCTTTTCGTTTATAATAAAGAACAAATATTGTTCAGTTTATTTAAATGATATGTTCTATTGTAGTGCACCTCTGATGAACAGACTCTACATTTTAGACTTAGAGAACCCCATCTATAACATAAGCACCAAAAGGTTCAAGTCAAATGAGTAGAACCAAACCTATCTCTGGCATTATGGCTTAGGTCACATAAATGAGAGTCGCTTATCCCAGCTCCATAAGGATGGGCTACTGGACTCATTTGATTTAGAATCATATGAGACATGCGAGTCTTGCCTTCTAGGCAAGATGACCAAGACTCCCTTTAGTGGACATAGCGAAAGAGCAACAGACTTGTTAGGACTTATATATAGTGATGTATGTGGCCCTTTCAATGTTGCTACTAGAGGTGGTTATAGGTACTTCATTACATTTACTGATGACTTCAGTAGATATGGTTATGTGTATCTGATGACACATAAGTCAAAATCCTTTGAAAAGTTTAAAGAATTCAAGAATGAAGTACAAAACCAGCTTGGCAACAGTATTAAGATACTTTGATTAGATCGAGGTGGTGAATACCTTAGCCATTAGTTTCGTGACTATCTAGCTGAGTGTGAGATTCTATCCCAACTCACTCCTCCTGGAACACCATAGTGGAATGGTGTATCTGAAAGGAGGAATCGTACCCTATTAGATATGGTACGATCTATGATGAGTCACACAGATCTTCCTATATCCTTTTGGGGATATGATCTAGACACAGTAGCCTTCACACTTAACCGTGTTCCATCCAAAGCTGTGATAAAGACACCATATATGATATGGATAGGGAAAAATCCCAAAATGTCTTTCATGAGGATTTGGGGTTGTGAGGCTTACGTTCGATGTCAAGTCTCAAACAAACTGGGACCCAAATTCGATAAGTGCTATTTTGTAGGATATCCCAAGGAAACAAAGGGATATTACTTCTACATTCCCAGTCAGCACAAAGTGTTTGTGGCAAAGAATGAGGTATTTCTAGAAAGGGATTTTGTTTCTAGAAAAACTAGTGGGAGTACATTCGATCATGAAGCAATTCAAGATAAGGACCATAGCACTAAAGGCTGAGATGGAGGTTGAACAGGAACCACAAAGTGTTGGGGTGATGAGATTGTTGCACAAAGAGTTGTGGAACAATAACTTGTTCAGGTAGACCTACCTCTTCGCAGGTCTGATAGGGTACGTCATCAGCCTGAGAGATACTCATTTCTCTTGTCTGACCATGATGACGTTATGCTCATTGAGAATGAGCCTACCTCCTATCAGGAAGCTGTGATGAGCCCAGATTCTGAGAAATGGCTAGAGGCCATGAGATCCGAGATGGAATCCATGTACACCAACCAAGTATGAACTTTGGTTGATCCACCTGAAGGCGTCAAACCCATTGGGTGTAAGTGGGTCTTTAAGAGAAAGATAGACAAACATGGATGGACTTACGCATACCTATAAGGGTCGATTGGTGGCTAAAGGTTTCAAGCAAATTCATGGTATTGACTATGATGAAACCTTTTCTCCAGTTGCGATGTTTAAGTCCATTCGGATCATGCTTGCTATTGCAGCATACCATGATTATGAGATCTGACAGATGGATGTCAAAACCGTGTTTCTGAATAGAAACTTGCTCGAGGATATGTACATGACACAACCTGAGGGTTTTGTAGATCTATAGCATACTGGAAAAGTATGCAAGCTGCAAAGGTCCATTTATGGGCTAAAGCAAGCTTCTCGGAGCTGGAATCTTCGATTCAATGATGCGATCAAAAAGTTTGGTTTCATCAAGAATGAAGATGAACCCTGTGTCTACAAAAGGGTTAATGGAAACACTGTTGTCTTCCTTGTATTGTATGTCGATGACATACTACTCATTGGGAATGACATTCCTTCGCTATAGTCTGTGAAGACTTGGCCGGGGACGTGCTTCTTAATGAAGGACTTAGGTGAAGCAGCCTGTATTCTAGGCATTAAGATCTATAGAGATAGATCTAAGAGATTGCTTGGCCTAAAGTCAGAGTACATATATTGACACGGTATTACTACGGTTTGCCATGTAGAATTCCAAGAAGGGACTTCTGCCGATGTCACATGGTGTGAGTCTTTCGAAGACTCAAAGTCCCTCTTCTTGAGAGGAGAGAGACCACATGAATAAGATCCCTTATGCATCGACCATAGGATATATCATGTACTCCATGCTATCTACTCATCCTGATGTCTTATATGCTTTGAGTATGATGAGTAGATATCAGTCAGATCCAAGTGAGTGTCACTGGATAGCAGTCAAGAATATTCTTAAGTACTTGAGAAGGACTAAAGAGTATTTCTTGATATTTGGAGGAGATGAGGAGCTAGATGTAAAGGGTTATAGCGATGCCAGCTTCCAAATTGACCAGGATGATTATAGATCATAGTCAAGGTTCGTGCTTTGCTTGAATGGTGGCGCTGTGAGCTGGAAGAGTTCGAAGTAGGACACAGTTGCTGATTCTACAACAGAGGTCGAGTATATTGCTGCATTAGAGGCAGCAAAGGAGGTAGTTTGGATCCGCAAGTTCATTACTGAGCTTGGGATGGTTCCTAGCATAGCAGATCCTATAGAGCTCTATTGTGACAACAATGGAGCGATTGCGCAGGCTAAGGAACCTCGCTCACACCAGTGGACCAAACACATACTACGACACTTCCATCTCATTCGAGAGATTATCGATAGAGGAGATGTGAAGATTTGCAGAGTACCCACAGAGGCTAACGTCGCAGATCCCTTGACCAAGGCTTTGGCATAGAAAAAGCATGATGGTCACACTAGGTCATTGGGTATTAGATACTACAGTGATTGGCACTAGTGCTAGTGGGAGATTGTTAGTGAAAGACCTAGAGCCAATCATGTGATGATTGTTATATGGACTTGTTGTATCATATCCTATATTTATAAAGGTATTTCTTTATGTTTATTATACTTACTTATATTGGTGCCAAATAACTAAGTGTAATAATGTCCTTGAGTAGAAGGTTCTTATCTATATCAATCGATTGGTTGAATCGATAATGAGATGATATAGAGAACACTACTCTTAATCATTCCTAATCAAGTATTAACATTTAGGGACAATGTTAATGCGAAGAGACTAGCTTGTAGGTCAACTCGATAACTTGATCTCACAAGTCATGGATATGAAATATCAAGTTGACACATGGGTATGCATTGGAGAATGTATAATGAATGACCCGCCATGAGAAAATATCATGGATCATTATATGAGTGTCATATACTTTCTCATGTGACTATTAGTATGACTATTAGTCCTTGGACCCGAAGTCACCATGGTTCCCTACATAAGGAGTTGCATACTTTGGCTTCGTCAAACGTCACCCGTAAATGGGTGGACTATAAAGGTGATTACTGGGTATGTAACAAATTATGCGGAGGGATGTGAGTGATGTTAGTAATATATGAGAGATGTCCTAAGGCAATCGCCTTATGTTTGAACCATTTATATGATAAATGAAGATTCACTATTTTAGTATACATGTTTTCATGTATTTGATTAGATCTTAAACTCATTTACTGAATGTCCACGATACGATTCACAACATGAGAGAATTTGTGATTGGATCACAACTAATGAGTATCTCTACATGTGTAATTGTGATGTATCAGAATTATCCCTAGTCGATGAATTGATGGATTTGGACACCATCAATTCTGTCGAGACTAGCACGAGGTATACTCCTTTGTGTATACAAGAAGTTGATTCTCACTGGCTGGAGACATTGTGATGTTCGGAGTTAATCGTGGATGCTAGTTATGGTAACTAGTTCATTGGAATGATCAGCTGTAAGACTTCATATGGTTCTCTGCATATATAGATATGTCAATGAAGTTCTTACTGCAGCTTAAGTGTGATGTTCCTTTGACTTGCGGTATTCAAGTCATCTTAGTCATGAAGACTTATGCTTTGACATCTTAAGCAAGCATCTCTGAGGAGATGTGGACCCGGGATGATTGGGAATAAGTCGAAGTGATCGAAGGTGTTTGAATAGCCTATAAAGGATTCACCACTCCTTGTGAGGAGATGTATACCCATGGCCTCTCGTTGGATTGTTACTAAAGTCTTTGGTAAAAGCATTACATGTTTAGAGTAAGGTACTCTTGGATACTTGTGCAATAACTAGAATCCGTAGGATGAGGAAATGATACTTGGGCTAGGTGTGACGTAGTCAACCTAGTGGGGACTGACACTATAGACCATGTCCCGAACCAAGTGGGTATAAGATGAGTGAAGGGAATGAGGCACGATTCATTGTAGCTGCTGAAGGGTTTCAGAAATAGTTCTGGATCAACTGTTGATCTTTTCGATTAATTGGGGATCATGATGTACTACTAGGTGCCACTCATGATCGTTCTGTTGGTGCAACAATGCTCCAAGCATTTATATGTTTTGATGTTTGGCTAATCATCTAAGTTAGGCAATATCTTGTGATCTAATTACGAATGTGTTTAAGTGACAGGGAAATCCAAGGATAAAGACTTGGTAAAAGGAAGTCCAAGTATGATCTTGGCAAAGGAAGTCCAAGGGATGGACTTGGCGGCATAAGACCAAGCTTGTAGTCTTGGCAGCATAAAGTCCAAAGTGAACCTTGGCAAAGGAAGTCCAAAGTAAAGTCTTGGCAGCATAAGTCCAAGCTTGTAGTCTTGGCGGCGTAAAGTCCAAGCATTTGGCAACCCAAGACATGACGAAACCGAAGGAAGCTCTTGGAAGCAAAGCGCAAAGGATGAACAAGTCGCGGACTCGGAGGGATCCTGAAGGCGCAAGGCTTATTGAGGAGCTAGAAGGTTGAGTCTAGGTCTAGGGTATAAAATCAAGTATGAATTACTCATACTTGATGAGTATCAGTCGACTGATATGATGTATCGCCGATCGGTCAGCGCTCGATCGAGTCGAATGAAACCGACCATCGATCGGTTGACGATCGATCCGATCGATCGGCGATCACCGATCAAAATGGCATCACCGGTGATCAAGGGAAATATCGCCACAGAATGCAGTCTCACTCGACTGCTGCCTTGATCACTCGACTGATCACCCCATCAGTCGACTGATGGAGGGATCAGTCGACTGATCACCTGGCCGTTGGAAATTGCGGCTACGAATCTCCGCGGAGATCGCGTTTCAGAAGCCGTTGGCTTCGGCGGCAGTCGACTGATGGCATGCATCAGTCGACTGATCGACGCCCAACGGGAAAAACAGCCCCTCTTCTATAAAAAGGGGCCATGGGGAGCTTGGTGAAGCTAGTGCTCTTGCTCCTAACTATACTCTCGTGCTCACCAAGCCTTCCAAGTGTTTTTAGTGATTTAAATCCTCCTCTTCTCTTGTTCTTGATCATCCATCATTGTAAAGAAGAGGAGAGCATTGTAAGAAAGGTTTCTCCACCTTGGTTCATCCAAAGGAGGTTCTAGTGAAGGTTGATTAGGGCTAATCCACCTTACGGATTGCCGTGGAGTAGGAGCGTCATCTCCGAACCACGTTACATCGGGTGTTAGTTTTGTTTCTTGTTTTTGTTTGTGCTTATATTTGTAGTGCTTCCGCTAACATTTTATGTAGAAACAAGAAAGGCTAATCACCCCCCCCTCTAGCCATTCCAAGGGTCCTAACAAGTGGTATCAGAGCCCGGATAGCTTGGAAGATCTCACCATCAACCAAGACATCAATGGCTCTTCAAGAGGGATATAGCATCGCCAAGCCACCGCTCTTCGATGGGAGTCACTTTGCGTATTGGAAAGGTAGGATGAAGTACTATCTTATGAGTAATATTGAAATTTGGCATAGTATTGTAGATGGCTTCGAGGAACCGGTGGATGAACATGGACATCCTATTCCAAGCAAGGATTGGACAAGAGAAATAAACAAGAAATTTGAATCAAATGCAAAGGCCGTCCTCACCATTCAATGCGGCGTCACAATGGAGCAACTCAACAAGGTGGGGCCTTTTGAATCCGCCAAGGAGCTATGGGAAAAGCTCATTGAGCTAAATGAAGGCTCTAAGGAATCAAAGAGGGCCAAGAAGGACCTATTAATTGGACAACTTCAAGCCTTCCAAATGAAGATGCATGAAACCGTAAGTCAAATGCATGGAAGGTTCAAGGAAATTGTAAACGGACTCCATATCATAGGTGAGCGAGTGGACAACCGGGATTTGGTAAGATATATTTTACAAGCATTTCCTAGAAATTCTTTATGGACTTCAATAGTTGATGCCATTAAGGTAACTAGGGATTTATCTCAAATTAAAATTGATGAATTATTTTGTGAGTTTGAATTACATGAGCAAACTAACATGTCCTCTAAGGAAAAGGGGTTAGCTCTATTTGTTGAAAAGAAGGACAAGAAAGAAAAGAAGAAGAAGGAAAGAAAAGAAGCTTCATCATCATCCGAGTCAGAGGATGAGTCAAGTAGCGATGGGGACTCATCTAGTGAAATGGCAAATTTCGTCAAGAAGCTTTATAGAAAGTCAAGAGAATTCAAGAATAGAGAAGCAAGGAAGGGGTCTCATTCCTCAAAAGGTAAATTCAATGGTAGTTCAAGTTTTAGCAATAATGTGATTTGCCATGCTTGCAATAAGAAGGGGCATATAAAGCCAAATTGCCCGGAGCTAAAGAAGAAGGAGGAAAAGGAAAAGAAAAAGAAGGACAAGAAGGAAAAGAAGAAAAAGGAGGCCATGGTGGCTCAAACCACATGGGACACACCAAGTGTTGAAGACTCTTCATCCGATGATGAGCTTTGCCACATCACACGCCATGTGGCACTCATGGCATTAGAAGATGATTCTGGCACATCAAGTCAAGAAGATTCTTCAAGTGATGAATTGTCATCTAGTGACGATGAGGTAATGAATTCTCCCAAGGTTATGCTTCTATATAAATCAATTGCTTATCTTAAAGAAGCTCTAGATAAGTCAAAATCTAAGGTTAAAAGCATGAAGGTAGAACTAAAGGCTATTAAAAATGAAAAACCTTCACATGTTGATTCTTGCATGCTTAAGGAAGAAAATGACAAACTTAAGGATGAGGTTAGTGAATTAAAAGCATGTTTAGAAAAATTTTTATATGGCTCAAAGTGCCTTGATATGATTCTTAGTAGACAAAGAGCGGTTTATAACAAGGCCGGTTTAGGTTATAAGCCAAAAGAAAAAGAAGTTGCTTATATTTCATTAATTAATAGGAAAGCAACCATTAAGGGTAAGGTTAAGAAAGCTTGGGTACCTAAGAAGTTTTTACTTAATGTTACCGGTCCAAATGTTTGGGTACCAAAAGCTTGTGTTTTTCATGTGATTTAGGTAGGAGAGCAAGGTATGTGGATTGTGGATAGCGGTTGCTCAACACATATGACCGGGGATGTGAGCAAGTTCTCCACAATTAAATATGTGAAGAAGGGAGCGGTGTCTTTTGGGAATAGTGGAAAACTCAAGATATTAGGTAGAGGTACAATTGAGGTATCCTCTAAAATTGTTATTCACAAAGTATTGCTAGTTGTAAATATGAAATTTAATTTATTAAGTGTTAGTCAACTTTGTGATGCAAACTATCATGTTGTTTTTGAATCCTCTAAATGCATGATTAGACACAAGGAATTAAATGATTGTATGTTAGTTGGATATAGGAAATCAAACATCTATTATGTTGATCTTTCATATGCTTCTAACATTTCTACTAAGTGTTTTGTTGCAAAAGAAGAGGAAAGTTGGCTATGGCATAGAAGATTGGGGCATATCAACATGAAAAACATAGCCAAGGTAGCCAAGATGGAGTTGGTCAAAGGGCTACCAAAGATCAAGTATGTCAAGAACAAATTGTGTGATGCATGCCAAGAAGGAAAACAAACAAAGGCATCACACAAAGGTAAAACCCTAACCAATACCTCTTTACCATTAGAATTATTGCATCTTGACTTATTTGATTGCCATAGTACTCCATCTTTAAATGGTAATAAATATTGTTTGGTTATAGTAGATGATTTTTCTAGGTACACTTGGGTCTATTTTATGAAACATAAGGATGATACTGTTAGGGCAATCTCTTGCCGTAATATGGTTTTGATGGTGTGGCAAAGGGTTTAAGTTAGTTTGATATGTTGATGTGATATGTGCGTTGAAGTCGTGCAGGACTTAGTAATTCGCACATGGAGCCGTGGCGAGTTTCACATCTCATGACTCGTGCCTTGAGTCGGTGAAGGATAGCTTTGCGGAAGCCGTGCGCTTGGAGCATCCGAGGGACCGCCGGACGAGAAGCTTGGAGTGAAGCCGGAGGAAGTAGACTTGAGGCAAGAGGCGAAGGAGCATTGCGAGCCGTGCGCTGATCTTTGCCAGGGGCGTGGCCGAGAACGAAGAGAACCCGGGCGAGGGACTCAGAAATGAGAGTGGCGATTGTAACCCGAGGAAGGGTAGCTCTTAGGTGAAACTTGGCCATTTGGCCAAGTGTCCGGATGGGTTTTCCGACACGATCATTGCCATGTCATGGCGATCGGCGCTAATCAGTAAGTTATTGGTATATAGGTGGATTGTGGCGGCGATGATGCCATCGTGGGCGATCGCCAAGACCATCGATTATTTCTGAGCGGCGATCGGTGATCAATAGGGTTTCGACCAGAGCCGTTCGTGGCCGACTACGGAGGCATCGATCGTGATGAGGTCCATCGATCGATCGCAAGAGTTCCGTTGGACTACAGCGGTCGGGATCCGGCGTGTTCGGAGGCCGTTGTAGTGACGGCGGCATTGCCAAGGCGGCGTATCGGTAGTGGCTAACGGAAGAAAACCTCTCTATAAAAGAGAGGGTGTAAGCCTTTGAGAGGCTAATGCTCATACTCCAAGCGATCTTCCTAGTGCCCCAAGCTCTAAACTCTTCTTACCCGTTTTTTACTCCATTCTATTTGTAAGAATAGTGATCTTGGTTGTAAAGGTTACCTCCACCTAGCTTTGTGCAAAGGAGAGACCGATAGTGATTGGTTTTGGCGGAGTGATTCAACGTGGACGAATCTGACCGTGGATTATCGGCGAGCCGCGGAACCACGCTATACCTTGTTAGCGCTTGTTTTATTGTTTGTCTTTGCTTTGTATTTGTATATTCGCTTGCGCTAATCTTTTGTAGACGAGCAATTTACGACGCCCAACATACGAGGGCTATTCACCCCCTCTAGCCCCATACCATCGATCCCTACAAGTGGTATCGAGCGAGGAAAGCTTGTCGAGGACTAACCGCCACAACAAGCAATTTTCAAATGGCCGGCTCCAACATTCATCCTCCGAAGTTTGAAGGAGAATTCGCTGGTGGAAGAAGCGAATGGAGGTATTTTTCAAACGGATTTTGATATAATGATTACAATGGAACTGCTCGCTTTTGCCTAGGGATGAAGAAGGGAAACCAATCAAAAATCACGATGGACTAAGAAGCAAAGAGAGGAGCACCTTGCGAACTCAAAGGCAAAACATCATCTTTTCAATGTGCTCCCCCAACAAGAAATCAACCGAATAGGAGAATGCCTAAGCACCAAGGAGATGTGGGAGAAGCTAATTGAGCTTCATGAAGGCACATTCGAGGCAAAGCTAGCAAGGAGAGATCTCCTCCGCTCCCAACTATCCAACATCAAATTAGAAAAGGGAGAAAAGGTAATTTCTTTGCATTCTAGATTCAAAGAAATTTTAAATGGACTAACAAGTGTAGGTGAGAAGCTATCAAACCGGGATATGGTAATGAAGGCCATAGATGCCTTTCCCCGGTCCTCAAAGTGGAGCTCCATGGTGGACTCATTCTATATCTCAAAGAATTTAGAAGTGAGCACCTTGGAGGAGTTCTTCTCAACAATGGAACTCCACGAAACTAGGCTTGAGGGAATACAAGAGGAGCCTAAAATTCAACCATCAAGAGGAGTAGCATTATTGGCAAATAAGGGGAAGAAGAAGATGGAAATCACCTCCTCCTCCGATGACGAAGCATCTTCCTCCTCCTCCATGGATAGCACCGAAGAAGCCTATATGGTAAGGAGGGTAAGACGTGCATTTAAGAATTTTAGATTTGATAAATCTAATGATAGGAATAGAAGACCAAGGGGGAATGTCATATGCTACAATTGCCAAGGAGAAGGGCACATAAGGGACAATTGTCCTCTCCTAAACAAGAGCAAGGAAGAAAGGAAAAAGAAAGAAGAAAAGAAGAAGAAAAAGGGGAGCAAGAAAAAGAAGGAAGAGGAGAAGAAGACAACGGAGAAGGGAAAGGCTAAGGCTCTCAAGGCAAGGACTTGGGATGATCCATCCTCATCCTCCTCCTCATCATCGGATGAGGAGAATGCCTTTGTCACCAATTTGGCCTTGATGGCCTTTGATGACTTGGATTGCTCTTCATCCGAAAATGAAGGATCAAGCTCAAATGAGGAGAGCTCAAATGAAGGGGGAGCTTCTACATCCTCCTCATCCGAAGAAGAAGAGGACATGGAAACTATGGTAACAAATCTAACCCCTAAGAAAATAGTTTCCATGGTTTCTAGCTTAACTAGAGATTTATTTAGAGCTAAGAAGAAAAAAAAAAGCATGCTAGATCAAATTAAGGACCTAGAAAATAAACTAGAAAATGCATGCTTAAATGATAGTATTTCTTCTAGCTCAAATGAAGCATGCTCACATGATTATATGCCTTTGGATGTTAATGATGCATGCATAGAGGAAAATAGGGCATTAAGGGAAAAGGTAGATTATTTAACCAAAGCCCTAGAGAAATTCACTATTGGCTCCAACACATTGAACATGATCTTAGGGAGCCAAAGAGCTAGTTTCAACAAGAAAGGCCTAGGATACAAAGAAAAGAAAAATGAAAAGGCCTATAAATGCCTAATAGCTAGTGGACAAGATAAAAAGAAAGTAATTGCTAGGAAATGGATCCCCAAGGAGTATTTAGTGAACCCAATAGGAAAGAATCTATTTTGGGTTCCAAAATCCATCCTTAAGGGTTAGAAAACCCCTAGGGTAGTCAACCACATGGTCCTAACCTATATCATATTTTGGTTGACTTAGGATGACGGGACAACATTTTTTAGATAGTGTTGGGTGATGATAACGTGCCCATAAATAGGTAATAATGCCTAAATCATGATGATTGATGTAATTCCTATGTATATTTACAATCATGATTTATGTTTTTGATATTTGGCATGTTATCATGAGAAATAGGTTTAAATCATGCTTTAGGTGATAATTTGTTTATTATCATCGTATAATACCTAATGCATGACTATAATTTGATGAAAACATGTATTTCATGATCATAATGTAGAATTAATTGATATATGTCATTATGATCATGTAGAATGTTAGGTTGATACTTAACCATGATAGAATTGCATGAATATATGGGTTAAGTATATACAAATACCCCCTAGGATACATCTCACACTCACTATAGGCTAACTTGATTGCAAACTTAGCATGGGTGAGATATGAGGATGATACAAATGTCCACTAATGCCTATGGCATTTAGATGGTCATTTAAAGTATCAACATAGCAATAATAGACCAATCATGGGGAAGGCTTATGTTTAATTCATAGACATATTGCCCAAAGATCATGGTTGGATATTTCATATGTTTTCAAAACAATTTCTTACCTTAAAATACATGTATTCATGTTTTGAAACAATTGGATGCAAAACTAGGTAGCTAACTTGATACTAGAATGATCAAAAACCTAGTGGTTTTTAGAGCTTTTGAATTTTTGGCAAAAACAAGGAAATATAATGAGTTTTCATGAAAAACTATTTTTCATTGATAGATATACTTAAAAGAAATATGTTCCCCAAATTTCATGATTTTTCGAATTTTCTGGAATTTATAATGCATTTCAAATTCGTCTGTAAAATCAAAATTCGTTGTGCGATCATTGCCATCTTGATAGCGATCGGTGTAGCACTATAAATCAGAACATTGAAGGCCGAATTCAGTTTGTAAACCTACAACAAGTGGTAGAAATATACTTGATGCCATCAACAAGTGGTACCCAATTTTAAATCAACTTGTGATATTTTCCCTCCATTATACTTGATGCCATGAGCTTATAACTTAGTGTTAATCTTTTTGATGGTGTCAAAGGGGGAGAAATAAGTATGTTTAAGTTAATTACTTTAGGGGGAGAAATATATGATAGGGGGAGAAAATTTGCATAGAGAGTTTCATGGATTAAGGGGGAGTTGCATGTTGTTATATCAAATGTTTTTACCTAACTTAAACGGATTGCCACACATCAAAAAGGGGGAGATTGTTAGGGCAATCTCTTACCGTAATATGGTTTTGATGGTGTGGCAAAGGGTTTAAGTTAGTTTGATATGTTGATGTGATATGTGCGTTGAAGTCGTGCAGGACTTAGTAATTCGCACATGGAGCCGTGGCGAGTTTCACATCTCATGACTCGTGCCTTGAGTCGGTGAAGGATAGCTTTGCGGAAGCCGTGCACTTGGAGCATCCGAGGGACCGCCGGACGAGAAGCTTGGAGTGAAGCCGGAGGAAGTAGACTTCGAGGCAAGAGACGCGAAGGAGCATTGCAGAGCCGTCGCTGATCGAGGGGCGTGGCGAAGCGAAGAGAACGGCGAGGACTCAGAAATGAGAGGAACGATTGTAACCCGGGAAGGGTAGCTCTTAGGTGAAACTTGGCCACGTTTGGCCAAGTGTCGGATGGGTTTTTCCGACCACGATCGCTATGCCATGTCATGATCATCGCTCGAAGCCGAGTAAGTTCGGAGTATATTATCGATCGGATTGGATTGTGCCAGCGTGATCGCCATACGTCGGGCGATCGCCCAAGACCATCGATCATTCAAGCGGCGATCGATCAATAGGGTTTCGCCAGCCGTTCGTAGCCGGCGGTCGACTACGGAGGCGATCGGCCGAGATGAGGTCCATCAGTCGACTGCCAAGAGTTCTGTTGGACTACAACGGTCGAGATCCGACGTGTTCGGAGGCCGTTGTAGTAATGATGATCGCCAAGGGCGGCGTGATCGGTGATGGCGGCAACGAAGAAAAGTTAGCCCTCTCTATAAAAAGAGAGGGTGTAAGCCTTTGAGAGGCTAATGCTCATACTCCAAACGATCTTCCTAGTGCCCCACAAGCTCTAAACTCTTCTTACCCGTTTTTACTCCATTCTATTTGTAAGAAGAGTGATCTTGGTTGTAAAGGTTACCTCCACCTAGCTTGGTGCAAAGGAGAGACCATTTAGTGGATTGGTTTAACGGAGTGATTCACCGAGGATGAATCGGGGACCGTGGATTAGCGGCGTAGCCGTGAACCACGTTATACCATCGTGTTAGCGTTTGTTTTATTGTTTGTCTTTTGCTTTGTATTTATATATTCCGCTTGCGCTAATCTTTTGTAGACGAGCAATTTACGACGTCAAACATACAAGGGCTATTCACCCCCCTCTAGCCGGCCATCCGATCCCTTACAGATACCTTAGAAATAATCATAGGATTTAGTAAAAGGGTTGAAAATGAAAAGAGTCTCAAAATCAACCGGATCCGTAGTGATCATGGTGGTGAATTTGAAAATCTAAAATTTTCACAATTTTGTTTAGAGCAAGGGTACAAGCATGAGTTCTCTTGTCCTAGAACACCCCAACAAAATGGGGTGGTGGAAAGGAGAAATCGTGCCCTACAAGAGGCGGCTAGGACTATGCTTAATGCATATTCTCTACCTAGCTACTTGTGGGCGGAAGCGGTTAATACCGCTTGCTATATCCAAAATAGGGTTCAAATCCATAGGTTTTTAGGAAAAACACCATTTGAATTATGGAATGGGACTATACCCACAATTCATTATTTCAAAGTCTTTGGGTGTAAAGTTTATATTCTAAACACCAAAGATAACTTAGGAAAATTTGAATCAAAAGCGGATGAGGGAATCCTAGTTGGATACTCATCCACAAGTAGAGGGTATAGAGTCTACAATAAGAGAACCAAAGGGATTGAGGAGTCTTTCAATGTTCAATTTGATGAAACTACTAGTACCTACCCTAGAAAGTCCTCCATTGATAAGGATATTAATGACAATAATCAAGACATTACCCAAAAACTTCAAAATTTGACCATTAGGGGTAATGATCAAGGGGGAGGAAGAGGAGACTCCGATGATGAAAGAAGGGTGGAAGATAATAATAATCAAATTGAAAACCCTTCTAGAAACCTAAGAATTCATCAAGATCATCCACTTGACCAAGTAGTAGGAGATCTATCTCAAGGAGTAAGAACTAGGTCATTTCATAGACCTCCTACTAGTCAAGTAGCTCTTATCTCACAAATTGAGCCCAAGTCGATCAATGATGCATTACATGATCCGGATTGGATTTTGGCAATGCAAGATGAATTGGCTCAATTTGAGAGAAGTCAAGTGTGGGAATTAGTGCCTAGACCCAATGATAGCACCATAATTACTACAAGATGGGTCTTTAGGAATAAGCTAGATGATCAAGGAAATATCACTAGAAATAAGGCTAGGTTGGTTGCTAGGGGATTCAATCAAGTTGAGGGGCTTGACTATGATGAGACTTATGCCTCGGTGGCAAGGTTAGAATCTATTAGGATTCTCTTAGGGTATGCTTCCTTCATGGGATTTAAACTTTATCAAATGGATGTTAAATCGGCATTCTTAAATGGTTTTATTAAGGAGGAAGTATATGTAGAGCAACCACCCGGATTTGAGAACATAGATTATCCAAATCACGTATGTAAGCTTAGGAAAGCATTATATGGGTTAAAACAAGCTCCCCGGGCATGGTATGAAAGATTGTCATCCTTCTTAATTTCTAAGGACTTTAGAAGAGGCCAAGTAGATCAAACTTTGTTTATAAAGGCAACGTTAAAAGATATATTCATAGCCCAAGTATATGTTGATGATATCATCTTTGGGTCAACAAATGATGATCTTCTTCAAGACTTTATAAAAAATATGGAAAATGAATTTGAAATGAGTTTGGTTGGAGAGCTTACCTTTTTCCTAGGTTTACAAGTCAAACAAACCAATGAGGGTATTCATATTTATCAAACCAAATATGCAAATGAAATTATCAAGAAATTTGGTTTGGAAAATGCCAAAATTGTAACCACTCCTATGGCCACTAGCACTAGGATAGATAGTGATCATGAAGGTAAATCAATTGATCTTAAACTTTATAGGAGTATGATTGGTAGCTTACTATACCTAACCGCTAGTAGACCCGACATTTTATTTGCGGTAGGTATGTGTGCAAGATACCAATCTTGTGCCAAAGAATCACATTTGGTAGCCGTCAAAAGAATATTAAGGTATATTAAAGGCACCCTAAATGTAGGACTTTGGTATCCTAGGACTAGGTCATTTGAATTACTTGGTTATACCGATTCCGATTATGCCGGGTGCAAATTGGATAGGAAAAGTACTAGTGGTGGATGCCAATTTCTTGGGTCCTCCCTAGTTAGTTGGAGTAGTAGGAAGCAACATTGTGTTGCTTTATCAACCACCGAAGCCGAATATGTGGCTATGGGTGGTTGTGTAGCTCAATTACTTTGGATGAGGCATACTCTTGTGGACTATGAGCTACACTACTCTAACATTAAAGTTTATTGTGATAATGTGAGTACCATCAACTTGACCAAAAATCCGGTACATCACTCTAGGACCAAGCACATTGAAGTGAAACATCACTTCATAAGAGATCATGTGGCAAGAGGGGACATTGAACTTAATTATGTAGAATCTAAGTCCAATCTTGTCGATATCTTCACCAAAGCTCTTCCCGAAAATGAATTTTCATCTTTAAGGAGAGAGCTTGGTATGTGCTTTGTAGAGTAAAATTCTAGGTTTGCATGATCCCATGTTTATATGTTATCTTTATACCTTGATACATCTCACAAAAAGCCTTAAGAAACCTTGATTTTTGTATTGAGACACTTAGAACCATGTGAGATGATAGGGAAGGTGTACTTGGCTCATCATGCTTGTTATGATGCATTACTATGAGCCAATGACACACCTAGAGACATAAATACCTTATGGACCAACCATTGGGAATGCTTGTATTCAAGTAATGAGTACATAGCTCTAAGAACATGGTTGGAAATTCCAAATCATATATATTTTAAACTATGTTCATTATATTTTGGAAAACAGTTTTCAAGTGAATCACAAAAGTGATACAAAGGTTGAAAATTCTTTAGAACTTTTGTAAGTTTCCAAATTTGTATCAATCTTGGAATCTGGAAAACATATATTTTTCAAATTATTTTTCCTTAATAAAGTATGATTTCAGAAATGTGTACGCAAAATTTCGTGATTTTTCGAGATTTCTGGAATTTCTACGCATTTAAAAATGGTGAAAAAATTTGAAATTTCGATTTAGTGATTTTGATAATAAGCTCCATTTTCTGATATTTGGTGTATTTTTGATGTCCTAACACTCTAGTATGATAATATTGCGTATAAACAAGTTTTAGGATTGCTTAATACAGTGGTTTAGGGGGAGTTTCAATAAATTCTATCCTTTTATCCCCAAAACCATTGTTGGTGCAAAGTTAGGATTTAACTTTTGAATTTTAGATTATGCTTTTCTTCAAATGTAATTTACATCCTATCTTGGATTACGGGGGAGCTTAATTTCAATCTAATACCTTAGTCCAAGATCCAACATTCTTAATTCTTTCATCCTTCTCTTTTTGATGTATGTCAAAGGGGGAGAAGGAATGCTTAAGTTAGATGATTATGTGTGTATCTTTAAAGACCTAACTTAAATGATTAAGTTAGATGATTATGTGTGTATCTTTAAAGACCTAACTTAAATGATTGTCAAACATCAAAAAGGGGGAGATTGTTGGTGCAACAATGCTCCAAGCATTTATATGTTTTGATGTTTGGCTAATCATCTAAGTTAGGCAATATCTTGTGATCTAATTACGAATGTGTTTAAGTGACAGGGAAATCCAAGGATAAAGACTTGGTAAAAGGAAGTCCAAGTATGATCTTGGCAAAGGAAGTCCAAGGGATGGACTTGGCGGCATAAGACCAAGCTTGTAGTCTTGGCAGCATAAAGTCCAAAGTGAACCTTGGCAAAGGAAGTCCAAAGTAAAGTCTTGGCAGCATAAGTCCAAGCTTGTAGTCTTGGCGGCGTAAAGTCCAAGCATTTGGCAACCCAAGACATGACGAAACCGAAGGAAGCTCTTGGAAGCGAAGCGCAAAGGATGAACAAGTCGCGGACTCGGAGGGATCCTGAAGGCGCAAGGCTTATTGAGGAGCTAGAAGGTTAAGTCTAGGTCTAGGGTATAAAATCAAGTATGAATTACTCATACTTGATGAGATCACCGATACGATGTATCGATCGGAACAGCGTTCGTAGTCGAATGAAACCACGACCATCGATCGGTGCTTGATCGGATCGATCGGCCGAAAATGGCATCATCGATCGGTGATCAAGGGAAATATCGCCCGCAGAATCGCGCCTCACTCATTGCACGCCTTGATCACTCGACTGATCACCCCATTAGTCGACTGATGGAGGGATCAGTCGACTGATCACCTGGCCGTTGGAAATTGCGGCTACGAATCTCCGCGGAGATCGCGTTTCAGAAGCCGTTGGCTTCGGCGGCAGTCGACTGATGGCATGCATCAGTCGACTGATCGACGCCCAACAGGAAAAACAGCCCCTCTTCTATAAAAAGGGGCCATGGGGAGCTTGGTGAAGCTAGTGCTCTTGCTCCTAACTATACTCTCGTGCTCACCAAGCCTTCTAAGTGTTTTTAGTGATTTAAATCCTCCTCTTCTCTTGTTCTTGATCATCCATCATTGTAAAGAAGAGGAGAGAATTGTAAGAAAGGTTTCTCCACCTTGGTTCATCCAAAGGAGGTTCTAGTGAAGGTTGATTAGGGCTAATCCACCTTACGGATTGCCATGGAGTAGGAGCGTCATCTCCGAACCACGTTACATCGGGTGTTAGTTTTGTTTCTTGTTTTTGTTTGTGCTTATATTTGTAGTGCTTCCGCTAACATTTTGTGTAGAAACAAGAAAGGCTAATCACCCCCCCTCCCCTCTAGCTATTCCAAGGGTCCTAACACGTTCTATAATTAATGGTTAATTATAGACGGCTAATATAAACCGAGAATCTATTTGGTCACACACACAACGAGCGTAATCCGAAGGATTTAAAATGAGCTTGAGAATGAGATTCTCAGACTGAGAGAAACTTGGTTTGGTTGGAACAAACAAGGAGCAAGCATGAAATTGTTTCAGTCGCAATGGAAGCATGGATGGGTCGTGTCTTATGAAGACATGATGGATGAACTAAATTAGTTTGGTTCTAATCCAATGGTGGAGAATAAACCAAAGGGGTTTGGTTTGTTTTAAACGAATGAACCAAAGTTGGTTTGGTTCATTTTAACTTAAAATAGACCAAAGGGGTTTGGTTTATTTTAACTTAAGTTAATGGAGCGCGTTAACGGGTTTTTGGTTATGAACCAATAACCATTAGGAGAATTTGTTCTCTATAAAATAGGGCTTAAGGGTTTTGTGAAAGGCTAACCCTAATTTTGTTGCTGCCCCTCCCTCTCTTCTCATGGTGCCACCGCCCAAGAAGGTTGCCGCCCAACCTTTGTTGCTGCCCAGCCCTTGTGCCGCCGTCCAAGATGTTGCCGGCATCCAAGCACCTGCTGGCGATTCTCCGGTGATCCTCCAGTGATCTTCCGGTGATCTTCCTTGGCTCCGGCGACAATGTGAGCACCTAGCTTTCCTTATTTGGCCTGTGCAAGTTCTCCACCAAAGCTGTCCAGTTTTCTGGACAGCTTGTTTCTTTTGTGTCGGAGCGTCATTTGGACGATGTTTGGAGCTCCGACATCGGCTACCTTGTCGGGGATTAGATCTCCGGTAATCCTCATAGGTGGACGACAAAGGATTTGTCAAACGGTTGACGAATACCTCTCCGGTGAAGCGAGTTTTGGGGACTTATTTTTGAATCCGAATTTTGATTCGGATCATGATCTTCTCTCGATTGTTGGTGCAATCGGCCCAGGTTGACTCGAGTTTGACTCGAGTAGTACCTTGATAGTATTTTGATGATAGACAAAACTCATGACATGGGATTGTCATGGGAAAGTCCAACATGGGGTTGGCATGGAAAATCCAAGCATGGAGCTTGGTGTGGAAGTCCAAGGGGGAAGCCTTGGCATGGGAAAGTCCAAAGCATTGCGAAGCCGTGCGCTTGGTGCTTGGCATGGGAAATCCAAAGCATTGCGAAGCCGTGCGCTTGGTGCTTGGTGAGAAATGCATTGCGAAGCCGTGCGCTTGGTGCATTTGGGAAGTCTTGAGAACTTGGCAAGTTCACTAGGCTCGGGTCCTTGAGTCGGTGAAGGATGACATTGCGAAGTCGTGCGCTTGGTGCATCCGAGGGACCGCCAGACGGGGAGCGAATAAAGTGAGCCCAAAGGGAAGCATACCTCTAGGGCATGAGACGCGAAGGATGGCATTGTGAAGCCGTGCGCTTGGCGCATCCGAAGGACGTAGGCCGAGGGAAGAGAGCTTCGGTGGGGAACTCCATGAGGGATAAGGTGGACTTGGCCAAGTGGCTAAGACTGAGTGTCGGAGGCTCAAACATCATTATGTTTGAGGTTTTAGCCGACATCAGTCGACTGGCATAGGTGCCAATCGACTGCTCTAGGTTGTATGGGTTCGACCAGTGTTCGACTGAACCAAGTCTGGCTGATCAGTCGACTAGGAGGGCGATCGTCTTGGGAGGATCGGTCAGTCGAGGATGGCGATTGATCTGATGACCGCTGCAGACACGAGAATGGAGTCGAGCTTCGCCAAAGACCTCGGCGATGGATGATCGATCGGGATGGGTGCCATCAGTCGACTGATGTGTGATCCATTGGAACTTAACCAACGTGGATCTGGCCGTTGTGAGACAACGACTACGGGACTAGTCGACTGATGGTCACGATCAGTCGACTGATGGGCGCGAAAATAGCTTGATGCAGGTTATAAATGGAGCTCGAGTTGGAGGATTTCGCTAAGGCTTTTGAGGTGACTTTGGAGGGGAATTGCTGTTGCATTCCAGACCTTCAAGAGCAAGCAAAAGCAAGCAACAAGAAAGCGATCAAAGCAATTGTGTAAAAGTTATCTTTTGTATTGTCTTTGTATTTCTTGTTGTATTTCATATTACTTGTTGTAATAACTTGTGAGAGGTTTCTCCACCTCCGATGTGTAGTCGAGAAGGAGTTTAGTTAGTGTCATGCGCATAACTAGAGCTCGAGGAGCTCACCCGTGGAGTAGGAACCATTTGGTTCCGAACCACGTATATGCTTGTGTATTGATTGTGCTTGTGTTGTTGTTATTTCTATTGTTATTCCGCTGCGTATATTAACGACAATTGTAGACAAGCACACGAGAACGAACGAATTACGACATCCAACGAACGAGGGCTATTCACCCCCCTCTAGCCGGCCAATCGATCCCCCAACAAGTGGTATCAGAGCCAAGGTTGCTTGTCACCGGACTAACCGCCGCAACAAGCTCTACATCAAAAATGGCCGGCTTCATCCATCCACCGAAATTCGATGGAGATTTTGCTTGGTGGAGGAAACGGATGGAGGTATACCTAGAAACCGATTTTAATTTTATGATTATTATAGAAAACGGTTTTGAAATGCCTAGGGATAAAAACAACAAGCAAATTGAGAAGTCAAGGTGGTCCCAAGACCAAATTAAGGACTTCAAGAAAAATCTTGAGGTAATAAAATTACTTAGTGATTTATTACCTAACACTATTTGGTCTAGATTGGGTGACTATAGGGATGCGAAGGAATTATGGGAGAAAATAATGAAATTCCAAGAAAATTCCAAATCGGCACAAGTAGAGGAGAATGCCGAAAAAGAAGCACCCACAACATTTGAAGATGTTGATGATTTGGTGGAGACCTCCACCTCTAGCATTGAGGGGGAGGAAAGACAATCTTCCATCCCGGAGCAAGAACAAGAAGCATCCACATCCGGGAGAAGTGAAGATCATGAAGAGGCCTCCACCACCTCCCTAGGTAACTCAAGTGTTATTATTTTAAATAAAAATCACATAATATGCTTTGAGTGTAGGGAGAAAGGGCATTACAAGAGCAAATGCCCTAAATTGGCTAAGAAGAAGACATCGACACCAAAAGTCAACCCAAAGTCAAACGATGCCGGTGTTCCCAAAATCAAGAGCAAAGAGCACATTGTGTGTTTCAAATGCAATAAAAAGGGACACTACCGAAGCCAATGCTCTAGGGGGAGGAAGAAAGGGCAAGAAGGTGCAATTCATGTAGGGGGAGCTCCTAAAGCTAACCCTAAGGTACATTTAGTTAATGCACCTTTAATTCCTAAAGTCAAAAAGCATGCTAAAAATTATTTTAGTTCTCTTGCTATTATAAATGAAAAGCATGCTAGGAGAAACAATAAGGTCTATTGCTTAGGTGCTAAGCGTGTTAGTTTCTCTAAGGACAAACCTAGGACCCAAAACACTAGACCTATCCTACCTAGGAAATCAATTAGAAGAATTGAAGAGAATTTGGGTGTTAATCCCAAGAAATCTAGGCATATGCCTAAAAAGAAAAACATTTCCCAAAAGATAAATGAAAATTCAAAATTGAGAAAATTAGAGTTAGAAAACCAAGCCTTGAGGTCAAGGCTAGAAAAATTGGAGAAGACCCTAGCAATAATATCAAATTCGGTTAAGGGGTCTAATGTACAAAAGTCAAGACCTAGGAAACAAGAAACATCTAAGGGCAAGAAGGGTTTGGGTCACAAACCTATGTCCTACCATAATGTTCCATTTAATTATGGAACATCATCTAGGTCTAGACAAACCAAGGCTAATAGGGAAGCCATCCCTAAGTCTAGCCATGGTATATGTTTAGTGGCTAACACCTCAAGGAAATCAAATGTAGCCACTAAGAAGGTCAATGGAGGAGTCACCTCTAGAGTTGACCTAGGAAAGACCCAAAAGACTATGGCTTCAAAGCCTAAAAGGGTCATTAGGAAGGTATCTAGGGAAGTTATCCCTAGGGAATACCTTGTTAACCCAAGGAGCTCCAATAGATATTGGGTTTCTAAAAGCGTGATTGATTCACGCTAAATGGGTTAGGGTGTGTCAACCCTAAGTGGATGGGTGGTTAATCTAGCCATTGTGAGTTGACACATTAGGGTGTGCCAATATGGTTTGAGAAGTTAAAAAATGATTAAATTGGCACAATTAGGTCTTAGAGGTATTGGTGTGCCATTTTGGGTTTTTGGCGCACTAGGGAAATGAATGGTTTAAGGCAAAGTGAATTTAATCCCTAAACATGGCAAATTGATTTTCACACTTAGGTATTCTATACCTTAGTATATTTTACTTGCCATGATTTGTTTGCCTTACCATGTCATGACATCATTTTCATTTTTATCTATAAAATGTCATGATCATGTTTAGAATTATGTTTAGATGTCATGAATGCCTAGATCTCATTTACATGCCATGACATCATGATATTGGCATATGTTTTTATCTATATCATATCTATGCCATAATCATATCATGCATGAATTAAAATGGAGTTAAGGACTATGGCATAATTTGAAAGGAATCAAATAATGTTGCCTAGAAATATGCATGAAAACATAAACAAAACAAAACCCACATCTCACAAAAATTTGACTTGTATGTGTTTGACACATCTAGATATTGGTGAGATGTTTAGGAAAAAGAAAATAAAGGTTTGAAAAACATTTTGAAAACATTTTGAAAAACCTTGGTGAAGTCTATCTTTTGATAGCTATCACCATTGAATGGGATGATACAAAGATGACTCTTTATTGAAGCTTTTCTTAAATTTTGAACTTTGTATCAATCTCCTAATTTAATGGGTAAAATAAATTTCCAATATTTTTCACCCATAGTGTTTAGGATAAGTATTATACGTATGCATTTTCAAGATTTTTAGAATTATGTATATTTACTTATGGATTTCGAAAATCCATTTTCTGAAACTTAAAAGCTCAGACGAATCGATTATCGATCATTTACTGTAATGGCGGGATGGTAAGTCCAATGATCGTAGTATCGTATAGTTAGGCCCATGTTTAGCCATGTTTTGGTCCCCTAACCACTCCTAACCCTAGGATATGCTTGGGAGAGCATTAGAGAGGGTGGAAATCCATTGGATATGGATTAGGAGTTGAGTTGAGGGTGAGTATCAATTTTAAGGTGGAAGAGAGTTCATTGTTGAACTTTGCCTTAATTTTGATTTGGTTAATGTTCCTATTGGCTTAGGGACTCTCCAAGGACATTGTTGGTGCAATGGTCAAGGGAGCAAGCCTCTAGGGAGGTATCCATCATGGGAAGATGGATGTGTATTTCCTCATGGGAGGAAAATTGGGTTGCCTCTCTTTAAGTGATATGGGATCACTAGAAAGATTGTAGGCATGTGTTCCTCCAAGGGAGAGATTGTAAGATCTCATTGGGATATGAGACATTCATACCCTTGGGGAGGACCTTTTTGATGTAATATCAAAAAGGGGGAGAAGTTACCAAGTTACCAATTAGGGTTCGTTGGAATTCTCATTGGGATATGAGAATTGCCAATATGGGAGAATTGGTAGACTTGAGATGGTAGTTTTGTCAATCATCAAAAAGGGGGAGATTGTTGGTGCAATTGGCCCAAGTTGACTCGAGTTTGACTCGAGCAGTACCTTGATAGTATTTTGATGATAGACAAAACTCATGACATGGGATTGTCATGGGAAAGTCCAACATGGGGTTGGCATGGAAAATCCAAGCATGGAGCTTGGTGTGGAAGTCCAAGGGGGAAGCCTTGGCATGGGAAAGTCCAAAGCATTGCAAAGCCGTGCGCTTGGTGCTTGGCATGGGAAATCCAAAACATTGCGAAGCCGTGCGCTTGGTGCTTGGTGAGAAATGCATTGCGAAGCCGTGCGCTTGGTGCATTTGGGAAGTCTTGAGAACTTGGCAAGTTCACTAGGCTCGGGTCCTTGAGTTGGTGAAGGATGGCATTGCGAAGCCGTGCGCTTGGTGCATCCGAGGGACCGCCGGACGGGGAGCGAATGGAGTGAGCCCAAAGAGAAGCATACCTCTAGGGCATGAGACGCGAAGCATGGCGTTGTGAAGTCGTGCGCTTGACGCATCCGAGGGACGTAGGCCGAGGGAAGAGAGCTTCGGTGGGGAACTCCATGAGGGATAAGGTGGACTTGGCCAAGTGGCTAAGACTGAGTGTCGGAGGCTCAAACATCATTATGTTTGAGGTTTTAGCCGACATCAGTCGACTAGCATAGGTGCCAGTCGACTGCTCTAGGTCGTATGGGTTCGACCAGTGTTCGACTGAACCAAGTTCGGTGATCGGTCGCCGAGGGAGAGCGATTATCGTTGGGAGGATCGATCGCCAAGGATGACGATCGGCGATGACCGTACGCGGGCAGAATGGAGTCGAGCTCGCTAGCACTTGACTGATGGATGATCAGTCGACTGATAGGTGCCATCAGTCGACTGATGTGTGATCCGTTGGAACTTAACTAACGTGGATCTGGCCGTTGTGAGACAACGGCTACGGGACCAGTCGACTGATGGTCATGATCAGTCGACTGATGGGCACAAAAGCAGCTTGATGCAGGTTATAAATGGAGCTCAAGTTGGAGGATTTCGCTAAGGCTTTTGAGGTGACTTTGGAGGGGAATTGCTGTTGCATTCCAGACCTTCAAGAGCAAGCAAAAGCAAGCAACAAGAAAGCGATCAAAGCAATTGTGTAAAAGTTATCTTTTGTATTGTCTTTGTATTTCTTGTTGTATTTCATATTACTTGTTGTAATAACTTGTGAGAGGTTTCTCCACCTCCGACGTGTAGTCGAGAAGGAGTTTAGTTAGTGTCGTGCGCATAACTAGAGCTCGAGGAGCTCACCCGTGGAGTAGGAACCATTTGGTTCCAAACCACGTATATGCTTGTGTATTGATTGTGCTTGTGTTGTTGTTATTTCTATTGTTATTCCGCTACATATATTAACGACAATTGTAGACAAGCACACGAGAACGAATGAATTACGACATCCAACGAACGAGGGCTATTCACCCCCCTCTAGCCGGCCAATCGATCCCCCAACATCGATCACATCATCTTCGACACGAGGCTAGTGACTCGTACGAAGATGAGGCTAGTGACTTTGTGAATTCATCCCGATGATAATTGGCATGGATACGGATAGAGGTGATTCTAGCGAGAGTCGCTCCGGTTGATGCCTTTCCCGCTGTGCACATGTTGTACTATGCATGCATGTGGTGTGTGTGATGTAATAAATTAGATTTATTGCTTTTTATTTCTTCCGTTGTGCACATGTTTGCAAAATATGTTCGAACACACACTCACCGCGGCGATGGAAACCCAACAGTGGTATCAGAGCTCAGGTTGTGTTTCGACATAATCATAAAATTATTTTGCGTTAGTCGTAATTGTATTTATGGAAATTTTCTACTTTTGGAAGTTTAGAGGTATTTATGGAAATTTTCTAATTTTGGAAAGTCTAGAAGTGTTTATGGAAATCTTCTACTTTTGGAAAGTTAGAAGTATTTATGGAAATTGACACTTTCCATAAATAAAATATTTGATTAGATTTTGAAATTTGTTTTCTAATTTAATTATGATTTGATTTGGGAAATCAAATCTAAAATATATTTGATTTCCATAAATAGTTTTGACAATTTAGGAAATTTATTTCCTAAATTAAATTTGACTTTCTTTAATTGAGACCTTCCATAAATAAAATATGTGATAAGATTTGGAAATTTATTTCCTAATTTAATCATGATTTGATTTTGGGAATAAAATCTTAAACATATTTTATTTCCATAAATAGTTATGACATATAAAGAAATTAAGTACATGCCATAATTGTATGCCATGTAATTGCATTATATGCATATCATTATGTTATGCGTGTTGTGACATGTAGATGTATGCCATGTAGATAATAGTTATTTGCATGCAAAGAGAATGAGACTTTAAAACCCTTATACAATATTAAAGCCTACACCTTCCATTAATATGATTAGAACCAGAGTTCTGTTTCTTGTTTGGGTTGTTGGACTCACTCCAAGCCCGGCTCGAACCTGAACATGTTCAAATCATTGGAATAGTTTAACTCTAATATGGTAAGAGTCAGAGGTCAATCGTTAGTTTGGGTTGTTGGACTCACTCCAAGCTTGGCTAATTGGTTGAATGCGCTCTAACCATATTAAAACTATTTCGCGATTAATGGGTCGACTCTAACTTAGAGCATCGATTTGTTGGACTCACTCCAGGTCGATGTGAAGAGAGGTGAAGTTGGGTGCTATGCATATGATGCATACTTGTTAATGTGTTAATAACCCAATGTTTGTGTAAACATTCAATTAGTTGATAGCACATTATGATAGATACATATACGTGATATGTAATCGGTATACTTGATACCCACCATCATAGCTAAGAATGGCTTGTTGGACTCACTCCAAGGTTGTTCTTATCTATATTGGATATCAGCCCATTCGGAGATTGACCTATGATATCCCGAATTGATTTTGAGGGGTTTTGAATTCGAAAAATGAATGGAATTTTGTAAATGTATGTGGATGCATTTTAAATCATCTTTCTCATATATGCTCATTTTGTATTTCTAGGTTAATCGCTTGATCATGATGTCTTTGAATTTGTGCTCTATTTTGAATTCGAATAAATTGACTGGGCCGAACTTCTTGGATTGGCTTAGAAACTTGAGAATTATTCTCAAGGAGGAAAAGCTTGAGTATGTCTTCGAAGCATCTCTTCCCGCCCGTCCTAGTGATGATGCAACACCGAACCAATTGTTGGCCCATCAGAAACATGTGAGTGATTCTGAGCAAGTGAGTTGCATCATGCTAGCCGCGATGGTACCCGAGCTGCGGAAATAGCATGAGCATATGGATGCTTATACCATAGTCATTCATCTTTATGAGTTGTTTGATGAGCAAGTGAGATTCGAAAAGTTCGAAGTCTCCAAGCTCCTCTTCACCTATGAGATGCAAGAAGGTTCATCTGTGGTACTGCTTAACATGCTGAAGACTGTGGAACCTTCTGAGAAGCATGAGCAAGGGACGGTGCTGTTAGTTGATTCCTCGAAGAAAGGTTCTAAGAGGGAGTCAAAGGAACAGCAGAAGGGGAAGAAGAAAAAGGCTAAAAAGGCAAAACCAGCTCAAAAGGGCACTTGCCATCATTATGGCAAGGAGGGCCATTAGCGAAGAAACTGCAAGATTTATCTTGAGTCTGTAAAGAAGAATAAGGCATCAGATGCCCCATCTTCTTCAGATATCTTTGTTATTGATTGTCATTCTAATTCCTCAGACACTTGGGTATTCGATACTAGGTGTGGCTCACATATATGTAATGACATACATGGGCTAAGGAATAGAAGAAGACTCATCAAGGGAGAGTCAAATTTGAAGGTAGGGGAAACTTCGCTTCCCTTTTCGACTTGGTCGCTTGTTCATGGTGATCCCTTCTACGTCCCCGGATAAAAAAATTTATCCTTGACAAGAGGGATTACCCAAGCAACCTTGTCATCGTCGTGCTATTCGTTTAGAGTAGTCACTTGAACAAACTTGTTGTTCAAGCGACCAACCTCTATTCCATTAATAGCCGCGGAATAGACGATGTACGGATCGCCGACTTTTGTGTTTATGTTCGGGATCCAAGTATTATTTAGCCAAAAAACAGAATATATCATGCACAAAATTGAAAAACAAATATAAACATGTTACAAAAGAGAATAGAGAATCGATATACCTCTCGATTTTCTATTGTATGACCTTCCTCCTTTTGGACATCGTGTGGGCGATGATCTACCAAAAGTTGAAGCTCCTAGATCACCAATCTTTCTTCTTTGCTCATTCCGAGCAAGAGGAAGAATAGAAACAAGACTCTTCTTCTTCCATTAGCTAACCAACAAGCAACAAGCAACTTGCTTGCCACCGGCCAACAAGGAGAAGGGAGAAAGATGGATTCCGGCCAATAGCTCCAAGGGAAGACCTTAAGCTATGTTTCCACCGGACAAAGAGAGGGAGAGGGGCTGCTTTGGATGCCGGCCAAGGGCTGGAAAGGGCTGCTAGGTCACCGGCCACCTTGAGGAAGAAGGAGATAAGGAAAAATTTCCTTAATAGGTGCCGCCAACTCCAAACCCTAGCCTCCAAGCCTTGCCGCCCAAAACCCTAATCCTATCTCTAATTGGATTATTAGTTGCCGCCCACCCCTTTCCCTCCTTTTATAGAGTTAGGGATAAGCCTTGTTTTAATCTCCACCATTGGTTCTAGAGATTTAATCTCAACCGTCGGATCTAGAGATTTAATCTCAACTGTCGGATCTAGAGATTTAATCTCTACCTTTGGATTTAGAGTTTTGTTTCTATCCATTGAATCTAAGCTTCATGAGGTATTAATAGGCTACAATAGGGACCATGAGGAGGAGTTGGATCTTGGCTACCCAATGGATCAAGCCCACATAAAGTCCGATCCATTAATGATAATCCAATCCACTAATGGATTATCATTGATCTACCTCACCAACCCCCATAAGTTAATATGGGCTCCATAAATTATATGTACATTTTCTTTCCGTGTTTAAGATATCGAATGTCCGTTGATTAATTAATTTACTGACCATTAATTAATTAACATCTAACTCCATGAGTAGTACCACTCAACCTTTTCATCATGCCGGACCAAGTCCACCTGCAGGGTTTACATGATGAACCTTATGAGCTTCTTAAGGGGACATCATCATCCTAATATATAGGACACGGTTTCCTCCTATAATCAATAACACACCATATAAATAATATAATTTCCCAACTTACCAAGCCTATCGATTTAATCTATAAATCTCGCCCATTGGTAAATCAAAGAGATGAATACTAAGTATATGTGCCCGTTATTATATCGGGATTAAGAGTATGTACAATATAATATCTGAGGTTCGATTCGATTATGTAGTCAGCAATAAATCGAATCACCTCTAAGTCGGTCCTGCTCAATACACACAAAGTGTACTAGTGTGATTCTATGGTCAAGACAAACCAATACCAAATCACACTACAACCATTCCATTGGTTTGTCCAAAGTCATCTCGGTTGTGAGCCTATACTTATACATTACAAGGAGCCGATAACATGATCTCCCGTGTGACACCACACACTATGTTATCTAATATGTAATGTATTAGAAAATATTGCATAACCATAAAAATGCAAACAATGATCATGTGATTCTTATTTCAAAACAAAGATGTTCATACAAAAGATAGACTTTTCAGTATACATCCCAACAATCTCCCACTTATACTAAAAGACTATGTTGTCCTCAAACTGCCATACATCTGATTCCCATTCCCTCCACATGCCTATCAAAGGCTCTCGCTGGAAGGGCCTTAGTGAAAGGATCTGCCAGGTTATCCTCCGATGCAATCTTGGTCACAACAACTTCTCTTCTCTTTATGATTTCTCGTATCAGGTGGTACTTGCGCTCTATGTGTTTACTTGCCTTATGGGCTCGTGGT
Organism: Wurfbainia villosa; assembly: GCA_025175895.1. Classification (NCBI taxonomy): domain Eukaryota; kingdom Viridiplantae; phylum Streptophyta; class Magnoliopsida; order Zingiberales; family Zingiberaceae; genus Wurfbainia; species Wurfbainia villosa. The sequence continues at coordinate 41,057,692 of CM046004.1, read as the reverse complement.
TCCTTCGAGTTTGCAACTGCACCACTATTATCACAATAAATTATGATAGTTCTGGGCAAACCAGGAATCACATCAAAGTTCATCAGGAAGTTCCTGAGCCACACAACTTCTTTGGCCGCCTCAGAGGCCGCCACATACTCAGCTTCCATGGTAGAGTCCGCCACGCATTTCTGCTTGACACTCCTCCATACAATGGCTCCACCTCCCAAAGTAAACACAAAACCTGAGGTAGACTTACTGTTATCCCTATCAGATTGGAAGTCGAAATCCGTGTAACCCACAGGGAGTAATTGGTCTGCACGGTAAACTAGCATATAATCCCTAGTCCTTCTCAGGTACTTGATATATGCTTTACTGCGATCCAATGTCCTGTCTGGATTACTCACGATATCTACTGACCATGCCCATGGCATAGCAGATATCTGGTCTCGTACATAGCATCGCATACATGAGGCTTCCAACCGCCGAAGCATAAGGAGCGGCCTTCATCTCCTCTATCTCCTCAGATAAAGGAACTCCATGCCTGAAAGGTAGAAAACCCTTCTTGGAGTTCTGCATGCTAAAACGATCCATAATCGTGTCTATGTATGAGCTAGGGATAAGCACAACATCCTTTTCCTACGATCCCTTATAACCTTGATCCCAAGGATGTGTCCCCCCTCTCCCAAGTCCTTCATATCAAACTGTTTGGACAACCATACCCTTACATCCGATAACACCTTGATATTTTTGCCAATTAACAAAATGTCATCTACGTATAATACAAGAAATACCACTACGTTTCCGTCACATCTCTTGTATACACAAGACTCATCCTGACTTTGAATAAATCCATAAGACTGGATCACCTCATCAAACCGGATGTTCCAAGACCTCGAAGCTTGTTTCAATCCATACATGGACCGATTAAGCTTACATATAAGATGCTCTTTGCCCTTAGTAATGAATCCCTCTGGTTGCTTCATGTAGATGTTTTCCTCAAGACTTCCATTAAGGAAAGTTGTCTTGACATCCATCTGCTACACCTCATAATCCATATGAGCTGCTATGCATAAGAGAATCCGGATAGACTTAAGCATGGCTACCGGTGAAAAGGTCTCCTCATAATCGATACCCTCTTTCTGAGTATACCCTTCGCAACAAGCATCGCTTTGAAGGTCTCAACCTTCACGTCTATTCCTCTCTTTCTTTTGTAGATCCACTTGCATCCAATGGTTTTTACACCATCGGGTGGTTCTACTAGCTCCCAGACCTGATTTGAATCCATAGATTCAATCTTAACATTTATTGCACTTTGCCAAGATACTGCATCTTTATCTTGGATTGCCTCGTCATATGTCCAGGATCGAGTTCATGTTACGAGGACCAAATCGAAGATTCTCCCAAGAACATGAATCTATCAGTTGTCTAACAACCCTCCACTACGATGAGGTATCAGTGTATCCTCTGTGACCATGCGGTGCGATGACTTGTGGTATATCCTCTTATGTGTGGTACTAAGAAGTGACTTCCCCTTTTAATTCCTCGAGAACAATTTTACTCTTGGGCTTGTGGCTCATCACATAAGTCTTCCTCTAGAAATCGGCATTCGTGCTAACGATCATCTCTAGGACTATAAAAAAACCACCCTCGTTCCTCTAGGATAGCCAGCGAACATGCGCTACTTCTATGCGAGGTTCCAACTTACGACATCTCGCCTTTGGCACATATGCTAGACTCCCCCAAATCCGAATATGTCTTAGACTAGGCTTTCGCCCAGTCCACAATTCTGTGGGAGTAGAAGGCACTGATTTAGATGGAACCAAGTTCAGAATGTACACCGCCGTGCCTAGAGCATATCCCCAGAACAAATCTGGCAACTCAGAATAACTCATCATCGATCTAACCATCTCCATAAGAGTCCTATTCCTTCGCTCTGCTACACCATTCTGCTGGGGTGTGCTAGGTGTAGACAATTGGGATTAAATCTCAACCTCTGATAAGTAATTCCTAAACTCTCTCAAGAGGTACTCACCACCATGATCAGATCGTAGTGTCTTGATACTTTTACCTTGACGTTTCTCCACATCAGCCTTGAATTCTTTGAACTTGTCAAAGCATTCAAACTTGTGGCGCATCAAGTAAATGTATCAATATCTCGAATAATCGTCTATAAAAGAGACGAAATACTCAAAACCACCTCTAGCCTAGATAGACATAGGACCACCCAAATCAGAATGAACCAACTCCAACACATCTTTGGCTCTATACCCCTTGGCCTAAAAAGGCCTCTTGGTCATTTTACCCTCCAAGCAAGATTCACAGGTCAGGAAATCCTCCACCACTAATGAACCCAGAGGTCCATCAACTATCAACCTTTGAATTCTGCTTAGGTTAATATGACCAAGCCTAAGATGCCAAAGATATGTTTGGTTCATCTTCGAAGGTTCTTTTCTCTTATTGGAATTAGAAGATGAGTTATTAACTTCAATTTGCATCGTGGGAGCTTTAGGTTCAAGTGTGTATAAATTTTCTATCAATGCACCAGAACAGATAATGTCCCTATTCCTTTTTATAACAACTCTGTCATTAAAAGAAATAGAATATCCATCCATAAACAATTTAGAAACCGAAATTAAATTCTTTCTAAACAAAGGTACATAAAGGCAATTCTTAAGAACCAAAACTTTATTTTTCTCAAAAGATAAATGAACGTCTCCCACTGCAATAGCCGCTACCTTCGTGGCATCACCCAAGTACACGGTAATCTCCCCCTCAGCCAATCGTCTGGTTTCCTAGAACCCCTGTAAATATTGCAGACATTATCAGTGGCTCCCATATCTACACACCAGGTGCCGGTAGATAACATAGCTAAACATGTTTCAACGACTAGACCAAAAGATATACCTTTGTTCTGCTTACGGTTGGGGCAGTCCTTCTTCTAGTGTCCAATTTGCTTACAAGTGAAGCACTTGCCTTTTGGCTTCTTCACTCCTCCCTGAGTTCCTCCCACCGCCTTTGTCCCAGTTTGTTTCTTCTTCTTCTTGCCTTTCGGCTTAGAAGTAGAAACCTTTTGGGTCACCATGGCATCTTTGAGCACTCTGAAATAGCCCCTCTGCTTTGGAGTTACATCGGATGCTCCACCAACAAATACAACCTCTTGTTCATGTTGTAGTTCAGGCGAAACTGCTCAAAACTCCTAGGTAGAGACTGGAGAATGATATCGACCTGGGTTTCCCCATCGATCTCAGCTCCGAGGCTTCCAACTCATTCAAATGAGCCATCATCTTGAGAACATGATCTCTTACGAGTGTTCCCTCGATCATGGTGGTCATCATCAAGTTCCTCATGGCTTCCTGCCTTGCAGCCCGATTCTGGTGTCCAAAAAGCTCTTTGAGATTGAGCATCATGTCATAAGCAGTGGGCATGACTTGATGCTGATGTTGCAGTACATTTGACATAGATGCCAAAATGTAACACCGCACCATCTCATCAACCTTTATCCACTTCTTATAACTCTCTCTCTCTCCTTTTCCCCAGAATCATCCGCAGGCTTAGGAGGGCACTTTTCGAGGAGTATATATTTGTATTCCTCAGCAGTCAAGACAATGTCAAGATTCCTCTTCCAATCAACATAGTTGGGTCGAGTAAGTTTATTCTCTTTCAGTATCACAGCAAGCGGGTTGAAAGTCATTTTGAAAGAAAACCTAAGAATCACATAGATCAAAACATTAGATTTCAAAAAATTATTGATTCCTCAAACAATAATATTTTAAAATCAACCAACACCTCAAAACACCGAGAATATCATATGCCACGATAGTGTGGACGTATATGAATTCTACATTTGTAAGAGGAGGTTTTACCCATTAATTTTACTATCTTGTCAACCTAACTTTTTGACAAGTAAAATTAATAGTTGGTTCCTCTTTGGCCCTACAAATAAAAGCAGTGACTCCGATGGGGAGGATACTTATATTTGTATCTAAGTGTTCACCATTACTCGGTACCAAGGTAATTATCTCGGGTTATGTGCCTCCCGATGGGGAAGTACACACGCTCCTTAATAATTTCCTATAACAATATTCAACCTTGTGATCAGCAAACAAACTCATCCGATGGGGAGGAAGGTACTCAGAGCCGACGCGCAAGTTTGTTTGCATCACTTGTCAAATCGTAATGGAGGCTGTGGGAATTTATAAAAATTTCCCTCTCCCACTTAGTAATTTGAAAATGAGAAATTTTCTAGCCTATGACATGCATATCAAACAATAAGCAATAAATATGAAAAATAAATTATTTTCCAACTATTATGGCTTTTATCTTCAATATGTCTCTCGTCGCATCGCCATCTCGTCGGCTCCTCCTACGCTATGTACGAGCCATCCGGAGATCCGAGCCGAGACTAAAAATTATTTTAATTTACATCCATCGATCCTATACTCCACGACGGAGTGTACATGAAATCTAGATTGAAAGTAAACTAAAATAGAAAGAGTGGCTAAACAATGCCATATCTAATTTACAAAAAATTAAATACTAGCCTCGTCAACCCCGAGGATTCAACAAAATATACTATTACACACATACAATCACATACACACATATGACCATAATAGTCGGATCTTATGCCTACAACCAAAGAGTTAACCTACGCATATCCTACTATTATCCGGCACATATAATATATGAAAAATGCATAAGAGTAATCGAATCCATAAACACACAAAACCGGAAACCACGGCTCTGATACCACTTTGAAGGTAGGGGAAACTTCGCTTCCCCTTTTGACTTGGTCGCTTGTTTATGGTGATCCCTTCTACGTCCCTGGATAAAAAAATTTATCCTTGACAAGAGGGATTACCCAAGCAACCTTGTCATCATCGTGCTATTCGTTTAGAGTAGTCACTTGAACAAACTTGTTGTTCAAGCAACCAACCTCTATTCCATGAATAGTTACAGAATAGACGATGTACGGATCGCGGGCTTTTGTGTTTATGTTCAGGATCCAAGTATTATTTAGCCACAAAATAGAATATATCATGCACATAATTGAAAAACAAATATAAACATGTTACAAAGAGAATAGAGAATCTACATACCTCTCGATCTTCTATTGTATGACCTTCCTCCTTTCGGACGTCGTGTGGGTGACGATCTACCAAAAGTTAAAGCTCCTAGATCACCAATATTCCTTCCTTGCTCATTCCGAGCAAGTGGAAGAATAGAAACAAGACTCTTCTCCTTCCTTTAGCCAACCAACAAGCAACAAGCAACTTGCTTGCCGCCGGCCAACAAGGAGAAGGGAGAAAGATGAATTTTGGCCAATAGCTCCAAGGGAAGACCTTAAGCTATGTTTCCACCGGCCAAAGAGAGGGAGAGGGGCTGCTTTGGATGCCGGCCAAGGGTTGGAAAGGGCTGCTAGGTCGCCGGCCACCTTGAGGAAGAAGGAGATAAGGAAAAAATTTCCTTAATAGGTGCCACCAACTCCAAACCCTAGCCTCCAAGCCTTGCCGCCCAAAACCCTAATCCTATCTCTAATTGGATTCTTAGTTGCCACCCACCCCTTGCCCTCCTTTTATAGAGTTAGGGATAACCCTTGTTTTAATCTCCACCATTGGTTCTAGGGATTTAATCTCAACCGTCGGATCTAGAGATTTAATCTCTACTTTTGGATCTAGAGTTTTGTTTCTATCCATTGGATCTAAGCTTCATGAGGTATTAATAGGCTACAATAGAGACCATGAGGAGGAGTTGGATCTTGGCCACCCAATGGATCAAGCCCACATAAAGTCCGATCCATTAATGATAATCCAATCCACTAAAGGATTATCATTGATCTACCTCACCAACCCCCATAAGTTAATATGGGCTCCATATATTATATGTACATTTTCTCCCCGTGTTTAAGATCTCGAATGTTCGTCGATTAATTAATTTACTGACCATTAATTAATCAACATCTAACTCCATGAGTAGTACCACTCAACCTTTTCATCATGCCGGACCAAGTCCACCTGCAAGGTTTACATGATGAACCTTATGAGCTCCTCAAGGGGACATCATCATCCTAATATATAGGACATGGTTTCCTCCTATAATCAACGACACACCATATAAATAATATCATTTCTCAACTTACCGAGCCTATCGATTTAATCTATAAATCTCACCCATTGGTAAATCAAAGAGATGAATACTAAGTATATGTGCTCGTTATTATATCAGGATTAAGACTATGTACAATATAATATCTGAGGTTCGATTCGATTATGTAGTTAGCAATAAATCGAATCGCCTCTAAGTCGATCCTGCTCAATACACACAAAATGCACTAGTGTGATTCTATGGTCAAGACAAACCAATACCAAATCACACTACAACCATTCCAATGGTTTGTCCAAAGTCATCTCGGTTGTGAGCCTTTACTTATACTTTACAAGGAACCAATAACATGATCTCCCGTGTGACACCACACACCATGTTATCTACAATGTAATGTATTAGACAATATGCATAGCCATAAAATTATGCAAACAATGATCATGTGATTCTTATTTCAAAATAAAGATATTCATACAAAAGATAGACTTTTCAGTATACATCCCAACAAAATTTACGTGTTGGGAATGGAGCAAAGGTTGCAGCACTCGCCATCGGAACGTATTTATTGAAACTCCCTACCGGACTTGTCTTAGAACTGGACAATTGCTTTTATGTTCCTTCATTGATAAAGAACATCATTTCTATTTCTTGTTTAAATAGAAATGGGTACCATTTTTCTTTTAGTAACAATTATTGTTACATAACTTTGAATGACGTTCTTTATGGGACTGGAACTTTAAGCAATGATATTTATACATTGGACGTATCCAGTGACATTTTCAATATCGAAGTGAGCAACAAGCGTGCTCAAAAAGATAATCAATTAGACTCCTACATGTGGCATTGTCGTCTTGGCCATGTGAGCAAGAAATGCATGTCCGAATTACACCGATGTAGAATTCTGGAATCGTTTGAATTAGATTCATACAATACATGCGAATCATGCTTAAAAGGCAAGATGACCAAGTTAACTTTTACTGGAAAAGGTGAATCGGTGGGTGAGTTGCTTGGTCTAATACATACAGATGTATGTGGACTTGTTTCAACTCAAGCCTTAGGAGGTTATAGCTACTTCATTACCTTCACTAATGATCTCTCACGGTTTGGGTATGTGTTCTTGATGAAACACAAGTCTGAACCCTTTGAAAGGTTCAAAGAATTCATAAATGAAGTAGAGAAACAACTTGGCAAGAATATTAAAATACTTCGATCGGATCGAGGTGATGAATACTTGAGTCAAGAATTTCTAGATTATATGAGGGACAATGGTATATTGTCTCAATGGACTCCGTCGTATACACCACAACTTAATGGTGTATTTGAGAGGCGAAACTGGACCTTGTTGGACATGGTCAGGTCAATGATGAATCACGCGAATCTTCCTAAGTCCTTTTGGGGCTATGCACTTCAGACAACTATTTACTTGTTAAATAGAGTCCTGACCAAGACAGTCTCTACTACTCCATATGAGATATGGGCTAGTAAGAAACCTCATTTATCTTACTTGAAGATATGGGGTTGTTCTGCTTATGTGAAGCGGACTGTGTCAGACAAATTGGATGCTAAGTCTGATAAATGTCTATTCATTGGATACCCTAAAAAATGAGGGGTTACCAATTCTATCATCCCTTAGAACAAAAGGTGTTTGTTTCAAGGAATGCTGTGTTTCTAGAAAAAGAGTTTCTCTTGCAAGAAAACAGTGGGAGTGTCGTCGAGCTTGAGGAGGCTCGAGAGACTCAAATAGACATTGATGAGATACCTGGTGAAGCACAACAACCGACAACTCATAGTGATGAGCAATCTACCGAACCTATTGTGACACCACATCTTTATAGATCTGGTAGAACACGCAATATTCCTGAGAGATATGGATTTCTCGTAAGCGAATCGAACGACGTGTTACTCATTGATGATGAGGAGCCTACCAGTTATGAAGAAGTGCTGACAAGTTCAGAAAGGGATAAATGGCTTGGTGCCATGAAGTCGGAAATGGATTCCATGTACGAAAATCAAGTTTGGAACTTGGTCGATCCACCTGAAGGCATAAAGCCTATAGGGTGCAAGTGGGTTTTTAAAAAGAAAACCGACATGGATGGTAATGTGATTACCTATAAGGCTAGATTGGCGGCGAAAGGATATCGTCAAAAGCAAGGTGTTGATGATGATGAAACCTATTCGCCTGTTGCTATGCTTAAATCCATTTGGATGCTCCTGGCCATAGCGGCTCATTATGATTATGAGATATGACAGATGGATGTGAAAAAACTTTCCTTAATTGAAACCTGCTCGAGGATGTGTATATGATACAGCCTGAGGGTTTCACATCGGTTGATAAAATCAAGGTATACAAATTGCGACGGTCCATATATGGATTGAAGCAAGCATCCAGAAGCTAGAATATCCGTTTTGATGAGACAATCAAAAAATTTGATTTCTCATAAATTCCAGATAAACCTTGTGTGTACAAGAAGGTTAGTGGGAGTGCAGTCGTGTTCCTAGTATTGTATGTCGATGACATATTACTTATAGGAAACGATATTTTAGTCTTATAGTCAGTTAAGATTTGGTTGTCCAAGACATTTTCCATGAAAGGCCTGGGAGAAGCAACCTACATCCTCGGGATTAAGATCTATAGGGATAGATTGAAACGGTTGCTTGGTCTTTCACAGTCTACATATATAGACCGAGTGCTAAAGAGGTTTAGCATGTCGGAATCCAAGAAAGGTTACCTTCCCATCAGGCATGGGATATACCTTTCGAAGTCTGTGTCTATGCACAGAAGACGAGAGGATTTGCATAAATAAGATTTCCTATGTATCCGCAATAGGATCTATCATGTATGTTATGTTATGTATGAGGCCTGACGTTTCCTATGCTCTGAGTGTCACGAGCAGATATCAGTCTGATCCAGGAATGGATCATTGGGTGGCTGATAAGACGATCCTTAAAGTACTTGAGAAGAACTAAGGATGCATTCCTAATATATGGAGAAGAGGACATGGTGATACATGGGTATACAGATACTATCTTCCAGACAGACAAGGATGATTCCAAGTCTCAGTCTGGGTATGTATTCACCTGGAATGGAGGTGCAATAAGTTGGAAAGGTTCCATGCTTGACACTATAGCGGATTCTGCCACTATAGCAGAATACATTGCAGCTTTGAAAGCAGCAAAGGAAACGGTTTGGATCAAGAAGTTCATCTCTGAACTTGATGTGGTCTCATCAATGATCTAAACATGTGCTTCGTCGCTATAATTTGATCAGAGAGATCTTAAGTAGGAAGGAAATACAAATCGAGAAGATTTCCAATGAAAGGAACTTAGCGGATCCTTTAACTAAGGCATTACCTCAAAGTAAGTTTGAGGGTCATGTTAGAGCTTATGGTATTGAATACCGTAGTGATTGACATTAGACCAAGTGGGAGTTTGTTAGTAATATATGAGAGATTTCCTAAGGCAATCGCCTTATATTTGAACCATTTATATGATAAACGAAGATTCACTATTTGAGTATACATGTTTTCATGTATTTGATTATATCTTAAACTCATTTATTGAATGTCCACAATACAATTCACAGCATGAGAGAATTTGTGATTGGATCACAACTAGTGAGTATCTCTACATGTATAATTGTGATGTATCAAAATTATCCCTAGTCGATGAATTGATGGATTTGGACACCATCAATTCTGTCGAGACTAGCACGAGGTATACTCCTTGGTGTATCCAAGCAGTTGATTCTCACTGGTTGGACACATTATGATGTCCGGAGTTAATCGTATATGCTAGTTATGGTAACTAGTTCATTAGAGTGACCAGCTGTAAGACTTCATATGGTTCTCTGCATATATGGATATGTCAATGAAGTTCTTACTGCAACTTAAGTGCGATGTTCCTTTGACTTGCGATATTCAAGTCATCTTGGTCATGAAGACTTATGCTTTGACATCTTAAGCAAGGATCTTTGAGGAGATGTGGACCCGGGATGATTGGGAATAAGTCGAAGTGATCGAAGGTGTTTGAATAGCCTATAAAGGATTCACCACTCCTTGCGAGGAGATGTATACCTATGGCCTCTCGTCGGATTGTTACTAAACTCTTTGGCCAAAACATTACATGTTTAGAGTAAGGTACTCTTGGATACATGTGCAGTAACTAGAATCTGTAGGACGAGGAAATGATACTTGGGTTAGGTGTGACGTAGTCAACCTAGTGGGGACTGACACTATAGATTATGTCCTGAACTAAGTGGGTATAAGATGAGTGAAAGGAATGGGACACAAATCATTATAGCTGCTGAAGGGTTTCAGAAATAGTTCTGGATCAATCGTTGATTTTTTCGATTAATTGGAGATCATGATGTACTACTAGGTGCCACTCATGATCATTCTATAATTAATAGTTAATTATAGACGGTCAACATAAACTGAGAACCTATTTGGTCACATACACAACGAGCGTAATCCGAAGGATTTAAAATGAGTTTGAGAATGAGATTCTCAGACCGAGAGAAACTAGGTTTGGTTGGACCAAACAAGAAGTGAGCATGAAATCGTTTCAGTCACAATGGAAGCGTGGATGGGTCGTATCTTATGAAGACATGATGGATGAATCAAATTGGTTTGGTTCTAATCCAATGGTGAAGAATAAATTAAAGGGGTTTGGTTTGTTTTAAACGAATGAACCAAAGTTGGTTTGGTTCATTTTAACTTAAAATAGACCAAAGAGGTTTGGTTTATTTTAACTTAAGTTAATTGAGCGGGTTAACGGATTTTTGGTTATGAACTAATAACCATTAGGAGAATTTGTTCTCTATAAAATAGGGCTTAAGGGTTTTGTGAAAGCCTAACCCTAATTTTGTTGCCGCCCTCCCTCTCTTCTCATGGTGCCACTGCCCAACAAGGTTGCCGCCCAACCTTTGTTGCCGCCCAGCCCTTGTGTCACCGTCCAAGCTGTTGTCAGTGTCCAAGCTCCTGCCGACGATCCTCTAGCGCCCCTCCGGTGATATTCCTTGGCTCTGACAAAAAGGTGAGAACCTAGCTTTCCTTATTTGGCCGGTGCAAGTTCTCCACCAAAGCTGTCCAGTTTTCTAGACAGCTTGTTTCCTTCGTGTTGGAGCATCGTTTGGACGACGTTTGGAGCTCTGACAGTGGCAACCTTGCCGGGGATTTGATCTCCGGTAATCCTCATAGGTGGAGTGTTGGGTTTCCGGCACCGCGACCCGTTTGTGTTCGAACATGTTTCGTAAACATGTGCACAACGGAAGAAATAAAAATAATAAATCTAATTTATTACAATTCACACACCACACGCATGCATAGTACAACATGTGTAGACATAATTGTAGTTTCAAATTTTGCAATAAAAGGACATTTATTCTACGTATACCTTATGTATCACGTGTAGCGGGAAAGACATCAACCGGAGCGATCCTCGCTAGAATCACCTCTATCTGTATCCATGCCGAGTATCTTTGTGATGACATCACAAAGTCACGAGCCTCATCTTTGTACGAGTCACTTGCCTCGTGTCGAAGACGATGTGATTGAGAAAAGATCACAATCCGAATCAAAATTCGGATTCAAAATGAGTCCTCAAAAACTCGCTTCTCCGGAGAGGTATTCGCCAACCTTTTAACGAATCCTTTGTCCTCCACCTCTGAGGATTACCGGAGATTGAATCCCCGGCAAAGTAGCCGCTGTCAGAGCTCCAAACGTCGTCAAAATGATGCTCCGACACGAAATAAACAAGCTGTCCAGAAAACTGGACAGCTTTGGTGGAGGATTAGCGCCGGCCAAATAAGGAAGCTAGATGCTCACCTTGTCGCCGGAGCCAAGGAAGATCACCGGAGGGTCACCGGCTGAAGCTTGGATGCCGGTAAGGATTTTGGACGGCGGCACAAGGGTGGGCGGCGGCTAGGGTATGGGCGCCGACCACAAGAGGAGAAAAGGGAGGGGGCGACAACTTGGATTAGGGCTCTCATTAAACTCTTGAGCCCTATTTTATAGAGAACAAATTCTCCTAATGGTTATTAGTTCATAACCAAAACCCATTAACCTGCTTCATTAATTTAAGTTAAAATAAACCAAACCGATTTGGTCTATTTTAAGTTAAAACAAACCCAATCAACTTTGGTTCATTCATTTAAAACAAACCAAACCCCTTTGGTTTATTCTCCACCATTGGATTAGAACCAAACAAATTTGGTTCATCCATCATGTCTTCATAAGACACGGCTCATCCATGCTTCCATTGCGCCTGAAACGATTTCATGCTTGCTCCTTGTTTGGTCCAACCAAACCTATTTTCTCTCGCTCTAAGAATCTCATTCTCAAGCTCATTTTAAATCCTTCGGATTACGCTCATTGTGCGTGTGACCAAATAGGTTCTCGATTTATGTTGGCACTCTATTATTAACCATTAATTATAGAACGATCATGAGTGACACCTAGTAGTACATCATGATCCCCAATTAACCGAAAAGATCAACGGTTGATCTAGAACTATTTCTGAAACTCTTCAGCAGCTACAATGAATTGTGCCCCATTCCCTTCACTCATCGTATACCCATTTGGTTCAGGACATGGTCTATAGTGTCAGTCCCCACTAGGTTGACTACGTCACACCTAGCCCAAGTATCATTTCCTCGTCCTATGGATTCTAGTTACTGCACGTGTATCCAAGAGTACCTTACTCTAAACATGTAATGCTTTGGCCAAAGACTTTAGTAACAATCCGACGAGAGGCCATGGATATACATCTCCTCGCAAGGAGTGGTGAATCCTTTATAGGCTATTCAAACACCTTCGATCACTTCGACTTATACCCAATCATCCCGGGTCCACATCTCCTCAGAGATGCTTGCTTAAGATGTCAAATCATAAGTCTTCATGATCAAGATGACTTGAATACCGCAAGTCAAAGGAACATCACACTTAAGTTGCAGTAAGAACTTCATTGACATATCTATATATGCAGAGAACCATATGAAGTCTTACGGCTGGTCACTCCAATGAACTAGTTACCATAACTAGCATCCACGATTAACTCCAGACATCACAATGTCTCCAGCTAGTGAGAATCAGCTTCTTGGATACACCAAGGAGAATACCTCATGCTAGTCTCGACAGAATTGATGGTGTCTAAATCCATCAATTCATTGACTAGGGATAATTCTGATACATCACAATTACACATGTAGAGATACTCACTAGTTGCGATCCAATCACCAATTATCTCATGCTATTAATCGTATCGTGGACATTCAGTAAATGAGTTTAAGATCTAATCAAATACATGAAAACATGTATACTCAAATAGTGAATCTTCATTTATCATATAAATGGTTCAAACGTAAGGCGATTGCCTTAGGACATCTCTCATATATTACTAGCAAACTCCCACTTGGCCTAATGCCAATCACTATGGTATTCAATACCATAGGCTCTAACATGACCCTCAAACTTACTTTGAGGTAATGCCTTAGTTAAAGGATCCGCTAAGTTCCTTTCAGTGGGGATCTTCTCGATTTGTATTTCCTTCTTACTAATGATCTCTCTTATCAAATGATAGCGGTGAAGCACATGTTTGGATCGTTGATGAGACCACATCAAGTTCAGAGATGAACTTCTTGATCCAAACCGCTTCCTTTGCTGCTTCCGAAGATGCAATGTATTCTACCTCAGTGGTAGAATCCGCTATAGTGTCTTGTTTGGAACTTTTCCAACTCACTGCGCCCCCATTCAAGGTGAACATGTATCCAGACTAAGACCTGGAATCATCCTTGTTTGTCTGGAAGCTGGTATCCGTATACCCGCGTATCACCATGTCCCCTTCTCCATATATTAGGAACACATCCTTAGTTTTTCTCAAGTACTGAAGGATTGTCTTAACAGTTGCCCAATGATCCTTTCCTGGATCAGACTGGTATCTACTCGTGACACTCAGAGCATATGATACATCGGGCCTCGTACATAACATAGCATACATGATAGATCCTATTGTGGATTCATAGGGAATCTTACTCATGCAAATCCTCTCGTCTTCTGTGCGCGGACACATAGACTTCGAAAGGTGTATCCCATGACTGATGGGTAGGAAACCTTTCTTGGATTCCGACATGCTAAACCTCTTTAGCACTCGATCTATATATGTAGACTGCGAAAGAACAAGCAACCATTTTGATCTATCTCTATAGATCTTAATCCCGCGGATGTAGGTTGCTTCTCCCAGGTCTTTCATAGAGAATGTCTTGGATAACCAAATCTTAACTGACTGTAAGACTGAAACATCATTTTCTATGAGTAATATGTCATCGACATACAATACTAGGAACACGACTGCACTCCCACTAACCTTCTTGTACACACAAGGTTCGTCTGGATTTTGTGAGAAATCAAACCTTTTGATTGTCTCATCAAAACGGATATTCCAGCTCCTGGATGCTTGCTTCAATCCATATATGGACCGTCACAATTTGCATACCTTGGTTTTATCAACCGATGTGAAACCCTCGGGCTGTATCATATACACGTCCTCGAGCAGGTTTCCATTAAGGAAAGCTGTTTTCACATCCATCTGCCATATCTCATAATCATAATGAGCCGCTATGGCCAGGAGCATCCGAATGGATTTAAGCATAACAACAATCGAATATGTTTCGTCATAATCAACACCTTGTTTTTGACGATATCCTTTCGCCACCAATCTAGCCTTATAGGTAATCACATTACCATCTATGTCGATTTTCTTCTTGAAAACCCACTTGCACCCTATAGGCTTTATGCCTTCAGGTGGGTCAACCAAGTTCCAAACTTGGTTTTCATACACGAAATTCATTTCCGACTTCATGGCTTCAAGCCACTTATCCCTTTCTGAACTTGCAGAACTTCTTCATAACTGGTAGGCTCCTCATCATCAATGAGTAACACATCGTTCGATTCACTTACGAGAAATCCATATCTCTTAGGAATATTGCGTGTTCTACCATATCTATGAAGATGTGGTGTTTTAATAGGTCTAGCCGATTGCTCATCACTATGAATTATCGGCTGTTGTGCTTCACCAGGTATCTCATCAATGTCTATTTGAGTCTCTCGAGCCTCCTCAAGCTCGACGACGCTCCCACTGTTTTCTTGCAAGAGAAACTCTTTCTCTAGAAATACAACATGCCTTGAAACAAACACTTTTTGTTCCACAGGATGATAGAATTGGTAACCCCTTGTTTCCTTAGGGTATCTAATAAATAGACATTTATCAGACTTAGCATCCAATTTGTCTGATATAGTCCACTTCACATAAGCTGGACAACCCCATATCTTCAAGTAAGATACACGAGGTTTCTTACTATTCCATATCTCATATGGAGTAGTGGAGACTACCTTGGTTGGCATTTGTTTAGCAAGTAAACAGTTGTCTAAAGTGCATAGCCCCAAAAGGACTTGGAAAGATACGCATGATTCATCATTGACCTGACCATGTCCAACAAGGTTCGGTTACACCTCTCAGATACACCATTATGCTGTGGTGTATATGGCGGAGTCCATTGAGACAATATACCATTGTCTCTAAGATAATCTATAAACTCTTGACTTAAGTATTCACCACCTCGATCCGATCGAAGTATTTTAATACTCTTGTCATGTTGTTTCTCTACTTCATTTCTGAATTCTTTGAACCTTTCAAAGGCTTCAGACTTGTGTTTCATCAAGAACACATACCAAAACCGTGAGTGATCATCGATGAAGGTAATGAAGTAGCTATAGCCTCCCAAAGCTTGAGTTGACATAGGTCCACATACATTAGTATGTATTAGACCTGACAACTCTCCCACTCGTTCACCATTTCCTATAAAAGGTAACTTAGTCATCTTGCCTTTTAAGCATGATTCTCATGTATCGTATGAATCCAATTCAAGCGATTCCAGAATTCCACATCAGTATAATTCAGATATGCGTTTCTTGTTTGCATGGCCAAGACAACAGTGCCACATGTAGGAGTCTAATTGATTATCCTTTCGAGCACGCTTGTTGCTCGCTTCGATATTGAAAATGTCACTGGATACGTCTAACGTATAAATATCATTGCTTAAAGTTCCAGTCCCATAAAAAACTCCATTCAAAGTTATGTAACAACAATTGTTACTAAAAGTCAAATAGTATCCATTTCTATTTTAACAAGAAATAGAAATGATGTTCTTTATCAACGAAGGAACATAAAATCAATTATCCAGTTCTAAGACAAGTCCTTCAGGGAGTTTCAACAAATACGTTCCGATGGCGAGTGCAACAACCTTTGCTTCATTCCCAACACGTAAATTTGACTCTCCCTTGACGAGTCTTCTTCTATTCCTTGGCCCATGTATGTCATTACATATATGTGAGCCACACTCAGTATCCAATACCCAAGTGATTGAGGAAATAGAATGACAATCAATAATGAAGATATCTGAAGAAGATGGGACATCCGATGCCTTATTCTTCTTCACGAACTCAAGATAAATCTTGCAATTTCTTAGCCAATGGCCCTCTTTGCCATAATGATGGCAAGTGCCCTTTTGAGCTGGTTTTGCCTTTTTAGCCTTTTTCTTCCCCCTCTGCTATTCCTTTGACTTCCTCTTAGAACCTTTCTTTGAGGAATCAACTTATAGCACCATCCCCTGCTTATGCTTCACAGAAGACTCCACAGTCTTCAGCATGTTGAGCAGTACCATAGATGAATCTTCTTGCATCTCATAGGTGAAGAGGAGCTTAGAGACTTCAAACCTTTCGAATCTCACTTGATCATCAACCAACTCATAAAGATGAAAGACTATGGTATGAGCATCCAAATGCTCATGCTGTTTCCGCAGCTCAGGTACCATCATGGCTAGCAAGATGTAACTCCCCATTTCAGAATCAGTCACATGTTTCTGATAGGCCAACAATTGGTCCAGAGTTGCATTGTCACTAGGACGGGCGAGAAGAGGCGCTTCGAGGACATTTGCAAGATTTTCAACCTTGAGAACAATTCTCAAGTTTCTAAGTCAGTCCAAGAAGTTCGATCCAGTCAATTTATTCGAATCCAAAATGGAACGCAAATTCCAAGACATCATGATCATGTGATTAATCTAGAAATACAAATCGAGCATATATGAGAAAGATGATTTAAAATGTATCAACATACATTCATAAATCCCATTCATTTTTTGAATTTCAAAAACCCCAAAATCACTTCGGGAGATCGTAGGTCCATCTCCGAATGGGCTGATATCCAACATAGATATGAACAACTTTGGAGAGAGTCCAACAAGCCATTCATAGCTACGATGGTAGGTATTAAATATACTGATTGCATATCACATATATGCAACTATCACAATGTGCTATCAACTAATTGAATGTTCACACATACATCGGGTTGTTAACTCATTAACAAGTATGCATCATATGCATAGCACCCAACTTCACCTCCCTTCACATCGACCTTGGAGAGAGTCCAACAAGCTGATGCTCCAGGTTAAAGCCAACCTATTAATCAAGACATAGTTTTAATATGGTTAGAGCTCATTCAACCAATTAGCCCGGCTTGGAGAGAGTCCAACAACCAAAGCTAACGATTGACCTCTGACTCTTACCATATTAGTATTAAACTATTCCATGGTTTGAACATGTTCGGGTTTGAGCTGAGCTTGGAGAGAGTCCAACAACCCAAACAAGAAACGGAACTCTGGTTCTAACCCTATTAATGGAAGGTGTAGGCTTTAATATTGAGTAAGGATTTTTATGTCTCATCCTCTTTGCATGCAAATAACTATTATCTACATGGCATGACATATATGACATACATCTACATGTCACGACATGCATGACATAATGATATGCATCTAATATAATTACATGACATGTACAAAATTTCCTTATATGTCATAACTATTTATGAAAATAAAATATGTTTGAGATTTGATTCTCCAAATCAAATCATGATTAAATTAGAAAACAAATTTCTAAATTTAATCACATATTTTATTTGTGGAAAGTGTTGATTAAGGAAAGTCAATTTAGGAAATAAATTTCCTAAATCATCAAAACTACTTATGGAAATAAAATATTTTTAAGATTTGATTTCCCAAATCAAATCATGATTAAATTAGGAAACAAATTTCCAAATCTAATCAAATATTTTATTTTTAGAAAATATTAATTTCCATAAATACTTCTAACTTTCCAAAGTAGAAGATTTCCATAAATACTTCTAACTTTCCAAAGTAGAAGATTTCCATAAATACTTCTAGACTTTCCAAAATTAAAAATTTCCATAAATACTTCTAACTTTCTAAAAGTAGAAAATTTCCATAAATACCATTACGACTATTGCAAAACAATTTTATGATTATGTCGAAACACAACCTGGGCTCTGATACCACTGTTGGGTTTCCGGCACCGCAACGCGTGTGTGTTCGAACATATTTCGTAAACATGTGCACAGCGGAAGAAATAAAAATAATAAATCTAATTTATTACAACGCACACACCACACGCATGCATAGTACAACATGTGTAGACATAATCGCAGTTTCAAATTTTGCAATAAAAGGAAATTTATTCTATGTATACCTTACGTATCACGTGTAGCGGGAAAGACATCAACCAGAGCGATCCTCGCTAGAATTGCCTCTATCTATATCCATGCTGAGTATCTTCGGGATGACTTCACAAAGTCATGAGCCTCATCTTCGTACGAGTCACTAGCCTCGTGTCGAAGACGATGTGATTGAGAGAAGATCACAATCCGAATCAAAATTCGGATTCAAAATGAGTCCTCAAAAACACGCTTCTCCGGAGAGGTATTCGCCAACCGTTTGACGAATCCTTCATCCTCCACCTATGAGGATTACCAGAGATTGAATCCCTGGCAAAGTAGCCGCTATCAGAGCTCCAAACGTCGTCCAAATGATGCTCCGACACGAAATAAACAAGCTGTCCAAAAAACTGGACAGCTTTGGTGGAGGATTAGCGCCGGCCAAATAAGGAAGCTAGATGCTCACCTTGTCGCCGGAGCCAAGGAAGATCACCGGAGGGTCGCCGGAGGATCGCCGGCTGAAGCTTGGACGTTGGCAAGGATTTTGGACGGCGACATAAGGGTGGGCAGCGGCTAGGGTATGGGCGCCGACCACAAGAGGAGAAAAGGGAGGGGGCGGCAACTTGGATTAGGGCTCTCATTAAACTCTTGAGCCCTATTTTATAGAGAACAAATTCTCCTAATGGTTATTGGTTCATAACAAAAATCCGTTAACCCGCTCTATTAATTTAAGTTAAAATAAGCCAAACTAATTTGGTCTATTTTAAGTTAAAACGAACCGAACCAACTTTGGTTCATTCATTTAAAACAAACCAAACCCCTTTGGTTTATTCTCCACCATTGGATTAGAACCAAACCAATTTGGTTCATCCATCATGTCTTCATAAGACACGGCCCATCCACGCTTCAATTGCGCCTGAAACAATTTCATGCTCGCTCCTTGTTTGGTCAAACCAAACCTAGTTTCTCTCGGTTTGAGAATCTCATTCTCAAGCATGTTTTAAATCCTTCGGATTACGCTCGTTGTGCATGTGACCAAATAGGTTCTCGATTTATGTTGACCATCTATAATTAACCATTAATTATAGAACGATCATGAGTGGCACCTAGTAGTACATCATGATTCCCAATTAACCGAAAAGATCAACGGTTGATCCAGAACTATTTCTGAAACCCTTCAGCAGCTACAATGAATCGTGCCCCATTCCCTTCACTCATCTTATACCCACTTGGTTCAGGACATGGTCTATAGTGTCAGTCCCCACTAGGTTGACTACGTCACACCTAGCCCAAGTATCATTTCCTCGTCCTATGGATTCTAGTTACTTCACATGTATCCAAGAGTACCTTACTCTAAACATGTAATGCTTTGGCCAAAGACTTTAGTAACAATCCAATGAGAGGCCATGGGTATACATCTCCTCGCAAGGAGTGGTGAATCCTTTATAGGATATTATAACACCTTCGATCACTTCGACTTATACCCAATCATCCTGGATCCACATCTCCTCAGAGATGCTTGCTTAAGATGTCAAATCATAAGTCTTCATGATCAAGATGACTTGAATACCACAAGTCAAAGGAACATCGCACTTAAGCTACAGTAAGAACTTCATTGACATATCTAAATATGCAGAGAACCATATGAAGTCTTACGGCTGGTCACTCCAATGAACTAGCTACCATAACTAGCATCCACGATTAACTCCAGACATCACAATGTCTCCAGCTAGTGAGAATCAGCTGCTTGGATACACTAAGGAGTATACCTCATGCTAGTCTCGACAGAATTGATGGAGTCCAAATCCATCAATTCATTGACTAGGGATAATTCCGATACATCACAATTACAAATGTAGAGATACTCACTAGTTGTGATCCAATCACTAATTTTCTCATGCTGTGAATCGTATCGTGGACATTCAGTAAATGAGTTTAAGATCTAATCAAATACATGAAAACATGTATACTCAAATAGTGAATCTTCATTTATCATATAAATGGTTCAAACATAAGGCGATTGCCTTAGGACATCTCTCATATATTACTAACATGGAGAACGAAGGATTTGTTAAACGATTGACGAATACCTCTCCGGAGAAGCGAGTTTTGGGGACTCATTTTTTAAATCGAATTTTGATTCGCATCGTGATCTTCTCTCGATCACATTGTCTTCGACACGAGGCTAGTAACTCGTACGAAGATGAGGCTCGTGGCTTTGTGAAGTCATCTCGACGATACTCGGCGTGGATACGGATAGAGGCGATTCTAGCGAGAGTCGCTCCGGTTGATGCCTTTCCCACTACACGTAATACGTCAGGTATATGTTGGTGCAGGGGCACCTAAGTCGAACATGTATTTTGATTATGGCAAAAGACGCAAAGTCAAGGATATATCATTATCTCACGAGCTGAATCGAGTGTGCAGAAAAGTGCTAAAGCTGAAGCTGAAGGCTAGCGACACCCGGAGGAAGCCGCGGTGGTCGGGCGACACTCGAGTGACTTCGGAGGGAGCCGAAGGAATCGAGTGGAAGGCCAAAAGCGAAAGTGACGCAGTAAGTATCGAGGTAAGCTCGTGTGTGTGAGCATAAGTGAGGTCGTATCTTCCTTACAGGGATGGTCTTAAGCGTAGATCCGATCAAAGACATCCCATCGATGGTCTAGGTTGAGATCGAATGATCGATGACCGTCGAAATTATGTTTTTGTTGAGCTAACTTTGACTTGCAGCAAGCATCAGTCGACTGCCAGCTTGGAGGACTCGACTGTTGTCAATCAGTCGACTACCGCAGTTTAGCACTCGACTGATGCTACCATCAGTCGACTGATGATGGCCATCAGTCGACTGATGGTCAATGATCAGCTTCGAGGAGTCAAGGCTTATCACCCCATTTCAAGGAGGTTTTGTGTCCATTTGTGATTGGTTGAAGACCCATTCGATGAGGGGCTCAAAGGCTATAAAAGGAGGGCTTGTCTTAGGGTTTTTCATCAATTAAAAAGCTTCCAAGAGCTTCCGGTACGCTACGAGTCTCCGACATTCCTACGACGAAGCTCTGCAGACACGACGACTAGGGTTTCATCTTTCCATCTATGAGTCATCGGTATAATCTAAGTTTAATTCAATTCTGTACTTCTTTTTATTTTGGTTTTATCGTAACGAGAAGAGGGGGAGTGTCCCTCTATCTCGAGTCTCTTTCGTGGTTTTTGTATCCGATTAACTCCTACCTCCAACGAGGAGGAGTTCATTAGTGATTTGCCCTCCGTACGTGATCAAGGATCACTAGGGCCTTGGAGTAGTAGCCTTCAGCTATGAACCAAGTAAAACCTTTGTGTCTATTGTCTCTATTTTTGTTTTTATCTTCCGCTGTGTCTACTCGCATTTTAACGAAAAATTTCTATCGCTATTCACCCCCCCCTCTAGCGATCCGATCGATCCAACAGTATACATAGAGTAATTTCCTTTTATTGTAAAATTTGAAACTACGATTATGTCTACACATATTGTACTATGCATGCGTGTGGAGTATGTGATGTAATAAATTATATTTATTGCTTTTTATTTCTTCCTCTGTGCATATGTTTGAGAAACATGTTCGAACACATACTCGTTGCGGTGCCGGAAACCCAACAAGTGATGTAGATGGGATCTATCCCTCTTATATGACAGGAGTTGTAAGGTATCATTGGAATGCTAGAGGGGGGGGGGTGAATAGCTTGTTTCATTTCTACAAAGAGATTAGCAGAAGCACAAACAAAAACAACAATAATAAAGGAAATAAAAACACAATGCTAACACAAATTCTTTACGTGGTTCGGAGATAACGCTCATACTCTACGGCGATCCTTAAGGTAGATCAACCCTAACCAATCTCACTATGAAGCTTTCTTTACAACAACCATCCTCTTCTTACAAAGGATGAATATGAAGTCTAGAGAGGAGGAGGGGAATTAAAGCACTAGAAAGCTTGGAAAAATCATGGAGGATTGAGAGTATGATCAGAAGGTAAGCATTAACTCTCTCAACCACCACAAGCCTGTTTGTGCAGGGGCACTAGATAATCAAACCTATGTTTTGATTATGGCAAAGACACAAAGTTATGTTTACATCGTTATCTCACGAGCTAAATCAAGTGTGCAGAAAAGTGCTAAAGCTGGAGCTGAAGGCTAGCGACACCCGGAGGAAGCCGCGGTGGTCGGGCGACACTCGAGTGACTTCGGAGGGAGCCGAAGGAATCGAGTGGAAGGCCGGAAGCGAGAGCTACTATCGAGGTAAGCTCGTGTGAGTGAGAGATTGTAAGGTCGTGTCCTCTTTACGGGGACGACCGTAGGCAGCGATCCGACTAAGACTTCCTGTGGAAGGTCTAGGTCAAGATCAGACGGTTAAAAACCGTCGTATTTATCATTTTCCGAGCTAACCTCTTCGCGAAGTGCAAGTGCCGGTGCGATCATTGTTGGGCGTCGAGCGATCGATGCTCATCGATCGATGGCGACGAATCAGCCTTTGCGCTAGGTCAAAACGGATAACTTTTGACGCGGCCACTTCGCGATAAATTTTGGACAATTTCGTAATCCGTTCCTAAAAAAGAGAAGACAAATTCAAAGGCCAAAATCTATAAAAGGAGGGGAGGATTCCAACTCCAAATTACATCAAGTTTATTCATCAAGTGCTCCTATAACGCCAACGCTCCAACATTGTCATAACGCCGACGCGATGCCAAGTTCCGATCTTCTTCGTCGGCAGCAGAATCAAGTAATGTTTTTGATATTGTATTCTTTGTTTTTCTTCATAACGAGGTGAGGTAGGCTTGTTGCCTCATCCTTGTATATTCGGTTTTGTGATCGTTGTCTCCTACCTCCAACGAGGAGGAGACATTATAGTGCTTTGCCCTCCGTACGCGGTCTAGGACCGATAGGGCCTTGGAGTAGCAACCGCTGGGTTGTGAACCAAGTAAAATAAATGTGTTCATTTATTTTCTGCTGTGCTTACTCGTTTACTTGTGTATCAACGAACGAATTCGAACGAAAGATTTACTATCGCTATTCACCCCCCTCTAGCGACGCTTCTCGATCCAACAATTGGTATCAGAGAGGGGGCGCTAAGATTTGGTGAAACCACCAATCTAGCATGTTTTGGTTTTCTTTTCGTATTTTTCAATTCGTATCTTTCTTAGGTTTTTATTCCTCCCGCACTACTAATCCAAGACGAAGTCTTGGTACGTTTCTTTTGGTTGTGTGCTTGCAAGTATTCTCCCTTGGAGTAGCCGACGGTAAAACGGCCATAACTTTTTGCACAAGTGGACTCACGTAACGATCTACCTACCAAATCGAAGCCCTCTGAGAGATCTACATTTATTACAAGGGTTTGCCCTCGTAACAAACTGTTTCCAGCCCCAAAATCCAACGTTCAGTAGCCTTTCTGGGACACCGAAGGTCGTAAGTTTCTAGTTTTTGTTAGTTTCTTATTCTTCTTATTTATTTCTGTTTATTTCCTATTATTTCCCGCACTACTAATCCAAGACCAAGTCTTGGAATTCTCTTTGGTTTTTATTCGTGTTTTTGCAAGAGGCTTAATGGCTCACATTGAGGGGTATAGCACCACCCGACCTCCGTTCTTTAACAGAAATGATTTCCGTTATTGGAAAGGTCGGATGGAGTGTTTCTTGAAAACACAAGTCGAGACTTGGATAATAATCCAAACCAGCTTTGCTCTACCCACCAATGATCAAGGAGAGCCCTTGGATTTCAATAAGTGGACAAATACAACCAAGAGGCAAATCGAAGCCGATGCAAGAGCAACTCAAATATTACAATGTGGCTTGTCCAAGGAGGAGCTCAACTGCATCGGTCCATTCATTAGCGCCAAAGACCTCTGGAACAAATTGATTGATCTACATGAAGGGACGCCCGATGCTAAGGTATGTAAAAGAGATTTACTTTTAAATAAACTGTACAATCTAAAGATGCAGGATCGCGAGACCGCCACCCAATTATATGCACGGATCCAAGACATCGTCAATGGTCTTCACTCGATCGGGCAAGCCGTAGAGAATCGAGACCTTATAAGGTACGCTTTAAATGCTTTCCCTAGGACTACCTTGTGGGCATCCATTGTCGATGTCTACAAGGTCTCTAAGGACCTTTCAAAGCTTAGGTTAGACGAATTATTTTCTGAGTTTGAACTTCACGAGCAAACTAACGTGGTCCGGGCCGAGAGAGGTATTGCTCTACTTGCAGGACAAAGAAGCAAGCCACCTACTAGGAAAGTAGATGAACTCGAACCCGAAGACGAATCAGAGTCTGAATCAGAAGAGGTGGAAGCAATAGTGAACGTTGTGCGGAGAATAGTTCGAAAAGAAAGAAGGAAATTGAAGTACGAGAACCAAAAGAAAAAGGGAGCAAGGAAAGCCTTCCATGTAACTTGGGACAACAAAGAAGACATAGCTTACATGGCAAGACCCGAAGAGTCCGAGTCAGAATCCGAAGCCGAGTCCAACTATAACACCGACTCCGAACTCGAGGACTACTTCGAGAAACAACTCAAAGTCGGACCAAAAGAGAAAATTAAGGTTAGCCGCTCACTAATTCATACGCTTTACAATACAATTAAAATGCTTAATAGGAAATTAACTAAGTCCGAGTCTAGGGTTGAGTCGTTACTTGAGGAGGTTGAAACCCTCAAGCAAGAGGCTACTCTAACCTCTTCAACTAGTCAAGTTCAAGAGGGAAACTCAACCCAAATTGAAAAACTTGAGGAGGAGAATTCTCTCTTGAAAGACCGAGTTCAAGATGTTGAGGCTAGGTTGGAAAGGTTCACATTGGGATCTAAGAACCTTAATCGATTACTTGGAACCCAAAGAGCCGTGTACAACAAAGCCGGACTCGGATTTAAGTCAAAGACTACGAATAGGTCTTATATGTCTATCGTAAATCGTAGTCATCAAAGAGTCCAAGCATGGGTCCCAAAGGTTTTATTGAACTCACATATAAGGACTAATAAGGTTTGGATTCCCCAGGATCAAGTTCATTATTTGAATAGACCATATTGGTTCAATGGTCCAGGGGGATCTAACACTAAAATAGTATACTCGCTTACTTAACACAACCATTGCATAATTTACTTTAATTTTTAGAATGGCTAGATAGGGTAAATGGTTAGTCAACTCTTGACAACATAGTATCAGGACGTGGCGAGATGATAGTACGTTAGGGAAACAAAGTCTCGTGTATTCGAGCTAGATAAGGCGTATCTACCTTGGTGCACTTGACCGAGTGGAACTAGCTGAAGCTACCTCGCCGTATCCTAAACTAGTTAGACCAGGAAGTAATCCTAAGTGACTTAAGTGATATTTTCTTGAATTTGGCTTTGTCTAAGGAAGTGGTCGTTGTTCCGATCAAAGAGGGCCCCTGTGCCTCGCCACGACCTGGAAGCTAGTTTCTCGAAAAGTTACTTAACGATCTAAAAGTTATATCCGAATCTAACCCAAGGTTGACTATCTTTAATCAATTTAAAATCATCTCACAAAACATATAAGGTGAACAAATTCTAAGACACATAGAATAGGTGAGATGTTAAGGATAATTGAAATATACTTAAAACAATCTCTTCAAATTACTACTTATTTTCTCAACTGTTGTACTTAACAACTCTTAGGCCAAAGTTTAGCGCCCCCTACATCTCTTATACTTCATATATTTGACTAAGGGGGAGAGCAAACTAACCTTAGGGGTTATATTATAAACCTTTAGATTATTGGTGCAGAGGGACACACCTCGAACCAATCTATCTAACTACTGCTAGACGCATGCTTGGACTCATATTTGATTTATCTAGATGCATGCATATATGACATTGTTTTTTAAAAACCCTATTTTATACAAAAACCCCAAATTTTTTTGATTTATGGCAAAAGGGGGAGAAGAGCAAAAGTTAAGGGGGAGTAACATAAAATTTAATTTTGAAAATTAAATTATCTCCTTCAAAAACTCACCTAGGGTTAAGGGGGAGTTTTGGTTGGAGTTTTGGTTGAGGGGGATTTTTTGTAAATGATATTCATCTTCACATTCATCTTCTACTATACCTGTTTTCCTTAACTTTGTGTTGGTTTGCCATAGATCAAAAAGGGGGAGATTGTTGGTGCAGGGGCACTAGATAATCGAACCTATGTTTTGATTATGGCAAAGACACAAAGTTAAGTTTACATCGTTATCTCACAAGCTAAATCAAGTGTGCAGAAAAGTGCTAAAGCTGGAGCTGAAGGCTAGCGACACCCGGAGGAAGCCGCGGTGGTCGGGCGACACTCGAGTGACTTCGGAGGGAGCTGAAGGAATCGAGTGGAAGGCCAGAAGCGAGAGCTACTATCGAGGAAAGCTCGTGTGAGTGAGAGATTGTAAGGTCGTGTCCTCTTTACGGGGACGACCGTAGGCGGCGATCCGAGTAAGACTTCCTGTGGAAGGTCTAGGTCAAGATCAGACGGTTAAAAACCATCGTATTTATCATTTTCCGAGCTAACCTCTTACTGCAGGGAAGTGACCAGCCGGTGCAATGATCGGCCGACGCCGAAAGCCGATCGTGATGCTCATCAGTCGACTGATGGGATTCATCAGTTGACTGATGGCGACGAATCAGCCTTTGCGCTAGGTCAAAATGGATAACGTTTGACGCGGCCACTTCGCGATAAATTTTGGACAATTTCGTAATCCGTTCCTAAAAAGGAGGAGACAAATTCAGAGGCCAAAATCTATAAAAGGAGGGGAGGATTCCAACTCCAAATTACATCAAGTTTATTCATCAAGTGCTCCTACAACGCCAACGCTCCAACATCGTCATAACGCCGACGCGACACCAAGTTCCGATCTTCTTCATCGGCAGCAGAATCAAGTAATATTTTTGATATTGTATTCTTTGTTTTTTTTCATAACGAGGTGAGGTAGGCTTGTTGCCTCATCCTTGTATATTCGGTTTTGTGATCGTTGTCTCCTACCTCCAACGAGGAGGAGACGTTATAGTGCTTTGCCCTCCGATAGGGCCTTGGAGTAGCAACCGCTGGGTTGTGAACCAAGTAAAATAAACATGTTCATTTATTTTCCGCTGTGCTTACTCGTTTACTTGTGTATCAACGAACGAATTCGAACGAAAGATTTATGATCGCTATTCACCCCCCCTCTAGCGACACTTCTCTATCCAACAAAGCCCTCTTTTTATAGAGAGAGGGTTGTTTTTCCCGTTGGGCCACGATCAGTCGACTGATGTACAACATCAGTCGACTGCCGCCGAAGCCAACGAATTCTGATGAAGCAAATCCACAGAGATTTACAGCCGCCATTTCCGACGGTTGCCTGATCAGTCGACTGATCACTCCATCAGTCGACTGACCTCATCAGTCGATTGCCAGTATTGGTAGTTGACTGCCAATACTAGGCAGTCGACTGTTCGTCATCCTTTCAGCCTGACTTAGTCGAGCACCCTAACAGTCGACTGATACATCATGTCAGTCGACTGATACTCGTCAAGTATGAATAATTCATACTTGAATTTACCCCCTAGATCTAGACTCAACCTTCTAGCTCTTCCTTAAGCCTTGCACCTCCAGGATCCCTCCGAGTCCGCGACTTGTTCATCCTTTGCGCTTTACTTCCAAGAGCTTCCTTCGGTTTTGTCATGTCTTGGGTTCCCTTTGACAAAGCGTGCTTGGACTTTACACCGCCAAGACTACATGCTTGGAATTACGCTACCAAGACTTGCCTTTGGACTTCCTTTGCCAAGATCACACTTGGACTTTGTCTTTACCAAGTCTTCATACTTGGATTTTCCTGTCACTTAAACACGTTCACAATTAGATCACAAAGTATTGCCTAACTTAGATGATTATCCAAACATCAAAACATATAAATGCTTGGGGCATTGTTGTACCAACAGGAGTGACATCGTGATTCTTGATAGAGTGAGACCACTAAGTGCATGACCATGCCCAAATGAGTCAATATCAGATATTGAGCTCATTTGATTAGAGTGAGTCTACTTGGAGTTCAAGATATAGATTGTACCGAGGATGACACGGTCTATGCCTCAATTGGTCAATCTTGATGTCAAGGATAGAGGGATATTGTCACATATTGTGAGAGTCACAATTAGTAGTCACAAAGGTGATATTGGATCTCAACATTCTTGTAACTTGGGTAGCAATGATGTGTTGCTAGATACCGCTCATTGCTTATGTTTCTAAATCGGTTTAGGAACATTGCCAACGTTACAAGAACCTATAGGGTCACACACAAAGAGCAATTATATGGAGATTAGGTTCATATGATGGACCATGAGGATTAGGTTCATGGGATGAACCAAATTAGATTAAGAGTAATCCAAATTAGACTAATTGAGTTGGACTCAATTTGATTCAAGTGTTGAATGAGTCTAATTCAGATTTGATTCATTGAGTCAATTTAAACTAATGAATAGAGATTCATTAAATTAAATTGACTTGAATCAAATGGTTGGATTTGATCAACCATGGGAGATAAGAGGTCAAGTTTGACTTGACTTGAGAGGGAAGATGAATGGTTAAGTTTGACTTGACCAAATGTCATGTCATGATGACTTGGCATGGGCCGGCCAATGATGATGTTCCACATCATCATGGACACATCATGGGGTGCCACCTCATGAGGGAGACCAAGAGCTATGGCTCTTGCTATTACATGCATGTAACTCCAATGAAGTGGCCGACCACTTATGTTGGTGCATTAGTGTGAAGTTAATGGGATTAACTTCATCTTCTTCTTCCTCTCCTCTCAAGCTCTCTCCCCATCCTCCTTGCCGTGAGTTTCAAGGAGTGCTAGCACACTCTAAGTTGCATTCTCCACCTTTTGTCCATGTGGATACCGATAGAGGAGTGTACACTTGACATTCTCGAGTTTCGGCAAGCCATTTGGACGAGCGAGATAAGCGAAGGGTGTCGCATCAAGGGTAAAGCTCTTCACATGTAGATCTAAAGTAGATCTAAGGTTTTGAACACATACATGTAATTTTTTTTTATCATCGTACGGATCCGTGGCCGACTTCCGAGGTTTTTGCAACGCAAAAAGTGGGTTTTGTGGCTCGGATAGTCCAATAATTGTATATCAACCCACTAGGAGATCACCTACCATCTCTCAAATTCAAAGTGAGGGCTATTGAATTTGATAAAAATAGTGGGAGTTTCTTGTTAATGTAAATTGTTTATATTACTATAAATTCATCTCTCTTATACACCTCTTTTTGTATGTCTAGATACTAATTAGAACAGTATGTCAACCTCCATTAATTTACGTTCGATTTTGAACAACAATAAATTGATTGGGCCAAACTTCTTGGACTGGCTTCGCAACCTGAGAATTGTTCTCAAGGATGAAAAGCTAGCTTATGTCCTTGAAGAGGTTCTTTCCAAACCTCCTGCAAACAATGCATCTGGTGACCAAAAATTGGCTTACCAGAAACAAATTGCTGACTCTGAGATGGCGAGTTGCATTATGCTAGCGTCGATGTCTCCTGAGTTACAGAAGCAACATGAGCATATGGATGTTAATACAATTGTCTTTCATCTTCGAGAGTTGTTTGATGAGTAGGTGCAATCTGAAAGGTTTGATGTCACCCAACTCCTCTTTTGCTCAAAGATGAAGGAGGGTACATATGCAGTGTAGTTTACGCTAAAGATGAATAGCTATATTGAGCGATTGGGATTATTAGGGTTTTTCATGGACCATGATTTAAGTATTGACTTAATTCCTCACAATCTGACTGGTAGCTATTCACAATTTGTGATGAACTATCATATGAATAAGATTAAGTCCACGATTCCTAAATTGATCAATATGCTCAAAACAATAGAGTCATCTGTTGCGAAAGAATAGAAGGCAGTGATACTGGTGTTAGGGATCTTGGAAGGCTATAAGGGGGGTGAATAGCCTCTTTTCGTTTCTACAAGAAAGGTTAGCGGAAGCAAAACAAATACTAAACGAAATTAAGAAGCTAAAACACAATTGCTAACAAGAAGAGTTTAATGTGGTTCGAAGATTAAGCTCCTACTCCTCGGTGATCCTTAAGGTGGATCAATCCAAATGAGTCTCCACTAAGAAAGCTTTCTTTACACAAGACACTCCTCTTCTTACAAATGATGAAGATGAAGATCGGAGAAGAAGAGGATTAAAAACACTTAGAAAGCTTGAGAAAATATGGGGAGCTTGAGAGTAAGTTTGGAATATAAGCACTAGTCTCCTCGAGCACCCCATGACCTCTTTTTATAGAGAAGAGGCTGATTTTCCCATTGAGCCTTGATCAGTCGACTGATGTACAACATCAGTCGACAAATGTTGTACCCGATGCAATCCAATGACTTCTGACAAGCTAAATTCGCAATCATCACTATCCAACGAAACTCTGATCAGTCGACTGATCATACCATCAATCGATTGATTGAGTAATCAGTCGAGTGCTCCAAGCGATCACTCGATTGGAGAACCTTCTGTGCCGACATCCACTTATAGCAGTCGACTGTTGGGGTATAACAGTCGACTGATGGTGGACCAGTCGACTACCAAACTCTAGTAGTCGATCACACACAGAACTCACCAACTTCAATGAGTGGATCGATCATGATTAAGTATGAATAAATCATACTTGAATTAACCCCATAGACCTAGACTTAACCTTCTAGCTTTTCCTTCAACCTTACGCCTCCAGGATCCCTCTGAGTCCGTGACTCCTTCATCCTTGCGCTTGCTTACAAGAGCTTCCCTCAGTTTCGTCATGTCTTAGGTTTCTCTTTTGCCAAAGGACCGCTTGGACTTTACGCCACCAAGACTACATGCTTGGACTTACGCTGCCAAGACCTTGCCTTTGATCTTCTTTTGCCAAGGTCTTCTTGGACTTTACACCGTCAAGACTACATGCTTGGACTTACGCCACCAAGATCTTTCCTTGGACTTCTCTTGCCAAGATCACACTTGTACTTTCCTTCACCAAGTTTTCATACTTGGATTTCTCTGTTACTTAACACATTCTCAATTAAATCACAATTAATTCCTAACTATAAATGATTATCTGAATATCAAAAGACATAAATGCTTGGGGCATTGTTGCACCAACAATCTCCCCTTTTTTGATGTTTGACAATCATTTAAGTTATGTCTTGAAATATGCTCAAAAATAAACATTAAACATCATATATCAATATGAATTCTAACTTAAATTTCCTTTCTCCCCCTTTGACATACATCAAAAAGAGAAGGTCTAAAAGAAAATAAGTTATGCATGAGGAAAGTTTAGGTATGTCTTGAACTAAGGTATAAGATAGAAATAAATCTCCCCCTTAATCCAAGACATATTTCATGATGTGTAAACAATCTGTTGAGCAAAGCATAATATGAAAATATGTTCTAACTTTGCACCGACAATAAACATGATATAGACTTAGGGAATGAAAGGTTAATGTATAATAGAACACCCCCTAAATCAATGCATCAAACAATCCAATACCCTCTTAATAACTTGGATTTATTATACCATAGGGTTAGGACATTTAGGATTACACTTAAGATGATATAATAGGACTGAAACTGCAGAAATAGAGTATGTCAATCGACTGATTACTGAAGCAATCGACTGCCACTCCTGAAATGCCAATTTTAGCCTTTTCAGCCCAACTTTAGAAATACGTCAAAAATTTAAGAAACATCGAAAAATCACGAAATTTTATAGACACATTTCTGGAACCATTTTCTATCATGGAAAAATAATTTAAAAAATATATGTTTTTCAGATTTCGAAAATGGTACAATGTTGAGAACTAGCAAAAGCCTTAATGAAATTTCAATACTTTGTGCCACTTTTGCTTGTCAAGTGATTTTTTTTTTCAATATATAATAAAACTAGTTTAAAATATATTTTGTTTGACATTTCCAATCATGTTATTAGAACTATATGAACATCAATTGTACATAAGCCTTACCAATGATTGGTCCAATGAAGGATTAATGTCTTTAGATGATATTTTGGTTCATAGTAATGCATCATAACAAGCATGATGAACCAAATGCATCTTCCTAACATGTCACATATTGTCTAAGTGGCTCAATACAAAAATCATGATTTCTTAGGTATTTTGTGAGATGCTTAGAGGTATAATCCTAGATTTTCTATAGGATCATGCAAACCTTGTCCTCTATTCTAGTAAGCACATTCCAAGTTCTCTCCTAAGTGATGAATAATCCACTTTGGGGAGAGCCTTGGTGAATATGTTGGCTAGGTTGGACTTGGATTCTATGTAATTGAGTTCAATGTCCCCCTTTGCCACATGATCTCTAATGAAGTGATGCTTTACTTCAATGTGCTTAGTCCTAGAGTGATGTACCAGATTTTTGGTCAAATTTATGGTACTCACATTATCACAATAAACCTTGACATTGGAGTAGTGTAGCTCATAGTCCTCTAAAGTGTGTCTCATCCAAATAATTGAGCCACACAATCACCCATGCCACATATTCGGCTTCGGTGGTGGACAAAGCAACACAAGGTTGCTTTCTACTACTCCAACTAACTAGGGAGGATCCAAGAAATTGACATCCACCACTAGTACTCTTCCTATCCAACTTGCAATCAGCATTGTCAGAATCGGTGTACCCAACCAAATCAAAAGATTTTGTTCTTGGGTACCAAAGTCCTACATTTAATGTGTCTTTGATATATCTTAAAATTCTCTTAACGACCACTAAATTGGACTCTTTGGCACATGATTGGTACCTAGCGCACATACCTACCATAAATAATATATCGGGTCTACTAGAGGTTAGATATAATAAGCTACCAATCATACTCCTATAAAGTTTAAGGTCAATTGATTTTCCTTCATGGTCATTATCTATTTTTCTATTGGTTGCCATAGAAGTTGAAACTACCTTAGAATTTTCCAAACCAAATTTCTTGATTATTTCTTTGGCATATTTGGTTTGGTATACATAAGTTCCTTCACTAGTTTGTTTGACTTGTAATCTTAAGAAAAATTTTAATTCTCCAACTAGACTCATTTCAAATTCATTCTCCATATTTTTGATGAAATCTTGAAGGAGCACATCATTTGTTGACCCAAAAATAATGTCATCTACATATACTTGGGCCACAAAGATATCCTTAGACTTTGATTTAATAAAGAGAGTTTGATCTATTGACCCCTTATAAACCCCTTAGAAACCAAGAAAGATGACAATCTTTCATACCAAGCCCGGGGAGCTTGTTTTAACCCGTATAAAGCTTTTGTAAGCTTGTATACATGGTTTGGATAATCTATATTCTCAAATCTGGGAGGTTGTTCTACATATACCTCTTCCTTAATGAACCCATTTAGGAATGCTAATTTTACATCCATTTGATGGAGTTAAAAACCCATGTAAGAGGCATATCCTAATAGGATTCTAATGGATTCTAACCTAGCAACTGAGACATAAGTTTCATCATAATCAAGTTCTTCAACTTGATTGAAGCCCCTTGCAACTAACCTTGCCTTATTTCTAGTTATATTATCTTGATCATCTAATTTGTTCCTAAAGACCCATCTTGTAGTAATGATGGTGCTATCATTGGATTTAGGAACTAGCTCTTATACTTGACTCCTTTCAAATTAAGCCAATTCATCTTGCATTGCTAAGATCCAATCCGGATCAAGTAATGCATCATTGATTGATTTGGGCTCAATTTGGGAGATAAGAGCTATTTGACTAGTGGAATTTCTATGGAAGGACCTAGTTATAACACCTTGAGATAATTCTCCTACAACTTGGTCAAGAGGATGATTTTGATTAATCCTTAATGTTCTAGGAGGTGTATTAAATTGATTTTGATCTTGGTTGTCCTCAATCCTCCTTTTATCATCGGAATCTCCTCTTACTCTCCCTTGATCCATACTCACTAATCCTCCCCCTTGATCATTACCCCCTAAGGTCAAGTCTTGAAATTTTTGGGAAATATCTTGATTTTTGTCATTGATATCATTATCAATGGGGGATTTCCTAGGATAGGTGTTAGAGGTCTCATCAAATTGAACATTTGAATATTCCTCAACTATTTGGGTCCTTTTGTTGTAACTCTATACCCTCTACTAGTGGATGAGTATCCAACTAGGATTCCCTCATCCGCTTTGGACTCAAATTTCTCCAAATTGTCTTTGGTATTTAAGATGTAAGTTTTACATCCAAAGACTTTAAAATAATGAATTGTTGGAATTGTACCATTCCATAATTCAAATGGAGTTTTACCTAGAAACCTAAGAATTTGGACTCTATTTTGGATATAGCAAGTAGTATTAACCGCTTCCGCCCTAGGTAATGAATATGAATTAAGTATAGTCCTAGATGCTTCTTGTAGGGCACGATTTCTCCTTTCCACCACCCCATTTTGTTGGGGTATTCTAGGATAAGAGAATTCATGCTTGTACCCTTGTTCTAAGCAAAATTTGGAGAAATTAGAATTCTCAAATTCTTCACCATGACCACTACGGATTTGGTTGATTTTGAGATTTCTTTCATTCTCTACTCGTTTGCTAAAACTTATGATTATTTATAGGGTATTGTCCTTATGTTTCATGAAATACACCCAAGTATATCTAGAGAAATAATCTACTATAACTAAGCAATATTTGCTACCATTCAAAGAGGGAGTACTATGACAATCAAATAAATCTAAATGAATAAGTTCTAATGGTAAGGAAGTACTAATTAAATTTTTACCCTTGTGTGATGACTTTGATTGTTTCCCTTCTTGGCATGCATCACACATCTTGTCCTTGAGATACTTGACTTTTGGCAAACCCTTGACTAGCTCCAATTTAGCTACCTTGGCTATGTTCTTCATGTTGATATGCCCTAATCTCCTATGCCATAGCTAACTTTCTTCTTCTTTTGCCATAAGACACTTAGGGGAAATGTTAGAAGCATAGGATAAATTAACATAATAAATATTTGATTTCCTATATTCTACTAACATGCAATCATTTAATTTCTTATGTCTTATAAAGCATTTAGAAGAGTTAAATTGAACATCAAAATTGACATCACATAATTGGCTCACACTAAGCAAGTTAAACTTCATATTTTTAACCAACAATACTTTATGAATAGCAAAATTTGGGGATACCTCAATTGTGTCTTTTCCTATAATTTTAAATTTTCCACTATTTCCAAAGGACACACTCCCCTTGCTAATGTGGTTGATTATGGAGAATTTGCTCTCATCACGGGTCATGTGTCTTGAGCAACCACTATCAACAATCAACATGCTTGATCCTTCTACCTATACAACATGAAAAACACAAGCTTAGGCACCCAAATCTTTGGATCGGTAGCATTAACTACATAGCTCTTGGGAACCCATGTCTTTCTAACCTTACTCCTAAGTGTTGCTTTTCTACTAATTATGGAGGTGAATGCTACTTCCTTGTCCTTAGGTCTATAACCTATGTCGGCCTTGTTATAAATGACTCTTTGGTCTCTAAGTATCATGTCAAGATATTTAGACCCACATGTGAATTTCTCTAAACATGCTCTTAATTCACCTATTTCTTTTTTAAGTTCATCATTCTCATCCTTAAGTGAACATGCATCATTACAAGAAGGTTCTACATTCCTAATTTCCTTGATTTCTATTTTCAAATCTTTAATACTAGATTTTGATTTAGTTAAAGCATTTTGAAGACATGCAATGGTTTTATAAAGTAATTCTATCCTAGGGGAGTCTTTTACCTCATCGTCACTAGAGGACGATTCGTCGCTTGAGGATGATGAAGATGACTCCTCACTTGAGCTTCTGGCTTCATCTTCTAAAGACATGAGTTCTAGGTTGCGTGCGACGTGGCAAATTTCCTCCTCATCGGATGATCCTTCTAGGCTTTGTGTATCCCATGTTTGTGCTATCATTATAAAATACCAGAAAAAAAAATAATATTAAAATAAAATAAAATAAATGTTGGGTAATTAGGAGAATACCCTATAGAATTTTCCAGGAATTTTTAGAAATTTTCCTGGACTTAAATGGAAATTTCTATGCAGTTGCGGGGAAAACCTGTTAGAGTTAACTGTTTATAGGGTCTAAAATCCGATCCATTATCCCCAAAAATCTGACCTGTTTGGCCGAGCATTTCACTCCGTTTCTGAAATCACCGTCGCTCTTTAATCCCTGCGACTTCTCATTCTCGTCCGATTCCATTCTCTTCCAGCCATCGTGACTTTTCCTTTCCCCCGATCCCGATCTCCTATTTTCCTGCTTCATTTCTTCACTGACAGCGTCGATCTCCTCGGTGAAGGGGCGCGATTTTAGGTGAAGCTGACAGCGCCGATCTCCTCGGCCCCTTGCATCTTCCCCCTCTCGATTTCTCACTATCATCGCCTCTCCTCTTGGCCTCCCGCGATTTCTC
The DNA here is from genome assembly GCA_025175895.1 of Wurfbainia villosa. Taxonomy (NCBI): domain Eukaryota; kingdom Viridiplantae; phylum Streptophyta; class Magnoliopsida; order Zingiberales; family Zingiberaceae; genus Wurfbainia; species Wurfbainia villosa. Next base: position 41,020,613 of record CM046004.1, on the reverse strand, counting down.
TGCTTCGACTCCACCGCGCACCAGCCATTGCCGATGCCTCGCTGGTGGGAGATTCGGCTGGAGGAGACGACGGTGATAAGTGTCACCGAAAGTGGTTCGGGGGAGTGATCGGGGTGCCAGGGACCGGCAGCAACAACATTCGGTTTAACTGTGAGCTGACCTGGTCGATCGTCGCTAGAGATGGGGCAGGAGGTGTGTGAGCACTGAGTTCGCCGATGAACAGAGAAGCTGGGGAGGATCACCGCCGGAGTAGGTGATTCAGTGTTGTTCTTCTTTGATTTTGGATGAGATAAGGACAAGCTGTGATTTTGATTCTTATTTGAGCTTGATTTGTTGAATTGGGTAGGTGTTGGTGTCGACAAATAGGGAATAGGGGAAAAAGGGGGCTGCCGGTTGTTGGGGATTAGCTGTCGATGAGGATCTAATTGCCGATAATCAAGCCATTTCCTTTGGTTCTATCCGTGCAGTTCTATTCGTTGTTGTATTGCTATGGATAAGATTGATTCCTGATTATCTCAATAGACAACCTTAATTTGAGTATCGTTCGATGTTTCCTTTGAGTTATCCAGTTAACGGTGGAAATGGTTGATGGAGGAGGTTGTGATTGTGGTTGGCCGACTGTGAACAGGTTGTTGTGGGGTTGTTTGGGGCTGAGACGACTATGGGCAGGAAATTTGTGTTAGGTCAATCAACCTATGTGATATGATTTTGATGTGTGTGGCAAATGGTTTAAGTTAGGATGATTGGATTTGATATGTGCGTTGGAGTCTTACAGGACTTAGTAATTCACACATGGAGCTTAGGCAAGTATCACCACTCACAACCTCGTGTTTGAGTCAGCGAAGGAGCATTGCAGAGCCGTGTGTTTGATGCATCTGAGGGACTGCTGGATGAGATGACTTGTAGCGAAGCCAAGGAAGCAGACTTCGAGCGCAAGAGATGCGAAGGAGCATTGTAGAGTCGTGCGCTTGATGCTGCCGAGGGACGTGGCCGCGAACGAAGAGAGCTTCGGCGAGGGACTTCAAGTGAGATGAGAGAATGAGTGAATTGTAAGTAGCTCATTAAGTGAACTTGGTGGAATGGCTGAGTGTCGGAGGCTCGACCGCAAGGGTTGAGGTTTACCCGACCATCAGAAGCTCAAACGGATGTAAGGTTTGAGTTTTACCCGGCACCAGTCGACTGCCATGTCATGGCAGTCGACTGTTCCAAGTCGATCGACAATCGACTAGTGTGGCTGATGAATCAAGTCGACATCTATCGACTGCTTAAGGGAAGCAGTCGATTGATAGCACTGTGCACGGGCACAGAAGCTAGTCGAGCTCGCGGGTCACTCGACTGAAAGTCAACATCAGTCGACTGATCATCCGACTATTGGAGAAGGTGGCCGTGGATCCCACAAATCTGACCTGGTCAGGAGCAGTTGGAGTCAACATCAGTCGACTGATGAAAGCATCAGTCGACTGATAGTGTCCAACGGGAAGAATTGCTTCCTCTCTATAAAAAGAGAGGGTGGGGGCTTGTAGATGGTTAATGCTCATGCTTAAAACATTCTACTTAGTGCCCCACAAAGCTCAAACTCCTTCTTCTAGTTTTCTTTCATATCTATTGTAAAAGAAGGAGTGATCTTATTGTTGTAAAGGTTTACCTCCACCTTGCTTGGGCTAAAGGGAGAGACCAATAGTGGATTGGTTGCGGAGTGATTCACCGGAGACGAATCGGACCGTGGATTAGCGGCGAGGCTGTGAACCACGTTATATTGTTTATTAGCATTGATTTTGTTTTTGCTTATTGTAATTGCTTGTTTAGTTTTGTTTCTGTTGCGCTAATTAATTTGTAGACAAGCAATTCCGTTCATACGACGAAAGAGGGATATTCACCTGTTAGTAATATATGAGAGATGTCCTAAGGCAATCGCCTTATGTATGAACCATTTATATGATAAATGAAGATTCACTATTTGAGTATACATGTTTTTATGTATTTGATTGGATCTTAAACTCATTTACTGAATGTCCACGATACGATTCACAGCATGAGAGAATTTGTGATTGGATCACAACTAGTGAGTATCTCTACATGTGTAATTGTGATGTATCGTAATTATCCCTAGTCGATGAATTGATGGATTTGGACACCATCAATTACGTCGAGACTAGCACGAGGTATACTCCTTGGTGTATCAAGCGGTGATTCTCCTTTGGTGGAGACATAGTGATGTCGGAGTTAATCGTGGATGCTAGTTATGGTAACTTGTTCATGGGCGTGACCAGCCGTAAGTCTTCATATGGTTATCTGCATATAGAGATATGTCATTGAAGTTCTTACTGTGGCTTAAGTGCGATGTTCCTTTGACTTGCGGTATTCAAGTCATCTTGATCATAGAGACTTATGCTTTGACATCTTAAGCAAACATCTCTAAGGAGATGTGGACTCGGGATGATTGGGTATAAGTCGAAGTGATCGAAGGTGTTTGAATAGCCTATAAAGATTCACCACTCCTTGCGAGAGATGTATACCCATGGCCTCTCGTCGGATTGTTACTAAAGTCTTTGGCCAAAGCATTACATGTTTAGAGTAAGGTACTCTTGATACATGTGGAGTAACTAGAATCCGTAGGGCGAGAAATGATACTTGGGCTAGGTGTGGCGTGAGTCGGACCTAGTGAGGCCCGACACAATAGACCATGTCACAGAACCAAGTGGGTATAAGATGAGTGAAGGAATGGGGCACGATTCATTGCTCTTGAAGGGTTTGAGAAATAGTTACGGATCAGCAGTTGATCTTTTAGGTTAATTGGGGATCATGATGTACTACTAGGTGCCACTCATGATCGTTCTATAATTAATGGTTAATTATAGGCGGCCAACATAAACCGAGAACCTATTTGGTCACCACGCTGTGAGTGTAATCAAAGGATTTAAAAGCGAGCTTGAGAATGGGATTCTCGGACCGAGAGAAACTATGTTTGGTTGGACCAAACATAAGCGAGCATGAAATTGTTTGATGCAATGGAAGCGTGGATGGGCGTGTCTTATGAAGACATAATGGATGGACCAAAATGGTTTGGTTCTAATCCAATGGATGAGAATAAACCAAAGGGTTTGGTTTATATTAAGCGAATGAACCAAAGTTGGTTGGTTCGTTTTAACTTAAAATAAACCATCATGGTTTGGTTTATTTTAACTTATCTTAATGGAGCGGGTTACGGGCTTTATGGATATGATCCATTAACCATTAAGAGAATTAGTTCTCTATAAAATAGGGCTTAAGTTAAACCTAACCCAATCTAAACCTAGTTGCGCCCAACACCGTTGCTCGCCCAACTTGTGTTGCCGCCAACATCCTCGCGACTTGTGCGCGCTTCCTTCCTCCAAGCTTCGGCGTGAACCTCCGGCGACCCTCCGGTGATCTCCTTAGGTTTGGCATCAAGGTGAGCTTTTCTCCTTGTTTTGGCGGCGCCTATCTCCTCCACCAAGCTGTCAGTTTTCTGGACAGCTTCTCCTCGTCGGGCGTCGTTTGGGCGGCGGTTAGTGCTCCGACAGCGGCTAACATACCGAGATTTGATCTCGGTAATCCTCTGAGTGGAGGGCGAAGGATTCGTCAAGCGGTTGTGAATACCTCTCGGAGAAGCGAGTTTTGAGAACTTCGTTTTGGATCGAATTTGGATTGGATCGTGATCATCTCGATCACGTCGTCTTCAACCACGAGGCTAGTAACCCGTCTGAAGGCGAAGCTCGTGACTTAGCGAAGTCATCCGAGGGCTCGGCGTGGATCGGATAGAGGCGATTCTTACGAGGATCGTTCGGTTGATGCCGTTCCGCTACCGTCATCTGAAAGGTATAACGTAGATAAATTTCCTTTTATTGCAAATTTTAATTTACGGTTATGTCTACACTTGTTGTAATAGCATCGTGTGTTGTGTGTGTTGTAATAAATATAGATTTATTATTTTATTGCTTCATTTGTGCTCATGTTCTGAAACATGATCGAACACACACCTCTTGTGGTGCGGAAACCTTGATGGTCAGAGCCCAGGTTGTGTTTCGACATAATCGTAAAATGGTTTTGCGATAGTCATAATGTATTTCTGGAAATTTTCTAATTTTGGAAATTTAGAAGTATTTATGTAAATTTTTCAATTTTGGAAAGTCTAGAAGTATTTATGGAAATCTTCCACTTTTGGAAAGTTGGAAGTATTTATGGAAATTGATATTTTCCATAAATAAAATATTTGATTAGATTCTTGAAATTTGTTTCCTAATTTAATCATGATTTGATTTGGGAAATCAAATCTTAAAATATTTTATTTCCATAAGTAGTTTTAAAGATTTAGGAAATTGGTTTCCTAAATAGATTTTCCTTAATCAAATAATTCCATGAATAAAATATGTGATTAGATTTGGAAATTTGTTTCTAATTTAATTATGATTTGATTTGGAGAATCAAATCTTAAACATATTTTATTTCCATAAATAGTTATGACATATAAGGAAATTATATACATGACATAATTGTATGCCATGTAATGCATTAGATGCATAACATTATGCCATGCGTGTCGTGACATGTAGATGTATGCCATGTATGCCATGCCATGTAGATAATAGTTATTTGCATGCAAAGAGGATGAGACATAAAACCCTTAATCAATATTAAAGCCTACACCTTCCATTAATATGGTTAGAACCAGAGTTCGCTTTCTTGTTTGGGTTGTTGGACTCTCCAAGCCCTACTAACTCAATATGTTCAAACCATGGAATAGTTTAATACTAATATGGTAAGAGCCGAGGTCAATCGTTAGCTTTGGTTGTTGGACTCTCTCCAAGCCGGGCTAATTGGTTGAATGCGCCTAACCATATTAAAACTATGTCCCGATTAATGGGTTGGCTTTAACCTGGAGCATCGGTTTGTTGGACTCTCTCCAAGGTCGATGTAAAGGGAGGTGAAGTTGGGTGCTATGCATATGATGCATACTTGTTAATGTGTTAACAACCCGATGTATGTGTGAACATTCAATTAGTTGATAGCACATTGTGATAGTTGCATATACGGATATGCAATCGTATAGATGATACCTACCGTCGAGTTATGAATGGCTTGTTGGACTCTCTCCAAGGTTGTTCATAACTATGATGGATATCACCCATTCTGAGATGGACCTACGATCTCCAAGTGATTTTGGGGTTTTGAAATTCAAAAATGAATGGGATTTATAAATGTATATTGATGCATTTTAAAATCATTTTCTCATATATGCTCGCTTTGTATTTCTAGGTCAATAAATCGATCATGACGCTTTGAATTTGCGCACTATTTTGGATTCGAACAAACCGACCGGGCCTAACTTCGGATCGCTTAGAAACTCGAGAATTGTTCTCAAGGCGAAAAGCTTGCATATGTCCTCAAGAGCCTCTTCCCGACTGGCCCTAAGGACGATGCAACCTGCATCAAATGTTGGTCTATCGTAAGCATGTGGCGATTCGAGTGGGCGAGTTGCATCATGCTAGCGCGATGGTATCGAGCGAAAGCATGAGCATATGGATGCTAACACTATGGTCTTCCATCTTCATGAGTTGTTCGATGATGAGCAAGAGATCCGAAAGGTTCGAGGTCTCTAGGCTCCTCTTCACCACGAAGATGCAAGAAGGTACCATTGTGCTAAAGATGAACGGGTACATCGAGCGGCTAGCTACCTCGGTTTGTGATGGATCATGAGTTAAGTATTGACTTAATTCTGCATTGTTTGCCCAAGAGTTTCTCGCAATTTGTGATGAACTATCGGATGAACAAATTGGAATCCACCATTCCCGAGCTCCTCAATATGTCAAGACTGTGGAGCCTTCGTGAAGCATGAGGAGAAGGCGGTTCATAGTTGATTCTCAAAGAAAGGTTCTAAGAGGAAGGCAAAAGAACAAAAGAAAGGAAAGAAAAGGGCAAAGAAGGGAACAGCAAAAAGGGCACTTGCCATCACTCGGGCAAGGAAGGCCATGCGAAGAAACTGCAAGATTTATCTTGAGTCCATGAAGAAGAAGAAGGCATCCGATGCCCCATCCTCTTCGTAGTATCTTCGTTATTGATTGTCATTCTATTTCCTTAGACACTTGGGTATTGGATACCGGGTGTAGCTCACATATATGTAATGACATAGGGCTAAGGAATAGAAGAAGACTTGTCGAGGGGAGTCAAATTTATGAGTTGGCAATGGAGCAAAGGTCACGCTACGCCATCTAACTTATTTGTCAAGCTCCTAGTGGACTAGTCTTGAACTGGACAATTGCTATTATGTTCCTTCTCTAATAAAGAATATTGTTTCTATTTCGCTTAAATAGAAATGGTTTCCATTTAACGCTTAGTAACAATTGTTGTTATATAACTTTGAATGGCGTACTTTATGGAACCGAACTTTGAGTAATGGCATTTATACGCTGGACGATCCAAAGGACATTTTCAATATCGGGCGAGCAACACGCGTGCTCGAAAGGATAATCACATAGACTCCTATATGTGGCATTGTCGTCTTGGCCATAAGCAAGAAACGCATGTCCGAATTACACCGATGTGGAATTCGAATCGCTTGAATTTGATTCATACGATACATGCGAATCATGCTTAAAAGGCAAGATGACTAAGTTACCTTTTACTGGAAAAGGTGAACGAGTGGGAGAGTTACTAGGTTTAGTACATACTGATGTATGTGGACCTATGTCAACTCAAGCATTAGGAGGCTATAGCTACTTCATTACCTTCACCGATGATCACTCACGGTTTGGGTATGTGTTCTTGATGAAACACAAGTCCAAGCCTTTGAAAGGTTCAAAGAATTCAGAAATGAAGTAGAGAAACAACATGACAAGAGTATTAAAATACTTTGATCGGATCGAGGTGGTGAATACTTAAGTCAAGAGTTTCTTGATTATCTAAGAGACAATGGCATATTGTCTCAATGGACTCCGCCCTATACACCACAGCATAATGGTGTATCTGAGAGGCGTAACCGGACCTTGTTGGACATGGTCAGGTCAATGATGAATCATGCAACTCTTCCCAAGTCCTTTTGGGGTTATGCACTTCGCATACCGCTTACTTGTTAAATGTAATGCCTACCAAGGTAGTCTCAACTACTCCATATGAGATATGGAATGGTAAGAAACCTCATGTATCTTACTTGAAGATATGGGGTTGTCCTCGCTTATGTGAAGCTGGATCAGACGCATAAACCTGGATGCTAAGTCTGATAAATGTCTATTTATTGGATACCCTAAGGAAACAAGGGGTTACTAATTCTATCATCCTGTGGAACAAAAGGTGTTTGTTTCAAGGCATGCTGTGTTTCTAGAGAAAGAGTTTCTCTTGCAAGAAAACAGTGGGAGTGTCGTCGAGCTTGAGGAGGCTCGAGAGACTCAAATAGACATTGATGAGATACCTGGTGAAGCACAACAGCCGACAACTCATAGTGATGAGCAATCGGCTGAACCTACTGTAACACCACATCTTCGTAGATCTGGTAGAACACGCAATATTCCTGAGAGATATGGATTTCTCGTAAGTGAATCGAACGACGTGTTACTCATTGATGATGAGGAGCCTACTAGTTATGAAGAAGTGCTGACAAGTTCAGAAAGGGATAAGTGGCTTGGTGCCATGATGTCGGAAATGGATTCCATGTACGAAAACCAAGTTTGGAACTTGGTTGACCCACCTGAAGGCATAAAGCCTATAGGGTGCAAGTGGGTTTTCAAGAAGAAAACCGACATGGATGGTAATGTGATTACCTATAAGGCTCGATTGGTGGCGAAAGGATATCGTCAAAAGCAAGGTGTTGATTATGACGAAACCTATTCGCTTGTAGCTATGCTTAAATCCATTCGGATGCTCCTGGCCATAGCGGCTCATTATGATTATGAGATATGGCAGATGGATGTGAAAACAGCTTTCCTTAATGGAAACCTGCTCGAGGACGTGTATATGATACAGCCTGAGGGTTTCACATCGGTTGATAAAACCAAGGTATGCAAATTGCGACGATCCATTTATGGATTAAAGCAAGCATCCAGGAGCTGGAATATCCGTTTTGATGAGACAATCAAAAAGTTTGATTTCTCACAAAATCCAGACGAACCTTGTGTGTACAAGAAGGTTAGTGGGAGTGCAGTCGTGTTCCTAGTATTGTATGTCGATGACATATTACTTATAGGAAACGATGTGTCAATCTTACAGTCAGTTAAGGTTTGGTTATCCAAGACATTCTCCATGAAAGACCTGGGAGAAGCAACCTACATCCTTGGGATTAAGATCTATAGAGATAGATCGAAACGGTTGCTTGGTCTTTCGCAGTCTACATATATAGACCGAGTGCTAAAGAGGTTTAGCATGTCGGAATCCAAGAAAGGTTATCACCCATCGTGCATGGGGTACACCTTTCAAGTCTATGTGTCCGCGCACGTAAGATTTAGAGGATTTGCATGAGTAAGATTCCCTATGCATCCGCAATAGGATCTATCATGTATGCTATGTTATGTACGAGGCCCGATGTATCGTATGCTCGAGTGTCACGAGCAGATACCACCGATCCAGAATGGATCATTGGGCTATAAGACGATCCTTAAGTACTTGAGAAGAACTAAGGATGTGTTCCTAATATATGGAGAAGGGGACATGGTGATACGCGGTATACGGATGCCACCTTATGCATAAGGATGATTCCAGTGTCTCACCGATAATGTATTCACCTTGAATGGGGCGCAGTGAGTTGGAAAAGTTCCAAACAAGAGATCAGAGCGGATTCTACCACGAGGCGTAATATATTGCGCTTCGAAGCAAAGAAAGGAAGCGGTTTGATCAAGAAGTTCGCTCATGAACTTGGTGTGATTCCGCCATTGTTGAAGCAATACCGTCATCGCATGACAACAATGGAGCAATTGCACAGCGAAAGAGCCAAGGTCTCATCAACGATCCAAACATGTGCTTCGCCGCTATCATCTTATCGTAGAGATCATCAAGTAGGGAACGAAATACAAATCGAGAAAATTCCCAATCGAAAGGAACTTAGCGGATCCTTGACTAAAGCATTACCTCAAAGTAAGTTTGAGGGTCATGTTAGAGCTTATGGTATTGATACCGTGAGCGATTGGCATTAGGCCAAGTGGGAGTCCGTTAGTAATATATGAGAGATGTCCTAAGGCAATCGCTTTATGTATGAACCATTTATATGATAAATGAAGATTCACTATTTGAGTATACATGTTTTATGTATTTGATTGATCTTAAACTCATTTATCAATGTCCACGATTTATTCACAAAGATGAGAGAATTTGTGATTGGATCACAACTAGTGAGTATCTCTACATGTGTAATTGTGATGTATCTAATTATCCCTAGTCGATGAATCGATGAATCGACACCATCAATTCTGGAGACTAGCACGAGGTATACCTTGGTGTATCCAAGCAAATTGATTCTCACCGGGCCGAGACATAGTGATGTCCGAGTTAATCGTGATGCTAGTTATGGTAACTAGTTCATTGAGTGACCACCGTAAGACTTCATATGGTTCTCCGCATATAGATATGTCAATGAAGTTCTTACTGCGGGCTTAAGTGCGATGTTCCTTCGACTTGCGGTATTCAAGTCATCTTGATCATGGAGACTTATGCTTTGACATCTTAAGCAAACATCTCTAAGGAGATGTGGACCCGGATGATTGGGTATAAGTCAAGTGATCAAGGTGTTTGAATAGCCTATAAAGGATTCACCACTCCTTGCAGGAGATGTATACCCATGGCCTCTCGTCGGATTGTTACTAAAGTCTGGCCAAAGCATTACATGTTTAGAGTAAGGTACTCTTCGATACATGTGGAGTAACTAGAACTGTGAGGACGAGGAAATGATACTGGGCTAGGTGTGACGAGTCACTTAGTGGGGATCGGACACAATAGACCATGTCCCAACCAAGTGGGTATAAGATGAGTGAAGGGAATGGGGCACGATTCATTCGAGCCATCAAGGGTTTCGTAAATAGTTCGATCAACCGCTGATCTTTTCGGTTAATTGGGGATCATGATGTACTACTAGGTGCCACTCATGATCGTTCTATAATTAATGGTTAATTATAGACTACCAACATAAACCGAGAACCTATTTGGTCACACGCACAACGAGCGTAATCCAAAGGATTTAAAACAAGCTTGAGAATGGGATTCTCAGACCGAGAGAAACTATGTTTGGTTGGACCAAACATAAAGCGAGCATGAAATTGTTTCAGTCGCAATGGAAGCGTGGATGGGCCGTGTCTTATGAAGACATAATGGATGGACCAAAATGGTTTGGTCCTAATCCAATGGATGAGAATAAACCAAAGGGTTTGGTTTATATTAAACGAATGAACCAAAGGTTGGTTCGTTCGCTTTTAACTTAAAATAAACCATCATGGTTTGGTTTATTTTAACTTATCTTAATGGAGCGGGTTAACGGGCTTTATGGATATGATCCATTAACCATTAAGAGAATTAGTTCTCTATAAAATAGGGATTAAACCCTAACCCTAAAGCTAATCCAATTTTTGGCCGCCCAACATCAAGAGCTGCCGCCTAGCTTGTGTTGCCGCCACCACAGCCTCCTCCAACCTGCATCCAGAAGGCTTTTCTTCCTCCTCGGCGTCGAGCTGCTGCCGAAGAGTTCCGGCGATCCTCCTTAGGTTTGGCATCAAGGTAAGCACTTGGCTTCCTTTGTTGGCGGCGCTATCTCCTTCCACCAAGCTGTCCAGTTTTCTGACAGCTTTTTCCTCTCGCCGGAGCATCGCTTGGACGACGGTTAGTGCCCGACAGCGCTAACATACCGGGATTTGATCTCCGGTAATCCTCTGAGGTGGAGGACGAAGGATTCGTCAATCGGTTGACGAATACCTCTCCGGAGAAGCAAGTCTTGAGGACTTGTTTTAGGTCCGAATTTGGATTCGGACCGTGATCATCTCTCGATCACGTCGTCTTCAACACGAGGCTAGTAACCCGTACGAAGACGAAGCTCGTGGCTTGGCGAAGTCATCCCGAGGAGCTCGGCGTGGATACGGATAGAGACGATTCTTACGAGAATCGTTCCGGTTGATGCCGTTCCCGCTACACGTCATACGGAAGGTATAACGTAGTTTAATTTCCTTTTATTGCAATTTTAATTTACGGTTATGTCTACACTTGTTGTAATAGCATGCGTGTGTTGTGTGTGTTGTAATAAATAGGAGTATTTATTATTTTTATTGCTTCCGCTATGCTCATGTTACGAAACATGATCGAACACACACACGCCGCGGTGCCGGAAACCCAACATCACCCCCCTCTAGCCGACCACCATCATTCCTACAAGTGGTATCAGAGCCAAGGTAGCTTGTCGAGGACTAATCGCTGCTACAAGCACTACATCAAGGATGGCTGGCTCTAACATTCACCCATCTAAGTTTGAGAGAGAATTCTCTTGGTGGGAGAAGAGAATGGAGATATTCTTTGAAATCGACTTTGAAATTCTATTAATAATGGAAAACAATTTCGAGATACCTAGGGATGAAGATGGGGAGCAAATAGAGAAGACAAGATGGACCAAGAGACAAAGAGAGGAGTACTTGGTAAATTCGAAGGCCAAGCATCACTTGTACAATGTACTTCCCCAACAAGAAGTGAACCGGATTGGGGAAATGTGGGAGAAACTCATAGAACTCCATGAAGGAACTTCCGAGGCCAAGCTTGCAAGGAGAGACCTCCTTCGCTCTCAACTAACAAATATCAAACTTGAAAAGAGAGAAAAGGTAACCTCATTACATTCTAGGTTTAAAGAAATTTTAATTGGGCTAACAAGTGTAGGAGAAAAACTTTCGAACCGGGATATGCTTATGAAAGCAATCGATGCTTTTCCCCTGTCATCGAAATGGAGCTCAATGGTGGACTCCTTCTACATGTCAAAGAACCTAGAAGTGAGCACCTTGGAGGAGTTCTTCTCAACCATGGAGCTCCATGAAACAAGGCTTGAAGGAATAAATGAAGAATCAAGTATCAAGCCATCAAGAGGAGTAGCCCTAGTAGCAAACAAGGGGAAGAAGAAGAAGATAGAGACTCCCTCCTCCTCCGATGAAGCATCCTCCTCATCTTGCATGAATAGCAATGAAGATGCTTATATGGTAGGGAAGGTAAGACGTGCTTTAAGAAATTTTAAATTTAACAAATCTTATGATAGGAGAAGGCACAAGAGGAAAATCATATGCTACAATTGCCAACAAGAAGGACATATAGGAGATGATTATCCCCTCTTGAACAAAAGCAAAGAAGAAAGGAGGAGAAAAGAAGAAAAGAAAAAGGGGAGCAAGAAGAAGGAAGAAGAGAAGAAGGCCAAAGAAAAGGGGAAGGCCAAAGCACTTAAGGCAAGGACATGAGATGATCCTTCATCATCATCATTGGAGGAAGAAAATGTCTTTGTCACAAACTTGGCTCTAAAGGCATTTGATGATCTAGACACCTCCTCCTCCGAACAAGAAAGATTAAGCACAAGTGAGGAGAGCTCTAGTGAAGGGGGAGGCTCATCACCATCCTCATCCGAATCCGAAGAAGAAGACATGGAAACTATGGTAACGAATCTAACTCCCAAGAAAATAGTTTCCATGATTTCTAGCTTAACTAGAGAATTATTTAGGGCTAAAAAGAAAAAATAAGAGCATGCTAGATCAAATTAAGGCCTTAGAAAACAAATTAGAACAAGCATGTTTAAATGTTAATGATGATGATGCATGCTCACATGACTATATGTCTTTTGATGTTAATGATGCATGCATTGAGGAAAATAGGGCTTTAAGGAAAAAGGTAGACCATTTGACCAAATCCCTAGAGAAATTCACCATTGGCTCCAACACTCTTAATATGATTATAGGGAGTCAAAGGGCAAGTTTCAATAGGAAAGACCTAGGTTATAAGGGAAAGACAAATGGAAAGGCCTATAAATGTTTGATTGCTAGGGGTCAAAGCAAAAATAAGACAATTGCTAGAAAATGGATCCCTAAGGAATATTTAGTGAACCCCATAGGAAAGAACTTGTATTGGGTTCCTAAATCCATCCTTAAGGGTTAGGAAAACTCTAGGTTAGTCAACCATAGTGGACTTGACTTATATCATACTATTTGGTTGACTTAGGATGGCGGGACTTAATTTTTGAGATAGTGTTGGGTGATGATAATGCACCCATAAATAGATAAAATCATGCTTTGGGTGATACTTGACTTATTATCATGATTTTGTACCAAATGCATGATTACAAATTGATTAATACATGTGTTTCATGATCATAATGTGAAATCAAGGCATATATGTTTTTATGATCATATGGTATGGTAGAGTGATACTTAACCATGGGTAGAATTGCATGAATTTGAAGGTTAAGTACATAAATACCTTTAGGAACATCTCACATTCACCATAAGGATAACTTTTATTGAAAACATAGTATGGGTGAGATGATAGGATGATACAAATGGTCCACTAATGCCTATGGGATTTAGATAGTCATTTTAAGTATCAAAATAGCAATAATAGACCAATCATAGGGAAGACTTATGTTTAATTCATAGACATATTGCCCAAAGATCATGGTTGGATATTTCATATGTCTTCAAAACCATTTCTTACTTTAAAATTTGGCTTTCATGTTTTGAAACAATTTAAAGCAAAACTAGGTGTTAAAATGGTTACAAACTTGATCAAAACACTAGTTATTTTTGAAGCTTTTGGATTTTTAGCAAATCATTGAAAATATAAGTAATTTTCATGAAAACTCATTTTTCACTTATAAAGAACCTTAAAAGAAATGTGTTTTCAAAATTTCACGATTTTTTGAATTTTTTGGAATTTATAGTGCATTTCTGAATTTCATCCAGAAAATCAGAAAAACCTGAATTCTGAGTACCAGTCGACTGATGTACTGTGCACGAGCACAGTAACCTGATTTCATCATGTTTTGTTTAGATTTTGGTATTTTTTCCTCCTTAGAGTTGATACCTTGGATTATAACATTTAGAAAATGTTTTTGATGGTGTCAAAGGGAGAGAATTGATAGGTTTAAGTTAATCATGCTAAGAGGGAAAATTTAGCATGTCTTAAGGGGGAGTTGCATGTTTAAGGGGGAGTTGTTATACTCATATTTTTACTTACATGCTTTCCTTGCTTATGTTTTTTGTTATTTGTTTACCTAACTTAAACGGATTGCCACACATCAAAAAGGGGGAGATTGTTAGGGCAATCAACCTATGTGATATGGTTTTAATGCGTGTGACAAAGGGTTTAAGTTAGGATGATTGGATTTGATATGTGCGGTGGAGTCTTGCAGGACTTAGTAATTTGCACATGGAGCTTAGGCTCACCACTCACAACCTTGTGTTTGAGTCGGCGAAGGAGCAATGCAGAGCTGTGCGCTTGATGCATTCGAGGGACCGCCGGACGAGATGACTTGAAGTGAAGCCAAGGAAGCAGACTTTGAGGGCAAGAGACACGAAGGAGCATTGCAGAGTCGTGTGCTTGATGCTGCCGAGGAACATGGCCACGAACGAAGAGAGCTTCGGCGAGGGACTTCAAGTGAGATGAGAGAATGAGTGGATTGTAAGTAGCTCATTAGGTGAACTTGGCCGAATGGCTGAGTGTCAGAGGCTCGACCGCAAGGCTTGAGGTTTACCCGACCGCCGGAAGCTCAAACAGATGTAAGGTTTGAGTTTTACCCGACACCAGTCGACTGCCATGTCATGGCAGTCGACTGTTCCAAGTCGATCGGCAATCGACTGGTGTGGCTGATGAATCAAGTTGACATCAGTTGACTACTTAAGGGAAGTAGTCGACTGATAGCACTGTGCATGGGCATAGAAGCTAGTCGAGCTCACGGGTCACTCGACTAGAAGTTAACATCTGTCGACTGATCATCCGACTATTGGATAAGGCTGCTGTGGATCCCGCAAATCCGGCCTTGTCAGGAGCCGTTGGAGTTGACATCAGTCGACTGATAGTGTCCAACGGGAAGAATTGCTTCCTCTCTATAAAAAGAGAGGGTGGGGGCTTGTAGATTGTTATTGCTCATGCTCAAAACATTCTACTAAGTGCCCCACAAAGCTCAAACTCCTTCTTCTAGTTTTCTTTCATATCTATTATAAAACAAGGAGTGATCTTATTGTTGTAAAGGTTTACCTCCACCTTGCTTGGGCTAAAGGGAGAGACCAATAGTGGATTGGTTGCGGAGTGATTCATCGGAGATGAATCGGACCGTGGATTAGCGGCGAGGCTGTGAACCAAGTTATATTTTTTATTAGCATTGATTTTGTTTTTGCTTATTGTAATTGCTTGTTTAGTTTTGTTTCTGTTGCGCTAATTATATTTGTAGACAAGCAATTGTTAGGGCAATCAACCCGTGATATGGTTTTGATGTGTGTGGCAAAGGGTTTAAGTTAGGATGTTTGGATTTGATATGTGTGTTGGAGTTTTGCAGGACTTAGTAATTCACACATTGAGAATTGGTGAGTTTCACCTCTCATGACTCGGTCCTTAAGTCGCTGAAGGATGGCTTTACGGAAGTCGTGCGCTTAGAGCATCCGAGGGACCGACGGACGAGGAGATTGGAGTGAAGCAGGAGGAAGTGGACCTTAGGGTGAGACGCGAAGGATGACGCTACAGAGCCGTGCACTTGGCGCATCCGAGGGACGTGGTCGGACAAAGACAACTTCAATGGCGAGGGACTCCAAGAGATGAGAGTGAGCGAATGTAACCCGGGAAGGGGTAGTGTGCTTAGGTTAAACTTGGCCAATTGGCTAAGTGTTGGATGAGATTTCCCGACACCAGTCGACTGCCATGTAATGGTAGTCGACTACTCTAAGTCGACTGTGACTCGACTAGTGTTTGAGTCCAGTTCATGTACCAACAGTCGACTACCATGGATTGGTAGTCGATTGAGAGACCACCAGTCGACTGATGAAGGCATCAGTCGATTAGTCTCAAGAATGGAGTGCTCGCAAGACTCGATCGATAGCTCCAACAAATGATCCGATGGTAAGATCGATCGATATGGAGCCGTGGTGGAATCCAACGCGTGAAGCGATGCGTTATTGGGCAATGACTACGGGATCAGTCGACTGATCGGGGCATCAATCGACTGGTCCTGTGTCAACGGGAAGAAACTCTCTTCCTCTATAAAGAGGAGGGGTGAGGGCCTTTGGGAGGAAAATGTTCATGCTCTAAACTCTCCCAAAGTGCCCTAAAGGTTTTCCATCCTCTTACTTGAGTTTATTTACATCATAATCGTAAGAGGAGTGATTCTTGTGTAAAAGGTTACCTCCACCTAGCTTGGTGCAAAGGAGAGATCTAGTGGATTTGGCAAAGGAGTGATTCACCTTGGACGAATCGGGTCATGGATTAACGACAAGGCCGTGAACCACGTTATATTCTCTTGTTAGCATTGTTTATCTATTTTTGTTTCTTAATTGTCTTTATTAGTATATTCTGCTTGCGCTAACGTTACTTGTAGATGAGCAATCAACGAACGACTTCCACCGTCTACGATAAAGGCTATTCACCCCCCTCTAGTCGGCCACCATCAACCCTACAAGTGGTATCAGAGCCAAGGCACTTGTTGGGGACTAACCACCGCTACAAGCACTATATCAAGAGATGGTCAGCTCTAACATTCATCCACCGAAGTTCGAGGGAGAATTCGCTTGGTGGAAGAAGCGAATGGAGGTATTTTTCGAAACTGATTTCGAAATTCTATTAATAATGGAAAATGGTTTCAAAATACCAAGGAATGAAGAAGGGGAGCCATTGGAGAAGACAAGATGGACAAAAAGACAAAGAGAGGAGTACTTGACAAATTCAAAGGCCAAGCACCACCTCTACAATGTACTCCCCCAACAAGAAGTGAATCGGATAGGGGAATGTGCTAGCGCCAAGGAGATGTGGGAGAAACTCAGAGATTCATGAAGGCACTTCTGAGGCCAAGCTAGCAAGGAGAGATGTACTTCACTCCCAATTATCCAATATCAAACTTGAAAAGGGAGAGAAGGTAAAATCCCTACACTCTAGGTTTAAGGAAATTCTAACCGGTTTGACAAGTATAGGGGAAAAGCTCTCCAATCGGGATATGGTAATGAAGGCTATAGATGCCTTTCCCCGGTCCTTAAGGTGGAGCTCAATGGTGGACTTTTTTTACATCTCCAAGAACCTAGAAGTTAGCACCTTGGAGGAATTCTTCTCAA